>CM077828.1:10472388-11819663 GCA_039720395.1 Liquidambar formosana | reverse complement strand
TCAACAGGTAGAGTGGAGCCCATGGGGACTATGGGAAGGCAGGCTGCCTAGGAGGTGTGTGTCCTGTTTGGAGTTGACTGGGAAGAGGGTACTCTTTGAGGGTCCCTCAGGGCGGTACTGGTATTTGGGGGAGCGTGTCCTTAGGCAGGTGAAAGGACGAGTGGATGTCGCTCTTACCCCTGTCTTGCCTCCCATGAACATGAGGCACACTGACTCTTTGGATGAGGATGAGGATGAGCTGATGGAAGCTCTGACTGGATGGGATGCTGAGGAGTTTACCTCGCCCAATACTGACTACATGACTTTTTGCAATTAATTTCTGATGCGCCCTAGAGTCATTGGCTTCCCACCTCAAGGGGTGAGTTTCTATCCCATTTTTTTTCCCAATTATCGATTTATGCATACACTCCTCTTAAGCCAATTATCTATTGCAGGGCCGGCGAGCTCGTGGACATAGTTCCACAATAGCGTCCTCCACAGGCATGACTCATGGAGATGAGGATTATGAGATGAGGGGAATGGCACAGCCGCCTTTCCCAGTTCTCGACTGGCAAGTGAACCTATGCAATGGGTTGGAGTTCATGAGGACTGACATTACCCGCCCTGCTTTTGATGAGGTCCCCAAGATTGACTCGAGCTACGAGCATGTAAGCTCTAAACCTTTGCCTTCCTTAGAACCTCTTTCATCATTTATCAACCATGTTCATCTTTTAGGTTCCTCGAGAGTACGCACAGGAGTGCCTTGAACTCAGCGAGGGATTAAAGCGGGACCTTGTTAGGATGAGTTTGGCGAACTCTGTACTAGAGGGGCGGCTAAATCCCACTGTAAGACATTCCCTTTGTTCATTCCAATCATTGGAGCTAAAAGCATAACCCTTCTTTATTAATCGATTTCTTTGCAACAGGTCTCCACACTGCGTCCACCACAACCAATGCCACCCCAAAGGAATCCTCATGCTGGCCATGATAGAGGCGAGTCAAGTAGAAAGAGAAGAACCAGGGGAGATCATTAGCTTAGCTTAACCTCTTGCTTTGTGAATGAATGAAACATCCTTCTTTATGCTTTGTAACCTTTCTTTGAATATTTGCTTTGGTACTTTGTGTGAAACTTTTGGAATTCCATGGTGGTGATTTACTCATGTTTTTGTGCAAAAATAGGCTCAAAATAAGCTTCCCAAGGTCACATAACCATATAGGGGTCAAAGGGGGTCAAAAATAGGCAAAACTGGGCAAAATAGGAAAACGGCCTCGGGTGACCACCTGGGGCTGGGTGGCTAGCCGCCCAAGCCTAGGTGGCTAGCCGCCTAGGCCTGGGTGGTCACCCGAGCCCGAAGTGGAAATCCCACTTTGAATAGGAAACTTCCTATTCTTACGGGTTTTCTCCTTCCAGAACTTGGATTTGTGACCTTTTCCCTATAAAAACACATCCAAGAGGTTCCTAAACCTACTTGTATTCATTCATTAGAAATTATGGAGGCTCTAGACAAATTTTTAGGAGGGTTTTTGAGAGTTATGAGTGCTGAAGCAAAATCTGAGTTCAAGTGCTTTGGCTTGGATCCATTGCTCTCCTTGAGGCATGTGAGGCTTGAAACGAACCTCTTGACTACTGCTACATATTTTTGGGATCCCCAAATTCATGTGTTCTGCTTCAACTATGAAGAACTGTGCCCAACCATGGAGGAATTCTGCACGTTGTATGGAGTTTCACCGGTAGGTCCTTTCATCCTCCCTACTCCTCGCCCAAGCTTCCTCACTTCTTTCTCCAACCTACTTGGGATTCACCAACAATATGCCTCTATGTTTGTAAAGGACCATTTGGTAGACTTGATGAAATTGGCAACCTCTTTTTTGGCCTATGATAGCAAGGGTATTTATAAATTTACCTTTCCTATTAAGCATGCACTTGCCTTTTGCCTTATTGGTCGTTTCCTTATTTCAACTGGTACTCCACATGTTCCCATACAAATCTGTGAGTTGATTCCTCTCCTTGCCAAGGGCCACAACTTGATTCCCATGGTACTAGCTGAAACCCTGAATGGTTTGGATAAAACTCATGAGGACCCAAAAGTTCCTTTAGGAGGTAGCCCCATTTTGTTGCAAATGTGGTTGCTTGAAAGGCTGAATTTCTTATCACCTATTGTCATTACACCATACAAGCCCCAGCATTACTGCCTTCGCTGCATTGAGTTGCCTGGAAAGTTCTCATTAAGGGATTGGCTAGGTTACTTCCAAACCCTTTCATGGAGGAATATCACATGGTTCGTCTTCATATGGGACTGCAGTGAACGAGTGCTTTTGCGAACTTCTGGATGTGCAATGGTGAGACTCATAGGACTGAGGTCTACTTCTTTCTATTGGCCTTAAGGGTTCTTCGTCAGATGGGTGCCATGCAAACCATACCCACTTCCTTGAAAGGTGACTATTCTGTGGTGCCTGCGGGTCTTTCTGTAGTGACTTGGGCGAAAGACCGATGGCCTAGCAAGCTGACACTAACTCAAGTTACGAATACTGATGGTCCATATATGATGAGCCTCGAGTACAAGGAATGGTTGAAAAGCAATTTGGGTGAGAGAGAGACTACTCGAAGAGAAAGGATTTTTGGACTTATCAAGACTAACGAACTTGGACCTTGCAGAGAAGATATTATGGAAGCAGTGACAGCAGCTTACGAACACGACTTGAGGAAGAAAAGAAGACACGAAAGAGAGAAGAAGAAAGCTGAAAAGCGAGCTGCAAAGAAGCCCAAGAAGAATTGAAGACTCAATAGAATAGGATATTTATGGCTTTTATAGTTCTTTTACTTAATACCAATGAATTGCTATGTCAATCAATTTTAGTTTTGAATAAATTGCCAATAATAAATCAAATTTGGGATTTTGTTGTTTGATTTAGACCGCACCCAAGGTAACTTTATGGGTTGCCTACGTATCTCCATGATTTTTCTCTCTTTTTTTTTTTTTTTTTGTTTTTTTTTTTTTTGAATGGAGAATCAGGTCTTACGTAGTTCTCATGCCTTAACTTTTGCCTAGGCCGCCTTTACGGGTTTTCAACCTAGCAGGCTTCAAACATGATATTTTTTCAATTGATCCAAATTAGTTGGACGAGTGAACTCGATTCCATCTAAATCCATGAGGCAAACAGCCCCTGCTAGCAATATTTCTTTGATAATGTATGGTCCACCCCAACTTGGCTTGAATTTTCCCCTGCGGATCGAACACTGGAGCTCTGATTTCTTTCAGCACTACATCCCCTTTCCTTAGACCTCGATCTTTGACATGCTTGTTGAATGCTCTGGCAACTCTCCGCTGATACCCCTGCACATGATACAGCGCCCTTAACCGCCTTTCAACGAGTAAAGCTAACTCGTCATAACGGCTCTTAACCCAGTCCACTTCTATTATCTGGCTCTCCACAGCAACCCTTAGTGAAGGAACCTCCAATTCAATTGGCAATACGGCCTCCATTCTATAAACTAGAGAGTAAGGGGTAGCCCTTGTTGACGACCTTATTGATGTTCTGTAACCCCATAGAGCCAATGGCAACTTCTCATGCCAATCTGTGTGTGAGTCCGCAGTCTTCTATAGTATCTTCTTGATATTCTTGTTAGTTGCTTCCACTGCTCCATTAGTCTGAGGATGGTATGGTGATGACAGATGGTGAACTATGCCGTACTTTTGCAAGAGCTCATGGGTTTCTTTCTGAAAGTGCTGGCCATTGTCTGAGATAACTTCATGCGGTACCCCATATCGATAGATGATGCTGTGCTGTATGAACTGTGCTACCTTCTTGGAATTCAAGGTCTTGAAGGACACTGCTTCCACCCACTTAGTGAAATAATCGATGGCAACCAGGATGTATTCATGCCCATTTGACGCCTTTGGCTTAATCTGTCCGATGATATCTATCCCCCATACTGCGAATGGCCATGGTGACGACATACTTGTTAAAGGCATAGAAGGCAAATATTGTCCACTGGCGAACAGTTGACATTTATGACATTTCTTGACATGTGCGTGGCAGTCCCTTTCCATGGTAGACCAATAATAGCCTAGCCTCATTATTTTCTTAGCCAACATATAGCCATTCATATGCGGAGCCCCTATCCCTTCATGGATTTCTTTAATCAAATGCTCGGCTTCCTCCTCGGTGACACACAGCAAGTGGATCTCGTCGTATGATCTCCGATATAGCTTTCCTCCATAAAGTACATAGTAACTCGCCAACTGTGAGCGCCACGCCCTAAATACCACATAGCTCGAGAATACGCATTAGCCTCAAAGGACTAACACGGAGAGGAGTCGCCACCCAATATTGGGAACGAATGAACCCTAGCAGGGTCTAGCTCGTCATAACCAGAGATTCGGGTTCGGAGCTAGGGTACGTCGCTGGGAAGGTGTTAGGCACCCAGCCACGCCCGGTCGGAACCGGCCCCCACACATGATTAATGGCTTTAATTAATCTAAATGCTCAATTAAAATTGACCCTAAATCATGCAATAACAACGGCACACACAATGACCAAAATAATGAATAAATAAAGAAAAGAGAATAAAAGAATATATTAGAAAGCAGAGATCAGAATATACAAAAGACCAACCAAATACTAATCAACTAAGAACAAAACTAAATAAAATAATAAACAAACAATCTGTCTACCGAGGTAAGGTGCGTACGCATCATTGATTTGTGCGTACGCATCACTGATATATGCGTACGCACCTAATAGACATTTCACGCAGAATCACAGAACTCACATGTCAGTCTACATCATGCATCCTAAAATAAATAAAATAAAACTAAACCTAAAAACAAATAAATACAAATATAAAAACTAAACCTAAATCATGCTAATCATGCTTTAGACAAAAATAAAATAAAATAAAAAAAGAATAAAAAGAAGAACTAAAATAAAAGCTAAATTAAAGTAAATTTACCGACTTTGTAATTGTTCGTGGCTCCTCAGGTCTTTATATTGAATCAAACCAACACGAATCCTCCTCTTCGTCAAAGTGGTATCACAGCAAAGAGATCAAAACTGACTCAACTTTGAAAAGAAATAGAAAACAAAAAAGAGAACAAGAGAAAAGAAAAGTGATTTTCGTCACTTTGCAACAGCAGCAACTTCAATCGCGTTTTTGGGTATGAACAAGTTGGAATTGGACAAAGCTCGTGCAATACAAAGTTGTAGAGAATTGAATTATCTTTCTAACAAGACCAATTTCATCAAATTCCGACTTCGGATGAAAAAGTTATGATTAAAATACGATTGCTGGTTTCAGAAAATCTGCTGCTGAATTATGATGAATTTCACTCCCTTTAAACTCTATTCTCCTCCCCCTCCTCCTATATCTAAGGCATTAAAAGAGTATTTATAGCTGAAATCTGGAGTTTCCCTTTCCTTCTTAGACTAGGTTCCTTTGGAGGATAATCCAAAGGTATTTTATAATGATGAAAGACTTTTAATCTGAATAGGAAAGGAGAAATTGTCTTTTGTAAAAATTGGGAGACTGACCGCTAACACGCATGCACATGTATCGTATCTGCGTACACACACTCATCACATACGTACACGTGTTAGTGGCATGATAAACATGGCTAATTTAATAAAATAATTTTCTTTTCATTTTTACCAAAAATCCCATGCTGTGATTCACACTAATTCTTAAAGGATAATCCGTAAATAACCACACTAAAGTCATCATCAGGGCCACGGGACTTAAGATGACAACCGGTACAAAATGGGGTGTCTACAGTTGCCCCTCTTTTGACTGAGTTTTGCCTTGCAATACGAAAGTCAAAAGCCTGAAAAGACAAAACATTTTTCCGGTTGGCAACTTAAAGTCCAGACACACACACATGCAATAAGGTCGTGCCAGTCTCAGCTGACTACCTACGTACTCCTCAGAGATCAGACCTAGCGTAGTTCATGCAAAATAATGGGGGCACTCAGTAGGTAATTTCTCGAAACTACCAACTGAAAAAGATCAATATGAAAATTCTATTCCTTTCCTGGGGAATAAACAAGGTGCTTCATCCCTTTCCTGGGGAATGAATAAGAAAACATTAATGATAGAAACTTTATCCATTTCCCTGTAGATAAAGGTATAATCCCTTTCCCTGTGGATTATAAACAAACATAGAAGATCCCTTTTCCTGTGGATCATAAGCAAATATAGAAGACCCCTTTTCCTATGGGTCACAAGCATAGAAGATCCCTTTCCCTGTGGATCAATCATAAAAATAGTGATAAAGTGCCCCTAAAGGCAAGTAAGAATTCTATCTAGAAATCAAACCCAAAGGTGTCCATCTGGACAGGCAGGAACTCTATCTAGAGTTCAAACCCAAAAACAATGATAAAGTGCCTCGCAAGGCGAGTAAGAATTCTATCTAGAATTCAAGCCTAAAATTGTCCATCTGGACAGGCAGGAATTCTATCTAGAGTCCAAACCCAAAAACAGCAATAAGATGCCTCGCAAGGCGAGTAAGAATTCTATCTAGAATTCAAACCCAAAGGTGTCCATCTGGACAAGTAGGAACTCTATCTAGAGTTCAAACCCAAAACAATGATAAAGTGCCTCGCAAGGCGAGTAAGAATTCTATCTAGAATTCAAACCCAACGACCATGAATGCAGCAAACTAGCCAAGTAATCAATAGAAAATATATCATGAGAAAGACCTCATCCCTTTCATAGGGAATGCACATGAAAATATCCAATCACTCAAATGCATATGGATGCAGACCCTACTTCAAGGAATGAACGACAGGAACATACCCTAATCTAAGGGATGAACAAAAACATGACTCACAGAACAAGCACAAGAAGAAAAGACTCTCAAGACACGATAAGGAGGATATGAAATCACAACGAATAATCTCTGAAATGTTCTTTTACTTCAGGACACAATCCTCACAGGATTCACCTTGCCCTTTGCTCAAAGTTCTTCCTTCTATTTTTATCACTTTTTCTTTTTCATTTCTTTTCCTTCTCTTTTTTCAAGCCCTAACTTTTGCCTAGGCCGCCCTTTTGGGTTTTCAACCTAGCAGGCATTTTCTCTTTCTTATTTTTTATTCAATTCAGACCAGTCTGATAGTCATCAATCAGTAATCAACCCATCAGCACCTTCAAAGGATCATTTTCACCATCACAATCTTTCCAGTGGCAGTAAACTGCTTGAAAGCTTCTTCATAACATGGTAAACATTAATAAAGTGCTAATCTTTCTATTTAAATTATTAATAGTTCAACTTTCTAACACATGAATCTTTTGCACATGCCCCTTGCATGAACAATGATGTGGCTGCACCTCTAAAGGTTGCCTACGTACCCAAAAAGGGATCAAGCCTTGCGTAGTTCATCCATATTTGAACAACTTCAATCAATCAGAGAGGACTTTTACTTGGACCGTAATGTAGGCTCAGGGTTCTAGGCTCATGAAAGAAAGGATATTAAGGCTCAAGTTTAATTTCAATGGGTTCCTATCTGTCAAGGATTACTTCAACACTGCTCATTTTACTTTCCAACTTAGCATTTCATTTGCTATTTCACTTTGGCATCTTTCTTTTCTTTTTTCTCACCCTTTTTTTTTCCTTCTTTTTCTTTTCATCTCTTATGTTTTTTTTTTTTTTTTTTTCTCAATTTTTCTTTCTATTTCAATGGTTTATACACCACCCCTTCTTTCAAACAAACATCTCTTTAAAAATTGCCCCTAGTGTAGAGGGCAATCCTTGACAAGGGTATCACAAAGGAAAATATTCAGGCTCAACATGGCTAACAAGGGATTTTTCTTTTCTTTTGAAGGACAGTAGAAATGATGGCCTCTCTTCATTTTGATTTCCATTGTTCGCAGTTCATGCATTAAAAGGGCAAGTATATTAACTCATGTGCTAGAAAAGCAAACTATAACAAACCCTTGAGAAAGCAAGCAATAAATTAATGAAAACCATTCATTGATAATCAAAAGAAACAATCATAGCAAAATAATTATCCCAACATAATTGTTCCAACCCATAAATATCCAACCAAAATAACCAATTATTCAAATAATGTCTTAAAGCCATGGAAACTAAAAGAAACTAAGCAATCCTCTACTTTCAGACCCACTACGTCCCATTTGCATATGGAGGTGGCATGGCGTGGTGGTTTGGGAGTGGATTCGTCACTGTATTTGGTTCTTCTGGCCTAGGAAGCTTCCCTGAATCGATCATATCCTGAATGGTGTGGCGAAGACGACCGCACCTATCTGTGTGATGACCATTACTCTGGTGAAAATCACAATACTCGTTCTCATTGTAGTTCGGTGCCGACTTGTTAATAGGAGTAGGATCCAGCGGCTTCAGCTTTCCTCTTTTCACTAAATTCCGAAGGGCTGTAGATAGAGACACACCAAGTGAAGAGAACTCCCTAGGTCCACTATGAGGATTAACTGCATTAACCTCATTAGCTTTGTTGCCATTACTTGCACTCGAGCTACCAAATCCATACGTGTGCTTCTTCCCATCATTCTTATCAATTAGCCCACTATCCATGCCATCCTCAACTTGTATACCAGCATCGTACAAGTCTTCAAAGGTCGTCAATGGAATAGGCATCAATTGTCTTCCAAAAGCCGGTAGAAGGTTCTTCAAAATCATGCGTACCTGATTCTTCTCAGTTGGACGATTGGGCATTTTAACAGCTTTAGCCCTCCACCTCATTAAGAACTCAGAGAATGTCTCATTACTCTTCTGCTTTGTAGCCTCCAAATCTCGCAGAGTTACATCGAGTTGGGCATTGTATCGAGTTGGGCATTGTAATTGTAATGGTGCACGAACTCCATTGCTAGTTCCTTCCAGTCTCGGGTCTTTGCAATGTCCAAGGAAAGGTACCAATTCATAACATCGCCATTAAGGGTCCTTGGGAAACAATGCACAATCTGCGCTTCAGAAAGCCCTATAGGTTTCATCGCCAGAATGTACTGCTTCAAATGATTGCGAGGATTACCAGTCCCATCAAACACATCCATCTTAGGCATTTTGAATTTTTGGGGGTAGTTGGACGTTAGGGAATGGACATAATTCATCCATGTCTAACATTTACTCTTCAATACCTTGAGACTTCCTCAAAATAGTCTTCATCTTTTCCACCTCAGCAGAAATGTCTTTCACCTCCTTTCCCTTCTTTTTGGTTTCAGCTTCCTTCTTCTTAGATTCAGCTTCTTTCTTCTTATAGTAGTCCTCCTTGTCTTCTGTACTAAAGATAAAATCTTCATCCTCCACCTCAACTTTGTCTTCTTCTTTAGTTGCTTGTTTACCCTGGCTAACTTCAATCTTTTGGAGTCTTTCTAAAACAGGTGCCATTGATCTTTCCATCATCTTTGCCATCATTTCTTCCAATCTCTTCACCAAATCTTATTCAACAGCCATTACAACAGTTTGGGTAACTTCTACTTTTTCTAACCTCCCAAACAGATTGCGGACCCAAGTTAGTTGTTTAGGATTCTCTTTAGAAGCAATGATTGGCTATCCCTGTAAAGAATATGTCTATCCATATAAGAGCCATTTACCATGATTATCCATAATGATTTCACATCAATTTCCATCCAAACATGCCTCTAGAATGAAGCCCAACAAAGACTAGAGAATTAAACCAAAAAAGGAACCTAGACACACTTAGACCAAGACTTAAAGACCTAAAAGAAAAAAATGAAAGTGGATATAGACTCCCAAAATGACAACTAAAGACCTAGACAAGAGACATGGTGACAACATGCAACACTAAAAAAAAAAAAAAAAAGATGTAAACCCTAGACGAATAGGCCTAATGCCCCTAAGAGGGACCAACAACAAGACCACACATAAAGGAAGAAGACTCAACTAACCCTCATACCCCTAAACTGAAAGACTCTAATAAATGAGACGCCCTTAGGAAAAAGAGATGGACCTAAAACCATGAGAGAAAGCCCAACATAGAATCAGATTAATGACACATGAAGCCAAGGGTATCACACTGGGTTCAACCAACCAAAGTCTATTCGTTTTTCGCATCTAGGCCTATTACAATATCCACACATTCTTCCACTCTCATTTGGATCCAAGCCCATATTTTCTTTTTGATTTATTTGTCTTTTGACTTTTGATTTTTGATTTTTGATTTTTTTTTATTGATTTTTTTTTTTTTTTTTTTTTTGGGCTTGGACCCAATTACAAAATCACACACCTCACCTCTCAATTGGGCCTAGACTTGAAAAAGAGAATAGATAATGATGGGCCTTGCCCCTAAGTCTAAACATTATGGGCCTAATATGCAAATGCAACATGACATGCAAAGTGACACACATTCAAACAGGGCTATGCAAAGGTTGGTGGGGTAACTAGTGGTGTTGGTTAATGGGGTACTTCTCCTTCAAGGGTCACCCAAGCTAGGGCACTCAAAGAGTGGCCCGTTAACGTACTCACTAGCTTATCACAGGCTAGTGGCACAGGCTGTGGGTTGATGATGCCAACTTCCAGTAACCATAGGCCCGAATGGGACCCGGTACTTTTCATCAGACTGTCATCGAGGGTAATGGGTGGTAGTGCGCGTGTGTGCAATTTTGGTCTTTTCCAATTAAACAATTTAAATTAAGTAAAGCCATAAATCACTATACGGAATCTAGCTCTCTATCCCCAGTGGAGTCGCCACTGTGAGCGCCACGCCCTAAATACCACATAGCTCGAGAATACGCATTAGCCTCAAAGGACTAACACGGAGAGGAGTCGCCACCCAATATTGGGAACGAATGAACCCTAGCAGGGTCTAGCTCGTCATAACTAGAGATTCGGGTTCGGAGCTAGGGTACGTCGCTGGGAAGGTGTTAAGCACCCAGCCACGCCCGGTCGGAACCGGCCCCCACACATGATTAATGGCTTTAATTAATCTAAATGCTGAATTAAAATTGACCCTAAATCATGCAATAACAACGGCACACACAATGACCAAAATAATGAATAAATAAAGAAAAGAGAATAAAAGAATATATTAGAAAGCAGAGATTAGAATATACAAAAGACCGACCAAATACTAATCAACTAAGAACAAAACTAAATAAAATAATAAACAAACAATTGTCTGCCGAGGTAAGGTGCGTACGCATCATTGATTTGTGCGTACGCATCACTGATATATGCGTACGCACCTAATGGACATTTCACGCAGAATCACAGAACTCACATGTCAGTCTACATCATGCATCCTAAAATAAATAAAATAAAACTAAACCTAAAAACAAATAAATACAAATATAAAAACTAAACCTAAATCATGCTAATCATGCTTTAGACAAAAATAAAATAAAATAAAAAAAGAATAAAAAGAAGAACTAAAATAAAAGCTAAATTAAAGTAAATTTACCGACTTTGTAATTGTTCGTGGCTCCTCAGGTCTTTATATTGAATCAAACCAACACGAATCCTCCTCTTCGTCAAAGTGGTATCACAGCAAAGAGATCAAAACTCACTCAACTTTGAAAAGAAATAGAAAACAAAAAAGAGAACAAGAGAAAAGAAAAGTGATTTTCGTCACTTTGCAACAGCAGCAACTTCAATCGCGTTTTTGGGTATGAACAAGTTGGAATTGGACAAAGCTCGTGAAATACAAAGTTGTAGAGAATTGAATTATCTTTCTAACAAGACCAATTTCATCAAATTCCGACTTCGGATGAAAAAGTTATGATTAAAATACGATTGCTGGTTTCAGAAAATCTGCTGCTGAATTATGACGAATTTCACTCCCTTTAAACTCTATTCTCCTCCCCCTCCTCCTATATCTAAGGCATTAAAAGAGTATTTATAGCTGAAATCTGGAGTTTCCCTTTCCTTCTTAGACTAGGTTCCTTTGGAGGATAATCCAAAGGTATTTTATAATGATGAAAGACTTTTAATCTGAATAGGAAAGGGAAATTGTCTTTTGTAAAAATTGGGAGATTGACCGCTAACACGCATGCACATGTATCGTATCTGCCTACACACACTCATCACATACGTACACGTGTTAGTGGCATGATAAAAATGGCTAATTTAGTAAAATAATTTTCTTTTCATTTTTACCAAAAATCCCATGCTGTGATTCACACTAATTCTTAAAGGATAATCCGTAAATAACCACACTAAAGTCATCATCGGGGCCACGGGACTTAAGATGACAACCGGTACAAAATGGGGTGTCTACACCAACCGCCTTAGGGTTTTTCTGTCAATGCGAGATGCTCCTTCTGGGTACTTCCTTTCTTCAATGAACTTTTTTATGTCATGGAACCACGGGTGGCTATCATTTACTTCTCCTCCTCGGATTGCACAACAGTACACAGGCTTGTCTCGACATTCTATCACCAACGGCTTCACATTTCCCCCTTCAGGTATCTCCACCATGGACTCTAGGGTCGCCAAAGCATCGGCGAAGTGGTTCTTGTTTCTTGAAAGGTAGTTGAACTCTATCTTTGAGAACTCCTTGGTTAGAGCTTCCAGATAGGCATGGTATGGCAATAGCTTCTCATCTCGAGTTTTCCATTCCCCTTTCATCTGACAGATGATTAACGCCAAGTCCCCGAACACTTCCAATTCTTTGATCCCCAATTCAAGTGCCGCCTCCAATGCTAGGATACAGGCCTCATACTCAGCAATGTTGTTAGTAGCTTCTAACCCCAACTTGACTGCCAACGGTGTAAATGCCTCTTCAGGTGAAACTAGCAGGACTCCTATCCCATAACCTTTCTTATTGGCTGCCCCATCGAAGTATACTCTCCAAGTTTTTCTACCAATCTCTAGCACATCCTCGTCTGGGAACTGATCGTTGAACGGAGCGGATGATGACACAGGACATCTAGCCAAGTAGTCTGCAATGACGCTCCCCTTGATAGACTTCTGATTCACGTACTTGATGTCAAATTCATTGAGGAGAATTGACCATCGAGCAGTTCTATATGACAATACTGGCCTCTCTATCAGGTACTTTAACGGGTCCATGCAACTTATCAAGAACACTTCGAAGGACATCATGTAGTGTCGGAGTTTCTGCGTCGCCCATACTAGTGCCACACAAGCCTTTTCAATGGCATTGTACTTCACTTCATAGTCTGTCATTTTCTTGCTTAGGTAGTAGATGTCATTCTCCTTTGTAGACCCTTCGAGATATTGAGCTAACATAGCCCCCGTCGCGGTTTCGGCGACCGTTAAGTATAACAAAAGCGGTGCACCTTGCCGTGGGGGAACTAAGATTGGAGGATTGCACAAGTATCTCTTAATGGTCTCAAAGGCCTTTTGGCATTCCTCGTTCCATACTTTTGGCACACCTTTCTTAAGCAATTTGAAGATTGGTTCGCAAACCATGGTCAAGTTGGCAATGAATCGGCTTATGTATTGAACTCTTCCCAGAAAACCCCGGATCTGCTTCTCAGTGCTAAGCGGCTCGCTCCATCTCCACAATAGCTTTTATCTTCCCTGGGTCCACTTCTATGCCCCTCTGAGTGATCATGAATCCCAATAACTTGTACTTCTTTGCTTGCTCCAGGAACTTCTCTAGTGCCTTGAAATGCCCTTCCCTATCTACAGACTTCACGATCATATCATCGACATAAACCTCGACTTCCTTATGGATCATATCATGCAATAAAGTCGTTGCTGCTCTTTGGTAAGTAGCCCCAGCGTTTCTTAAGCCAAAAGGCATTACCTTGTAACAGTACGTTCCCCATTGCCTGATAAAGGCTGTTTTCTCCATGTCCTGAGGCGCCATCTTTATCTGGTTATACACGGAGAATCCGTCCATGAAGGAGAGGAGTGCATGCCCCACTGTGCTATCTACCAACACGTCGATATGGGGTAAAGGAAAGTCATCCTTGGGGCTCGCGGCGTTGAGGTCTTGGAAGTCGACACACATCCTCACTTTCCCATCTTTTTTAGGCACAAGCACTATATTCGACAACCACTCAGGGTACTCCACAACTTGGAGGAAACCCGCGTCTAGTTGTTTAGTTACCTCTTCTTTTACTTTTAGAGCCCATTCTGGTTTTAATCTTCTGAGTTTCTGCTTTATCGGCTTCTTTAGGGAATTAGTGGGGATATAATGTTGCACAATATCGGGGTCAATGCCAGGCATGTCTTCATAAGACCATGCAAAAGCCATAATGTTGGCTTTCAAGAGGGAGATCATCTTTTATTTTTCAACGAGGGAGAGGGTTTTCCCAATTTTAACTATTCTTGGCAATTCATTCGTCCCTAAGTTGATTGATTCCAATTCATCCATATTAGGTTCGGTGACGCCCTCTTTTCCTTTGCTCAACGAGCTCCAGGGGGACATCGTTCCTAGGATCTATATCCATGCCATAAATATCCATAGAGGAGAGAAAAGAGACACTGCATATATAGAGAAAGAAAGCACACTTTATTGACTAGGAATAGAAGAATGACACACAAAAGAAGAAAGAAAACAAACAAATCTGTATCAATACTATGACTCCACAAGGTGAGTTAAGTAGATACCTCTTATTGAATTAGGGAAATATGTTAGGATTATGCCCTAGAGCCAATCATAGAGATGATTGTTTAGGGATTAGGAACAATCAATTGATTTCATTTATATATGTCACATTTATTATTGATTTAATAAAAGGGCTTATTCTATTATGTTTATATGCATCATTTATATTTACATAATATGTCCATGGAGTTAGAGTTGAGAATATGAAATTACAAAGGGTTGTAATTTTGAGACTGTAAATATAACACTGTACTAAACTCCTAAATCATTCCTAGTTGAAGGTTCACTATGATGGACAGTAATGAACCATAGGACTAGCACTTGTTAGGTTGACTCTATAGGAGGATAGCTAGTCTCAAGCTATTTGTGTGGAGACACTACAACCAACAAGTGGGTGCCTATTATAAGAATAGGTACACTGAATGTGACCAAAGATATGAGATAAACTGAATGGAGTTTTAACCTGCCTGTCAATCAGTTTCGCATTGTTATAGTGGTACAAGTAATCCTTAGACCTGAGACACCATGATTGTCTTATACATGTAGCTTTAGAAGTTTGATAACACTAAGTGCAGATCCTATTCAGGGGTCTGTAAGGGTGTTCATTGGCCCTACTGCTATGTGTGTGAAGGCATGTGAGTGATCAACAAGGAATCCATCACTCTCAGGAAAAAGAGAGTGAATGTCTCATACAGCATTCATTGAATATAACTCATTAAATCCATGGGCCCATGGTAGAATGAATATGGAAAGGAGTTTCCATAAGTTCATCATTGAGTTGATATTAATGAATGAGTATAAAGTAATTGAACTAGGGACTTGACAGACTTCCATGTCCTATTAGTTCAATTGGAGACATTGTGTTGATGGAAGGATAGAATTGTAACCTGTAAACTATAACAGAAGGGTTCTTTGTAAATGAGTATTCACCTCATTAAGGACCACACCATGAGCCATATGCTAGGTGTTACTCATGGTTAGTAGAAGCCCTAATTGATATAAATGAGTTATAATCAATTAGGGAATTGAAAGGAGTTTCAATTAGACCCTTAATGGAAAGTGTTCCATTGTGCACAACTTGTGTTGTTCCTACTACTTGATGATGTGAACCCAATGGGTCACACACTGATCATGCTAAGAGAACTTGATTGTCTATGAGAGAAAGGGTATAAGTGATTAAAGAAAAGTTCTTTAAGGGGCTAATTTGTATTTGATGCAAACTAGTGGGCTAATTGTGTAATTAAGAGTAATTACACAAATTAGATTAGGGTTTGGAATCCCCCCTTGGCCGGCCCTATTAGTGGGCTATATAATGCCCACTATAAGGTGATGACATCATCACAATCACTCCTCCCCAAGGGCTAGCTGAAAATTACAGCTCTCCCTCTCTCTCTCTCTTTCTTCTCCACCTCTAGCAACAACAAGGAAGAAGAAGGAAAGGACTTCAAGCTCAAGCTAGGTGTGGATACCGTTGGAGGCAGCACACTTGGGCTGCTCATTCACCGCTGTCCGGAGACAAAGCTTGGAGCAAAAAGGAGAAGACAAAGCTTGGAGCATAAAGGAGAAGACATTAATCAATTGTAAGTAATCCCAACTCTCTTGGTAGTTAGGGTTTATGTTTTTGTATTATGCATAATTAAGATTCATGGGTTTGGGAATCGTAGGAAAAATTTTAAATTCCACCTTTGTAGTTTTTCCTCTCTAGTTCGATTCCCAACAGTGGTATCAAAGCCATGGTTATGCCTAATACAAACTACATATGGGCTGTAATTCATGGTAAATTGATTGATTAATAAATCTGGAATTTATGTTCATGCATTAGAATGGTTTCCCTCTCATGGCAAAACCTAGGGTTATTGAACCCTAGGTTAATTCTCCTTCTACTCCTCTTCTAAAATAGTTTTAGGGCTGCTGGTTATTCAAAAATTGAATGGGGATTGAGTTTGGAGAAGATGATGAACAGTTTTTATGATAGTCATGAAAAATTGACATCTTGTTTTGCATGCCGAAATCAGAGTTCTTCTCCAAAATTTTCGAGCCATATATGGTTAGAAAGCTCTTTGAATCAGCTTTACAACCCAACAAACGGTTCGTCGATCCGAGTTTTGTAGTGAAAGTTATGAATTTTTTACTATAGGCTGTCAGGGAAGACAGTTTTGCTCGGGAATGATGTAACAGCCACAATTGTGAGTTTTTGATGGAGATCAAAAGCATGGCAATGGTTGCCACCACTTGGGTTATGTTCTAGACATGGTAGGAAAGGGTTCCCAAGCATTCGGATGTATCATAATTGGATTATGAGTCTAGAACAGAAGGAAGAAGGAGAAGACCACCATGTTTGAATCTGGGTTTTAGAACCCTAGGGTTCTTGCTACTGTTATGATCAGATAAAATTGATGAATAATCATTATAAGATGATGATATATGATGTATAGATCATATTCTTTAATAATCAAAGGAGTCTTGATGCATAAAGAATCAAAAAGTTTGATTTCTTGGAAGAACACAGCAGGCTGTTTTTCTGCAGAAAGTCATCAATGGAGTTTTGTTCATATCTTGAGCTAGGGAACTCCAAATTGCATGAAACCAATTTTATTAGTTTCCTAAGACATGTAGGATACTAGGAAAAATAATTTGGTAGCCTGAATTAATCATCTTGCTGGGTTTTAAATCAATTTGTGATCATGGACAGTATGCTGTCAAATTCTGGACAGCCTACTGTTCTTGAATTGTTTAGAACAATTGGGGATGATTTGATCATCCAAACCACTTCAATTAGCTTAGTAATTCATGTAGGGACATGATACAAAAGCTGGTTTTGAAGGTGGAGTCGAATTGATTAAGTTTTAGAAACTTTTGTGACCTTGGAGGTCCTCCAATGGTGGTGCCAGCACTGGGTTCAGGAAACCCTAATATTCTTTGAAGAAGACAGCCCTCTTGGCCACTCCACACGTGTCCATGGGCTTGGACCACACCCTGGCTTGAGTCCCCCTTTGCTGGCCATGGCCTCCCATGGCCTGGCCAAGCCATGGCAGCCTTGCTAAGCCATGACAGCCCACTAATGTGGCGGCAGCCTTAGGGTTTATGATGAAACCCTAATTCCCATTAATGATGAAACCCTAATTCATTAATTGCATTAATTAAAAACCCTAATTGACTATTAATTACCTTAATTAAAATGTTTAATGATTGGTCATTAATTGACCAATCATGGTTATTAATCATTAGGGTATAATTAAGTGCATTTATGATGTCTAGGGTTTAGGGTTTAGGAAACCCTAATTCGTATTAATTAAACCCTAATTCTATTAATGCATTAATTAATAACTAAACCTAGTAATTAATGTGTCTAACCTAGGGTTAAATGATTGGTCATTGATGACCTATCATGATCATTAATGGTTTAGTAATTAATCATTGGCATTTAATAGGTTTAAGGTTTAGGGTTTTAGAAACCCTAATTAGTGCATATTAATTAGGTGTAATTAATATCCTAGGTGGCATTAATTAAACCCTAATCCTAATCATTAATACCGTATAAACCTAGGGTTTAAATGATTGGTCATTAATTGACCAATCATAAGGCATTTAATGCATTAGGGTTACACTTAGGGTTTAGAGTTAATGCATTTAGGGTTTAGGGTTTTAGGAAACCCTAATGCACTAATTAATTAATAAAATGATTTTATTTAATTCCAAAATTGATTATTTAATTAATGGTGATTAATTTTATAATGTTTTAAATGGTTTAAAACACAATTTAGGATTAAATTAAAATCTGGAATTTTTTAATTAAATGAAATTGTTATGTTTAATTAAAGAGACCCTAATATTTGATATTAGAGTTTTATTAGGGGACTTTAAATGTTTCAATTGATTTGATTAATTGAAATTAAATGTCTTAAATGTTAAGACTTAATTAATTCAAGAACTTATGCATATCCTAATAAGATTAGGACACATTAATGAGATTAATGAAAACCAATCAATAGAGTTACCATGAATGCCCATATGTTTATTGCTTACAGTTATTTCCTTTATTATGCAATGTGATTGTATGGTTATGGATGGATGATGATTATGGACTATACCCCTTAAACCAATTGTGATTGACCGTCTTATGAATGGGTTGTATTATTTTCAAGAGTTATAATTTTATTATGGTGATGTATTATTTATTTGGGGCTTGCATGCCACCTTCTTCTCTCTTTCTATCATTCTCTTATGTACCCCACATTCCCCTTATGTATCCCTTTCTTTAAAATTATGTAAATGTTATGTAATCGAGAGTGCACTAAGGAGCATGGTGGAGCCCAACAAGCCTATGGTGGAGACCATAAAGCCAATGGAGGAGATTGAGGACTTGAAAGCTTGGAGAAGATTTTCAAGAGTGCATGCTATGTTTCAAATGAATGTTTTACGATCACCTACACCCACCTTAGACCAAGGATTCAATTCATTGGCTTGGATTGAATCCTCTTAAAGTCCATAATCATCATAGTGGGAGCTTTTAATGAGATTAATAGAGATAGCTCCAAATCCAAAGATCGTTATATGTCACCTTATAGGGACTAATATCGATAAGTGGATTACATATATATAATGTTGTTATATATTTCTTATTTAAATGCATAAGATGTATGTTAGATTAGTTATTTTGATGAGACCCTTAAAACCCCTCTCTTTTAATATTAAGTTGGAAATGGAGAATACATTAGGGAATGGATTCTTCATTGCCTTCCATCATTATAGGATCATCTAACGTCCCTTAATGTGGGTACCTGGCTGCAGACATGTAGGAGCTACCCATATTAAAGACATTACTTGAAACTATCACATATATAGATATCATGGGGTGCCTAAGCTGGTATATACCAAGAAACTAACATGTGAGGTATATATTTGGTGAAACATACCTGTGTGAATGATGAGCCTAACTTAACTACGGAAGTATTCCAAGAAACTAACATGTGAGGAATATGCACCCTAGAGGCAAAATGATTGGAACTTGCTTATGAAGCAATAGACAAAGAGTTGTCTTCTTACTGTGGGTTAGAAGTCAAGAAACTAACATGTGAGGCTTCTAGGTCACAGTGGGACCCCAATCCCCATTAGGAACAAGATTCCCGAATTCCATTAGAGGGTGTATGGAATTTGATAAAATAGTGGGAGGTACCATATGATTAAAGACCCGATCATTATGGATTAAAAATGAAATCTAATTCTCTAATTTTATATGTAGTTCATAGAAATGGCTCACCTCAACCCGCTATCCAAAATATTGGACATCAACCATTTGACTGGACCAAACTATCTTGATTGGCTGAGGAATTTAAAAATAGTTTTAACTTCCTAAAAGATTACCTACACACTTGATGGCACACTTCCTGAGGCACTGGCTGAGACTGCAACTCAGCAAGAGAAAGATGCTTATCAGAAGTGCATGGACGATGACTTGAAGGCAAGATGCTATATGATGGCATCCATGAGCCCTGAGCTTCAGAAGCAACATGAGTCCATGAAGAGTGCTCGCGACATCTTTCTCCACTTACAAGAGCTGTATGGGGAGCAAAGTAGGACCGCGAAGTACAATATTGTCAAGGATCTATTCAAGGCAAGGATGAATGAGGGTTCGTCTGTGACTGATTACACCTTGAAAATAATCAACCATATCGAGCAGCTTGAAAAGCTTGATGTGATCATTGAAGCTGATATGTGTTCAGACATTATACTGCAGTCCCTTCCTGATTCATTTGGGCCGTTCATAATGAATTTTCATATGAACAAGCTTGAGCCCACTCTCCCTGAGCTGCACAATTTGCTCAAGATGACTGAGGAGACAATGAAGAAGGGAAAAGGTTCTTTACTCGCATTTGATGGAGCTTCTACTTCCAAGGCCAAGCCCAAGCCTAAGGGCAAGGGCAAAGGAAAGGGTAAGAGTACCCAAGGGAAGAAGAAGAAGAACTTAAAGCCAAAAGGAGGTGTCAAGAAAGGTAATACTGACAAGGCCAAAGGAACCTGTTTTCACTGCGGCAAGGATGGGCACTGGAAACGTAACTGCCGGGAGTATCTGGATACTCTAAAGAGCCGACCTTCGGAAGGTATGGATCATGCTCTAAACTAAATGTTAGTTCTGCTTCCACTTGGGTACTTAATTCTGATGTGAATTTTGAATTCCATGCAGAATCTAGTGGGAAGCAGAAGGCAGAGTAAAGGCGGATCAACCCTACAAGTGGGGAATGGAGCAAACGTTGCAGCATTAGCTGTGGGGCTTGTTGCTTGACTCTACCTAATGGAGTAGTTTAGAAATAATAGTTAGCTATCTTTACATTCTAGAAGTTATTAGAAACATTAATTTTATTTCAGTTTTATCTAAACGAGGTTTTAGTTTGATTTAATAAATGTTTTCTATTAAATGAAGAGTTCATTACTTCTGGAGTTTATATGGATGGCCTTTATTTTCTAAACTTTATTGCAAATATGAATTGCAATGGAGCATGATAGTTCTAAATTAAATGCTAATAAACCTAAGAGAACAAGATATACATAGTGATGTATGTAGAAGTTTCTCTAACTTTACAACCTTTACCGATGATTCAGTCTAGGTTTGGGTGTGTATACTTAATGAAGTACAAATCTGAAACATTTGAAAGGTTCAAAGAATTCAGATATGAAGTAGAGAAACAAACCGGTAAAAGTATTAAAGCTCTTCGATTAGATCGGGGAGGCAAATATTTAACCAGTTAATTTTTAGATCAACTTGTTCAAATGGGCATTCAATCACAATGGACACCTCT
The DNA here is from genome assembly GCA_039720395.1 of Liquidambar formosana. Classification (NCBI taxonomy): domain Eukaryota; kingdom Viridiplantae; phylum Streptophyta; class Magnoliopsida; order Saxifragales; family Altingiaceae; genus Liquidambar; species Liquidambar formosana. The sequence goes on along the minus strand of CM077828.1, from coordinate 11,798,379 downwards.
TGGAACACCATAACTTAATGGTGTGTCAGAAAGGAGGAAGAGGACCTTATTGGATATGGTCCGATCCATGATAAGTTACAACGACCTAATATTATCCTTGTTAGGATATGCCCTAGAAATTGCCACGTACCTGTGAAACAGAGTTCAAACCAAGGCTGTCCCTTAAGACCTATATGAGATATGGAAAGGGAAGCACCAAACCTTAAGCATGTTAAGGTATGGGGGTTGCACTGCATATGTAGAGACACATGATGTAACGAAATTGGAAATCAAGATAACTTGAACGTAGGTTCGTGGATTATCCTAAATAGAGTTTAGGATACTAAGTCTATTATCCTGATGAACAAAAGGTGTTTTGTTTGTATGTTTGCAATCTTTCTTGAAAAAGAGTTTATTCAAGAAGGCAGCAACAATAGGAAAATAGAACTCAAAAAGTTGTCCAATGAGACACAAACCGACATTGATGCAACTCCTGTCCCTCTTGAGACAGAACCCATTATTGTACCATGATTGTACAAAGGGTTAGTGGGAGTGCGATCATATTTTGGTCCTATAAGTGAATGACGTTCTACTTATTAGGGAATAATGTAGAGACGTTGTCAACATTGAAAAATTAGTTTTTCACAAAGTTTCTCCATAAAAGATTTGGAAGAAGCATCCTATATTCTAGGAATAAGGGTCTATAGAGATAGATCTAAAGGATGCTAAGTCTCTCCCAATCGAAAGTACATAGACAAGATTTTGAAAGAGTTCAAAATGCATGATTCCAAAAGGAGGTCTAAATTCCTGTCAGACATGGAATCAAGTTGTCTATAACTAAAAGACCAGATATCAGTTTTGCTATAAATGTTACGAGCAGATATCAGGCAGACCCGGATAAGGAACACGGGGAAGCAGTCAAAGTTATCCTTAAGTTCTTGAGAAGAACTAAAGGACCTATGCCTTGCCTATGGAGAAAGAAACTTGAAATGGTTGGTATAACAAATTCAGATTTTCAATCTGACAATGATGATAGGAGATCAACATCGAGGTATGTTCTCACCTTAAATGGTGGAGCTGTAAATTTGAGCGCATTGCTGCATGTTTGGATGAGTAAGTTCATTGCAAAACTAGGAGTGGTTCCTAACATTGAGAAGCCTTTACTATTGTTTTTGTGACAACAATAAGGCTAGTGCTCAAGACAAGGATCCACGGTCTCATCAAAAGTCCAAACTTTAAGCAGCAATTCCAAGTGATTAGAGAGATCATTGGAAGAGATGACATATACATATAGAAGTTTAATACAACAGAGAATAAAGAATACCCCTTCACTAAGGCTATAACCCAAGTGTGTTCGATCACCACCAACAGGATATGGGTATGAGATACATGGTGGATTGGCTATAGTGCAAGTGGGAGATTGTTAGGATTATGCCCTAGAGCCAATCATAGAGATGATTGTTTAGGGATTAGGAACAATCAATTAATTTCATTTATATATGTCACATTTATTATTGATTTAATAAAAGGGTTTATTCTATTATGTTTATATGCATCATTTATATTTACATAATATGTCCATGGAGTTAGAGTTGAGAATATGAAATTACAAAGGGTTGTAATTTTGAAACTGTAAATATATCTCTGTACTAAACTCCTAAATCATTCCTAGTTGAAGGTTCACTATGATGGACAGTAATGAACCATAGGACTAGCACTTGTTAGGTTGACTCTATAGGATGATAGCTAGTCTCAAGCTATTTGTGTGGAGACACTACAACCAACAAGTGGGTGCCTATTATAAGAATAGGTACACTGAATGTGACCAAAGATATGAGATAAACTGAATGGAGTTTTTACCTGCCTGTCAATCAGTTTCTCATTGTTATAGTGGTACAAGTAATCCTTAGACCTGAGACACCATGGTTGTCTTATACATGTAGCTTTAGAAGTTTGATAACACTAAGTGCAAATCCTATTCAGGGGTCTGTAAGGGTGTTCATTGGCCCTACTGCTATGTGTGTGAAGGCATGTGAGTGATCAACAAGGAATCCATCACTCTCAGGAAAAAGAGAGTGAATGTCTCATACAGCATTCATTGAATATAACTCATTAAATCCATGGGCCCATGGTAGAATGAATATGGAAAGGAGTTTCCATAAGTTCATCATTGAGTTGATATTAATGAATGAGTATAAAGTAATTGAACTAGGGACTTGACAGACTTCCATGTCCTATTAGTTCAATTGGAGACATTGTGTTGATGGAAGGATAGAATTGTAACCTGTAAACTATAATAGAAGGGTTCTTTGTAAATGACTATTCACCTCATTAAGGACCACACCATGAGCCATATGCTAGGTGTTACTCATGGTTAGTAGAAGCCCTAATTGATATAAATGAGTTATAATCAATTAGGGAATTGAAAGGAGTTTCAATTAGACCCTTAATGGAAAGTGTTCCATTGTGCACAACTTGTGCTGTTCCTACTACTTGATGATGTGAACCCAATGGGTCACACACTGATCATGCTAAGAGAGCTTGTTTGTCTATGAGAGAAAGGGTATAAGTGATTAAAGAAAAGTTCTTTAAGGGGCTAATTTGTATTTGATGCAAACTAGTGGGCTAATTGTGTAATTAAGAGTAATTACACAAATTAGATTAGGGTTTGGAATCCCCCCTTAGCCGGCCCTATTAGTGGGCTATATAATGCCCACTATAAGGTGATGACATCATCACAATCACTCCTCCCCAAGGGCTGGCTTAAAATTACAGCTCTCCCTCTCTCTCTCTCTTTCTTCTCCACCTCTAGCAACAACAAGGAAGAAGAAGGAAAGGACTTCAAGCTCAAGCTAGGTGTGGATATCATTGGAGGCAACACACTTGGGCTGCTCATTCACCGCTGTCCGGAGAGAAAGCTTGGAGCAAAAAGGAGAAGACAAAGCTTGGAGCATAAAGGAGAAGACATTAATCAATTGTAAGTAATCCCAACTCTCTTGGTAGTTAGGGTTTATGTTTTTGTATTATGCATAATTAAGATTCATGGGTTTGGGAATCGTAGGAAAAATTTTAAATTCCGCCTTTGTAGTTTTTCCTCTCTAGTTCGATTCCCAACAAAATATTACTAAACTAAGATACCTACAAGCTGCTATCAGGTAGTCCAAGATCTTCTTCTTCATGGAGCTCCGCAATGACACCACATTCAAGGTACCAATTCAGGAGTGGCATGGTAGCATGGCTAATGGGCGAACCCTGGAGTTCTTCAATGGTCGAGTCTTCCACGGTGAGAATCATATCTTGGAACATTTCAGTCATAGCCCCTGCATCAAGGTTCTCTGCCCAGTCCTCCTCTTTCTTTTCCCAGAACTCATCATTGATGGCTTCATCATCCACCATTTCAGCTGTGATTGGATACCATTCGGTGAAGAAAATTTCAAAACCCAGAACTCGGATCTTGGTAGCTTGGTCAAAGGTGGGTTCTAGAAACCCGCAATATAGAAAATCATCCCCTTCTTTGACAAAGTAACCATTCAAAGTAGGTCGATATGGCGAGATCCTCAGGTTTGGCACCCTTCCCTCGGCTTTAGGCTCTTACTTTCTCCTTATTCCTCTTTAGCATTTCCGCGTGATCATTTATGGAGGGCTCATATCCCAGCCCAAAGGTGTATGAGGTGACACGACTCTGAATAGACTTAGCAATCAAATTCAATATATGTGCACAACACCTCATGTGCATGAACTCACCACCTAAAATGCCACCATTTTTTTTACCATACTTTTTCTTCAAGTAAGCAACAGCAGTATCATTATTACTAGCATTATCAACTGTGATGGTGCACACATTCTCTAAACCCCACTCAAGCAAGCATGACTCAATAGCATGACCAATGACCTCACCTTTATGGCTGGTAACCACACAAAAGTTAAGTATCCTTTTCTGTGGTTTCCAATCCTTATCAATAAAATGGCCAGTGAGGCACATGTATGAAATGTTTTGCAAAGAAGTCCACAAATCAGTAGTGAAAGAGATTCTTTGAACACAATTTTTCAACACATTCTTTAACTTTGCCTTCTCATTTTTGTATAGGTTTAAGCAATTTGTTGCCACAGTGGAGCGTGAAAGTAATTGAAACCTTGGTTGGAATACACTTACAAAGTTTTTAAAACCTTCACGCTCTACAAACTTGAATGGCATTTCATCGACAATGATCATTTTAGTAAGGGCCTGCCTACACAACTCCTGGTCGAATTTCCAATTTGATAGGCTACTGCTATGACAGTCTGAGTCTTGCAAGTGCCCCATTGATTTGAATGATAAGAGTTTTTGTTTCTTATCTTCACTGTAGGGATATTTGGCACATCTAGCTATATGTTTCAGCATACTAGTAGTCCCATTAACGCTAGCACACCCACATTCTTTCTCACACCACCTATATCTGGCTCTCCCAAGAGACTTTCCATCTGGTCCCTTAAGTTCAACAAAATTTTCCCAAGCTATAGACTTTTTTTTGTAAAGTTTCTTGCGAGGTGGACTTACATTTGCTGAAGAAGTTGCAGGAGTAGAAGTTGCAGTCGTAGTTGGCCCAGTTGGAGGAACACTTTGAGGATTGCTGTCTCCCATGCTTGACATCTAACAAGAGAAAACGTGGAGATTCAAAAAAAGAACAAAAATCTGTATTACAAAAAATAATAATAATAAAAATAAATTAACAAAAAACCCTATGAGGCTATGATACAATAATTGAATTACACAACCAATAAGCAACAAAGGGGATTAAAAATTAAAAGAACAAACCCCGAAAAAATACAACTATGGTAGTAAGAAAAAAAAAACAAAACAAAATAAAACAAGAGAAAGGGGTGAGTAACTGCCGCAATTCAGTAGAGGGAAAAAGAGAAAATTCGAACCTATAGATGGAGATTGCCGGAGATGATGATCGGTAAATAGAACTCAGTGAGATCTCAAAAGTCAGATTTGCAAAAATCATCAACCAATTCGAACATAAGTAACGAAAATTTAGGGAAAAAAAGAAAAAATGAAGGGAAATGAAGATTTGGTACCTTCGAGAGTAGGGGGTGAGTCACTGCCGCAATTCCGTTAATGGGATGAGAGGGCGAGAGTGGAGGGTGAGTTACTGCCAGTGTTCCGTTGAAGGAGAAGGATAATGGGAGTGCCGACAGGAGGTTGAGTGGTGCTGGCCTTTGTTGGCTTGATTGCTTAAAGCCTTGAAGAGTTGAAGGCCTATGTGTCGGTTGGGATGGGAGAAGCCTTTGTGAACCCCGAAAAACGGCCCACAAGGATTTGGCGGAAAGAGGCATGGAATGGGTGAAAGACAACAAACGGAAAGGAGTCGCCACCTCATTTTTTAGGGAAAAGAGGAAAACCACGAAAATGTTTTATTTTCAAAACCACATGACTCCATTTAAGGAAAAGCAAAGTCTTTGAAACCAGAAAATTGGATTCGGGGGCTAAGTTACGACGTGGGAAGGTTCTGGGCAAAAGCCTATAGGCACCCACATTGCCCGAGTTGGTCTCTTAATTTAATTGGGCTAACTTAATATCTTTTCTACTCAAATATCATCATATATCATCACAAGGCAGCATGCATATTATATATTCCATCCAAACATCCATGCACAATCAATCAAACAAAACAAAAAGAAAAGAAAAGAAAAGAAAAAAGCTTAGGATACTTGGATCCTAGGACGGACTTGAGCCTCACGAAGAGCGCCTACGTACCATGCAGCGAAATACATGGATCAAAGTCCACGTAGTTTGAATAGAATAGGGTTACAACCTAATACAAACCTATGGTAAAAACCCTAGGTTTCCTTATTTGAAAATACATTGATTTAGTCTTAAGTCGAAAACTTCCACAAGAGGAAAACTTTGATAGAAAACCAGAATTTTAGCAATAAAGGAAACCTTTGATAATCACCATAGGCTCGTATTATAAAGTAACCCTAGGAAGGAGAAGAGAAAAGAAAGAAAAAGAAAGGTGAATTGGGGCACCTTCAAACCCTACTTACCTGAGCGCAAAAGCTCCAAACATTAGCCATTTCAGACCATAGCAGTCCTATTTGCAATAGGACAAGCATTGTACTTGTTTGCACCCTTACAAGTGCACAAAATCATGTAAAGAAAGCAATATGCAAATCTGGACAGAACCATAACAAGGCCTAAAATTATCCATTCATCATGCAAACAACAAGAATAATGAATAACTAAGGACCCTGTTGACACCCAATTTTGTACCGCCTGACATTTTGGACCACCTTTAAGCCCAATGATGAAGGGCAACAGCAGATAAACTACCACAAGCGAGCCTGAAGGACCCGTGCAGGCACAACACAACTTTTTGATACCTTTTGATACCCTATGATCGTATGAGCATGGTTCATGCACGTACGTGCATCTTCCATGCACGTATGATCATGCCCTTTATTTCTAACACAGCTTTTTGATACCCATGATCGTATGAGCATGGTTCATGCACGTACGTGCATCTTCCATGCACGTACGATCATGCCCTTCGAATTTCAAATTTTCAGCATTTCCCCCCAAATCGTTTCTTACCTTATGAAGCCCCTATGCTTATAGCTGCTTGATGGCGGCTGGGAAACCCTAATGGACTCTGAAATAAACCCTAATCACCATCTATAAATACCCTGCTTTCATTGAAGAGAAGGGACCAATTTTTCTTAAGCCCACACCCCCCAAAGGATCCCAACTTTTGCACCTGGCCTCCAACCCGAAATATCTGAAAACTCATAGTTGTGACTACGAGAGGTCCGGAAGGCAAGCTCGTGGAGAAATTGTTGTTGCCCATACCTGAGGGTAACGATTTTCAATCCTTTATTCCATTTCCTTGTGATTTAACGTGATTATTAAATGTATGAAATGTGCATAACATCCTCCACATCCCTTTCATTTAATGGTTAGCATTCAGATTCGTTTTAGCATCTATTCATCCCTTACATATGATATTCCATATTCTATATATTATTCGGGTATATAGGATAGGTAGAATTCCGCAATCATATCTCTTCATTAATTCTTGGTATTCGATTCACATGATTTAGGACTACATGTATGAATATTGTTTATTGCATCTTCATTAGCATTCACTATCATTCCATCATCTAGGTTTAGGCCATCCTATTATCCCTAAATCGCATTGTAGCCATTTCATTGCATATATTCGAGTTATAGATCCGTTCGGGCACAACATGGTAAGTGCAGGATGAGATTTTTGTAGGCACGTACGTACGTACGTACGAGATGCACGTACGTGCATCTCATATGCACGTACATGCATGACCCACGTTTTGCAGACTAATCCTTGTTTTGCAGGCTGTGTAAGTATGATTCGACTCTGTTAAATGCTTTTGTTTCCTGTGTATATATTTATTTCTCTCGTTTTACCTTGATTTCATACCTATTTGCCATTGTGTGCCATCGATTGAATTAAATCATTGAATTAATTGAATATGGTTAAGCCTAATTAAGTCCTTTTTAATTAAAGCCAATAAGTACATGTGGGGGCCGGCCTCGGCCGGGCGTAGATGGGTGCCTAACACCTTCCCATCCGCGTACCCTAGCTCCGAACCCGAACGATCTCTGGTTATGGTAAGTTGGACCCTTCCAAAGGGTCAATTGGTTCCCGAAGCCAAATCGGGTGGCGACTCCTTTTTTGCCCTAATCATCCGTGGTTAGTGGCGTAGTACTCTCGAGCCCGAGCGTGGTTCAAGACACGGCGCTCACAGACCCTAACTCAATCCTACATGCAATGACCTAACTAACATGCATAAAAACCTATGAAAGACACACTAACAAGCATGGGAGACTCCAATAACATCAATAAACATGATAACAAAGCATATTCTAACCAAAAAGATGATATTTTATGTAAAATATGAAAATAAACCTTCCTACTGCGAGCTTTCTTAAGCGAAACTATCCTAAGATAATTTCACGTAAAAAAGTCGTTATGGGGAGATGCAATCAACATATACTACGTAAAATATATACACTAGAACACAATAGAAGTGATTTCATGCTTAAACACATCATAGAAAACTCTCATGCGAAACCTCACTCAACGAAAAGGATAATTATCCTTAAAAAAGGATAATGTCTCCAAAAAACCTATAAAACCCACTACATGAATGCAAACCTAGCATGATTCAACTATATGCAGCATATATAGAATGACTATGATGAGCAACAACTCAAAAAGCTAAGCTAAGCATGCTGTATAAGACCTATGTGATTTCAGGGTTATCGAAACCCTAATCTCACAACTATGCATTAAAACCTATGAAACGACTCTAAGACATGCTCAAATTATCATGAATATCATTCACATAATATATATTAACTAATAGGAGTATCAATTCATGATAACAATCACAGCAACCTAAACATGTGAACTATGCATGATTTAAGAGGATAAAAAGAGTAATACTTTCAAATCCTTAGTAAACCAGGGATTATCAAGCATACAAAGCCATAAACCATCTCAAAACCATTCATATAACATCACACAAGTATTGAATTCAATCCACAAGAAGAGCAACTTCATGCACCATAATTATCTTAGAAGAAGAAGAAGAAAGAGAAGAAGGAGCAGCAGAAAATTCATGTTCAGCATTAAAGAGACATGCTTACCTCTTGTAGACTCTTCCTTGTCTTCAAACCTCTTGTTTCCTTGCTTGCTTGGGGTTAAAGAGCCTCCTCTTGATGTCCTTCTAGCTCTCCAAACTCGTAGCTCCCTCTCTCTCTAAGTGTAAAGTGCAATTAACCTCCCCCTATATGCTGAATACCATGTCCTTTATATAGAGAACTAACCCCCTAAACCAATGGCTAAGATTAATTCATTAAACAATGATCCTAGGGCTATTAGAGACTCTCTTGGTGCTCAAACAACTCAAACTTACACACTCCTAAGCTCAAACAAGTTGTATTGGTGGAGGAAACCGTCAAAAGAGGGAGAGAGGAGTCAGAATTCAAGTTGAGGACGGACTCTCTTGGGTGACCATCTTGGCCCGGACTGGTTAGCCGTCTGGGCTTGGACGGCTAACCGTCCAGCCCCGGACAGTTACCCGAGGCCCTCCTATTTTTGCTCCGGTTTTGACTCCCACTTGCTGTAGAAGTCCTAAAATCTTCAAATTAAGTCCGATTTTGACGAAATAAAAGCCAAAACGACCGTGTTTCGAAGGGGAACACATTTTTAGGCATTTTAGGACAAAAATAATCAACCATGTGTGCATGGTTAGGTTTTACAAAGGTGGTTAACCATGGTGCTTCACCGTCGCTAAGTTGGGTTTGTACATAAGGTCGAACCAAATGCTTTCCCAATCAAAATTCGATCTTTCTAAACATGTTTAGGACATAAATAAAGCCCAATTTGAGTTAAATGAGAGAAAATTGATTGGGTCTTATGAGTCAATTTGAGCAAACCAAGAAAGGGTCTTTTAGCCAACCCGAACCATTATGAGCCGAATTGATCTTAAACCATTAATTCATGAAATTGAACCTATATATGGACTCTATGTACTCATATGAAATCGAGGGAATGACTCGAGATTCATTTCAAGGTCCAATGGAAAATATACGGCTTAAAAGACGATTATGCCCTTTAAGTCGCAAAAGTTCTTATTGACTATCGAAATGAACTCCAAATCACTTCAAAATTCATACACATGATATTCAACGCCATAGAAACACAATGCAAAAGACTAGACTCAAAAAGGACTCAAAATCCTACATGAAATGATATGTCCTAGCTAAAGTGACAAAAATGGGGTGTGACAGAAGCCCCTCATTGGTGAACAAGTTTCACTTGTGAGCCAATGATCAAAGAACAACCCATTTTTGTTTGATGGATTAATCTCATTAATACCAACAAACTCAAATGGAACCATAAGGATAGACTTCGTCATATCCAAGCATGCGACGATTTCATCGAAGCAAATAATTGATTGCATAACAAAATTTGTTGGTGCGCTCATGTAAATGCCTGCACTAATTGCATTAGTGATATAACAACACATTTTTGTTTGATGGATTAATCTCATTAATCCCAACAAACTCAAATGGAACCATAAGGATAGACTTCGTCATATCCAAGCATACGACGATTTCATCGAAACAAAGAATTGATTGCATTTTTATGCATGCCAACTTCGTTGGTGCGCTCATGCAAATGCCTGTACTAATTGCATTAGTGATATAACAACATATTTTTGCTTGATGGATTAATATCATTAATCCCAACAAACTCAAATGGAACCATAAGGATAGACTTCGTCATATCCAAGCATGCGACGATTTCATCGAAGCAAAGAATTGATTGCATTTCTATGCATGCCAACTTCGTTGGTGCGCTCATGCAACCATGCACTAATTGCATTAGTGATATCCACATGGTCTTCTCATGATGCAAAGCTAGTTGCACTAGTGTTAGAGTTATGCCCTAGAGCCAATCATAGAGATGATTGTTTAGGGATAAAGGAACAATCATTTGATTTCATTTATGTATGTCACATTTATTATTGATTTAATAAAAGGGCTTATTCTATTATGTTTGTATGCATCATTTATATTTACATAATATGTCCAAGGAGTTAGAGTTGAGAATATTGAATTACAAAGAGTTGTAATTATGAGACTATAAATATATCTCTGTACTAAACTCCTAAATCATTCCTAGTTGAAGGTTCACTATGATGGACAGTAATGAACCATAGGACTAGCACTTGTTAGGTTGACTCTATAGGAGGATAGCTGGTCTCAAGCTATTTGTGTGGAGACACTACAACCAACAGGTGGGTGCCTGTTAATAGAATAGGTACACTGAATGTGACCAAAGATTTGAGATAAACTGAATGGAGTTTTAACCTGCCTGTCAATCAGTTTCTCAATGTTATAATGGTACAAGTAATCCTTAGACCTGAGACACCATAGTTACCTTATGCATGTAGCTTTAGAAGTTTGATAACACTAAGTGCAGATTCTATTCATGGGTCTGTAAAGGTGTTCATTGGCCCTATTGCTATATGTATGAAGGCATATGAGTGATCGACAAGGAATCCATTACTCTCAGGAAAAAGAGAGAGAATGTCTCATATATCATTCATAATATAACTCATTCAGTCCATGGCCATGGCAGTGTGAATATGGAAAGGAGTTTCCATAAGTTCATCATTGAGTTGATATTTATGAATGAGTATAAAGTAATTGAACTAGGGACTTGACAAACTTCCATGTCCTATTAGTTCAATTGGAGACATTGTGTAAATGGAAGGATGCAATTGTAACCTATAAACTATAACAGAAGGGTTCTTTGATAGATACATATTCACTTCATTAAGGACGACACCATGAACCATATGCTAGGTATTATTCATGGTTAGTAGAAGCCCTAATTGATATAAGTGAGTTATAATCAATTAGGGAATTGGAAGGAGTTCCAATTAGACCCTAAATGGAAAGAGTTCCATTGTGCACACCTCGTGCTATTCCTACTACTTGATGATGTGAACCCAATGGGTCACACACTGATCATGCAAGATGAGCTTTAAAGTCTATGAGAGAAAGGGTATGAGTGCATAAAGAATAGTTCTTTGAGGCCTATTTATATTTGATATAATTTATAGGGGTTATTGTGCAATTTAGAGAAATTGCATCACACCCTAATAGGGTTTCCCCCTATGGCCGGCCCCCCTAGTGTGGACTATATAAGTCACACTTTATGATGTGTGACATCATCACAAGTTGAAATCCCCAAGGGGCTGGCCAGTTTTTCCAGCCCCCTCTCTCTCTCCACTCTTCTCCTACACTAGCAACAACAAGGAAAAAAGGGAAAGGACTTGAAGCTCTAGCTAGGTGTGGATACCGTTGGAGGCAGCACACTTGGGCTGCTCATTCACCGCTGTCCGGAATCAAAGCTTAGAGCAAAAAGGAGAAGACAAAATTCTGTAAGTGTTCTAACCCTCTTCATAGTTAGGGTTTGATTTTGTATATGCATAGTTAGATTCATGGGCTGTGGAATCAAAGGGAAAAATTTTTATATTCCGCACTTCTATTCTTCCCTCTTGTATGATTCCCAACAACTAGTGCATCATAAGGTATCCTACCAATTTCATTGGTAATTCTCAAAACGAGTTATTTCATAACTCATAAGTGATCATTTCATGTGAATTTGAATTGAATGTCCATCAATTCAAAAATAAGTGCATTTCATGCCAATCTCACTGGGGATAACAAAGGTAATGAGTTATTTCATAACTCATGACTCATCATTTCATATGAAATTATGATTTCATGCCACTTTCAGTGGAAATAGCAAAGATAGTGAGTTATTTCATCGTCATTTCATGTGAAATTATCTTTATCACATGATATGAGACCCAATTGCAAGTCAATTGATTCAAAATCAAGCTCATTTCTTATTATTTCATGTGAAATTGTCCTTATCACATGGAATGACAATGTACTGGGAGTCATTCAACTCAAAATCAAGTTCATTTTATGTGAAATTGTCTTTATCACATGAAATAACAATGTATTGAGAGTTATTCAACTCAAAATCAAGTTCATTTCTTATAATTTCATGTGAAATTATCTTTATCACATGAAATGACAATGTATTGAGAGTTAATTGATTGGAAATCAAGCTTATTTCATGTCATTTCATGTGAAATTATCTTTATCACATGATACAACATTGATTTTGAAAGTCAATTGATTAAAAAACAAAGTGCATTTCATGCCCTCTTCACAAAGATAGCAAGTTACTTCGTAACTAGCATAACTCATGAATCATCATTTCATGTGAAGTTATCTTTATCACATGATTAGCAAGTCATTTCATGTGAAATTATCTTTATTACATGATATGATATCACTATCATCTCGTAGAGAATTGAATTCCAAGACTTGAAAGTCAATCTATTTCACACCAAGCTCATTTCATGAGAAAGCCATTTATCATGGCTATTACAATTCCTCATTATGCGGGCAAATACAATCACCCAAGATTCAAAAATTTCATTGAAACTTGATAAACTTGAGGGATATATTCATCCCATAACTCAAGGATTGCATAAAAAGTCAATTTGGAGAAGTTTAGAGGTCGCAAGCGCGCGAAACAGGGCAAACGGGCAAAGCGGGCTAGGGTGACCTCTGCCCTCAGATGGTCAACCGTCCAGGGCAAGACAGCTGACCAGTCCAAGGGGGGACGGTTACCCGAGGCCCTCATCAAAAAAATTCTGGGTTTTTAAACCCTTGTTTGCACACACATCCTCACACTCTTCCAACCCGAAAATTAGAGAGTTTCTCTCTTTAAACTCTCATTCCATCCTCTCCAACTCTCATTCTCTCATTCCTACTTCAAAAACATTCAATCCAAACATCAAATGCACATCAAACAACAACAAAGCAAGCCCATTTATCAATCAAAACAACCAATTCACATCATATTTGGAAATCAAACCAAATCAAACCCATTTTTCACAAACCCAACTCCATCATCAAGAATGTCATCAAGCAAGGACTCAAGCACCAAGTATCCATTCTATGGGGTCAAAAGCAAGTACAAGGCACCACTCTATGATACTCCACAAGATAGGGTGTTGCTTGAACCCGACAAACATCTTTCATTCCTCTATTCCCAATAAGAGGTAAGTTTACCCAACTTAACACTTTTCTTTTGAATCTTTCGATTCTTTTGATGAAATTGCATTCCCTTCTACTTCTTTTGAATACCCCTTGGGTTGTTGAGTGATATCCCTTGATTTGGCAAGGATTGAACACACAAATTCTTTTCATTTGAAAGCTTGAAAAATGGCACCTGCCAAGTGTTCGATAAAATGTCCAAGTGAAGTAAAGATGTTCAATCTTTACCAAATCAATATATATCAACAAGTAAACCCTCAAGTGAGTAATATGCGATGATTTAGCAAGGATTGATCATACAAAATTCTTTTATTTCAAGGCTTGGGAAGTATCACCCCCCAAGTGTTCGATAAAATGCCTAAGTGATAAAAAAGTGTTCAATCCTTGCAAAATTAAGGCATATGCACAAGTAAACCCATAAACATACATTAGCAATTCATTTCATGAATAAAAACAACTTTTTGACATCTTTTAGAAAACAATTTAAAACCAATTGCTAGTGTAGGTTTATTATTTCCATGTTCTTTCAACTAACTCTCAAGGTATTTTCAATGGCTATAGCCCAACTTTCAGGACATGCGCACTAGGTCCTCCATCAAAGGACTCATTGAATGGTGGCGGAACATGGAAAACTTCCAACCTATTGCCAAGGGCCATGTCGAAAAGGCCGGTTTTGGTCCATTCCTAGACTCTCTGTGGAATGACTAATGTGATAGGCAAGCATTGCTAGCCTTGTCTGAGCTATGGTGGGACACCACCAATACATTCCATTTTGGCTTCGGGGAGATGACACTCACCCCCAAGGATTACACTATGATCACGGGCTTGAGCATCAAGGGCAAAAGCTTGGAGTTCTATGAAGAGGCTCACACAGATGAGGATTATCTCCTAGCTTACCTTGGGATGGAAGTTGAGGTAATCAAGAAAGTAGTGCGCCGCACTTGGCTTTTCAACAAGTTTGCCAAACAAAGGGAGAGCGAGGGTGCGAGCCCCAATTGTATTACAAGGGCATTCCTTCTGTACATAATCTCATGCACATTCTTTGCCGGGACGGGCGACCTAGCCCGTTTGGGTCTTCTTGCAAGCATGGAGGATGTTGACAAGATTAGGAAATTCAACTGGGGAGGGGCTGCTCTAGCCACCATGTATCGCACAATGTGTGACATGTCATGCGGTGTGACTAAGGACTTCGACGGGATGCCCTTTGTTTGGGAGGTAATGCTACTTCCCTTTCATTTCTTTTTATTTTTTTCTTATATTATTTTTTCTTTTTGACTCTTTTCTCAACTTTTGACAGGTTTGGTGCTATGAGTACCTCAACCTATGTCGCCCATCCCTTGCTGAGGAAACCATTGAATGGCCTACCCTCAAGAATTACTCCCCTAGTTATGTGTCCATCCAGGCGGTGAATCGTCATGATTACGCCTTTGCTAGAGCTCACCTAGCAAGCCTTACTGCTGATATGGTGAAATTCTTTCCCTATTCTTTTCCTTTTCTTTTTACTCCCAATTTCTCATTTTGGATTTTTGAACAGATTGAATGGAATCCATGGAAGATATGGGTACCAATACTACCTAAGCGATGCATTCCTAGCTTGATGCTAACTGGCAAGAGGGTGCTCTTGGAAGGCCCCGTGGGTAGGTACTGGTACCTAGGGGAGCGTGTCTTATGACAAGTCATGGGTGATGTGAACGCAGCCATGGCTCCAATGCCACCGCCACTTAACATAAGGCATGCTAATTTGATGGAGGGGGAGGAGTTGTGGGATGCCTTGAGAGGCTGGGATGCGGAGGAGTTTACTTCTCCTGACATTGCATATGACACTTTCTGCCTCCAATATCTGATGAGGCCTAGGGTGACAGGTCTCCCTCCTCAGAGGGTAACTCTTTGATGCTTTCCTAGCCTTTTCTTTTGATAGAGACTCTATTTAATAGGTGAACACTTGCAGGGTCGACGAGCATGAGGGTATAGCTCAACAGTGGGCTCAGGAGTGGTTCCTGGCTCTGAGGAAGATGAGATGGAGGGGGATAGGTCACTACCCTTGCCTCAGCCTAATTGGTTCATTGATTTGTGCTGTGGGTCGGACTTTGTCAAGACCGCCATCACTCATCCTACATTTGATGAATCTCCTAGGATCGACCCAAATCGAGAACAGGTGAGTTCTCTTTATGGGTATTTCTTTCTTTCTTTGAACATTACCTTCAATTTTATCCTTATTAATTATCCTAGGTGCCTGCGGCATATGCCCAAGAGTTCATCGACCTTAGTGAGGGCTTGAGGCGTGACCTTGTGAGGATGAGCCTAGCCAAATCCATGGCGGAAGCTCGTTTGGATGTCATGGTAAGTGTTCAACCCATTTTAAAGTTCCCATTTGTGGTTTTCAACCAACCTTATTCTCATACTTGACTTCTTTGCAATGGATTCTGCATATGCAGCCACCACCAGCAATGTGCGCTCCTAGAGCACCTCGTGGGGGTCGTGACGGAGCTGGACCGAGCCGCAAAAGAAACTCTGGGAACCGCTGAGTTCATTTACTTTCTTGTTGGGCTTGTAGAAACAATGAAACAATGGCTATCTTTTTGCATTTCATGCTTGTGTTTTGTAATTGCCACCTAAAACCAACTTTCTTATCCTTTGCTATGGATACTTGTTGTGCTTGTTTGAATCTATCATGATGATGTTATGGTGCCTTTCTCATGAAAATTTGAGTCAATGTGAGTTCATAGGAGTGAAAATGGCCTAAAAAGGCCATCCGAACGCGAAAATAAGCAAAACCAGGCGAAACGAGGCGAAACAAGGCGGAGGCCTCGGGTGACCATCTGGCCCCGGACGGTTACCCGAGGTTGACATGCTTTTTTGTGATTTTTTAGGAATTTTGCTATTCTGACGGTTCTACTCCCTTTAGGACTCGAATTTTTTACCCTTTCCCTATAAAAACACATGAGGGAAGCCTTCTAACTCACCTATTTTCATTGACAATAATTATGGAAGCCTTGGATGGGTTCTTAAGAGGGTTTTTGGCAGTCATGGCTACCAAAGACAAAACTGAGTTTAAGTGCTTCGGCTTAGAACCGTTGCTCTCCATAAGGCACATGAAGCTCGAGACGACTCTTCTCACTGCAGCTGCATATTTCTGGGATCCTCAAATCCATGTCTTTCGATTCAATTATGAAGAATTATGCCCAACCATGGAGGAATTCTGTGCTTTATTTGGAGTTTCACCCGCAGGGCCATTCATCCTTCCTACACCTCGTTCTGATCACTTTGCTCCCTTCTCGGATTTTCTTGGCATTCCCCAAAGGGACGCAACGATCTTCGTCAAAGACCATATAGTGGACTTAATGAAGTTAGCAACCTCATTCTTGGCTCATGATAGTGAAGGTACTCTGACTTTCACCCCTCAAATTCAGCGTGCACTCGCTTTCTATTTAATTGGTCGCTTTCTCATATCCACCGGCACTCTTCAAACCCCTGTTCAAATATGTGAGTTGGTTGCCCCTCTTCTCAAGCGACATAACATCATTCCCTTGGTATTAGTTGAGACCTTGAATGGTTTAGATAAAGTTCATGGCAACCCCAAAGCGCCTTTAGAAGGTAGCCCCTTTTTACTGCAAATGTGGCTGCTCGAGCACTTGAACTTTCTATCTCCCACCACTATCAATCCATACAAGCCCTAACACTTCTGTCTGCGCCGAGTTGAACTCCCAGGGCCATTCTCTTTAAGAGATTGGTTGGGTTATTTCCAAACGCTGTCATGGCGGAACATCAAATGGTACGTCTTCACATGGGGGTGTAAAGAGCAGGTACTTTTTCGAACCTCGGGGTGTGCTTTTGTCAAACTCATAGGACTGAGATCGACTTCCTTCTATTGGACTTCGAGAATTCTTCGCCAGATGGGCGCCATGCAAACCATATCGTCCTTAACAGGACCTTGTTGCTCTGTGGAACCTGCCGGTCTTACTATAATCAAGTGGGCGAGGACTCGCTGGCCTACAGACCTGAAATTGACTCGGATTGCCAACACTGAAGGACCTTTCGAGATGAGTAGAGAATATAAGCAATGGTTGAAGGATGATTTGGGCGAAAGGGAGACTTCTTGTCGAGAAAGAATTTATGACCTTATCAAGGACACGAGACTTGGACTTTGCAGAGAAGATATTCTTGAAGCAGTGGAGGCATCCCACGACCATGACTTGCGAAAGAAAATAAGACTTGATAGAGAAAGACAAAAGACAAATGAAATGACTCTGAAGAAACTCAAGAGGACTTAAAGACTCAAGGAATAGAATATCTATGGCATGTCAATAGTTCTTTTACTTAACACCAATAAATTGTTATGTCAAACAATTAGTTTCAAATGAATTGCCAATAATAATCTACTTTCGAGATTTCTGTTGTGATTGTGTTGTTTGGACCGCACCTAAAGTAACTTCATGGGCTGCCAACGTATCCCCGTTTTCTTTTTCTTTTTCTTTTTTCCTTTTTTCCTTTTTTTTATTTTCTTTTCTTTTTTTTTCCCTTTTTTTTTTCTTTTTTCTTTTCTTTTTTTTTTTCTTTTTTTTTTGGGGAATCAGGTCCTCGTAGTTCAAATGCCTTAACTTTTGCCTAGGCCGCCTTTACAGGTTTTCAACCTAGCAGGCCTTATACATAATACTTCTTTAATTGATCCAAATTGGTAGGACGAGCGAACTCAATCCCATCCAAATCCATAAGTCGAACAGCCCCTACTGGCAATATTTCCTTGATAACATACGGTCCACCCCAACTCGGTTTAAACTTTCCTCGCGAATCGAAAATTGGAGCTCGAATCTCTTTCAATACTAAATCCCCTTTCTTCAAGCCTCTGTCCTTGACATGTTTGTTGAACGCCCTTGCGACTCTTCTCTGGTACCCTTGCACATGGTAGAGAGCCCTCAATCGCCTTTCATCTAGCAAAGCCAACTCATCATAACGACCTTTGATCCAGTCCACCTCTGCTAGTTGACTTTCCACAGCAACCCTTAACGAAGGAACTTCTAATTCCGCTGGTAGAACGGCCTCCATCCCATACACTAGAGCATACGGCGTGGCCCCTGTTGACGATCTGACTGACGTTCTGTACCCCCACAATGCCAATAGTAGCTTCTCATGCCAATTAGTGTACGTGTCAGCCGTTTTCTGTAATATCTTCTTGATGTTCTCGTTGGCGGCTTCCACTGCGCCGTTTGTCTGTGGGCGATACGGGGACGACAAGTGGTGAATGATCTTGTACTTCTGCAAGAGTTCTTTGGTCTCCTTCTGGAAATGTTGACCGTTATCTGAAATGACCTAATTCGGTACCCCATATCAGTAGATAATGTTGAGCTGTATGAACTGCGCCACCTTCTTGGCATTCAAGACCTTGAAGGAAGCTACTTCTACCCACTTGGTGAAGTAGTCGATGGCTACCAAGATGCATTCATGACCGTTGGATGCCTTTGGCTTAATCTGTCTAATGATATCTACTCCCCATACTACAAACGGCCACGGAGTTGACATACTTGTTAAGGGCATGGAGGGCAAGTGTTGTCCGTTGGCGAAGAGCTGACACTTGTGGCACTTCTTGACGTAAGCATAGCAATCCCTTTCCATTGTAGACTAGTAATACCCTAGCCTCATGATCTTTTTAGCCAGCATGTATCCATTCATATGCGGAGCCCCCACTCCTTCATGAATTTCTTCGATGAGTTTTCTAGCTTCTTCCTCCGTGACACACAGCAAGTGGATTCCGTCATAAGACCTCCGGTACAATTTCCCTCCGCATACCACATAATGGCTTGCCAATCTTCTCAGTGTTCGCCTATCCACGCGAGATGCTTCCTCTAGATATTCCCTTTCCTCGATGAGCCTTCTTATGTCATAAAACCAAGGATGATTATCCATTATCTCCCCTTCTCGAATGGAACAGCAATAAACTCGTTTCTCTCTGCATTCGATCACGAGCGGTTTCACGCTTCCTCCTTCTGGTATCTCCACCATTGAAGCTAGAGTCGCTAAGGCATCAGCAAACTGATTCTTGTTTCTTGACAGGTAATTGAACTCGATCTCCGCGAACTCTTTAGTCAGTGCTTCCAAATAGGCATGATAGGGCAATAGCTTCTCGTCGTGAGTTTTCCACTCCCCTTTTATCTGACAGATTATCAATGCTGAATCTCCGAACACCTCCAGTTCTTTTATCCCCAAATCTAACGTAGCTTCCAATGCTAGGATGCAGGCCTCATACTCCGTTATGTTGTTGCTGGCTTCGAACCCTAATTTGACTGCTAAAGGTGTGAAGGCTTCTTTGGGTGAGACTAGTAGCACTCCTATTCCATATCTCCTTCTGTTTGCAGCTCCGTCGAAGTAGACTCTCCAAACCTTCTTCTTGATTTCCAAGATATCTTCGTCGGGGAACTCATCATTGAATTGGGTTGGTGATGACACAGGGCAACTTGCTAAATGGTCTGCAATGACACTTCCTTTAACGGACTTCTGCGCCAGGTACTTTATATCGAATTCATTGAGAAGAAGCGACCAACGAGCGGTCCTGTACGATAGGACTGGTTTTTCTAGCAAATACTTCAAAGGATCCAAGCGACTTATCAGCAGGACTTCGAAGGACATCATGTAGTGACGAAGTTTCTGGGTAGCCCACACCAGTGCTACGCAAGCATTTTCCAGCGCATTGTACTTTACTTCATAATCTGTCATTTTTTTACTCAAGTAGTAGATAGCATTTTCCTTTTTTGACCCTTTAAGGTATTGAGCTAACATAGCTCCCGTCGCGGTTTCGGTAACTGTTAAGTATAACAGTAATGGTTCACCTTGCCGCGGGGGAACCAAGATTAGGGGGTTACTCAGATACCTTTTAATGGTCTCAAAGGCTTCTTGACAATCCTCATTCCATTCCTTGGAAACGCCCCTCTTAAGTAGCTTGAAAATTGGCTCGCATACCATGGTCAGATTGGTGATAAAGCGGCTTATGTATTGAACTCTCCCCAGAAAACCCCGGATCTGCTTTTCCGTTCTTGGTGGCTCCATCTCCGTGATAGCTTTTATCTTCCCTGGATCAACTTCAATTCCCCTCTGAGTGATCATAAAACCCAACAGCTTCCCTGCAGTGACTCCGAAGGCACACTTCTGAGGATTCAGTCAGAGGTTGTACTTCTTTGCCCGTTCTAGGAACTTCTCCAATGCCGCGAAATGTCATTTCCGGTCTACAGATTTGACAATCATGTCGTCCACATACACCTCTACTTCTTTATGGATCATATCATGCAATAGGGTCGTAGCAGCTCTTTGGTAAGTAGCCCCAGCATTTCTCAAGCCAAAAGGCATTACCTTGTAGCAATATGTGCCCCATTGCGTGATAAAAGCCGTCTTTTCCATGTCTCGAGGTGCCATCTTTATCTGGTTGTAACCGGAGAACCCATCCATGAAGGAGAGAAGAGCATGGCTTGCTGTACTGTCCACCAACACATCGATATGTGGTAGAGGGAAATCATCCTTCGAGCTCGCAGCATTAAGGTCGCGGAAGTCAACACACATTCGCACTTTCTCATCTTTTTTAGGCACAGGCACTATGTTAGACAGCCATTCAGGGTACTCCACAACTTGGAGAAACCCGGCATCTAATTGTTTAATTACCTCTTCTTTTACTTTCAAAGCCCATTCTGGTTTTAATCTTCTTAATTTTTGCTTTATAGGATTTTTAGTGGGATTAGTGGGGATGTAATGTTGCACTATATCTGGATCAATACCAGGCATATCCTCATAAGACCATGCGAAGGCCTCTACATTGGCTTTTAGAAGTATTATCAATTTTTCTTTTTCAGCAGGCGAGAGAGTTATCCCAATTTTAATTATCCTTGGCAATTTATCTGTCGCTAGATTGATTGATTCCAATTCATCCATGTTAGGTTCGGTAACGCCCCTTTTCCTTTGCTCGACGAGCTCCGGGGGGACGTCATTCCTAGGATCTATATCCATGCCATAGATATCCATAGAAGAAAGAAAGGAAACACTGCAAATAATGAAAAGAAACACACTTTATTGACTGAACTTAACAAAACAAAGCAAAGAAAAGAAAACACATGTGCCACAACTAGGGAACGACTCCTAACTCCACAAGGTGGGCTAGGCGGACACACTTTATTTGAAAGGAAAGCTAAGACAAGCTACTAAGGAACCTACAAGCTACTATCAGGTAAGTCGAGATCCTCACCCTCAAGAACTTCTGCAATGGTACCTGTCACACCCCATTTTTGCACCACCTTACTAGGGCTCATCATTTCATGCATGTTTTTGTTTTGTTTTTGAGTCTAGTCACTTGCATTAGTTTTCTAGAGTCACAAGGACAATGGATATGAATTTTGGTTCAAATTGGAGTTGATCTTGAGGGATAATAAGAGCTTTTGTGACTTGAGGGGCATAATCGTCTTTTAAGTCCCAAACTTTTCATTTGACCTTGAAATGATCTCCAAATTGTCAATTCGAGTTCATATGGATGCATAAGAGGTATTTCTAGGTTCAATTTGGTAAGTCAATGGCTCGGGATTAAAATGGCTCGATGTAGTTCAAGTTGGTTAATTGACCCTTCCTTGGGTTAGCTCTAATTGACTCACAATTACCAACCAAATCTTTTCAAATTGACTTTCATTAGTCATCATTTTACCCTCAAAAGTGTTTCATGAAGTTCAATTTTGATATGGCCTGATGATGAGTTTAGTGTGGTTATTTACGGATTATCCTTGAAGAATTAGTGCGAATCACAGCATGAGATTTTTGGTTAAAATGAAAAGAAAATTATTTTATTAAATTAGCCATTTTTATCATGACACTAACACGTGTACGTATGTGATGAGTGTGTGTACGCACATACGATACATGTGCATGCGTGTTAGCAGTCAGTCTCCCAATTTTTATAAAAGACAATTTCCTTTTCCTATTCAGATTAGAAGTCTTTTATCATTATAAAATACCTTTTGATTATTCTCCAAAGAAACCTAGTCCAGGAAGGAAAGGGAAACTCCAGATTTCAGCTATAAATACTCTCTTAATGTCTTTAAACAAGGGAGAGGAGAAGAGGGTTTGGAGGGAGTGAAATTCGTCATAATTCAGCAGCAGATTTTCTGAAAACCAGCAGTCGTATTTTAATCATAACTTTTTCATCTGAAGTCAGAATTTGATGAAATTGGTCTTGTTAGAAATATAATTCAATTCTCTACAACTTTGTATTTCACAAGCTTTGTCCAAATCCAACGTTTTCATACCCAAAAACGCGATTGAAGTTGCTGCTGCTGCAAAGTGACGAAAATCACTTTTCTTTTCTCTTGTTCTCTTTTTTGTTTTCTATTTCTTTTCAAAGTTGAGTGAGTTTTGATCTCTTTGCTGTGATACCACTTTGACAAAGAGGAGGATTCGTGTTGGTTTGATTCACTCTAAAGACCTGAGGAGCCACGAACAATTACAAACACAAGGGGAGCCACATTATGCATTAATACTTGAGTGTTTGAGAGAGAATAAGGTATTCTCCTTCTCTATTCAAGCTTAAACTAGGTTTTCATATGGGTTAGGCTTATTGCATGTTAAAAGTAGCCTTTTTTATCATGTATTAACACTCTAGCTAGTTAATATACATGGAATATCTATTTTTTATCTACTGTTTAGCATGCTTTAGGGCTGTCCTTTAGGTTTTTAATGCATAGTTATGATTCTTGTGCTCCTGTTTGTCCTTGTGCTAGGATTAGTGTCATTGCATGTTAGAGTTAGGATTTTCATCATGTTATATTGCTTTAGTTAGTTAATATGCATGATTTAATTTCTGTTTAGTTTGGTTTTAGCATGATTAAAGTATGTCTTGTGAGTTTTTAAGCATATTTGTGAGTTTAGGGTTTTAGAGTTATTGTTTCGTGTTTGTTTTCATATAGCATGATAAAGTAGACTTTTTTATTGGTTTTTCTTCGTGTTTGCTGTATATGTTTTTCATATGGAGTAAACATGATAGTTTTGCATGCATGTTAGTATGTTTTAGGGTTTTTATGCATGATATGGTTCTAGGAATATGTTAGGACTTATTATTGTTCGCTGTTTTTGCTATTGGCATGCTTAGTGGATGATTTTAGGCCATAATACTATTCTGTCCAGATTTGCATGTTAGTGTTTTCGCATGGTTTTGAGCACTTGTAAGGGTGCAAATAGGTGTGGTATTTGTCCTATGGCAAATAGGGCTGCTTATGTCTGAAATAGCTAATGTTTGGAGTAATTGCGCTCAGGTAAGTGGGTGTGAAGGTGCCCCAATTCACCTTTCTTCTTAACTCATTCTCTTCTCCCTATCTAGGGTTAATTTTTAATACAAGTCTATGGTTTAATCAAAGGTTTCCTTCGTAAATAAAATTCTGGTTTTTATTAAAGTTTCCATTTTGTGGATTTCTTTCCTAAAATCAAACTTTCTATCATATTCAACTCTTTTGATCAAATAAGGAAACCTAGGGTTTTAACCATAGGTTTATATTAGGATTCAACCCTAATTCTAATCGAACTACGTGGACTTTGATCCATGTATTTCGCTGCATGGTACGTAGGCGCTCTTCGTGAGGCTCAAGTCCGTTCTAGGATCCAAGCATCCTAGGTTTATTTTTGTTTTCTTTTCTTCTTTTTCTTTTTCTGTTTTTATGCGCTTATTATGCATGGATGGATGAATGAAATATGTGATATGCATGCAATTCTTGTGATGATATACTTGCTGATTTTTGTATGGAAAGATCTTGATTTAGCCCAAATGAACTGAGAGACCGAAAGGGTGACATGGGTGCCTATAGGCTTTGCCTAGAACCTTCCCATGTCATAACTTAGCCTCCGAATTCCCGATTTCTTTGGTTTTCAAAAGATTGGTTTTTGTCTTTCCTTTTTTATGGAGTCATTCAAATTGTTTTCCTAAAACAAACTATTTTTAGGGTTTTCCTTGTTTCCTTTAAAAAATAAGGTGGCGACTCCTTTCCTTTTTCTTTTTCAAACCCATTTTCTTTCAATCCCTTGTGGGCCCAATTTCCGGGGTTCACAGTTTGGCGACTCCACTGGGGATTTGTGGGCTAGACTCTATAAAGTTTAAATGGGCTAGATTAATTTCTTATGTTTAATTAAAATCAATCACATTGCATCCGCTTGATTGTGTGCTTTCATTTATTGCATTGTGTGCGCAAACTCTTGCATGTTAGGATCGATGTCCCTCGATGTATCCTTGCCAACGATCGGCCTAGTCTCAACCTTGGTTTTCCTGATTCCATGTGTTGGGGCGAAAGCTATCAACCTCTCTTGCCTAGTACCCTTGGGCTTGCCCTTGGGTATATTAAATGAGTTAATCACGTACCGCTGGACCCACGCGGCGTTCCTGATGCCACATGTGGTTAGGTATAAGGATTGCTCAAGCAAGTGAAGGACCCTAGCCTACCCTTATCATTAGTCCATATAGACAGACTTGTAGGACACTACGGTCTCACCTTTATGCACCCACAATTGTTTGTAATGATGCTATGCCGTGTTTGTGGTGTGAGGCTTTATATCTTATGCCCTTAATATAGACCTTTAAACCCTAGCCTTCGTTAAGGCCATGGGTTAGGAGGAATAAATTAAGGAAATAGGATGTAAAGCTATGTTTGTGATGTGCTAGTCCTAGGGGATTAATTAAACCTAATTGAGGGACTCTATGCCCTATTCTTTAAAACATACCCTTAATCCATGACCCCTGTAAAGGTAATTGGATAAAAGGAATGAATTAATTGAACATGGTGTAGAGACCGAATTCATTAAGGAAAATATGGAGGTTTAGGACAGATCCTTAGGCTAAAGGTTAAAACTTTTCTATCCATAGACGTGCTGGCTTGGATCCGCAATCCACAAGGGCGTCTAGTGAGTGTTGAGTCTACCCATCAGACAGACATGGCCGACGAAAGAACTAGTGAGGGGCACTTTGACCTTGAGGCTTGCCTGAAAGCCATCATGTCCAAGCTTGACCATACCGCCGAGACATCCGATACCGCATTGAAAATGGCTCAAGAGAACCAACAGAAGATGGCGGATCTTGAACAAAATGGCTCTAAGGACCATTCCTCGGGTATACCTCATGGGGCTGGCACCGAAGAGGGACCTCAATCCAATGAGAACACCAAGACAAGGGGGGAAAGTAGCTTGAAACCTGAGGTCACCAACCTAGAAGGGGAAGCCAAGGGGAAAGGTACTAGCAGTGATTCCGTGTTAGCTAGCAAGGTAGAAGCTTTGGAGAGAACCATAAAAGGGATTCGCAGGGCTGATGACATGGTCGATGTGCGGACTCTATCCCTGTTTCCAACGGCTCGTATTCCACTACAATTCAAGATGCCGGAGTTAGAAAAGTTCGATGGGACGGGTTGCCCTAAGACTCATTTGAAGATGTACGTGCGAGCTATGCACCCTCGAGGGGCTACTGACGAGCTTTTAGCTCAAATGTTCCATGAAACCTTGGCCACTTCTGCTTTGAAATGGTTCTTATCCTTGGATGAGAATAGAACCCGGACTTGGGAAGACATATGCAATGAGTTTTCAGAACACTACAAGTATAACACAGAGGTGGACGTTACTCGAAGGGACCTAGAAACTACCAAGCAAGGGGCTCATGAAACTTTCTCCACTTACATTACAAGGTGGAGACAAAAGGCATCGAGAATGACGGATAGGCCGAATGAGGAGGACCAAATTCAGTTAGTGGTTAAGAACCTGCTGCCTGTGTATCACAAGCACCTATTTGCCCACTATTTCCCAAATTTCAAAGCTCTCATTGGGGCTGGCACGCAGGTTGAAGATGCTATCAATAATGGGACAATCAAGACTGAGGAAGTGAGGAGTCGCAAGACAAACTTTACTGGGAAGAACAATGCCGAGGTCAACACCATAACTCAACCAATCCAACCCTTTTCTCTCAATGATGTCAACCCACCTCGCCAATTCACTGGCCTATTCATGCCACTCGAAAGAGTCCTTGAAAAGCTCATAAGTCGTGACCTATTGAAGCCACTCGACCCAAGACCTCCACCAAATCCCTTACCCAAGAGCTACAATGAGAATGAGTACTGCAAGTACCACCAATCCAAAGGCCATGCCACCAATCGCTGTATTCGCCTTCGCCACCAAGTCCAAGACCTCATTGACAAGCAAGTCATTTCACCACCAACCCGTCCAAATGTCACCCGTAATCCTCTCCCATCACACAACAACACACCCCCACCTAACACCATAAATGCCATTGGGGTTGAATCCTCTCGCCCTCGCCATCCCATAAGACAATACACTACGCTCCCCATGACCTTAACCCGTCTCTTCACCATTTGCCGCAATAACAGCCTTATCATGCCACTTCCACCAAAGCCAAGACCATCAACCCCTCACCAATATTGCCAATACCGTCGTGCACCCGGCCATGACACCGAGGCTTGTTCTATACTAAAGAAGATCATCCAAGACCTCATTGACCAAAAGGTTTTGTTGTTGCCAAAGAAATCTATCCAACAAGAGCTGAAAGAAAGATATGAAGTAGGGGATCCTCAGGTTGGCCTATTAGGTGAAGCGTCGGGGAAATATGATTACTATGTGCTGTACTCAAGCCCAAGTCCGATATCAGATGAGCCGATAGTCCCTTCAGGTTGGGATGACTTGCCGACAGAGATGGAGAGCATCGACATGATAGAATGGGATGACTTGATGAATGACTCCGAGGAAGTCCATGACATATGGGCTAGCGATGATGAGTTGGACCATATAACCAGAGGGGGTCGTCATTTCAAGCCCCCCCACCTAGAATCTGAAAATCCGTTGGAAGATTTGGAAGGGCAGAGGCGTCCTAGCTTGCAAGAAGAAGAGGATGAAGTGCTTAGGCAGCTGAAGAAGACCAATGCCAACATTACTATTTGGGGCTTGCTCATGGCCTCGCATAAGCACAGACAGACCGTGTTGAAACTGTTGAATCAGATACAAGTGCCTAGTTGACACATCCCCCGAGGGATTGGTACATTTGGTGAATCCAACTCCCAAGAACTCAACCATCGTGTTCACCGATGTAGACCTACCTAAAAGCGGGCTGAGCCATTCTCAAGCTCTCTATGTGACCGTTGACACTATGGGGAAGAGGGTTCCCACCGTTCTTATCGACAATGGGTCCGCACTGAATGTATGTCCTCTCCGAACTGCCACTGTTTTGGGTTTGGGACCCACTGATTTCACGCCATCCGGGCAGACCGTAAGAGCTTATGACAACACCCGCCGAGAAGTAATAGGGGTAGTTACTTTGCCTCTTATCATGGGACCCACTGAATTTAGGGTGGAATTCCAAGTGTTGGATGTGCCGTCATGTTTCAACTTGCTGTTGGGCCGACCTTGGATCCATCCTGCTGGGGCTGTGCCATCTTCACTCCATCAAAAGGTGAAGTTTCCTTATGAAGGAGCCATAGTAACGCTTCAAGGGGACTATGAATTGAAACTCGCAGGTGTGCCTATATGTGAGATACAACCCGAATCAGCAGCGATACCGCTATCTAGGTTTGACTATGTCCAATGCATTGAGAAAGAGCTCGAAAAGGGTGAATTAATACCCTTGGACTTTTGCCCCCATGGCAACTTGCATGTTGGTGAAATCATGAGAAGGATGAGTTTCTTTCCAGGCATGGGGTTAGGGCGTCGCCAACAAGGGATCCCTACGTCTATTCAAAGCCGTGTCACCTCATATACTTTTGGGTTAGGATATGAGCCCTCCAAAAATGATTATGCGGAAATGCTGAAGAGGAACAAAGAGAAAGTAAGAGCCAAAGCCGAGGGAAGGGTGCCAGACCTGAAGATCTCGCCATATCGACCTACTTTGAATGGTTACTTCGTCAAAGAAGGGGATGATTTTCTATATTGCGGGTTTCCAGAGCCCACCTTTGACCAAGCTACCAAGATCCGAGTTCTGGGTTTTGAAATCTTCTTCACCGAATGGTATCCAATCACAGTTGAAATGGTGGATGATGAAGCCATCAATGATGAGTTCTGGGAAAAGAAAGAGGAAGACTGGGCAGAGAACCTTGATGCGGGGGCTATGACTGAAATGTTCCAAGACATGATCCTCATCGTAGAAGACTCGACCATTGAAGAACTCCAGGGTTCATCCATTAGCCATGCTACCGTGCCATTCCTGAATTGGTACCTTGAATGTGGTGTCATTGCGGAGATCCATGAAGAAGAAGACCTTGGCCTACCTGATAGCAGCTTGTAGGTGTCTTAGTTTAGTAATATTTCCCTAATTCAATAAGATGTATCTACTTTACTCACTTTGTGGAGTCATAGTATTGATACAGATTTGTTTGTTTTCCTTCTTTCTTTTGTGTGTCATTCCCATTATTCCTAGTCAATAAAGTGTGCTTTCTTTCTCTATATATGCAGTATCTCTTTTCTCTCCTCTATGGATATTTATGGCATGGATATAGATCCTAGGAACGATGTCCCCCCGGAGCTCGTTGAGCAAAGGAAAAGGGGCGTCACCGAACCTAATATGGATGAATTGGAATCAATCAACTTAGGGACGAATGAATTGCCAAGAATAGTTAAAATTGGGAAAACCCTCTCCCCCATTGAAAAAGAAAAGATGATCTCCCTCTTGAAAGCCAACATTATGGCTTTTGCATGGTCTTATGAAGACATGCCTGGCATCGACCCCGATATTGTGCAACACTATATCCCCACTAATTCCCTAAAGAAGCCGGTAAAGCAGAAACTCAGAAGATTAAAACCAGAATGGGCTCTAAAAGTAAAAGAAGAGGTAACTAAACAACTAGACGCGGGTTTCCTCCAAGTTGTGGAGTACCCCGAGTGGTTGTCGAATATAGTG
Source organism: Liquidambar formosana (assembly GCA_039720395.1). Taxonomy (NCBI): domain Eukaryota; kingdom Viridiplantae; phylum Streptophyta; class Magnoliopsida; order Saxifragales; family Altingiaceae; genus Liquidambar; species Liquidambar formosana. Next base: position 11,768,833 of record CM077828.1, on the reverse strand, counting down.
CCTGTGCCTAAAAAAGATGGGAAAGTAAGGATGTGTGTCGATTTCCGAGATCTCAACGCCGCGAGCCCTAAGGATGACTTTCCTTTACCCCATATCGACGTGTTGGTGGATAGTACAATGGGACATGCACTCCTCTCCTTCATGGACGGATTCTCCGGGTATAACCAGATAAAGATGGCGCCTCAAGACATGGAGAAAACAGCCTTTATCACGCAATGAGGAACGTACTGTTACAAGGTAATGCCTTTTGGCTTAAGAAACGCTGGGGCTACTTACCAAAGAGCAGCTACGACCTTATTGCATGATATGATCCATAAGGAAGTCAAGGTTTATGTCGATGATATGATCGTAAAGTCCGTGGATAGAGAAGGGCATTTCAAGGCACTAGAGAAATTCCTAGAGCGAGCAAAAAAGTACAATCTCCGTCTCAACCCACAGAAGTGCGCTTTTGGTGTCACTGCAGGCAAGTTATTGGGGTTTATGATCACTCAGAGAGGTATCGAAATGGACCCAGGGAAGATAAAAGCTATTGTGGAGATGGAGCCGCCTAGCACTGAGAAGCAGATCCGGGGTTTTCTGGGAAGAGTTCAATACATAAGCCGATTCATTGCCAACTTAACCATGGTTTGCGAACCAATCTTCAAATTGCTTAAGAAAGGTGTGCCAAAAGTATGGAACGAAGAATGCCAAGAGGCCTTTGAGACCATTAAGAGATACTTGAGCAATCCTCCAATCTTAGTTCCCCCACGGCAAGGTGCGCCACTTTTGTTATACTTAACGGTCACCGAAACCGCGACGGGGGCTATGTTAGCTCAATATCTCGAAGGATCTACAAAGGAGAATGCCATCTATTACTTAAGCAAGAAAATGACAGACTATGAAGTGAAGTACAATGCGATTGAAAAAGCTTGTGTGGCACTAGTATGGGCGACGCAGAAACTCCGACACTACATGATGTCCTTCGAAGTGTTCTTAATAAGTCGCATGGACCCGTTGAAGTACCTGGTAGAAAGGCCAGTATTGTCATTCAAAACTGCTCGATGGTCAATTCTCCTCAATGAATTCGACATCAAGTACGTGAATCAGAAATCTATCAAGGGAAGCATCATCGCAGACTACTTAGCCAGCTGTCCGGTGTCATCATCCGCTCCGTTCAACGATCAATTCCCAGATGAGGACGTGCTAGAGATTGGTAGAAAAACTTGGAGAGTATACTTCGATGGGGCAGCCAATAAGAAAGGTTATGGGATAGGAGTCCTGCTGGTCTCACCCGAAGAGGCATTTACACCGTTAGCGGTCAAGTTGGGGTTCGAAGCTACCAACAACATTGCTGAGTATGAGGCCTGTATCCTAGCACTGGAAGCGGCACTTGAATTGGGGATCAAAGAATTGGAAGTGTTCGGGGACTCAGCACTAATCATTTGCCAGATAAAAGGGGAATGGAAAACTCGAGATGAGAAATTGTTGCCTTACCATGCCTATCTGGAAGCTCTAACCAAGGAGTTCTCAGAGATAGAGTTCAACCACCTTTCAAGAAACAAGAACCAGTTCGCCGATGCCTTGGCGACCCTAGCATCCATGGTGGAGATACCTGAAGGGGGAAATGTGAAGCCGTTGGTGATAGAATGCCGAGACAAGCCTGTGTACTGTTGTGCAATCCGAGGAGGAGAGGTAAATGATGGCCACCCGTGGTTCCATGACATAATGAAGTTCATTGAAGAAAGGGAGTACCCAGAAGGAGCATCTCGTATCGATAGAAAAACCCTAAGGCGATTGGCAAGTCACTATGTACTTTGTGGAGGAAAGCTATATCGAAGGTCATACGACCGGATCCATCTGCTGTGTGTCACCGAGGAGGAAGCCGAGCATCTGATTAAAGAAATCCATGAAGGAACAGGGGCTCCGCACATGAACGGCTATATGTTGGCTAAGAAAATCATGAGGCTAGGCTATTATTGGTCCACCATGGAAAGAGACTGCCACGCACATATCAAGAAGTGCCACAAATGCCAACTGTTCGCCAGTGGACAACATTTGCCTTCTATGCCTTTAACAAGTATGTCATCACCTTGGCCATTCGCGGTATGGGGGATAGATATCATCGGACAGATCAAGCCAAAGGCATCAAATGGGCATGAATACATCCTGGTCGCCATCGACTACTTCACTAAGTGGGTGGAAGCAGCGTCCTTCAAGACCTCGAATTCCAAGAAGGTAGCATAGTTCATACAGCACAGCATTATCTATCGATATGGGGTACCACATGAAGTTATCTCAGACAATGGCCAGCACTTTCAGGAAGAAACCCATGAGCTCTTGCAAAAATATGGCATAGCCCACCATCTGTCGTCACCATACCATCCTCAGACTAATGGAGCGGTGGAAGCAGCTAACAAGAACATCAAGAAGATACTACAGAAGACTGCGGATTCACACACAGACTGGCATGAGAAGTTGCCATTGGCTCTATGGGGTTACAGAACATCAATAAGGTCGTCAACAGGGGCTACCCCTTATTCTCTAGTTTATGGAATGGAGGCCGTGTTGCCAGTTGAATTGGAAGTTCCTTCACTAAGAGTTGCCGTGGAGAGCCAGATAACAGAAGTGGACTGGGTTAAGAGCCGTTATGACGAGTTAGCTTTACTCGATGAAAGGCAGTTAAGGGCGCTGTATCATGTTCAGGGGTATCAACGGAGAGTTGCCAGAGCATTCAACAAGCATGTCAAAGATCGAGGTCTAAAGAAAGGGGATGTAGTGCTGAAAGAAATCAGAGCTCCAGTGTTCGATCTGCGGGGAAAATTCAAGCCAAGTTGGGGTGGGCCATACATTATCAAAGAGATATTGCCAGCAGGGGCTGTTCGCCTCATGGATTTAGATGGAATTGAGTTCGCTCGTCCAACTAATTTGGATCAATTGAAGAAATATCATGTTTGAAGCCTGCTAGGTTGAAAACCCGTAAGGGCGGCCTAGGCAAAAGTTAAGGCATAAGAACTACGTAAGACCTGATTCTCCATTCAAAAACAAAAAAAAAAAAAAAGAAGAAAAAAAACCATGGAGATACGTAGGCAACCCATAAAGTTACCTTGGGTGCGGTCTAAATCAAACAAGAAAATCCCAAATTTGATTTATTATTGGCAATTTATTCAAAACTAAAATTGATTGACATAGCAATTCATTGGTATTAAGTAAAAGAACTATAAATATGCCATAAATATCCTATTCTATTGAGTCTTCAGTTTTTCTTGGGCCTCTTTGCAGCCCGCTCCTCAGCTTTCTTCTTCTCTCTTTCATGTCTTCTTTTCTTCCTCAAGTCATGTTCATAAGCTGCTGTCACTGCTTCCATAATATCTTCTCTGCAAGGTCCAAGTTCATTGTTCTTGATAAGTCCAAAAATCCTTTCTCTTCGAGTAGTCTCTCTCTCACCCAAATTACTTTTCAACCATTCCTTATACTCTAAGCTTATCATATACGGACCATCAGTATTCGTAACTTGGGTTAGTATCAACTTGCTAGGCCATCGGTCCTTCGCCCAAGTCACTACAGAAAGACCCGCGGGCACCACAGGATAGTCACCTTTCAAGGAAGTAGGTATGGTTTGCATGGCACCCATCTGACGAAGAACCCTTGAAGGCCAATAGAAGGAAGTAGACCTCAGTCCTATGAGTCTCACCATGGCGCATCCAGAAGTCCGCAGAAGCACCTGGTCACTGCAGCCCCATATGAATACAAACCACTTGACACTCCTCCAAGAAAGGGTTTGGAAGTAACCTAGCCAATCTCTCAATGAAAATTGCCCAGGTAGTTCAATGCGGCGAAGGCAGTAATGCTGGGGCTTGTATGGTGTAATGGCAACTAGTGACAAGAAATTCAGTCTTTCAAGCAACCACATTTGCAACAGAATGGGGCTACCTCTTAAAGGAACCTTTGGGTCCTCATGGACTTTATCCAAACTATTCAGGGTTTCAGCTAGCACCATGGGAATCAAGTTATAGCCCTTGGCAAGGAGAGGAATCAAGTCACAAATTTGTATGGGAGCATGTGGAGTACCAGTTGAAATAAGGAAACGACCAATGAGGCAAAAGGCAAGAGCATGCTTAATAGGAAAGGTAAAATTCAGAATACCTTTACTATCACAAGCTAAAAAAGAGGTTGCTAATTTCATCAAGTCTACCATATGGTCCTTTACAAACGTAGAGGCATATTGTGAGTGAATCCCAAGTAGATTGGAGAAAGAAGTAAGAAAGCTTGGGCGAGGAGTAGGGAGAATGAAAGGACCTACCGTTGAAACTCCATACAATGCACAGAATTCCTCCATGGTTGGGCACAGTTCTTCATAGTTGAAGCGGAACACATGAACTTGAGGATCCCAAAAATATGTAGCAGCAGTCAAGAGGTTCGTTTCAAGCCTCACATGCCTCAAGGAGAGCAATGGATCCAAGCCAAAGCACTTGAACTCAGATTTTGCTTCAGCACTTATAACTCTCAAAAACCCTCCTAAAAATTTGTCTAGAGCCTCCATAATTTCTAATGAATGAATACAAGTAGGTTTAGGAACCTCTTGGATGTGTTTTTATAGGGAAAAGGTCACAAATCCAAGTTCAAATAGGAAAAAACCCATCAGAATAGGAAGTTTCCTATTCAAAGTGGGATTTCCGCTTCGGGCTCGGGTAACCACCCAGGCCTGGGCGGCTAGCCTCCCGAGGCCTGGTGGTCACCCAAGCCACCTTGTTTTGGCTTTCTCCCTCGCTTTGTCTCGCCTTGACGAGTGATCAAACCTCCTTCCAAATGAGATATTCAACACTTTTTGAGCTTAAAATCAATCAAATTCCATCTTGAAATCAATTCCTTGAATTGATTTTATGTTCAAAAGGGTTGAATATATTTCCCCTGTGTCATGCCAACTCAAGTGACAATGTGTTAAGTCACTTTCCTCTTGCACCATGCCTGTTCAATCTTGATAAATTGATCATATATCCTCATTTCAAATCTTGATTTTTCATCCTACTTGGTTGAATATATTCATCGCTTGAATGTGTTCTTCCATTTCAAAAGTGTATTCACCCTTTGAATATGCTTCTCAGTTTCAAATTCTCATTCTCTATCATACTTGGTTGAATATATTCAGCACTTGAATATATTCTTCCATTTCAAAAGCATGTTCACCCATTGAATATGCTTCCTAGTTTCAGATCCTCATTATCACTTACTTGGTTAAATATATTCATCACTTGAATATATTTCTCCACTTCAATGGTATACTCATCACTCGAGTATACTTCTCAGATATTTCGTCACTTACTTGGTTAAGTATATCCATCGCTTGGGTATATTTCTCCATTTCAATGGTATGTTCATCACTTGAACATACTTCTCAGATCATTTGTCACTTACTTGGTTAAGTATATCCATCACTTGGGTATATTTTTCCATTTCAACGGTATACTCATCACTTGAGTATACTTCTCAGATATTTTGCCACTTACTTGGTTAAGTATATCCATCGCTTGGGTATATTTCTCCATTTCAATGGTATGTTCATCACTTGAACATACTTCTCAGATTATTTGTCACTTACTTGGTTAAATATATTCATGACTAGAATATATTTCTTCATTTCAATGGTGTACTCATCACTTGAGTACACTTCTCAGATTATTCTCTATCTTACTTGCTTAAGTATATCCATCGCTTGGATATATTTCTCTATTTCAATGGTATGTTTATCACTTAAACATACTTGTCACTTACTTGGTTAAGTATATCCATCACTTGGATATATTTCTCTATTTCAATGGTATGTTTATCACTTAAACATACTTATCACTTACTTGGTTAAGTATATTCGTGACTAGAATATATTTCTCCATTTCAATGGTGTACTCATCACTTGAGTACACTTCTCAGATTATTCTTATCTTACTTGGTTAAATATATCCGTCGTTTGGATATATTTCTCCATTTCAATGGTATGCTCATCACTTGAGTGTACTTCTCAACTTACTTGGTTAAATATATCCATCACTTGGATACATTTCTCCATTTCAAAAGTATGTTCATCACTTGAACGTACTTCTCAGTCTTTTTCAATCATTAAGTATACTCATCACTTGAGTATATTTCTCAGCATCTTTTTCATCACTTGGGTAAATATGTTCGTGACCTGAATATATTTCTCCATTTCAAAAGTACACTCATCACTTGAATACACCTCTCAGATTATTCTTATCCTACTTGGTTAAGTATATCCATCGCTTGGGTATATTTCTCCATTTCAATGGTATGTTCATCACTTGAACATACTTCTCAGATTATTACTTGGTTAAATATATTCATCACTTGAATATATTTCTCCATTTCAATGGTATACTCATCACTTGAGTATACTTCTCAGTTCATTCTCTATCTTACTTAGTTAAATATATTCGTGACCTAAATATATTTCTCATTTTTCAAAAGTATGTTCATCACTTGAACGTACTTCTCAGTCCTTCTCAATCATTAAGTATCCTCACCACTTGAGTATACTTCTCAGATTTCATTCTCAGATTACTTGGTTAAATATATTCGTGACCTGAATATATTTCTCCATTTCAATGGTATACTCATCACTTGAGTATACTTCTCAGATATTTTGTCACTTACTTGGTTAAGTATATCCATCGCTTGGATATATTTCTCCATTTCAAAGGTATGTTCATCACTTGAACGTACTTCTCAGATTTCATTCTCATCACTTGGTCAAATATATTCGTGACTAGAATATATCTTTCCATTTCAAAAGTATGTTCATTCGTAGTGGCTTGAATATGCTTCTCTTATCAATTCTCAACCCTCAGTGGTTTAAGTATACTCATGACTTGAGTACACTTCCTTACTTCAGTCTCAGGTTTTCAACCTCCCATCATTGTTGGTATGAGTGTGTGATTTCTCCGGGCTTTTTGGCCAAAAATGGGTTGTTCTTTATCATTGGTTCACAAGTGTAACTTGTTCGCCAATGAGGGGCTTCTGTCACACCCCATTTTTGCACCACCTTACTAGGGCTCATCATTTCATGCATGTTTTTGTTTTGTTTTTGAGTCTAGTCACTTGCATTAGTTTTCTAGAGTCACAAGGACAATGGATATGAATTTTGGTTCAAATTGGAGTTGATCTTGAGGGATAATAAGAGCTTTTGTGACTTGAGGGGCATAATCGTCTTTTAAGTCCCAAACTTTTCATTTGACCTTGAAATGATCTCCAAATTGTCAATTGGAGTTCATATGGATGCATAAGAGGTATTTCTAGGTTCAATTTGGTAAGTCAATGGCTCGAGATTAAAATGGCTCGATGTAGTTCAAGTTGGTTAATTGACCCTTCCTTGGGTTAGCTCTAATTGACTCACAATTACCAACCAAATCTTTTCAAATTGACTTTCATTAGTCATCATTTTACCCTCAAAAATGTTTCATGAAGTTCAATTTTGATATGGCCTGATGATGAGTTTAGTGTGGTTATTTACGGATTATCCTTGAAGAATTAGTGCGAATCACAGCATGAGATTTTTGGTTAAAATGAAAAGAAAATTATTTTATTAAATTAGCCATTTTTATCATGACACTAACACGTGTACGTATGTGATGAGTGTGTATACGCACATACGATACATGTGCATGCGTGTTAGCGGTCAGTCTCCCAATTTTTATAAAAGACAATTTCCTTTTCCTACTCAGATTAGAAGTCTTTTATCATTATAAAATACCTTTTGATTATTCTCCAAAGAAACCTAGTCCAGGAAGGAAAGGGAAACTCCAGATTTCAGCTATAAATACTCTCTTAATGTCTTTAAACAAGGGAGAGGAGAAGAGGGTTTGGAGGGAGTGAAATTCGTCATAATTCAGCAGCAGATTTTCTGAAAACTAGCAGTCGTATTTTAATCATAACTTTTTCATCCGAAGTCAGAATTTGATGAAATTGGTCTTGTTAGAAAGATAATTCAATTCTCTACAACTTTGTATTTCACAAGCTTTGTCCAAATCCAACGTTTCATACCCAAAAACGCGATTGAAGTTGCTGCTGCTGCAAAGTGACGAAAATCACTTTTCTTTTCTCTTGTTCTCTTTTTTGTTTTCTATTTCTTTTCAAAGTTGAGTGAGTTTTGATCTCTTTGCTGTGATACCACTTTGACAAAGAGGAGGATTCGTGTTGGTTTGATTCACTCTAAAGACCTGAGGAGCCACGAACAATTACAAACACAAGGAGAGCCACTTTATGCATTAATACTTGAGTGTTTGAGAGAGAATAAGGTATTCTCCTTCTCTATTCAAGCTTAAACTAGGTTTTCATATGGGTTAGGCTTATTGCATGTTAAAAGTAGCCTTTTTTATCGTGTATTAACACTCTAGCTAGTTAATATACATGGAATATCTATTTTTTATCTACTGTTTAGCATGCTTTAGGGCTGTCCTTTAGGTTTTTAATGCATAGTTATGATTCTTGTGCTCCTGTTTGTCCTTGTGCTAGGATTAGTGTCATTGCATGTTAGAGTTAGGATTTTCATCATGTTATATTGCTTTAGTTAGTTAATATGCATGATTTAATTTCTGTTTAGTTTGGTTTTAGCATGATTAAAGTATGTCTTGTGAGTTTTTAAGCATATTTGTGAGTTTAGGGTTTTAGAGTTATTGTTTCGTGTTTGTTTTCATATAGCATGATAAAGTAGACTTTTTTATTGGTTTTTCTTCGTGTTTGCTGTATATGTTTTTCATATGGAGTAAACATGATAGTTTTGCATGCATGTTAGTATGTTTTAGGGTTTTTATGCATGATATGGTTCTAGGAATATGTTAGGACTTATTATTGTTCGCTGTTTTTGCTATTGGCATGCTTAGTGGATGATTTTAGGCCATAATACTATTCTGTCCAGATTTGCATGTTAGTGTTTTCGCATGGTTTTGAGCACTTGTAAGGGTGCAAATAGGTGTGGTATTTGTCCTATGGCAAATAGGGCTGCTTATGTCTGAAATAGCTAATGTTTGGAGTAATTGCGCTCAGGTAAGTGGGTGTGAAGGTGCCCCAATTCACCTTTCTTCTTAACTCATTCTCTTCTCCCTATCTAGGGTTAATTTTTAATACAAGTCTATGGTTTAATCAAAGGTTTCCTTCGTAAATAAAATTCTGGTTTTTATTAAAGTTTCCATTTTGTGGATTTCTTTCCTAAAATCAAACTTTCTATCATATTCAACTCTTTTGATCAAATAAGGAAACCTAGGGTTTTAACCATAGGTTTATATTAGGATTCAACCCTAATTCTAATCGAACTACGTGGACTTTGATCCATGTATTTCGTTGCATGGTACGTAGGCGCTCTTCGTGTTGGGAATCGATCAAGAGGGAAAAATACAAAGGCGGAATATAAAAATTTTCCCTGCGATTCCCAATCCCATGAATCTAACTATGCATAACACAAAATCAAACCCTAACTACAAAGAAGGTTAGAACACTTACAGAATTTTTGTCTTCTCCTTTTTGCTCCAAGCTTTGATTCCGGACAGCGGTGAATGAGCAGCGCAAGTGTGCTGCCTCCAACGGTATCCACACCTAGCTAGAGCTTCAAGTCCTTTCTTTCTTCTTCCTTGTTGTTGCTAGAGGTGGAGAAGAGAGAGAGAGAGAAGAGAGCCTCCAAGGGGCTGGACGGCTAGGGTTTATTGTGCAAGCCTCTTATGCTATGTCACACACAAGTGTGACTTATATAGGCAGCCCACTAAAGGGGGCTGGCCATGGGGAAGAAACCCTAATAGGGTTATGTGTAATTACACTTAATTGCACATTAACCCCTATTATTTATATCAAATACAAATAGGCCTATAAAGAACTATTCTTTATTCACTAAAACCCTTTCTCTCATAGACTTTAAAGCCCTTCTTGCATGATCAGTGTGTGACCCATTGGGTTCACATCATTAAGTAGTAGGAATAGCACGAGGTGTGCACAATGGAACTCTTTCCATTTAGGGTCTAATTGGAACTCCTTCCAATTCCCTAATTGATTATAACTCACTTATATCAATTAGGGCTTCTACTAACCATAAGTAACACCTAGCATATGGCTCATGGTGTGGTCCTTAATGAGGTGAATAGTCATTTACAAAGAACCCTTCTGTTATAGTTTATAGGTTACAATTGCATCCTTCCTTCAACACAATGTCTCCAATTGAACTAATAGGACATGGAAGTCTGTCAAGTCCCTAGTTTAATTACTTTATACTCATTCATAGATATCAACTCATAGATGAACTCATGAAACTCTTTTCATATTCATCCTACCATGGCCATGGATTTAATGAGTTATATTATGAATGCTATATGAGACATTCTCTCTCTTTTTCCTGAGAGTGATGGATCCCTTGTTGATCACTCATATGCCTTCATACACAGAGCAGTAGGGCCAATGAACACCTTTGCAGACCCCTGAATAGGATCTGCACTTAGTGTTATCAAACTTCTAAAGCTACATGCATAAGGCAACTATGGTGTCTCAGGTCTAAGGATTACTTGTACCACTATAACAATGAGAAACTGATTGACAGGCAGGATAAAACTCCATTCAGTTTATCTCATATCTTTGGTCACATTCAGTGTACCTATTCTTATAATAGGCACCCACTTGTTGGTTGTAGTGTCTCCACACAAATAGCTTGAGACTAGCTATCCTCCTATAGAGTCAACCTAACAAGTGCTAGTCCTATGGTTCATTACTGTCCATCATAGTGAACCTTCAACTAGGAATGCTTAAAGAGTTTAGTACAGAGATATATCTATAGTCTCAAAATTACAACTCTTTGTAATTCCATATTCTCAACTTTAACTCCATGGACATATTATGTAAATATAAATGATGCATATAAACATAATAGAATAAGCCCTTTTATTAAATCAATAATAAATGTGACATACATAAATGAAATCACATTATTGTTCCTAATCCCTAAACAATCATCTCTATGATTGGCTCTAGGGCATAATCCTAACAATCTCCCACTTGCACTAAAGCCAATCGACCATGTATCGCATACCTATCTTCTCAAGATGTTGGTCTTAGACATAACCAATTATGTTTTAAAGCTTTAGTCAGTAGGTCTACAAAAACTTATGTAGATAATATCTTCTGTAATGTATCTATTACCTATTCCAATGATTCCTCTAACCACTTGGAATTGTCACTCTATGAGTTTGGACTTTTGATGAGACCGTGATTCCTATACTTGAGCTATAGACCCATTGTTGTCACAAAACAAGGTGTGGGCAACTCAATGGAAGGAACAACTCTAAGTTCTAAATGAACTTATAGATCCAAACAGTCTCCTAGACAATGCGACAATTAATTCACCCACAATAATGGAATCCACTGTATCTTTCATACAGTTCTTCCATTAAGTATTTCACCAACTAAAGTGAATATAAAATATACCCCATATGGATTATATCCAAATCCATATACCCATCTACTATGAGTTTACAATTTCCATATACAATCCAATATTCCAAATTTGAATTGATTGATAACTATTTGTAACAATTACAACATAATAGATATCAGGTTCAATACATAGTGTAAAATAAGGCTTCTTAACACTTTAAGAATCTTACTTGTGTTATCCTAGGGCACATGCCCTTGAATAATGAATTCTTATCTGAAGTAAATCAGACCTCCCTTAGAATTCTCCATGTTGAACTCCTTCAACATTTCAACTATGTTTGATGATTTGGAGATACTTAGCAATCTATATGATCTATCTCTATAGATCTTATTGGATGCTTTTGCCAAATCTTTCATGAATTAGTTTTTCTCCAAAAACTAAAACTTTACATTAGATAACATTCATATATCATTCATAATGATTATGATGTCATCCATACTTAGGATAAAGAAAAACGATCGCACTCCCACTAACCTTTCATACACTCATGGTCCATCTATACAATGAGAGAAATCAAACAATTTGATTACTTCAACTTTATAGATGTTCTAATTATGAGAACCTTGTAGTCTATTAATAGACTTCTATAACTTACACACTTTTATGGCTTTTCACCATTTGATATAACATCTTTATATCTTTTTGACATATCTCATATTCAAAATGTGTGTTTATAGATAACAAGATCCAAATGGATTTCAGCATAACTATTATCAAACAAGTTTCTTTATAGACAACTTTTTGCCTATGTTGAAAACATTCTTAAATAGCCAAGCCTTTTAGGTCTCTACCTATCCATATTGGATTTAATGACTCTAAGTCATTTATCAAGTTGATGTCAAACATCGCCTAATCATAATCAATAGGATTATCTTGGTGATCTTTATCACCAAAGAACAATTCTTTCACATTCTAATAGAGATACAATATCTCTCTTATGTTAAGAAATATCCAATTTGATCTATGAAAAGATTGTAGTGTAGTTAAGGGTTTTGTCTTAACAGAGACAAGGGTTGGATCTTTGTTCGTTTGTGGCTTTACAAACTATTCTATAAATTCTATCTACTTTTGCATCTTCTTGAATGAACTCTTTCTCAAGAAAATCCAGCAAACATCCTAATGGACAACTTTTGTTCATTAGGGTAATAGAAATACTATCCCAACCACTTTTGGGATATACCACAATTCAACACTTACTTGACCGTATTTCCAGATTGTCTACATTATGTTTCCAGACATATGTAGCACAAGCCCAAGCCTTAACTTCTATAAGTTGGGTTTCTTCCCATATCATATCTGATATAATTGGGACAAAACTGGAGTGAACCCTAAATTATCAATATGTAGCAATTTTAAGGTATATCCTAGATGGATACATTAGTAAAACTCATCATGGATCAAACCATATCTTAATAGGGTTCAATTTGTTCTCTTAGATTCACCATTGAGCTATGGTATTCTAAGATGAGTCTACTATAATTGAATGCATGCTCTACATGACTGTATACATCACAATGTATAGTCAAATTATAAATGTAACTCATTCACTTCACCAAGTAAAAGATGGGTTTGGTCATCTCATAACCAAGTCATAATCGTTACATTTAAATGAGAGTCTCTACATCTCTTGTATTCTCGGAATACGTTGCATTCGCTCTAATTAGTCATTTAAATTCGGAAATCAAATTTCTAGAATGTCTTAAATGACTTAGTTAAGAAATAAGTTCCCAAAATTAATCTAGCAACTCTTGCTCTATTAAAATTTTTAAAGGTAACTTATTATCTACTTAACTTTCTGCTTCGATTTAGATTATACTAGAATCCAAAAACCAAGAAGCAGAACTAACCAACAATTTAGTTTAGAGCATGAACCAAAACTTCAAAAGTTTGGTTCTTCTAGGAAGACTGATACTTTATCAAGTTCCCTTTACAATACCTTATATTTACTACAAAATAATTATATTTCTTTGTCTTTGACTTTTCAAGACTTGCTTTCCTCTATGCTTCCATTTTAAATCACATCTAGCTTCTCAAGCTATTCTATGTGATTAATCATTTTTCAAAAGAATGATTATTAATAAGCAACTTTTATTACATCCTAGTCCAGAAGAAGTCCTTTATAACTACTATACTTTATAGTATTATTTTACTCACTATACAACCTTTGTATATGATGTAGGACATCAAAGGCACTTGCATTGCCTAATTTTGCTTCTGAAGCTCATTAGTCATAAATACTATCATATAGTATGGCAACAAGATGCCAATTGCGCATAGTGTCTTTTTCTTCTTAGGATGTTTTATGGAGGGCCTTTAAGAAAAGGCCTAATAGCATATGAACAATCTTTTGAAATTAAGAACAATTCTCAATTTCCTAAGTCAATCAAAGAAATTGGGTTTAGTCAAACTATCAATATCCTATATATTAGGAAATAAGGGTTTTGAGGTGAGTAATTAGGTAATCTACATCAACAGAGAATTAGATTTCATTTTTATCCATTATGATTGGGTCTTTAATCATATGGTACCTCCCACTATTTTATCAAATTCCATACACCCTCTAATGGAATTCGGGAATCTCATTCCTAATGGGGATTGGGGTCCCACTGTGACCTAGAAGCCTCACATGTTAGTTTCTTGGCTTCTAACCCACAATAAGAAGACAACTCTTTGTCTATTGCTTCATAAGCAAGTTCCAATCGTTTTGCCTCTAGGGAACATAGACCTCACATGTTAGTTTCTTGGAATACTTCCCTAGTTAAGTTAAACCCATCATTCACACAGGTATGTTTCGCCAAATATATACCTCACATGTTAGTTTCTTGGTATATACCAGTTTAGGCACCCCATGATATCTCATATGTGATAGTTTCAAGTAATGTCTTTAACATGGGTAGCTCCTACATGTCTGCAGCCAGGTACCCACATTAAGGGACGTTAGATGATCCTATAATGATGGAAGGCAATGAAGAATTCATTCCCTAATGACTTCTCCATTTTCAACTTAATATTAAATAAGAGGGGTTTTAAAGGGTCTCATCAAATTAATATGCATCCTATGTATCAAAATTTAAACATATAAATTATGCTATTTATAATCATACATCTCATGCTATTATAAATCATACATCGCATGCTATTATATATCAACATATATAAAGTACCATATTTTGATATTAGTCCCAAAGTGAATAGGTAACATATACCAAACTATGGTATTGGAGCTAAAACAATTATCTCATAAATAAAAGCTCCCACTATGATGATTATGGACTTTGAGAGGATTCAATCCAAGCCAATAGATTGAATCCAAAGTCTAAGGTGGGTGTAGGTGATCGTAAAATAAACCATTCATAACATGCATGCTTTCTTGAAAAACTTCTCTAAGCTTTCAAGTCCTTCAATCTGCTCCCTTGACTTGATGGTCTCTACCATTGGCTTATTGGTCTCCACCATTGGCTTGTTGGGCTCCATCATACTCCTTTGGGTCCACCATGCTCCTTAGTACGCTCTCGATTACATAACATTTACATAATATATAGAAAGGGATACATAAGGGGAATGTGGGGTACATAAGAGAATGATAGAGAGAGAGGGAAGGTGGCATGCAAGCCCCAAATAATAAATTACATCACCATAATAAAATTACAACTCTTGAAAAATTATTACAACCCATTCATAAGACGGCCAATCACAATTGGTTTAAGGGGTATAGTCCATAATCATCATCCAAACACATACATACAATCTCATTGCATAATGTAAAGAAAAACTGTAAGCATTAAGACATATGGGCATTATGGTAATTCTCTTGAATGATTTACATTAATCTCATTAATGCATCCTAATCTTATTAGGTTTAAACAAAAATATCCAGAATTAAATAAAGTCTTAACATTTAAGACATTTAGTTTCAATTAATCAAATTAATAGAAACATATAAAGTTTCCTAAAATAACTCTAATATCCAATATTAGGGTTTCCTTATTTAAACAAAACAATTTCATTTAATTAAGAATTTCCAGATTTTAATTTAATCCCCAATTGTATTTTAAACCATTTAAAACATTATAAAATTAATCAATATTAATTAAATAATTAACATGGGAATTAAATAAAATCAATTAAATGATGAATTAGTGCATTAGAGTTTCCTAAAACCCTAAACCCTAAATGCATAACCCTAAACCCTAAATGCAAGCCCTAATCATTAAATGCCTTATGATTGGTCATTTAATGACCAATCATTAAAACCCTAGGTTCATACGGTATTTAATAAAAGGGATTAGGGTTTAATTAATGCCAAATAGGGTATTTATTACCCCTAATTAATTACACTAATTAGGGTTATCAAAAACCCTAACCCTAGACATCATTAATGGTATTAATTATGCCCTAACAATTAATAACCATGATTGGTCATTTAATGACCAATCATTAACTTTTAATTAAGGTAATTAATATTCCAATTAGGGTTTTAATTAATGCCATAATGAAATTAGGGTTTCATCATTAACTCAAAATTAGGGTTTCATCCTTAACTCTATGCAGCCGTCACTACCAGGGGGCTGCCTGAGCTTGGCTAGGCTGCCATGGCCACCAACGACAGTGGGAGGCCATGGCCAGTCATGGAAGAACATCCTAGGGGTGTGGGACAAGCCTCTGGACATGTGAGAAGTGGTGGAAGTGGCTGCCATCATCAAGAACAATCAGGGTTTCCAAAACCCATTGCTGGAGCCACTGTTGCAGACCTTGAAGGTCACAATAGCTTCTAAATCCTTATCAATTCGACTCCTCCATTGAAACCAGCTTTTTTATCATGTCCCTACATGAAATACTAAGCTAATAGAAGAGGTTTGGATGATCAAATCATCACCAATTGTTCTAAACAATTAAAACAACAGTAGGCTGCCCAGAATTTGACAGCACACTGTCCATGGTCAGAAATTGATTTAAAACCCAGCAAGATGAATGAATTAGGCTACCAAACGAATTTTCCCAGTATCCTACATGTCTTAGGAAACTAATGCAATTGGTTTCATGCAATTTGGAGTTCCCTAACTCAAGTTCTAATCAAAACTCCATTGATGACTTTTCTGCAGAGAAAATCTCACTACTACAAAAACGTTGATAGATGACTGTATTTAACAGTCATCTTTTAGCAAAACAGTCATCTTTGTTTTTAGAAAAAACAGTCATCTCTTCAGGCGTCATCTTTTATCATCAAATAAGATGACCGTTTTTTACAGTCATCTTTGAGAGTAATAGATGACCGTTTTTTAAAAACAGTCATGTTTGAATCAAAGAAAGAAAATCCTTTATTCATTAACACGGTCATCTTTTGTGCTATAGATGACCGTTAAAAACGGTCATATTTTCAACAAAACATGACTGGTTTTATCTTAAAAACAGTCATATATTACTATATAAGATGACTGCTTTTCACAGTCATCTTATATTCTTAAAAACAGTCATATATTACTATATAAGATGACTGCTTTTCACAGTCATCTTATGTTTTTAAAAACAGTCATATATTACTATATAAGATGACTGTGTGACTATATAAGATGACTGTGAAACACAGTCATCTTATGTTCTTAAAAACAGTCATGTATTACTATATAAGATGACTGTGTGACTGTATAAGATGACTGTTTTTCACAGTCATCTTATGCTCTTAAAACCAGTCATCTTATGTATTAAAAGATGACTATAAAAAACAGTCATCTTATCTATAGCACAATTTTTTTTTTTTTTTTTTTTTTTTTGGTGGTATTCATATACAAAAAATGTCATATACTATTTATTACCCTATAAACCTGTTATTAAATTTGATACATCAACCTGTTTATACAAATTACTCAATAATTAAATTCTCAATATGAAATAAAAGAAATTAAGACAATAAAATAACAAAGGAAATTAAATCACTCATATTAATTATAAAACCATCATTTTCATTTCATTGGATTACAAGAACAAAGTTTCAAAAGTCATCACCATTCCCTTGACTTAACTAGTGTTACAATATTTTTGATGTTAAAATGAAAAACAAATCTAAAAAGGCAACATCCTCAAAAAATTTTCACCGTTTGCCATGATCATAATGCATGATTCAACTACACAAAAAGAAGCCATTACTTAGGTGAGAAACAGAAAAAAAATATAAAAATAAAAAAAAGGACGAATTAGAAGAGTGAGCCATGGTGCATGATTCAACTACACAAAAAGAAGCCATCAGGTGAGAACCAAAAAAACAAAAAACAAAAGAGCTCCCATTTAGAAGAGTGAGCATCCACAAAAAAGGGACGAATTAGAAGAGTGAGCATCCACAAAAGCTTCAGTGTTAATTTGCTCCCATTTCTTTGACTCCATCAAAGCAAAATATCCCTTCTCTTTCTCTTTCTCTCTATCTCTCTCTCTATCTCACCTATACATGCACCTACAAAAGACAAAATCTATTTAACACATGCAGTTCTATGTAACAGTGTGCTAATCGCAAAAAGAAAGAGCTAAAAATGCAAAAATGGGAAAAAACAAAATCTCCACAAATCATACCAGTTTTTGAACTAATTAAGACCCAATCAATGTCAACATCAAATTTCTCCATTTAGAATGCAAAATAAAAGCATAGAAATGCTCTATTACCTGCAAAAAGCAAAATCTTTCAACAATTCTGTGTAACAATGAGCTAATAGCAAAAAGATAAATCTATCAACATTTAGATGCACACACAAACAGAGAGCAAACCAAAAAATCA
The DNA here is from genome assembly GCA_039720395.1 of Liquidambar formosana. Classification (NCBI taxonomy): domain Eukaryota; kingdom Viridiplantae; phylum Streptophyta; class Magnoliopsida; order Saxifragales; family Altingiaceae; genus Liquidambar; species Liquidambar formosana. The sequence continues at coordinate 11,750,615 of CM077828.1, read as the reverse complement.
AATCATATTCTGCGCAAAGGCTACCATAAATGGATAGATATCCTGTCCAGCACATAAAGAACTCTCCAAAAATGCACACAATCTCAGCATAGAAAAAACTCTCCAGAAATCAAGCAGTAGTCATTTTTGGCAGTGAAATCGATAGCCATGTTGCCTTTCTATACTCCTGCACAATACTCCTGCAATACAAAAAAAATACCAAAGCTCCAACCAACTTCAACTCCTTAGTATAGCTAGGGGACATCTCATACCTCTGGCACACATCACAACCAAAAAACTAAACCTAGAAATATAAATTAAATGGAGTATAAACTCTTATATAAACCAGTTTTGGCCAATGAAATTGGCAACCATGTTGCATTTCTATACAAAGATGCAGCACCAAGCATATATACCAAATTTGGCTAATCTTTATTGACCTAAAGAAGGGAAACTCAAGAACAATTCTACTAAAATATCAAGAATCAGTCCAACCATCACTGATTTCAACTCCATTTGAATATAAAACCGTCGTCATTAGGAGTTAGCATACAAAATCCATATTAACCCAATTAAATAAAGGAACCTCACACTACAAAGCCTTTCTAACATTGTCCATACACAATCCCAAATATAGAAGCCATGATTTTTCAAACAAATTAAAACTAGGATATATATGGTAATGGAAAAATCAATTATTCCCCAAATGTTATACAACAAAATGACAAGTTAAGGTGATGATTGTTAGATTAGCCAGTAAAGCAAAGACAGAGAGAGAGAGAGACAATTATATACCTTTTCCTTTACTCAATTTATCAAATAATCTTGGATAGTATTAGCCCATTCCATTCGCACTTCATCAATTTCATCTTTTGTGTAGGTATCTTTTCCAATGAACTACATGATTAACGTATATAGTTTGAGTCAAATAAGGAAAACTATATAGTGAAATGTAAAAATCAAATCAAATATAAAATAATATAAAATTATCTAGCCTTTTCTGTAATTGTGCATTTATACTTGGCGGTGCCTCACTATGAGCTGCTTCTCCATGCCAAATCCATGTGCGGTAACTTTTATCAACACCATTAGAAAATAGATGAAATTTTATCTCATTAGGAGTATGGCTTTTCACATTCCCACAATTTAAGCATGGACAACGTATGGAATTAGGATTATTCGCATGACGTATTGCAAATTGTAGGAATTGCTCAACCCCCTCATCATATTCCCTTGATAGTTGATCCATGGACATCCAAGCTTTATCCATTATGAATCAATCCAACTAACTTCCTCCTATAACACAAAATGCTTTACTTTAGATGATAAAAAAACACAAATTCATTGTCTTATCATTTTAGAGAGTTTTTACAAAGGTCAGAACATAATGCTTGTTTTCTACATTTTGTACAATTATCATTCTTGCGGACAATTGAATTACAATTCTTCAATCACTAACCTTCTTTTAATTTGTACTAAAAAAAATTCTAAGGGGTAGGTTAATAGGCAAAACTTGACTCAACTGGTAGATGAGAAATTGTTTGAATACTACCACAAACCTCCATTAGCAATTTAGCACCCCAAGAAGATAAAAATACCTTCTTCTTTTTTAAATAAATAAATAAATATATACTAATACTACCGCAACCTCAAGGAATAGCAATTATAACTCATGACAATTATAAAATCAATATTATCATTCTTGTTAAAGTTAAACCATTATAAACTCCATGTGTACCTTCATTGATTTGAATTATCAATGAGACACAAGCAAATTAAACATAAAAATGAACTTTCCACTAATGAGGAATATGCCTCCATTCTCTTATTTGAGACCCCGTTGGTTAAACATCCAACAATAGGCATGTTGGACTCATAATCCATACCCATATTTGTACCCATGTTGTGTCCAATACGGACAATTTACACATTTTGTTGAAGTTTCCATGTAATAAATGATTTGAAAATAAAACGAGTATAGAATCTGTGGAGTTCAGGAAAAAAGAAAATATCAAACAGAAAACAATTTGGTAAGCTTTTCTATTTGTTATAGAGAAAAAATCAAACTAATACGAAAGATCATATCAGACCTTGCTCAAAGGGACACCGAGCTGGATCCTCACCAAAATACTAGGACAAGGAATCTGCACTTCTTCCCTGCAAGCCAACGAGAGGACTAAGGACTGACATCAACAATAAACTGCATACTTATAACAATGAACACCTAATGGTATGACAAGGGCTCACCACTTCAGATTACAAGGAGATGAGCGACCTTACTTTAGCTTCAACAGTAAGAAGGAAATTCTTCAAAACCTGAAAATCAACTATAAATCTGGATTATAGCAACCTAAGATGGAATCAATAAGGAGATATGAAGATATGGCTCTTTTAATTCCATATGAGGTTCTTTCTACCTCTACGTCTCTATATAACCAAAAAGACACATCAAGACTTAAACTTCAAAATGTATATATATATATATATATCACCAAGAAAAATTAGATGATGAAATCTCAAACAATAAATTTGATTTAAAACTCGAAAGGTACACACCATTGATCAACCATGACGAAGACAGTGAGGACAAAATCTTCAAAACATAAAGTACTTTTCAAAATAAGAAATCAGGTAGTTTCATAAACTTGACATGGCACTGAGCCCTTTAGTAACCTCAATAATTTCTTGTTCACCTTCAACTCTTCTTTTGCAGACAAACAACGATCAGTGTGTACTGTCATTGTTTCTAAAACTCTTGTACGTATTCTTTAATAAATAGTCTACTGCACTATAGTCATATTTGAGCCCTCCAAAGCTTCCAATTTCAATTGTCTTGAGGTGAGAAAGCATACAAGAGGGAACATCCTGAGGCGGAGTGAACTTGTGCGAGCCATCGACTACCTAGTTTGAAATTCCCTAACCAAAAATGAAATATAGAATCATAACTACTAGTTAAGTGAAAAACATTTCCGAAAAAATTATAACCAGTCAAAGTTGCCGCGCGATATATCTATCATTTCCCAAATATATATATATATATAAAATAAAAAAAAGGTAGTTTCAGCAGAAAAGTTTAATCCCAATCAAACTCACCTTATAAAACACTAGAGTTTCTAGAACGGGCGAGCTGCCAAGTAATTCTGGAAAAATTTGACATCCAATCTATTCGGAAACACCAATCTCCAAACGGGTCAAATTAGGAACTGTAGGCAGCCTATTTTCATAAAGCCCAATAACCTGTATACATGAAAAAGCATAATTGATCAAATTCTAAAGTCTAAACAGGAATAAAACTATGTGCACAGAAAATTAACCTCCATGGAATTATTGGATAAATGCAGGAGCTGAACTTTAGAGATCCCTACAAGAATTTTAGCTATGGTTTCATCCCAATCATGTTCACCCAATTGTTGATAGGTGAATTTAACATCAATATGAGCTTCAACTAGAGATTGCAGGTTCTCCACCAAAAATCCTTCCGGTACAAAGTCACTGTATTTGAGATATTCAAGATTTGGGGCATTCAGCACTATCACATAGCTGAATAATGCAGTACTATATTCACCAGACGCCAAGAAATTCATAGTCAACCTCTTGAGTGACGAAGAAGAGATGTTAAAAACATCTATATTTTTCCACTGACATCTTCGTATAACCAAATCTTCAAGCACAGGGCAGCCAGAAATAAACCTCTAAACGAGTTGTCATCCGGAAATTCAAGGCAGATTCGAACTGGACACAGAAAAATACACCCAAAAAAAGGGAGATTCGAACAGAAAAGTATACAAAAAAACACAGATCTGGACACAGAAAAATACACCCAAAAAAAGGGAGATTCGAACAGAAAAAAAAAGGGAGAGACACAAAGAATGCACCCAAAAAAAAAAAAAAAAAAAACACAGAAAAATATACAAGGCAGATTCGAACAGATCTGGACAGATTGAGAGAGAGGGAGAGAGATATACCTCGGAGGAACTCCGGCGAGGCCAGCAGCAGCTTCTAGCGAAGTGGATCGCAACAATTTTGGCACGAGTGAGGCAGATGGAGATGGTGCTTGCAACGATAAGGGCGACGGCAACGATGAGGCTGGCCTGGGCGACGGCAACGATGAGGGTCGCCTGGCCTGGGCGCCGGCGACGGTGACGGTGGCCTGGTCTGGGCGCCGGCGAGGGTGACGGTGGCCTGGCCTGATGCGTGACAGCGTGAGGCTCTGTGAGTGAGAAACTGAGGGATGGAGCGATAGAGAGAAGAGAGGAAAAAAAAAAAAAAGGTAGTTGTGTTAAAAGAGGATCGGGGAGTTAAGAGAAAAGAGTAGAGTGAATTTGATGACTTTTTTAAAAGTGGTCATCTTTTGTTAAAACCCAGTCATCTTTGTTGTTTTAAAGATGACTGTTTTAAGTTTGAACTTAAATACTAGTCATCTTTTTATCTTAGAAATCAAAAGATGACTGGTTTTTAAAAAACGGTCATCTTTTTAAATTCCAAAAGCGTCATCTATCAACCATTTTCTTGTAGTGTCTGCTATGCTGTTCATGAAAAATTTTCAAACTTTTTGAATCTTTTTCCATCAAAACCTTTTTGAAACTTAAAGAAAATCATATACACATGATATATAATGATCCTACAATGATCTTCCATCATAAATACAGCAGCTTTAATTAGAATTAATTGCAAGAACCTTAGGGTTCTAAAACCCAGATTCAGCCTCCATGGTGTTCTTCTCCTTCTTCCTTCTGTTCTAGCATCTTAATCCAATTATGATGCATCTAAATGCTTGGGAACCTTTCCCTACCATGTCTAGAACATAACCCAAGTGGTGGCAACCATTGCCATGCCTTTGATCTCCATCAATAACTCAAAGTTGTGGCTATTGCATCATTCCCGAGCAAAACTGTCTTTCCAGACAGTCTGTAGTAAAAAATTCATAACTTTCACTACAGAACTCGGATTGATGCACCGTTTGTTGGGTTGGAAAGCTTATTCGAAGAGCTTTCTAACCATATATGGCTCGAAAATTTTGGAGAAGAACTCTGATTTCGGCATGCAAAACAAGATGACGGTTTTTCATGGCTACCATGAAAACTGTTCATAACAGTTTTATAAAACCCTAGTTTCCTTATTCTTCTTCTCCAAACTCAAACCCTATGCAACCTATTGCATCCATGGCTACACTTAACCATCAATTAGAAGAGGAGTAGAAGAGAATTGACCTAGGGTTCCAAACCCTAGGTTCAGCCATGGAGGAAAACCAATTATGCAGAAAAAATTTTCCAGATTTTTGAATCATTCAACTACACCATAATTACCAGCCCATATGTATTTTGTATTATGCATAATCATGACTCTGATACCACTGTTGGGAATCGATCAAGAGGGAAAAATACAAAGGCGGAATATAAAAATTTTCCCTGCGATTCCCAATCCCATGAATCTAACTATGCATAACACAAAATCAAACCCTAACTACAAAGAAGGTTAGAACACTTACAGAATTTTTGTCTTCTCCTTTTTGCTCCAAGCTTTGATTCCGGACAGCGGTGAATGAGCAGCCCAAGTGTGCTGCCTCCAACGGTATCCACACCTAGCTAGAGCTTCAAGTCCTTTCTTTCTTCTTCCTTGTTGTTGCTAGAGGTGGAGAAGAGAGAGAGAGAGAAGAGAGCCTCCAAGGGGCTGGACGGCTAAGGTTTATTGTGCAAGCCTCTTATGCTATGTCACACACAAGTGTGACTTATATAGGCAGCCCACTAAAGGGGGCTGGCCATGGGGAAGAAACCCTAATAGGGTTATGTGTAATTACACTTAATTGCACATTAACCCCTATTATTTATATCAAATACAAATAGGCCTATAAAGAACTATTCTTTATTCACTAAAACCCTTTCTCTCATAGACTTTAAAGCCCTTCTTGCATGATCAGTGTGTGACCCATTGGGTTCACATCATTAAGTAGTAGGAATAGCACGAGGTGTGCACAATGGAACTCTTTCCATTTAGGGTCTAATTGGAACTCCTTCCAATTCCCTAATTGATTATAACTCACTTATATCAATTAGGGCTTCTACTAACCATAAGTAACACCTAGCATATGGCTCATGGTGTGGTCCTTAATGAGGTGAATAGTCATTTACAAAGAACCCTTCTGTTATAGTTTATAGGTTACAATTGCATCCTTCCTTCAACACAATGTCTCCAATTGAACTAATAGGACATGGAAGTCTGTCAAGTCCCTAGTTTAATTACTTTATACTCATTCATAGATATCAACTCATAGATGAACTCATGAAACTCTTTTCATATTCATCCTACCATGGCCATGGATTTAATGAGTTATATTATGAATGCTATATGAGACATTCTCTCTCTTTTTCCTGAGAGTGATGGATCCCTTGTTGATCACTCATATGCCTTCATACACAGAGCAGTAGGGCCAATGAACACCTTTGCAGACCCCTGAATAGGATCTGCACTTAGTGTTATCAAACTTCTAAAGCTACATGCATAAGGCAACTATGGTGTCTCAGGTCTAAAGATTACTTGTACCACTATAACAATGAGAAACTGATTGACAGGCAGGATAAAACTCCATTCAGTTTATCTCATATCTTTGGTCACATTCAGTGTACCTATTCTTATAATAGGCACCCACTTGTTGGTTGTAGTGTCTCCACACAAATAGCTTGAGACTAGCTATCCTCCTATAGAGTCAACCTAACAAGTGCTAGTCCTATGGTTCATTACTGTCCATCATAGTGAACCTTCAACTAGGAATGCTTAAAGAGTTTAGTACAGAGATATATCTATAGTCTCAAAATTACAACTCTTTGTAATTCCATATTCTCAACTTTAACTCCATGGACATATTATGTAAATATAAATGATGCATATAAACATAATAGAATAAGCCCTTTTATTAAATCAATAATAAATGTGACATACATAAATGAAATCACATGATTGTTCCTAATCCCTAAACAATCATCTCTATGATTGGCTCTAGGGCATAATCCTAACACTTCGTGAGGCTCAAGTCCGTTCTAGGATCCAAGCATCCTAGGTTTATTTTTGTTTTCTTTTCTTCTTTTTCTTTTTCTGTTTTTATGCGCTTATTATGCATGGATGGATGAATGAAATATGTGATATGCATGCAATTCTTGTGATGATATACTTGCTGATTTTTGTATGGAAAGATCTTGATTTAGCGCAAATGAACTGAGAGACCGAAAGGGTGACATGGGTGCCTATAGGCTTTGCCTAGAACCTTCCCATGTCATAACTTAGCCTCCGAATCCCCGATTTCTTTGGTTTTCAAAAGATTGGTTTTTGCCTTTCCTTTTTTATGGAGTCATTCAAATTGTTTTCCTAAAACAAACTATTTTTAGGGTTTTCCTTATTTCCTTTAAAAAATAAGGTGGCGACTCCTTTCCTTTTTCTTTTTCAAACCCATTTTCTTTCAATCCCTTATGGGCCCAATTTCTGGGGTTCACAGTACCCTCTTCAAGATACCAATTAAGGAGCAGCACGGCTGCATGGTGAATTGAAGAACACTCAAGATCCGATCCCTCCACAGCAAGAATCGTATCTTGAAACATTGTAACCATGGCTTCCGAATCCATCTGTTCTGCCCAATCCTCGCTCTTCTCTTCCCAATAGTCATACTTGATCGCTTCATCATCAACCCTTGTTGCAGTGATGGGATACCACTCAGTAAAGAATATTTCAAACCCCGAAACTCTCGCCTTGGTTGCTTTGTCAATGGATAGTTCGGGGAATCCACATAATAGAAAATCCTCCCCCTCCTTAACAAAGTAACCATTCAAGGTAGGTCGGTATGGCAAGATTCTAACATCTGGCATCCTCCCTTCTGCTTTTGCTTTGACCCTTTCTCTGCTTCTCTGCAACATCTACATATGGTCCTTTTTGGAAGGCTCATACCCCAATCCGAAGGTGTAGGTGACAATGCGGCTCTGAACGGATACCGGTATGCCTTGCTGATGGCGTCCTAGTCCCATGCCCGGGAAGAAACTCATTTTCTTCATTATATTCCCCACATGTAGGTTGCCATGAGGGCAAAAGTCGAGAGATATCAACTCTCTCTGTTCCGGCTCTTTCTCTATGCATTGAACATACTCGAACCCAGACAATAGTGCTCCAACGGGCTCAGGCTTGATCTCGTAAATGGGTACCCCTGACGACCTTAAGTCATAATCACCTTGGAGTGTAACGATGGCCCCTTTATAAGGGAACTTGACTTTTTGGTGCAATGAAGAAGGGACAGCCCCTGCGGGGTGTATCCAAGGTCTTCCCAACAAGAGATTGAAACATGATGGGACATTCAACACTTGGAACTCCACTCTGAATTCTGTAGGCCCCATAATCAGTGGCAAAGTAACCACTCTAATCACCTCTCTGCGGGTGTTATCATAGGCTCTCACTGTTTTCCCGGATGGCATGAAGTCGGTAGGATCCAATCCCAAGACGGTGGCAGTTCTGAGAGGGCAGACATTAAGAGCGGAACCATTGTCGATCAGAACTGTTGGAACTCTCTTTCCCATGGTGTCGACAGTAATGTACATGGCTTGTGAATGGCTAGGTCTACTTTTCGGTAGGTCTGCTTCTGAGAACACAATGGTTGTGTTCTTCGAGATTGGATTCACCAAGTTCACTAAATTTTTTGAAGATATGTCAACAGGAACCTGTATCTGGTTGAGCAACTTCAAGATTGTCTGCTTGTGCTTGTAAGAGGCCATGAGCAAACCCCATATAGTGATGTTGGCATTAGTCTTTCTCAATTGCCTAAGCACTTCGTCCTCCTCTTCTTGCAAGTCGAAGTGGCGATTACCTTCCAAATCTCCCAGCGAGTTGTCAGATTCTAGGTGCGGAGGCTTGAAATGGCGACCCCCTCTAGTTATATGCTCCACCTCGTCATCGCTCATCCACATATCATCAATCTCACCTACGTCACCCATGAGGTCATCCTATGTGATTGTGTCGATCTCTTCCATTTGGACTTCCTCTGGTAACTCATCCCAACCTGTGGGGATTATAGGCTCATCAGGGATGGGGTCGGGGTAGAGTACGTAGTAATCAAACTTTTCGGACGACTCTCCCAACAAACCCACTTTAGGATCTCCTGCCTCGTACCTTTCTTTCAATTGTCGCTGCATGGACTTCTTTGGTAATACCAAGACCTTTTGATTAATAAGGTCTTGAACTACCTTTTTCAATATGACACAATTCTCCGTATCGTGCCCGGGCACCTGATGGTATAAACAGAATTGGTGAGGAGTCGAAGGCCTCGGCTTTGAATGGCATGGCAATATGAGCCCTTTATCACAACATTGGTGGAAAACTTGAGTCAAGGTCATGGGAAGTGGCGTGTATTGCCTTATAGGTTGGCGGGATTGGGACGAGCAGAGCTCGATGGCATTTATGTTGTTGGGAAGAGGCACATTGTGGGTGGGGAGGGGATTTCGAGTGACATTTGGGCGATTCGGTGCGGTGGGTGGTGAAATGATCTGCTTGTCGAGCAAATCTTGGATTTCATGGCGGAGGTGATAACAACGGTTGGTTGGATGGCCTTTGGCTTGGTGGAATTTGCAATATTCATTTTCATTGTAGCTTTTGGGCAACGGGTTTGGTGGAGGCCTTGGGTCGAGGGGTTTCAAGAGGTCACGGCTTCTCAGTTTTTCAAAGACTCTTTCGAGTGGCATGTATAGCTCGGTGAATTGGCGAGGTGAGGTGGAGTCATTTAGGGAGAAAGGGCGAGCGGGTTGGGTAATGGTATTGACCTCAGCATTGGGTTTTCCTCCAAAGTTTGTCCTTCGACTCCTTTGGACCTCCTCCGCTTTGATTGTTCCATCGGCAATTGCATCTTCAACTTGTGTGCCGGCCCCAACAAGAGTCTTAAAGTTCAGAAAGTAATGAGCAAAGAGATGCTTATGATATACGGGCAGCAAGTTCTTCACCACTAACTGAATCTAGCCTTCCTCATTCGGTCTGTCTGTCATTTTGGAAGCTTTTTGTCTCCACCTAGTGATAAAGGCGGAGAAAGTCTCATTAACCCCTTGCTTAGTGGTTTCCAAGTCCCTTCGCGTGACATCCACTTCAGTGTTATACTTGTAATGGTCCGTGAATGCATTGCACACATCCTCCCAAGTCTTGGTTCTGTTCTCCTCTAATGACAAAAACCATTTCAAGGGGGAACTTGCTAATGACTCGTGAAACATTTGAGCCAATAACTCATCGTTCGCCCCTCGAGGGTGCATAGCTCGCACATACATCTTGAGGTGGGTTTTAGGACAGCCTATCCCATCCAATTTTTCCAACTCTGGCATCTTGAATTGTAACGGGATGTGAGCCTTTGGGAACAAGGACAAAGTACGGATGTCCACCATATCATCAAATCTGCGGATTCCTTTCAGAGTTCGTTCTAAGGCCTCGACCTTGTTTGCCAGGATGGTTGAGCTCTCCCTTGATGTGGCTTTGGTTTCCCCTTCCTTGGTCTTGGGTAGTTCTCCCCCCTCTCCTAATGGTTCCTCAGCGAATTCAGACTCATTGGATCCTTGATTGTTATCAATGGCACGGGCCCTAGATTCAGGTTCAGAGTTCTTCTGTTGAATGTCTTGAGCTAACTTAAGTACGGTCTCAGATACCTGGGTAGTGTGGTCAAGCTTTTCCATGATAGCTTTCAAAGCGGCCTCAAGGTTGAAACCCCGGTTGCTAGTTCTTTCCTCAGCCATATCTGACTTAGTGACAGAATCAGCACTGACTAGGCGCCTTTGTTGATTGCGGATCCAAGCCAGCACGTCTCTCCCTTTAACATAGGGCAAATACTCAAATTTTCAGCCTAAGGGTCCATCCTAAGCTTCCATAATTATCTCAAAATCTTTACAACGTACACCCTTGATTAGTTCTCTTAACGAATTACCCTTGCGGAGGTCATGGGGAAGGGTATGTATTAAGGATGTAGGATGTAAAGTTTCCTTTAATTACCCACTCAATCAACAAAGCATGGCAACACATCACAAACACGGCAGCATATCATCACAACAATGTGTGTGCATATAGGTGATCCAACGGTGTCCTAGAAGGCCCATTACATGCAATTCTTTCTTTTAAGAGGGTAGGCTAGGGTCCTCAACTTTGCTTGTACCAATCTTTATACCTAACCACATGTGACATCAGGAATGTCGCATGGGTCCAGCAGTACGTAATTGGTCCATTTGATATACCCAAGGGCAAGCCCAAGGGTACTTGGCAAGAGAGGTTTGATAGCTTCGCCCAACACATGGAATCAGGAAAACCAAGGTCGAACTAGGCTATCAGTTGGCAAGGATACATCGAGGGACAATCGGGTGATCATGCAACAATAGCGCACACAATCAAGCGGATGCAATGTGATTGATTTTATTAAACAATAAAGAAATTAATTTAGCCCAATCAAATTAACTGAGTCTAGCCCTCGACTTCCCTAGTGGAGTCGCCAAACTGTGAACCCTAGAAAACGGCCCACAAGGATTTGGCGAAAAGAGGCATGGAATGGGTGAAAGACAACAAACGGAAAGGAGTCGCCACCTCATTTTTTAGGGAAAAAAGGAAAACCACGAAAATGTTTTATTTTCAAAACCACATGACTCCATTTAAGGAAAAGCAAAGTCTTTGAAACCAGAAAATTGGATTCGGGGGCTAACTTACGACGTGGGAAGGTTCTGGGCAAAAGCCCATAGGCACCCACATCGCCCGAGTTGGTCTCTTAATTTAATTGGGCTAACTTAATATCTTTTCCACTCAAATATCATCATATATCATCACAAGGCAGCATGCATATCATATATTCCATCCAAACATCCATGCACAATCAATCAAACAAAACAAAAAGAAAAGAAAAGAAAAGAAAAAAGCCTAGGATACTTGGATCCTAAGACGGACTTGAGCCTCACGAAGAGCGCCTACGTACCATGCAGCGAAATACATGGATCAAAGTCCACGTAGTTCGAATAGAATAGGGTTATAACCTAATACAAACCTATAGTAAAAACCCTAGGTTTCCTTATTTGAAAATACATTGATTTAGTCTTAAGTCGAAAACTTCCACAAGAGGAAAACTTTGATAAAAAACCATAATTTTAGCAATAAAGGAAACCTTTGATAATCACCATAGGCTCGTATTAAGAAGTAACCCTAGGAGGGAGAAGAGAAAAGAAAGAAAAAGAAAGGTGAATTGGGGCACCTTCAAACCCTACTTACCTGAGCGCAAAAGCTCCAAACATTAGCCATTTCAGACCATAGCAGCCCTATTTGCAATAGGACAAGCATTGTACCTGTTTGCACCCTTACAAGTGCACAAAATCATGCAAAGAAAGCAATATGCAAATCTGGACAGAACCATAACAAGGCCCAAAATTATCCATTCATTATGCAAACAACAAGAATAATGAATAACTAAGGACCCTAACTCAATCCTACATGCAATGACCTAACTAACATGCATAAAAACCTATGAAAGACACACTAACAAGCATGGGAGACTCCAATAACATCAATAAACATGATAACAAAGCATATTCTAACCAAAAAGATGATATTTTATGTAAAATATGAAAATAAACCTTCCTACTGCGAGCTTTCTTAAGCGAAACTATCCTAAGATAATTTCACGTAAAAAAGTCGTTATGGGGAGATGCAATCAACATATCCTACGTAAAATATATACACTAGAACACAATAGAAGTGATTTCATGCTTAAACACATCACAGAAAACTCTTATGCGAAACCTCACTCAACGAAAAGGATAATTATCCTTAAAAAAGGATAATGTCTCCAAAAAACCTATAAAACCCACTACATGAATGCAAACCTAGCATGATTCAACTATATGCAGCATATATAGAATGACTATGATGAGCAACAACCCAAAAAGCTAAGCTAAGCATGCTGTATAAGACCTATATGATTTTAGGGTTATCGAAACCCTAATCTCACAACTATGCATTAAAACCTATGAAACGACTCTAAGACATGCTCAAATTATCATGAATATCATTCACATAATATATATTAACTAACAGGAGTATCAATTCATGATAACAATCACAGCAACCTAAACATGTGAACTATGCATGATTTAAGAGGATAAAAAGAGTAATACTTTCAAATCCTTAGTAAACTAGGGATTATCAAGCATACAAAGCCATAAACCATCTCAAAACCATTCATATAACATCACACAAGCATTGAATTCAATCCACAAGAAGAGTAACTTCATGCACCATAACTATCTTAGAAGAAGAAGAAGAAAGAGAAGAAGGAGCAGCAGAAAATTCATGTTCAGCATTAAAGAGACATGCTTACCTCTTGTAGACTCTTCCTTGTCTTCAAACCTCTTGTTTCCTTGCTTGCTTGGGGTTGAAGAGCCTCCTCTTGATGTCCTTTTAGCTCTCCAAACTCGTAGCTCCCTCTCTCTCTAAGTGTAAAGTGCAATTAACCTCCCCCTATGTGCTGAATACCATGTCCTTTATATAGAGAACTGACCCCCTAAACCAATGGCTAAGATTAATTCATTAAACAATGATCCTAGGGCTATTAGAGACTCTCTTGGTGCTCAAACAACTCAAACTTACACACTTCTAAGCTCAAATAAGTTGTATTGGCGGAAGAAACCGTCAAAAGAGGGAGAGAGGAGTCAGAATTTGAGTTGAGGACGGACTCTCTCGGGTGACCATCTTGCCCCGGACGGTTACACGAGGCCCTCCTATTTTTGCTCCGGTTTTGACTCCCACTTGCTGTAGAAGTCTTAAAATCTTCAAATTAAGTCCGATTTTGACGAAATAAAAGCCAAAACGACTGTGTTTCGAAGGGGAACACATTTTTAGGAATTTTAGGACAAAAATCCTCAACCATGGGTGCATGGTTAGGTTTTACAAAGGTGGTTAACCATGGTGCTTCACCGTCGCTAAGCTGGGTTTGTACACAAGGTCGAACCAAATGCTTTCCCAATCGAAATTCGATCTTTCTAAACATGTTTAGGACGTAAATAAAGCCCAATTTGAGTTAAATGAGAGAAAATTGATTGGGTCTTATGAGTCAATTTGAGCAAACCAAGAAAGGGTCTTTTAGCCAACCCGAACCATTACGAGCTGAATTGATCTTAAATCATTAATTCATGAAATTGAACCTATATATGGACTCTATGTACTTATATGAAATCGAGGGAATGACTCGAGATTCATTTCAAGGTCCAATGGAAAATATATGGCTTAAAAGATGATTATGCCCTTTAAGTCGCAAAAGTTCTTATTGACTATCGAAATGAACTCCAAATCACTTCAAAATTCATACACATGATATTCAACGCCATAGAAACTCAATGCAAAAGACTAGACTCAAAAAGGACTCAAAATCCTACATGAAATGATATGTCCTAGCTAAGGTGACAAAAATGGGGTGTGACAGCCTTCTCCAAGAACGAGATTGGGAGTGCTGGCGTGGTGAACTGGTGACTTGGTGAGGATTAAGGAAGGAGGATGGGAGGAATGAGGAATGGGAGGTTGGGCTGGAAGCTTAGAATAGCACTAACTTATGCTTTGCTGAGTGAAAGAGATAAAGATAAGGGTAGGGTTTGCTTTTTGGTATTGTATTTCCATTTTAGCCCTTTAGGCTTTAAAAATTGAAATGGTTATTTTTTTTATTTTTTATTTCTGTTAACTTGTTATGTAATAAACTATTAAACTAATTTGAAATTTGAATAATGGTTATTTTTTTTATTTTTTATTTCTGTTAACTTGTTATGTAATAAACTATTAAACTGATTTGAAATTTGAATATTGAATAAGTATGTAAATAAGTAAAATAGTAAATATTATGAATTTATGATAATATATATATATATCTATATATATATATATATAAACGGTTCTCGGTCCGGGAATTCAGTCCGGGAAATCGGTCCGGTCCGGGACAAAACCCCCCTAAACCGTGGCCCGGACCGAAGTAATTCGGGACTTGGTATTTTAAACCGGAACCGAACCGAATTGGAATTGGCCCGGACCGGACCGGACCGAATTGCTCGGAACGGTCCAGTCCACGGGTCTACCCGAACCATCTTGCACCCCTACTACTAACCACCTCTAAGGGAAAGAATGTTGCAGAAATGTCACAGGCTATATAACAATTATAAAAAATAATTTTTGATTAATACAAATTGTTAGAAAGTAAACGGTTGGTATGCTTCTTTTTTTTGTTTTCTTGGCTAAAAAAAGATTATAAACTGGGGAACAAAAAGGGAAAAAAAGAACAAATAAAAAGACAATCCAAAACAACCACCAACCCTTAGGCCGCTATCCTGAATTTTGAAGGTAAACATTAGGGCTAGTCTGGTAGTGACGGAGGGTGGGGGAAAAAGTAGGATTGATAAATTAGGAGTTAAAAAAAAAAAAAAAAAGGTTTTATTTTTTATTTTGATATTAAGAGGTTCCTCGAAATGTTTACACATTCGACTAATCCCTTCGGATACATACATTCTTTTTGTCCTACATGCACCTTCCAATTACAAGATATAAGTCTATGAAGTAATCTTGAGGAAAAGTGGTGAAAGTTGAACCCAATACTTCTTATATATTTAGGAATGAGGCTTTCAAACCACTCGGTCCACCTTTCAAGGTTAAAATCACAAATCTTACTTAAATCCTAGAGCGAAAGAATTATGATTGAAATTACAAATATGAACCTTAATTTTACATTAGGGTACCAATAAGGCATATATAATATAACATTACGATAAGAATTTTGTTAACAACATCCTTTATTTTAAACTAGCCTCTTAATACTTAATTGGTGTTGGATGAGTGTTTCTGATAATTTGAGTTTAATAGGGAGAAAGGTTCAAAGGTAGCTCATGGACTTATACCATTGGTCTACAATATGTCTCGCTTAAGAGCATCTCTAAGGGTATTAGCTATTTTTTTCTACTTTAGCTAGCAAAATGATATTTTTTAAAAATAATTAGCTAGCTATCTAAGTGAGTACTCCAAAAGTATTAGTTATTTTTTAACTATTTCAAAATTTGTATTAATAATCTTTCATTTTTTAATTATTTGGTGGAGAGACAAAAAGGGAATGATACGTAAAAAGAGGTCAAATGTCTCTTCTTTTTAACTAAAAATAATTTAGCTAACGAATGTTTGCTAACTAAATGTAATTAGCCAAAATGAAGATAAATAAAATAGTTAGACATATAACTAGTCCTGTGGAGAAAAAAAAAGGTACTTTGACTAACTGAAATAGGTAAGAGAGTTGGATAACTAATCCATTGTAAATGCTCTAAACTTTAAAGTCAACAACCCAACCCCCTTTTTCCCTTTTCAACACCACAACAATAACAACAACAATAATAATATAAAAAGGAAAAAGGAAACCTTAATAGCAACTAAGCTCCAAGAAGTCCCTTTATTTATTTATTAATTTTTTTGAGGTGACTTTTTTTTTTTCCTTTTCATTTTTTGGCGAAGGGTTGGATGGACAAATCATATTTTTTTTTTATAATTCATTTTTGGGAAGGGTTGGATTGACAAATCAAATTGAACTAGTCTAGTAGAAATCAACATGAACTTCTTATCTACTATTGAAAGAAATCAACGACCTTGCCTTCAACCATCCAAAAAAGCAGCTCAACCGTCGATACGTAATTGATTATGTTCTCTTGATTTGCTCGGAAAATTATTTAAAAAATGGTCAATTATCTTTATTTTTTTATTTTTTTCAAACGAGAAGTATTTCAAGTCATCAGGATTTAGACTAATTCTTATGATATACAAACCACCCACAAGTCCATACATTTGATAATAAAAAAAAGTAGAAACTCAAACTTGTAACCTATAGTTCTTAATACAAAAAGGTAGAAACTCAAACTTGTAACCTATGGTCAATTCCTCCCTTTTCTTCTTTATCTTAGGTGCTGATTTTTCAAAATAATTTCTTTGTTCGATTTACGAGATCCAAGCATAGCCCTGATGTTTGGTCCTCATTGACCAAACATAGCCAATACGTTCGGATTTACATATCTGAATATACCTGCAAAAATTTGAAAGCTTTTAATGGATTTAAACACGAATAAGAATAGATTGCAGGTGCAACAGAGACAACAATGGCAGAATATCACCTGTAAATCTCTACACACACAGTGTATACACATTTTATATAGAATAAGCACCTTCTAGTGAGAGAGGGTTGTCTTCCTCGTCTTCTCCGTCGCCGGTGATCACTGATATGGGGAGTGGGGTGGGAGAACCCCTTCAACTTCCAATCATGATGTGTGGGGAAAGGGGGTGGGAGAGAGGGTTATGACTGAGAGGTTTGGGAGGGAAGAAAAAACATGTGCTTGCCAGTTACCATCGCTGTCGCTGAGAAGAACTCGCCGGTCGTCACTATTATAGTGGGTGGGGTGGGTTATTCTAGGCGTGGGGAGTTCTTCCAGATGTCGGGGCTCTCGTGTGTGGGGGGGGAGTGGGGTTGCTCGCCGGTCGGAAATGGGGGCATTCTCGCCGGTCTAAAATGGGGGAGTGCTCGCCGGTCAGAAATGGGGGCGTGGGGTGTTCTCCAGATGTCGGGGGTCTCGTGTGTGGAGGGGGGGAGTGGGGTTGCTCACCAGTCTGAAATGGGGGCATGCTCGCCGGTCGGAAATGGGGGAGTGCCCGCCAGTCGAAAATGGGGGAGTGCCCACCAGTAAGAAATGGGGGAGTACTCGTCGGTCGGAAATGGGGGCATGGGGTGTTCTCCAGATGTCGGGGGTCTCGTGTGTGGGAGGGGAGTGGGGTTGCTCGCCGGTCGAAAATGGGGGCGTGGGGTTTCTCCAGATGTCGGGGGTGAGAGGGGTGGGCGAGAGGGGTCTCGAGTGTTGGGGGAGGAGTGGGGTGGGTGAGGGTTAGGTTTATTTGGAAGAGGGATAGTTTAGACTTTTTGGGGGGTAGGTATATACTTTTGGGGGGTGGGGATAACATGGGGGGGGGGCAACTTAACTTTTCCAGTGGTTGCAATAGCCGCTCCCTTCCAAATATTAAATGGCTTTTAGGTAGTTTCATGTCTAACCAACCACAGGACTAGTTGGCTTCATATGGTAACTAGTAATCGAGCACATGCGATGCGTGTGCAACACATCTTTTTAAGTTTTCACTTCATCAGTGGAACTATTATAATAGTTTCCAAGTTTTTAAACCGCATGTATGTGTGGGAGAGAATTAAGGAAAAACAGGTTATAGTGGGTTTTTCAAAGTTGGTAAAATTACCAAATCGTTTCTTAACTTTATTAACTTATAAGGGTATTTTAATATTTCCAAGTACAGTCCAATCACAAAGGGAATTGGCTTTATATAGTAGTATAGATATAGATAGAAGATAGATAAAAATGAAATTTGAAATTACATTTGACTCCAACTCCCAATGGCGGACGGTATAGATTAGTAAAATGCATAATTTACATTTTTTTCTTTTAAACTCCCAAACAATCTAACCTCTCCTAAACTCTCAAACAAAAGGAAGTGAAACTACAATCCTTTTTAAAAATAAAAAAAAAAATCTTTTTTCTCTCTTCAAGTCCTCACTAATATTTTTCCTTCTTTTCTTTCCTCTCCTAAACTCCCAAACATAATATAAAGTCTGATATCTTCTCACGTCATGCTACTAGTGTAGCACCAATACTATACTCTTTACAATGCTTCTCTAGAGAACATCATATTTAATTCCCTTCATTAACTTCAACATCCATGTGATTCTCACCGAACAACGATTTCTTTAAATCTAACGGTCCATAGACAGCACCAGGGAAGGATCCTCTCCAATTGCCTATCCCCCAATTCAATCCATTTCACGGTCCACAACTCTGAATGAAATGGAACAAACAAAGTTCTGCTACATCATCTAACTAGATATAGCACACGTGCATTGCACATGAATATTTTTAAATAATATTGGTTATACAAAATAATAAATACATAAAGATTTTATTTTATTTTTTCATAAAAGATAAAGTTTAAAATTCAAGAGTGCATTTTTTTGTTATTATTTAATAATCAAAATTGTCAATGAAAGATTAAAAACTTTTAGATATATATTCAGAATTTTTTTTTTCATAAAACGGAATATTTAAAGAGTTTATATTCATATGTATTATCATGCAACTTGATAGTTGCTATAGGAAAAAGAATTTGAGTAAGAATCTAACTTTAATTTGTTAAGAGTTTGAGTTAAAATCTAACTTTCTTTTGTTACCAAATGATAAGAATGTTTACTATGTGTTTCAATTAAAGAAAGGATAAATATGTATTTTTTTTTTATATTTTAAATAAGGGTATATTGGCTGTTCAAAAGTTTTTATGAGCTTCAGCCTTTTATAGGTAGTATAGATATACGAATTATAGCTTCTGTTTTCTTAGAATTCCTACTTGGGTTTGGTTTTATTTAATTATTATACGAATTATAGTTTTCTTAAAACTCTTATTAAGGTATGTGTTTTATATTGCTATATTTCCTATATATGCAGAAAGGTAGTTGTAGTTTCTTTAGAATTCTTATTAAGGCATGTGTTTTATATTGCTATATATTTTCTATATATGCAGAAGGGTAGTTGTGTATTTAAAAATTAAAATAAGGATATATTAGTCAATCAAAAGTTTTTCTCCACATTCATCTTTTTATAGGTAGTATAGATTATTTCGTTTCACTTGTCTTCCATAACTAACGGCATCATAGCACCGAATGTTTAGCAAATGTTTAACACAAATCAACTATTAGATAGCAAGAAATGTCCACAGTTCCTTTAACATACCGTCACTTATGACTTCCCTACCAACCCACCATTAACGGCATTCAAACCATGTCTCCTCCATTTTCGGTGAAGCTTTCTTCAAGCAGTAGCTTTCTCCATCATCAAATCCTAAATGGAAACAGAAAGAGAAGAGGACTAGACCCCATTTTCCATTCATATATCTTCTCCAGCCATGTGTCACACCCCATTTTTGCACCACCTTACTAGGGCTCATCATTTCATGCATGTTTTTGTTTGGTTTTTGAGTCTAGTCACTTGCATTAGTTTTCTAGAGTTACAAGGACAATGGATATGAATTTTGGTTCAAATTGGAGTTGATCTTGAGGGATAATAAGAGCTTTTGTGACTTGAGGGGCATAATCGTCTTTTAAGTCCCAAACTCTTCATTTGACCTTGGAATGATCTCCAAATTGTCAATTGGAGTTCATATGGATGCATATGAGGTATTAAGTCCCGTGGCCCTGATGATGAGTTTAGTGTGGTTATTTACGGATTATCCTTGAAGAATTAGTGCGAATCACAGCATGAGATTTTTGGTTAAAATGAAAAGAAAATTATTTTATTAAATTAGCCATTTTTATCATGACACTAACACGTGTACGTATGTGATGAGTGTGTGTACGCACATACGATACATGTGCATGCGTATTAGCGGTCAGTCTCCCAATTTTTATAAAAGACAATTTCATTTTCCTATTCAGATTAGAAGTCTTTTATCATTATAAAATACCTTTTGATTATTCTCCAAGGAAACCTAGTCCAGGAAGGAAAGGGAAACTCCAGATTTCAGCTATAAATACTCTCCTAATGTCTTTAAACAAGGGGGAGGAGAAGAGGGTTTGGAGGGAGTGAAATTCGTCATAATTCAGCAGCAGATTTTCTGAAAACCAGCAGTCGTATTTTAATCATAACTTTTTCATCCGAAGTCAGAATTTGATGAAATTTGTCTTGTTAGAAAGATAATTCAATTCTCTACAACTTTGTATTTCACAAGCTTTGTCCAAATCCAACGTTTTCATACCCAAAAACGTGATTGAAGTTGCTGCTGCTGCAAAGTGACGAAAATCACTTTTCTTTTCTCTTGTTCTCTTTTTGTTTTCTATTTTCTTTTCAAAGTTGAGTGAGTTTTGATCTCTTTGCTGTGATACCACTTTGACAAAGAGGAGGATTCGTGTTGGTTTGATTCACTCTAAAGACCTGAGGAGCCACGAACAATTACAAACACAAAGGAAGGCCCTTCCTAAGGTATTCTCCTTCTCTATTCAAGCTTAAACTAGGTTTTCATATGGGTTAGGCTTATTGCATGTTAAAGGTAACTTTTTTATCATGTATTAACACTCTAGCTAGTTAATATACATGGAATATCTATTGTTTATCTACTGTTTAGCATGCCTTAGGGTTGTCCTTTAGGTTTTTAATGCATAGTTATGATTCTTGTGCTCCTGTTTGTCCTTGTGCTAGGATTAGTGTCATTGCATGTTAGAGTTAGGATTTTCATCATGTTATATTGCTTTAGTTAGTTAATATGCATGATTTAATTTCTGTTTAGTTTGGTTTTAGCAGGATTAAAGTATGTCTTGTGAGTTTTTAAGCATATTTGTGAGTTTAGGGTTTTAGAGTCATTGTTTTGTGTTTGTTTTCATATAGCATGATAAAGTAGACTTTTTTATTTGGTTTTTCTTCGTGTTTGCTGTATATGTCTTGCATATAGAGTTAACATGATAGTTTTGCATGCATATTAGTATGTTTTAGGGTTTTTATGCATGATATGGTTCTAGGAATATGTTAGGACTTATTATTGTTCGCTGTTTTTGCTATTGGCATGCTTAGTGGATGATTTTAGGTCATAATACTATTCTGTCCAGATTTGCATGTTAGTGTTTTTGCATGGTTTTGAGCACTTGTAAGGGTGCAAATAGGTGTGGTATTTGTCCTATGGCAAATAGGGCTGCTTATGTCTGAAATAGCTAATGTTTGGAGTAATCGCGCTCAGGTAAGTGGGTGTGAAGGTGCCCCAATTCACCTTTCTTCTTAACTCATTCTCTTCTCCCTATTTAGGGTTAATTTTTAATATGATCCTATGGTTTAATTAGAGGTTTCCTTCATAAACAAAATTCTGGTTTTTATTAAGGTTTCCATTTTGTGGATTTCTTTCCTAAAATCAAACTTTCTATCAATTCTCTTTTGATCAAATAAGGAAACCTAGGGTTTTTACCATAGGTTTGTATTAGGATTTAACCTTAGTTCTAATCGAACTACGTGGACTTTGATCCATGTATTTCGTTGCATGGTACGTAGGCGCTCTTCGTGAGGCTCAAGTCCGTTCTAGGATCCAAGCATCCTAGGTTTATTTTTGTTTTCTTTTCTTCTTTTTCTTTTTCTGTTTTTATGTGCTTATTATGCATGGATGGATGAATGAAATATATGATATGCATGCAATTCTTGTGATGATATACTTGCTGATTTTTGTATGGAAAGATCTTGATTTAGCCCAAATGAACTGAGAGACCGAAAGGGTGACATGGGTGCCTATAGGCTTTGCCTAGAACCTTCCCATGTCATAACTTAGCCTTCGAATCCCCGATTTCTTTGGTTTTCAAAAGATTGGTTTTTGCCTTTCCTTTTTTATGGAGTCATTCAAATTGTTTTCCTAAAACAAACTATTTTTAGGGTTTTCCTTGTTTCCTTTAGAAAATAAGGTGGCGACTCCTTTCCTTTTTCTTTTTCAAACCCATTTTCTTTCAATCCCTTGTGGGCCCAATTTCCGGGGTTCACACCATGGTTGCTGGAAAATCTCCATTGAGATTTGAGGGTAGGAACTACTCGTTTCACCACCCTTACAATTTATGACACCTTCATCGCTCTCTTTCAATGAGAAAAGTTTTGGGAAGACAGATGAAATAAGCGTTGCAAAAATGTTGTGTGCTTTTTCAGATTTTCAGATTGTGAAGTAAAATGGCTAACTTCGAGGATAGTTGCTACGACTTTTATAATACTCCCAAGTGCAAGATATCACAAAGTAATATTTACTTGATGAGTCCAAGGTTAATCCATAGAGAAAAGGGAATGTTAAGCAGAGATGGATGATGAGATTAAATAAATAAAACTGATTGAGAGAAAATTTTGGAAATTTGATTGTTTTTTTACTGAAAATTAATTTAGTTGAAAACAATAATTTGAAAACGCTTTCACAGGTCCATTCACAACAAGTATATGGTCTCATATGAAGGGTGATCCCAATCGGATGACTTAACAATTTATTTCATTTAAAATAATTCTGAAAAGATAGATTCAAAAAATTGATTAATTTAATACATGAGAAAACTAGAAATTTAATTTCCAGGGAATTTTAAGTATTCAGTTGTATTTGTAATTAACGATAAATCAAAAAATTATACAAAATAAATACTTTGCTAAATAATAAAATCAATTAAAATTATGGAACCTTACATTAAATTTATGGAAAATCGTTGAACAGACACCAAATAAATGTTGTGCTTTCATTCCTAGCTTTAGCAAAAGATGTAACTACTCATATTGAATAAAAATTGAAAACCTAAAGGGGAAGAGAAGAAAACTAATAGAGGAAGAAGAAGAGAATGTATAGGTGCAACCTCTTCTTCGTTTAATGTGCTCTTAGGCAGGGACGAAGCTAGGAAACCATCTCAAGTGAGGCAATTTTTTGCAATTTATTATGTTTTAGTGATAAATTTTTAACTTAATACCATTTAAAGGATATGTTTTGTCAACTTATTACAAATTGACTATATATACTTCAAAATGACTACTAATTTCTTTTATTTGGTATTAAGTTGGGAAATGATCATCAAAAGAGAAAAATTTTTTTTAATTTTTTTTTTTTTTGAAATTTTCAGGTGGGGCAAACGCCCCACTTCCCACTAGGCTGCCTTCGCCCTTGCCCTTTAAGCCCTATTTGGTTTGCGGATTTTATCAAGGAAAAAAAATAAAATATAAGGAATTGTACTTTTCTTTATTTGGTTGTAAGGGAAAATTAGAAGAAAAAGAAGAATTAGACTAATTTTGACTTGATATGATTTTATCTTTTCCTTTCATTTTCTTTCCTCCTTATTTTTTTCCCCTTTCTTTTTTTTTCCTTAGTAGAATCCATGAACCGAATAGAGGGTTAGGGTATCCTAAGGAAAAAGGAAAAAAAAAAAAAAAAAGGAAACAAACTACCAAATCTCAGTTTTCAGCATGGTCAACTTCCAACCCGTTTTTGACCTACACAATGTCCGAATCATGAGACTTTCGTAAAATACAATTTTGTCGAGTTTTGAATCTTATTTCCAAAGACACCAATTTTGTGTCAATCTGACTTCGAAGTAAAAAGATATGGCTAAAATACAGTGACTGCTCCAAACTTTCCTTCTAGTTATATATTACAACAAAGTGGGGTATTTATGACTTGAAATTAATGGCATGCATATTTGCAAGCTATTAATATAGGTCTTTTATGGCATTCTTTATGACATGCCTATTGGGAATGCCTTTAAAAGACTACATAGATACAAAGTTCATGGCATACAAAAGAAGTATGTCTTGAATTAGATCTATTACAGCGTGTTTTGCACATCGTAAATACTGTTGTGAGATTAGCCTATTTAGGAGGAAAATTTTAGCGGGAATTTTGCCCATTTATTACGACAATTTTGTATGTTGTAAATTCTTTAGCGAGACTAGCATATTTACTATGTGTTATACCACGCCAATAAAAAAAGAACAATTCCCCAAAAATTTTAGCAGGCAATTTGTTTCCTTTACTCCAGGAAATTTTGCATTTTTTTTTTTTGGTCTAGCAAGATAACAATTTTATTTTACTTGCTTTTCAGTTTCACACACTCCTCTCTCTCACATCTAATTGTGAACTAGGGTTTGCAAACCCTTTCTCATCCTCTAAAATCTGATTGTTAACTAGGGTTTTCCACTCTTTCCTCTTATGTCGCTCATTCTCTCTACTAACTGCTCATACGAAATCAACAATGTTGACTCCTCGCACCGACTCTTTCACATCCAATTCGACGATGCATTTTTCTAATCTATATATCTTATTTTGTTTGCTTTTAGTTTCACACACTCTTCTCTCTACTGATGTGCATTTTGTTTGATTTTTAAATGGCAATTTGTTTGGTTCTTTTTTTCTTTTAGCCCTAATTTATGGGGTAGGATTTGTGTATATTTTCCATTATAATTTTGTTATTTTTTGGTTGATTCGATGTTGGTTTGGATTTATTATATGCATTCTAGTTGGTCTGATGTTTGTCTATGGATTATAGAGAGGTGAAGTTAAGGGGTTTTGAAGAGAGAGAGAGAGAGAAAAAGAAAGAAAGAGAGATAGATAGAGAAAGAGCTAGAGTTAGAGGAGTTCTTCTTTATGGGGGTTTAGAACAGATTTGGAGAAGGCAATATGGTTGCTTCATCTTCTCAGAGAAAGCAATATGGTTGCTATGTTTTTTTTTTTTCTAAATTGCTAAATTTGGTGTAGTCAGTACTTCACCATTTTTTGTCTTAGTTTTAAGTTTTCGTTGTGGAGTTTTGTGGTTGTAGGCAAGTTGTTTTCCCGGGAAGAGATTCTCTCCATTTAATGGACGGTCCATTGAAATCTGGACTATTCATATCATGTGAGATCCATCAAAACATATAAGACCTATATGGTATAAATGGTTCAGATTTCAATGGATTGTCCATTGCAATGGAGAGGATCCTTACCCTGTTTCCCTGTTTTGGGGTGTTAAAGGTTGAACAGGGGTGTACAGTAGGAGGGCATGGGCCATCCCCCCCCAAAAAAAAAAGTAAAAGAAAAAAAGGTCATGACCTTTCATGATAGTGAAAATAAAAAAATTGGTACTAAGGAATGGAAATTTTGTTTTGCGTAGAAGTTCTGGAAATCATTAACATTAGCACAAAATAATGAAATTTTATCCCATTTAGGACTTAAACTTCTGGATATTTGAAGTGTATATGTTAACGATAATTTCAAAGTTGAACTTTAGTTACTGTTACAGAATTTTCTACTGCTGTGGTTTATTTTAAAGTTTTCATTTTAAAATAGTTATTGATGTTCGTTTGTTATGAAGTTTATATGGTTGGAAAGATGAACAAGTCTAGTTTTGAGTAAAATTACTTTGGAGGCATAAATATTTACGAATTAAACCCAAAAAATTTGTTTATATATGTTACTTCAAGCTGTTTTGAAATTTCAGGATTTCTTTAATTTGATTTTTGAATTAAAAGGCTTATGGGTTTTCTCTAATTGATTTTTTTTACTCAATATTTCAATGTTAAAGCTTTCTAAGACAGGTGGAATCATTCATATTCGAATTTTGTGGAGTTAGTTATGAATTTTCTAAGTCCTATTGTCATATGATGAGAATGTTAAATATTGTTTAGTAGCATGGATTATACATGGGTGGTATTTATGAATAGGTATTTTTAGTACATTTTATAGATATTGTGAAGCAAATATATGATCTTGATGGAAATATAAAAGTCATTTTGTTGTGAAAGTATTATTGATAGGAATTGTATGCTATTTTGATTTAAATTAAGTTGCGCCCTACCTGGTGGAGTTATTTGATCTTCCATTTATCAACTAAACACAACTTTGGAAAGAAAAAATATACATAAAGATCACCCCTGCTAGGATAAATTTCTGGATCCACCGTTGACTCCTATCACATTCCACAACAAACACTCCAACCCTCACAAACATGATTTTGAACAAAATTTCACTAACACCCACCCACCCCCCCCCCCCCCCCCCCCCCCAAAAAAAAAACCCCTAGAAAAATTGAATTCTAATTGATAATTGCATGATTACAATCAACCCACTAGAAAGTTAAATAGATAACATGAAGTAATAAAATAGAAATAAATAATAATAAAATCATTTAATTAAGGAAATAAATCAAAATCTCCTTCGATTTTGCTCTATAATATTTTCTCAATATTTTTCCTAGATATGCTCTCTTTGATTCATTTCCATATTCCTAAATCTCTTTATCGACAATATTTCTATTGATTTATTTCCTCAATATTCCCCCTCAAACTTATGAAGATTTTAAATAAAATTTTCTTGAATTTAATTGTGAACGAGGAAAGATATGCCACCATTGACGCTCCTTTTTTTTTTTTTTTTTGTCTGGCAACTGCCACCAGTTTGAACTGACCTCAATGGGTCATGAAGAAATAATGAGGCTTTGTAAATACAACAAAATCTCTATGGACCAAAAGTTTTGGTGCCATGAGCTAAAGCCTAGGCCAAGCCTTTATACGATTGCAACCTTAAGACTTCAATAAAGTGGAAAGGGAGAACACTCCACCAACCTAAGTCCAGGTCATCGTGGACTAAAACCCAGACCTAAATTTCTTGTGAGTTTGCAACCTTAGATCACAATTCACCAAATTAAAGAGTTTCTTCTTAGTAGTAAAATAGTACCGGTAGTGACATTGTAGTAGTCATGATGATGGCTTTTTGAGTATTATCAATTTGAATGTTAGAGAATCATTGGGGAAAATAACAGGTTTTTGTGGATGGTTATAATAAGATTTAAGAACACAATACAAAGATGGATGAATCTAACTCAAAAGAAATGAAGAAAAAAAAATAAAGGAATAGGAAAACAAATCATAACTAACCGTAGACCTAACAGGCAGCGTTTTGACTAACAGACGGTGATTCTCGATCTCTTCATTGACCATAGTTCCCTTAATTTATTTCTTCAATACTAACAGTGTAACACCATAACTTCCAAACCTATAATACAACTACCAAACTACACTTTACACACAGTTAATACATGCACAATTTACAAAGACCTGACATACCCAATTACACGCCTTCTCTACGAGAAAAACTTTTATGTAACTGTGATAGGGATAGGTGGTATCACAAGTCAATAGGGAGCTTGCAAAGTGGGATTGTCAATATACATTTTGACCCCACAATTCCATTTTGTAAGTTTCCTATTGGTTTGTGATACCACTTGGCCCTATCACAGTTACATGGAAGTGTTTCTCTTTCTCTACACTACCAACCTGTATGTACATATGGACCCCACTACATAGGGATAGCAAGGAAAAAATTTGATGACGTGGTGGAATTTTGTCCGTTAGATTTCATTGAGACCGTGGAATGGCCTGAAACGGTGGATAGGCAACTGGAGGGGATCCTTGCCTAGAGAGGACCGCCCCAAAAGACCTGAAACTTCCTCCTTGAGCAAGCAAAGGACCAAACAGAGGAAAAAGAAGTAAATAGAAGAGAAACTCCAACAAAAGCAGAGAACGAAGCAGCAGCAGCAGCGAGTTGAGCAAAGAGTGGTGGTGTGAAATGGGATTACAGTGGATGATACTAACGTACGTGGTGGCGGCAGAAGCGGCTGTAGCAATTCTGTTGACCCTTCCGTCACCGAAGCTCTTGAAGACCCGTATCGTTTCTCTCGTCTCTCTCATCCTCAGACCTGCCCTCTTCATTGTACCCTTTGCTGCCTTCCAGCTCCTCGGTAACCCTTCTCTCTTTCTCTCTCTTCTATTCATGTTTGATTTCTCAGAAAACATGGGAAAATGAAAGAAAATTTCGGATCTTACAGCAGGTTGGTGAATGTAGCGGATGTTATACGATCCCAAGTTTTCTTTTTCCATTTTCATTTTAGGTTCTGATTTCTTATAATATTACACTCCGTTTGTTCGCTAAGAAAATTGAAGAAAAGGAACCGTAAATGTTCCATTTCAGAAATGAAATCTCTCCCCAACAAAGCCAAATACTTGTAATAGGCTCTGTCCAGCGGTGGTTCTTGTGTTCTGGGTTAAGTTTCTTTCGTTTTCCCTCTTTTTCTCGGCATCCAAACAGAGATTAGGGTATGAGATTGGGAAATTAAATTTTTTCTCATGAATGGGATTTGGGTTGTTGTGGTTTAGATATCTATTGGAAGAATGAGCATCGGTTGA
This sequence comes from Liquidambar formosana, assembly GCA_039720395.1. Taxonomy (NCBI): domain Eukaryota; kingdom Viridiplantae; phylum Streptophyta; class Magnoliopsida; order Saxifragales; family Altingiaceae; genus Liquidambar; species Liquidambar formosana. Next base: position 11,721,855 of record CM077828.1, on the reverse strand, counting down.
CGTGTACGTCTGAGATCTGCACTGCTGCTGAGAGAGATCATTATGAGAAATCGGTGAGTCATTGTGACAGTGATTGTTCTACTTTATTTTGTAAAGATTATGATATTTGATCTTGTAGGTGCGGCCAGTTGATATGATTTCTGTGTTTTTGACTAAGCTCTTGGGCTGACGTTGCTCAAAATTTGAATATTTATGGGAGCTGATCTTCAATATGGTATTTTGTTTAAATTGTTTGACATACTCTAGGTGTTACATGAGAAATGAAATGACCAATCATTAATTAACTATGATCAATGGAGGTCTCCTTTCCTTGCTATAAGCGCCAGTGAACTGGAAAAAGAAAAGGATTCCATGTTGAGCACTACTTCTTAATTAAGTTCGACAAATGGATGCCTCTTTTCCTTCTTGTAAGTGCCAGTGAACTGAAGAAAAAGAGACAAAAAAAAAAAAAAAGAGAGAAAAAAGATCCCATGTTGAGCACTTTTCACACTTTTAGTTTCTTTTCTATTAATTTTTACTAAGAATGGAAAAATCCTTTTATAGATCAGTGGGTGGCATTGGAGGTGGTAAATTTTGTTTTCACAGATAATCAGCTAGCTCCTATAGCCTTAGCTCAGCACTGATGTTCTAAATTCTTGTCGGGTTAAGCATACAAACTTGTCATAATCTTTTAACTTGACGTTCCACATTTATGTGATAATAATCACATGGTTCTAAATTTAATAGTTAATGCCTTTTTTTTTTGGTTTTTCTTTCTTTCTTCCTTCCTTGTCCAATAAGTGTCATATAGAGTTTTTTTTCGTAAGTGGCTTTATTTGTGGATTTAGAGATTTAAAGGAGAATTTGGAGTTTGCCGAAGTTGGAGAAAATTTAAAAATTTTGGATGAAGCTTAATCCTCCATTTGGACCATTTGGTTCTCAAAAAATGGTGGGAAAGTAGTGGAAAATTGTTCAAAAAGGAAGCATTTTTAAAACAGTTTCCTTTCGTTCTTTCCAAGTACCAAATGAAGCCTTAGGATTTGAGGGAAAAGCTAATTGGCACCCATGATTTGTTATTAATTAAAAAGCAATGATTTAGAAGAGGAGATGAGAAGTTTTAAAGATGTATAAATAATTAAAACAATCCTTGATAACAATTTTATGGTAGTCTACAAAAACTTTTAAATTATTTGTAATAAATTTTAGCTTAAGAGATGAGTGATTCAATTTATGAAGCGGAAGAACTCATGCTACTTGAATACTAGATGTGGGTTTTAGACATACAATAGAAAGAATCCATTTACTGACCAAAACTGAAAATACAAAGAGCGGGGGAGAGAAGTGGAAGGCTGATTGCAAACAATCAATATAAAAGGTTTCTATTCCTTCCTTCTTCTTTTTTCTTGATTCAAATTTATCCTGAACGTATTAAATTCTGACATAAATGTAATCTCGACATTCAATGTTTTTTTATATGAACAGTCTTATTGTTCAATGATTCAACTATTTCATATCACCAGATTCAATTTTAATTATTATTTCTTTATTTTGGGGTGGGGGTGGGGTTATATAATTAGAGAAACTATAGAAAATTGAGGAGCATGTTCAAGAGTACACACAAGATGGGAGGGGGTAACAAAACAATCACAACTTGACACCGTTTAAAAATTCTAAATGATTAAAGAGTTCCTAGTTCTATGAGAATGGGCAATGGTATTCTCTCTGGAAATATTTGTACTTTAGCTCCACAAGGATATCATGGATTCTATCGTAGTATCTATATTTGAATACATAAATATTTAGATCAAGTTTACGTAAATCTATTATGATTTAATATACCATATGTTTATATTATGAAAATGGTCACAATTCAATAAATGAAAGGACTGTGTAACGTAAAATGATGAAATTAAATAACCCAATAGTTGTGGTTATACACGCTCGTAATTTTTAAATTGGTACAGATGAAACAAGGCCAATAATCTGCTACAATCCTTGTGTGAATATTCATCCATATGGGTATGTTGGTTTGATTAGTACGTACATAAGAATATGCTTTAATTATGTGAAGCAAAAGTGCAAGCTATGGGAAATGCAAAGTGCACATTTTTTTCTTATTTGTTTGTCTTATTGATGTCACTACTCTTACCGTTGAAGTGTGCTATGCAGATCTACAAAGCTCAAAGAAATGTTATTCTGTGTTCTGCAGCATGCCTTCTCTATTGGTACATGACCATCACAATCTGAGCAACCTTGTGTTCTGAATTTTTTTAGGGAATCTTTCTTGATTTGTTTTTAATGGTGGAAGAGCTTGCCTTTGGATGTGGTGCAGGTCTGTTCACCGGATTTGTAAATGTTACAAGGAGATTCATCATCTGGAGGATATAGAAAGAAGGTACAAGAGCCAGTAGCTTTCTCATTCATGCTCCTATCTTCTGATTTTGGTGAAAACTAGCTATTTCTAATTAGTAATTACTCCTTGTATGGAAAACTGAGATTACCCAGAAATTCTGTTATGTATTCGACTTTCATGTATTTACCCTCACATCCACTTGTGATGTGCTCGTCTTACTCTTAGTAACTTTTAAGTTTCTGTCTACTTTCTCTCCTTGAATGAAAATTCAACATAAATAATTTGGTTGGAAACCTGGCCACTAAGCCATTCTACATTGCTTTTGTTGTGGTCTGTATAAGCATTGTATTGCAACATTTGACTGTGTTGTGTGTGGGCATGCGTTTATTTTCATTGTTATGACTTCGACTATTGTTATTCTTTGGGTAGAAGGTTTATTCTGTTTTTTTCGTTTGTTTTACTTGTTTTAGGAGTTTTAATAACCCATCTAATCCAATTAGCAAATTGTACTGTTCCACTCAGGGTGTTCATGGTTTAGTAGGTTTAAATCGAGAACCAAACTGAACAAACCAGCCAGTTTGGTCGGATTTTTTTTTGTTTTTTGTTTTCTTTTCTTCTTCCTAGTTGGTTTGGTTTGGTTTGGTTTGGTTTGGTTTTGGTTCCAATTTTAAAAAACCAAATTAATTTGGTTTGGTTTTGGTTTGCATGTTAAGAAAACCAAACTGAACCGAAAAACCAAAAAGAAAAAAAATCCAATTATATATAATATATTAAATATTAAACATTATGCTATCATTATGTTTCCATGTTGATACAATGTTTAATGCTTTTTTTAGTTGATAATGTTTAAGGCTATTGTTAAACTGTTTTTATTTTTAATTTTGATTGTATTTTCCCCATTTTGTCATGTGTATCCCATTATCCCTGATTTGTTGCTACTTGATGGGAGTATAGGACAAAACTGAAACCAAACCGAACTAAACTGATATATTTTGGTTAGGTTTGGTTTGGATTTTTTATAGTATGGTTTGGTAATAACCAAACTGAATTACTTTGGTTTGGTTTGAAATTTAGTCTCAAACCAAACCAAACTAAACCACTAGCACCCCTAGTTCCACTGAACTTTGTATTTGCCAAAGTGCAACAATGGGTGTTTACTTATCATCGTCAATGAGATGGCTGTCAATTATATTTGCTGATTGTTCTTGGTGAGCTGGCTATAATTATGCCACTGCTACTAGTGACCTTGTGGTAACCTTTTTGTGCCTTGGGATACAACTGTGGTCTTCTTTTGAGCAATTGTGGGACGTCTTGATCGACATTCTTTCATGCGAGTAGGCATGCAATATCCTCTTCTCAACATTCTAGTGTGGATCCATGTAATTTTCCTAGATTGAATAAGTAAATCAGGATAGTTTTATTATGTATATCTTCAATTCCTCCCTGCCCTCCAAATAAATAAATGAAAATGATGACCTGAATTTAAATATTAAAAAAATGAAATTCCAATTTTACTTTCTTTTTTTTTTTTTAATATTATTTTCTTTAACCCATTCTTAATGGGTTTCTTACCTATTTTGGGGAGGGGGGAACAAAAAGCAAAGAAAAGAAAGAAAAAGAGGAGAGAAAGAGGCAAAGGGAACTACGCTGAATACGGAGAGGCTCATGAAGTTTTATGGAACTACGCTGACCTTGAGGCTCTATTTTCTTTAACCCATTACTCTTGCATTGTTGTTTTGCAAAACTGTTTCATGAAGTTTTATGGAACTACGTTGACCTTGAGGCTCTATTTGGTTTGCGGATTTTATCAAGGAAAAAAAATAAAATATAAGGAATTCTATTTTTCTTTATTTGGTTGCAATGAAAAATTGGAAGAAAAAGAATAATTTGAATAATTTTGGCTTTATATGATTTTATCTTTTCCTTCTCATTTTCTTTCCTTCCTTTTTTGGTCCTTGGTAGAATCCATGAACCAAATAAAGGGTGAAAGAATGTGGAAATTTGGTATTTAAGTTTTACCTTTGTCTACTCGGCCTGGTTATGTGGTGTCTGATTAATGGAATTGTGCCATGTGCACATTTTAGACATGTTAACCCAACATGGAAGCCCCTTAACGGAAACGGAGGCTGGGGTTAACGTTGTTAAATGAAATAAGGGTTACCAAAAGGTAATTTCCCCAAAGAAGGGGATGGTCCACAAAGGCCCCCACGTGCCTCCGCCCCTGCTTCTCTCATCCCCCCCCCCCCCCCCCCCCCCCCTCCCTCTCTCATCTGCTTCTCTATAAATCTATAATACATCTCTCTTTCTCCTTAATCAGATCATGACTCTTATTTCTTGGAGTCGAAACTTGTGTCCTGCATGAAGTTTAGAGATTGAGTTGTTGTTCTACCCGAGAGTTGGCTGAGGATAGTCATTTTTGCTGGGGTTACCCCATTATAATGGCATTGGGAACATATAGATACATGTTCATAAATCAGAAGGAAAGTTTACCATGGGGTGGAAAGGAAGGTTCTTGGTGTGCTTCATATTTGACCAAAAGAATAGAGAGAGAGAGAGCTAACCATATGCATTTTTGCTCTTAGGAGGTAAACCCACTATAATGCGTTGGGAAAACGTTAAGAGAGAGAGAGAGAGAGAGAGAGAAAGCATTTGCATTTTTGTAGGAGGTTGACCCACAATAATGCATCAGGAACGTCAGACAACAGTCCCTAATGGGGTTGGAAAACTTTAGATGACGATATAGAAGGATTGGGAAAAGGTTAAAATCCCGACTCTACTTCCTTGGAATAGAAACCTGAGTGAGATTAGGTAGTTTCAGTAGAACGATTATTGGGAAAAGGCATGAATAGTGTTTTCCATCATATACCAAAACAATGAGTCTTTCCCAACTGAGCTGTTTTCCAGCATAAATCTTATAATTTCATTTTCTGTTGTAGTCGTAAAATTTACGAAGATACTCTACGGGTGATAAATCATAAACGTGAAAATTTTTAGGAAGATACTGGCTCAGTATATCATGAAGCAATGGACTAAAGATATTAAGAAAGGAATGGGGCCTATGATGATAATGAATTATCGCGTGAGAAAGAGAAGTCATTGGTGACATTGTGTCGCAATGATTTTATGTGCTTGGCCTAAATATACAAGTAGTAATAATGCTGAGACAACTTTCGCTACTAAAATTTTCAACAAGAAAAAACATATAGAAGAATGATAGAGATGGCAAAGCTAGTTGAAAGAGATGGCAAATTCAAATGTGTTGGGCGATCCTAATAAGGAAAACAATGAGTTTTCAATGACTATTGGTGGTATGAATGATGTGCATTGCTCATTTGATGAGACATCAGTGTTACATTCTCATGTTTGAGGCCACAATTAGTAACTAATGCTAGACTGAAAAATAATTTGGGGAAGTGTAGAAGAAAGACATCAGAAGATGCAACCACATCTAGTAAAGAACCTTTTTAATATTTTAAGTGCTACCAGTATCAATTTATGGATTATCATTTATGATAATAATCCTCAAAATTTCTGGTCATGATAATGATAATTATCATTTACTTATGTAGGGGAAAACAAAACAACCAACGAGTAGAGGGAGGTCTTTCATAGGACCTCATTTAATTTGTGACATGATCTAAGATTCTCTCACCTATATGGTATACCCATGAGTACAAATTTTAAAAATCAGGTGGGGTTTTGTATATCATTTGATACTTCTAAGATAACTTCAATTCCTAATAGGTATTAGCCTTTCGTAATTATATAGTTGCATCCAACCATGAGCACACTGACAGCCAATGTTTATACTCATTTGCCTCTGTTTAGTCTGTTACATATTCAAGTTTAAAGTTCATTTTACATTACCAATCCTTTGAAATTTAAAGATTGGAAATAGATTATTTTTCAAAGTGATAAAAAAATGAACTTTAAACTTAAATATGTATTTAACTAGATAGAGTCAAATGTGCATAAACGTTGGCTGTCGGTGTGCTCATGATTGGATATAACTACAGAATTACAAAACGTTAATATCTATTAGGAGTCGAAGTTATGTTAGAAGTATCAAACGATGTTGAAAATCATACCTTATTTTTTAAAATTTGTACTCATGGGTTTGCTAAATGGGTGAGAGAATTTTAGATTACGTTGCAAATGAGGTATGTGAAAGACCTCTACTGGTTGGTTGCTTAGTTTTTCCTACACAAGTAAATGACAATTATCATCATCATGAATAATAATTTGACATTGGTTAGCATAAATAAAAATTCAAGAATTGATACAAGTAGCATTTAAAATATTAATTAGGGTTTTTTTAGAAGTGTGGTTGCATCTTTTAATGGCTTCCTTCTACACTTCTCCAAATTGTTTTTGAAACTAGCATTAGTTACTATTTTTGGCCTCACACATGGGGATCTAACACTAGTGTCTCATCAAATGAACAATGCATGTTATTCATAACACCCATAGTAGCCTCATCGGCTGACTGACACTTTTTTTTTTTCTTTTTTCTTTATTAAGATGTGCCTCACAATTTGAATTTTCCGTGCCTCTTTCAATTAGCTTTGTCATCTGTGTCAATTTTTGTTTGGAAATTTTAGTGGCAGTAATTGTCTCTCTAGTCTTATTTATGACTCCCTCCATTCCTAATTGACCGTCCCTTTTGAACAAAAAAAAAAAAAAGTGTGTTTTTAGGTGACCCTACTAAATGCTTTCAAATAACTTTATATGTTTTAACATTCCAATTTTGCCCTCCAGTGTACAAAACATTGGAAAAAGAAAGAATACCCTATTAAGGGTATTTTAGAAAATGAAATAGAAAAATTATTGATTTTTTGAATGTGACAATAATTTTGAAACATCCCAAAAAAGAAAATGGGCTAATAAAATGGGAACAGAGGGAGTATATTATATATTAAATCTTTACAATGCAATGTCACCAATGCCTTCTCCTTCATGTGCTATAACTTACTATGATCATATGCCTCCATCCATTAATTTGCATCTTTAGTACATTACTTAAAATATACCCTGCACTGAAAATTGAGTTGCATTTTTCACACTTATCACCTATAGAACATGACGACATAACCCTACAATGGATTTGAGCATTTCGCAATTACAAAAGATGGTGAAATAAAAAACATCACGTGCTCATAACTAATAAATATTCCGTCAAACATGAAATAGGTCAACTCATCACTCCAAACTTCAATCCATGTTTAACAACCGATAAATATATCATTAAATCTGTGTCATAAGTCGTCTTCACATATTCATATAATATCATTCACATCTCTAGAAGAATCTATAAAATAAATAATGTGATCTATCGCCTAGTATGAACGTTCTTTAAAAATGTATGCCAAGGTTTTCAAACCATAATTCATCATATTATATATATGAAAATCCGTGAAATTTTCATTTATAAACAAGTTTACAAGTTGGGGCAGAGGCAAGTGGGACCGAGGGAGGTCGGCTGGCCTTCAATTTTTTACTTTTTTTATTTTTATTTTTATTTTTATTTTATACCTAGATTTCTTCTACCTAATCACAGATTTGGCCATATTCAATCTTTTTTCCTTTTTTTTAATTTTAATTTTTTTTTTTTTTTAGTAGGGAGCTTCTTTTATACATGGGATGGTTTTTTCTTATTGATTTCTTGAATGATATTTCCCTCATGTAATCATTCTTTCTCCCTCTGTGTGTGTGTAAACATATATCTCTTCATTGACTTGTTGAAAAAATATATTTGTTGTTAATTTAGCAGTTGTAAAGTAGGAAAAAGTTATATAGTCAATTGATTTCTTTGGTATTTTGAATTAGGATATATTCTAAAAATCAATCAAAGCTCAAATTCGCCGAATCAAATTCCTAGCTTTGCCATTGTTACTACTTACAAGTTATAATAATTCACAACAACAGGTTGAGTAATTAATTATCCCATCCAACCATCCATTTCAAAACTAAGTATTTCCAATCTATTCATCACAATGAGAATCATCATTCGAATGTGACTCATGATATGTGAGGCTAAATTCCAATTCGGCCTAAATCAGTAATTAATTCTCCTTAAGAAGGGGCCCTCATGAGGTATAGAATTCTGGGAAGAAGAACTTCTAACCCTAAGGCCATGTTTGTTTGGTTGGAATGGAATGAATGGAAATGGAATCTGATTCTATGCTCAAAATAGTATGAAATGGAATGAGATTGAAATAACCATTCTAGAATGAATATCGTTATAATTCACTACTACTGTTTCATTTCATTCCCATTTAATTACCTCATCCAAACATATTGTTTGTAATGAATTAGAATGTGATTCCATTCCATTCCAACCAAACAAACATAGGCCTAAGACCAATGAAGAGGAAGATCAACTTAATCTACATTCCGAGGATCCTCCACTATCATTTTAGGCATTTCAACCCAAACAATAACTCAAAAGATTCCATTCTTAATTTCAAATCTTAACCATCACATGATTTAAGAAACGAAAGATGATAACCAAATTGATTGGACGGGTCCCGATTTCTACCAATTGATCGCCCCTAAGGGATGATCAATCGACCAGACCTGATCAGAATCTAACAGACAGCCATTTCCAAGATGTCACCGATTAATATATCCTATAGAGGGTTTAATTGATCGGCTTGAGCCTGAAGCCTAAATCATGTTCCAGAATGCAACTCATGCACCCAAATCAAGTCAAACCACATCAAACACCTCTAGTATGGAATGAAAAGAAACCTAGGCTTAATCAAATATTCATCATTCTAATCAAATCACACCAACCCAATTTTAAAGATATTGGGATTGAGATACACCAAATCATTTTTGGTGTATATTAATTACATTATTATAATAATTCTACTTATATTCTCCTACCCTCCCCTCAAATTCATGAGGATTTTAGCAAAAAATCTTCATCGATTTTCCATTGAAATTCTTGCCTTGTTATTTGATTGTATGCTTGTTGGGGATCTTTCCACTACTAGATTTTGCTAGTGAATGTCAGTTTGATGGAAATTGAAAATGAATATAAGCCTTATGGAGTAAAAAGAGAGGGTGTCTATGGGCTAAGGCTTCTTTATGCTATGATGTGCCTTAACGAATCAATAAACTTGGGCTTTTCAAATTCTTCAGGTCTTCTTTTGCTTATTATTCTTTTTCCTCCAAACGAACCATCAATCCGAGCTTTTGAAATCCAATCGAACTTTTGCACAAACAAAAAATTAATGACAAAAGATGAACATCTTAGGCATAATTATTAAACCCAGATCAGACTAACCAGTGTACCAGGGATCCGGATTTGGTAAAATTTGGGACTTTAACTGCATCGTGTAGTTACCGTTGGATTGATGCCATGTGACGAGGAAGAAGAATGGATGGCTCGGATTCGCTGGTAGCAAAATAGTTCTCAGATTTGTGATCTCAACTGCTTTGTAATTACTAGTGAATCCAAGCTGTCCTTTCTTCTATCTTGTCACGTGGTGTCAATCCAACGGTAACTTTACCAAGCAGTTAAAGTTCCAAATTTCACCAAATCTCAATCCGTGTACTAGACCTTTATCTAATTCGATGGGTTTTTACAAAAAGTCAAGAATCGATGTATACCTTTCCAACTGGACCGATTCTATTACTCATGGAGTGTGTGAACGAGTTTAATAAATGTCAAATCACAACCTTTTGCAAGCATTGGGAGTTGAAACATTCATCTAATGTCTAATACACTCATTTCAAATTAACATCAATTGCATTTTAAATGATATATAATTTTTAAAAATTAATATATAGACTTTTCTCCATTTAATTTAGAAATTTTATTTTTTCATAATTATTTTTAATTTTTATTATTTTTAATTATACGATTGGTGACCTGACGATTGAACCAATGACCAATAATCCGACCTCTAGACTGGGTTAATGTCCAATATGGATTTAGTAACTATGATATTAAGGACTTGAATATAACAAAGTAGCTCAGTTATTTGGAGAGGGATTAAAGATTATTATTATTATTATTATTATTTTGTTGGAAATTGGGTTAGTAATTGAAGCTTAATGTGTGCCCTAAGGACACACGTTAAGAATACCCATATTAAAAATAAAGTAAAGGAAAAAGAAGTTTAAATTGAATGTGCAGCAGTAGAGTGCTACCCGTTGGAAGTGAAAAATTAAATCTCATTGATAATTGTTTGCTTGATTACAATCAACCCATTAGTGAGATTATATAGAGAATTAACCGGAGAAAATAATATCGTATCACTTTTAGTATATCTTAATTACATTATTATAATGATTCCACTTATATTCTCCTACACTAAATACATTAAACTAACTTTCTAAAAAAAAAAAATCCCCACGTTTAAAATTGGGATAAATATGTCATCAATGCCTAATTAAAGCCTAGGGTATGGTGGGGGAAAATTCTTGGTCAAGGTCTCTCTTGGGATTGCACTTTTTCTTTTTCAACTTAACATTGATTGCACCGGAGGACCATCGCCGTCTTCTGGTCAACCTCCTTCTCTTTCTAGAAAGTCTTAGGTTGGGACATGCAAAAGGTTCTCCAACGCTCAAATAAGAAAGGACCCAAAAAGAAATAGAGATTTTGTTAGAATTGATTATGCATACCTTTGTGGGTCATTGATGACCCTATTTATCTCTCATGATTAAGGCAAATGGTTTTTAGAAGATGGGATTTATGTTATCATCTTGTAGATTCCTTTTTGCCCATGCTCTTAATTGGGTAAGTGACGTGTTGGTTGTAATGTTAGCCTTCAAGGACATGTGGAGGTTGATTTGGGCACCCACTTGTCTTTCATCAAGAGAGTTTGCAGGTGGTAGTGGGATGTTCTATCACGTTGCCTGCAACTATCATAGCTATCAAGATTCATGTTCACGTGGGTTGTTCAGAATCTATTTTACTATTTAAGACGATTATCCCGAGCTTAATTACGTGGCAAGAAATGTGCTCATCTTCTTCTAGGGATGTGCATAGCTTGTTCCCTGGAGGAGTGCCTTCCACCAATCTGAAAGTCGTGTTCTTCTTTGTGCTATCTGAGTCTGTGGTGCAATGTTGTGCTCTTTAGAGCTTGTACTGTTGTGCCATGCTCTTTAGAGTCGTGCTTGGCATCACAAAATGTATGTTCTCATAATTGTTCATCCATCCATACTCCTTTGCTGATCTGCATATCCGTGCTCTTAAGCTCGGACCTTCTGTGCTGATGTGGCTGTAATGATCAACTTGGTCGTTTATTCATTAATGTGGAAGTTGCTGCATGCTGTTTCATTCTTCCATGTGACTGTTACTACTCTAGCCATCATATCAAACGTCTAACAACTGTAGTTATTAATCCCCATAAATGCTTTATCTGCTGAGTAAACCCTAATGGGTGTTCCTTGTTGGGTAAAATGTCAGTTCTACCCTTGTTTTTATACAAATGGCAATTGTGGGGATTTTCATCACCCACAGGCATTATAGTACATCTAGATTTTGTAACAGAGGTGCTAATACGTTAGCAAAGCATGCTATCTCTTGGTGTGGAAGGCTAGGAAGTCTGATTGGAAGTCTCTCATGTTGGTTAGTCCCAATGTTACTGGAAGAAAACCCTACAGTGATGGAGAAAGAATCCAGAGATTGATTGTGTATCAAAATTTTCTTGTCTTGATTTATTTCTCAATAATATATATCTATATATATATATATATATATATATATATATATATATATTTATTTATATAAGGTGAGCATGTGTTGATAAACCATGCTTTTGGGATTGTACAACCCCCAATGCATGGTGCTGATGTAACTTATATCAACACGTGTTCACCTAATCATCATCCTATATATATGTATGTATGGATGTATGTATGTATGTATGTATAGGTCAACATTAAGGAATAATTATTTTTTTACAAGATCTTAATAGTTCTAGATGTAATCCACATTTTGTAAAACTCACTGTTAGATCAGAATATTCCTTCGTCATGCATGCCATGAATATCAATTATCACATTAATCAAAAAATGGTAGTTCGATCTATAAAGCTCACATTTTAGATTAGTAATAAACCATACCATTAGAACACCATTTGACCCAAGCTAGAAGCTTAAATTATTAGGGAATGGATCAACAATATATATCAAGTTAAGACACATATTCAAATGAAGCATCTTTTAATCTCTAACTAACTTGATATTTGATAAGCATGACATATATAGGACAAATATATCATCCAACGGTAAATCTCACAAAAACCTAATGAGAATAATGTAAAACTATTAAGGCATATTTTACATAATATATATCAAAGGCACAAAACCATCATCTTAAACGGACAAATTCAAGAAAAATGGTAGCCATCATCACAAATACTAGTGAAAGCATTTCATGTATTTCTAGGAATTGATCCTTAACATCAATTATAGGGATGATTCTAACTTTTTTTAAAATATTTTAATTCAAGAATATAGATTTGTACTTTTAATATTATGTAAAATTTGTAAAATTGTCTAATTTTGAATTAGACACCTAAATAGGCCCTTAAAAAAATTTATCTACCAATCTAGCACTTTCCGTGTGCATTTCAATAGAAAATAATTCTCCCAAAGAACTTTTACCTGGCTATCTGTGTGATCTATTGTTTTAAGGCATGCAGAGATGACCAAGTCTCGCCTTCATACGCGTCATGACTTGACCGGCCTCGACTGGCTATTTGGCCTCAAACAAATCAGCCACAATTAAAGTCGAGACCGGCCATGTGTCATGGCCTGTGCACGCGGAACACTACCATCGCTTCCTCTTCACATCTATTGTTTTGATGGCTTCGCACGCACGCAAACCCATTTTCAGAAAAGCTCCACATTCCTAACTCGGCCCCTTTATTCTGACCCTTCATAACATACAATAATAAAGTTGATAACTTGATACAGATTTATTTATTCATTTATTTTTTTAGTGATCGAACGCGGATATTCAGACTTTTATAGTTTTATCCTAGGTCCTAATAGGGAGAAGAATTTCAATGAGGCCGTTTTATGACCACGGTGATGAGATCATCCACTAAAAGACAAGGAAAGTGCTTTTATTAGTGTACTTTTTGGCTCCACAAAGGCATTTTTCTTATCCTTGATTGGGTGGTCTCACCACCGTGGTTATGGAACGGTCTCACTGAAGTTTTTCTCACTAATAGGAGTACGGTCATTGTTGATTTTGTATTAATGACTTTTTTTAAATAAAAAATAAAAATAAAAATTGATTAATGATTGGCCGTATGAGACTAAGAGAGAGTGGGAATTAATTAAATCTGAAACCTTCCACCTTTTGAAATATTGTAAGTTCGGAGAACCACTAGACCTTCAACCTAAGAGTAAGTGACTAAGATTTGCCGTCCAAAGGGTATCATTGGATAGACAAGTATCGATCTCAAGTTTTAAGTATAATTAATGAATCTATCTATTCAATTTGCATGCTAGCTAGAAAGATAAAAGATAAAATTACATTACTCAATACAAAGTGAGAGGGCTGAGCTAGATTATATGATACTAATTTTTTGTACACAGCGCTCCAACACCAGCAGTCAATCTCAACACTTGAACTTGTGCTTTTGCATTTAATAGCTTAATACCTTAACCATTGCACCGAACAAGGACCTTAAAAAAATGGTTGCAATGGTTAGAATAGATTTCTGTTATATTATAAGAAATATGGATATATAGAATATCTCAACGGAAACAAATTGGATCTCTATACTTGGATTACAAGTTTCATGTAATCATGAACTTTGATGATGTACCCACGCTTCAATGGAAAAGGTTACTAAAGTCTCCCTAATATTTTCCCCGGCCATGCACTGCAACTACTATGGCTATGGGTAATGGTTGCCTTGGAGAGATGAAACATAGAAAAGGAGATGAACAGACTAGAAAGAGTTACTTAACATGTTTCAATAGATTAATTTATATGGGTATATGTCTAATTTATGTTTTCAACAGAAATGATCCTTGAATTCTAATTAGCCTATGTGGACGCTCCATGAGTTGTGGGTCAAGTCAAAAACCTGATCCAAATACTAGCAATTTCATTCTCAATACCACTTTTAATACTTCCAAATTTGCCCCTTTATTTTTAAGACGTGTGTACGTGGTGGCTTCTGCATGGATAAACTATATTTCGTATAACTTGAAGCTCAGGTGGTAACTCTCCTACTTCATAAGAGGTCAAGGATTAGATATTGTCGAATCCTTAAAATAAATGAGTTTGTATGATAGTCTTGGCCAGTTAAAATTTTTTTAAAAAATAATAATAATAATAATAAAAGCCACGATATCTCCTAAAACGTTGCCAAATATTTACTTCCTCTGTCCCAATAAGAGAGGCCAAATTTTCAACTTTTTTTGTCCCAAAATATCTGGCCACTTTGAAAAGTTAAATCATATGTTTTTTAAGTTTCCTACATTACCCTTTGTTATTTCAATATTTACTTTCAACACAAAACCCAATACAAAAAAAAAAGAAGGTATTTTTGAAAAGATGGAACTTAATCAATGACAAATCAATATAATGATTACATTTTCTTAAATTCCGTCTTTTGTCAAACATGGCCTATCTTTACGGGACGGAGGGAGTATAATTTATCATAATTGGTTAAAATATAGACATGTGTCATAATTGTTAAATAGAAACAAATACCAGATTAATCAAATACCAGTACGCGGTACGCTCCATATATTCCAGGGGAAAACTCTATACACCAATTAACCCAAGTGGAATTCACAACTTTGGCGTCCAATCTTAAGACACCAAGTATATATCATTATTTGCAATCAAAACTCATACCCTCAATATAGGTACATTAATTCAGACAGTTTGATATAAATCAATAAATCTTACCAAAGGAACACATGCAATTAAGAACAAAGCCAAAAAGAATAGGGGGAAAAGGTAAAAGAATCAATTAATCTCCTCGCAATATCAAAATGGCCTTTTGAGATTCTTGAAATCGGTTGACTCTATGCATTCCAAACCAGCCCTGTAAGGATTCAACAGCTTCAAAAGCTCTGTTGTTTTCTCCTTTGTTTCGTCACCACAGCCAACCTGTAAGAGCAACAAGAGCTTCTGAAAAGCACCAACTTGAAGAGCCTCCACCACAACACTTCCTTCATTTCTTCTTTCATATTTGCAGAGCTTCCAAATAGTAGAAACCGAAAACTCGGTGGCCAATTCCGACACCCTCAAAATCTTTTTCACTAGGACTGGCATAGTTAGAGCATTACTATAAGCCTTTTCTCTCCCTTCTTCACAGCTGCAAAGTCTTTCAAAAAGACCTAAAGCACTCTCACATATGCTCCTCTCGGAGTTGATCAGTACTTCTAAAAGCAGAGGAACCATACCCATCTCAACAAATGCTGGTCTCATCACCTCACTGGACGAAGAAGATGAGACCATGCAGAAAATTACCATGAGGGAAGCTTTTGTAATTGCAGGGCAAATGGGCTCTTTAATGAGCTTAACCAAGATTTCGCGTACCCCTTCAATCTCTACCAATGTTTCTACATATTTTTCATCAGAAGAAGCAAGCTCTTTTAGTGCTAAAATGGAACTCTGAATCGTAGAAAGATCTCCACACTTCAAAAACCACACCATGCAACGTATAGAAGTCGACGATCCTAAGTACGTCTGTGCCTCCACATCAAGAGGAAACATCCAATTCAGCGCGGACAAAATTTCCTCCAACACATTGGCATTTCGTTCGAAACAATCAGTCGCAAATGCATCAAATGCAGCTGACAACACGCACGCCGCTCCACTTTCCAAGATGCAACGCTTATTACGTTCGCTCTCTGCTCCCAAGTCCTCGATTCTCTTGACCAATTCCAAACACCCATTTGGATTCCCATGTTGGGTTGAAGTGGAAATTTCGTAAAGAATCTTCGAGACCTCAATCGGCGCGACGGGAATTCTTGGAGTGGGGATCCGTTCAAAGCCAAACCGCCGATTCTCGACGCACCATTCTTGAATCATTTTCCGAATGATATGATTAGGTATCTGATCAAAATTCCTTAGTACCTGATTAGTAACTGGGCACGTGAAATTCCCATCCTCAAGCCACCTCTCAATGCTTTCTCGATCGTACGTTATCCCAGAAGACAATGTGACAGGATCTTTCATCAAGTCCAGCGATATCGGGCACTGAAAATGGTTGGGGATCACTATCTCCAAGTCCTCCTCTTGCTTCTTGTCTGCACGACGGCCGTTTCTTCTTCTTCTCCAAAATGAAATCATTATTACACAAGAAAGGGGAGAGAATCACAATGTATGTTTTTCTTTTAATTTCCTTTTTGGGCTTTGAATGTGAAGAATGGAATCGAGTTCATTGGGTTTATATATGTGTGGGTGCTTAGCACTTTCACACACTATTCAAAGTTCAAACCTTAAACAGGGAAGCAGGAAAAAACTTTGGAGAAGCGTTCAAACGGAAGAGAATAGAGAACGGAGAATGGAGAAGAGGAAGAGGCCTTCTTTTTTTTTTTTTTTTTTTTTTTTTTTTGTGGTTTAAGTGAGATTTGAATATTGACCGTTGAAATAAGGTTTGAAAGTTTTAGTAGTACCCATCCGTCAAAGAGGGGGAAATGGTAAAACGAAGGCTTTCAAATCAAAATATAAACGAGAATGAATCCAAGTTTGGGTTGCAGTTTAGACGCGTTGAGGAAAAAGACTTAAAAGGACAAAAAAAATCAAAACATTAATCATTTGGGCAAAGGACCGACTCAGCGCCTTTGCTTTCGGCTTTCGTCATTCCGTGTGGAAGTCATTATATTTTAGAGCTGGTTGAACCAATCATACTTGTTTCCCACGGGCCACGTTCAGAAAGTCATGCATACATATATGCCGTGATCACTGAAAAGAAGGAGGAAGTGTCCCACGTAGAAATCACTTGAATTTCCCCCTCTCTCTTCAAAAGTGGCCAATACCACTTTTCTTTTTTTCTTTTTCTTTGTATTCTTAAAATTTGGTCATGTATTTTTTATTTCCTCTCTTAAGTGGATGCAAAAAGTCTTTTGAGTCTTTAAATAAATGTAATCCCTCTCGTTAGACAAAATCTTCTCATGTTCTCCTCTTTTTAGACAAAATCTTTTCATTTTATTATTAGCTGCGGTTTAATTAGGGAAGTGGTAATGAGGAAAGACCACCAAAACCATGAAGATTGAACTTTTGAACTCAAATGGAATTCACGGAGGAATTGCTATTTAATTTCATCAACGTATTTGGTGCATCCAATGAATGATGTGGAACAAAACTTTAGTTGATGTGGTTAAATCATTCAAAATCAGCACTAATGTTACTTTAATGTAATTTTGTTTGTTATTTAATTTTTTTTCCCTAAACATAAATTAACTTCTTGTTAGCCATTGATATGGAGTAGAACTAGAACCTGCTTTGAAGGGCCAATAGTAAGACTGTACGACCAGCCAAGTTACTCAGACTTGGTTCAAGATTGGCTCGATAAGAAATTCATTCGAACTCACTAGCTCATAGCATAAATAAGTAAACTCAAACTTTACTTTTGAGTTCGTTTAAGTTATTGAGCCAAACTTGAGTAAAGTATTACTCAATTTGATGAGCTTAATTATTTGTACTTTAAATAACCAAATGACTCGTGTTCATCTCAAGATTAGCTCAACAAAAGGCTCGTTTGAACTCACTCGTGAATTGAATGACTTACGCTCAAGCATTATTTTTTAGCTCATTAATTTAATGAGTTAACATAAGTAACCTACTACTTGGTTCTACTGATCGGCTTGGTTCATTTATATCCCTAGTCAAAGTTGAAGACTTCACAAGCTAGGTGGCTAATAAAATAAGGGGCGATTTGGGAAACAGAGAAACTTGATTAGGTAAGCAAAGGCTAACTTTCCTATAAATTCGTATAACTTTTTCTAGAAAACAAGGCATCTTTAACCTTCTATAGAAAAAATAAACATCAAAACATTTTTATTTTTATTTTTTTTAAAGAAGAAGAAGAGGTTTAAGCGTCATTAGGAAACCCAACATCCCAACTTGGTTGGCACATTAAGAACTCATAATCGTGTGCTACTACCTTCAATATTATTAAAATAAAGTAAAATTGAATCAAGATACAAGAATGAAATTAAAGAAAATAAGGAAAGCCTAGTCTTGGTGACTTATATAATGTCACAATGTAGCTCACACCAAAAAAACCATATAGAGATAAGAATAAATTAACATCAGGAGGTAAATCTACAGTTAGGAAAACCTGACATATTTCTAGAAACTTCCTTAAGCAAGAATCTTGGATCAAAACCACCAAGTAAGCTGAGACCAATTAAGAACATGATTAATTAGCAACTTTATTCAGAAACATTGTTCCCTTTTCTAAAAACATGAGACACCACAACATTCGTCTTCTTAATCAACTCCAAACAATTGAATCATTTATTGATTGGAGACCAAGGGGGTTAAAAACTTTGTTTTGAAGGCAGCAAACCACATCCAAAGAATTCACTTTCTATCCATAATTGATGCCATCTTTATCCCAAGCATAAGAAACATACTGCCAAAATTACACTCATCAATGCTTCATAAAATGTAAAATGAATTCCCAACTTGGTTCCAAAGACACCTTTGATAAAACCTTTGTGATTACGGAAAACACCCCCACTAGCAACTAAACTAGGATTACCTCTAGCAACCCCATTAGTATTAATCTTAACCCATTCAAATGGTGGAGGAACCCAATGTACTGGAATAAACTTGGGAGCTTTGTGAGGATTAAGCTTAATAAAGTCTTTAAATCTACAAATCCAAAACTGAGAAACCCATCGATAATGAAATGAGTTTACTCCCATCTCAAATAGAAGCAACTATCAGAACTTTAGCTCCATCAATAAAGCATGTCTTATTATTAAAAACAAGATCATTCCTAGATATCCAAATCTTTCACAAAGTACTCAAAACTGCCAAAACCAATAATATGTTCCACTATAATCCTTAGCTTCTAGAAAACACCACGGGTTTAATCTAGCCCTCCTTTAAGAACAAATCCCCTTTTTAGGCTATGACCAAAAATATTTTAACAAGATTTTTATGACTGCACTAAATTTGATAAGTGTGGTCTTACAAAGGATGCCCTTAGTTAGACATCTCATCCCCAAGAGTACCTTGAAATGTAGGGTGATATACTAAAAGCATGAAGGTGAGTCACTTAACTTTAGGTTCTAGCCATTAACCATTACAAAACAATCAAAAGTTACTTTCTCCCAAGCATGACAATGCAACAAGTGTAAGCAAACTATGGGCTAAGTCCAAACATGATATCTCCCTAATTGGACACCTCATCCTTGAAAGTGTCCCTTAAGAAAAAAGGTGAAATGACATACTAGGGACATAAACATGAATGAGCCCCTACTTCTTAACCCTTAATCAACCCTTTCATTCCACACAAGCCTCTATTAGTTTACTTTAAAGCCCATGATTAAATAGCCTCAACTCACACACCTTTAATTAGTCACTCCCTCCTCTAGGAAGCCCCTTGGGTGAAGAGTGGAGGTACTTGTTAAGGGTACGCGGGTGAAGCGACATAATATTAAGTCTTGATAATTACCCATAGTTAAAGCAAACACAAGCACTCATCACATTTTATGATCTCACAAAAATTGGGCAGCATAACATTATCACAAAGTGTGTGCATAAGGGTGATTCAATGATGTCCTATAAGGCCCATTACATGTATTTCTTTTAAGAGGGTAGGTTAGGGTCCTCAACTTTGCTTGTACCAATCCTTATACCTAACCACATGTGACATCCGGAATACCGTGTGGGTTCAGC
Organism: Liquidambar formosana; assembly: GCA_039720395.1. NCBI lineage: Eukaryota > Viridiplantae > Streptophyta > Magnoliopsida > Saxifragales > Altingiaceae > Liquidambar > Liquidambar formosana. The sequence goes on along the minus strand of CM077828.1, from coordinate 11,701,672 downwards.
AGTACGTGATTGATCCATTTAATATACCCAAGGGTAAGCCCATAGGTATTAGGCAAGAAAGGTTTGATAGCTTCGTCCAACACATGGAATCATAAAAACCAAGTTTGAGCTAGGCCATCAATTGGCAAGGATACATTGAGGGACAATTGAGCTCATCGTGCCATAATTGCGTAGACGATGCAATAGATGAAATCACAATCAAGCTGATACAAGTGATTGATTTTATTTAAACAATAAGAAATTAATTTAACCCAATCAAATTAAATAAGTCTAGTCCTCAATATTTCCAGTGGAGTCTCCAAACTGTGAACCCAAGAAAATGGTGTTGGGGAAATTTCTGTGTAATTTATCTAAATGTTCAAATAATTAATAGAAATTTAAAATTTTCACAATATAAAATATCGAATCACACAAGTAATAACAATTAAAATTATAAAGCATAATAATATGAGAGAAATTAAAGAGATAAAGTTAGAATAGCTGGCCTGTGGGAAGGCACGTGTGCTCACGCTGTCCTAAAGGAGTTATCGCCTCCCTACGTACAGGTTTTGGCGGACGACAACACCTCCAAGATACAACCCTAGAAGCTCACAGCTAACTCTTCTATGAGTACGTTCATAGGAAGAGAAATTTGAACCGTCCTCAATCAGTTGCCCCAAAATATGTGAAAAAGATATAGAGAAAAATATACTGTAGAGAGAAGAGAAGAGAAGAACGTATGTGTGTCTGATATGTTTTAGGTCTCTTGATGTATGCCTTTATATAGGCATCTAGGTCTTGGGCTTTAATGCCCTAACGGCTAGTGCTATAAAATTATAACAGCCAAATTAATTGGGCTTGTAACAGCCCAACAGTCATGTGGGTTAATTCTCAAATTAAAAGCCTCATAGGTTACAAGTTTTGAAACTTCACCAATAATTCTTACAATCCCCCACAAGATTCAAAACTTCAAAATAAAATTAAATAAATTATATAAACATATGAAATATACATATGGGCAACTATATACTATGCAATGGGCGTAGGTGTCTTCTAGACTTGAACCTACACTTAGTGTTGGCAGTTTCCATCTGAGGAGTCATAGTGGCAAAGCTTGAACTTGACCCCTTGAGCCAAACTTCAACATGTCACACACATAGTATTGATATGGGATTTGGTTCGATGCGGGTTAGCGCTATTTATGGCCATGCGCTATATCTTGATTTTCATGAGAGTTTCTAGGGTTAGCCCAAACCCATAGCCGCGGCCTCACGGCGGCTCTCACATAGGTAAGTCCTCCAAGGGTATTGCGACTATAACCTGCAGGAGTGTTCCTGCCTTGGGCTTATTCAGAGTAAAACTCTTCCTTACTGTCACATCAATAGCACTCTCATCATAGGGATGGGGAGGAGACGCTCTCCTCATAAAAGGTGCTAATAATGAGTCACGCTCTGCGGATTGTTTCTACCCATTGAACCTCCTTCATGGCATCTCCAATCACAAAGGTTGGGTTACTTCCGTTGGTGACTCCCTGTGGGCTTAAGCCCCATCCCCCTCGATGAATCTAGGACTGCATTCCTAGAAAGACCTTTGGTCAACTGATCAGCAACATTTTTCTCAGATTTAATAAAGTCAAGAGATACAACATTTTTATTAAGCATGCTTTTCACAGATTTTAGGCGCACATGTATATGCCTGTTCATCTTCTTATTTGTATGAGATTGATTCACTAAATCAATAGAAGCTTTACTATCACAATGTATAGATATAGCAGGCACACTATCACCAATTAAAGGAATTTCTAATAACAAATTTCTAATCCAATCAGCCTCAGTACAGGTAGTATCTAGAGCTATTAATTCAGATTCCATAATGCTCCTAGATATAATGGTTTGCTTCTTTGAACCCCATGAGATAGCAGCTCCTCCTAATAAGAATATATATCCTGTAGTAGATTTTACATCTACACTATCAGTTATCCAGTTAGCATCACTATATCCTTCCACTACTCCTGGAAATCCTTTATAACATAAGGAATAATCTAGAGTTCCTTTAAGATATTTAAATATTCTCTCCAAAGCAACCCAATGCTCTTTACTAGGATTGTGTGTATATCTACTTAATCTTCCAACCGCATATGCTATATCAGGTCTAGTCTTATTTGCAATATATAACAAAGATCCTATTGCTTGAGAATATTCTAACTGGGATACAGGTTCTCCAACATTTTTTGTCAAATATATATTAGGATCATATGGTGTAGACACTGGTTTAATATTAGAATATTTAAACCTTTTAATCATCTTCTCAATAGCATTAGATTGATCTAAAAATATTCCTTCCGAATTTCTAACCAATCTCATTCCCAAAATTATATATGCTTCTCCCATATCTTTCATATCAAAATTCTTGGATAAATAATCCTTAATATCCTTTACAATATCTAGAGTCATACCAAAGATCAAAATATCATCCACATATAAACAAAGTATAGCATGTTGACCTTTATCCATCTTATAATATACACATTTATCATATTCATTAATCTTAAATCCATAATTTAAAATAACACTATCAAACTTTTCATGCCATTGTTTAGGAGCTTGTTTAAGTCCATATAAAAATTTCACTAATTTACATACCTTATGTTCTTGTCCCTTAACTATGTAACCCTCAGGTTGCTCCATATAAATCTCTTCTTCTAAATCTCCATTTAAGAAAGCGGTCTTTACATCCATCTGATGTATAACTAACTTATGAATAAATGCTAGGGCTACCAAAATTCTAATTGTTGTAATTCTAGACACTGGAGAGTAAGTATCAAAATAATCTATTCCTTTCTTTTGAGTAAATCCTTTAACTACTAATCTAGCCTTATACTTATCTATACTTCCATCAGGTTTTAACTTTTTCTTAAATACCCATTTACATCCTATTGGTTTACTTCCTGGAGGTAGAATGGTCAACTCCCAAGTATTATTTTGAATTATTGATTCAAACTCACTATTTATTGGTTCCTTCCAAAAAGGTGCATCTATCGATGACATAGCTTCTTTATATGTAGTAGGATCTCCTTCAATTAAGTATGTATAAAAATCATCTCCAAAATTCTTTTCTATTCTACCTCTTTTACTTTTCCTAACTTCTATTTGAGTATTAGTCTCTTCATCTCTACGTATGCTAGTAGATGGTCTATCTCTATAGGGTCTATCATTAACTTGGGTGGAAATCCTAGTTTTAAAGGGAAAAATATCTTCAAAATATGTAGCGTCTCTCGCTTCTATTATGGTATTATTAGAAATATCGCTAATTTCAGAATTCACAACTAAGAACCTATTAGCACTACTATTGTGAGCATATCCTAAAAATACTGCATCTATTGTTTTAGGACCTATCTTCTTTCTTTTAGGGTCAGGTATTGCCACCTTCGCAAGGCACCCCCACACTTTAAGAATATTTAACCTAGGTACTCTATTCTTCCATAACTCATATGGTGTTTTCTCAAAATCTTTAACCATTATGCGGTTAAGTATAAAACAGGCACATAGCAATGCTTCCCCCCATAAGTTCTCAGGCACTCCAGAACTTAGTAACATTGCATTTACCATATCCATTAAAGTTCGGTTTTTTTCTCTCAGCTACACCATTTGATTGCGGTGAATAAGGTAGTGTTACTTCATGAACTATCCCATGTTCTTGACAATATAAGTTTAATTCAGTTAGAATATATTCACCTCCTCTATCGGACCTAAGTCTCTTTATTTTCTTTTCCAATTGATTTTCAACCTCGGCCTTATATATTTTAAATTTCTCAAATACCTCATTTTTAGTTTTAATTAAGTAGACATAACAATATTTAGAATAATCATCTATGAAAGTTAGGAAGTACTTATTTCCGGCTCTAGTAGGAGGTCTGTTTGAATCACACACATCACTATGTATTAAGTCTAAAAGGTTGGTATTCTTTTCAACAGGTTTGTGAGGTCTACTAGGTTGTTTGGCTTGTACACAGATCTCACACTTGTGTTTCATATCTACATTTACTTTAGGGACTAACCCTAAGTTCATCATTCTCTTTAGTTTCTTTAAATTCACATGTCCCAATCGTTCATGCCAAACACTACTTAACTCAATATTGAAAATACTTGGAGGAATTTTATTAACATTGTTGACAGACATTACATTCAACTTAAAAAGACCTTCACTTACATAACCTTTACCAACAAAAATATTATTTTTGGTTATTACAAGCTTATTGGACTCCATAACAACTTTATAACCTTGCTCAACTAAAGAAGACCCACTAACTAAATTCCTCCTCACTTCTGGAACATGTCGCACCACCACTTAAAGTCAAGATTTTCCCAGATGTCATCTTCAAGTCCACTTGTCCAATCCCTAATACACGTACGGTGGAATCATTCCCTAACGTCACACATCCTCCACTTGAGTTCTGATAATTTTTGAAAAATGATCGATCAAAACAAACATGTACATTAGCTCCAGAGTCTAACCACCAATCATTGCTTAAATATGTAATATTAATGGATGGGTTAGGATTATACCTTATGGAGGGTTCATAAGAATTCTCTCGTTCCTCATCAACTAACATATTGACTTGGGCTTTTGGTCTCCCTTGTCCTCTCCTATTGTTGTAATTGGGCTTGAACTCCTCAGTCTTTTTGAAGAAACAATCTTTAGCCAAGTGATTGGACCTCCCACATACGAAACACAGCCTCTTTTCACCTTCCTTGCCCTTATTCTTATTTTGTTGTTGGTGGTTTTTGGGTTGGCTATTATTATTCCTCCTATAATCCTTTTTAAAGTTTCTCCCTCTAGGACGGAATTGGTTTTGACCTCTATTGTTGAAATTGGAGTTGGGATTTCTATTGTTTTCTACTAAGTTCAGCCTAGCTTCCTGTTCATTTGATCTTTTGGACTCTCCCCTATGTTGTTCTTCAATTCTAATAGAACTAAAGACTTGGGTCAAAGTCAAATCTCCTTGTTTATGTCTAAGTGACTTAGCAAAATTGGACCATGAAGGTGGAAGTTTATCAATCAGGCATGATACCTTAAAATCTTCACTAAGTTTGGTACCTTTTTTCTCTACTTCTTTCAACATTTCTTGAAACTCATGGATTTGGGCATTTATTGATTTTCCATCTTTCATAACATATTTATTAAAGTTTGAAACACTAAACCTTTCTATACCGGCATCTTCAATTCCATACTCGGCTTCCAAGAGACTCCAAAGTTCTTTTGCACTACTAGTGGTGGAACGATAAACATCATACAAACGGTCAGAAAGTGCACTAAGGATCCTATGGCGACAATGAAAATCTATTTGGTCCTTAGAAAGGGTTGGCGTAGATGACGTTGATTCCTTAGTTGTTTCACTAGGAGTTGGTGTTTGTTCTTCTAAGGCAGAATAAAACCCTAACACAGTCAACCAATATACCATTTGACTTTGCCATATCCTAAAGTTTTGACCATTAAATTTTTCAGGTTTTACTGAATTAGCCTCTTCAGATGCCATATATAATATTTTAAGGATGAGCAAATAAATCACACTGCACAATTTAAATATTATGTTAATCAAACAAATTTTCAGCAATAAAAATAATGAATCTATATCATAAACCAATACAAGCTAGCAATTAAATTTATGCGAATGAAAATTAATTATTATCACTAATTATTGTCTTCAAATTTAAAAAAATAAACAAAACTTTTCTTTAATTTATATAAAACAGTACAAAACTGTTTTAAATAGAAGACTGTTTTTTTATTTTAAAATAACTAAAACAGTAAACAAAAACCGTTTATTTTTTTTTTATATATAAAAGAATAGTAAACTGATTTTATTGTTGTTATAATGACAAAGCTGTTTTTATAAAGCAGTACAAAAAACTGTATTCAAACAGTGAACAAAACTGTTACGTTACAGCAAAAGCAAAACTGCAAAACTCTAAAATGTTTTATTTCCAAAAACCTCATGACACCATTTTAAAAAGAAAGGTAAAGTCTTTAAAACCAGAAAATCAGATTCGGGGGCTAAGTTACAATGTGGGAAGGTTCTGGGCTAAGCCCATAGGCACCCACATCACCCGAGTTGGTCTCTTAATTTAATTGGGCTAATTTAATTGCTTAAACACATGCAAATCAATATCAATTAATAAAATACAGCATGCATATCAATTACAAATCCATCCTACTCCACTAACAATCATATGTGATGGATAAATTCATCCTACTCCACTAACAATTATATGAGATAGAAGAATAAGATAAAAGAAAAAGTAAAACCTAGGATACTTAGTATCCTAGGGCGGACTTGAACATCAATTGAGTACCTACGTACCTTGTATTGAACGTACAAGGATCAAAGTCTACATAATTTGATAGAGAAGGGGTTATTTCCTTTTAAAAGAATTATGAGAAACCCTTGATTTCCATTTATAAGAATAAAAGTTTCCAAAAGAATTTCCAAGATAGGAATAAAGAAGAATTGGAATTTGAATGGAAAAATAGAGTTTAAGAAACCAAAATATTATCATGATCCTTTACTAAGGAAATAACCTAAGAGAGAGAAGGGATTAAGAGAAAGAAGTATACAATACCTGAATTTACCTTATGCAATTCACCTTCAAATTATTGTCAATTTAGCAAATAAATACCCTACTATTACTATAGGGTAATTACTATGGTTAAATCACTTACCAATGTGCTCAAATCATCATCATAAAGCATTAATAAAATTTGGACAGAATACTAAAAGTTCCAAAATTATCCTAATAATCATGCAAAAGCAATAATCAAAAGGAAACGAGAAACCCTAGTATACTCCTACATGAAATATGCCCTTTAACATGCATGCAAAACTAAGAAATATGCAAAAGACCTAATCCTATCATTGGGATATCATATGACAACTAAAAATATGAAAACAAAAGTGAAAATAAACTAAAAGATCGGAGAAGACTTTATGTAAAAATATGAAGAAAAAAAAAGGCTCTCTTACGATTAGGCCTGGCAATCTGGGCGAGTTGGGTGGGTTTGGGTTGGGAATAAATGGGTTGGGTTGGGTTTGGGTCAGGTCATTAATGGGTCGTGTAATTTATGTTATTAATGGGTTGGGAAATGCCCAACCCAATTACTGTGCATACCCAAAACCAACCCGCAACCGACCTAATTATGATCCAACCCAGATCTAAACCTGACCCATATTCTGACCTGACCCGTTTTCCTGACCCGACCCGTTTTGTGCCCTAGTTTTTTTTTTTTTTTTTTTTTTTTTTTTTTCCTTTTTCAATATGCTAAAAATTCTCTCCACCGAGCCATTCCATCATCTTACAAGTTACAAAACATATACACAGACAATGAAATAAATGGACAGCTGACCCAATCATGACTCAACCCAGATCTAAACCCGACCCATTTTCTGACCCAACCCGTGTTCTTGACCCAACCCGTTTTGTGCCCTAGGTTTTTTTTTTTTTTTTTTTTTTTTTACAATATCCTAAAAATTCTCTCCACTAAGCCATTCCATCATCTTACAAGTTACAAAACATGTACACAAATAGTGGAATAAATGGACAACCGACCCAATTATGACCTAACCCATATCTAAACCTAACCCGTTTTTCTGACCCAACCTGTTTTGTGCCCTAGGTTTTTTTTTTTTTCTTCATCCTAAAAATTCTCTCCACTGAGCTATTCTTCTTTATTAACCAAACACTCCACTTTTTTTTATCAAGGGAATGAGGATTCTAATCCATCCCTCAAACTAGACTCGGCAATCTCAACCCAAATGCATAAACCTACTCAAACCCACGCACGATAAATGGGTTCATAAAATTTTTAAGTGGATTGTTAAAGGGTTACTTAAAACCAACCCAATTATAAATGGGTTGGTTATGGGTTTGACAACCAAACCTATTGGGTTTAAATCTTCAAACTTACCAAATCATATAGAGAGAGAGAGAGAGAGAGCAATGTAAGTGCGATAGATAGTAATCAGAGCTTTCCATACTCGTCGGAACCCATCGTTGTTAATGGACTCGAAACCCTCATAGAAAATCGGAGATTTCCATGCTCGTCGGCACCGTCGGAATCCCTATCGTCAATCATAACCCATCATCGTCGTCAATTGAAGCTTTCCATGCTTATTGGTACCATCGGAATCCCCGTTGAATTTGAGCTTCTCAGCTCCGACAAGGCTACCTATAAGGACGAGAGAGTCGACAAGTACCCATTGAAAGCTGATGTTGAAGGCCAAACATCGGCGACAGAAGCTAAGTCCTTATGCGACCTCAGAAGCAACCACTTATACGATTGAATATACAAAAACAGTATCAGATCATGCACATCCACATCCACCGAATTGATCTCGCCAAGTCGGGCCTTAACGAGCGGGTTAGAATCGAAGTGGAAGACGGAGGCGAAGGTGTCGAGGACGAGGCGGGCGTGGTTGGTGGAGATCTAGAAGATTTTGGAGACGGCGAATGAGTTGATTCAGTGAGTCGGGCAACGATAGGTGAGTTCGTGTTTGAGGAGGAAAGGGTCGTGGCGCCATCGAAGAAGATAAGTTTGTGTTTGAGGGAGGAAAGGTTCTGGTCTCTTCGCGAAATCCCCAAATCCAACTCCAACCTAATTTTTGTTTAGTTTAAAACCCAACGAGTCCGGTAGTGAAACCCATAACTAACCCATTTATAGCTGGGTTCGTTTTGGGTAACCCATTAACAACCCATTTAAAAATTTTATAAACCCAAACCCATTTAACCCATTTATTGTGAATGGGTTTGGGCGGGTTCATGGGTTTGGGTTGGAATTGCCAGGCCTACTTACAATGAGCTTTCTTAAGTAAAACTATCTTAAGATAATTTCACATAAAAAGTACTCTATATGAAAGATTTATCAACATATCTTACGTAAAATCCATACCCTAGTGTCACACCCCATTTTTGCATCTCCTTGCTAGGGTTTGTCATTCCATGTAAGTTTTTGTTTTGTTTTTGAGTCTAGTCACTTTCATTAGGTTTTTTGAGTCCTAAGGATAATGGGTATGAATTTTGGTTCAATTTGGAGTTGATCTTGAAGGTTAATAAGAGCTTTTGTGACTTAAGGGGCATAATCATCTTTTAGGTCACAAATTTTTCACTTGACCTTAAAATGATTTCCAAAATTGTCAATTGGAGTTCATATTGATGCATATGAGGTATTTCTAGGTTCAATTTGATGAATCAATGGCTTAGGGTTAAAATGGCTCAAAATAGTCCAAGTTGGTTAATTGACCCCTTTTGGGTTGGCTCAATTCGACTCACAATTACCCATCAATTCTTTTCAAATTGACTTTAATTAGTGATCATTTTACCCCTAAAAGTGTTTTAGAGTGTTTAATTTTGGTTTGGAAAGCATTTGGTTCAATCATATGTGCATACCTATGCTTTTCAATAGTGGTGCATAACGATTAACTGCTTTTATAAAACCTAACCATGCACCCATGGTTAGTGGTTTTTATCCTAAAATGTTTAAAAATGCATTCCTCATTGAAACACAGTCGTTTTGGCTTTTATTTCATTAAAATCAAAGTTAATTTTACCCCTAAAACACTTCTAGAAGGAAAGGAGTTTGAAAAAGGGTAAAAAGTTGAAGCGGGCTCAAGTGACCACCCAGCCCCAAGCAGCTAGTTGCCTAGCCCAGATGGCTAGCCGCCCAGGCCCTGGTGGTCACCCGAGTGTGAGCGCCACGCCCTGAATACCACATAGCTCGAGAATACGCATTAGCCTCAAAGGACTAACACGGAGAGGAGTCGCCACCCAATAATGGGAACGAGTGAACCCTAGCAGGGTGTAGCTCGTCATAACCAGAGATTCGGGTTCGGAGCTAGGGTACGCAGCTGGGAAGGTGTTAGGCACCCAGCCACGCCCGGTTGGAACCGGCCCCCACACATGATTAATGGCTTTAATTAATCTAAATGCTCAATTAAAATTGACCCTAAATCATGCAATAACAACGGCACACACAATGACCAAAATAATGAATAAATAAAGAAAAGAGAATAAAAGAATATATTAAAAAGCAGAGATCAGAATATACAAAAGACCAACCAGATACTAATCAACTAAGAACAAAACTAAATAAAATAATAAACAAACAATCTGTCTGCCGAGGTAAGATGCATACGCATCACTAATTGGTGCGTACGCATCACTGATATATGCGTACGCACCTAATAGGCATTTCACGCAGAATCACAGACCTCACATATCAGTCTGCATCATGCATCCCAAAATAAATAAAATAAAACTAAACCTAAAAATAAATAAATGCAAATATAAAAACTAAACCTAAATCATGCTAATCATGCTTTAGACAAAAATAAAATAAAATAAAATAAAAATAATAAAAAGAAGAACTAAAATAAAAGCTAAATAAAAGTAAATTTACCGACTTTGTAATTGTTCGTGGCTTCTCAGGTCTTTAGATTGAATCAAACCAACACGAATCCTCCTCTTCGTCAAAGTGGTATTACAGCAAATAGATCAAAACTCACTCAACTTTGAAAAGAAATAGAAAACAAAAAAGAGAACAAGAGAAAAGAAAAGTGATTTTCGTCACTTTGCAGCAGCAGCAACTTCAATCACGTTTTTGGGTATGAAAACGTTGGAATTGGACAAATCTCGTGAAATACAAAGTTGTAGAGCATTGAATTATCTTTCTAACAAGACCAATTTCATTAAATTCTGACTTTGGATGAAAAAATTATGAATAAAATACGATTGCTGATTTCAGAAAAACTGCTGCTGAATTATGACGAATTTCACTCTCTAAAAATCCTATTCTCCTCCCCCTATCTCTAAAACATTAAGAGGGTATTTATAGCTGAAATCTAGAGTTTCCCTTTCCTTCCTAGACTAGGTTTCTTTGGAGAATAATCAAAAGGTATTTTATAATGATAAAAGACTTCTAATAGGAAAGGGAAGTTGTCTTTTGTAAAAATTGGGAGACTGACCGCTAACACGCATGCACATGTATCGTATGTGTGTACACACACTCATCACATACGTACACGTGTTAGTGGTATGATAAAAATGGCTACTTTAATAAAATAATTTTCCTTTCATTTTAATCCCATGCTGTGATTCACACTAATTCTTAAAGAATAATCCGTAAATAATCACACTAAACTCATCATCGGGGCTACGGGACTTAAGATGACAACCGGTACAAAATGGGTGTCTACACCGAGCACACTTACCTATTTTTACTGAAGCAGGATTCCTTTCTGTCACACCCCATTTTTGTCATCCTAGTTAGAGGTCATCATTTCATGTAGGTTTTTATTTTATTTTTTAGTCTAGGCATTTGCATTAGGATTTTATGGCATTGAATATCATGTGTATGAATTTTGGAGTGATTTGAAGTTCATTTCAATAGTTAATAAGAACTTTTGCGATTTCGAGGGTATAATTGTCTTTTAAGTCGTATACTTTCCGTTTGACTTTGAAATGAGTCCCGAGTCGTTTCTTTGAGTTCATATGGATATATAAAGTCTATATATAGGTTCAATTTGATGAATTGATGGTTTAAAATCAATTTAGCTAATAATGGTTTAAGTTGGCTAAAAGACCTTTTATTAGTTCGCACAAATTGACTCATGAGACCCACTCAATTTTCTTTCATTTAACTTCAATTGGGTTTTATTTTATCCCTAAACATGTTTTAAAAGATTGAATTTTTATTTGGAAAGCATTTGATTTAACCCTATGTGCAAACCCTAGCTTTGTGATGATGGTGCACAACGGTTAGCCACCTTTGTAAAACATAACCATGCACCCATGGTTAAGGATTTTTTTCCTAAAATATCTAAAAATTAATGTGTTCCTTTTCAAACCACGGTTGTTTTGGCTTTTATTTCGTTAAAATCAGACTTAATTTGACCTTGAAAAGACTTCTAGAAGGTTTAGAAGTCTAAACCGAGGCGAGCTGAAGAGGGCCCTCGAGTGACCGACCAAGGCTGGACGGTCAGCCTCCAAGCCCCTGCCGGCTGACCGTCCAGGCTTGATTGGTCACCCAAGGGACTCCGTCTTTAAGTGAATTTCTGACTCTGCTTCCCTTTTTTAACGGATTTCTCCACTCTTACAAGTTGTTTTCTTCTAGGATTGAGGAAATTTGAGTTGTTTGAGTACCAAGAGAGTCTCTAATAGCCCTAAGATCATTATTTAATGAATTAATCTTAGCCATTGGTTTATTAGGTCAGTCCCCTATATAAAGAACATGATATTCAGTACATAGGGGGCACAAGTGCACTTTATACTTAAAGAGAAAGGGAGCTACGAAATTGAGAGAAAAATAATGTCAAAGAGAGGTTCTCAAACCCTAAGCAAGCAAGAGAAGAGTTATTTCAAAGGCAAGAGAAGTTCTACAAAAGGTAAACCATACTTTCAATTACTGAAATTAAGGTTTCTAGCACCTTCTTCTTCTCCTTCTTTCTTTATGATAGTTCTAGTGCATGTAGTAGCTCTACATATTAGTTCAATTCAATACTTTAGTGATGTTATATGAATGATTTTAGGATGTTTCATGGTTGAATATGCTTGATAATCCTTAGTTTACTAGGGTTTTGAAAGCATTATCCTTTTTATCCTTTTAAATCATGCATACTTCATGTAGCCTACTTGTTGTAATAGTTGTCATGAATTAGTGCTTTTGTTAGTTAATATACATGATAGTCATGATATTCATGATAGTTTGAGCATGTGTTAGGGTTAGTTCAAGGGTTATTATGTATAGTTGTGAAATTAGGGATTTCGGTAACCCTTATTTCATGCAAGTTTCATACAGCATGTTTAGGTTAGCTTTGTGAGTTGTTTCTCATCATGGTTGTTTAATATAGGCTGTATATAGTTGAATCATGATAAATGTTGCATTCATTATTAGTGGATTTCTATGTTTTTATGCATTTTAGTTAGGTCATTGCATGTAGGATTATATTAGGGTTTGTGAAAATTCATTATTCTTGTTATTTATATGATTAATGGATGATTTTAGGCCTTAATATAATTCTGTTTAGATTTATATATCACTGTTTTTGCATGGTTTTGCGCACATATAAGGGTGCAAATAGGTGTGATAATTGCCTTATTGCAAATAAGGTTGCTATTGCTCAATTTTGCTATTGCTTGGAGATAATTGCACAAGGTAAGTAAGGTATGAAAATGCCCTAACTCTCTTTCCCTAATCTTTCTCTTCTCCCTCCTAGGGTTATTTCTTAATATGGACATATGGTGATTTCCAAAGGTTTCCTTATCAAATAAAGTACCTTTTTCTCAAAGTTTCCATTGTGTGGAAGTTGTTTAATTTCAAACTTGGTTTATTTATCAAATTTTTTATCTTTCAAATGAGGAAACTTAGGGTTTTCACCATAAGTTTATATTAGGTTATAACCCTATTCTTATCGAACTACGTGGACTTTGATCCATGTATTTCCATACGTGATACGTAGGCGCTCAATTAATGTTCAAGTCCGCCCTAGGATACTAAATATCCTAAGTTTTTCCTTTTTCTTTTATTCTTTTATTCATCACATATGATTGTTAGTGAAGTAGGATGGATTCATGCTTGTGATTGCTAGTGAATTAGGATGAATTTATCCATCACATATGATTGTTAGAGGAATAGAATGGATTTGTGATTGATATGCATGCTGTATTTTGTTGATTGATATTGATTTGCATATGATTAAGTCATTAAATTAGCCCAATCAAATTAAGAGACCAACTCGGGCGATGTGGGTACCTATGGGCTTAGCCCAAAACCTTCATACATCGTAACTTAGCCCCTGAATCCAATTTTTCTGGTTTTAAAGACTTTGCCTTTCCTTTTAAAATGGAGTCATGAGATTTTTGAAAATAAAATGTTTTAGGTTTTCCTCTTTTCCTTAAAAAATGAGATGGCGACTCCTTTCCTTTGTTGTCTTTCACACCTAATCGCCAATCTCCCGTGGGCCCTTTTCCTGGGTTCACACATACATTAAATGGGTGGGAGCAAAAATTCCTCTTGGGGAAGAGATAGGGTTCAATTTCTTGTCCAAAACAAGTTTAAGCAGCCCTCTACTCAACACCTCCTTTGCTATACAAAATAAAAGATGTGACAAAGGATCCCAATTGTCTCACTGCTCTGTTGCAAGATAAATAATTTGTAGGGGGTCTATTAATTTTAATAGAAAGACTAGAAGAATGAAGAATAACATTGATCCACTCAATAAATTGATTACAATACCCAAAATCCTTAAAGCACTTCTAGAAGAAAATCCCATTTCATGGTGTCAAATGGCTTTTTGATGTCCAATTTCAAACCAATGTTGCCACCAAAAGACTTGAGATCTAATAAATTAACACATTCGGAGGCAAGACAAATATCATCAGATATAGATCTCCCTCTAACGAAACCACTATGATTAGTAGAAATAATATTAGGAGCAATTGAACCCAATCTATCTGCAAGAATCTTAGTGATAATCTCGAAGAAAAAATTAGCTACCGAAATAGGTCTATATTAATCCAACGAGTAATCAAGCATCTACAGGATTAGAAATTAAAGATATGAAAATAGAGTTCAAATTAGGAAGGAGCCATCCATCTATAAAGAACTGTTTCACAGCTACATCAACATCATTAGAGATAATATCCCAACAATGTTGATAAAATCTACCTTCAAAACCGTCAGGCCCTAGAGCACTGGAGGCATATTGAATATAGCAGAATTCATATCCAAAGAAGAAGGAACTACATTTAAGTAATCATTATCCGCAGTAGAGACTAACTTTGGGATAAGATTAGAAATCCAATGGGTATCAATGACATGATAAGCATATGTAGAACAAGATTGATTATAATCCAAAATACGAGATTGAATAGCAAAAGGATTATCAAGAAGAACATCTCCATCTTGAAGGGTAGAAATTAACACTTTTAGCTCTTTTCACTTCAACAGCTATGTGACAGAAAGCGGTATTTCTGTCCCCCTCCTCCAACCATCTCACCTTGGCTTTTTCTTTCCAAAAATCTTGCTGACATTTAAGAGCATCAAGAACTTCAACACCAGCAACAGTTTCCTTATAAGCTTTATCATCAGAGAAACCATGCAAGGAAATATCATTCTGAATAAGCTCAAGATCAGATATGGCTTTATCAACTCTAGAATGAAAATTTCCAAAAACTTGATGGTTCCATTCTGTAAGAACTGATTTTCAAAACCTTCAAGTTCTTAACCACCATAAACATAGGACAACCTGAAATTTCAAGAAAATTCCAAGTAGCTGCAACCAGATTCAAAAAAGAACGAGGAGTCCAACAATTAAGAAATCTAAAGGGAATAGGCCCCTAATAAATATTATGATCAGCATTAAACACCAAGGGATTATGATCTGAGCAAACCTTGGGAAGAGAGAAACAAGTAGATTGAGGCTAAGAGTCCAACCAATTATCAGAAACCATACATCGATTAAGTCACATTTCAATATGCTCTTGAAGACCCCTGCCATTAGACCAGGTATATGAAGATCGTCTGGTATGAAAGAGAATTAAGTTACAAGTATGAGAGAATACCATGAATTCATCACAAGAGATCCTTGAAGGTAGGATACCCCCAGTTTTATCATGAGAGCCTACGACAGCATTCAAGTCCCCAATTAAAGCCCAAGGTCCCAACCAATTGGATTTCACTTGAGTAAGGTCCTGCCAAAGACTCCTTCTACCTTGATAAGTGGTAGAGGCATCAATGAAAGAAACATAACAAGGAAAACCAGCAGCAGAAAAGTTTACAAAAATTTTCTAAGCAGAGGAAGAGATCAAAACAATGTCAGGAAAAGTGGACAAAACCCATCGCAATGGTAATAGACCATCCCTATCATTCACAACAACTATCTGCAGCCCCAGAGATTGCCAAAATATTGGATTAATCGTTTCAATAGGAGTTTTAGGTTCAGCAATGCATAGAAGGTGAGGTTTGAGTCTGATGCAAATATTTTCAATCACTCTTCGAGTAGGGGAATTAACCAAACCCCTAGCATTCCAGAAAACCACGTTCATTAAGAAACTTTTTGATTAGTCCTACCCCGGGTGGGGTAACCTTCCTCCCTTGGAATCTGTTGATTCATCCTTACTATTTTCTTTTGAGACTCGGATAAAACCACCCGAAAGAGGGTAGAATTAACTTCCTTTTCTTGCAAATCCACACCTGCAGCGGGACTAGCAGAAGCAGCAGGCAACTTGGCAAGTGTAAAGAACTATGAGTTTGTGAGGAGACTAAAAAGGTGCTCGATTGTAGTATCAAGTAGAGCTCAATGACATGCAAAATCCTATTTGGAACGATTTCTAGCCTTCTTTATCCATGATAGCTCACTGTTCACAGTTAAAAGAAAAAGGAGAATGTGAACAATTAAGATCTATCCATCCTGAATAAGACATTTTTGTCATCCGTGTCTGGGCAGAAAGACCATAACAATAGTAGAAGAAAATCCAAACAGATGCAGAATGTATCAAATGGCCAATTCTGATAATTGTAGTTCTGCAATCCGGTGTCTTCCAAGTTCCAATAACTGCAGCTTTCCAACAGAACAAAATTATATAACCAGCAATCAGGCAGTCTCCATCATAACCCTAGAAACGTCAATCACACTGTTTCAAGCAGAATCTAATTAACATAAAGACATGCAAAAGATGGCTTTATTGATGTTAAACAAGGTACCTGCAATATACAAGACAATTCCGGGCCAAAAAGAAACAAAATAAATAAAATAAAACAAAACAAAATATAACCCATATACATGCCACAAAACACATCAAGAATACAATCTCTTAATCCAGATCAGCTTATTTATAAAATTTTCTCTCAGCACACTACTTCATCGAGCATGATCCTTGACACAGCAGCCTAAAATGGGCCATGCCAGACTGGCCTCACTTCCTCTTCCATGTGCTTTAAGTACATCAAAAGAACACCAACCCACCGAGTCTACTGGGCTGTCCAAAACAATGGTTTGCAGCCACCAAAAGCAACGGAGATTTATTCATGCCTAATGTAAGGAGAGGAACTCATTTCTGTGCTGTAAAATGAATCATCCCCAGTCATTCCATAGATATTTTCATCTTTCTCTTCATCCCACTTCAGGACCTCCCTTATGTACTTGAATGCCTCATCAACTGAAGTACGCTCCCGAGCTCTAGTCTGCCAGACAAACAACTTCCGGTTGCTGATGGCAGCATACATCTCCTTAAATTTTACTGCAACATAGTAATATGCTTGGTGTGCCAGGGACTGACTATTGTGATGGGGCTTCAATGGGCTAAAATCCCCAAACCACTCACAAACTGATAAGGGAACCCGGTTAATCTTGTCTTCGAAAGCATCATATTTGTTCAGGAGGAGCACAAAAGGGGTGTCAGAAAAGCAAGGGTGCCTCACCAAACTCTCAAACAAATCTCTGCTTGCCAACATTTTATTACATTGAGGACCTTTACTGCGGACCAATATTTGATCATAGTCACTCAAGGCAACACAGAAGATCACCGCCCTCACATCTTCAAACATTTCTAGCCATTTGCAGCCATCATGCAGTCCCTTAGAATTTATGCGAATCAGTTGGTACCTGAGACAAGAAAATCACAAAAGAAGCGAAACAATAAACTGTTGGTTTCTGCAGCTGGAAAGAAAATAGAACGGAGGATAGAGATAAGAGAAAATATGGTAAAATATAAGAACCATGAAAATCTTACTTGGCCAAAGGAGGTGGGCATTCCAAGTTTTCATTGTGTATCTCAGACATGGGGCTTCGATCATCAAATGAGAACTCAAAAAACGCAAGGCCATTGCTTTGAGTGACTCCTTCAGCATATAAAATGTCTCTGTCTGAAGGTTCATACTCATTGCTCGATATTTCAAGAGCCTATAGAAGATAATACATCAAGGTCCATCAAGGTAACAAAAACATGGATAAGAAGTTCTATATACACAGAAAAATTAAACAGATTAAAGGTTTACGCTACTGGCACAACAAGCGGATAACTCATAGGAGCAAAGAAAATAATTCATACGATAACAAAAAGTGAGAAATCGAGCCCTCTGAGCCATATACAGGAGAAGCAACATTGAAGTTGATTCTTACTGATAAAAGCATTAGATCTAACAAACCAAGTATCTGGTAAATGAAGATAATAAATAGCCTACACTACATGAACTCAGATACAGGTGCATGTAGGAGTCAGATTCATAAAATTCCAAATTTTAGGACAACAGAAACTCGGCCAAAAAGAATCCAAAAATTGGATACAAATACGTGGATACATTTATGTATGTGTGTGTATATATAATAGGAGGTGAAATGATGAAAAGTAAGCTTGAAAACACTCTAATTTATGGGGGAATTATCATAACAATCAATTAATAATAATATTGGACTTTGGTCTTTTGAGATATATATATACATATATATAGAGTGCGGTTCAGGCAGGCAATGGCGCCATTTGACTCCCCGCGCAAATTCTAATCGTGACCATCCACATTTAAAAGATACTTTATACGCTTACTCAACCCGACCCATTCACTGCAAGAAAAAAAACAAAAAAAAAAGAAGAAGAAAAAAACAAACACAACCTATTACGCGGGCCTAGGTAGAGCAGAATGCTTCTTAGGAGTAGCATCCCAACCCCCTCTCTCTCTTCTCTCTTTCTCTCTCACCCTTCTCTCTCTCTTTCTCCTTCTCAACCCCATCGCCGACGGGCGTGAAGTTCAACTACCTGCTTTCATCTCGATCTCTGGCAATGGCTCCATCGACTTCCTTCTCCTCTCACCGATGACGAACTCCTCTGGCCAGAAGCTATCTGTTCTTTTCTCCTCACTTGACCCATTGCTCCTTCTCATAATTTTAGTGTAACCCTTTGGATTTAATGTAATGCCCAAAAATAAAAATATAGAAAGAAAAAACTTCTACCAAAAAACAAGGAATTTAGTTTTTTTTTCTTTTTTTCTTCTTAATTTTATTTTTGGTAACCCAAACCCAAATTCTTTCTTCTTTTTTTTTTCGGGTGATGATCCTAAAATTAGGAGAGAGGTCCTGAACATGGCATTTTTCATAATGGGTCGATTCCTCCTTTTATTCATTTACACCATTGCATTGTTCTTTTTCTTCTCCCCCGTTTCCTGTTTTTGTAGATCATTTCTTCAAAATCTTAAAGGTGTTCTAAGCTATGTTTTGCTCCCAGTGCTTGGCTGATTCAAGTCCTTTGTTTATCCACTTCATTTCCCAGACAATCATACTATTATTTCATTCAAGAGATAATGATGAGGAACTCCATGACACAAAACTAGATCTGACTCTTTCTAACTTGTTGAGCATCCAAATTTGGAAATTTTGGTTCATCATATCAATAAATTGTTAGATTTGGTTAAGTCTTGTGTTGATTTTATAAAGATCCAACACCACTTATGCACATATATTTTTATTTTACTTGAGTGAGATTCACGCCCGTCGGCAATGGGGTTGAGAAAGGGAGCAGGAGCGCAAGAGAGAGAAGGGTGAGAGAAAGAGGGAACACTGGAAGAGAGAGAGAGAGAAAGAGTGGGTTGCTTCTCCCAAGAAGCATTTTGCTCTGCCCAAGGCCTGCCTAATAGGTTTCTTTTCTTTTGCAGCAAATGGGTCGGGTTGAGTAAATGTCATAAAGTAGCTTTTAAGTGGACCGTAGATCTCAAACGGACAGCGACAATTAGAATTCGCGCTGGGAGTCAAACGGCGCCATCACTTGTCTGAACCGCACTCTATATATATATAATATATTATTATATATAAAGGTGCTCCATTGAAAAAGAAACATATAAAAGAAGAGATGGTTTCTCTGGAAGGAGTAACCCTCGAGCCCTTGTGACGAGCTCTGTGACTCCCCTTCCTCTGACCCCCCCCCTCCAACGGTATCACCAACAGCACCTCCAGCTCCTCTCCCGCAGAACCTCTGACCCCAAACCTTCTCTCTCTCTCTTCCAACCATGTCCAACTATATAAGTGATATATCCAGCACAAATCCCATACCTTCTACCCGTGTCATGTCGTGTCGACATGGATACCCTGGGGTAAGTTGTCATATCCATATAAGATTGTAAATAGGTATAAACTGACAACTAAAGAATCCAGTGAGAAATTGATTCTGGAAAGCTGCAAATTCAAAAGAATCATTGCTGAAGTAAGATCTGCAACTATATTAAGACAGAAAAACCAAAAACAAAAAAGGCACAAAAACAAAACAAAATACACATGGCAAATCATAAGAGATCAAATGTATATCTCCATACTGCAACAAGTAGATGGATTAAGAAAAAAGGTGCAATAGGGTGCATAATTCAAGGTGAATAATACGAATGAAATTCCTAGTTAAATAATAACATTGCCATGGTGCAACAAAGTTAAAGAAAAGGAAATTAAGGCATACCTGTTCTAAGAAATATTTGGCAACATCAGGAAGAAAATGCAATTCCTCCCTTCTCTTGTAAGTTTCCTGGATGGCAGGATCTTTCCAAACCTCATCTACCAGAGGAGCATACTCGCGTGTTGCAGCAGGAAAGAAAGTGTCCAAGTCTCCCATAGCCATGATTTCCAGCAACCAGTCACAAAAATGCTTGAGCTTTTGGTTGATTGAATAAATGCATTGCTTACTATCGTCAACTCCTGTTTCACCTGAATTCATTTCAAAATTAACCGCGACTTTATTTCATCTATTTGTACATGCAAAACCAACATCTAGCTCCATGTTAAACATAAATCAAGCAGGCCGTACTATATTTCATCCACTCAAATCTTCTATATAGAGATTCATAGGCATAAGCATTATAAAATTTGACAGAATATTATATTCATAATAGTGTGAAATCTATGAAAATAACCACTATAAGGCCAGCTATGCTTTATGGTACAGAATTTTATGTGGTAAAGAAACATGATGTTCAAAGAAAGATTGTAGTTGAAACGAGGATGTGAAGACAAATTAATGACCAAAAAAAATAAAAGCATGAGAAAAGAATGCATCCATGAGAAGATATAAGTGGCAATAATGGAGGACAAGATGAGGGAAATTCCTAAAAGATGGTTTGGCCATGTGCAACGAGGACCATTGAATGCACTAAGTATGTAGGAGTCATTTTAAGTCAAGCTGAAAGGATGGCAAAAAAAAAAATTTATGTAGCCAAAAAAATTAGTCGGGCTTAGGGTTTTGTTAAGTTGAAAGTTGAGTTTAAAATGTCAATATGTAAAGATATTGTTGATAATATTGACATATTTTACAATATCGTTGATATGTCCACCAACTGATCAATCTAGTTATCAGTATCTTGAAAAAGATTCCATCTTTTGTACCATATTACTTGTTATTTCAAAAGCTTATTTGATTCTTTTAGTTTGATGTTACTGAATATTCATAACTTATCATCTTTGCATTGTCCTCTAGCTAAGTTCATTTGGGATAGATTGTTTCTTTTTGGCCGCTATCATGTACACACCTCCTTTTTATATTGTTTCTCTTCTTGAAAGTTATTTCCCCAAATTTAGTGGAAATAAAGGCAAGGTGTTATAGAATTTGGGGGGATGGCTACTACATGGACCAGTTAAGAGGAAAGAAATATTCAGATTCTTGACAACAAGAGAGGTTCACTTCTTTGTGGGCCTCCACCTAAGGAGTTTAAGTGCATTCCTCTGCCCTTATTCTTATGGGTTGGAAGTGTTTGAGTTTTCTGTGACCCATGAGCATTGGCGAGATTTGTTTGTGCTCCTCCCTTAATGGTAAGATTAAGCTTAAATTTGACGTTTGCTTGTTGGAGTGGGAGCAATTTTTAGAAGTCACAATGGAATTGTCTCCTACTCATTTTCCATGCCCCTAAGCGAAGGTTTTTCTATTAAGACAAGATTATTGCTCTTTTAATTGGTTATACGTATGCTAAGGTTGAAGATCTTATAGACATTTTGGTTGAGAGAGACTCTTCAGTTATCTTTTGGGATGAAAATAGGTGGAAGGTAGATGGAGGAGATATTGGAATTATTTGAGAGATTTTTTATTTAGCAACCTATGAAAGGGTTACTTTCTATTGAATGCATAGGTCTGCTAATGGGGAAGTGGACGTTTTGGCTAAATAATGAGCTATTACATTGGAAACTTATGTATAAGTGTGTAACTATGACCCCTTTGAAACACTTATTTTGGCACTTGGTGTTTTTTGTCTTTTTATCTTACTTTTCCTTGATGAGAGAAGTTTCTAGTCCTTTTTGTATCATAGTTCTTGTTCTTTATTAAACAGTTGTTTATCCAAACAAAAAAAAAAAAAGATTCATAACTATTTTGCACAGCATTAGTGTCATTTTTAGAATCTTTTTGGTTCATCACTATATGGTTTGGCAACACCAGAGGCTAGTTAGCAGCAACTCCTAGGTGTCTTTACTGAACCAATCCCTTTTCATTGTTTGATATTTTGTCTTGTTTATTTTGTTAGAATCAGATATTTAAGGTATAAATGGTTGTTGAATATTGAATATTTAAGATGGAATATCTTATATATCTTTATTTTAAGAGCTAGGTCTTGTTTATTTTACTATAATCAGAAATTTAAGGCATTAATGGTAGCTGAATTTTGAATATTTAAGATAAAATATCTTAAATATTTTTACTTTAAGTGCCAGGCCTATAATTAATCCTTTTGGTTTGAACTACAGTAAAGATCAGATTGCAAAATATTTGTAGTTTCATATATAAAAATCCTACGAAATTGCTCCCACAGTATCAATCAAGGTGATGTAAAAGATAAAATATCTTAAATATTTTTACTTTAAGTGCCAGGCCTATAATTAATCCTTTTGGTTTGAACTACAGTAAAGATCAGATTGCAAAATATTTGTAGTTTCATATATAAAAATCCTACGAAATTGTTCCCACGGTATCAATCAAGGTGATGTAAAAGAAGTCGTTTTCATTAGAATGTCACATTCGGATATTAAAACATAGTAATGGTGTCTCGCTGGTGGATATTTTACATACTTAATGATAGCATTCATGAATTTTGATAGAAAAGTTTCCACAATCTCCCTGATTTTCAACATATTTATGCATTTCTTTTACATCAACATCAATGTCAATACATACATGATATATCATGTCTGGGGCCATGATATATCCATTCAAATCAATGTCTAAAACCTTAAATATCCATTTCTTTCACATAAGAATTCTGCCTCAACAGCTTTATCCAGGTGACAAAGAACCAAATAATTTCTAGAACCACCACCAAGAATCCTGATTCCCCAAAAAAGGCTTCACTATTAAACAACTAATGCCTCCACTAAATCAAATAGAAATTTGCAGCATAGTAAAAGAGGGGGGGGGGGGGGGGGGCGAAGTAAAGGTGGGAAGAAGGTTATTGAGACCTGGAGAAGACTCTTCAGCATCCAAAACAGTGGTTTCTCTCTCCATCAAAGCCTCCTCTTCAAAACGCTCTCGTCCCTCAAGTAATACACTCAGATATTTGTAAAGGTTACTTTGAATCATAACTTTGATGTTCTGCAGTTCTTCTGGACTGAACTTGTTTCCATATAAAAACTTGGCCTGTTCAATAAAAAGAAGATAGAATATGTCAATCACTTAAAGGAAAATGTGGAAAAAAAAAAAAAAACAAACAAACAAACAAACAAACACACATTAAGAAACAGGGTCATGTTCCTGGAAAGAAAATTACATATCGTATTGAACAATGAAATAATTAAAGTAACAAAACCAGAAGAATCCTACATTTGAAAGGACGTAACCTAACTAAAATGAGCTTCAACCTTCCAAGAGAACTATGGGAAGATGAGTTACATCTACTGAGAATATACAAGATACCCTTTTTGTTTCCTATTGGAAGATGAGTTACATCTACTGAGAATATACAAGATACCCTTTTTGTTTCCTATTTTGTAAGTATCTTGGATAGAATTCAACCTAAATTTTTTTGGATAGGTGATATTGATGGATAATGTCTTCTAGTATTAAAAATATCAATGTAACCTTCAGTAGTTGGTTTTTAGTCAATAAACAACCTGCACTCATCAATAGTCTGCAAATTAAAACCAAAAACCCAAAAAAGGGAGGGGAAAAAAAAAAGGAAGAAGAAGAAGAAAGAAAGAAAGAAAGAAAGAAGGAAAAAAAAGGTGGTTCTAGACTGAAGCTCTAGATATGGGGAGGAAAAAATTGTAAATATATTAAGCACGCAGTAAAAAGACAACATTAATCAGTAAGACATTCAATAAAGCGGCAGCAAAAATAATTGACATCTAAAGAATATTTTTATGATGCATACATTATAGTAAACCAACACTGTCTAGAAGTACAATATGAAGTATACCTGCTTGAAGATGGTGCTCGTTCCAGATCCTTCCAACCCAAATAACAGAAGTTTTTGAACTCTTCCCTGCTCCAAATACTCGGGTCCAGACCTACCTGAAACAGTAGCTGCATCATCTTTTGGCCCATGAGGATTTCCGGCAGGTACGGGCAGTGATAATAATGAACAAAGGAGACGAGTGGACGCCTGCCTAGCAAGAACAACACTGCAACTGTTTAAAAAATCAATTTATAAACATTTGTGAAACTTCAAACTTAAACATATTAAAAGTAATCGGTTATCCAAAGATTATGAGAGAACCTTTCCCCACATATTCCCTTTTATGTTATTTTGACCTTCTTCCTCATAAGATCCATCATCATACACCCAAAAATGAGTATCCCGTGGGCACTGTACTTTGGCCAGCTGAAATAAAAGCAATAGAGAGCACAAATTAAGTTAAAAGGGGCAAGTGGACCAAAGGATAAGACAAACTAAATTATCATGGAAAATTAACTCAGCCACTTAGAAAACCAAATCAGGTGCAGAACTTGTCACAGAACCCAAATCAAAGTTCCAAAGTGAATGGGAACAAAGCATAGGTTAAACTGAATTATAATGGACAAATGTTTTAGCCACCTAAATATTGAAAGTATATTCATTGTCACAAGTTCTTTAAATATTGAAAACATAGTCATTCATTAGAGACAAAAAGAAAAGGGCCTTAGGCCTGTATACAGGGTCTGTATAGAAAAAATCAAACAGTATACCACTAATCATTCCCCAAAAGAATAATCTAAAAACTCCAAAAAAGAAACTCTATAATCTGAATCCATAGCCCCAAACCAGACCCTTTTTTTATCAACAACAAAAAGTGAAAAATTTTATTAATAATAAGAAAGATGCAACTGGTTAAAAAGGAGAACAAGTAGTCCACCTACGAACAAAAAACTAAAAGAAACACAAAAAAAGCTAACAGCAAACAGCTTGCCAATCTGCTTTTATAACAAATAAAGGGACCCCATAAAATTCCTTAGAAGAGGAAGCCCAAAACGATGCCAAGAAATGAATACAACCCCAAATATCCGTCATGGAAAAAAATATTTCCTTGAAAAATCTTCACATTCCTCTCCAACCAAACAAGGGTGTCCGAGGCTTTGGCCCCGACTCATCCCTTGGACACATGTAGTCCCCCCATCCCACACACACACACTGAGCAGTTACAAGGCCCTTCAGGCCCTGGGGTAAATAGCCCCAAAGGGGATCAACGCTTTCGTGGGGTTTAAACACTTGACATACACTTCTTGAGGCACTTATCAAGGCTCAGCTTGCCACTAGGCTAGCCCTTTAGGTTTTAATCAATTAGTCATAAAAAACTGCCTCTTAGACTATGTTACATGGACACTTCAAAATATGTGAAGTACATGTGTCGCACACATGTGACATGGGTGTGAACACTTGTGTCGGACCCTTCAAAATAATGAAAAATCTTTGGAAAGTAGACGAATCCGACACTTGGACACATACCCTCACCCAACACCTGTACCCGACTCAATGTAACATGCTCTTAAAGCTTACAACCCAAGCCCTTATAGAGGTAAAACCAAACATAAATATGGAAAGTACTAACTAACCATAAATATGGAAATAACTAATACATAGATAATAATAATATTACTAAATTCTAAACCCTAGTAATATAATATAATCTTCAATAACTAATATCATAGATCCTACATAATGCACAATCATAATATAAAATTATTAACACTTGATTCCCATCATGCTGACATATGTCCAAAAGCACACAAATGCAAGAACCCTTCCACAATAATAAACAATCAAAGCACGTATTCATATGCAGTGTTGTTGTGGTATATAGGTTAATCTCCATATGTACCACTTAATTAAGGATATGCAGTTACATTATACTTGAGTTCAAGGCAAAAAAAAGCCTCATAATCTTTTAAAAAAGGAAATTACAAAACCAAATTTTTATTCTTTTTGGTAAACCAGACACAACATTAAAACTTAAAATAGCATTACAAATAGCAGTATGCAGACATAGGGTGCCCAAGTATCATTATTCAGTTGGTAAGGGCAAACTTGTGATTGTGTGGTTAGGCGCATGGTCTCAGGTTCGATTCCCCGTTAGGACAACCCAAGATTTAAGTGGGGGGCCATGGCAGTGGGCTGTTGCACTAGTCTCCCTGGGGTTTAGGTTCCATGGGTGGGTCCAAAGACCCTGCTGTGGGAATGGTTCCACCGTTATATAATAATAATAAAAATAGTATGCGGAAATAGGGTGCCCAAGCATCATTATCCAGTTGACTATATAGACCATAGAAGGGGGATCATAATTGATAATGAAAGAAAATGTTAACATGCACCCCTCCTTAGCCAACAGGTCAATGCATTGACTTCTCTTACAACACAGTGTAGCAAAGGGACAGGCTTTGAAACGTTCGCATCAGCAGTCGTAGATAACAGAACTAAATGGATGAGCTTTGGAGTTGATAAGATCAATCATAATAAAAGCATCAAGGTCCACAATCAGATCTTGGATCCCATAGTTCAATGCAATGTCCAACCCATCTCGCAGGGCCCATGACTTAGGCACCCCACTAGTAATATCCCCAAGTTTCCTAGAGATGCCCCTCACCCAATGACCCAAGTGGTCTCAAATCAGGCTTCTTGCACCCACAGCTCCTGGGTTGCCTAGGGTGTACTCGTCCATGTTGAGCTTAAAAAAGAAGCATTCGGGAGGTTCCCACTTTATCTACCTTTGTTCCATCCTTGTGGGTTGCTTCCCAACACCCGACAAGGAAATAATTTCAATGGCCTTAGCTATCACAATCTCACCATTTACTTTGGGCATAATTAATTTGTGCTCAAACACAAATTTGTTTCTATCAGTTCACAAAGCCCAGCAAGCGAACAAAAACAAAAGGTAAAAAGGATAAGAGCATGGTTCAAAGTCTCATCCGAGATAGATGAGACTTTACCGAGTTAACCCGGTCTCGTTCAAGGGCAAGACGATATCTTAGGATGAATTAAGTAAATAAGAGAAATTATGCGTACTGAACGAAATGGTTGAGATCTCGTCCGAAAGGAAATCAAGTACTCCCACCATCCCACAAAGATAGGCCATTTTTGCAAAAAAAATTGTCCCAAAATGTTTGTCCATTTTTTTTTTATAAGGAAAATGTTTGTCCATTTTGAAAAGTCAAATCATAATTTTTTTGAAATTCTTATATTATTACCCCTTGTTATTTTAATAATTACTTTCAACCCAAAACCCAATAAAAAGTAGGAGATGTTTGTTCATTTTAAAAAATCAAATCATAATTTTTTTCACACTTCCCTACATTACCCCTTGTTATTTTAATAATTACTTTCAACACAAAACCCAATAAAAAGTAGGAGATGATACTTTTGGAAAAATAGAGTTTACTAAATGACAAGTCAATGAAAAGATGATTTTCTTAAACTGCGTGTTTTTTCAAACATGGCCTATCTTTGTGGGACGGAGGAAGTATATATGATATGTAGTTGGGGAGTATATACATGTATACAATATATATATATTGCAAAAACGTATACTATATCATTGATACGTTATGTTTATTTGTATTATTTGGGATTATTTTAGGTATCTAAAACCTAATTATAGTGCATTTTCAAGTTATAGTAGCACACTAACGCTTGGTTTGCTATTTTTGACCATATTATGTGTCCCAACTTATTTGTTTTGCTTATTTAATGGTTTTAATGTGATTGTCCTATTTTTTCTGGTTTTCCTAGATTTTTTCGAATTTTTTAAAACATTCTTTAATGCGTAAAGTTACATCTCACCCAAAACGCGACGAGACGTAGGAGACCAAGATGACTGAGATCGAAACGCAACGACGATTGAGACTAAGACTTTAAACCATGGATAAGAGATTGGGCACCCTTACTAGAGTAGTTTAGGATCCACTCAATGAAGGGTTGAACGGTATGTGGAAATAGAAGGAGACAGAAATTTACAAAAATCGAGGGCATACTCACAACCTCTCAACACATGCTCAACCATCTCCAGTCCGAAAAACATAGTGGGAAACAATCCAAATTAGTGAATTTTCTATGAGGGTTAATGAAGTTAAACACAAGTCTATTATGAAGGCATAGCCAACGAAAATGGTGATTCCCAGGGAGAGTTGGGAAGTTCCAAACCTTAGCCCATGGGAGACAGCTCACTACCATCTTGATTAGCAGTCGAATTGTTGTTTGCAATGCTATAACCGGATTCAAAACAGAATTCGCCATTTTTTTTTTATCCCATCAAAAATAGACAATCCAGACCCCTATCGGTTTTTTGGGTTGGAATAGGACCAACTAGGCATAAAACCAACTCCGGGAGGACAAAAGACAGGTTTTTGAAACACCATTCACCTCTATTAGTCAAACGGTTACTAACCCTAAGCAAATTGTTATATATTTTCGAAGGTGATTACACGCCTTTCCATAATCTGTCCAACAAAAGTGAGTTCTTGTAGAGAACTCGTCCATAATGATATTAATTATTTTAACAAGACATTTACATTATAGTCCATATTAATAGCTAAAATCATCCTTAATCTCTCTGTCTCTACATGCGTTAGACACTTACTAAGGGATAGACAATACAACCTTGCTTGATGCATGGCAATTTGTGAATTTTTTTTTTTTTTTTTTTTTTTTAATTCTCCAGCACTTTCTTGCTTTTCTTTCTGTTTCTCCCTTAAAACATCATTCCATCCCAAATTACTCCTTTGCAATCACATGCATATGATCCTATCTCCATTTCACCATCCACAAATGAATCAAATCAAATGGCTAAAATTGCCAAAAATTTTCAAGCAAAATAGACCAACTAGATACTACCTACAATACAGTGAGTCGTAATCCGTTTATTCTTTTAGCCCCTGACTTGGCTTCTTTTTGCTCCATATGATGGGCCCTGCTCATCGCACAAGTTTGCTACCCAAATCAAAACAAAACTATGTTAAGTTAAGCCCTTTTTTTTAAATAAATATTTCAACGAGAGCCATTTAAGAGAGCTGACAAATGTGTTTTTACGAAAATGTATGGAAGAACTTGGCTAGGTCATCTAAGCCCTATAATCGTTCTTGATTCTTATCAAATTTATAAAAAAGTATGGAAGAGTTTGAACAACGTTTAAAGAAGAGGAAAAAAAAAAACAATAAGAGTTAAAACCATATGCTCAAACTGATTTTTTTTGTCCATTTTAAGCATGACCCATTAAAATGTAGGTTCTCGTCCCTTTTTTTTCCTTTTTTTTTTTTTTTTTTTTGTTGTTGTTGTTGTACTGCTAACTGGAGGAAAACTTAAGGACGAAAGACTTTCTTATTGTTTTTTATATTTAGCAACACAAACTCTTTGCACTTCCATACCATAGACTTATCATGTA
The DNA here is from genome assembly GCA_039720395.1 of Liquidambar formosana. Lineage (NCBI taxonomy): Eukaryota > Viridiplantae > Streptophyta > Magnoliopsida > Saxifragales > Altingiaceae > Liquidambar > Liquidambar formosana. The sequence continues at coordinate 11,671,848 of CM077828.1, read as the reverse complement.
TGCATTTTATTTACAATATTTTGAATCCAACTAATGCATAATTGTCATATAAACACCTCCCAAAATGTCACTATAAATTTTTAACATTTTTGTACTAATTTTCATCACTTTCTTAAAATCATTATCAACATCCATCAATATCTTGTATTATCAAGCACTCGAGATATCCATCAACACCAATATTTAATTCCTTAACTATGATTTGGTTCAACTTTCAAGTTGAAGACAGTATAAGGACTTTCAAGTAAAACTGATTATAGGCACTTTTATTAATGGATTCAAGTTATTCAGCTAAGGGCCTGTTTGGTGCCACTGTATCTTCTTGTAAAGTGCTTTGTTTAGAAGATTTGTATGAAAAAGAGGTGGTTATAAAGAGGTTTGCTAGTGTTTGGTTGCCAGATATTTAGAAGAGCTTCTAATGTAGAGATTTTTGTCTGTTTGGCGATAATATATGTAATACCACTTCTAACCCAGAATTTGACTATAATAACCTCATCATAAAAGTTCTCTCTCTATTTGGTAACCCATTCTTTAAGTTTGGAGCAAAATAAATCTTAAATGTTTATTGAAATTATTTTACAATCATTACAACATAGAGATGGAAAATAATAATAATAATAATAATAATAAATTTTGTTAGAAGAACATATAACAATTTGTATTAACTATTATTATTATTGTTTCTTACTAGAGAGATCCTAGATTCATATAACTCTTCGTATTAATTATTTACTAAAGAGATCTATTCTACCCTTTTTTTTTTTTAATTATAAAAGTGTCTGCTCCAATATGAATCTAGGATTAAAGAAAAGAGACAATTGTTATTTCAAAATATAAATAAGGGAAAGGTGCTCCAATCATAAAAGATTCATTTAACGTGAAACCTCTTCCTTAGTTGAGGTTGTCTCCTCTTCCCATAAAAGCACGAACACCTCAACTCCAGTGGGAAGAGCTTTAGGCTCTTTTTGGTCTTAAAGTCAACGCAGCTTATAACAAATGCCAAACACTTGCAAACGCACTTCTTTGGACACAAAAGAACTTTTGAGCCACGACACCGCAGCACCAAACAGGCACTAAGTGTGTTTGGTGCATGTCTAGGTGTTTGATCCGTTTGATCCCATAAGAGTCCAATATTTTTTTCTTCTATGCCCTTGAAAAAAATGGAAGGCCCCACTTGGATAGTTAGAATAGGAATATTTCGGGCATCAAGGCATGCAAATGAGAATGGAAATTGTGATTCCCATTCCAATGTTTGGTTGGTTGGGACAAGGGAATGGAAACACCATTCTCTCAAAAATGTATGTTCCCTTAAAGTGAGGGAATGGCCACTTGAGGGAATGAGCCCTTTTATTACAACACCCATGGACTTAAAAATCGAGAATATCGCCGATATATCGATGTATCGATGACCCCCAATACGATTTCCTACTGCTATATCTTTTTGACATGTATTGAACGATATATCAGCGAGATATCGAGTTTATCAGAAAATTCCATGAATTTCATCAATTTTTCACAAATTATCAAGGCGATATGGTCGATATATCAGTGTGTCGATGAGATATATCTGCTAAATTCGACTTTGAAGAAGAAGAAGAAGAAGAAGAAGAAACGATGCCGTCCTCATCGTCCTCGCTGTTACCAAAGAAGGAGAAGAAGAAAAAGAAGAAGCAGCCATTGTCAGAGAAGGAGAAGAAGAAGAAAAAGACGAAGACACTTTACATACCTGAACAAGCTGCTGCCGCCATCCTTGCTGGGTTTGTTGCCATCGTCTAGGCCATTGACATCATGAAAAACCTCCATGGAAGCTTCATTCAACTTCTATGAAGCTTCATTCAACTTCTATGTTGAGCACTTGAGCCCCTTGCCCCCTTCTCATTTTCCCAGCCCTCACGTGACAAATAAGTGATTTATCACTTTATAAACTCCCTTTTTTTTTTTTAATAAAAGGTCCACTTTTTACATATTTTTGCAAATGCTACCTCTAGCTTTGTAACCTTTTCAAAAAGACCCCTACTCATTTTTTTTATATATTTTTTGTAGTTATAATTCTTTTTCTTTTCTTTTTTTTTTCTTTTTTTTTTAAACTATGTTTAACCTTTTCACATATTTTAAGATTTTTTTTTTTTTATCAGCATATTTTAAGATATAATTTCAAGTCAATGGCCTTAATGATAATTGACATTTAAATGTTGAGTTAGCAAAAATTTTTAATTTTTATTTTCTCAGCGCAATATACTTTTTATACCCTACGCAATAGGTAATAGTCTTAAGGACCATTTAAATTGCAATCTTTTGATTCTAAATTGTGTGTTTGAGTCTAAATCAATGTTTCCCAGAGCTTCAATGAAAATTTCCATGTTTAACTAATAATATCCATCATATCTCTAAATCGATATCGATATTTTCCATATATCCGTATTTTTGGACCATCGATATACCCGTTGATATGGATATTTAAGTCCTTGAATTAACACCACCCCATGGTTGCCACCCCGCCACTGCAACACAATCACCATTCTGCCACCATTATCACTACCACCACCATCACCGCTACCGTCACCAAACGACTACTGCCAGCACCAACACAACAGCACTATAACCCACTGCCACTGCCGCCGCCACCCCACCACTGCTGCCACACCCCACCACCCTACCACTACTATTAGAATGGAATGACCATTCTTTTTTAGGCATCCATCTTGTTACAACCAAACAAAGAAATGGCAATGGCCATTTCCATTTCTTATTTTTCATTCTCATTCCATTCCATTCTTTTATCATTCTCATTCCCATTCCACTTCTATTCCATTCACGCGAACCATACCGTAACAAAGTCTCCACGTAATTTAGTATGTTTAACATGGTATTTCATTAATATAGAAATATCCAAATAAGATAAGAACCAATTAATGAAGTATCATGTGGAACATCTAGGTAATTATCAATTTTCTCCACTCTTTCCTTTGTCGGATATAATTACAAAGCATGCCGATAAATATAAGTTTATAATCATCGAACACATATCTCATTGTATCCATGTCATGTCATGTCTAACATAGGTACTTCATGTAGTTAAAGCCTCCATGTAACATATTGAAGGACATGAGGAAGATCATAAAGGATATCAATTATGTAAGAAAACAGAATTGCCTGTTACTTATCAAAAGGAATCTCCCTACAAAAGGCAGCTCACCTCAAGTTGGAACCCAAAACCACGCAATTCTAAGCACATTTAGTTTGTGTAGTTAACTATTTTAACAAAATGTTTTTGGCAGTTAATCCAATAATTCAGGCATAAACGCATGAAGAGATGTGATTTACCTTCAATACTTTGAGCTCAATCTTTGTGATTTCACGGCCATTTATGTAAACTTTTGTGTCACCATTGCTTGCATCTGACCGAAGCTTGCCTCCAACATTCAATTTGGAACTTATAATTCTATCAGGTTTCTCTCCCTCCTGCAATCCAATCATCAAAACCAACCAAGGAGAAATAAAATAAAATAAACCAAAAGCTAAAAGAAGAAACACCATTCATCATCAAGGAACTTATTCAGATTTTACCTTTCCCCAAAGTCCCGAATCCTTGTCGTACCAATACTTCCCCGGCTTCAACTTCTGCGGAGGAATTGCGCAACCCAAAACCTCCGCCAATTCCTCTTGCCGTAACTGCCTGCCATTCACAACAAGCTGCTCGGGTCGAAGCTGATTCGCTGAGCACTCCTTCTCCGCCTTCATTATCTGCCCAACCTCTAAAGGACTACACAACTTCGACAACATCCTCGAACACTTCCCCAAACTCGACCTCTTCGACTCGTCTATCGGCTGCCCTATGCAGCTCACGCACTTCCTCCCTTCCGGCATCGACCCCATCGCCTTAATCAGACAATTACTACAGTACCTTGCATCACACACAATACAAGCTTCCCTCTCCTTCAACCTATTCCCTTTCTCACACCTACTACACACGCCTCTCTTTCTCAATCCCTTCTCTCCACTCCGAACCGCCACAGGCGAAGCGGCCGCATCGGCAACACTCGACATCTGCGAAGAACAATCATCATCATCATCATCATCCTCATCAATTTCCGAATCTCTCGGCGTATTGAACGTCACCATGGGCGCTCGTTTCCCTTCAACTACAGGCTTCGGAACAATTCCGCTATCTGAATCGTCCATTTCGCCGTCGGGCGGCGATCCGAATTGAGCTCTCGACACCGACGAAGGCCGCCGACTCTCCGTAGGACTCCGTATTTCTTTGCCGAAACCGCCGCCATTTCTGACCCGATGAAACCGCGAAACCTTGGAAACGATCGGAGCGGCGACGGGAATCGAAGAAGGGAGTTCCGAAACGGAGACGATCGATGAGCTTCGAATTGATACCACGGATACCGAATCCACGTCTACAGGATCGATTTTGGGGATATCGTAGGGTACCGGCGGACCTTGGTATTCGACGGCGATCGAGTAATCGAGCTGTTCTTCGTCGGGCAATGGAGCACCCACTGGGAGCATTCTTCTCAGAACCTCCTCCCATGTCTTCTCATCTTCCGGTTCCGATGACATTTTGACTCCCTCAGAAAAAACCTAGCGCGTGGGCGTCTGTTAGGTTGCCGAGAAAGTTTGATAGAGAAAAAGAAAGAAATCAATGGAAAGGTTTCTGGGATGGAGAGTCGGGAGTTTGTGAAAGAGTTGCAGAAAGTAAACGGAGAGACTGACGGGAGACGTCAGTAAGTAGGTAATCGAAGTCGACTTTGCAGTACATGCGAACGGTGAGATTCCGTTAACCTTGACGCCATTGTAGCTGAACTGATATTTGAAGATCAGAGGAGATACTAAAGTCAACAACCAGTGGATGCAGTTATCGTGCAATCAAGCTAAACTACCAAAACTAGGGTCTGGCAGGTTGGCCACCGCTTTGTCTTCTCATGAGCTGATGACGAGTGTGGGGCTTTTAGCACACGTCATCGCCCAAATGAAAGCGTGCACCTTTTTTTTTATTTTCAAATAAATAAATAAAGACTTCTAGAAACTACAAAAGTGGAAAGAGTCAAAATTGAAGTTTTGAAAACTGTTCGAAAATTTGGCGTCCAAATCCTCCTGTTACCGTTTGATGTCCCCGTTTCCTGTCATTATGCTTAAAATCTGACCCGTAGCAAAAACCAACTTCAAGCAAATGACAAAACGTTTTGTCCCTTCCTTCGTTAATGTAACTTATGGTACGGAGTAATAAAAACATAATTTAAAAAAAGGAAATTAAAAAGATTTGTTAATAAAAGAAAAAGGTGAGTTTTCTATTCTTAGTCAATAATCATCTCTTCCTGAAAAGCCCTTCCTTCCGGCGAGTATTAGGCTACCACCCCTCCGACAACTACCAGGCCTCTACATGGAAAACAAAGGCATTGGGTGCTAGTTATGCTGCTGCTACTCAAGTAACTTTTATCCATTGAAATTGTAGTTTTCCTACATGGCCAATTACTAAAAGTTTGAAGTAATTAGTCGTTAGGTGGGCGATCCCCTCGCTGGAGGAATTTGAAGAACAGACCTCCTTCTTGGTTTTTTTTTTTTTTTAACACCATGATAGCTTATAATTGTTGTTGGAGCGACCCAACGATTATAAAAGGGTGATCCCCTCGCCGGAGGAACTAGAGAAAGGATCGTCGATGAAGTGGCCTGACCGTCGTCGAAGGGGTGGATTGATACTCACCAGAAAAGGGAGGGGTTGCTCACGAAGAGATGTGAATAAAAAACTTAACCTTTTCTTGGTTTTTCCTTTATTAACAAATCTTTTTATTTTCCATTTTTAACCTATATTTTTATTACCATAAATCACACTAACGGAAGAAGAAGGGAGCCAAATGTTTTATCGTTTGTTTGAAGTTGGTTTTTACTACATGTCAGATTTTAAGCATAGTGACAAGAAAGGGGAACATCAAGTGGTAACAGAGGATTTGGACTCGAAAATTTGCGAACACTTGTCACTCTCCTACTCTTCCCACGTTTCGTGCTTTGTGTTTTTATTAGGCACGTGCAGCGGCGAATTCAGGAAATTATCTTAGGTGAGATAATTTATAACTACTTATTACGTTTTAGTGATCTTGTTTCAACTTAATACCATATAAAGGATATTATTTGTCAACTTATTACAAATTGACTATATACGTACTTCAAAATGACTACCAATGTCTTTTATTTGGTATTACGTTGAGAAATAAACATCAAAAGAGCAAAATATTAAGATTTCTTTTTTTTTTTTTTTTTTTGAAATTTTCAGGTGGGGCATTGGCCCCACCTAGTTACACACTGGCTTCACCCTTGGGCACGTGCATAATGCATGCAATCTTTTTTGTTGATTTCGTAAATTCTTTAAATTGAGAAGACTGATTCATCATTACTTTTTTTCTTTCTTTCGGGAAGGTAGGCAATATAGATCTAGGAGGATTCATTCATCCCCACAATTATAGGGTAAAATTATATTTGGGTAAATTACACTTTGCCCCTTTCAAGTTTAAACTGTTTTCACTTTTCCCTCTTATAGTTTGAAAATTGTACTTTGCCCCCTTTTTTTGGATGGAAATCAAATGAAATTGACGGAAACATAAAATGACCATTAGCCCAGCCCACATGTCAAAAAACCAAAAATATAAAATACCAATGTTTTAATTGGCCACATCTTCCATTAGCCTCCCCCCCTCTCCCCCTTTCTGTATTTTCTTTTCTATCCTTTTGAGTTTTGAGCCCATAATCCATAGCAACAACACCATCAGACTACAAAATCAATAACAAAAACACCATCAAATTTAGTCTTTGTCCCCTAAGCTGTGTATTTTGGCCAAAGACCACCACATTTATACTTCAATTTTATATGACTTATATCCAACCTCCGCCCCACTTCCACACCATACCCCGACCCCTTTCTATATAATCTCTCTCTTAACCCAAACACACTCACACATGTGCTCAAGAAGAATATGGGCATCAAAAAATATTAATCCATCTTGTTCCACCCCACGGCATTTTTGGGAGGTCCAATCAAACACACCAACCTGAACAAATGCTTCAATTTGAACAATCCAAGAAACCACACTTCAATCACGCATTCCATCAAACACTTTCCACTCATGTTCTACACACTCGTAGGTCGCATAAAAGTGAGTCAAATTACTATTCTTCCTGTACATTCATATACGTAGTACAAAAGATAACGGTAAAGGTTGGGCAACTATTCAAGCTGGCGCTGCATCAGTCCGGTAATGCAAAGATAGGCCAGCTCTTCAAATTTTTGTTCACCGCTCAGAATTCATCCACCTCGTCATTGCTATGGATGGTGAAGATCCTCAACTCGCATTCGGAAGTTCTTGCCATAGTAGAAGGTCCGCGATTCACGTGAAGAAGTCGCTCGAATTTGCCAAGCTGATGATGGCAGAAAGAGAGCGAGAGAGAGGAAGTGCGTGACTGTCAAGTGATAAAACGTCGACCATTAAGGATTTGCCCAAAGAGAGAATCCAGTAAGGGAGAGAGAGAGAGATTTCAATCCACCATTAGGGAGAGCGAGAGACAGTTGCTGCTTTTATGATCTGTAGAGGCAAATCTGGTTTGCCCAAAAAAAAGGGCACTTTAATCATTAAAGTATCATTAATACATCACATGGTTATCACGGGGCACTTATCCATCCACTAAACAGACACCATTAACAGAATGCGGAAAAGTTAAATCCAAATGAAAATACAAGGGGTCCTTTGTCCCGTTTTAAACTACAAGGGGAAAAAGTGAAAACGGCTTAAACTTGAAGGATGCAAAGTATAATTTATCCATTATATTTTTATTCTATATTACCTATAATCTATATCTATACTACTTATAAAAAGTTGAATGTGAGAAAAACTTTTAATTGACTAATATACCGTTATTTTAAATTTTAAATACACAACTATCCTTCTGCATATACATTGATTGATCGGAAATAGGTAAATTCTGCACTGTATATACATTGATCGGAAGAGGAAATATAAGAATTGGAAACACATACGTAAATATATAAGAAATCAAATTAAACTCTAATTCGTATAAATAAAACTCTAAACCAAACTCATTCATATCAGCAACTTCTATCTTCTCTCTAAATCCATTCGTATCAGCAACTTCTATCTTCTCTCTAAATCTATTAATAGTAGTTTCAACCTTCTCTTTACTTTTTCCATTAACAACGACTTCTACCTTCTCTAGTAAGTTTTGCTCTGCAAATTATAATAATGGTACTGTTAGAGAATAAGTTTGATTTTTAGAGAATAAGTTTGATTTTTGATGAATTTATAAGTTAGATGAATTTTTAATCATAATAGGCACTATAATTAAAGAAAGAAAAAGAGAAAACAAACAAGAAAGAAAAATCATTCGAAACCAAAAAATGCATAGTTCTGAGAAACCGTTCTTTCAGTTATAAATAAATAAATAAATAAAAAATACAATATATACCTCAAGGGTTCCAACCGAAACCCAAAAAAGACGTACTTTGAATACATGAAGAACCCCTCAAAATCGATTTTCCATTGCAAACATATCTAAACAAAAATACGGAGATTAGTGAAAGAAAAAAAAACCAGAAAAATCAATGGAGAAAAAAAAAATACAAAACAAACTCATTATCTCAATCTAAACACATAGATCGGTGAAAAGAAAATTAAGACAATAAAAACTGAGAAACAAAGAGAGATAGAGAAAAGAGATGAGGTAGAGAGAGAGAATAAATCTAGAAAAAAAAATCAATGAAAAAAAAAAGAGAAATCTAAAAAACTGAAAGAAAACTGAGAGAGAGAGAGAGAGAGAGAGAGAGAGAGAGAATATATTTGAGAAAAAAGAAAAGAGAAATTATTGAAAAAGAAGCGTGGGTACTGCTGAAACAAACAAGAGAAAATCAAAACCAAAAAAAAAAAAAAAGAAGAAACCAAGAGAAATAATTGAAAAAAAAAAAAGAGCAAAGAAACGAATAGAAATCGGTGGGGGAAAAAGAAGAGGGGTCAAGCGATATATCAACCTTAAAGTGAAAGTTTCAAACGAGTTTTTAAAAAAATCAAAAGCATTGTTTCAAACGAAAATCATAGATCTGAGAAATCGAGGTAAAAAAAACGAAAAATCAGTGAAAAAAAAAAAAAGAAACGTCGTTGGTAAAAATAAAAAATAAAAAAAACAATACAAACTCATTATTTTAATCGAAACATATAGATCGATGTAAAAAAAAAAAAAAAAAAACTGAGGGAGACAAAGAAAGAGAGAAAGGAGATGAGATAGAGAGAAATAGAAAATTGCCACCCTATGGTGTGCTAAGAACCATTAGTTTCTCCCACCATTCAAGCCCTTTGCTGTTCAAGCAACAAAAATATGAAAAAACGAAAAGAGAGAGAAAGAGAGCAAATAAGGTAGAGAGAGAGAATAGAAAGAAGATGAGAGGATGAGTGTGTGCGTGTGTGTGAGGAATGAGGTAGAAAGAGAGAGAGTGTGTCTGTGTGTGAGAAAGAGAGAGAGAGAGATAATAAAAGAGAGAAACCAGATGAGGTCCATTTATTACTTATGTGTTAGGGGTCTACATTCAATGACCCTTTAATTGAGATCATTTAGCTAATAAAAGTTTAATAAAACACTCTAATGCACATTTTACTTAAATATCTTAGATTTATCAGATTTATTATCAGATTTATCTTTTGTATAATTATTATTATTTACAAGTGTTTCTTAGAGAAGGAATGTGTAGAGTAGATCTGTGTGTGTGTCTCTTAAGCATCTCCAACCACGCTCATTAAAGGCCATTTACGCTACAATAGCGAGCCAAATAGTGGAAAGAGGCGCTCCAACGAACTCGTTATAAGGCTTGCCATTTTGTCTTCTGCTACAGTCGCCCGCCATATGTAGCGAGCCTTTCTTCACTCGCTATCTTCCTTTGGCGCTCCAATTCTCTCACAAAAATGCAAGAAGACGAATGGACTATGAATCTTCTCTGGCCTCTCCTCCTCCCAGCCTCCCAAGGGCCAAGGTATGCATCTTTCTTTCTTTTTCTCTCTTTCTCTCTCTCTCACATACACAAAACAAACATAGATCTCTCGTTTCTTTCTTCTCTGTATATTGTGTCTAGGGCTTTTTTTTCCTTCTCGATTGAAGTAGAATAAGGAGTTTTCATGGCCATGTACAGCAGTTTTCCCTTTTCCTTGTTTCTAATACAGAGGTTTTCCTTGCTTTCATGGCCGTGTACACTGTATAGGGGTTTTCCCCTTTCGTTGCTTTCATGGCCATATACAGGGGTTTTCCCTTTTCCTTATTTCTAATATGGTGGTTTCCCTTTTCCTTGTGTAAGGAATAATGAGTAAAATATGCATTATTGTTGCACTAGGTTAAGTTTCTTCCACCTTTTGAAGCAAATTTTTTTGCTAAAGGACAAATTTTATTAGGAATAAGTGAGACAGAGATGAATTTAACCTTATTGGGCAGTGCTGGATGCAAATTGGGTAGATTTTTTGTAATATATGTATGCAAATTGCTCCAAATTGCTCATGAAGAATCTCCACCTGGGTTTTCTTTTAATTGCTCCAAAAAGCTGTTTTTTCATATGTTTAACTGCTCAACATTTTTTTTTTTTTTTATTGAGTTGATGGTGTTCTTTGCTTATCTATCTTGAAATTTAGTGGAGTTGCTGATTTATACTGTTGTCCCAAGTAAATAACCCTTGAGGGAGGGTGAATAGGGTTATAGGCCAAATTAAAAATTAATAGCAATCTCAATATCAGATTATTGCAAACAAGAATGAATATAACAATGAGCAATAATAAAGAGATTAAGAGAAAGAGAATGAAAATGATATTAACAAGGTTTGGCCTCTCGTCTACATCCTCGCCTCAAGAGCTCACTTGAGGATTCACCAATCCACTATCACTCTCCTTCAAGGTGGAGTAGCAAACCTTTACAAATCAAGTGTTCTTTACCAACACTTAGCCAAAAACACACTTCTCAAGTGCTTACAAGTGAGGGTTCTCACAACCCTTTTATACAAGATGTTTGGAGTTGATTTTGTGCTCAAAGAAGGCTCTCTCAAAGAGTAGATACAAAGAAAATGAAAGCACACTCAGCTATTGATTGATCTCAATGAATGCACACAAGAGAAATTAGGGCTCGTAATTGATTTTCTTGTTTGTAGCTCAAATGAATGCTCATAAATGAGCTTAAGGCTTGTATTTATACACAAGGAGTCCAAAATAGCCGTTCTATAGCAATAAATGCCAGGAAAGGGAGTTTGATGGGCATTAAATGCAAAATCTGTTATAAAACTAGCTGTTAGATCTCTGCCCAAGGGTTTCAGCCGGTTGAAACAACTTTCAGCCGTCTGAAACTTCCCTTTCAGCCATCTGAATAAGGCTGTTGAAAATTCCAGAGAGGGTGAAATCTGGGAATTAACTATGAGGAATTTCAGCCGTCTTAAAGTCCACTTTCAGCCGTCTCAAAATTCTTTCAAGCCGACTCAAAGAGCTGTCTGAAAAATCCAGAGAGCTAAAATATCAGAAGGAGCCATTTTCAGCTTGTTGAAAAATTTCAACCTGCTGAAAAATTTTAGCCTACTGAAACATCATTTTCAGCCGGTTGAAACATGGTTTCAGCCATCTGAAAATCTCTGTTTTCAAACTGTGAATTTTCACTAACTCTAGGTTTAAAGTGAATCATATAGGCCTTTATATTTATCAATTTTTGCAAGGTTTTGAGTCCTTTGATCTTGTGTGAGCAAGGATTGAAATCAATCTTACAATATGTTCCTAAGTTTCTCACATATCGACTTTAAACAAAGCTTGATACATCTTTGAATGACGAATTACTCTTATTCATTGTTCTTGCGCTTTTGCGACTAGATCTATGATTCTTGAAGCGTCTTATGGCTTTGATCCCTGTCTTGATTAACCACTTAAATGCTCATTAGTACTTAAACATCTTATTATGTATTGTCATCATCAAAATCACGGGGTTAAAACCATTTAGGCTAACATATACTTTGGGCAATATATGGATTATGTTATGAAGGCTGTGTTTCTTTGCATATATTCTTGAATTGTATAAACTATAGATTTTGTTCTAATGATTATTGCTTTCTAGGACCCCCTAATTTTAGGCAATTGTCCTTAAAATTGAATTGATGTACAACACGTTTAGTAATTTTTCTTGTCTTACTGTTTACTAGCAATAATGGAAGCTTGCTTCCAACCAAAGGCAAAAAGAAAATTTAATTACCTTTTATTTCTTGTGGAAGGCTTTAAGGGCTATGAACATTCCCATGAATAGTGTCGTGGACAATAACTGTTTTTTGTGAAAATAAGAATGGAGAACAATAATTGTTTTAAGAAAATAAGAATACAAGGGGAAGACCCTACACTTGACTGAATATTAACAAAAAATTCCACTACCATTATCAGTTTTATTACAATCCTATTTTAGAGTTCTAATATACTTACTCCCTGAGTTGATTAAGTTTCTAATTCTACTAGGTGTATTACCACTTCCATAAGTAAATTAGGCCCATTTCATTGCAAAAACATTAAGCCCATAAGGCTGGGCCATTCCTAAACATAATAATATTCCTAAAATAGTGCTTTTAAAATATTATTATTTCCATGAAAAGAATATTGTAAACAAATTCCTGCAACTCAAAGTCAATTGGGTATGGGTGTATATTATATGTCAAGACCTTCCTATTTTTAGACATGAACTTGACAGCCAAGTGTAGGCATATTACCTCTATGCTAAAGGTCTTCTTAATATGTTTGAGAGTTATGGGAAGAAAAAGTGCAATGGGTTTCCGTCTCTAAGCCTTTCTTTATAATCCATTTTGGGTGTTAGTTTGAGGAATGGAAAGTCTAGTTGCTTGGGGAGGCCTCTAGCTACATCTTTGGTGCATATGTGGAATCTCCGTATTTAATTTTATGAACTGTAGATTTCGTTCTAATGATTATTGCTTACTATTTTCGGGCAATAATAACAATTTTGTGAAAATCTGATAAAATATAACAGTTTTGTAGTATGTAGATGGATTCTGAAGGGGATAGATATTTCACCAACCTTCTCAATGAAGAGTCCACTTTTGATGAACAAGAAAGTGAACAATTTACTGTGGATTATTCAAATCGAGTTGGAGGATCTCAACAAGTCCCAATTGAGGAGTCTCCAAGCACGGGCAAGAAAAAAGGAGGCAACTTCTTTGTAGAAGAGGACGAACTCCTTGTATTGGCGTGGCTCAACACTAGCATTGATTTTGTGATAGGAACTAGGCAAAAAAATGTGGCACTTTGGAAGAGAATCCTATTGTACTACAACAAATACAAGACGTTTGAATCTACACGTAATCACAATTCGCTAATGAATCATTGGTCCATGATTCAATGTGCCACAAATAAATTTTGTGGGTCCATAGCTCAGGTTTCTCTAACCGGCTCCGTTAAACAAGATAGGGTATTGGTTTGCTTTTTTTTTTTTTTTTTTAATTAATTAATTTATTATTATGGTAATTAATTTGCTATTTATTTATTTTTCTAGATTGCTCAAGCAAAAAGGCTTTACCTTGAAGTGCATAACTCAAATTTTCAATTTATGCATTATTGGGTTATACTACGAGAAGAACCAAAATGGTTGGACGAAAGTAACAAGCAAAAGAAGAAGAAAAAGAATAACAATGCTGCATCTTCTCCATCTACACCTAAGTTCTATTAACTTAGGAGACGACAACATCACCCTTGACAATGTTGTAGACCTAGAAAGACCACCCTGTAGGAAGGTTGAAAAGGATAGGTTGAGTAAAGGCAAAATAAAATCCAATGAAGATAATGGTATGAGTTCACCTATGCAGATTGTTATAAATGAGATTATGGAAGATAATGGGGAGTTGAACAAGATAAAGTTTGAAATATATGAAAAAATATATATTCCAAAGCAAGAAAGGATTGATATTGAGCGAGAAAAGATCCAAATGAAAAAAGAAAAAAGGGAAGACCAAATCATGGCAATGAATTTGAGTGAAATGAATGAAATACAAGCTAAATATTATCATTCTCTCTAGATGGAAATTCTTGCAAAAAGAAGTGGTAACATTCAGAAGTAGGTTGATTGGTCTTTTGTTTAGACTTTATGACTTAGACTTCTTTAGTAGCGTACTATTTTAATTATTGTAATTTCCTTTGAAACTCAACTTTTTGTTAATTTGCTACTGTTTTTGTTATTGTAATTTTATTTGGACCCAACCTTTTATTAATGGTGTTGGAATGGATGATATTTAATATCTATAATTTTGTGAGTGAGATATATTGTAAAATTGACTATTAGGTACCAAGTGATTGTATACAAAGGAGCCATTTTTAAAAAGAAACTCTATCGGAATTTCATTAGCAAAACAAAAAGTACAAACATAGCTAGAAGCCAACAAAGGAAAAACCATACAATGATAGTTAATGCGATAATTAAATCTAAAATTACAATATCTTACTATATCCCATGTAGTTGCCACAAGTGCTCGACTAGGTCCACTTGGAGTTGAGAATGCATTTCCCTATCTCTGATGTGTTGAGTTTGTCGAATAAATTCACTAAATTCAATAGTTGGCCTGGAAAATACTGATATAGAAGGACTTTCATCAACGGTATCATAATTGTTGTTTACTCCTTTAACATATTGCTCGTCCTCAATAATCATGTTATGCAATATTATGCATACTTGCATGATATCCTTAAAAGTATCAATGTCCCAAAAATGTGCTGGTCCACAAACAATTGCAAATCGTGATTGAAATACCCTAAATGCTCGTTCGACATCCTTTCTCGCTGACTCTTGCGCTTTAGCAAACATTTTGTTCTCATTTCCTTTAAAAGAAGGAATTGTTTTTACAAATTTTGACCACCACGAGTATATACCATCAGCAAGATAGTATCCCATTGTAAATTGTGACTATTTATCGAATAATTAACTGGAGGAGTCCGCCCTTGAAGCAAGATCACTAAATACAAAAGACCTTTCTAACATGTTAGGATGATTACGAGATCTTGGTAAACCAAAAAATACATGCCATATCCAAAGATCATTGGAAGCGACAGCTTCCAAAATGATTGTTGGTTCATGGATGTAACCATAATACATACCTTGCCATGCTACGGGATAATTCTTCCATTTCCAATGCATACAATCAATACTACCCAACATCCCAGGAAACCCAAGTCTTTCACCAATTTCTAACAACCTAACAATGTCATTTTCATTCAGTGATCTTAAATATTCATCAGAAAAATAGTAATCACCGCCTTAATAAACCTTTTTAGAGCTTCTATTGTAGTGGTTTCCCGATCCTCACGTAGTCATCCACTGTATCTACTGATACTCTATAAACAAGCATCCTTAATGCAGCTGTGATCTTCTGAAGTGAAGATAAACCAACCATTCCACAAGCATCTCTTTTTTGTACAAAGTATCGATCGTAGGCTTCCACTGCAGATTAAATACAGAGAAAAAGTGAACGATTCATCCGAAACATCCTACGAAATACATTGGCAGGAGATACAGGATCGTCGGCGAAGTAGTCATGATGAAGTCTTTGATGGCCTTCAACTCTATCACGATCTATAACAGCGTGACCTGGAACAGAACCACGACGTGTTCTAGAGTGTCTTTCGCTATTGACCCTTTCTTCTTTCATAGCAATAAATGCTAACAGCTCCAATTAATAATCAGAATCATCATTATCAAGAAGCATATTCACTAAACGATTGCGAGCCATAGAATATAAAGACACAAGATAGTTGAGAGAAAATGTCGTTGAGATATGTAAAAGTGGGAGATGAACTGAAAGTAGTGACAAGATGGGTGAATTTGGGAGATGAAATGGTATTCATATTTATAGAGGAGATAAAATATGACTGTTGGGAAAAATGACTGTTGTAAATATGACCGTTTGAAAAAAGGTCCCTTTTTTATAAAAAAAAAAAAATTAAAATTTCAAATTTCAAATTTCAAATTTCAAAATTTTAATTTTTTAATATTTAAATTTAAAAGTTTTTTAATTTTTTTTTATTTTGGAAAAAATTACCAGTTGCAAATATAATCGTTAAAAATATGACCGTTGGAAAAAATAACAACTTTTACAATTCAAATTTTGAAAGTTGAAAGTTAGTTGGTGTAGCTCAAATTTAGCTAGCATGGTTGGAGTGCAAACAAAAATAGTTAGCTAGCTATTTTATAGAATGTCCTTTTGCTAGCTAAAATAGCTCAAATTTACCTAGCATGGTTAGAGATGCTCTTATCAATTTTCTTATGTCATCATTTTTTTTAAATATTAGATAAAGAAAGAGAGAGAGAGAGAGAGAGAGAGAGAGAGAGAGAGAGAGAGAGAGAGAAAGGAGGTCTGATGGAGACATCACACTCGGCAGGTACCAAGTCATGACCAAGTGGGTCTCCTCCACGTGAATATCTGTTGGATAAATCATGGATAAATCAGTCATTTACGTTAGATTTTTGTATTTAATAATAGTCTTTTATTTTTGCAGTGCTTTCAAACGGTCGTTTATAATATATATTAAGGTATGTTAAATATTTCACATCATTTTATATTATAAAATAGTATTATCTGTCAATTGAATTTTATTCTTTTAAATGCATATTGTTACATAAGATTGATAATTCTTTTAAATGCATACTGTTACATAAGATTGATAATGCAATATAGGATTAATGCAATATATGACTGTTATGTTTTGCCTATTTTTTTTTTAATACTTTTTGTCTTCATATTTCTATTCGAAATGAATTGAATTTTTGGATTGTATTCAAAAAGCTGTTTAAAGTATCAAAGTACGTTATTTCTTCAAAAATAATTTAATGTAGATGAGCATTTTTTTTTATATGCAATGAAGGCTATTGATATTTTGCCTATTTGTAGATAAGCATTTTTTTTTTTTTTGGCATATTGTTACAAAAGATTGATAATGCAATATAAAATTCTTATGATTTGCCTATCTTTTTACTTTTTGTCTTTATATTTCTATCACAAAATGAAATATTGTAATGTAAATGAGCATTTTTTTTATATGCAATATGTTATTGATATTTTTTGCCTATTTGTAGATGAGCATATATTTATTTTTTATATGCAATATGTTATTGATATTGTATAGTAAAATAAATAGGAGATGGCTTTATCATATTTTTTCGAGGGAAGTACAATAGTGTCTAGAAAAATGACATCTCTTGAAGGTTTGAACTCTGTACAATATTAGTAAAATTTTAATTATATATTGAAAATTTTAATTAAATTTTTTGATTTTAAGAAAAAATATATGTCAATTTCGAATGAGATTATAACTACTCAAATTGGTGAACAAATCAACAAATACGCATAATTAACTACTAATTAAAGAGAACAATACATTGAAAGAGTGGAAGAAATGAGAAGAAGGAATACCAATACTGCAGAAATGGAAAATAGGAGACAAAGAATTGACCAGTTACTTAGAGCTCAATTAAACTCATATGAATCCCAAGGTTAATAAGAAATTTTACAAATTTAAAAAATTTAAAAATCTGAACAAAAATAATACCTTTGTTAGTGAGCTAATAATATGTAATACCCTTTTCTAGGATGAACAATATATGAACCAGTATGTTATGCTTTGCATGTGTTAAAGAAACCTCGCAATCGTCTCTATTGTGGCGTAGAGAAATCCGAGTGTGAACCACCGATGTTTTGTTGTGACAACGGTAAAATAAAATTAGCCACAGTCGATGTACCTGAAGAATTAGAAGACTTATTCACATCAAGCTTTGAAGAATGTATAGAATTTCGAAGAAATATACGAGCTTACAATAGCATCTTCTTATTCACATTGCTTGGAGTTCATTTAAATAAAGAGCTTGAAAAACAAGACAAGGTGTCTATACATTTCGCGTGTTGGGGAAAATGTATCATGATCTTCCGTTGTTGGTGCCTGAACAAAATGACCCACGTTACTTTCAACTCTACTTCTATGATACTGATAATGAACTCCATAATAGAATGAGAATAACATAAGAGGTCCTGTTTGAATGAGAGGATAGTTGAGAAACTGATGAGAATTCTTGAAGGGAATCCATATGCTCAATTCTTACATAGACTTAAAGACTTTCCTTCGTTAGATCAATGAAGGATATTAAGTTGGATCGACGAGTTTATAATGCTCTATCAGCAGACCAAGTTGCTGCCATCTGGATTGAGGGAAATAATCCTAATGTACCACTAAAAGGGAAATTATAGTTCATGCACACTCCAGCAACAGACATAGAGTGAGACATTATTTTGGCTGTTACGATTCGTTACAATACCCATTGCTGCTTCCAAAAGGTGAAACTGGATGGCATCAAAATATCAAGAAGCTGAATTGTTTGGATGATGGTGTCGAAAGTAGAGCTGTTCAAAACAACTCAACTACACCAAATTTTACATCTACAGAAGACATTTTTGATTAAGAAGTAGAAGGTAATGACATATCTAAGTCTCTTTCTATTGTAATTTTTGAAGCAAATGACTTAAAAACAAAAATGAACTAATTTAAACTAATTTAATTTTAAATGTCTTACGAACTTAGATGTTGGACCTAAAAAAAGGACGAAAGTCTCATGTTGAGAATACTATTCATACAAGTTGCAGATAAGAGGAAACATATAGTCTATGCTATTATCAGCTAGTAGATTATCGCAACAATTTGCAATCGATATGCACATAAAGCTCGAAACAACTAGGTTAGACTACTATAGGAGAAAATAGACAACCATAAGATCAAAACTTTATCAAGGGATAGTGGACAGTGTTATTTCCGGTGAAAGCAAAGGTTGTCAAGTTAGCAAAATGATGATCCTCCTTGCATCTTTTGTAGGCGACCCTAGAGATATGCATCGTAGGCACCTTGACGCGATGACATTAGTCCAACGTTTTGGAAAGCTAGACATCTTCATTACAATGACATGAAATCCAGAGTGGAAAGAGATTAAAGATGAACTAAAGCCTAGGAAACTTCCGCAAGATAGGCTTGATTTAACTTCGAGAATATTTCGGGCAAAACTACAAAACCTGAAGGACCAATTGTTCAAGAAAGAGATATTTGGGAAAGTCGTAGTACACGTTTACATCATTGAATTCCAAAAGAGGGGTCTTTCGCATGCACATATGTTAATACTATTAAAGCCTAGATACAAGACCACAAATCTAAATCTGTATGATAAATTTGTATGCGCAAAGATTCCAAATGAATGCGAATATCCGCTTCTATAGGAGATGGTTGTTAAACATATGATGCATGGCCCTTACGATGAAAAGAATAAAAAAAAAAACCCTGCATGAGAGATAGAGAGTACAAAAATCATTACCCAAGGGCGTTCTACTTGAAGACAATGCAGGGAAAAGATCTGTATCCAATCTATAGAAAAAAATGATAGCAAAAGGCAGGTGCGAGTAAGGAATCAAATACTGGATAATAGATGGGTGGTCCTTTACAATCCATATCTTCTCATGAAGTATAACTGCCACATCAACATTGAGATTTGCTTGAGTTTGAAAGCGGTCAAATATCTATACATGTATATCTGCAAAGGTCACGACAAGATAGCTATTTTTATTGCTATGGCTGAAGGAGACAAAGTGGTTGATGAGATTCGGTAATTCCAAGATGCAAGATGGGTGTCAACACAAGAATCGTTGTGGAGAATCCACGAATTCAACTTGAACGAGGTGAGCCCAACCATCATAAACTTGCAACTGCACCTTCTTAACAATAAATCTATATCTTATCATAAGAATCAAAATCTAGAAAACTTAATTCTCTGAGATCATGTCTAGAAGACAATGCTTATAGAGTTCTTCAAAATCTATTTAAGAAATAGTGAGACAAGGGCTTATTTGTACAGGGAGTTCCCAAAATATTACATATGGAACACGGATGGAAAGTTTTGGTCTGAAAAGAAGAAAGGAAAAGTAATCGGTCGTGTGAATGGGGTAAATCTGACAGAAGAGGAGTGTTACTATTTGAGGTTGTTACTAAATCACGTCAGAGGCCTGACATCGTTTGATGATCTATTAACTGTCGATGGGAAGAAACACTTAACATTCAAGGAGTCTACTCAGAAGAGAAGATTGCTAGAATCTGATAAGAGTATCTCAAAATGTTTAAGCGAAGTAGCTACCTTTCAAATGCCCCGAACACTTTACAGGCTATTTGCAACGCTGTTGGTCTACTACAAACAGTCTAATGTGAGGAAACTTTGGGAAGACTACTTTGAACCCATGTCTGAAGATTTCAAATGGATACATAGAGACTCGATGGATGCTCAGATTTTGTGTTCATTGAAAAGCATCAACTTCTTCCTAGAAAGCATGGGAAAAAGTATCAAGGACTATGACTTACCTTCTGAACCTACTAACTTAATTGGATCTAGGTATCGGCGTTCAAGAGAAATCGAGGATGAAATGGCAATGGAAATTCCCGCGGAAGATTATTATGTTTCCCTGACGTTGAACCCAGAACAAAAGACTGCATACAAGACTATATTAGATAGAGTCATTTCAGGAGGATCTGGCGTATTCTTTGTTGACGGTCCAGGAGGAATAGGGAAAACGTATATCTATCGTGCTTTGCTGGTTGAAGTAAGAAGCAAGGGTATAATAGCACTTGCGATGGCGACGTTAGGTGTAACAGCTTCGATAATGCCCAGGGGTCGAACGGCTTACTTGCGTTTTAAGATACCGATCCTCGCCAACGAGAAAACGTTATGTAATATGTCTAAATAAAGCGGAACTATAGAACTGATATGTAAGGCAAAGCTTATTATATGGGATGAAGTACCTATGGCGAAGAGATTCGTTGTTGAGACGTTAGACAAGAGTTTGAAGGACATATGAACTACCATAAATCTTTTGGAAGCAAGGTTATCGTTTTCGAAGGTGATTTCCGACAAGTGCTAGCTGTTGTTCCAAAAGGTACAAAGGTAGAAACTGTTAATCCAAGTTTGGTGAGATCATACATTTGGAATAACATCGAATATCTAAACTTGACAACAAATATGAGAGTGAGGGCGGACCCAAATTTTAGCGATTTCCTCTTTCGAGTTGGGAATGAAGACGAATCGACGGATAATGATGAAATGATCTGCCTTCCAGATAAAGTGGTTATCAAATACGAGAATGATGAAATATTTGAAAGTAATCTACTCCAAAGCATCTTCCCGGATTTAGAGAGAAATGCAACCTCATTTGAATACCTGACCGCACGTGTGATTCTTGCGACAACCAATGAACATGTTAATAACTTGAACGAGAAGCAGATTACAATGTTCTTAGGGGATGCTAGAGTATACTATAGTTATGATGAAGCGGTTGATGATAAGTACAATTATTACCAAGAGGAATTTCTAAATTCATTGATGCCAAACGGTCTTCCACCACACAAGTTATTTTTGAAGAAAAACTGTCGTATCATGCTTCTGAGAAATCTGCACCCATCTAATTAACTGTGTAATAGCACAAGAATGGTTTGCAAGAGTTTTGGGAATATGTTATCCATGCTTAAATAACAACATGCCAATATGCTGGGAAACAAGTGTTACTTCCAAGAATACCGCTCTCGCTGGCTAAGAATGAAGGTTACCCTTTCCAATTCATGAGGAAACAGTTACTAATACGGTTATGCTTCCCAATGACTATAAACAAAACATAGGGTCAGACAATACCAAATGTTGGTATGTATCTGCCTGAACATGTGTTCTCACATGGACAACTGTATATCGCTCTATCACGAGGAATATCAATGTCTATAACAAAAGTTCTTGTCAAAACAGATAAACAAAAAAACAAAAATAGGGTATACATGAAAAACGTGGTGTACAAAGAAATACTTTTGTCACGAAGGTAATGATAATAATGATTAATAAAAAAATTTAAAATCATGGATTACACAAAAATCTCTAAACCTTTTACATTTTGTTTTGTAAATTTTTAAGAATGTTACTAATGCTTTTATTCGTCACAAAGGATTAGTTTAGATATTATGTTATGCAAATGTTTAATAATGTTAATATTTACTTTATCCGCCAATAACATTATTTTTGTTACTGTTTCGAAGCGTAAGATTTATAAATTACAAAATCCATTACTTTTACAACGAGCATATTGAAAGTGAAGATGTCTACTGATGAAGACCAAGGTCAACAGTGCTTGATGACATGGTTTTAAAACCCAGACCGGACCGGCCGGTTGAACCGTCAATCGGTTGAGTTAACGGGTTGGTTATTCCTCAAAACCGTTTCAAGATAAAAACCGTGAGATTTAATGAAATTCGTTTGAACCCGTGGTTGAACCGGTAACCCAGTTAAACCGTTACCGGTTTAGAGGAACCGGACGGTTTTTTCACTTTGTTTGAAAGCCCCAAATTCCCCTTCTCTCTCAGCATGTCTGTGTGTTTCGCAAAGATTTCAACAATAAATCTGGGAATATAGCTTCTTTCATCTTCTTTATTCTTCAAGTAGTAGATGTCACTCTTTTCTCTCTTCTATATCTTCTCTCAATCGGCATTAATGGTGAAGGCAGACTGTGTGGCGGTGCTCTTTGTCTTTTTTTCTTAGTCTTCGTGAGTTGTATATGCTTCTTTCACCGCCACTAAAAATATTGTTCTTCTCTTTTTACTTGCAAGCTGTGCCGGGGTTGTGACTTAACACTTGACAATGGTCTCAGGCTATGTGGTCTGTCCGTTTGTGTGTTACATCAAGCATTTGGGTGTGAGAAGGCCATGTGGAGTACATAGGATCAGACTATATCCCTGTCTCCACGCAACTCCACTGATATTTGTAATCCTTTATATTTTTTATTCAATTTGTGTGGGTTAGTGTCGTGTGTGTAAGGTGTGTGACTACATGAGTGAGCTCCAGTTCAATAACATTTGTAGTTTTATGTATATTTAATCAATAGATGTAGGTGAGACTGTGGGACTATGGGAGGATCAATATGGTGTACAATTTATGTGAAATTCCATAATACAATTTATTAATATATGTGAAGATTTTATATAATAAGGGTTATTAAACTTCATATTTATGCATCATTTTTTCAATTATTTATAATTATTAATAATTAACATATTTATGACGTCACGGTTCAATACCGGTTTGACCCAACGGTTGAACCAATAACCCTTAACTCGGTGATTTTTCCAGTTTGATCAACGGTCCGGGTTTTAAAACATTGCTTGATGATAAGTCAATTAGAATAGTCTCAAAACAAATCAATTATCAAGGTTAGGGTGCTTCATTGAGGATCTATAGATACTTATGCAACCAAGAAAGGAGCTAGCAAGATTTGGAAAATCATTCTAATTGACAATAAGGTTAGGACATTAAACATAATAATCAAATTTAATATTAATTCGTTTATTTATTTATTTTATAATGTCATTGACTTTAATTATTACAATTACAAATATCATTTTATGATATATTCATCAACATCATTCTATGATTTTTCGTTACAGCGAGCAACTATACAGGTTGTCATTTTCAATGATGCGGTTAAGAAGTTCAAAGAATTGTTCATGAAGGATTGGACCTACTTTATTGAAAACAACGTAGTGAAGGGTGTAAATAAAATATTCTTGAACGTTCACAAAGAAATTGAGTTGTCGCTAAATGTGTATACCGAAGTCAACTAAGCAAAGACAGAAGTGACCTTAAAGAATCTGAAATATGACTTCATACCAGTTGAGGAAGTAATTAAATAGGGGGATGGAAAGAAAACTTTTGGTACGTATTCTTAAATGAAAGAAGATAATGCATATAACTTGCTATGTAAAAATCGATATATTAACATTATGAACCCCTTGCAAATGTTATAGGATTCGTGATAGATGTAAAGCCATTGGCTAACATAAACAAGAAAAATAATGAACGAGGGCCAATAAAGATGCGAAAGATCATTAAGAAAAATACAGAGTAAATCACAAACCCTATATGACTCTACCATTTAATATCCTAGAATATATTCAATTACTAATTACAATAAAATCATTTTTTGTAGATCGAAGACTCTTTAAGTTACTTTATGGGGTGACTTAGCAGTGAGCGAAGGATACGTGCTTGAAAGATTAACCAGAGAAAAACCTGTGATTGCCATTTCAAAAGGAAAATGAAGCATCTATGAGAGTAACATACCAATTAATTATACTTAATGTATAACAAAATTTTTTTTTAAAAAAACTATATTTAACAATTTTATGTATTTTTTATTGATTCGTAGATGAATTCCATCTAATCACTGTATCAGTTATAACAATACAAATAAGTCCAGACCTGGAACAAGTAAAGCAAATGCAAAAATAGTATAATCAAAACCTATCTCAAATTCTGAAATATATAATGTTTTTTTCAAAATGCATAATGCATATTTAATAATTATAACATAATGCAACATGCAGGTTCACATCACTCATTGGTAGTGACGACTATGAATAATTTTGCTTACTGAATCTCCATTTCAGTTGACTGAATTCGTCTGATGGCTTAATTGTGCATGTGCCCCTTACCCCTTTTCAAACCCTTCAACCACGACTTGTAGCTCCCATTTTGCTGCACTTTGAAGACCAAGAGAGAGCGAGAACGAGAAAGAGGGAAGAGAGAGAAAAAAAGTATTTGGAGAGAGAAAATCACATTTTTCTCTTGCATGCTTGGGTTTTTTACTCTCTCACCTCATTTCCACGCTTGGACTCGCATTCTAGGGGCTAGATTTGAAGATCTACACATGCTTGCGTAGGATTCAAGATTGATCTGTGGAACTTGGAGCTTGTTCTTGAGTTTTAGGCTTAGATCCAACCCTCTTGACACATTTTCTCTACGTTTGGTGCAACATATTTAAGATAGGTGTAATTTTCATGGGTTTTAACCTTAGGGATGATAATGAGTTAGGATATAAGCCTATACATGTTGAATAAAATGTATATTGGTGTTATTTATGAGTTTACGTGATTTTTGGGTGTATTATCATATATATTTTGTAATGCATGTACTGAGGGGTCTAGTTTACATAACCCTATATTTAGGAATATTATATTTAGGAGTATATGGATTGATATACTTGTTATATTTTGGTTTATTTTGGATGTATATGCTATGTAAATTCTTGTTGGTCTATATTTTACATGTTTTACATAGCCCCACTATCACACCCCATTTTTGCACCACCTTACTAGGATTCATCATTCCATGCATGTTTTTGAGTCTAGTCACTTGCATTAGTCTTCTAGAGTCACAAGGACAATGGATATGAATTTTGGTTCAATTCGGAGTTGATCTTGAGGGATAATAAGAGCTTTTGTGACTTGAGGGGCATAATCGTCTTTTAAGTCCCAAACTTTTCATTTGACCTTGAAATGATCTCCAAATTGTCAATTGGAGTTCATATGGATGCATATGAGGTATTTCTAGGTTCAATTTGATAAATCAATGGCTCGGGATTAAAATGGCTCGATGTAGTTCAAGTTGGTTAATTGACCCTCCTTTGAGTTAGCTCTAATTGACTCACAATTACCAACCAAATCCTTTCAAATTGACTTTCATTAGTCATCATTTTACCCCCAAAAGTGTTTTATGAAGTTCAATTTTGATATGGAAAGCATTTGGTTTGATCCTATGTGCACACGTATGCTTAGCGAAGGTAGAGCATAACGGTTAACCGCCTTTGTCAAACCTAACCATGACTCCATGGTTAGTGGTTTTCACCCTAAAATGTTCAAAATTGTATTCCTCATCGAAACACGGTCGTTTTGGCTTTTGTTTCATCAAAATCGGAATTAATTTGCCCCTTGAAACACTCCTAGAAGGTAAGGGAGTCCAAAAAAAACAAAAAGCTGATGTGGGCTCGGGTGACCACCCAAGCCTGGGCGGCTAGCCGCTTGGGCCCAGGTGGCTAGCCGCCTAGCCTTGGGTGGTCACCCGAGGCCACTTTCCTATTTTCTTTATGCTTCCTTGCTGAAGCGGATTTCTTCCTATTTTGACGAACAAGGACTCTTTTGGACGAGTTTCCTTCTAATTTTTGGTAACTTCTGAGTTACTTAAGCCCCAAGGGGGTCTCTAATAACCCTTGGATTAATTATTAGGGTTTTAATCCCAGCCATTGGTTAATCCTAATTGAAGTCTATAAATACCCCCCTATGCTTCAGCACAAGGGGAGCCACTTTATGCCTAAAAACCTAAGTGTTTGAGAGAGAATAAGAGAGAGAGAGACTTGAAGGAGAGCTGGAGTTCTTGCTGTCGCCTTAGAGAATATTGGTTCAAGTCATCCATAAGAGGAAGAGAGAGTCTCTACAGCAGCAAGGAAGCTTCTTCTTAAGGTATTCCTCACTCTTTATTCATGTTGAATATGGGTTTTCATATAAGATAGGCTTATTGCATGTTAAAGGTAGCTTTTTTATCATGTATTAACATTCTAGCTAGTTAATATACATGGAATATCTACTGTTTATTATAAGTTTAGCATGCTTTAAGGTTGTCCTATGTGTTTTTAGGCATAGTTGTGATTCTTATGCTCCCGTTGTCCTTGTTTTAGAGTAGTGTTATCGCATGCTAGAGTTAGGATTTTTATCATGTTTTATTGCTTTAGTTAGTTAATATGCATGATTTAGGTTCTGTTTAGTTTGGTTTTAGTATGTGTGGAGTATGTTTTGTGTGTTTTTAAGCATATTTGTGAGTTTAGGGCTGTTAGTGTCCTTATTTTATGTTGGTTTTCATACAGCATGTTAGTTTAGGCTTTTTCATTGGTTTTTCTTCGTAGTTGCTGTATATGTTTTGCATATAGAGTAATTATGGTATTTTTGCATGCATGTTAGTTTATTTCTAGGGTTTTTATGCATGATATGGTTCTAGGATTGTGTTAGGGCTTATGAAAGTTTGCTGTTTTTGCTGTTAGCATGATTAGTGGATGATTTTAGGCCATAATACTATTCAGTCCAGATTTATATATCATTGTGTTTGCATGGTTTTGAGCACGTGTGAGGGTGCAAATAGGTGTGGTATTAGTCCTATGGCAAATAGGGCTGCCAATGCTTGAAATGGCTAATGCTTAGAGCTATTGCGCTCAGGTAAGTGGGTGTGAAGGTGCCCCAATTCACCTCTCTTCTTAACTCTTTCTTTTCTCCCTCCTAGGGTTAGTTTTTAATATGAATCAATGGTTCTAATCAAAGGTTTCCTTCAATAACAAATTCTGGTTTTTATCAAAGTTTTCATATTGTGGAGTTCTTTCTAAAATCAAACTTGGTTTTTTCTATCATATTCAACTCTCTTTTGAATAAGGAAACCTAGGGTTTTTACCATAGGTTTGTATTAAGTCTTAACCCTATTTCTAATCGAACTACGTGGACTTTGATCCATGTGTTTCGTTGCATGGTACGTAGGCACTCTTCGTGAGGCTCAAGTCCGTTCTAGGATCCAAGTATCCTAGGATTTTTTTTTTTTTGTATTTTATTCTTTATTTTGTATTTTATTTGTTTGTTATGCATGGATGGATGAATGAAATGTATGATATGCATACAATTCTTGTGATGATATACTTGCTGATTTTTGTATGGAAAAGATCTTAATTTAGCCCAAATAAACCGAGAGACCGAAAGGGTGACATGGGTGCCTATAGGCTTTGCCTAGAACCTTCCCATGTCATAACTTAGCCTCCAAATCCTCAATTTCTTTGGTTTCCAAAAGACTGTTTTTGCTTTTCCTTTTTAAACATGGAGTCATTCAAATTGTTTTCCTAAAACAAACTATTTTTAGGGTTTTCCTTGTTTCCTTTAAAAAATAAGGTGGCGACTCCTTTTCTTTTTTCAAAGCCAATTTCATTTTCTTTCCAATCCTTGTGGGCCCAATTTCCGGGGTTCACAGTTTGGCGACTCCACTGGGGATTTGTGAGCTAGACTCTATAAAGTTTAATTGGGCTAAGTTAATTTCTTATGTTTAATTAAAATCAATCACATGCATCCGCTTGATTGTGTGCTTTCATTTATTGCATTGTGTGCGCAAACTCTTGCATGCTAGGATCGATGTCCCTCGATGTATCCTTGCCAACGATGGGCCTAGTTTCAACCTTGGTTTTCCTGATTCCAAGTGTTGGGACGAAAGCTATCAACCTATCTTGCCAAGTACCCTTGGGCTTGCCCTTGGGTATATTAAATGAGTTAATCACGTACTGCTGGACCCACGCGGCGTTCTTGATGCCACATGTGGTTAGGTATAAGGATTGCTCAAGCAAGTGAAGGACCCTAGCCTACCCTCTTTTAGTTCATGTAGTGGGCCTTATAGGACACTATGGTCTCACCATTATGCACCCACAATTGTTTGTAATGATGCTATGCCGTGTTTGTGGTGTGAGGCTTTATATCTTATGCCCTTAACATATACCTTTAAACCCTAACTTTTGTTACGGCCATGGGTTAGGAGGAATAAGTTAAGGAAATAGGATGTAAAGCTATGTTTGTGGTGTGCTAGTCCTAGGGGAATAATTAAACCTAATTGAAGGACTCTATACCCTATTCTTTTAAACATACCCTTAATCCATGACCCTTGTAAAGGTAATTGGATAAAAGGAATGAATTAATTGAATATGTTGTAGAGACCGAGTTCATTAAGGAAAATATGGAGGTTTAGGACAAGTCCTTAGGCTAAAGGTTAAAACTTTTTTATCCATAGACGTGCTGGCTTGGATCCGCAATCCGCAAGGGCGTCTAGTGAGTGTTGAGTCTACCCATCAAACAGACATGGTCGACGAAAGAACTAGTGATGGGCATTTTGACCTTGAGGCTTGCCTGAAAGCCATTATGACCAAGCTTGACCATACTGCCGAGACCTTTGACACGGTATTGAAAATGGCTCAAGAGAACCAACAGAAGATGGCGGATCTTGAACAAAATGGTTCTAAGGCCCATTCCTCGGGTATACCTCATGGGGCTGGCACCGAAGAGGGACTCAATCCAATGAGAACACCAAGACAAGGGAGGAAAGTAGCTCAAAACCTGTGGTTACCAACCTAGAAGGGGAAACCAAAGGGAAAGGTTCTAGCAGTGATTCCATGTTAGCTAGCAAGGTAGAAGCATTGGAGAGAACTATAAAAGGGATTCGTAGAGCCGATGACATGGTCGATGTGTGGACTTTATCTCTGTTTCTAATGGCTCGTATTCCATTACAATTCAAGATGCCAGAGTTAGAAAAGTTCAATGGGACGGGTTGCCCTAAGACTCATTTGAAGATGTATGTGTGAGCTATGCACCTTCGAGGGGCCACTGACGAGCTTTTAGCTCAAATGTTCCATGAAACCTTAGCCACTTCCGCTTTGAAATGGTTCTTATCCTTGGATGAGAACAGAACTCGGACTTGGGAAGACATATGCAATGAGTTCTCGGAGCACTACAAGTATAACACAGAGGTGGACGTTACTTAAAGGGACCTGGAAACTACCAAGCAAGGGGCTCATGAAACTTTCTCCGCCTACATTACAAGGTGGAGACAAAAGGCGTCAAGAATGACGGATAGGCCGAATGAGGAAGACCAAATTCAGTTGGTGGTTAAGAACCTGTTGCCTGTGTACCACAAGCACCTATTTGCCTACTATTTCCCAAATTTCAAAGCTCTTATAGGGGCTAGTACGCAGGTTGAAGATGCTATCAATGATGGGACAATCAAAACTGAGGAAGTGAGGAGTCGCAAGACAAACTTTACTGGAAAGAACAATGCCGAGGTCAACACCATAACTCAACCCATCCAACCCTTCTCTCTCAATGATGTCAACCCACCTCGCCAATTCACTGACCTATTTATGCCACTCGAAAGAGTCCTTGAAAAGCTTGTAAGCCGTGACCTATTGAAGCCACTCGACCCAAGAACCCCACCAAATCCCTTACCCAAGAACTACAACGAGAATGAGTACTGCAAGTACCACCAATCCAAAGGCCATGCCACCAATCGTTGTATTCGCCTTCGCCACCAAGTCCAAGACCTCATTGACAAGCAAGTCATCTCACTACCAACCCGTCCAAATGTCACCCGTAATCCTCTCCCATCACACAACAACACTCCCCCACCTAACACCATAAATGCTATTAGGATTGAATCCTCTCGCCCTCGTCGGCCCATAAGACAATACACTCCACTCCCCATAACCTTAACTCACCTTTTCACTATTTGCTGTAATAACAGCTTTATCATGCCACTCCTACCAAAGCGAAGGCCATCAATCCCTCACCAATATTGCTAATACCATCGTGCACCCGGCCATGACACCGAGGCTTGTTCTATGCTAAAGAAGATCATTCAAGACCTCATTGACCAAGAAGTTTTGTTGTTGCCCAAAAAATCCATCCAACAAGAGCTGAAAGAAAGATATGAAGTAGGGGATCCTCAGGTTGGCCTATTGGGTGAATCATCGGGGAAATTTGATTACTATATGCTTTACTCGAGCCTGAGTCCAATATCAAATGAGCCAATAGTCCCTACAGGTTGGGATAACCCACCAATGGAAATGGAGAGCATCGACATGATAGAATGGGATGACTTAATGAATAACTCCAAGGAAGTCCATGACATATGGGCTAGTAATGATGAGTTGGACCATATAACAAGAGGAGGTCATCATTTCAAGCCTCCCCACCTAGAATTTGAGAATCCGTTGGAAGATCTGGAAGAGCAGAAGCGCCTTAGCTTGCAAGAAGAAGATGATGAGGTGCTTAGGCAGCTAAAGAAGACCAATGCCAACATCACTATTTGGGGCTTGCTCATGGCCTCGCATAAGCACAGACAGACCGTGTTGAAACTGATGAATCAGATACAAGTGCCCGTTGACACATCCCCCGAGGGTCTGGTACATTTGGTGAATCCAACTCCCAAGAACTTAACCATTGTGATCACCAATGTGGACCTACCTAAAAGCGGGCCAAGCCATTCTGAAGCTCTCTATGTGACCGTTGACACTATGGGGAAGAGGGTTCCTACCGTCCTTATCGATAATGGGTCCGCACTGAATGTATGTCCTCTCCAAACTGCCACTGTCTTGGGTTTGGGGCCCACCGATTTCATGCCATCTGGGCAGACCGTAAGAGCTTATGACAACACCCACCGAGAGGTAATAGGAGTGGTTACCTTGCATCTAATCATGGGACCCACTGAATTTAGGGTGGAATTCCAAGTGTTGGATGTGCCGTCATGTTTCAATTTGCTGTTGGGCCAACCTTGGATCCATCCTACTGGGGCTGTTCCATCTTCACTCCATCAAAAGGTGAAGTTTCCTTATGAAGGAGCCATAGTAACACTTCAAGGGGACTATGAATTGAAACTCCCAGGCGTGCCTATATGTGAGATATAACCAGAATCAGTAGCAGTACCACTATCTGGTTTGGATTATGTCCAATGCATTGAGAAAGAGTTGAATGAATCACCACGCCATTACCCTTCTATAAAGCAGTATGTCCCACATACCTTTTACCCAAGTTCTGACCCAGCCTTGGCAGATAAAAGTTTTGGTGACAGATACTTCACAGAAGGGCCGAATCCTCAAAGCTTGACAAGTTGGTACCACTCTATCCAAGATCCAGATGGAAGCTTGAAAGAGGAAGACTGGGCAGAGAACCTTGATGCAGGGGCTATGAATGAAATGTTCCAAGACATGATCCTCACCGTGGAAGGCTCGACCATTGAAGAACTCCAGGGTTCGTCCATTAGCCATGCTACCGTGCCACTCCTTAATTGGTACCTTGAAAGTGGTGTCATTACAGAGATCCGTAAAGAAGAAGACCTTGGCCTACCTGATAGCAGCTTGTAGGTGTCTTAGTTTAGTAATATTTCCCTAATTCAATAAGATGTATCTACTTAACTCACTTTGTGGAGTCATAGTGTTGATACAGATTTGTTTATTTTCTTTCTTCTTTTGTGTGTCATTCCTAGTCAATAAAGTGTGCTTTCTTTCTCTATATATGTAGTGTCTCTTTTCTCTCCTCTATGGATATTTATGGCATGGATATAGATCCTAGGAACGATGTCCCCCCGGAGCTCGTTGAGCAAAGGAAAAGGGGCGTCACCGAACCTAATATGGATGAATTGGAATCAATCAACTTAGGGACGAATGAATTGCCAAGAATAGTTAAAATTGGGAAAACCCTCTCCCCCGTTGAAAAAGAAAGAATGATCTCCTTCTTAAAAGCCAACATTATGGCTTTTGCATGGTCTTATGAAGACATGCCTAGCATTGACCCTGATATTGTGCAACACTATATCCCCACTAATTCCCTAAAGAAGCCGGTAAAGCAGAAACTCAGAAGATTAAAACCAGAATGGGCTCTAAAAGTAAAAGAAGAGGTAACTAAACAACTAGACGCGGGGTTCCTCTAAGTTGTGGAGTATCCCGAGTGGTTGTCAAACATAGTTCCTGTACCTAAAAAAGATGGGAAAGTGAGGATGTGTGTCGATTTTCGAGATCTCAACGCCGCGAGCCCTAAGGATGACTTCCCTTTACCCCATATCGACGTGTTGGTGGACAGCACAGTGGGACATGCACTCCTCTCCTTCATGGACGGATTCTCCGGGTATAACCAGATAAAGATGGCGCCTCAAGACGTGGAGAAAACAGCCTTTATCACGCAATGGGGAACGTATTGTTACAAGGTAATGCCTTTTGGCTTAAGAAACGCTGGGGCTACTTACCAAAGAGCAGCTACGACCCTATTACATGATATGATCCATAAGGAAGTCGAGGTTTACGTCGATGATATGATCGTGAAGTTCATGGATAGGGAAGGGCATTTCAAGGCACTAGAGAAATTCCTAGAACGAGCAAAGAAGTACAATCTCCGTCTAAACCCACAGAAGTGCGCTTTTGGTGTCACCGCAGGCAAGCTGTTGGGGTTCATGACCACTCAGAGGGGAATCGAAGTGGACCCAGGGAAGATAAAAGCTATTGTGGAGATGGAGCTGCCTAGCACTGAGAAGCAGATCCAGGGTTTTCTAGGAAGAGTTCAGTATATAAGTCGATTCATTGCCAACTTGACCATGGTTTTCGAACCAATCTTCAAATTGCTTAAGAAAGGTCTGCCAAAAGTGTGGAACGAAGAATGCCAAGAGGCCTTTGAGACCATTAAGAGATACTTGAGCAATCCTCCAATGTTAGTTCCCCCATGGCAAGGTGTACCACTTTTGTTATACTTAACGATCACCGAAACCGCGACGGGAGCTATGTTAGTTCAATATCTCGAAGGGTCTATAAAGGAAAATGCCATTTATTACTTAAGCAAGAAAATGACAGACTATAAAGTAAAGTACAATGCAATTGAAAAGGCTTGTGTGGCACTAGTGTGGGCAACGCAGAAACTCCAACACTACATGATGTCCTTCGAAGTGTTCTTGATAAGTCGCATGGACCCGTTGAAGTACCTGATAGAAAGGCTAGTATTATCATATAGAACTACTCGATGGTCAATTCTCCTCAATGAATTTGACATCAAGTATGTAAATCAGAAGTCTATCAAGGGAAACGTTATCGCAGATTACCTAGCTAGCTGTCCTGTGTCATCATCCACTCCGTTCAATAATCAATTCCTAGACGAGGACGTACTAGAGATTGGTAGAAAGACTTGGAGAGTATACTTCGATGGGGCAGCCAATAAGAAGGGTTATGGGATAGGAGTCCTCTTGGTTTCACCTGAAGAGGCATTTACACCGTTGGCGGTCAAGTTGGGGTTTGAAGCTACCAACAACATTGCTGAGTATGAGGCTTGTATCTTAGCATTAGAAGCGGCACTTGAATTTGGGATCAAAGAATTGGAAGTGTTCAGGGACTCGGCGCTAATCATTTGTCAGATAAAAGGGGAATGGAAAACTCGAGATGAGAAGCTATTGCCCTACCATGCCTATCTGGAAGCTCTAACTAGGGAGTTCTCAGAGATAGAGTTCAACTACCTGTTAAGGAACAAAAACTAGTTTGCTGATGCCTTGGCAACCCTAGCATCCATGGTGGAGATACCTGAAGGGGGAAATGTGAAGCCGTTGGTGATAGAATGCCGAGACAAGCCTGTGTACTGTTGTGCAATCCGAGGAGGGGAAGTAAATGATGGTCACCCGTGGTTCCATGACATAAAGAAGTTCATTGAAGAGAGGGAATACCCAGAAGGAGCATCTCGTATCGACAGAAAAACCTTAAGACGGCTGGCGAGTCACTATATACTTTGTGGAGGAAAGCTATATCGGAGATCATACGACGGGATCCACCTATTGTGTGTCACCGAGGAGGAAGCCGAGCATTTGATTAAAGAAATCTATGAAAGGACAGGGGCTCCGCATATGAATGGCTATATGGTGGCTAAGAAAATCATGAGGCTAGGCTATTATTGGTCTACCATGGAAAGAGATTGCCACGCACATGTCAAGAAGTGTCATAAATGCCAACTGTTCACCAGTGGACAACATTTGCCTTCTATGCCTTTAATAAGTATGTCGTCACTATAGCCATTCGCAGTATAGGGGATAGATATCATCGGACAGATCAAGCCAAAGGCATCAAATGGGTATGAATACATCCTGGTTGCTATCGATTATTTCACTAAGTGGGTGGAAGCAGCGTCCTTCAAGATCTTGAATTCCAAAAAGGTAGCACAGTTCATACAGCACAACATTATCTATCGATATGGGGTACCGCATGAAGTTATCTCAGACAATGGCTAGCACTTTCAGAAAGAAACCCATGAGCTCTTGCAAAAGTACAGCATAGTTCACCATTTGTCGTCACCATACCGTCCTTAGACTAATGGAGCAGTGGAAGCGGCTAACAAGAACATCAAGAAGATACTACAGAAGACTGTGGACTCACACACAGATTGGCATGAGAATTTACCGTTGGCTCTATGGGGTTACAAAACATCAATAAAGTCGTCAACAGGAGCTACCCCTTACTCTCTAGTTTATGGAATGGAGGCCGTGTTGCCAGTTGAATTAGAGGTTCCTACACTAAGGGTTGCCGTGGAGAGCCAGATAACAGAAGTGGACTGGGTTAAGAGTCGTTATGACGAGTTAGCTTTACTGGATGAAAGGCGGTTAAGGGCGCTATATCATGTGCAGGGGTATTAGCGGAGAGTCGCCAGAGGATTCAATAAGCATGTCAAAGATCGAGGTCTAAAGAAAGGGGATGTAGTGTTGAAAGAAATCAGAGCTCCAGTGTTTGATCCGCGGGGAAAATTCAAGCCAAGTTGGGGTGGACCATACATTATCAAAGAGATATTGCCAGCAGGGGCTGTTCGCCTCATGGATTTACATGGAATTGAGTTCGCTCGTCCAACTAATTTTGATCAGTTGAAAAAATATCATGTTTGAGGCCTGCTAGGTTGAAAACCCATAAGGGCGGCCTAGGCAAAAGTTAAGGCATGAGAGCTACGTAAGACCTGATTCTCCATTA
The DNA here is from genome assembly GCA_039720395.1 of Liquidambar formosana. Classification (NCBI taxonomy): domain Eukaryota; kingdom Viridiplantae; phylum Streptophyta; class Magnoliopsida; order Saxifragales; family Altingiaceae; genus Liquidambar; species Liquidambar formosana. The sequence continues at coordinate 11,636,363 of CM077828.1, read as the reverse complement.
AAAAAAAAAACAAACAAACAAACAAACAAACAAAAAAAAAAAAAAAAAAAATCATGGAGATACGTAGGCAACCCATAAAGTTACCTTGGGTGCGGTCTAAATCAAATAACAAAATCCCAAATTTAATTTATTATTGGCAATTTATTCGAAACTAAAATTGATTGACATAGCAATTCATTGGTATTAAGTAAAAGAACTATAAATATGCCATAAATATCCTATTCTATTGAGTCTTCAGGTTTTCTTGGGCTTCTTTGTAGCTCGCTTTTTAGCTTTATTCTTCTCCCTTTCGTGTCTTCTTTTCTTCCTCAAGTCATGTTCATAAGCTGCTGTCACTGCTTCCATAATATCTTCTCTGCAAGGTCCAAGTTCGTTATTCTTGATAAGTCCAAAAATCCTTTCTCTTCGAGTAGTCTCTCTCTCACCCAAATTGTTTTTCAACCATTCCTTATACTCAGGGCTCATCATATATGGACCATCATTGTTCGTAACTTAGGTTAGTGTTAGCTTGCTAGGCCATCGATCCTTCGCCCAAGTCACCACAGAAAGACCCGCAGGCACCACAGGATAGTCACCTTTCAAGGAAGTGGGTATGGTTTGCATGGCACCCATCTGACGAAGGACCCTTGAAGGCCAATAAAATGAAGTGAACCTCAGTCCTATGAGTCTCACCATGGCACATCCAGAAGTTCGCAGAAGCACCTGTTCACTGCAACCCCATATGAAGACAAACCACTTTATATTCCTCTATGAAAGGGTTTGGAAGTAACCTAGCCAATCCCTCAATGAAAATTCTCCAGGAAATTCAATACGGTGAAGACAGTAATGCTGGGGCTTGTATGGTGTAATGGCAGTGGGTGACAAGAAATTCAGTCTTTCAAGCAACCACATCTGCAGCAGAATGGGGCTACCTCCTAAGGGAACCTTTGGGTCCTCATGAGTTTTATCCAAACCATTCAGGGTTTCAGCCAGTACCATGGGAATTAAGTTATGACCCTTGGCAAGAAGAGGAATCAACTCACAGATTTGTATGGGAACATGTGGAGTACCAGTTGAAATAAGGAAACGACCAATAAGGCAAAAGGCAAGTGCATGCTTAATAGGAAAGGTAAATTTCAGAATACCTTTGCTATCATAGGCCAAGAAAGAGGTTGCCAGTTTCATCAAGTCTATCATATGGTCTTTTACAAACGTGGAGGCATATTGTTGGTGAATCCCAAGGAGGTTGGAGAAAGAAGTAAGAAAGCTTGGGCGAGGAGTAGGGAGAATAAAAGGACCTATCGGTGAAACTCCATACAATGCGCAAAATTCCTCCATGGTTGGGCACAGTTCTTCATAGTTGAAGCGGAACACATGAATTTGGGGATCCTAAAAATATATAGCAGCAGCTAGGAGGTTTGCTTCAAGCTTCACATGCCTCAAGGAGAGCAATGGATCCAAGCCAAAGCACTTGAACTTAGATTTTGCTTCAGCACTCATAACTCTCAAAAACCCTCCTAAAAATTTGTCTAGAGCCTCCATAATTTCTAATGAATGAATACAAGTAGGTTTAGGAACCCCTTGGATGTGTTTTTATAGGGAAAATGTCACAAATCCAAGTTCTAGAAGGAGAAAACCCGTCAAAATAGGAAGTTTCCTATTCAAAGTGGGATTTCCGCTTCGGGCTCGGGTGACCACCCAGGCCTGGGCGGCTAGCCACCTAGGCTTGGGCAGCTAGCCGCCCAGCCCCGGGTGGTCACCCGAGGCCGTTTTCCTATTTTGCCCAGTTTTGCCTATTTTCGACCCTATTTGACCCCTATATGGTTATGTGACCTTGGGAAGCTTATTTTGAGCTTATTTTTGCGCAAAAACATGAGTAAATCACCATAATGGAATTCCAAAAGTCTCATAAAAAGTACCAAAGCAAGTGTTCAAAGAAGAGTTACAAAGCACAAAGAGAGATGTTTCATTCATTTACAAAGCAAGAGGATAAGCTAAGCTAATGATCTCCCGTGGTTCTTCTCTTCCTACTTGACTCGCCCCTACCACGACCAGCATGAGGATTCCTTTGGGGTGGCATTGGTTGTGGTGGACGCAGTGTGGAGACCTGTTGCAAAGAAATCAATTAATAAAGAAGGGTTATGCCTTTAGTTCCTATGATTGGAATGAACAAAGGGAATGTCTTACAGTGGGATTTAGTTGCCCTTCTAGCACAGAGTTTGCCAAACTCATCCTAACAAGGTCCCGCCTTAATCCCTCGCTGAGTTCAAGGCACTCCTGTGCGTACTCTCAGGGAACCTAAAAGATGAACATGGTTAATAAATAATGAAAGAGGTTTTAAGGAAGGCAAAGGCTTAGAGCTTACATGCTCATAGCTTGAGTTAATCCTGGGGACTTCATCAAAAGCAGGGTGAGTAATATCAGTCCTCATGAACTCCAACCCATTGCATAGGTTCACTTGCCAGTCAAGAACTGGGAGAGGTGGCTGTGCCATTCCCCCCATCTCATAATCTTCATCTCCATGAGTCATGCCTGTAGAGGACCCTACTGTGGAACTATGTCCACGAGCTTGACGGCCCTGTAATAGACAATTTGTTTAAGAGGAGTGCTTGCATAAATCAATAATTGAAAAGAATGGGATAGAGACTCACCCCTTGAGGTGGGAAGCCAATGACTCTAGGGCGCATCAGGAATTGATTACAGAAAGTCATGTAGTCAGTATTGGGTGAGGTGAACTCTTCAGCATCCCATCCAGTCAGAGCTTCCATCAGCTCATCCCCATCCAAAGAGTCGGTGTGCCTCATATTCATGGGAGGCAAGACAGGGGTAAGAACGGCATCCACTCGTCCTTTCACCTGCCTAAGGACGTACTCTCCCAAGTACCAATATCGCCCAGAGAGACCCTCAAAGAGTACCCTCTTCCCTGTCAACTCCAAGCAGGACACACACCTCTTAGGTAGCCTACCTTCCCACAATCCCCATGGGCTCCACTCTACCTGTTGAATTTGAAAAAATGATGAGCAAGATAATAAAAAAATGAATGAAAGAAAAGAATGAGGAAGGAAGATTACCATATCGGCATTTAGACTTGCCAAGTACGCCCTTGCATGGCCGTAGTCATGCCTATTGGGGGCGCGCACAGCTATCTTGTTTGGAACATAGTTCCCAAGTATGGGCCACTCCTGTATCTCGTGGTCCAGTGTGGGGCGGCACAGTCCCAAGTATTCATAGTACCATATCTGTCAAAATTTAAGAAAAGCAGTTAAAATCAAGTCAAGTTTGAGAGGAATTTAAAAATTAACATTTTTACTTACCTCTCAAACAAATGGAAGCCCACCAAAGTTCTTGGAAACACCTCGGGACATGTCGGACATGGATTTGTACATGGTGGCTAGTGTAGCCCCTCCCCAGTTATACCTCCCCATCTTGTGGACATCCACCATAGAAGCAAGATAGCCCAGTTATGCCATGTCATTAGCACCAACAAAGAGAGTGCAAGAGAACATATAGATCAAGAATGCCCTAGCTATGCACTCGGGAGCCACTCCCGCACCTTCTACTTGGTTGGCAAAATTTTCGAATAGCCATGTTCTCCTAACACCGCGTGAGCCCACCTCAATATCCATCCCCAACATAGTTAGGAGATAGGCACTATCCGTGTTGGCATCCCCATAAAATTCTAACCTCTTTCCTTTGAGGCTTAAGGCGGTGATGATTGAAAAATCCTTGGGAGTCATGGTCATCTCCCCAAAACTAAAGTGGAAGATGTTGGTGGTATCCCACCATAGTTTAGCTAAGGCAAGGAGGGCTTGCCTATCCCATTGTTCATTCTATAGGGAGTCAAGAAACCAACTAAAACCCACTTTCTTTATGAGGTCTCTTGCGGAAGGTTGGGTGTGTTCCATATGCTTCTATGAGGTCTCTTGCGGAAGGTTGGGTGTGTTCCATATGCTTCCACTACCCAATAAGATTCTTTATCGAAGACCTTGTGCGTAGGTCTTGGAAGTTGGGCTAATCAAGAAGAATTATTCACCTAGTTAGTGTAAAAATCATATGCAAGCATTGATAATTGGCTTTTCAAAAACTAAGTCTTTTAGTTCATGAACAAGTAAACCTTGCTTTGAAAGTTTATGAAAACATTGGTTTTATTCTTCAAACTCATGATCATTGGTAAACCATGCATTCCAAGACCATGGAAACATGGATTTTTCAAAGAAAATAATAAGCAAACTTTGTTTTCCAAAGTGGTTTTTTAAGGAAAAAATAAGCAAACCTTGCTTATGAAAGCATTGGTTTTTCAAAAATATAGCAAACTTTGTTTTTCAAAGTTCATGAAAAGGCTTGATTTTGTTTCTAAAATCAATTAGAAATGAATGCCTATGATTTTGCCTTGCAATACACATCAATTTTACAAAGATTGGATGAATTTTCATCACTCAAGCATTTTATCAAACACTTGGTGGGCACTATTCACCAAGCTTTCAAATTGAATTCTTTTCACACCCAATCCTTGCCAAAATCAATGGGCATTGCAAACATTGCTAGGAAGACTCATAGAGAGTCCATGGGAATGCATTTCAACTAACAAAAATGAAAATTTCAAAGAAAAGTTTAAAATGGGTAAGCTTACCTCTTGCTTGGAATGGAGAAAAGAGAGATGATTCCTTAGTTCTAGGAGCAATTTCCCTTGAGGAACATCATATGTTGGTGCCTTGTATCTACTCTTTGAGTCAAGGAATGGATACTTTGAAGTGGGAGCTTCATTTGAATCCATGGTGGATGAACTAGCTTGTTTTGAGCAAAAATGGGTTTAATGGGTTTTTGATTTGCAAAGTGCTGCAAATTTGTTGTTTTTGATGTGAAATTGGGTGTTAATGAAGCTATTTCATGTGTATGAATCCCTCTTGAAGTGTGGATTTGAATGCCTTTGGGTGTTGAAGTGATTTTGCAAAATGGGGTAAGCTTTCTAGAGAGAGAAACTCCAATTTTTGGGTTCTTTGAACAAGGGGTATGAATAGTGCCTTTGTGCACTTAAAAAACCCAGAATTTTCAGTATTAGGCTCGGGTGACCACCCAAGCCTTGGGCGGCTAGCCACCAGGGCCTGGGCGGCTAGCCTCCCAAAGCATGGTGGTCACCCAAGCCTGCTCTTTTGACTCCTCTTTCTCGCTTTGTCTCGCCTTGGCGCGTGATTAAGCCTTCTTCCAAATGAGATATTCAACACTTTTTGAGCTTAAAATCAATCAAATTTCACCTTGAAATTAATTCTTTGAATTGATTTTATGTTCAAAAGGGTTGAATATATTTCCCCTGTGCCATGCCTACTCAAGCGACAATGTGTTAAGGCACTTTCCCCTCGCACCATGCTTGTTCAATCATGATAAATTGATCATATACTCTCATTTCAAATCTTAATTTTCCATCCTACTTGGTTGAATACATTCATTACTTGAGTATATTCTTCCATTTCAAAAGTGTATTCACCCTTTGAATATGCTTCTCAGTTTCAAATCCTCATTCTCTATCTTACTTGGTTGAATATATTCATCACTTGGATATATTCTTCCATTTCAAAAGTGTATTCACCCTTTGAATATGCTTCTCAGTTTCAAATCCTCATTCTCTATCCTACTTGGTTGAATATATTCATCACTTGGATATATTCTTCCATTTCAAAAGTGTATTCACCCTTTGAATATGCTTCTTAGTTTTGAATCCTCACTCACTATCTTACTTAGTTAAATATATTCATCGCTTGGATATATTTCTCCATTTCAATGGTATGCTCGTCACCTGAGTATACTTCTCAGTCCATTTGTCACTTACTTGGTTAAGTATATTCATCGCTTGGATATATTTCTCCATTTCAATGGTATGTTCATCACTTGAACATACTGTGAACCCACGAAAAAGAAGCGCGGAGCCCACAAGGGTTTGGCAAAAATATAAAGGGGTTTAAAGACAACAAACAAAAGGGAGTCGCCACCTCATTTTTTAGGGAAAGAGGAAAACCACAAAAATGTTTTATTTTCAAAACCACATGACTCCATTAAAGGAAAAGCAAAGTCTTTGAAACCAGAAAATTGGATCCGGGGGCTAAGTTACGACATGGGAAGGTTCTGGGCAAAAGCCCATAGGCACCCACATCGCCCGAGTTGGTCTCTTAATTTAATTGGGCTAACTTAAGATCTTTTCCACTCAAATATCATCATATATCATCACAAGGCAGCATGCATATCATATATTTCATCCAATCATCTCATGCACAATCACTCAAATAAAACAAAACAGAAAAAAGAAGAAAAGAAAAGAAAAAGCCTAGGATACTTGGATCCTATAACGGACTTGAGCCTCACGAAGAATGCCTACGTACCATGCAGCGAAATACATGGATCAAAGTCCACGTAGTTCGAAAAGAATAGGGTTACAACCTAATACAAACCTATGGTAAAAACCCTAGGTGTCCTTATTTGAAAATACATTGATTTAATCCAAAACTGAAAACTTCCACAAGAGGAAAACTTTGATAAAAACCAGAATTTATTATTGAAGGAATCCCTTGATAATTACCATAAGCTTGTATTAAGAAGTAACCCTAAGAGGGAGAAGAGAAAAGAAAGAAAAAGAAAGGTGAATTGGGGCACCTTCAAACCCTACTTACCTGAGCGCACAAGCTCCTAGCATTAGCCATTTCAGACCATAGCAGCCCTATTTGCAATAGGACAAGCATTGTACCTGTTTGCACCCTTACAAGTGCACACAATCATGCAAAGAAAGCAAAATACTAATCTGGACAGAACCTTGACAAGGCCTAAAATCATTCATTAATCATGCAAACAACAAGAATAATGAATAACTAAGGACTCTAACTCAATCCTACATGCAATGACTCGACTAACATGCATAAAAACCTATCAAAGACACACTAACAAGCATAAGAGACTCCAATAACATCAATAAACATGATAACAAAGCATATTCTAATCAAAAAGATGATATTTCATGTAAAATATAAATATAGACCTTCCTACGGCGATCTTTCTTAAGCGAAACTATCCTAAGATAATTTCACGTAAAAAAGTCATTATGGGGAGGTGCAATCAACATATCCTACGTAAAATATATACCATAGAACACAACAGAAAAGATTTCATGCTTAAACACATCACAGAAGACTCTCATGCAAATCCTCACTCAACGAAAAGGATAATTATCCTTAGAAAAGGATAATGTCTCCAACAACCCTATAAAATAGACTATATGAATGCAAACCTAGCATGATTCAACTATATGCAGCATATATAGAATGACTATGATGAGCAACAGCTCAAAAAGCTAAGCTAAGCATGCTGTATAAGACCTATGCGATTTCAGGGTTATCGAAACCCTAATCTCACAAATATGCATAAAAACCTACTAAATGACTCTAAGACAAGCTCAAATTACCATGAATATCATTCATATCATATATATTAACTAACAGGAGCATCAATTCATGATAATAATCACAGCAACCTAAACATGTGAACTATGCATGATTTAAGAGGATAGAACGAATAAGGCTATCAAATCCTTAGTAAACCAGGGATTATCTAGCATATAAAGCCATGAACTATCCTAAAATCATTCATATAACATTACATAGACATTGAATTCCATCCATAAGAAGAACAATTGCATGCACCACAACTATCTTAAAAGAAGAAGAAGAAAGAGAAGAAGGAGAAGCAGAAATTCATATTCAGCATTGAAAGGACATGCTTACCTCTTGTAGACTCTTCCTTGTCTTCAATCCTCTTGTTTCCTTGCTTGCTTGGGGTTGAAGAGCCTCTTCTTGAAGTCCTTCTAGCTCTCCAAACTCGTAGCTCCCTCTCTCTCTAAGTGTAAAGTGCAATTAACCTCCCCCTATATGCTGAATATCATGTCCTTTATATAGAGAACTGACCCCCTAAACCAATGGCTAAGATTTATTCATTAAATAATGATCCTAGGGCTATTAGAGACTCTCTTGGTGCTCAAACAACTCAAACCTACACACTCCTAAGCTCAGACAAGTTGTTTTGGCGGAGGAAACCGTCAAAAGAGGGATAGAAGAGTCAGAGTTTGACTTAAAGAAGGATTCCTCGGGTGACCAACTAGGCCTGGACGGTTAGCCGTCTGGGCTTGGACGGCTGACCGTCCAGCCCCGGACGGTTACCCGAGGGTCCTCTATTTTTTCTCCGGTTTTGACTCCCACTTGCTGTAGAAGTCCTAAAATGCTCAAATTAAGTCCGATTTTGACGAAATAAAAGCCAAAACGACCGTGTTTCGAAGGGGAACACATTTTTAAGTATTTTGGGACAAAAATCCTCAACCATGGGTGCATGGTTAGGTTTTACAAAGGTGGTTAACCATGGTGCTTCACCGTCGCTAAGCTGGGTTTGTACACAAGGTCGAACCGAATGCTTTCCCAATCGAAAATTGATCTTTCTAAACATGTTTAGGACATAAATAAAGCCCAATTGAAGTTAATTGAGAGAAAATTGATTGGGTCTTATGAGTCAATTTGAGCAAACCAAGAAAGGGTCTTTTAGCCAACCCGAACCATTACGAGCCGAATTGATCTTAAACCATTAATTCATGAAATTGAACCTATATATGGACTCTATATAACCATATGAACTTGATGGGATGACTCGGGATTCATTCCAAGGTCAAATGGAAAATATACGGCTTAAAAGACGATTATGCCCTTAAAGTCGCAAAAGTTCTTATTGACTATCGAAATAAACTCCAAATCACTTCAAAATTCATACACATGATATTCAATGCCATAGAAACTCAATGCAAAAGACTAGACTCAAAAAAGACTCAAAATCCTACATGAAATGATATGTCCTAGCTAAGGTGACAAAAATGGGGTGTGACACATACTTCTCAGACCTTTTGTCACTTACTTGGTTAAGTATATCCATCGCTTGGATATATTTCTCCATTTCAATGGTATGTTCATCATTTGAACATATTTCTCAGACCTTTTGTCATTTACTTGGTTAAGTATATCCATCGATTGGATATGTTTCTCCATTTCAATGGTATGTTCATCACTTCAACATACTTCTCAGACCTTTTGTCACTTACTTGGTTAAGTATATCCATCGCTTGGATATGTTTCTCCATTTCAATGGTATGTTCATCACTTGAACATACTTCTCAGATCATTTGTCACTTACTTTGTTAAGTATATTCATCACTTGAATATATTTCTCCATTTCAATGGTATACTCATCACTTGAGTATACTTCTCAGATCATTTGTCACTTACTTGGTTAAATATATTCATCACTTGAATATATTTCTCCATTTCAATGGTATACTCATCACTTGAGTATACTTCTCAGATCATTTGTCACTTACTTGGTTAAATATATTCATCACTTGAATATATTTCTCCATTTCAATGGTATGTTCATCACTTGAACATACTTCTCAGACTATTTCTCACTTACTTGGTTAAGTATATCCATCGCTTGGATATATTGCTCAATTTCAATGGTATGTTCATCACTTGAACATACTTCTCAGATCATTTGTCACTTACTAGGTTAAATATATTCATCACTTGAATATATTTCTCTATTTCAATGGTATACTCATCACCTGAGTATACTTCTCAGATTATTTGTCACTTACTTGGTTAAATATATTCGTGACCTTAATATATTTTTACATTTCAAAGGTATGTTCATCACTTGAACGTACTTCTCAGTCTTTTTCAATCACTTTGTTAAATATATTCGTGACCTGAATATATTTCTCCATTTCAAAGGTATGTTCATCACTTGAATGTACTTCTCAGTCTTTTTCAATCACTTAGTTAAATATATTCGTGACCTGAATATATTTCTCGATTTTAAAAGTATACTCATCACTTGAGTATACTTCTCAACATCTTTTCATTACTTGGTTAAATATATTCGTGACCTGAATATATTTCTCCATTTCAAAGGTATGTTCATCACTTGAACGTATTTCTCAGATTTCATTCTCAATCACTTGGTTAAATATATTCGTGACTTGAATATATCTTTCCATTTCAAAAGTATGTTCATTCGTAGTGGCTTGAGTATGCTTCTCTTATCAATTCTCAACCCCCAGTGGTTTAAGTATACTCATGACTTGAGTGCACTTCCTTATTTCGATCTCAGGTTTTCAACCTCCTATCATTGTTGATAATGTGTGTGATTTCTCCAGGCTTTTTGGTAAAAATGGGTTGTTCTTTATCATTAGTTCACAAGTGTAACTTGTTCGCCAATAAGGGGCTTCTGTCACACCCCATTTTTGCACCACCTTACTAGGGTTCATCATTCCATGCATGTTTTTGAGTCTAGTCACTTGCATTAGTCTTCTAGAGTCACAAGGACAATGGATATGAATTTTGGTTCAATTCGGAGTTGATCTTGAGGGATAATAAGAGCTTTTGTGACTTGAGGGGCATAATCATCTTTTAAGTCCCAAACTTTTCATTTGACCTTGAAATGATCTCCAAATTGTCAATTGGAGTTCATATGGATGCATATGAGGTATTTCTAGGTTCAATTTGATAAATCAATGGCTTGGGATTAAAATGGCTCGATGTAGTTCAAGTTGGTTAATTGACCCTCCTTTGGGTTAACTCTAATTGACTCACAATTACCCACCAAATCTTTTCAAATTGACTTTCATTAGTCATCATTTTACCCCCAAAAGTGTTTTATGAAGTTCAATTTTGATATGGAAAGCATTTGGTTTGATCCTATGTGCATACCTATGCTTAGCGAAGGTAGCATAGCGGTTAACCGCCTTTGTCAAACCTAACCATGACTCTATGGTTATTGGTTTTCACCCTAAAATGTTCAAAATTGTATTCCTTATCGAAAAACGGTCGTTTTGGCTTTTGTTTCATTAAAATCGGAGTTAATTTACCCCCTGAAACACTCCTAGAAGGTAAGGGAGTCCAAAAAAAACAAAAAGCTGATGTGGGCTCGGGTGACCACCCAAGCCTGGGCGGCTAGCCGCCTGGGCCTAGGTGGCTAGCCGCCTAGCCTTGGGTGGTCACCCGAGGCCACTTTCCTATTTTCTCTATGCTTCCTTGCTAAAGCAGATTTCTTCCTATTTTGACGAACAAGGACTCTTTTGGACGAGTTTCCTTCTAATTTTTGGTAATTTCTGAGTTACTTAAGCCGCAAGGGGGTCTCCAATAGCCCTTGGATTAATTATTAGGGTTTTAATCCCAGCCATTGGTTAATCCTAATTGAAGTCTATAAATACCCCCCTATGCTTCAGCACAAGGGGAGCCACTTTATGCCTAAAAACCTAAGTGTTTGAGAGAGAATAAGAGAGAGAGACTTGAAGGAGAGCTGGAGTTCTTGCTGTAGCCTTGGAGAATATTGGTTCAAGTCATCCATAAGAGGAAGAGAGAGTCTCTACAGCAGCAAGGAAGCTTCTTCTTAAGGTATTCTTCACTCTTTATTCATGCTGAATATGGGTTTTCATATAGGATAGGCTTATTGCATGTTAAAGGTAGCTTTTTTATCATGTATTAACACTCTAGCTAGTTAATATACATGGAATATCTACTGTTTATCATAAGTTTAGCATGCTTTAAGGCTATCCTATGTGTTTTTAAGCATAGTTGTGATTCTTGTGCTCCCGTTGTCCTTGTTTTAGAGTAGTGTTATCGCATGCTAGAGTTAGGATTTTTATCATGTTTTATTGCTTTAGTTAGTTAATATGCATGATTTAGGTTCTGTTTAGTTTGGTTTTAGTATGTGTGGAGTATGTTTTGTGTGTTTTTAAGCATATTTGTGAGTTTAGGGCTGTTAGTGTCCTTATTTTATGTTGGTTTTCATACAGCATGTTAGTTTAGGCTTTTTCATTGGATTTTCTTCATAGTTGCTGCATATGTTTTGCATATAGAGTAATTATGGTATTTTTGCATGCATGTTAGTTTATTTCTAGGGTTTTTATGCATGATATGGTTCTAGGATTGTGTTAGGGCTTATGAAAGTTTGTTGTTTTTGCTGTTAGCATGATTAGTGGATGATTTTAGGCCATAATACTATTCTATCCAGATTTATATATCATTGTGTTTGCATGGTTTTAAGCACATGTAAGGGTGCAAATAGGTGTGGTATTAGTCCTATGGCAAATAGGGCTGCCAATGCTTGAAATGGCTAATGCTTGGAGCTATTGCGCTCAGGTAAGTGGGTGTGAAGGTGCCCCAATTCACCTCTCTTCTTAACTCTTTCTTTTGTCCCTCCTAGGGTTAGTTTTTAATATGAATCAATGGTTCTAATCAAAGGTTTCCTTCAATAACAAATTCTGGTTTTTATCAAAGTTTCCATATTGTGGAGTTCTTTCTAAAATCAAACTTGGTTTTTTCTATCATATTCAACTCTCTTTCGAATAAGGAAACCTAGGGTTTTTACCATAGGTTTGTATTAAGTCTTAACCTTATTTCTAATCGAACTACGTGGACTTTGATCCATGTATTTCGTTGCATGGTACGTAGGTGCTTTTCGTAAGGCTCAAGTCTGTTCTAGGATCCAAATATCCTAGGGTATTTTTTGTATTTTATTCTTTATTTTCTGTTTTATTTGTTTGTTATGCATGGATGGATGAATGAAATATATGATATGCATGCAATTCTTGTGATGATATACTTGCTGATTTTTGTATGGAAAAGATCTTAATTTAGCCCAAATAAACCGAGAGACCGAAAGGATGACATGGGTGCCTATAGGCTTTGCCTAGAACCTTCCCATGTCATAACTTAGCCTCCGAATCCCTGATTTCTTTGGTTTCCAAAAGACTGTTTTTGCCTTTCCTTTTTAAACATGGAGTCATTCAAATTGTTTTCCTAAAACAAACTATTTTTACGGTTTTCTTTGTTTCCTTTAAAAAATAAGGTGGCGACTCCTTTTCCTTTTTCAAAACCAATTTCATTTTCTTTCCACCCTTGTGGGCCTAATTTTCGGGGTTCACACCCACATGTTATATAATTATGGAATAATTATATATTGTTGATTTCTGGAATAACTGACATATGTATAGGTTTTTATGCTTTTCATGGCATTTATTGGCATAAAATGCATGAAATGGATTTAATTAATTACTTGGTAAAAGTATATTAAAAGGTTATTGGATTTGGACTACTAGCGGTCAAGGAACTTAGCAGTATTTTTCATTCCTTTGGTCCTGGGTACTTTCTGGTTCCAGGTAGGAATCCTTGTGTTCCCGAATCAGAGGTTACTTTCCAGTTCTAGGTAGGAACCTTTGTGTTGTCCTCTTAGAGGTGGGTTTAAATCCTTCATTTCTGCACAAAGACTCCTGCGGGAGTGGTCGGTAATTATAGATTATGTTAAATGAACATGAGTCGCATATCATTCATGACATTACATGTGTTTAAATTATATTTTAAACATGATTTAAATTGGTTATATTATCATGCTTTGGTTATTTCTATATGAAAATTATATCTACTGAGTTTTACACTCACTCCTATATTTATGAACCCTTTCAGATGATTTTATAGCTAGAGAGACCTCGCCTTGAGGTGTTTAGCTTTAATTGGAACTACTAATTTTCAGATCATTTTATAACATTATTATGATCTTGAAAAATTTTAACTTCATGATTATGTATTAATTAAACACTTTTGTATTCAGCCAATGGGCACTAGACACGTAATAACTTATGGTTTGTAATATTTTAATTTTGTGGCTCTCTTTATATGGTTTATTTAGCATGTGATGATACCAATGATGGATGATAGGGAGTTTTATGACTATTTTAAGTAGGTTTTTATTATGGTATGTTCCATTTACGAATGGGTCATACTGAAATTTTTATTGAAATTACAAATTTTCTAACACGTGCCATTCACGTGCTTCCTCAATGATTTTCTTAATTAAATTGGTTTTATTAATATTAATCATGGCTTAATTAATTTGGGTCGCGACAGAAATAATCAATCACATCACTAATTAGAAGACTCCATGGTACTACAACTGTACAATATGTAACAACACGATCACAGGTGAGGAGGAGAAATCGAAATGCCCAAAATGCAAAAAAGAAAATCCAAAGTACACTCCAAGGTAAAAACATTATTTATGCTATAAAATGTAAAAAACTTAATACATCCAACTAACATTACGTTTTCACATGGAAATAGGTATATGGTCCAAATAGAAGCTATGGATAAAAAAGGAAATGTTTATATTACTTTATTCAATGATTTAGAAAAGCTAACTGGTTGTACAGTTTCAGAATTTATCGAATCATAGGAAAAAGTAATAAAATAATGCCCAAAATTAATTATATGCCAAATAATCACAATGTAACTAACTTTGTTTACGTTTTATGGCATAATAATATGAACCGTACATGAAACTGGTTCGTTAGACTGGCCGGAAATTTAAGTTTATCATAAAATTGAAGCAAATTGATGACTTTATTCAAGCAAAAAATAGTTACATCGCTAAAGAAATTGAAGAAATATCGGATGAAGAGTCAGAAAGAAGTGAAGATAACAAAAAATCAAAGAAGCTAAAAAAAAAATTAGATTCAAAGATAGAATACTTAGATTATTTCTTTCATTTAGAATTTTCTTACAAACATTTGTTTACCTAATTTAATGATAGTTTTTGGATGTTTGGGAATTTTACAAGTTTAAAACGATTATTGTTTATACATTTAAATAAATAGAATTCATACTATTACAGTTAATGCATAAATGTTCAATTTAATGTGGTTTATTTTCAATAGTGTATTTATGAGCTTAAAATTTACAGCTCGATTTCTTTGAAAAAAAAACATAACCATAGGTATAATAGAATGGTGATTAAAGGTTGGTACATATTGACACGTACAACGCACGTGTGCACCAACTAGTCCTACTAAATGTATAATGGTTATGGAGGTAGAATTAGTAATCAAAAATTGACATGTGAAATCAAATACTAATAATAAAGGGAAAAAATTGTCACCCAATCAATTCCTATCACATAGAAAGCATTGAAGAGTGAAAAAAGAATTTTTTATTTAATATAAGCATTTAATGGAAACTATGTTCTTAGGAGGAATTCAATTTGTCCATCATTATGTGTCTCCTCTATTTAATGATACTGTAAACCCTAGTCGATATGGATTGATCATTATATATCTTTAACTTATAGGGTAGATCCAGTGTTTTTTTTTCTCGATGATTACACGTAAGAACCTATTTACAAAAGAATAAATGGGATTAGACAAACAAAAAATAAATGGGGTTGGGGCACTTTAATAAACTTACCAAAAAATACTTTTCTTTTTTCCTTTTGATAAGTAAAAAAAAATTAAAAATTAAAAATATTAAAGATAATAAGATCTATACACCATCTACACCATCTACTTCTACTAACTATAATCTACTTCCACTAACTATAATAAAAGAGAAGGTTTCCTTCTATTTGGTTCATTCAACCACAAAAGGACAAAATACATTTTTAACATTTTTTGCACCCATCCTGTTTCCCAAACAATTATGTCTTTATAAAGTTATGAGTGTATAGGGGCTAACCTACAATTTTTTTGTTTTGGGTTGCCACCTACACTCTAACATACATACATTAGCACATATACATATATATTGTATGTGTGCAAGCATAAAAATGTATTGCTTGGGGTGGATAATTAAATTTGGAGGTGCTACTTTATTAAATTTGAGAGTGCTACTTCATAAAATTAAACATGCTCTAAAGCATTTTTAAAAAATTTGGAGGGGGCCAAGGATGAGTGTAGGTCTGCCCTTGTGGCTGTGCTTCCTTGGCCTTGCCAAACCACTTTGTTTTTTTATATTTGCGTTGGTTTTGGCACCAATTGAGAGCGCCATACGTCCCTGCCATTCCTTTGTATTAGGGATGTGTGTGGGTTGGTTTGGAGTGGTTTAGAAGAAAAATCAATAGCTAACATACTATAAACGAGTTGCAAATTTTCTAACCCGCCGTCAAATTCCAGTGGATTAATTATTATTTTTAGCGGTTTGGGCAATTTTAGCAAATCATGCCATTTCAAATTACGCATTTGTTAATACATTGGGCTTTAACTGATTACAGTCATAAATAAGTCTAAAAAAATTTAATCCTAAAAGGTGGTTATATAAAGTTTGATATACACTCACAAAATATTGTAATGCAAAAGATGTAAATTATTACTTTATGACAATAACTTCATGCTCAATATTTGTTGATGAAAGTGGAGATAGTTATTGTTAAATTGATAATATTCTAATTGCTACTTAACCATCAACAATTGTTATAAGAAGATATATATATATATAATTTTATACATATATTATTAAAGGTGGGTTGGTTCAGTTTATTAGCGTTATAAGAAAGTTCAACTTGCCAACCCAACCAAACTACTAATTTTATTATTCAATCTGCCTAAACCACCTCACCTAATCTCTCAAACTGCTTAGATTGGTGTGGAGTGGAGCGAATTGGACAGTTTCTTGCACATCCCTATTTTGTCCCCATAGTCCCTCACTCCATCTCCTAGCTCTTCTCTCTCTTCCTAATTCTGTCCATCGGTGTACCTCCACCAATGTTTGGGTTCTTTTCCTTTCTATATGAACCAAACACAAGTGCTTTTCTACCTTTCTATTTTTTTGTGGCCGGCGTGATAGATCTTTGAAATCCACTAACTGTATCATGGCAAATTTTTGTTTTTCGTTTTGTTTTCTTTTCTTTGGCAGGGAAGAGAAAAAATTTATGTAGAAAACTAAGCGAAAAAATATTTTAGGGAATAAAAGATTGAGTGGTAAATTCTTCATGCTTGAACTATTGTTTAAAGTTGGTTTATGAATTATGTTATAAAAAAAGTTTGGCGTCTGCAAAACAAATTTGAAATTTACAGAGTTATATTTTCTTGAACCTTCACATTTTGCTATTATTTTAAATTCATTTTGATCTGTTGGAGATCAATTTGGACTAACTGGATGTCGTTTATGTTGTGAGCTACTTGCATGTACCATATTAACTATTCCTTCAAATATTCGTGAGGGAGGGTGGAGTAAAGTGTAGGAATAAGATAGGCTTAGGGTTCAAACCCCTCCAATTTTACCCAAAATATTTTTTTATTTTTTTTTTTAAATCTCAACAAAATGCTACAGTACTAAGAAAACCACAACATAACATATACACAATATATGAGATGAACTCCAACAAAAAAGAAGTTAAAAATTCTCACATGATGGCCCATGCGAAGCACGAGTACTCTCCCCTAGTCTCATTATAAGTCGAAGTGAACACTATCATGAATTAACTCCTATAATCTATCAGGTCTAGATTCCTTTTGCAGCAAGTAGTAATAATATGTAGATCAAATGTGATAGTGATTTAGAGGTTATAACTTTACAAATGAAGATTCCGATTTCATTAAAAAACAATTTTAAATGGTAAATTACACATTGTGCCCCTAAAAGAATAATTTCAAATGAAAGGTCATTTTAAGTTACAAATAGGAAATTAAATCATGATTCAAAGAAAAGAAGATAGGGTTATTTGGATTTTTATTTTTATTATTTTTTTTTTATGTCAACAGGTTCTTACGTTCCTAATGCTTTGCATCCAACTAATCCCCTAGGCACATGCACTCCTTCTGTCCCACATGCACTGGACAATTACAAAGCAAAGTCCATGGGGATGGCTATGAGGAGGAGTGGTGAGAGTTGAACCAAAGACCTCTTTCTTGGCAAGAGGCCCTAAAACCACTTGATTTACCCCTCAAGGTTGGGACTATTTGGATATAACAACACACCCCTAAAAAAAGATATTTTCTTCGTAACCCTCACTAGATATATATGACACAAAGTGTCATGCATCTTACTCATACTTTTGACCTAAAAGGAAAAATACTTTTACGTAAGTTGCCATAACATCAATATGGACATGCAAACCATTTTTCAAAAAAAAAAAAAAAAAAGAGTAATCTTAAAAAATAATAATAATTTTTTAAAAAAAGTTTCATGTTCTAAACAAGTGCCTAACCTCTATTCAAATAAAAGTACGGTACTATTTATGGCATGAACGTATCTAAGTATCTAAATGTCCATAAAATATCATAATAAATTGGAAGCCTTAAATTTTGTTGTTAAAATGATTTTGATGTTCTATAAAATCAAATTTCTTTTTAAATCTATAGTAATTATAAAAGTCTCTTAAGTAAAAAAACTTTTAATGGACAATATTATCCTCATTTACAATTATACATACTCTTTTACCCTCAGTTTGACATAAAGATGCTCTACATGTATAATAATCTTATTTTTAACCAAACAAAAAAAATTCTAAAACAAATAAAAACAAAATAAAATATTTAAACACTTAATCTTTAACTAAACAATAAAATCCTATAAAATATGTGTATCTATATATATATATAAAGAATATATAAACCAATTTGAAGTGCTATTTCCTCCCCTTACCCATCAAGGTAGTAGCAAGTATATATAGACTAAATAAAAGATATATAGTTATTTATTTTTTATATCAAATTTTATTTTTATGAAAAAAAAATGAAATGTTCAAGTTTTTCTTCGATTTTATATAATTAATATTATTTAAAAGTGTTCACGTGCACTATAACATTTTTTTTAAAGAGCTTCAAGCATCGTAAGACACTAACTATCAATTTTATACTACTTATAAAAGTCACTTGAGCAAAAAAATTTTGATTGACTTTGGCAAAATTATATATATATATATATCATTTTAAAATTATATATATCTTTTTTATCCTTAGTTGGAGATAGAGATGGTTGATGTGTGTAATAATATTTTTCTTTAACTAAAAAATAGAATCCTAAAACAATTAAAAACAAATTATTTAAACATTTTTATGTTTAACTAAATAATAGAATTTTAAAACAAATAAAAAAAAAATATGAAAGCAAAGTTTGAAACCAATTTGAAGAGTTTCTTCCTCCCCCACCCATATACACACAAAATAAAAAACATATAGTTATTTATTTTTTGTATCAAATTTTCTGTTGAGGGAGGCTATTCCCACTATAAAAATTCCTAAGCACCCCCACTAACTTTAAATTTTAAAGATTTTATGAAAGTATAAATGGTTTTCATTAAAATTGGTCACATAGAACACTAGAAAAAAATCATTTTGAACAACTTCGTAGAAAAGAGTTTTTCGAAAATATGTCGTTTAAGTGGATTTTTTTAGCCATTTACAATCTTTATTTCATTTATACAAAAAATTTCATGAAAAATGGTAAAAAAAATGGTGAGTTTTGGCTCAAGTCCAAAAAGGAAGACTTGTCAATTGTTAGGTTCCTTTTAAAAAACACGTCCAGCCTTAAGTCCAAATTGACATAGCAGGACAAAAAAACCCCTACCAAATAATCACAAATCATCCAAAATCGCAATAATAATAGATTTCCCATAAAACATGGAGACATAATTTAGGCATAAAATATTGTCGAGAGACCCATAAAATATCCACCCAATCTCCGATGTTTTCATAATTGATATTTTGAATACAAACGGCATCTCCCACATGCCTAGTGATTTAGCAATTCCATCGAAGACAATAAGTCATTGACATCCACAAAAATGCACGTCGATCCTTCTATCGAAAAGGTTCCTTTTTACAACAAGAAACGGAAAATTGATGGCTAAAAAACATAAGTTTTCCATCTTAAATGAAGTCTGATTCTAATTCCATCATTTTATTTCACTTAAATTAAAAAATGTAAGTTTGTAAGATTTCATGTAACTCTTTCTAGGGTTTTAATCGATTTGCATGAAACCGTAAATTGTGGGTTTTTTTTTTTGTTTTTTTTTTGTAATGACTTGAAAATTGCATTTCATATGTTAGTATAACTTTGTTATAACAATTTCTAGGTTGTGAAGTCATGAGAAAATTACATATTTTGGGGTTTCAATGCAATGTCAATTTTGAGGATTTTAAGATTAAAACAATGGGTTAGAATTCATCAAGAGCCATGGGCGTTGTGTTTCAATGTGAGTCTTTAGTCACATCGAATTTGATGGATTATGTTGATAATAGTTACATAGCACATGAGCCCCTTATTTGCGTTGAAGGTCACATTAGTTTGTTTTGAAAATAGTTACATAATATTTGTAAATAGTTACTCAATGGTTATAATTGTTTAATGTAGGTAATTTTTACTAGTGCATGCATCTTTTTGTAGGGTTCCAATTGATTTGAATCCCTAGATCGTTGGGTTATGTGCAATGTCTTGAAAATTGGGTTTCATATGTTTTTAGGACCTCATTATAACAGATTTTAGGGTATTAAGTCACCCCTAAAATTAAATATCTTTGGGTTTCAATGCAATGTCAAAATTGGAAATGAATACTAACCCACCATTGTAATCACCATTGATGGGTTAGTATTCAACCAAAAGCTCTATGAGACATTTTGCATTGTGTGAATTTAGTTTCATCGCCTTTGCTGGATGATAATTACATGATTTTATTGTTAAAGGTTACTTGGACTAGTAACTATTTAGTATAATTTAATTTTGTCATTCCAAAATTACCATTCAATTACATGAAGCATATTAATCACATAGAAAATGGCCATCGAATGTAAGTATTTTCATAAGTTTACCTGAAAATAGTTGAATGTGTGTTTGAGAATAGTTACATTACGTCTAATATTTTTAGTTATTGGAAATTTATAGACTGACTGTTTTAGCTTATTTTGCAATTTTTTGGGTGTGTGTTTGAAAATGTGTCCTTTTTCGGAAGGGTTGTATATTTAGTTGATCTTATTTAAATATATGTAGCTACTAGCTATTTATTTCGCAACTATTTTGAGAGTAATTTTTTTTCTTGGGGGATCACATTGATTGCTTACCATAACAAAGGAAATTCATTTGGGTGCAATAAAAAAGGAAAACTATTATTTATGCCAGGAAACAAGGAAGGAAAAAAAATAAAAATAAAAAATTACAATAAATGTGGGGGATCACATTGATTGCTTACCAAAACAAACAAGACGGGCAAAGCTAGTATTTGAGGAAAAATATAAGCTAACTTATTATTGAAACATTACCATTTAAGTCTTATTATGGATTTGGGGATGTATAAAAAATTTGTCAAGAATGCTTGTTGTATGATTCCCTCAAAATGGACTTTTGACATATTTTCCCTTAAAAAATAAACTTAAATGATAGATTTTGAAAAAAATTTCTTTTACAAAGTTGTTCAAAATTATGTTTTCTAATATATTTTGCATCAAGTTTCAGGAAAACCTATTATATTCTTGGGAAAATTAGCAATTACCCTTAATAAAGGACTGCTTTTAACAATAAACCCACCATAAGAATTTTTAAATCCATAACCCCATTTTTTAGAGATTCTTTCAGCATAAGGGAAACAATTTTTGAAAAATTCTTGTTTTAGCATTTTATATGTTATACCGTATATTTTATAACCGGAAAAGGACCTTCAACCAGATTTGGAAACCAGATCTAGTGATAACATCATGAAGAGAGGGGGGGGGGGGAAGAGACAGAAAGAGAGAATGCTGTCCATCAGCGACAAAAAGGGACATTCTCCGAGAGAGAGAGAACGCCGGAAAGGGACCTTTTCCAACAGCTTCATCTCCAACACCGGCCACCAACGGCAACCTGTTTACTAGCTGCTATTCATTATATACCTCCTAATCCAACGATAGAAGCTACAAAAGAAGAACCCAACTCGTCATCTTCTCTGTAATGGAATCTTTGTTAAAAAAAAAAAAAAAAACGGGGATTAAGCCAAAAGACATTGACATCCTTATCATGAACTGTAGCTTGTTGGCCTTCTCCGAACTCCTTCTTGTCTTCTTCTTCTTCTTTTCATCTTCAAACTCTAGATCTATGTTTTTTTTTTGTTTTTTTTTTTTTTTTTGTGTGTGTCTTTGTTTGCAACTCCAAATCTGTCCATTTTTTAAGACTGCTGCTTAGTGTTTGAGTTCAATTCGTTGTAGTGTTTTTTTATAACATAAAATAGCTAGTTGTTACTTTTTGGTGTATATTTTTTCAAAGCACACAACAGTAAACTGTTACTATTGTTTGTATAAATTTTTCAAAACACACAATAGTAAACTATTACTATTGTCTGTATAAATTTTACAAAGCACACAATAATAAACTGTTACTATTTTATATACAAATTAAGCAATTTTCTTGGTCGACGACAGTGAAATCACGATGGGGCTGGTCAGCAATAGTGGATGCAATCCTCTATTTATTTTTTATTTTTTGTTTTTTTTGTTTTGTATAGATCTAGTGTTTTCCCCTTTTTTCTCTTCTCTAGTGAAAACTCTAGTACAATCACCCAAAATGGAACCATCCAAATGAAGGAAGACGTCATCAATCTATCTATTCCGTCTTCCATGAATTTTCCGGCGAGATTCTTGCCGACAATATCTCTAGCGATTAACGAAAATCCCTTATATTACCATTTGAATAGTAAGAAGCTATTATAGTGGCACGGGTGTAATTAGTGTTAGTTGTGTAAAATGGGGGTAGTTTTGACCATTCATGCTCAAAAGGGGTTTTGAGAGAATTAAATTTGTTTTGGGTTCTATTCTAAAAGGTATCTTATACTATGGGGTTATGGCCAAAATTTCTTATATTCTTCATAAAACATTGAAAATTTTAAAATATGTAGGGGTTGCTTAGGAGTTTTTGTGGTGGCAATAGTCTCCCCCTTTTTTGTTTTATGAAAAGAAAAAACGAAATCTTCAAGTGTTTCCCTTTTTTATATAAAATTAATGTTATTAAAAAGTGTTCACATGCAACACACATATACACACCAAATAAAAAATATATACTTATTTATTTTTTTAATATCAATTGTTTTGTTTTATGAAAAAAAACAAATGAAATCTTCAAGTATTTCACTTTTTTATATATAATTAATATTATTTAATAGTGTTCACGTGCAACGCACATGCACTATATTTAATCATTTTAAAAGAAAGGCCCAAAATTTTAAAAGCTTTCTAACTTTGTTTTCTCAAGTGACTTAAGGCCCTATTTGGCTAAGCTTTTAGATGGTCTAAAATAACTTTTGAAGCTTAAAATCACTTTTGGTTCTGTTTGGTAGTCTAAATCATAATCACTTCTAAGCTCAAAAAGTGATTCTATAATAAGCAGACTGCCTTCAACTTTTAATCAGAAGTTAGTGTTAGTTTTTGCAGAGGATTTTAATAACTTTTGATATTTCCAAAACTACTATTAATACTTGAGTATGGAAACAATTTTTTCCACCCATATCTTTTAACAAAACGATAATAGCCCCACACCTTAGACCCAAGTCCTCTCCTCTCCTACGGCTGTGCTCCTTTCTCCTGTCGGCATCAATGTCTTGGTAATTTCAACCAACTTAATTGGACTCGTAGGATTCTAATTTAAACTTCAAATCTTTTTTTTTTTCTCCCTTTATACATTCACTGATTTTTACTAGTTGGAATTTTTTTCAAGAATTGATTCCATAAAATTTGGATTTGTAATGAATTGTTTTTAAAAAAAAAATATCAATTCATGCTTTCTTTTTTTTCTTTATTTTAAGCAAGGAAAAAATAAAAAATAAAAATAAATAAATAAACATAAACAAACTCCCTAATAATACACATTTGTGGGGTTGGTCGTGAGGTCAAGTCTTACGTGTGTTTTCCAAAGGTTATCGTTTTAATGTCTCACCGCTCTTGTTGTTTGTGTGGTTATGGGATGCCTTACCTAGCCTATTGGGGGAATGCCTGAGCTCAAATTTCGATAAGAGTATGGCTTAGGATACCCCCAATCATTAATATTAATAAAATAAAAAAAATCACCACTAATACCAAATAGAGCCAAAAAAAGAAAAAGAAAAATTCATTTATTATATGGGACAGTTCAGTCAATTTAGGGTTATAACAACAACAGCAAATGTTCTTCCCAAACAGATAAAAAATTACTTTCAGCTCTAATAGCACTTTTGAATACAGTTTCCAAACAGAGACTGATTTTCTTCTGTTACTTGTAACTTTTGATTATCTTCTGCTTTTGCCTAAAAACAAAAGTTATAGTTTCCCCAAACAGAGCCTTACTCATAGTCCTTGATTAAACCCACCTTTCATGATTTTGGAGTAGGGACATCATGGAAGGATAACTATAATCTTCCTTTATAGTCAGAAATATATCATGGGATAGGTGGATGAGATCAAAAAACTGCGTAACGATTCACACAATTTGATTTGGCCAACTTCACAAATTTCTCTATAACTCAATGCCCCCCACACCTCGCATATAATCATCGCTGAGATTCACAAAGCAAACCTTTAATTTGACCAAATGCAATTTGCATGTTAATTTATCCCTTTTTGTATCATCATTATCGAGAGACTCT
Source organism: Liquidambar formosana (assembly GCA_039720395.1). Lineage (NCBI taxonomy): Eukaryota > Viridiplantae > Streptophyta > Magnoliopsida > Saxifragales > Altingiaceae > Liquidambar > Liquidambar formosana. The sequence continues at coordinate 11,611,961 of CM077828.1, read as the reverse complement.
CATATCATATTTTTACCTACTTGAGCTCTCTAGCTCACACGCAGTATGCATGTCCTTCCCACCGTCCTCTCTCACATGATTACTTGAAGATTTGGTATATCACTATGTAATATGCTACAACACCACAATCGCCCTGCTTCAGAATCCTATCCTCTAACATGTGTGGGTATATATATATATACTAGTTGGTGCACACGTGCGTTGCACGTGAATTTTTTTGAATTAAATTATTTTTTTCAATAAAGATAATAATTTTTTTAATTTAATAATTTTATCATGCCTTTGCATAAGATGAAAGCACTTTGATCACTCAATCCTTTACTTCTTTTGATATGATTACTATTTTTTTTTTTTTCATTATCTTTCCCAAATCATAGTGCCTAAAATTATCTTTGAAACTTCATTATACATAGGTTCTTTGATATGATTTGATTTCGATATATATATATATACTAGTTGATGCACACGTGCGTTGCACGTGACAATATTTGCGTTGTAAAAAATCATTTTTAGATCAAATTTAAATTTCTATACTCACTCATTGTTCATCTCCTAGTACAACTCTAATTCATATACCTACCAAACATTTTATAATCATGTAACAATTTTTTCTTTTAAATAGAATTCTTCAAATTTTAATTTCCACACGTTGCCTTTTATCCTTCTCCGACTATAACTCAAATTTGTAAATTGTGATTTTTTTCACTTACGTAACAAATTTTTTTTCTTTTCCTGTTTGGGTAGAATAATATTTATTTTAATTTTGCTTATTTTTCATTCCAATAAGATCGAGATGCAATATTGAAACTTAGCAAAATTAAAATAAATATTATTCTACCCAAAAAGGTTTGAAAAACAGTTATACAACTATAAGGAGATTCATAAACTTGCATAACGTTACATGCTATATATATTATAAGATATAACATAAAGACTTGAAGAACCTTTGTTAAGACAATGAAGTTTTCTAAGAATATGGAGAAAATAATAAATAAATAAAAAACCGGCCACCAAATTAAAATTTGTGTGCACTTTTGATAATCTAAATTTTAAGCACACCCATGATCACTGAATTAAGAGAATGATAAAAATCAAGATGCACTTACAATTTATTGATCTGGAAGATAAAAAACCACTATACAACTAGTATGCTATAATAGATTTCAAGAAACAAAATTATTGACTATAATTGATCCTATAAATTATATATAAAAAAATAGTGAAATTTATAGTGAACAATAACTTATAACCATGACAATGACAATTTCTTACAAACATATTTTGTTCAACAAATCACTAAAAAAAAACCTAAAATATTATATAAAATATAAAAATTGTAACGTATAAAAAATAAAACAAATTAATCTCTTATTAAGGGAGTTTTAATCTCCAAGATTACAGATATATTGAGCATATCAAAACAAAGAATCTAGAAAAGAAAAAAAAATGGTATCCTTTTATGACGGGTTTTTGAGTATGTAAAGAGAGAAAAAGAGAAAGATTAAATACTCAATTTATAAAAGAGAAGAGAAAAGAATTAATGTCAAGCTGATGCGCCGGTTGACGATTACTCAATAAGCATTATAAAACTAAACACGCTGGTATTTAATTCTAAAATTCTGTATGCTAACTATCTATGCCTAAGCCCACCCGATACAAAGTCAAGAAACATAAAAGAAAAACCCCTATATAATAAATAATAAATACTATAAAAGACAGTCACAAAAAATAAGGGTAGTTCTCAAAACTTGCTCATAGTTTTGAATGCTGCCTACAAAGAAGGGGGGGAAATGCCAAGAATTACTATCGTTGATTGTTTGTGAGATCCACTGAATAATATGCAGAGAATGTAAATTAAGACTAAATGTATAAAAGAAGAAAAGACGAGAAGCATATGGGTAGAAAGGAAAAGGGAGACGTATGGTTGATTGGTTGTAGATTATTATTAGATCTCTAAATATATGCTAACGTGTTTTCCAAAGAATTTTTTATAAATATGTATAGCAAAGGATTAGGAATGATCTAGATATTTTAATTAATGAATAATGGTAATATTGTCATTTTTTTAAGATTCAAACTTTTATAGGTAGTATAGATATACAAATTATAGTTTCCTTAAAATTCTTATTAAGGTATGTGTTTTATATTGCTATATTTCTTATATATGCAGAATCATTAGAATTCTTATTAAGATATGTATTTTATATTACTATATTTCCTATATATGCATAAGGGTAGTTGTGTATTTAAAAATTAAAATAAGGTTATATTAGTCAATCAAAAGTTTTTCTCACATTCATCTTTTTATAGGTAGTATAGATATATTCTTCGTCGATGCGTAGTGGATCATTGCTTGTGATTTTATTTTTTTGGGCCTGTACAATTTTTTTTATAAATGATTTTGAACTTTTTTTTTGGGGGGTTGTGATCTAAGTTATTTTCTTTTCTTTTTGTTCTTTTTTGTTTTGTTTTGTTTTTTTTGGTATTTTGGGTTTGTAAGTAGATATTGCAACGTTTCATGAACCTCACGATTTGATAAGGACTTTTTTTGGTGGTTCATTAGACCTTCCCTTTTTATTTTCTTTTTTTCTTGTGCATTCGTTAATGGTTTTTTTTTTTTTTTTTTTGTTCAAGCCTGCTTCTTTTTTAATTTTCCTTCAATTGAATCGTCTTTGATTCTATTCTTTTTCTTGGTAATTTGACTTGATTATTTTAAAAAATCAGAGATTATATATGAATTCTCAACAAAATATGAAAATTATGCAACAGCAGCAATTTAAATGTTCAATAATGCAATTCAAATTTTTTCTGATATACGAATCCTTAGAAAATAATCAAAGATTATATGTGCTATTCAAACCATTACTTATGCAATTTAAGTTTTTTTTTTTTTTTTTTTTTTTGGCCTCTTAATTTGGGTTTTCATTTCTTTTTGTTCAAGCATGCGTCTTTTTATTTTCATTCAACTGATTCGTCTTTGATTCTCTTCTTTTTTTTGCTAATTTTGCAATTCAAATAGAAATTTAAAAGTCCAATCATGCAATGCAGGCAAGATTTAAATGTTTATGCAGGCAGAGATTTAAATGTTTAAACATAATTTGTATATATGAGTCAAGTTTATTGAAAACTACATACCAGACAAAGCACCAGAAGAAAGGAGACGCAATGAAGGCCACATAGAAGACGCAGAAGAAGGAAGCGGTAGTTGTTCTTTCCTGTGTTAGGGTTTTATGATTTTTATAATGTGTTTCTATTTGTATTTATATGTTAACCTTGTTAGGGTTTTACGAATTATTGTTTCTGTTTCCTTAGAATTCCTATTTGGGTTTGGTTTTATTTAATTATTATACGAATTATAATTTCCTTAGAATTCTTATTAGGGTATGTATTTTATATTGCTATAATTCCTATATATGCAGAAGGGTAGTTGTGTATTTAAACATTAAAATAAGGGTATATTAGTCAATCAAAAGTTTTTCTCACATTCATCTTTTTATAGGTAGCATAGATATATACACGAAACATCCAATAGCTTTCCACCCCACTAGCGTCATTTAAGTTTCAAAAGTACATGCATCACTAGCTAGCTCGTTGACAGAACAATGATGCAGTGGCACGAAGCCAAAAATTTTCTCTAGCAGGTCAACTTTTGTTTGGATGTTTGTGTTTTCTTTCTCATTCTATAAATTAAAGAATCCCTTGAAGTAACTCTATCGATTTTTTTTGTTCCTAATAAATAATAACAAGAAAAAATAAAATTTTTTTAATGTAATAATTAATACAAAACTTAAATATTTGTTGATAATAAAAAGGGTACAATTAGAAAGATTAAAATTTTGTGAAATAAAAGGGGGAAGAGATATTTACATGAAGGGAAAAAAGAAAGAGGGAGCAATTAGAAATTGTGAAGGACCAAAAAAAAAAAATTAGCAAGGTCAGATTTGGAAATACCAAAATTTATGTGTAGTTAAAAACATTTTTTAAATGGGTGAGGGTGAGGTGCCGCTCGGCACCCCCTCCCTCCGCCCCTGCAAGGAAGGCGTTGCAATGTCCAGGTTGCAAAGAAAGGAAAGATGCGTACAAAGAGGCTATCTAATGCTCTGCTTCCCACAAAAAGATCGTGCTGGAGATAATGATCAGAAGTGTCGCCCCTCATTCTCAGTGTAAAGGATGTGGGGAGCGAAAATCCACACTCAGTGAGTTAATTGAATTTTCGAGTAGCCAACTCATTGAGGAAATCATCATAGAAACCGAGGCACTGGGGCCAAGCCAAGAAGGATGATAGCGAGGAGTTGATCGTAGAGTAGAGAGTGAAGTATAAATATATATATATATATATATAGAGAGAGAGAGAGAGAAAGAGAGAGAGAGAGATATGATGATCAGGTAAGCACGTATTGATATAACTTATATCAACACCTGTATTGGGAGTTGTACCTTATGCATTAGTGAGATATCCAACACATTAGACCAATATAAGGGATACAACCCCTAATGCATGGTACTGATATAACTTATATCAACACGTACTGATGGGAACATAACCGATAGAAATATATATATAAAGTCTGGAGTCTAGCTAGGTTACATGGAAGGAACGAGAGCATGTGTTACCATTTCTCTTTTGTGATGGTGTTGCCTGGCTTTGGTTTCATGCTTAGTTTTCTAGGTATTGATTTTTATATGCTGGTATTCTTAGGTATGGTACACATACATATCTTAGTCATATATATGAGTACTAGGAAAAAGTCACGTGCATATTAGTATTTGCCATTTTGTCAATTGTGTTATCAAATAATATTTGTCAATTTGCCAAATTTGCCAATTTGTCCTAACAAGCAGAAATATTTGTTTGGTTGGCTTACAATTAAACATTTTCTTTACATATCTAAGCACCACATACAGGTGCACACATGCATAGGCACCTTTAATATGACCAAATGTAATTTGCATGTTGTTAATTTCTCTTCATTATAGAGAGATTATCGTATCATATTTTTACCTGCATGATCTCTCTAGCTCACACACACCATGCATGTCTTCCTTCCCACCGCCTCTCTCACATGATGACTTGAAGATTTGGCATTTCACTATGTGATGTGCTACAACATCACAATCGTTCTGCTTTCCAATCCTATCCTCTAACATGTGTATATAAATGATAAATCTAATAGCTTTCCATCCCACCAGCTAGCCCGATGGCAGAACAAGGAGGCAGAGGTGGAGACAGGAATTTTCTCTATTGCAATGAAGAGAGAAAAAAAAATGATCAACACACCATAGCACAAAGCACCAGCACACCCACATATTAAGCATGACTCCTTGACCCTACACTCCACTGATTCAACGCCAAGAACACAGAAATCGCCGACTATCAATCTCCATAGACAAAACATCGAACACCTAATATGCGAACCCAACACTTTGCGCAAGGCATCCGACCGAAGAACACCCGAAACTCTAAGATTCCAAGATACACAAAGGACTAGGACAAAGAAATAGCTCAGATAAGACTTCCAATCCAACATAGCAATAAAGCCTTAAACAATCCAACACAAACAAAATTATAAAAACCACAGAGAAGAAGAGAGAATACATTAAGGCTATGTTTGTTTAACTGGAATGGAATGGATAGAATGGAATCATATTCCAATTCATTTCAAACAGTGTGTTTAGATGAACTAATTTAAATAGGAATTGAATCAAACAGTGTATTTAGACAACTATTTCAAATCTCTTTCCATTCCGAACTACTTCAAGCATAGAATCAAATTTCATTCCTATCCATTCCATTCCAACTATAAAAAAAAAAATGGCCCAAAGGAAGATCAAGAAAACAAATAACTAAGAAGAACTAGCAACTGTATCTATTTTCTGTGACAAACTTTTTTTGTCTACATGATTGCTTCATGTCTTCTCTTAGAAATCTTCTTATTTGCCTCCTTGTACTGCATCCTGATCAAACAAATTCACCACACCATTGCTGATAATTCCTAAGCCCTTGCCTTCGTCATCAAAGCACAAAACTCCAACCATATGTATTGCTACGAATCATTTTCTTCATTAGAGTTTGCAAAAACATAAGATATCTTGGATCCTTAAACCGAATTTGGATCAGAGCGAAGTGGCAAACTCACAACACTAACAAGTAACAACTACACAAGCATTTGGGCACGATCCCTTCGTGCTTCCACCATGTTTTGGCCAGTGAGAGTCCTTGCTACGGTCTCTATATAATATCAAGTTTATTAACAACAAATTGCAACCCTGCTATGAACATGACATTCTGATCTGCTGAGGTCCAATAGCACTAATCCACCTCTATTACACGCTACATCATGGGGGTCCAAAAGCATTACTCGTTGAATACATGCCACCAATAAGCTTCAATCATAAATACTGTCCTACGAGTTTCATTGAAGTCCCAAATTGACATGTCCAATATTCTCCCTTCACTAGGTTCATAACTTTACAAGTTAACAACACCTATTCGCATGGCCATTAATTGAAAACAATTGTTATGATCTCTACCAACTAGTCATATGGCTGGAGATCCTCTTAGACTTGGATTAAGGCACCCTATTGCAGATGGTGAAGAGATCAAGTGCCAGAACTATAAAAGTAACATAAGACAGCTCAATGAAATTAAGCTTCAAAATTTTCACCCTGATTGATCAAGCTATTTCTGTGAAGAACTGTTTAACGATCTTCAATTGGATGATCACAAGGACCGTACAATGCCTCAAAAAGTAGCTCTTCTTACCTTAACTGTAATAAACAGATAACGTCAATGGACCAAGAGGAACAGAGAAGAAAAATCAAAATCTGAAGCCTGGAAATTTCATGTTTATCTTACAAAAAAGCGATGATAGTTGATCACGAACATCATCAGTGAGACTAGAACAGAAAGAAATTTCAGAAGAATTATTCTCAGTGTGTGTTTACTACATCTTCAATAGAAGGAGATGCTGTACACGAGCTTTCGCCGGTGCTGTTTCTCAAACGCAGCCACAATCTCATCAATTGAATCTTCCCATGATTCAGTTGCTTCAAGCTGTGGATAAAATTTGTCCATATAAATCAAATCAATATACTACTGACAGCCTAATAACTATTATAAAGTAGAACATATTACAGACCTCTTGGCACAAATCTAGAGTCTGTCGAGCTCCTATGGCTGCCTCCTCATGATTATCTTTTACATCCAAGTTTATCACCAGGACGGCTTTCATAAGAACATGATCCCGATTGTGGAGATCTGCACATTGTTACATAATTGTCATGTAACTGACTATTCAAAGTATAATAAGTACAGAGGTACCAAACAAGGTCTAAGTAAAAAATTTCTCACTTGCTGCACAATATTAGGGATGGCAATTGTTTTAATTAATCTGGTAACCCATCCTGCCCCGCCCCTATTGGGACAGAGTTGGTATACCCATAAGGTCATAACCAGGCTAGAGGCAGGCATGGTATTGCTCATCACAACCTAACTCAGGTTCAGGACATGCTTGGGTTTTTACTAGGACTAGCCCCACCTTGCCCCAATTATATTTTTTTGATAACGAGGAAGCCCTTTGGGCAAATCCCGGGCCCATATAATACCCCTCAACCCATATGGACTAGGTAAGTCCAAGGCCCATGAGAACCATGAAACCTTGAGTGGGTGGCCCCAAGGGCTTTAGCAACTCAGGACCTCTAATTCCTGAGGCGGGGTCCCTTGCTAACTGAGCTACCCTTGGGGTTTCCTCACCCCAATTATATCTTAGATCCTTTAACTTGCCATGCATAACTATAGTTCAACAAAAATATTTCAATTGCTAGGGAGTCAAACTGCAAATACTTCCTTTCAAGGGGACTGCACACCAAAATCTAATATTAAATAGGGGAAGCCATCCTTCATATAGAGAACCCTGCCTCTCTTGGTTTCCTACTTTTCTATTGTAGGCTTTGTGTAAACATAAAGTGGTGATTTTAAGTAGGGGCGCAACTTCATTTCGTTTGGTTCAGTTCTAGGCTAAACTGGAACCGAACCAACATAGGTCAGTTCTGGAAAACTAGACCCAAAACCTAACCGAACCGAACTGAACCTCCTTCAGAACCGAACCGAACAACAATTGGGTTGGTTTGGTTTGATTCCCTGTATTATTTAAACATGCATAAAACCAGTACATATTTAATGAAAAAATGCTAAGAAAAAAGGCATAAACATGTATAAAAATAGAAAATGGTAAAAAAAAAATCAAAACAATTGCATAATAATCTAGCCGTGATTTTTTCTTTAATTCTTTTTTATTTTCATTAAATGTTTAAGCCAATAAAAAATAAACAAGTAGCGTTATTTTGTATAAAATAAATAAATATATATTAAACAATTTGGTTCTAATCGGTTGGATTCTTAGTTTAGCGTGGTTCTAAAATATCCCTGAACAAAAAAACAAACCGAACCAAACAAAAATTGTCAGTTCGAAAAAAATTGGAACTGGGACCAAACTGAACCTTGTTCAGAATGGAACCAAATTGCCCGGATTGATTTGGTTCTCGGTTTTATCCGAACCGAGTTGCACCCCTAGTAGTTAAGGATATTGCAATAGGGTTAAAGTTTTGGTTGGGGTTGGAGTTAGGGCTTCGGGAAGATGGAATGGTCGAAGATAGTGGACGGATGTAGGAGTGTGGGAGAGAGGAGGGTTTTGAACCTTTTGTTGATCAGCCCAGTTATGCAACCAGTACACCTAGTTCAATCCCAAAGCTTCCATGAAATTGTGACCATTGAAAATATTTAAAGAAAGAAAAGAAAAACACAGTGAAAATAATGGCAGAAGTGAAGAATGTCCAAATTCCAAGGGTGTAACCATAGTTTTCGCAACAGGGTAAAGGTTTGCTGAAATGGTAAGGTGTATTGGGATGCAGGTGAAATAGAGTTATGTAACAAGACATGGTCACCATAGCCATGAAATTTTTTTTTGAACTTGCACAATATGCCTCAAACTTAATGATATACATGTTTTCACCCCAAAATTCTATATATTAATGATTTTAAAAGTTCTAATAAATTTTATTCAACCTAATGACCTTTTTAAGTATGGATGAAGCATTTTATAACTTTTTAAGTCATTTTTGCTTGTTATTATTAGTTTTTTCTAGCTTTTATTAATAAAACATGCTATTAGAACAACTAGTGTTAAACATTGATATTTAACAATGTTAAATTGTTCATGCTTCATAAAAATAATAAAAAAATAGAAAACAAATGAAGAACAAAAGATGCATTTGGAAGCAATTTTCACTGACTTCTAGTGGTTGCTACAATGATTTTTAACCAAAGTGCATTTTATTTTTCTACCAAAGCTGCTACCATATCGCATGAAGAGTACCTCTAAAATACTAGCATTATAAGCAATCAAGGACATGACATCCAAACCTTAAATCTCAATAAAAAATAAAATACTAAATCAATCCCAAAGAAATTTCAAATTGGGATTATGAGTAACCAAAACTTTTGCACTCTTAAATATTCTTGTCATTCTCATTTCCCCACTACTTACCCTGCATAGCTGTTTTGACATACAAAAAAGACTGCTAATGCACATACGGATGTAGCAGTACCACAAGTAACCAGCTTCTTTTATCATAATTAATTTTGTATCCATCCTAATTGGTAGTTACAAGTTTAATACAAATACATACAAACCTTTTGGAAAAGAAGAACTTCCATTCAGTGTATAACGATACACACCTTTTTGAAGTGAGACTCTGACCTTGATCATTTCCAGATTCCTCTCAACAGCAACTCTTCCCTCCCCCTCGTCTCTCAATCCATTTACCAGGGGACAGTGCAAACACTGGTACCCATGCCAGAGTCACTGCTAGGCTATAATCTTAAGGAGATCCCTTCATTCCTAGAATTCTATGGAAAACTTAATCAGTGTACAGTGTTAGGGTAGGAAAGGTGTTTGAGGGCCATATAGTCCATTATTGTTTACTGACTGACCTTTGGTCTTTGAGTTGAATTGAATTTATAATTGAATTGTTAGTAGCCTTTCCTTCATGCTCTGTTTTTTCTCACAGAAAATGTATTATATAGAAAATATAATTTTGAAATGGGAATCAAATTGACAATTCCAATTAAAAAACGCTGTTGTTTCTCCCAACTAGCTGTTTTGGGAATTCCTTGTATATTTTATCTATAAGCTACTTCAAACTTGATTTTCAGTACACCATAAAATTTAGCAATAAAGTTGGAGTTGTCCTCACCTTGCATTTAGGTACAAACTACAAGGATTTTAGGATTGGTGAAAACTCACTCTCTTACTTGGTTAATTGTTCCAAAAGGTTGTAGAAGTAAAACAAAAAAAATTAAAAAAAAAATAATGATGATGACCATTGTGTGTAATACCCCGGGATCCCACATTGCTTGGCTAGAAAAAGTGACTGCGCTATATGTAGACTTTGCTCCCCAACTAGTATGACGCGTTTCAAAGCCGTGAGGGGTAACCCAAAGTGGACAATATCATACTAGTGCTAGGGCGGAGAGTTACAATTGGTATCAAAGCTTGACCTACCTTGCAGTGTGTGGGCCACACTAGGATCATACTGTGCACCCTTAATGCATCCGGCCCGGCGGAAGGTGGCAGCGGCATGGTAGGAACCATTAACCCCACGAGGACGTGTAGTCCTCTTGGGGGGGGGGGGGGGGGGGGACGAATGTGATACCCTGAGATCCCACATCGCCTTGCTAGAAAAAGTTATTGTGCTATATGTAGACTTCGCTCCCCAAATAGTATAACACATTTTAAAGCCGTAAGGAGTAACCCAAGGCAGACAATATCATGCTAGTGGTGGGGGCGGGGCGTTACATTGTGATATATGAAAAGAATTAAGGGCCAAATAAGCTTCTACTTCCTAGTTTTTACTTTTAAAAGTAGAGAAATGAAAAAGATTTATAGTTTTTTATAGTGCAAAATTTTGATAGTTATTTATTTATTTTTTTTTTTTTAATGAAGTAACAACAATTTTATTAAGGAAATAAGAGAACTCCCTATACACAGGCAGTATACAAAGAGGCCTAAAGCCGTAAAAGGTCTACAAACTCCTGGAGGAAATTCCTTCTACAAAAATTGTGAGGATCCCTCCACACAAAAAAATGATCAAGAACCCAAGATTTAACCACCGTGGTAGTGTTCTCAACATCCTCAAACGCTCTCTTGTTTCTTTCTGTCCAAAGGGACCAAAAAATGGCATGTGGAACAAGACGCCAAGCCTACTTGGCCAGTTTGTTTGCACTAGTACATTGCCAAGACTCAACCACCCTCAGCACTGACTTAGGCAACACCCATTGAACCTGAAATAATCCGAAGCAATACTCCCACACCTCTCTAGCCACCATACAATGAACCAACAAGTGATCCATAGACTCTTCCATCTCTCTACATAAAGTGCATCTATTCGCAAGTGAGAAGCCTCTATGTTGTAACTTGTAAGTTATTCAAAGTCAAGCACTTACCCCAACAAGCCACCCATATGAAAATGGCTACTTTAGATGGTGCTTGTGAAACCCAAATTTTTTCCACTGGAAAAACTTCCCCTGCCTCCCTTTACTCCAAACCATTCTATCGGGCTCTTCCCTCTCCACTGGAACCAAGTATATTTTGTCAAAGAATGTAAACATATCCTCTGAGCTAAAAGAATCGTTCTCCCACTTCAAACACTTTGCCACCCATGTCTCTTTATTTATAGCTAAATTAAAAATGACAGGGAATTGTTCACGCAAAGAGTTATCTCCACACCAAATATTCAACCAAAATTTAACAGAGCTCCCATCCCCTAATTTAAAATGAACCTGCTTAGCGAACTCTTCCCACCCTTTGCTAATGGCTTTCCACACTCCCACCCCACAAGATCCCCTAACCTCCTTAGTTTTCCAGTCACCTCAGCCCCAAACTTCCACTCCACCACTTTCCCCCATAAACTTTCTTTCTCTATCCCATAGTGCCATAACCATTTCCCCAGCAAGGCCTCATTCATGGTAGTAGGAATTTCTTACTACCTCAACTTTTGAAAAGTAACCTTCCAAACTTTTTTACACTCAATGGGCCCACATAATACCTATGCTGAACTTTTGGTACTAATAATCATAACATCTTAGTACGTGTTCATACTGTGGTATGACTTATCGTCATTCCCCAATTTTTTTATTCTAAATTTTTAGGCTCTTTCTGAAAAATTTAAAAAAAAAAATTTCTAGCCATACATATGCACACCATATTTCACTTACTAAATTATCCTTCTTTTTGTGGCATAGGTTTTTTTTTCAATATCAGTCTCTAGAAAGATATACCTATAATATACCTGGGTAGATTATGATAAGTTTAATGTTTTCTTTACTCTGATAAATAGTTGATATTCCACATCATTCATATCACAATTATGTCATTTACTTATTCAAGGAACAAGGTCCACGTTAATGTCAACTCTTATTCTATACATTGTACATAGTCTCACATAGAAGACATACTAATCAATAAAGAAAGAGCAAATAACAAGTTTTTTATCATAATGTAATTAGATGTCTAAATTATATGAAAAAAAAAGAAAAGAAAAACACTTTCAAATGAATTTTTAAATGACTTTAAACATTCTGCATTATGTTAATAGATATGTCTTAATTATGCTCAAAGGACTTCTAAAGCCCCAAATAACAGGTGTGTTATCATAGTAATGACCCTGAAAGACCAAAACATGAGAAGCCAAAAATCCTTAACTAGAATGTAAATTAGAATTTCAAGATTAGCAAATAAGACTATAGAAGGTTATTAAAAGCCCTTGACTAAATTCAAGAATTTAGGAGTTTTAGATGTATCTACAAGACTGCAAACTATGAAACTAAATGCCCTTAGCTAATCTAGAATTCGAGAATGTAAAATTAGGCCTTACAAGATCCCAAGACAGGCTAAAATCTTAACCGAATTATATATTTCAATATTTCATGAGGTTGAGATTCTCCTACAAGATCCCAAGACAGATATTAAAAGCCCTTGGACTTTCTACTGATAGAAAAGTCCCTTGGACTGAATTGGAGATTTTGGAGATGGGCTCCATTTAATAAGTATACGATCCAATGCTCCTTACTTAGGGAATTCTTAGGCTTCGCTTGAAGGTTGTCCGAAGATCACCTATCTTATCCTTTAGTCTATATTTCAACTCAAATATAGTCATAAAAGTTACAAAGGCAATGAAAAGACTACTCTCAACCTTGAAATCCATCAAAGAATAATGAAAGTCCGTCCTGAGGAAATAAAACCCCAGTCATTATGGGCTTTCAATAGCCTATATCGGGTTGTGTAAGTCCATCGCAAATTACCACACAATGAAATCAATTAGAGGCTTTTAAAAGCCTATTTTGGGGCCTTATAGGCCTCATTCAACTTAAAAAAATCATAATGAAGACCTACTTTAATCCTTGAATTCTGTTGAAAGAGAATGATAGTTCATCACCCAGAATTATAATCCCAGTCATTATAAGCTGTCATAGCTTATGCTGGGTAAGCCTATCGCAAATAACTACACCATTAGATCAATTAGATGCTTTAAATAGCCAATTTTGAGGATTTATAGGCCTAATTCAAACTCTCAAAATCATAATACAGTCAAAGGCTTTTAATAGATTCACTCAAGGTGTTGTAGATCCATCACAAAAACCTTGAGTTTCAAATGTCAACAGTCTTACAAGCTCATATTTTTTCCTTTTTTTCTTTTGAATCTGTAACTACCATTGAGATTCTATAGCAACCTACTTTGTCATATACGCACATACAAAGCTTTTTTACTTTACAACTATTCATCACTTTTCAAATTTCTTCTTACCCTCCATTTTCTCATACCAAATATACCCACGATTAATAAATCAAGCTATCCTTATTATCCTTTTCTTACGGTTGTATCAATTCTTTTACAGCCCAAATCAACTAGAATCAACATGCCTAGGAGTTCAAAGTTCAGAATTAACTTGTATAACTAGTAAATCAAATAGCATCGTCCTGGTTCAACAAGAATCATAATAGCAATAGTCTAATGCAGATATACTTGGGAAATGATAGTTCACTAAAAAAAAAGAACCATTCAATCGGTTAAATAGTTCACTAAACTAACAATAGAAGACGAAGTTATATGATGTAAGAAACGAAATGGACCGGCGAACATACTGACCTTCAACAACCATATCGAAAACTTTTTCCTCAAATGAGAATACCACATCAAAGGAACCATCAGCAGCATTCTCTTGCCAACGTTGAGGCGCGTGTTTGACAGTTGAATTCCTTTTAAGCATTGGCAAGATGCCATTACGCTTGTAGCTGTACTATTTGTCAAGGTTGCCACTTTGCTTTTAAAATCAAACCCATGGTAAAGAATGCAGAAAAAGCACGCCTTCAATGGGTAAGTTTTACAACTCAAGGTTGCCATTTTTCCCCAATTTTCTCGGCAACCAAACAGAGGGTCAGCAGAGAACCATATGTTCTGTCGAGTCGCTTAAAAATAACCATAGAATTAATCAGTGATCTGTTTGGTTGCTGAGAAAAGATAGGAAAAGAAAATAAATTTTAAAACATAAAAATAAAATTGAACCTTAAATTTTCTGGGCAACCAAACAAGGGCTAAAGAGAAAGAGGATACAGCTCGGGGTCTTTGCGCCTAAGATCGTCGAACATCTGCTTGTAAGGAGTACCGAAGTCGTAGACGTTGGGTTCCCTGAGGGAAGGACCAGGAAGCTTAACGTGAGCCCCAGTGCCATACGAGGAGACGTCGAAGCCCTGTCTTTTGAGGAGACAGTGTGCCTCCATGCTTCGGTTCTGGTTCGATGAACATACCATTGCATATCGAAGCTTCATGGTGGTGTTCGGGTTCTCTGATTCTACTACACAGAAGAAAGAAGATTTTAGGGTTAATTGCAGAGTTGCGGATGATTTCAAATTGAGCTGAGCCTAAGCCTTGTGTAAACTGCAAGTCCGATCAGAGGGACTCTTGCAAGTTTGCAACACCACAATTTTATTCGTAAACCTAATTTCTTTTTTTTCTTTTTTTAATCTCACTTTTCAATGTTTTATAAAAAAATATGTAAGTGTTGTAAAACTAAGAATTTAGAACAAGTTATGAGGAGAATAAATTTCTCATTCATCTTCTTTGATTTCCATCTGAATATATAAACATTATACAAGGATCAGCAAAACTCTTTGAGACACACTGTCTCAGTCTCCTCCCTTCATTCTCTCCAAATACCTCTTCTCTTCTTTCTTTCCGAATGCTTCTCTTCATTCTCTTCTTTCTCCCCTTCCCCTTTTATCTTTGTTTGTATTTGGTCCTCATGATGGGATTACCTAACCCACTTATGAAGTGGTGTTCCCATTATCACAAAGTGGAGGGGGTGTGGACATCCACTCAATGTCCACTCAAGGTTTAATATTTATAACACTCCCCCTTGGATGTCCACCACACTAAGATAATGTGCCTCGTTAAAAACCTTACTAGAAAAACCCAGTGGGAAAAAACTAGTGAAGGAAAAGAGTACAACATTTTTGTAAATCTTAGAGTGGTGTTGGACGCACTAAAGAAACTGCCTCATTAAAACCTTGCCAGGAAAACCCAATGGGACAAAACCTAGGCGAAGGAAAAAGAGTACAGCGTGCATATGTCCAAAAATGAATACTCCCCCTGATAAGAAGATAAGTATCACCTTAACTGATTGCAAACCCGACGCATTCCAATGCCATATACCAATTTCTTGAATGTTGACGATGGTAAGGCCTTGGTGAATAAATCCGCAAGATTATCAGTGGAACGTATTTGCTTCACATCAATTTCATGCCTCTGCTGGAGTTCATGAGTGTAGAAGAACTTTGGTGAAATGTGTTTGGTTCTATCACCTTTGATGTACCCTCCTTGAATTTGTGCAATACATGCAGCGTTATCTTCATAAATTGTTGTTGGCATACTTTTAATCAGAGGTAACCCACATGTGTCTCGAATGTGATGGACTACAGATCTTAACTATACACATTCACGACTTGCTTCATGGAGTGCAAGTATCTCAGAGTGATTAGAAGATGTAGCAATTAAAGTCTGCTTTGTAGATCTCCAAGAGATCGCTGTATTACCACATGTAAATACATACCCCGTTTGTGAGTGAGCTTTGTGAGGATCAGAAAGGTATCCAGAATCTGCATATCCTTCTAAACAAGGACCATGGGCTAATTCCTTTGAGTAAAACAAACCCATATCTGTAGTTCCACGAAGGTAGCGTAAAATATGTTTAATACCATTCCAGTGTCGTCGAGTTGGAGCAGAACTGAATCTTGCTAATAAGTTGACTGAAAATGCTATATCAGGCCTAGTGCATTGTGCTAAATATAACAAAGCACCTATTGTACTAAGATATGGTACTTTAGAACCACGTAGCATTTCACTATCTTCTTTGGGGCGAAATGGATCTTTCTTAATATCAAGAGATCGAACCACCATGGGAGAACTTAGTGGATGCGCTTTATCCATATTAAAACGTTTCAATACCTTTTCGGTATAAGCTGATTGATGGATAAGAGTTCCATTTGATTTATGCTCGATCTGCAGGCCGAGACAATATTTTGTTCTCCCTAAATCTTTCATTTCAAATTCTTTTTTCAAATATTCAGCAGCTTTCATGAGCTCTTCAGGAGTCCCAATTAAATTTATATCATCAACATAGATTGCAATGATAGCGAATCCAGATTCTGATTTCTTTATAAATACACAAAGGCATATAGGATTATTAATATATCATTCTTTAACAAAGTACTCACTGAGACGATTATACCACATTCTTCCAGATTGTTTTAATCCATACAAGGATCGTCTCAGTTTAATTGAGTACATATTTCGTGGTTGTGATGTATTTGCTTCAGGCAATTTGAATCCTTCAGGGATCTTTATATATATATCTGCATCTAACTTTCCATATAAATATGCAGTAACTACGTCCATAAGACGCATGTCAAGTCCTTCTGAGACTGACAGACTAATTAAATATTGAAATGTAATGGCATCCATTACAGGTGAATATGTTTCTTCATAATCAATCCCAGGTCTCTGCAGGAAACCTTGTGCTACTAAACAAGCTTTATATCTGACGATCTCATTTTTATCATTACGCTTTCTTACAAACACCCATTTGTAACCCACGGGTTTCACATCATTGGGTGTTAGGACTACAGGTCCAAATACTTTACGTTTTTCTAGCGAATCCAATTCTACTTGGATTGCTTCTTTCCACTTTAACCAATCAGGTCTACTGTGACATTCTTTTACAGTGCGTGGTTCAAGATCATCATCATCTTTTGAAATTTTAGTAGCTACTGCGAAAGAAAATACATAACCACTTCTGAGCGATCCCACAATTCTTTTGTACATGTATAGTTTATGGAAATTTCTTCATTTCCATGTACATATGCCTCTTTATTGTTTTCTGTCTCTTCAGGGACATTTTCCTCTTCATGAGTTATTAAATCAGAATTTGTGGGAATATTTATTTCTTGTTCAATAGCCTCTTCCGGAGTACTATTTTCTATATTTTGTTGCTCTTTTATTTTCTTCTTCCGGGGAACTAAATCTTTTGAATCAAAGGGTCTACCACGCTTCAGGCGTGTAGTAGATGATTCATTTGCTGCAATAATAATAGACTTACCAATTGGTACATTGATCTTTGCTGGTGTACCAATAGATGATTCATTAATAACCACTTTTGAGCGATCCCACAATTCTTTTGTACATGTATAGTTTATGGAAATTTCTTCATTTCCATGTACATATGCCTTTTTATTGTTTTCTGTCTCTTCAGGGACATTTTCCTCTTCAGGAGTTATTAAATCAGAATTTGTGGGAATATTTATTTCTTGTTCAATAGCCTCTTCCGGAGTACTATTTTCTATATTTTGTTGCCCTTTTATTTTCCTCTTCCGGGGAACTAAATCTTTTGAGCCCAAGGATATACCACGCTTCAGGCGTGTAGTAGATGATTCATTTGCTGCAATAATAGTAGACTTACCAATTGGTACATTGATCTTTGCTGGTGTGTTTGCAGCCGGTATATAAGACTTAGTTATTTTTGCTGCGTCTGTAAATGCATCTGGCATTTGATTAGCAATCTTCTGAAGATGAGTGATCCTCTGTACTTCAGTTTCACATTGAGCAGTACATGGATCAAGATAGGACAAAGGTGGTACATTCCAAGAAAGTTCACGTCGTTCTTCTATCAGTAGATTTCCTCCTCCTAACGACGGGAACTGTGTTTCATCAAAATGACAATCTGCAAATCTTGCCAAAGCACTAGTACTTCTCGAATGGCAGAATAGAATTAATAGATAGCCTTTCATCAATTCTTCAAGGTTTGCTTAGGCAATTGGCACTATTGGGAGTGCCTTTAATTAAACTAACGCATGCCAAAATGGGGCTAGGATTCTTAATGGGCTGCAGAGACAATCTCCAGTTGGTCTCTCTAGTTCTCAAAATGCTACTAATAAGTAGCAAAAAATCTGTAATCTGCTCCAAGTACAATGACCAAATCTGAAATTTTAGTGAAAACAATTTGTGATGCGTATAAATGAATTTTTATATGTTCAATCCAAATAGAAATGGGCTTTGGGGTTTATATCACTTAAAAGTATATTAAATGTACTTTGTAACCTCAAAATTTGGTAGAGAAATACCTAGCAAAACCCATTCAAAAATATTTTTCAATATTGAGTTAGTGCTGTCTAGCAGAAATCCCAGATTCAGGTGTACCACGAAATAATTACGCAAAAAAAATATCAAATGGTCACCCAATGACACGAAAATTGGTAGGATGTTAGCCCAACAAGTCAGTGACAAAATCCAATTCGTTTTATCTCAAAATCATAACTAGAACTAAAGTTATGAATTAAATGGTAAAATGGGTTCGTGCTGTCAACATAGTATAACACACAAAACCTCAACTAAGTATTTACTTAAAACACTTATCTCGTAGGTTTATTCTATAAACCGATGCTTATTTCTTCAGTGTCATTTCACTTTTAGTGGTTTGGTATTTTATTTTTCCACACCAAATATATTCATTCCACTTCTGGTGGTTTGATATTTCATTGCTCCACTTCTAGTGGTTTGGTATTTCATTAATCCACTTCTAGTGGTTTGGTATTTTATTTTTCCACACCAAATATATTCATTCCACTTCTGGTGGTTTGATATTTCATTGCTCCACTTCTAGTGATTTAGTATTTCATTAATCCACTTCTAGTGGTTTGGTATTTTATTACTCCACTTCTAGTGGTTTAGTATTCCACTTCTAGTGGTTTAGTATTTCATTGCTCCACTTCTAATGGTTTGATATGTCATTAATCCACTTCTGGTGGTTTGGTATTCCATTATTCCACTTCTGGTGGTTTTTATCATAAAATGACATACTTTAAACTGACACAGTGAAGTTACCAGTAAATCTGAGAGAAGTTGACTGACAACATAGGTGACGTTGACAGTCAATTTGTAGTAAAACAAGAGCAGATTTTTGTGTGTTCTTTTATGCTAACTAAAGCAAAAGTTAAGGTGCACCCACGAATTTTAACCAAAATTTTACAAGCATCTAAAGAAGTTGCATAACACATAATAGAGAAATATATTACTCAATTTAATTTGGTCATCATTGACCATCACTTTATTCAATTAAATTGAGACTTTATTCATTACTTCTAAAACTTCAGGTTTTAAAATTTGTCTCTTGCTTCAGGAAGAGAACAGATGAATAATAACTTCTTTTTTTTTTTTTTATAGAAAACTTCTGGTTTTCTTTCTCTTACTTCAGGAAGAGAAGATGAATTGTTACCCTTTTTCCTTTTTAATTATAAAACTTCAGGTTTTATTTTAAATCTTCTCTTGCTTCAGGAAGAGAATATATGAACAACAACTTTTCTTATAGAAAATTTTGGAGATTAAAATTTGTTTCTTCCTTCATGAAGATAACATGTAAATAATAACTTTTCATATAGAAAACTTCAAGTTTTCAAATCTTTCTCTTACTTCAAGAAGAGAAAATGAATCATCACTCCTTTTATTTATTTATAAAACTTCAAGTTTTATTTTTAAATCTTCTCTTGCTTCAGGAAGAGAAGATGGATTCATCCATTCAAGTATATAATTTAGAGTAAAACCAATCCACAACCAAATTGGTTAAGAGCATACCAACTTACCACAATCAAATTGGTTTAGAACGTACCAACTTACCAACTTACCACAACCAAATTGGTTAAAAACGAAGATGCTGGTAGTATGATATTGCTCACAAATTCCTTGAGCAATTCGTGCTGATAACGTGTTGTAAAACCAAGAATTTAGAACAAGTTATGAGGAGAATAAATTTCTCATTCATCTTCTTTGATTTCCATCTGAATGTATAAACATTATACAAGGATCAGCAAAACTCTTTGAGACACACTGTCTCAATCTCCTCCCTTCATTCTCTCTGAATACCTCTTCTCTTCTTTCTCTCCGAATGCTTCTCTTCATTCTCTTCTTTCTCCCCTTCCCCTTTTATCTTTGTTTGTATTTGGTCCTCATGATGGGATTACCTAACCCACTTATGAAGTGGTGTTCCCATTATCACAAAGTGGAGGGGGTGTGGACATCCACTCAATGTCCACTCAAGGTTTAATATTTATAACAATAAGGTTTTTATAAAAATTCATGCTATCTTTATTTGAAAATATCATTTTAAATGATTTTATAAAATAAAATTTTTGTAAAATTTATTGAACTTTTTAGTCATTTATAATTTTTGTTTCTATAAAAATAAAAAAGGCTAAAATAGCCAAAAATTCTCTTAAACTATAAATTTTGGGAAAAAAAAATTTACGAAATTTTTCAAAATAATGTTTTCTAAATGGCAACATGGTTAGTTTTCCTAAAAACCTTTTATATTTCTTATAAAACCATGATAGTGAAAAGAAGTGGGTTTACAAATAAAGTTGAAAGGTCACAATAGCCTCCCTCATCCAATTAAGAGTTCAACCCAAATATGAAAACGGAGTGAAACTTGATCCGAGAAGAAAGGAAATCTAGACTACATCGAACTAATTTGGTCTTTTAAAAAATGAACCGAAAACAGATCAAATAGAGAAAAAACGATTCATTTTGGCCCCGTTCTTGATTTTTTGTTTTGTTTTGTGTTTTTTTTTTTAATAGTAAATGGTAAGAACTTTCTTGAATAAATATTATTATTCAATGAATAAGTATTATTATTCATTGAATAATACCTATATATGGAATATAATATATTAATATTAACATATATATATATATATATATTCCGATACTCAGAAATTCAGTTCGGTTTGGTTTTGACACCCCCTTAAATCATGGACCAGACCAAATTGATCGGTTCTTATTAATTTCAAACTGAAATTGGACTAAATATTATTTGGACCGGACTGAACCAAATTGCTCGGATCAATTCGGTCTTCAAGTTTACTTGAACCAACTTGCAACCCGAATGAAACCTCATAGCAAGGGTAGTCTAGGCTTCGTACCCATATAGGCTTTTGGTCTAATGGCATCTCCTATCCCAATAAGGATATTGGTATGCCTCACCAAAGAAGGCTTCTATTGGCAACCAAAGACTTGCTTTTTGTCCCCTACTTATTTTATATTTTAAGATTTTATGAAAAATATATAAGATTTTCCTAAAAATTGATTATGTTGTCTATTAGTAAACGTCATTTTGAACAACTTTTTAGAAGAAAGTTTTTTCAAAATCTATTGTTTAAGTGGACTTTTTAGTCATTTATTATGCGAAGACTATAAATGGCAAAAAGGTCTACTGAAATGATAGATATTGGAAAAACTTTCTTCTAAAAAGTTGTTAAAAATAATGTTTTCTAATAGAATACGTGATTAGTTTTTATGAAAATTTTTTATATTTTTCATAAAACTTTAAAGTGTAAAATACGTGGGGGGATGAAAAACAAGTTTTGGGGTGCCGATAGAGGCCGCCCTCACCAAAAACCCAAAGCCCATAAGTAGCCCAAAGTCCGATGGAACAAGCCCCAACTCGAGCTCAAGCCCAGCCTGAATACCCTAGGATTAGGCCTGGGCCTTTGGTTTGGAGTCTAAACTCGACCCAAGCCGGCTCAAAAATTCCCGCTCCATCCCGAGTCGAAAAGCCCAAAGTCCCAACCATTTTTTTTTTAAATTTTGGGAAAAAAAAAACCCCAACCATTTAAACATTGTGACTTAGGAGTTTAGGACGTAAGGAGTTTAGGCCATTTAAAATTATTAAGAACAGAATGGACGGATTATTGAGTTTCAATGAATAAGTCCATACCCTTTAATGAAACAATATTTATATTTCAATCAACCAACTATGTATTTTCTTGCTAATTATGTTTATAAAATTAAATTATATCTAGAAAACTACTAAAATTATATTTTAATAATATTATTAATATATTAATTATAAAAATTATAAGTGTATAACTATATATTAATAGTTAAATTATTAATATATTTATTTCAAAAAGGTCATAAATATAAATTACACTTATACATATGATTATTGCATATTTGCACCCAATAACTATTTGATTTTACACTTAATTTTACACCATAAAAGAATAAGCTCGAAAGGCCTAGGCTAGACCCAAAGACTAAAGTTTTAAAAAGCCCAAGCCCGTCGGCTGGGCCTAGGCTTCATATTTTCTTTCATAGCCTTGCTTAATGAATAGTGAAAGCTTAGAAGGCCTAGTCCGGGAAAAAAAACAAAAGCCCAAGCCCGACCCAACCCAGCCTAGTTATAAGGCCTAAATGTAGGGTTTGTGGAAGGAGGCCTCTATTAGCACCCCAAGATTTGCTTTTTATTCCCCACTAATTTCATATTTTAAGATTTTATGAAAAATATTAAAAGTTTTCATGAAAACTGACCACAAGTTCCTTTAGAAAACACTAATTTCAATAATTTTGTAAAAGAAAGTTTTTCCAAAATCTAAGGTTTAAATGGACTTTTTAGCCATTTACAAAACAGACAGTAAATGGTCAAAAAATCCACTTAAATGTTAGATTTTGAAAAATCTTTATTTTATAAAGTTATTCAAAATTATGTTTTCCAGTGGATAACGTGACCGGTCTTTATGAAAACTTTTTATATTTTTCATAAAATCTTGAAATGTAAAATTAGTGGGGATGAAAAGCAAGTCTTGAGGTGCCAATAGAGGCCCCCCTTGTGGAATTTTGTTTTTAATTTTGCATGGATGTATATGTGGGTATCAAGGTATGTCTTCTCCTATCTATTGGCTAAAAAAATAACCAATTTCAAAATGAAAATTCAACCCAATTTAGCCCATTTTGTGATGAGGACATTAGGTAACGAGGCAAGTTACGGTTACTCGCCTGAATTATTGAATATGCTTCCATGTGTTTTTTTCCCCCTCCGTGTTAAAATGTCTTGGTCTGAGCTCTTTTACATAAGTCAAGCACGGTAAGATGATTTGTCAATCGTCTAACGGACGGTTTTTTACAACAGAATCTATCAAAACTAAGAAACCTCAAATAAATTATTTAACAAAATTACCCTGACATACATCAAAGCAAACAACTCTTACAAGCCTCTATGTTTGTTGGACCCCAAGCCTCGTTGCCATTGAGAGCGGAACCCCATTGTTGCCAAGACAAGTTCCTCAGAGACCATCAAATTAGGTTAACAATTTCTTGATTTATGTTCAATCAATTTAACTTATTTTTTGGATTTTTAATTTGAAATACCTTTTTTCCCTACTCCCTTTAAATTGAGTGATTTTTTTATCCTCCCAAAATCAAGTTATTTTAATTGATTCTATGAACAACTTCAGTAATCAACTAAGTGAAAAGCCAGCCCTTTTATTATTATTAGTAAGATAGGTAAAGTTAAAATAAACTTAATTTTCTATTATACAAAAAGGAAAAAAAAAAACTTGGTTCCATGGAAAATCAAGCTAAAAATAACCTATTTTGCGAAAAACAAGTCAAATAAACTCCATTCCGCTGAAAAAAAAAAAAAAAAAAAAGGAAAAAGAAAGAAAGAAAAAAGAAGCAGTTAAAATAAACTTAATTTTGTCTTGTGGAGTGAACTTTCTCTTAATTGCTCTTTTTCTTTTATTTTTCCAATGTTATTTTCCTTTATTTTAATAAAAGATGGGTTATAGTACATGATTTGAGTTTACTATGGTGCCAACATAGTTAGGATCCTAGGATAGTTTATGATGTTTGCAACCCTTTTATTTGATTGAAAAAAAAGTATATCTTAGCGGCGGCAAAAAAAAAGAATAAGAAGAAGAAGACTAACTTGACCTTCATTCTATCGAAAATAAAGATAAAAATAACCTATTTTGTGAAAAACAAGTTAAAATAATTTGACAAAATCAAGGTAGATCCAACCAACAGTAAAAAAAAAAAATAATAATAAAATAAAAATAATAAAATTTTGGGGGTGTAAGCACTCACATATGATCATAAATGAAGAGAAGAGTATGCTGCCACGGAACCCGTCGGCATACTCCCAAAAGCCATCACCAACTTTTACCCCAACGGCCATTTCGAGGTCCACCTCGACCGAGCGTTCACACAAACCCTCGAGCAAGCCATCGCCTTTTGTGTGTGTGTGTGTGGGTGTGTGTTTTTTTTTTTTTTATGTTTTTTTTTTAAAAGCTTAATCACTTGGTTTTTGGCTTATTGGGCTCGCACCCATTGCGGCCTTATTATCTTTTCCCTAATGTCTTGGTACCATTCAATTAGTTTCAATAATATTGGGTATAGGGTTAGGATCGAGAAAGAGTTTTTTATACAAAACTTATTTTTCACAACAATCTTGTTTATGTTGTATATAATAGGTATTTCAAAATACTTATGTTTTTCTTTGTGTTTTTTGTTACTAGCCCAAAACACCATATCCCACATTGAAAATTTATAAAGCTTTATCTCGTTTTATATATTCGTATACTTGCTTCGTCTCATAAAGATAAGCCATGTTTGACAAAACATGCAATTTAAGAAAAGTCATTATTTCATTGATATGTCATTTATTAAACTATCTTTTTTCAAAACTATCCTCTCTTACTTTTAATTGGGTCTTGTGTTAAAAGTAATTATTGAAATAAAAAGGGATAGTATAGGAAGTTAAAAAAAAATATGATTCGATTTTTAAAAATGGACAAACATTTTGGGATAAAAAAAGTTGTTAAAATGGCCTATCTTTGTGGGACCGAGGTAGTACTCTTTATATTTGGTTAATATGGGGTAGAATTTAAGGAGGTCCACGTGTACATGAGCTAAAGCCCAATTGAACAATTTGTGGGATAGAGGTCTAACTTAACTGGGCGCGATGCAGGCATGTGATGTGCACGCAAGGGAGTGCAAATCCCAGTTATTTGGCCTCGTAGGTTTGGCCACTTTTTATCTTTTTGTTATTAGGCTCATGGGCCGGATTTAAATTCTGTACATACCTATGTTTCTGTCTAGAGTCATTTGTGGTTGTTTTAATATTTATTTCGATATTCGTTTCTTGAATAAATATTTATATTTAATTCTTTGCAGTTATTTCTCCCTCTAACCACTCTATATAGAGGTCATTTTAGCCTTTTCAAATCACACAGCAACTACACAGCTCTCTCCCCTCCCTCCCTTCTCTCTCAATTCTAAGTAATTATTTTTAGTTTGAGGTTTTTTTTTTTGTTTTGCAAGTTATGTAGTTTTGAGTTTTTGAGTTTTACAATTATTGTCCTATGAAGAAACGATCCAAGTTATTCACATCTCTCTAGCATTACGAGTGCACACTTGCGGGAGGTACGAATGTTATTCTAGGATGGTAAGTCACCACTAGCCATCTGCATCGAACAATTTGTTCCGTAAGGCGTGATCTACTTTTAAAGATAGTGTTTTCACATGCCTCAATATGATAAGTTTTATATTTTATTTGTAACTTTCATATTTTTTTCCCAACAGTTTCCTCTATTTCTCTTCCACCCATTTGTCTCCAAATAAGCTAATATGGAGATAATTATTACTCCTTCCGTTCTTAAATTATTGGCCTCCTTTCTTTTTTAGGATGTTTCAAAATTACTTTCACATTTCAAAAGCTAATGATTTTTTTTTTATTTATTTCATTTCCTAAATTACTTTTTAAAAGGTATTCTTTCTTTTTCCAATGTTTTGTTACTTTTGTATATTTAAGGGCAAAATTGAAATGTCAAAACATATATATTAATGTGAAAGCATTTAACGGGGTGTCTTAAAAAAGGATGTTTTTTTTCAAAGGGAACGGTTAATTAGGAATGGAGGGAGTATTAAATATTTTTTATTTATTGGATGGGAGAGAAATGGAATGCATAGGATTGTTATAAAAATTTTGTACAAAAATGTTGTGTGTCGGTCTTGATTACTAGTGATAACTTGTAATTATTATGAAATGAAAATGTCGATTTAATCTTATTGAAATGATAAAGGGAACAAAAACATCTCACCAAAATAATGGTTTTTATTTTTTATTTTTTTAAATTTTTCTTTTGATTTTGTTTTTGATATTTTTGCTATGAGCTGAGAAACATAGAGATGGGAAAATTACAAAACCACACGTCAAGATGACTTGGTTAGGATGATTTCCTTCCAATATCAACTTAAGAATACCAGCTATTGATCCTGTTCATAGCGGTTATTACAAAAGCCCTTCTCCTAATTGTTTTTCTTTCGAAATACATTTCCACACCAGGAATCCCTTTGAACCAAGAGTCCATGATAATGCTGAATTTATCTATATTTGTTGGCCAAACATGGATTTGAATAGTTACTTAATAGGCTCGGGATTAAATTGCGAGAAAAAATTTCATGTTTCCCAAATACAGATGAAATTTAATTATACAATCATTCAGAAAAAAGAAAAGAAAATAGAAAATAGAAAATAGAAGAAAAGATTGATTCGCCAAAATCGAACATGCACCAAACCTTAAATCCAAAAAAAAAAAAAACATAGAGGCGGTTTGAAAATAGACCATGTACTGTAGATACTAAAATGTGATGAACGAGCAAAAAGCCAACTGGTAATGAAGCCCGACCACAAGATATAGTTCCAGTCAGAATGGAACGCGTAAGCGTGTGGTTTGGACCCAAATATTTTCACAAACTTCGTGGCCGTCACAAATGCAAACGCTGCTTTCAACACAAAATCGCGTATTCAGCACTTGGAACAAGGATGGCCTATAAAAAGGGTCCCCACCTTCCAACCCAGAGAACTCCCGAAGACTTCCCTATCATCCCCCCTGCAAACAAAAAGATCTTCACACCTCAACCTGAAATTACTCAATAGGCCCCTTCGTTATTAATTCAATAGGCAAATTTCATCCCCCACCCCACACCAAACAAAAAAAAAAAAAAAAAATGAGGGAGGAAAATTTTTGAAAGAATTTTGGGAATATATCACAATTCACAATTAAGGAAATATCAAGAATAATTTTTAAAATATCTTATATCACAATTTATTTGACTTGGCTGCTTACTATGGAACAATTACGACTTATAAGTAGTGGTGGAGTTAGAAATTTGATTTAGGGAGGTCAAATTTTGAAAATTAAATCATAATTCAAGATATCATAGAAATCATCACTTCATCACAAATTTTATAAGTTTTTCTGACTTTACCACCACAAGACAAAATAAAAATTTTAAATTCACAACGAATATATATCTTTATAAACAATTGTAGGAGAAATATATAATGGAGTTATGACTGACTTTTTCAATTTGAGGAGGGGATCTATATATAATAACTAAAAAAAATCATATCTAGATGTAAAATTTAGGAAAAACAAAAATGCTTAGGATGGCAAGTGGACCCCTGGGCCCTGGGTCCTACTTGGCTCTGACCCTCAGCTCGTAAGTCAGAAAGAAGAACATAAGTTTCTGAAACTTTGATACTTTGATAGTTCTTATAAAATTTTGAAAGATATGAAGAGCATGTAATTTTTACAATTCTCCTTAAGGCTTTATTCGGTTTGCAGATTTTATCAAGGAAAATATATATATATATATATAAGGAATTGTACTTTTCTTTATTTGGTTGCAATGGAAAATTGGAAGAAGAATAAGAATTGAAATAATTTTGGCTTGATAGGATTTTATCTTTTCCTCCTCATTTTTATTCCCTTCTTTTTTTTTTCCTTGGTAGAATCCATGAACCAAATAGAGGGTAAATGTAATAGAAGTTGACTATGAATTAATTTTTTTTTGTTTGTTAGGACATTGCAATAAAGAAGGTGAATTATGTTAATTGATAAATATAAATTAATACTCTATATAAGAGCATCTCCAAGGGTACTAGCTATTTTTTTGCTACTTTAGCTAGTAAAATGACATTTTTTTTAAATAGCTTCCTAGCTATCCAAGTGAGTACTCTAAGGGTACTAGTTATTTTTGAGCTATTTCAAATTTTTATTAATAATATTTATTTTTTTAATCATTTGGTGGAGAGATAAAAAGGGAATGATGCATATAGAGAGGACAAGTGTCACTTTTTAAACTAAAAATAGTTTAGCTAGCGAACATTTGCTAGCTATATGTAGCTAATCGAAATAACGATAGCTAAAATAGCTAACCCATTGGAGAGGGAAAAAAGTGATTCGACTATCTAAAATAACTAAGGGGACTTTGGCCACAAGTCCATAAAATTAGACTTGTACAACCATAAGTTCAAGATAAAATCTTGTAAAGTCAAAGGTTTACCTTATATTTTTTCAGATCAAAACACCCTTGCACTATGAACTTTTTCTCCACTGTTTCACATGATGCTGCCTTTAACTCCACACTTCTCCCTCTCATATTTTATTTCACTCCTCACTTTGCCATTGTTACCCACATCTCGCCATTGATAAACAAGCTTCACCGCTGCAGACATCACAAATCCATGAAATCTACACAGATCCACGAACCCAGCCCTAAGGAAAAAACCTTACTTTTGTCATTGGAGCAAGTCCTCCATTAATGGAGGTCAAAGCTTGACCCATGGCCATACTAGGCACAACCATAAAGGGGAACGTGGTCGGGTCTTAGTCGATCACCATGATTGAGGTTATGAGGGTTGGGTCGAACACAAGAAGCAATAGTAGTCTAAAATTATGAGTTTGGGTATATTCGAGCGTAAGTTTAGGTAATTTAAGAAGTTTGAGTAGACTCTGAGAGAAGAGTCAATCAACTAAATTAAATCTATATTATTGTCTCCCAACACTCTACAGACTACATAAATGGTTGGAAACCAATATGAAGATGGGGATTGACTCGTACGAAGTGAGATATTATCTCATTCCTTTGAAAATCAAGACTTTAAAAAAAGGTGTGTAGAGAAGCTTAAATAAAGTTGGTTTCTTCTTCTATGGCCCACCATAACAAGCAATATTATCTCCTTATTAATTCAATTTGTGATTAAACAAAAAAAAATTACTGAGAAATTTTCTTTCTATGTGGGCAGCTGAACCCATTTCAAAACAGTTGAACCCATGTCACTGTTTTGAAGTTAGTTTCATTTTTTAGTTATAAAAACTTAAATTAAGTTACAAAACATTTAAATTTAACTATTTCTAGTTCAAACACATACAATTTATTGGTTCAATAAGTTACATTTAGAAAGTGTGGGTCTTTCATATCAATTCCTTCTAATTTTTTTTTTCTTTAGTCATGAATTTTGAAACAGTAACATGTAACTGTTTAAAAACAACTACATGTAACGGTTTTAGAAAACATTATCTTTTGTCAAATCTACAAAATCTTTTGCTACTAATACCAAAATTAATGTTTTATTCAGAATTAACAGTTAAATATACTCACAAAACAATAATTTAAATTTAAACTCTTTTAAAAATAATTTAATTTCAATTTTTGTTAAATAGTTACATGTAACTGTTTGAAACAGTTACATGCATTCAATGTAATTGTTTTTATTTTATTTTTATTTTATAAATATTTTATACATAATTTCACATCTAACATGGATCTTGTTTCGAAGGTCTCAATGAATAGATATCAAAAATATAAAATTTATTGAAAACCGATATATAAATTAAAAGCTATATATGCTACTTTAAAGTTTGAAAACAAAAAAAAAAAACAACTTAAGGGTATAATTGACTTTATGCACCTAAGACTCATAAAAATACTACCGTTTCATTTAAAAGGGAACTTATGGCTGCATAAGATTTAGCTTTGGACTTATACTTTTATAAGTTCTAAAAATGTGGACTTCTCACTAATTTTCCTAATAACTAAGGGGGTTGGATAGCTAACCCATTGGAGATGCTCTAACTTTTTTAGAGCATCTCCAACCATCTGAGGCACTAGGTGAGTTATATGCATTTTTTACACAGCTATAGTGTAAAAAATGCATCGTTACAATGAAAATGCATTATACATCACACGAAAAACTGATTATTCCAATACATGTGAGTCTATTTTTGCCTCACCTACCTTTCATTCTACCGCTAACCATTTCTTTGAGTATGATATGGTAGATTTGCATATGAACCATTTATTGAGGTAAATATAACTCAAGATTTGCCTCAAGTTATATTTGCCTCACCAAATAAGTCACTCATTAGAGCACCTACTCTTCACCCATGAGGCAAAAAATAGCTTTATATCAAATTTTGCTTTATGGTTGGAGATTGTTGGACCTAAGGGTTCAATCCCACTTGTTTTGATGATAACAAAGCAAATTTTTTTTGTTTAGTTGCTAATAAATATAAAGTTTTGTTTTAAGACAGGTTAATATCCATTATACACTTCACCATAGCAATTGCAAGTGTTAATGCAAGCCAGGAAGCAATAATGCAATCAGTGGACTTTAAAAGGGCATAATCCAACTCATTTACAACTTAAAATTCAACGATGGAGCATTCAAGCCAAGGATTGTGAGAGTTTAGGATTAAGATGTAAGATTGATTCAATCTTTGCTCATTTAGGATACATGGACTATGAAATGATTAATCAATTTGGTAATAAACTAATTAAACTTAGTTTTTAGTGCCAAAATGGTCCTATAAGCCATTTGAGTTTTATCCCAAGTTATTAGACTTTATTTACAAAAAAAATCGTATTTCTAAAACTGGGGAACTCAGACGTCCAAGTGGCAATTCAGACATCCAAGAATATCAGAGACTTTGCCTTTCTGTCTGGAATTCTCGGACGATCCTCTCAGACGTCCGAGAAGTGTTTCGGACATTTGAGATGGAACTTAGATGTCCAAAACTTTTAAGATAGATCTATAACAGTTAGTTTTTAAACAGCCTTTTGAGCATTTATTGCCCACCAAACTTACTTTTCTGGCATTTATTGCTACAGAACGGTCATATTTAACCCTTGGGCTATATATACACCACTTGAACTCTTTTATGAGTATTCATTGAGATCAAATAACAAAATCACTATCATTTATTCTCAAGCCCTAGAAATATTCAAGTGAGTATTTATTGTGAAATCAATCATAGTTGAGTGAGCTTTCAATTCAGTATTATCTACTCTTTGTAATAATTCTTTTGTATACAAACAATTAACAAATCATCTTGTATTCAAAGGGTTGTGTAAACACTAGATTTGTAGCTTTTTAAGAGAGCATTGTGCAAGTGTTAGTGAAGAACACTTGTGGCTGTGTAAAGGTTTAATCTTCATCCGCAAGGAGATTGGTATAGTGGATTGGTGAATCCTTAAGCGAGCTCTTGAGGCGATGATGTAGGTGGAGAAGCCAAACCTCGTTAATATCATTTACAATCTCTTTCTATTAATCTCTCTATTGATTATCTTATTTCTTGTTCTTGAATTTATTCTTACTTGCAATAAACTGAATTTTTATATTGCAATTGATTTCATATTTAATCGAAAACCCTATTTACCCCTTCTAAGGTTGTTTACTTGGGACAACAGAGATGCTCTTAGAATTTTACTTGAATTGAAATTTTTTAGTTAGTTTAGATGAAATTTAGTAATCTTTTATTGGAATATTGAAAAAAGAATGGTAAATTGTAGATTACCTCCCTGAAGTATGGGGGTCAGCAGATAACCCTTCTATGTTTTAATTTTACTAATGTGACTCCCAAATGTTTTACCTTTTTTTAATGTCCCCCATTGTTACTCGTCATTAACAAAAAGTAATGGAAAATAGTCACATAGCACGTGACGCTGTTTATTGACCTGTGTTGTTAAACGTACCCTTGGATGACAACCATCTCTCTCCCAACCCAAACCCCCATCAGTTGACGACTTATATCTCCCTTCCCCTCATCTCATCTCACTCTCATATGATCCTACCTCTCTCTCCCTTTTTCTGATTGTCGATGGAGGCAAGCACAAAACCATTTCCTCCCTCCCCCAAAAAAAAAAGACGATAGTTGTCGACCGATCTTACTTGTGCCTAATAGCCGTGGTCGATGCTGTGAGCTTGCGACGAACCCCTCTTTGATCCAACAAGGCAAGCCGTCGAGTTTTGACTCCCATCTCCACTCCCCACAGAAGTCGTTCGAAAAAAATGAAAACCCAGATTTGGGTTGTTAGCACCTTTGGCCTCCTCTCTTAACCTACCTGTCGATACCCTTACCCCCTCCACTTAGAATCATGTCACCATACAGTCGTGGGTACTTCTCGTTGCCATAGCTACCAAGAAAAAAACAGAAGAGAAGAAGGAAAAAAAAACACACACACAGAGGAGAGGAGGAAAAAGATGATAAAGCAGTAGTAGGAAAAGAAAAAAAAAACCACAAAAGAGAGGAGGAAGAAGAAGATGAAGCAACAACAGGGAAAAAAAACACAGAAGAAATAAGGAGGAAGAAGATAAAGCAGCAAGAAAAAAAAAAGAAAAAAAAACATTCGTGGATGGGCGATGCCCGAAAAAATGGAGTTGGCTGGAGCGTGGGCACGTGAAGGGAGGGTGTAAGGTTTTTCGTCTTTTTACTGCTACTGTTGACACCGTTAAGCTAAAAAAAAATCCCAAATGAGCTCAAGAGGTACATTGGTAAAATTAAAACATATGGGGGGCTATGTGCTGAACCCCTATACTTCAGGAGGGGGTTTCTATAATTTACCCAAAAAAGAAAAAAGAATACCAGCTAGTTGTTTGGTGGTCTAACTTTAATATTTGCATAGGCATGTGGTATTATAAGTATTATCACAAATGGTACTATAGTAGGACATTTTTATCAAACAACTTAGTTTTTCAACATTCATACATTTAGTAATAGTATATATATTGATTTGTGATGATATTAAAATTTTAAGAATAATTTGGAAAATATTTTCAATTCTTTCTATATCTACGAATAATTTAGTAGTTATGAATAAATACAAGGTGAATTTGGGATTTTCTTGTTTGTTAAAAAACAATATATAAATAATTTGGAGATAATTTGAATTGTTTTTCCCATTTATATCATAGCAATACTATATAACCCACCTCATTTGCCTAATTTACTTACTTAACTCATGTGAAATTTCCCTAGTTCATGATGAATGACATGGCGGCTCTGAATTAGTTAGACAAGTAAATTTGAACAAATGATATCTCTGGCCCT
Source organism: Liquidambar formosana (assembly GCA_039720395.1). NCBI lineage: Eukaryota > Viridiplantae > Streptophyta > Magnoliopsida > Saxifragales > Altingiaceae > Liquidambar > Liquidambar formosana. The sequence continues at coordinate 11,578,344 of CM077828.1, read as the reverse complement.
CACTCAAAACTTGAATAAAATGTACAATTTTAATAAAGAAAGGCTAAAAATCCTCTCCAACCCTTAGTTTTTCTCAATTCTTGACCCAAATCAAGGAGGAATAAATCAATCAAGTATTCTAATAGTAATTTTTGGTTGAAAACTTGCTGGAAATCTCCTCTCTTTCTCCCTATTCTTAGATGTTGCTCAAGTCCTCTATCTGTGTGTGTGTGTGTGTTAAGGTCACGGACTCTCTCTCTTTGTGTGCCTGTCTTAAGGTCGTCGGAATTGTGGGAAGGAATCGCCCAGAGTTGTGTAAGGTTGCCAAAAGTTGTGTGGTCATAGAGAGATGTTTGAGCAAGACAGGTTTTGATAGGCTTGTAGGATAAGTTAAGCATTTTTGAAATGGAGTGCTCCATATCATATCAAGCTTTTACTCAAATTTTAATTCAAATTTGAGTAAAAAACAAAAGAGTGTGGGTCAAAGATGCTAAGTTGGGCTTTTAACATTTTCTTTTCTACTAGATAGAGCACACATACGTTGCACGTGAATATTTTTAAATAATATTAGTTATACAAAATAATAAATACATAAAGATTTTATATTTTTTCATAAAAGATAAATTTTAAAATTCAATAAGTACATTTTTTTTTAATGTCAAAATTGTCAAAGGAAGATTAAAAACTCTTTAAATATACTTTTAGAATTTTTTTCCTTCATAAAACGGAATATTTAAAGAGTTTATATTAATTTATATTATCTTTTTTTTTTTTGGTTTGCCAAGGTGTCACCAAGCTTCGCCCAGAACTAATCCTCCGAGATACCGTCGGGCACAAAAGCGAAGACCTTTCCCAAGAAAGTTTGCTACATCCACAAGGACTCCAACTCGAGACCCTTGCTTAAGCGACTAGAGCCCCTTCCACTCAGGCCAACCTTCGTTGGTCATATATATTATCATGCAACTTGATAGTTGCTCTAGGAAAAAGAATTTAAGTAAGAATCTAACTATAATTTGTTAAGAATTTGAGTTAAAATCTAACTTTTATTTGTTACCAAATGATAAGAATGTTTCTATGTGTTTCAATTAAAGGAAGGTTAGATATGTATTTTTCTTAAAAAAATTAAGGGTATATTGGTTGTTTAAAAGTTTTTTCGAGATTCAGCCTTTTATAGGTAGTATAGATAATTAATGAATTCATTTTACAAAAGTAATAATTTTTTTTTTGAAAACATAAAAAATAATAGTTAAGGCATCTTCACTAATTACTTTTTTTTTTTTTTTTTTTTTTTTTTTTTTTTTGGGCTAGGATCTTCACTAATTACTTAAATCTTTGCCTAAACTCAAATTTGAGTAAAAATAGCAAAAAATGAGCTCCACTTCTTAACTCAAATCCATACAAAACGAAGGAGACTTGAATGTTTACCCAAATAAAGGGAGATTCAAACCTTTACTCAAATTTGTGAGTTTTTAAATTTGAGTCTGCCACTGAGCTTTGTATCAAATCAAGGAACTCAAATTCTTATTTAAAAGAAGCTTTTGGGTTAAGTTGAGAATTTCTTAAAAAAATTTGAGTAATGTCAGCAGAATGCTTTATATCAAATCAAGTTTTTACTTAAATTTTTATTCAAATTTTAGAATAAAGAGTGGAGATAACCTAGTATGAAAATGATAAGTTATAACACAATATTGCAAGCATGACATATAAATGGAAGAGGCGAGAGTGAGGATAAATTCTTAACCTAGGCAAAAAAAAAAAACAAAGAAAAAAAAAAAGGGTTGAAAATGCAAAAGGCACAACTGTGATTAACCGAAACATCAGGGGTTGTTCTTATCACAATCACGGCACTAATAAATTTGATTCGCCCATAGACTAATCTTCTGTAAATCGCCACCGACTTCAGACGATATCTAGAGAGCAACACCTACCTCCTCAATTGTCTCTCTCTCTCTCTCTCTCTCTGTATTGCTGATCATATCTCCCTCTTTCTCTAGGGCTCATAATCTGTACATCTTCTCCTCATCTTCACCTTCTTCAGGTATTGTCCAAGATCGATCTCTGCGATTTAGGGTTTTTTTTATTATTTATTTATGAGAATTAAGTAATTAACAGAGGTTTAGGATTTTGCAGTGTTGAAGATGGAGGCAGCGACTGTTTACCAATCATCTTTCTGCATCTGTAGACCTTCCAGATCGGGTGCTTTCACAATGAATCGACCCGATTTCGTGCGTTTCGGTACCAAATATCGGTTCTCACGCGGATGGGTTCAGGTATTGACTCAATGTTCGTCTTTTATCAACATCTTCTTCGTTTTCTGGGTTTAAGGTCTTTGCGTTATTTTGAATGACATAAACCCTCCGTTTGGTTTCTGAGAAAAGGGTAGGAAAGAAAAGAAAAGAACAGAACAGAAAAATATGATTCTGAGATGCTTAATTGTTAGTGTTCTTTGGGTTCATAATATCAGCCCAGCTGACCTGAACACCCCTGTGCCCTGTGTTCAGGTCAGCCTCGGCTGATATACCCCTATATTGGCCCCAGACCATGCCACCGTCTATTTTCATTAACGAAGAACCAAGCGAAGTAAGCGAACTATTGGGCTTTGTTCTGGGTTTACTTTTGACCGAACTCGACCTATGTTACAACAGAGTCCAGAAGGTTTCTTGATTTATCATCAGACCTCACTTGCTCTGTTTTGGGGTGTGGACTCCAACAGGCTAATCCAAGGTTATTATTATTACATTTTGGTGGGTATATATTGCATTTTCAGGTAGGATTTGTAGTCGCTTTTTTGTTCTGTGTTGTTTAGGTGGTGAGAGAAGAGCGGTTGAGTTTTATTGTATCGAATTCTTATTTTTGATAGTAGATTTAATCTCCATATCCTCCGTGGACATACTTAGGCATCTTTAAAAATTTTGTGTTCTCTGTGTGTTTAATTTTTGCGATTTTCTTTTGCTGTGATTGTGCTTGCCTCGATATTCAATATATATTCCAAGAGATTTCTTTGTGTAAGTTTTTTAAAAGAATGGTTTGCTACAATTGCATAATGTTTATCTCCACTGTTCACAAGCCTGATCAAAGCTAAGTTTCCTTGTGTTCAAGCTTGGCTTGTAAAGGAACTGAGCTTCAAAAGTAAGCTTGGGCTGAGCTCAGTTAATTGGTGGATGAGCTTGAAATGAGTTCCTTAAGGAGTTTTGCCCAACCTGTTCATAAGCAGCAGCTCAAGTTATTGAAAGGGCCTATTCATAGATGTGTTTACTTTAAAATCATTAATAGAGAAACAAAAATCACTTGTTGGATTAGCATGCTTTATGTTTCTTAAATGTCTATGGTTTTGAACATTGCACAGTAGCTTATATTGTTACTAATTTGTTTATTTGAGATGTCATGTGCTTAGGAAGTTGATGTTTGGTTGATTTTGATTTGGATTTTTGATTTTTAATTTTTGTGGGTGGATGGTAGCATTACCCTTCACTGCCGCACTCAAAGCCAGGGAATAGGAGAATGGATTTCTGGAGCAGGAGGTTTACAGTAGTCAGGGCATCATCATCTTCTGACTCATTGGGGTCAACTGCTCCAATCGCTCCACTTCAGCTGGAGTCTCCAGTTGGGCAGTTTCTGTCTCAGATCTTGATGAGCCACCCTCATCTTGTCCCCGCTGCAGCAGAGCAGCAGCTTGAACAACTTCAGACTGACCGGGATGCCGAGAAACAGAAGGAAGAGCCTTCTGCTTCTGGCACCGACCTAGTATTGTACAGGTTAGTTGCATGTTCAATATCATCGTAGAGGTTAAGAGCTGACATTGTGAAGTAAACGACTGATTTTTAACTGACCTTTTTATGAGGTTTTGAAATAATCAGGAGAATAGCTGAGGTTAAGGCTAACGAAAGGAGAAAGGCTCTAGAAGAGATCTTGTATGCATTGGTTGTTCAGAGGTTTATGGATGCGAATGTTTCTTTGATACCCACCATAATCCCGGACCCTTCTGGTCGAGTTGACTCTTGGCCAAGCCAGGATGAGAAGCTTCAGCAGCTTCACTCTTCCGAGGCTTATGAGATGGTCCAGAACCACCTAGCTCTCATTTTGGGGAACAGGTTGGGTGATTCAACCTCAGTTGCACAGATAAGCAAAATCAGGGTTGGGCAGGTTTACGCTGCATCAGTGATGTATGGGTACTTCCTCAAGCGGGTTGACCAAAGGTTTCAGCTGGAAAAGACAATGAAAATCCTTCCACATGCATTGGATGAAGAAGAGAGGAATGTTCAGCAAGTTGTGGGGGATGAGATTAGACCCACTGGTGGTGAGGCCTCATATCAAACTCCACAATCCCACCCTGAAGTCTCATCCTGGTCTGGTGGCGTAAGTGCTGGAGCTTTTGGTAATGGGATAAAGGCTTCACGATTGCGAACCTATGTAATGTCATTCGATCAGGAGACCCTGCAGAGATATGCAACTATAAGATCCAAAGAGGCTGTTAGCATCATTGAGAAGCACACTGAAGCTTTGTTTGGGAGACCTGAAATTGTTATTACACCCGAGGGAACCATTGATTCTTCCAAGGATGAATCCATCAAGATTAGCTTTGGCGGATTGAAGAGACTTGTTTTGGAGGCTGTGACTTTTGGTTCTTTCCTCTGGGATGTTGAGAGCTATGTGGATTCAAGGTACCATTTTGTTCTAAATTAATTTATGTTCACCTAAATCCATGCCAAAGCAAATTCGTTAATGGAACTGACAACTTGGTATAATTGAGTGTAGCTTTGGAGGTAAGTTTTAAGTCGTGGCACTAATTCATCTGTATATATGTACGGTGTTTCTGATTGGCTGTAATAAATAGTTGAGGACTTGCTGCTCAACATATTTTGTCTTTTTAAAAATGATTTTAGATAGAAAATGAGTGCTGAAATGAAATTTTAAAAAAATGACAGCAGTATGGGTTAGCGTTCAATTACCCGGAGAAAAATCTAAAATCTAGAGGAACACGAGTTTGACTTTTAAAGGACCATGGAATTCTCAGGTTGAAGAACATTCCGTACAGATAGCTCCGTACAGAGAGTCATGAGTGATAAGAGACATTTTGCAGTTTGCATGTCAGCATTTCATCAAACAGTTATCAGCTTTTAATATGTGCTTCCTTTTTTGTGGCTAGTTCATATTTTCATCTTATTTTATTGCCCAGTGTTTCAAATGCAGATATGTAAAGATATCTATTTTAAGCTGGGTAAAATACACTTTCATGCATGAGGATATTAGATTGTGTAGTGGAAAAGATTTAAAAATTTTCACAAACCTTCCCTTTTCTTTTCTATGCAATTTCTGGATTATTACCCCCCCCCCCCCCCCCGGCGCCGAAAACAAACTATATATATATATATATACTACTTATAAAAAGATGAATGTAAAAAAAACTTTTGATTGACTAATATACCCTTATTTTAATTTTTAAATACACAACTACCCACCCTTCTGTATATATAGGAAATATAGTAATATGGAAACTATAATTCTAAAACACATACCTTTATATATAAAACACAAATAGGAATTCAAAGGAAATCCTAAATCAAATACTCCATTTAATACTATACATATAATCCTAAAACACATTAATTTCGTATGCCCCTCTTCTTTTCATTCTCTAGCAAACGAGAATGGCCTATTAGAGGCACACCTACTTCCCAGTGCAGTCACAAACCAAATATCCACATCATGGAAACGATATATGGAGACAATACCGGATCTCAAGGGGCTATTGCGTAAGTGTTTTATACTTTTATTATGTATTTCTTGAAATTTTGTGAGAATTCATATAATGCTGAATTTGTTTGTGATTGGGGGTGGTTGTTTTTGAGGATTTTGGGTAGACTAGGAAAACTCTTGAATGTGTTTTGATTGTAACGTGGAAATTGTTGGAATGGGTCATATATGTATATGATAACTATTATTATTATTTTGCTTGAATTTGGTTGTTGATGAGAAGGGAGGGGGAAAAATAAAAAGGAAAAAAATAAAAGAAATGAGGAAAAAAATAAAATGAAAATCTCGATTTCCACTCTCTTTTCAATCTCTAAGTGAACAAAAAAAAATGTAGATGATGATACCATATAAAAATGAAATTGGGAATTTCTTTTTAGAAAAAGTAAGAAAAACTATATTATGAGGGATCAATTTCACTTATTAAAAAATAAATTAAATAATATTTAAAAGCATCAAAAATATAAAATATAGAAAATAAAAATAAAATAATTATGTTTGCTACTTTCCTTTGGAATGCACATCTCAAATTGAAGTAGCAAATTGCCACAGCCCATACCGCAAAAGACAGATTTGTTACCTTTTTTTTTTTTTCCTACCTCCCTCAAAGATGCTCTTGTATCACATATTAAATTATATTATATCTATACTACCTATAAAAGTTTATACTTTAGAAACATTTTTGATTGACCATTAGATTATTATTTTAAATTTTAAATATTTGTTTGCCTCCCATATTTAACCAATTAAGAATGTTTTATATTTAACCAATTAAGAATGTTTATTTTCTAGCAAAAAAGAAGGAAAAAAGATAACACAATCTATGTTCACTTCATAAATTCTATACAGCCTCCACTACTATGCATGTGTTCTAACTAAGTTCTTATTCCTTCCATAACTCCTAACAATTGAAGGAATTTTGACTTATTGTGTTAAGTATTTATTCTAATAAGTTAAATTAATACAAAAGTAACAAATAATTAGATTTTCATGTTCAATATATATATATATATATATATAGAATTTATTAATTTTTTTATTTAAATAATATTCATGTGCAATGCACGTGTGCCCATATCTAGTATATATATATAGATAGAGATATATGGGGAGAGTTCTGTTGACACCTAGTGTAACAGTTTTACTCTTACACCTTTTTATAGCCATTGATTCTTTTCTGATCTAACGGTCTATTTTTATTTATTTATTTTTTTTGAGTCTTCAGTTACAAATGCAGATCGGGTAACTTGAAACCCATTTCTCTCTCACCGTTTCTTATCCATTTCCATTTCCATTTCCATTTCCCACAAATCTCTTTGCTCTATAATGTTAGATCGATTCATCCGGAAGGTGGGGGGTTGAGAATGATTCTTGCAAAAAAAATTTAATAAAATTATAAGTGAATGAGACATGAAATTTTTTTCATCATTATTGCAACTTTCTAATGGAAGCAGATTGTGAAAGTCCTGTTTCATCTTATCTATGAGTAAAGAAAAAGAGATTCATCTTGCTTTCCGGAAGATAAAAAGCCACAAATTGTTGAAAGCTTTCATTTAAAAAATAAATAAATGACAAAACACCCATAAGTTGAGAAATCTGGAAATTACATCTCATGACTTATCCAAAAAAAAAAAACTGCATCTCATATTTTATCGAGCTTAGAAATCTCCTAATCATGGTTTCATTATAAGATCTTTTGATTTATACATCATAGGGTGAGATGATGGTGGCTGTTGAGAACTGAGAGAGTGAGAGACATTGGATTGGGATTAAGGCTTGGAAGGAGGAGGGAGAGGGAAAGAGAGACAACCGTATATGAAGGGATTAGATTGAACCAAGAGAGAGAAACGGGTATTGGGTTTTTTTTTTCATATAAGCAATTACAATATAAATATTCAAACAAATAAGGGTCGTTGGATTCAGAAAAATCAATGGCTGTAAAAAGATATAAGAGGTTTACTCTTACACTGGATGTCAACGGAACCCTCTCCTATATATATATATAGGATGATGATCAGGTAAGCACGTACTGATATAATTTATATCAACACTCGTATTGAGAGTTGTACCTTGTGCATTAGTGAGATATGAGGTATATTAGACCAATGCAAGAGATATAACTTCCTGTAACTTATATCAACACATGCTGATGGGAACATAACCGTGGACGATGATGAGATAAGCACGTGTTGATATAACTTATATCAACACCCGTATTGAGAGTTGTACCTTATGCATTAGTGGGATATGAGGTACATTGGACCAATGCAAATTGTATAGCTCCCAATGCATAGTACTGATATAACTTATATCAATACGTGTTGATAGGAACATAACCGTACCTCTATATATATATATATATATATATATATATATATATATATATATATATATATATATATATATGGGAGGGCAACTAACCACTTCAAACCACAAAATGCATCAAAATATGCTGTATGGTTTTGATCGTGTGACACTTAACCCCTGTCCATTAGTGTGTTGGTCATGTGAGATGCACATGATGGACTTAATATTTTTATTCGTATTTTATTAAATCAAGTCATTATTTTATTAACAATTTATCAATGGCAAAATAGTTATTTTAAGTTTTTAGGGGTTTTGATGCATTTTGAAGTTATATGGTGGCAAAGCCTTTTCCGACTCGATAGTTTATGCGGGTAAAGTGACCCTTTTAGATACTGTCATTGATTGCATGCTCATGCTACATTTATTGTGTTTGTGGGTGATCCATTTCCATTGGGGTATTAGACTTCCGTACGTATACATGTGGCTCTACTATTTTGCTAGATGCAACATTAAAGATTATGTCTTATCATTTTTAAGAAAAAGGGTTTTTATAAAGGTTGCCTAGTAATTGGTGTTACTTTTCCTTCTTTTTTTTTTTTTTGATAAAATAAACATTTCATAAACTAAGAAGGAGAACAAAAGGAAGTTTCATCCCTTTCAACCCTATCTGCAAAAATAACATCAACCGGTAAGGAGCATATAGGTGAGTGAGTAAGAGAGAAATTTATCAAATCCAAAGTTTTGATTGAATTTGATCTTTGTAACAGTAAAAAAGAAAAAGAAAAATTGATTTTACTTTGGACATATATGATTTGAATATATTAGAAGTGTATTATGTGAAACCCTACCAAAATTATTCATAGAATGCTTTGTTCCCAAATTTTATAAGCAATTTTAAATGTTCAAGTTCTCCCATTTTATGTTTTGATAAGGGAGTAGGTAAGACTTTTTGGTTTTTTTGATACTATAGTTTCCTAATGAAGGTACCAATGCCTGATATTAATGCTTTGGACATATTTTTTGTTGCATGATACGTATAAATCTCTAATTTAATCTGCTAAAATATTTTCACCATATTGGGGTCTGTGTTGAAGTGGCTAGTCTAATGAGTTAGAATGTTTCAACAAATTTTAAGGTATGCACCATTTTTAAGGATATTATTATTCTTTTGGGTTGGTATGCACGTAATGGAGATTTGTTTCAGTGTACTTTAAGGATATTATTATTCTTTTGTAGACGATTTATATTTTTCTACCAATTCTTACAATTTTAGGTTGAATAGAAATATGTTGAATACTAATGTTCTAGTAACAGTTCCATTTTGTAGGATTTTGAAAGGTAGAATAATGAAGGATTTCTCTAGTGTCGTTAGACTATTAATCACATGTAAAAGTTTGGGAAGGAGAGAATACATACATACTATGAAATTGAATGAATTTGAGAAGGGTTGTTATAGGGTGTTTTTATATACATCCAAAAGGCATCAATTGTGACCATTGAGATGATCTCAATGGTCATTAGACACTTATGATGACTTATGACCCTCTTTTCTCAATAGTCATACCAATTCTTCCACCAATGGGGTGTGATGGTTCATTCTTTACAATGAACCATCATACACCCTAACATATCTCTTACATGGGAAATTGGAAATCTCTTCTTGGAAGTTATTTTCCTAAGGTGAATAATATGGTGTAGCGAAATACACCGTATCTCATATTTGTCACAATGAAAGTTTTTCAATCTCCCACTTGACAAATATGAGATAACATGGTAACTTCCTCTAATTAGTTACCACAGTTGAATATCCTCCAAAATTCTTCAATTGGGTACTAACTCTCATATGAATTTTCCTCAAATCGGCGTCAAGTGATGGTATGACCACACGTGCACATGTTTTTACTATTCTTTTCTGATCGCGCCTATTTCCCAATATATCAATTTCTTGACATGTTATAAATGACTTCAATTCACTCTATTTCAAGTGAACCGCACCAACATACCTGTAATAGGAACCATAGTTCACCACCCTAGTTGCTATCGGCGACTTCAGTCAGACACAAATAATGTTGACATGCGCTCGAATTTTAGATCAAGTACTTCCTTCTAAGTCATTGCAAAGGTTTTCCTTGATACAGTTTATTAGCAACTTTACCACTATACGCTTAAGTGTTATGCAGAATCAATTGGGTGCTTATTATGAACTTTACATTCTCAATCGCTCTCGTCATAACCTCATTACCTTGCTAGTGTTCTCTATCTTATCTTTGACCAATATTTGTCCTTACAAATAGATAGAGTCGCATTAATTTATTCTTTTTAGGCATCCCCAAGATCCATCTAATGATGCACTATACCGCATGCCTTGCTACAACACCTAGGTGTTTCTCAACCCCATTGTAGCCATATGCTCTTTGAACTTTTCCAGAGATAATCCCTTGGTCATGGGATTAGCCACTATCCTTTCCGAGGGTATATAGTCGACTTTAATTTCTCTCATCTCCACTATATCTTGTTTATAGTGATAGCTTACGTCAATGTGTTTTCCTTTGGAGCTATTTGCTCCACTTTTTATCAAAGCGATGGTGGATTGATTATCACAAAACACATTGACCGGCCTATTTGTTATACCTAATTTCAAATTATCCATAAAGCACTTTATCCAAATTGCAGTACTCGTTGTTGTGTTACATGCTATGTATTTAGCTTCCATAGTGTACTTTGCAACATAATCTTGTTTCTTACTTAACCAATAAACCGCGGTTCCATCTACCATAAATATGTAGCCACTAGTAGACTTTTTATCATCTACATCACCAGCAAAATCTGCATCACTGTAGCCTACAATTTCTAGACCATTTAAGCCAAAGCAAAGTTTCATACCTTTAGTGCCTTGTAATTATCTGAATATCCTCTTTACCGCTTGCCAATATGCCTTTCCTGGATTGGATTGATATCTACTTACCAATCCAACTGCATGATATATGTCAGGCCTTGTACTTATCATAGCATACGTGAGACTGCCCACAGGCTGGGAATAGGGGATGTGTATCATGTGTTTTTGTTCTTCCTCATTTTGTGGACACATAGACTGGCTTAGGCTTAAGCCTTTGCAAACAGGTGTACTTATTGGTTTACGATTTTCCATGTTAAACATCTTAAGCACCTTTTCTAGATATTTTTCTTGATCTAGATATAATAATATGGACTTCCTATCTCTAGAAATTTTAATTCCTAATACATAGGAAGCTTCTCCCATATCTTTCATTTCAAATATAGTTCCTAGGTATTTCTTTGTTTTGTTTATCATATCTATATCATTTCCTGCTAGTAATATGTTATCAACATATAATGATAATATTGCTAGCTTTTCTTTGGACTTTATCATATGTGGACTCATCTCATATCCTAATCCAAGGATAGCTTGGTGGAACTTCAAGTACCATTGTCTTGAAGATTGTTGGAGTCCATAGAGAGACCTTTTTAGTTTATAGACTTTGTTCTCATGTTCTTCAACCTGAAAACCTTCAGGTTGATTCATGTAGGGAGAGAGGTTTTATGTAGTGTAAATAGAACCCCGTTTAAGTATATGTATTAAGAGGGTTGCTAAGTTTTTTTGTTTAAAAAAATCTTATTTTTTCTTTATAGAAGTTTGATTCAAAGAAATATCATTGTTTTTTATATATAAATAAATAAACTTGGTAAAAATAAAACAACTTGGTATTGGTTTATGTAATGCATGACCATTTTACTTAAGACGATATTTTCTACTTTCGGATACTCATCTAGATTTTAAAATGTATCAATGTAAGCTAAGGATATGAGCCTCCATATATAGCCCAGAACCCTTTTGTATATAACTAGGTAATGTGGGACTGAGTGCATAAACCTTGCACCTCACCTCTACTCACCTCATCCATCTTGGTTTCTTTGTCTTAAGAGTCTTGGCTCTTGGATCTTGAATCATGGTCAATACAGTCCACCTCTCGAAAGGGTTACACATCCTCGTGTTCGACCCGTCCCACCACTACGAGGTAGGTTCGATTATAACAAATTGTTACACCTCGAATTTTTTCATGTGAATAATAAAAATCTGTTCAAGTGTATGAGCTCATAAAACAAAATTTTCAAAAATTATAAAGTTCTGAAATAAATTTGTAGAAGTTATGGCTGTCACGACCCGGAAATAAGGCGATGACGTGTCTAAAGAAAAATATAAGTTAAATAAAATTCAAGGATGGTTCATAATTAAAATTACAATTTTATGAAATATTTTTAAAAAAATCCGGCATGATCTCCTCTGAAAATGGGACATACCAAGTTATCAACTTTTTAAAACCTATGCAATTAAATCAAATATTGTACAACTATCCTCAGCAGTTAAATAGAATAAGCTGGCATACTAATTCCACAGAGTTCTATCATTAATACAAGCAGTATAGAATACAATAAGTCTATTTAAATCATAAACAGACCAATAATAAATAATACACATCCATCATGCAATGTCCATGCTATCCTCGATACGATGCATCCTCATATGACTCATCATTACCTTGCTCATAATCTGCCAAAATATTTTATAATAGGTGTGAGTATAAATTCAGTAGGCTATATTTTTCAAAACTGTATACTAAGGTTTTTAAAAACCATTTTTGAGCATTTTAAAGGAAAGGATATAATAGAAGGGGATTGCATTTCACAAATTTAAAATAAATAATGGAGAACATATAAATAATCCATATAATCATCTGCCATATCTGATAATCCATAACATTAGTCTTTTAAAATAAATAATACTCCCTAGGTCATGCAGGGAGAAAACATGGTAAGATATCCCTATCTAGGACCACAGTAACCTCTATTCGGGCACGTAGCCCAAAACTAAAGGATAGGAAGATACAGCAAGACATCCCTTTCCTTTGGGACCACAATAATCCTATCTCCAGTAACTCTCAACATCATATCTAATTACATGTTTATCTCTCATAACCATTTTAATTTTAATGGTAGAAAAGCGGGTTTTCAACACTTGTATAAAAGCGACTCCTAATGTTTGATTACAAAGAATTTAACCCAATAGGTTTCAAAATCAACCCATTGAACCTAAAATCACATAAGAGTTTGAATCACATCATGTATATAATTAAATAGGGTATACTACAAACCCTAATTTCCAAAATATGTGAAATTTTATGAAATTCAAACCCATTCCCATGTAAAACATGTAAAAGTGTAAATACCTATAAGCATGTCCCAAATCATGCATATAATGATCTACAACCATGAAAAATGCACCTACCTCTCAAACGGTAACTAGAAATGCGAATCCAAGGGTGAACACGAGTAGATTGGGGTGAAAATTGCTAGCTCCAAACATCACAGGGTCGGCTCCGAGCTTCGGGGGCCATGCTCATCGCCGTCAAGCTCTCTCTTTCTCTCTCTCTCTCTCCTCGTGTCTCCCCTTTTCTCTCTCGCTCTCCTTTCTGCTGAAAATGGGCGAGAAACCCATTAGAACAGGTTTTAAAAAGGAAAGGAGGGGCAAAATCGTCAAGTAACCCTTATTAAAAATTGTCTACCGACACTTTCAAACGTTTGAAACTGCACCTCGAAAAACATCCATTTCTGGAATTTTCAGATGGCTAAGAGTGACTTTTAGACGTCTGAAAGTTCTCTTCAAAAGGCTAAAATCCCTATTGACCCCAAATAATTTATAGGTCATCATAATGGCCACCTAAAAAATTATCATTAATACATGAACAAAATATTACAATAAATTTGCATCTATATCTATAAAATTTTCCCAATAATAAAATATATTTAACCAAATATAATAATATTTCAAATATTTATTCGATCTTATGCAGCACATCTCAAATGAAAAAACTGAAAAGTATTAGCGTACAACCACCCAGTAAAAATAATTCCTTTATAATAAAAGAAGTTTCGAATGTCACAAAAATAATAACTAAGATATAGTAATACAAATTCCTTCTAAAATCATCTCCAAATATTTTCAAAACTAATAATATCAATCAAATAAGAGCATCATTGTTTTTAACAATCACCCTACATAAAATAGAGCTCAACTTATGCATTAAAATAATCACCAAAATAATCATCTTTTAATACTACATGTACAATAATTAAATTCCCTACCTAAAATAAATAAGATGACATATTTTGATGAAAAAGAATTTCTATAAATTCTACGCAAGTTTCTCTCACTACAATTTTTTTCTATCCATTTGTAAAACTTAATTCCTTCTTAGTGGAGCTTAATGAAGACTTGTGGTATTTATAAGGCTAGAATTTTTTGTGAATCATTACCCTAAGGGTTCAAAATACTTTACACCTAGTTAGCCTCCCCATGTAAGCTTATCTTCCCATGGCATGCTACCTTTACACTCCCCAGTAAACCATATCCCCAATAATTGGCCCCTAGCCCAACTTCATGTAAAGGTTAAAGAGAACTAGACACCTCACCAAACTATATTAAATGCTAAAGTGAGATGTTGGCTCAAATTTTCCATGTCACTATAATTCTAAGCTTGACACCTCATTCTTATATATGCCACTATATGTATATATATTTACATGACATTATTTGTATTTCATATATTATGATTATTTTTGCAGATAGTTGCATGTATAATAGGGAAGAGGTGTCATGTTAATAATTGTAGTGGCAAAGAACATTTGAAGTGGCAATACCTCACTTTAGTATTTTCCACGGCTTGGTGAAGTGTCTAGACCTTTTTAAATTTTTTATGAAGTTAGGGTAGTTATTCCCTGCCATTGCATGTAAAGATACATGAAACTATATATATAAAGTTTTGATCATGTGTGAGATATCCCGGATATCCTATTCGCTCATGGACGATCATGATCGAACGGGGTAATCCGAGATATCCCGCATATGATCAGTTTCTATATTTGTATATATATTATGATTATTTACATAGAGTTACACGTATGAACATGAGGTTTCATGCTTAGAATTGCAATGGCATGGAACATTTGAGGTGGTAGCACTTTAATTCAGCATTTTACCGGCTTCAATATTGCATGCATATATGGGAATGTAATGCTGGGATATGATGAGAAAGCAAGCTTGAATGGGCAAGCTACATGTCTATGAACACTTTGGTTATGATTCATTAGCATTTCCAACCTTAAAAATACCACAAATCTCCATTAAGCACTACTAAGATGAAATTAATCTAGTAAATCAAAAGAAAGAAATTATAGTACGAGAAACTTGTGTAGGCTCTCTTCTTCACCAAAATTTTGTCTTTTCCTATTTCTTTGAGGCATGGGATTTAATTTTTGTACAATACAAAAAGATGTATTTTGATTCATATTTTGTGCCTTATTTAATGTAAGGTGATTGTTAAATACAATGATGTTCTTATTTGAAGTGAAAAATTATGTTGGTTGATATTATTGATTATAAAAATATTTGGAGATGATATTTGAAGTGCATAATTATGAATTTGCATTATTATGTTTTATTTACTATTTTGTGATATTGGAAACTTTATTTATTGTGGAAGAATTATTTTTCCTATTGAGTGGAAATAACTCACCTTAATCCTTTTTAGGTATTTTCACTGGAGTTGTGATATAAAAGATACAGTAGATGTTTGAAAGATTATTTTATTCATTTAAATTTATTTATTATGATGAAATATTTTGTAAATTTAGATGTAGATTTTATTGTACTATTTTAGAGATGTAATAATGATCACTTTTTAGTGTGAAAACTTCCACAACTTTATAAATTTTGAAACATATATGGAGCTAAAAAATTTGAATGGATTTTTATTATTCACGAGGAAAATGGGGCATGAGAATTTTAATCCATCACAAAGATTTATTAGCGACAGTAGGTACGTAAGCATTAAAAATTTATTAAACTTAAAAGCATCTATTAGTAAAGAAAGTTCTATGAGTTTCTATCCATCAATAATTTTCATTAGTAGAAAGCACATTTTTTTTTCATAGTGCGTGTAACATGTGTCATATTCCAAATATATATATCTCCTAAATTGTTCTATTCTCCGAAATTATAAAAGTAAACTAATGGATCCAAATACAATTTTAAGAATTCATATTTCTTTAAGTATTGTTATATTGCCTAATTCATTTGTTGAAATCTACTCATCCATCTAATTTGGTAGCTTGCATGGTAATCTCGTCAATCAACAATAAATTTAATTAACAAAATAAACTTGTTGTCCCAAGTATACAACCCTAGAAGGGGGTGAATAAGGTTTATAGCCAAATTAAAAACTAATAACAAATTTAAAATCAGATTATTGCAAGTATGAATAAATATAAGAACAAACAATTATAAAAAGATTGAGAGGAAGAGAATGGAAATGATGTTAACGAGGTTCAGCTTCTCGCCTACATCCTCACCTCAATAGTTGGCTTAAGGATTCACCAATCCACTATCTCTCTCCTTCAAGGTGGAACAGTAAACCTTTACAATCCAAGTGTTTTCACCTAACACATGCTTAACAACACTTCTTCAAGTGCTAGGCTTGAGGTTATCACCAATCCTTGATCACAAGATTGTAGAAGATGAGATTGTGTACAAGGAGACTTTTCAAGAGTGAATTACACAGAAAATAATAGCTCATTTCTCTTCTAATTGATTGCTCAATAAATGCTGTGATGATTTTAGGGCTAGAAGATGATAACAATGAATGCTCTTGTATTGATAATCATAAATGCATTTGAATAATTGTTTATATAGGCAATATGAATAATATGATCGTTTAAAGCAATAAATGTAGGGAAAGAGCTGTTTAGTGGCATTAAATGCACCAACAACCTTTCAAAAACTAGCCGTTAGAGTTTTGATATCACAGAATCAGTTAACTGAATTGTCAATTCAGTCGATTGATTTGCCCAATTAGTTGACTAAATTGAGAATTCAGTTAACTGATTCAGGCAGAATTAGAAGACATAAATGAGGGGCTCTACTGGACAAATGAGTCGACTGAAGGGAGTTTGAGTCAACTTGAGTCGACTGATTTGGGCAGAAGCAAACTAAAATGATTTTTCAAGAGTTTTGATCAGTTAAGTCTAATTATATCAACTTAGGCCTTATGCAATTGATGAAATTAGTTCAACCAAGGGTCTTAAGGTCCATCTAGGTCAATGGTGCAATTTTATGAGCAACCAAGTACATTAAGAACCTAAAATCTCACTCATAACCTATAAAGTATTCATTGATGAGGTCTTGAGTGTTTGTAGGTCTTCTGTGTGCTTTTTATTCTCATACGGTGCTATGTTTGATTGTCCTTGATATCTTGAGCATGTGCTTTGAGTTTCATGTCATGAATATGTCTTTGTTCTTCATTTGGATCCATGTGCTTGAGTACCTAGCTTTGATTAATATCTACCATTCAAACCATTAGTACTAACATCGATCCTTTGTTATCATTAAAATCTCAGATATGCCCTTGGTTAAATAACCTTAGGGCCAACAAAACTCCCTGCCATAACTATTGCCACATTTGGTGTGCAAGCAGAGTTTGGCAAAAAGTTTGGCTCTTTAGCGTTTTCCTATTTCTTTCCAATTATGTTATCAAAGGATTAATTAGGAAAAATTACAAACAAGCCTATTAAATATGGCTTAATGTACTCTTTGATGTGGATTGAATTGGGAAGTCAGATTTAGTTTCTATATATGGATATATGAAGAATTCTTTAATGGAATAGTATAGCCTGCACTCTGCCACCCCTTTTCATTTCAGAATTAATTGGCTATAGCTGTTTAATTAATTTTTTAAATATTCTAATATATTTAGTTCATAAAATATTTTCAAATTGAAAATTCCATAGAAAATAATTTTCTTTTCTATTGCAGTTCCATGTATTTCGGGTTTCTTATATTTGTTCACAATGAGATCTTAGTGAGATGTCAAGGTGACGTTATGCCATTAGACTATTGATGATTTACCATCACAGTGATGTC
This sequence comes from Liquidambar formosana, assembly GCA_039720395.1. Taxonomy (NCBI): domain Eukaryota; kingdom Viridiplantae; phylum Streptophyta; class Magnoliopsida; order Saxifragales; family Altingiaceae; genus Liquidambar; species Liquidambar formosana. Next base: position 11,560,316 of record CM077828.1, on the reverse strand, counting down.
AATCATGTTACATCACACACATCATATATCATAGTAGAGCAAAAAAAAAAAAAAAAGGAGAGAGAGAGAGAAAGAAGAAGAGACTAGGTTCTACATAGAAAACCCCTAGAGTCATGGGGAAAACCATGGTGGTGCATGATGAGGTTTTCACGATGGTGAAGGAAGAATACATTGTTACATTAGAGGTCCTTTTTGTTTCTCAATCTCTTCTTTGTTATTGATTGTCTCCCTTATTGGTTGTCTCTTACCTTATACAATACATTTAAGTTTCTTTTTATAGAAACTTAGGATAATTGTCTCATGATGGTATCGATCATGTGTCCATTTCTAAATAACTTAGTCAGAAAAATTCCTTTTACTGCAGAGAACATGCCCTCCTATGATCCTTTCCACCAACAATTATGTTAGGGCAACATGTGGTTGTAAACGTATTTACTTGTCTTCATTTGATTTGAAGTATGGTCGTGGAGGCTTCTTTGATAACTTTCGGGTTACGTTCTTTTAATTACTCCTAGCATTCATTACTTACAATATACAGTACCTACCTTTTTTGGCAAGAAGTTGATGAGGATAGCCACACTATAGTGTGCAAAGCCATGAAAATATCTTTGAGTACATTTCGTGATGACGAATTTAAGTAAGAATCTCTACCTACCCTTGGCATATTTATGCCAATGGTGTCCCTCTTAAGCCTTCCTCACCATATGAAGCATAATAAAGAACATGGTGTCGTGAGGATGAGTGAGAATGTTTACATTCCCTTAGTGTCTTAATGCCAGATGATAGTATCCTACTCATGCTTTCCTCATTACATATGGTACGGATAATGTGATGGCAAAGTGTAAGTAAGGGTTTACGTCTACCCACCCCTAACATTTTGATGCTAAAGGTTGCCGTACTTATGCCTTTCTTATCTCATAGATCACTTTTGACTTGGATTAGTGAGATATAGGTAGGGATATGATGTCTACCATCCTTAACATTTAATGCTAAGGAGAATGCCTCCTATGTGATCCTCACTCCGTGTAGCATATTTCAAGACATAAATGGCATGTCAATGTATAGTTATGGATATATCTAGCCACTAGGATATCTTGCTTGTGCAATCTTCGCCTACGAGACAAATATATGGCGTCATCATCATATGATGTGATTGATTCCTAAGTGTCATCATTTTGTCCTTCTAAAAGGTTCTTCAAATCCTAATCGATAGATTAAATTTCATGATGTGACTTTACATGTGTCCCATCGTCATTGGATCATGTAGCAAGACAGGTTGCTCCCAAATCATAAAACATTAACTAAGTGTAACTATATTAACTTTAATTCCTTTAGAATCTAAAAACTCTCTTACACATATCATGCTATATATTTCTTAGATTATGTTTGTGGATCTTCTCTCCACTTATTATCCTCATAGTTTTGTAGTTTTAAGAAATAAAAACTAAAATCAAAATAAGATAATTAATTTTTAATCAAACTATTATCTCAAAAAAATGTATAACATAGCAATAAGATATATAAACCATAGAATCTATAAAATCAAGTAAATAAGCACAGATTTAAGGACATCCCTTACGTTTGGTATTCTCTTTAAGAATGGCACAATAACTAGTGCAGTATTTTGCACCACTACAACCCAATAAACATAAAGGTGATAGCCTATAAGGATGATTATAGTGTGAAGTTGTAAAGTCTTTTATGAGGTTGGAGATCCTAATAGCTTCTTGTTCTCCCCATCAGTCTTAAAACGAGCGGCCCTATAAAAATGGCTAAAACCTGGTGGCAAAGAGACTTCTATCTTTGTTAGGATCTATAGCAGCATCAACAACCCTTTTTCCTTTATGATCTACCACTCAACTTCCGTCGAGAAACTGTCTTTTATTTGGGTGTGTATCTTTGTCATTCATAGATTTGTATAGGAGGTCATCTTTTGTTGAAAATTTATGTCAAGGAGCTTTCACTTGATAAGACATCTTTGGCTTCGGAACACCATTTTGTTAGATTAGCCATTACAAAAAAGAAGATATTAAAAAGAGTAGAATTAGAACAGTTCTTTTGTAATCTTTTGTTGTAGTTATAATTTTTGTTACAGAATTAAGCAAGAATTAGAAGCAAAAGTTTGATCAGGAGAAATATATCATTACAAAAAAATTGTTATAGATGATAGATATTAAGAAAAAAAAAAATTATAAACTTACATGTATTCAATCTCTCAACCAAATATGATTTATAGATTGATTCACTCAAAAGCTTTGTATAAACTTCGACCTACAAAAAGATTTTTGGTGAAAAACTTGTTGGGGAAGTTAAGAGTGTATAGAGAATGTTGTACATTAGCAACTAGGAAAATATAGATATATACAAGTACCCATGCGTGGAAGTTTCAGGATTTTAAAAGCTATGTGTGAACTACGGGTTTTGATCGGCCTTTTAAAAAGTGTAGAGATTTAAATAAATAAAAATCTGTTTTTAAAGGTTCACAAAAACAAAACAAACAAGGAGTCGCCACCTCATTTTTTAAGGAAAAGATGAAAGCCATAAAAATAGTTTTAAAGGAAACCTTTGAAAACCAAACAAATTGATTCCGATCAAGGAAAGGCAAGTCTTAATAAAACAAGAGAGGATTCGAAAACTAAGTTACGATGTGGGAAGGTTGTAGGAAACATCCTATAGGCACCCACATCGCCCCAAAATGGGTCTCTTAATTTATATAAGTTATTTCAATCACTTCCTAATTAGTCACTATGCATATGTAAAGAATCATCTATAAACCATCCACATTCATCCATAAACATCCATAAAGCATCATAAACATTTATGAATAAATAAGAGAGATATGAAAAGCAATAGAGAGAGATAAAGAATAAAAGAATAAAAAGAAAAGAAACCTAAGATACTTTGTATCTTAGAGCGGACTTGAACATCAAAAGAGCGCCTACGTACCTTATATGCAAAAATGTAAGGATCAAAGTCCACATAGCTCAATTGAGAAGGGGTTACTCCCTTTACAATGAACTATAAACCCTAAGTTTCCTTTTTAAGAAAAAGAAGAGTTTTGAAAAAAAGAAGAACTTCTAAAAAAAGGAATTTGAGAAAAGATAGAATTTGAGAAGTGATAGAACTCTTATTCAATAAGAAATTTTAGATAAGTAGGAAACTTAAGAATCATTGTTCAAAGCAAAGAGAATAACCCAAGGGGGAAAAGAGAACAATTCATAATACAACTCACTTTACCATATGCTAATTATCTCAAAACATTGAGAAAACACCAATTAATCACCCCATGTATGCTATAGGGCAATTATCATGCTCAAACCAACCATATTCATGTTCAAATCATCATTAGAAAGACTAAATCAAATCTGGACAGAATATTAAACATGCTTACAATGACCTAATACTCATGCAAAGAACAAAAATCAAAAGAAAATTAAATAAAACCCTAATATGCTCCTATATGCCTTAAACACCTTAACATGCATAAAACTATCAAAAACATGCTAAATAAGAATTATTATGATGAAAATATCATATAATAATCCAAAACATGAAAAGAAAATCTAACATGATGTATTAGATAAGTACTTTATGTAAGAATGTGAAATAATCATCTTTACGACGAGTTTTCTTAAGAAAAACTATCTTGAGATAATGTTACGTAGAAATCACTCCGCATGAATGATTTATTCACATATCCTACGTAAAATATATACCTAAGAATGCAAAGAAACTCATGGCGCACTTAAACACACTCTAGAAAGCACCTATGCACAACCTCACCCTCTAAGGACAATAATTATCCTCTAAAAGAATAATCATCCATACACCTATGAAGATGAAGCTTTCACAGCAAGTGTCCTATACAAAAGATGCTTAAAATTATTCATATAATTGAACCATTAAGAGAAAATGACCCAAACACATCAACTAATTTTCTGGGTAAACATACCCTTATTCTAGAGAGAGAAACTATTTTACCAGCAAATAATTCACAATCTCTACTCCATTAGCATGCTTTTCACATCATACGAATCATATACACTCTAAAACATAGAGCATATATGATTCGTAATTCAATACTAAGCCATAATTATGCAGAGAATAGAATAGAAGAAGAAAGAACTATAGAATAAGGAGAATAAGGATAAGGAGGACTTACAACAAAGCAAAGGTCTTCGCTGCGTTCTTCCTTCTTGTTGGACTTGATTGCCTTCTAGTTCTTCTTTAAAATTGCAGTAGAATGCTCTCTCCAAGTGATATGGGTGTGTGCAAATTTGTTTTCCTAGCTCTCTTATGAATATGAAGTGTCAACAGATCCAAAAGTCCTTAATGTTGATGAATGAGCCTTTATTTATAGCCAATCATGTGAACCAATGGTTGAGATTAATTTACCATAAAACTAATCTAAGGCTATTATTAAATCTCCTAAATGTTGGACAACTTAAATCACTTCCCAATAGGTTTAAAACACTTTTGGATGGAGGAAATTCGAAGTTAAAGAGTCTAAAACCATCAAAACTACAAAATATGACAAATAAAGGCGGAGTCCTCGGGTGACCGATTGGGCCAACCAGTTGGATTGGTTGGGCCAACCAGTCACCTGAGACCAAGCTCAAGTGTCCTCAATTTTTGGGATTTCTTGCTTATTTCAGACTCCTATCTTCAAATGGTTATATCTTGGTCATTTTAACTCCGATTTGAGCGATTTAAAAGCCAAAATTTCAAGGATTCAATGTAAAATAAGCTTAGAATATTTTTGGACTAAAAATACCTAACCACAGTTAAGTGACTGGGTTTTCATAGGGCGATTAACTGAAAAAATGTCAATTAACAATAGGGTAATATGGTGAACCAATCCAAAACCTATCTAATAATTAAATTGGCACTTCAATTAGACTCATTTCATCATTTTTAAACCAATGGAATAATCAAGAACAAGTTTTGGAGTCAATTAGAAAATACACGAAGTGAAAGATGAAATTGCCCTTCAAGTTGCAAAAGTTCTAATTACCAATCCAAATCTATCTGGAATTTAACCAAATTTGACACACATATCCTAGATGATCCTAGAAACTAAATGCAATTGATGGGACTCAACAATAAGACAAAAATATGCATGCAATAACGAACTATTCTCATAAGTTTAAAAGGGCGAAAAAGTCCTTCAAGGCTTAGAAATTCCTAAATGCTTCAGGAACCCATGAAATGAGTTCATAAACTCCTAGGCATGAAAATGGGGTGTCTACACCATGTAGATGAAGAACATTTGTAAGAAGCCATATAGAAGGGCTCTTATCCCCTCCACGTACTAAAATTTCCATTTGATTCCCAAACTCATAAAGCTTTGCTATTTCACGATGGGATTGTTTCGTATTTCCACCAAATTATAAGGGAATTTCAGTCTAAAGAAAATATGCATATAAAATTCACTACTAAGATATATATCCACATACATACATACATATATATATATATACAGTCATTCTACTATCAGGTATAACTCCAAAATTCTTATATGTGACTCGTATTTGGCCAAACCAACTGTTGGATTAATTTTATTTATATATTGGTCATGCATACCAAAAATCAAGTTAATCTAAGATTAAGAGCTGTTTCATTCATAATGTCCATCAATGATCAATTGTTATTGATTAAAATATGCATGTTTTGGATTGAATAGCAATCAATCTCATATCAACTTTATTTTTGGCATGGAACACCTACTCTAATCCAACGGTTGGTGTGATGGTCCAATCTTTGATGTATGAAGTTGCTGGGACTATATTGTAGTTAAGGAATGTTGGGTGTACTATTATAGCTTGGTGTTGAGTATTTTAGAAGTTAAAGTCGATTAGAATTGAAAGAAATTTCATTTTTCCCAAATTTTGGGAGTTTTAGTCAATTTCAGAAAGTTGTAGTCGACTATAACAAGTTTGTAGTCGAATTTACCAAGGTTGCAATAAACTACACATGACAGAAATGCATTCTGGTTTTTGTAGTCGACTATACCCTTGATGTAGTCGACTAAATCACTCGAAAATGGCCTGGAACGAGATATTTTATGGGGTAAAATGATTCTTTTGCCATTCTTCCTATAAATAACCCTAACCCACGATTTTTCCACACTCTTCTCCATTTTTCTTAGTTGAGAGAGAGAGAGAAAGAGAGAGAGAAGCTCGGGGGAGAAAAAAGAGGCCATGGATGAAGCACGCAATGTTGGGAGCTCGGATTCAACATCATGGACCTCTAATCTTGAAATTTCCACTCCAATCTACATGTGTGCAACCTGGGGTTTGCGTTTCTAGCTTTCATTTGAGAGGTAGGTGCATTTTTCATGGTTGTAGATCATTGTATGCATGATTTGGTACATTCTCATAGGTATTTGCACATTTACATGATATATTACATGTTTTACATGGAAATGGGGTTTAAAACTCATAAATTTCATATGTTTGGGAATCTAAGATTTTTTTATTATACCTTATTTGGTTATATGCATGTTTTATTTCAAACCCTTACATGGTTTGGGGTGCAATGGATTGGTTTTGAAAACTTACTAGGTTAAATATTTATAATCAAACATTGGAGGTCACTTTTATATAAGTGTTGAAAACTCATTTTTCTACCATTAAAAATAAAATGGTTTTGGGAGATTAAGAAATAAATAGATGTGGTGATGCGGGCTATTAGAGACAAGATTACTACGGTCCCAAAGGAACGGGACGTCGTGCCGTGTCTTCTTATCTTTTAGTCCTAGGCTATATGCTCGAAATGAGGTTACTTTCTAGACCCAAGTAGGGATCAATAGTGTTTCCTCAGAATGAGATTACTTTCTAGACTCAGGTAGGGATCCATAGTGTTTCTTCTTATTTCCACACCCGAGTGCTCCGCATGACCTGGGGAAGATTATTCAGTTTATAAGACTGATGTTATAGATTACCAGATATTACAGATGATGATATGGATTATTTACATGTTCTCCCTTATTTTTAAATTTGTGAAATGCAACCCCATTATAACATTTTTTTTTTTAAATGTTCAAAAATGGTTTTTTACATCTTTGAAAAATGTAACCTATTTTGTTTTTACTCACTTTTATTTTTTAAAACATTCTTGCAGATATTATGTAGAGTAAAGATGAATTATTTGAGCTAGAATCAAACGGGGATAGCTTGGGGCATACACGCGTTACATACAAATGTGTGTAGGCTTGTGTTATGATATTGTGGACTGTATTTTGTCTTAAGTAGTCCGGCTATGTATTATATCATAAATAGGAACAATAGAACTCCGTGGAACACTAGTGCCAGCCTGAATTAATGTTATTTTTGTGGGTGGTTGTATCTTTTGCTAAAAAATTGTATAGGTTTATGTATTCTATAATTTGGTATGTTCTATTGTTCAAATAGAACTATACTGGATTTTTTAAAAATATTATTTTTTTTTTGAATTGAAAATTTATTTATAAACCATGTTTAAACTTTATATAAAGCCTGTTTTACAAAGATGACGTCATGGCCTATTTCCGGGCCATGATAGTTGGATTCACGAAATATAAATCACTAGTAACCTAATAATAAAATGACCGTATCTATATATTGATAGATATGTAGACACCTATATAAAAATATGTGGGATTCATAGGTCAGTTATGTGTTCAGTGTAAAAGTATATATTACAATACAATTTATTGTAACCGTAGGATTATTGCCTTAATGAAAGTCAGAAAGGAAAACTAACGATAATAAAAGATGGGTCATAAAGAAGAAATTGAATTTCAACCTACTTATAGTGTAACAACCCGAAATGGGGGCCGTTAGTTATATAGTAGGAAATTCCCTTTTCAAAAATAATTTTGGTGGATGTTCAATAAAAATAATTCTTTTGAAAAACTTTTTCAGAAAATTCGGCATGATCTCGTTTGTAAATAGGACCTACCAAGTTATCAACTAGTAAGAAAACATGTGGAAATCATATTTTCAATATTTTCAGTTCATCCACACAATATTTCTAAAAATAAATAAAATAAAGGCTATGTCATACCCATATGGGTCTTATCCACATCCACGTCTACCATTCATGTACACATTACAGATGATGAATTAAAATTAATACATGCCTAAGCTTAAGTTGAAATAAAAAACAATAATTTCCTTAACTTTATTACACATTTTCTAAATGGAATGCATGCATGCTAATGACTCCCAAACCTTAGGTCAAGATTTATTTTTGAAAATACTACTTGTAAGAAAACTAAAAGGGATGTGAGCTATATGCTCAGTAGGAAAACATTTTCTCAAAATAATCTAAGATTTTAAAAACTATAAGTTTAAATAAATTTAAGAAGTAACCTTGCAAAACCACTGCTAGTATAGTTTGCAATTCAAATTTGTATATATAAAATTGTGCAGGTGTACAAGAATAATTGCAGAAATGAAAGTGTAATGATTAACATAAAAATACCCCTCTAACATCAATCCCTTTTTATAAAAAGGCAAGAAATAAATCTTACTTATTTATAAATCAAAACCGATTTATTTTTGCTAACCTTCCTGTGCTATAAAAACCCATTTTTCTTACTACTCATAAAATCTATTTTATATTTAAAAACATTTATTTGAATGCTTTAGGTGCAATTCGGTTCTAACAAGCGTAGGCACCGTTTGAACCTCCCGCACGAAAATCAATCCTGAGTGTTCCTTTTAGATGGACGGCTAAGATTTAAAATTGGGTTTCATTGTTTTAATGAATCCCAAAACCACTTTACCCGACCCGTTTGCTGTGCAATTAAATGGTTTCTTCCTTGGGCAGAGTGTAAACCTTCTCATCTCAAAGTTTCTTCTATCCCTCCATTACCAAGTTCGATAATTGGCTCTACTGACGACGACACTGCTGCCGCCTACACCATCGCCATTGATTTGAAATGAATGGTCTCCCCGCACGCAACCAATCTAGCATATGGGTGGTCAATTTACTATCCTTCACCCATTATTACACACAACAAACCCACCCAAAAAATTTAAAAAAAAATAAAAAAATAAAAATACAATGTGAGAGAAAGCTTGAACTTCACATGGTGATCATCTTCTTCTTCTACTTTTTTTTCTTTAATGGGGTGTACACCCAGATCAATTTAAAGAAGGGTTTTGTTTTCTCATTCACCAACCATCTTCACCTTAATTCTATGATCGTCGATTATCATTAACCCCAACTAAAAAGAAAAGGAAAATTTTTTTTTTGGGAGATGCATCTTCAGGGGAAAAAAGAAAAAGAAAAAGGTTGATTGATGATTTTTAGTCTTCAATGAGAGACTATGGCAATCGGCGTTGTCGAGGATGATGTTCTTTACTGTCGGTGTTGTCTAGTGAGTCGATGAGGTCAAGGTTTTTAAAGTAACCCACCAAAAATTCACAAATCCACATGGTGCTACCTATTCAAACTGGATTTTGTAGAAAATTTTCAACCCATAAGCACCAATATGTTTGGAGCCAAAAATCGTTAGCAATCCGTTGATCAATCCATCTATTCGTCGCTCCAATTCGCCGAATTACCAAATCATCATCTCTCACTATAAATCAACGTAACCTATAGATGATTCATTCATTACATAGTTTTGAACTTCCAAAAGCATCAACACCCACACTCAAATTTAATCATTTTAAAGGTGAGGGTTTTTTGGGCATTGATCAAGAGAAGAATGGTGAGAGAGACATAGAGAGAAAGTGGTGACGTTTGTGTCAGTGAGGTGAGGGTATGTTGGTGAGAGATAGAATGAGTGGGGTGGTGTTGGTGTAGGCATCGGCATTGGAGGTGAAGCCGGTCGATGGGTGGTATTGGAGGGAGAGAGGAAACGTTGAGATGGAAAGCTTCACTGAAAAGGTTTACACTCTGTCCAAAGAAGAAATTGTATGATTGCACAGCAAACGAGTCGGGTAAAGTGGCTTTGGATTCATTAAAACAATGAAACCCAATTTTGAATCTCAGCCGTCCATCTAAAAGTGTGGATGCTGGAAATCGACTAGGGGGGGAATCAAGTTTATGTTTCCACTTTTAAAAGGGGTTTTCGAAAAGCAAAGGAGTCGCCACCTCATTTTTAGGGTACGATGAAACCACTAAAAGATTTGTTTTATAAAAATAAATTTGACTCCATTAATGGAAAATAGGCAAATCTTGAACCAAAAACAAGGGTTCGGGGGCTAGGTTACGAAATAGGAAGGTTCTGAACCATGGCCCATTAGCACCCATTTCTCCCGATAAATCAGTCTTATTTATTGATTGAGCTTAATTAATTTCAACCATGCAATAACTAAAAATTACGAAAATTAAAAGATAAAAACTAAGCTAAGTTGGACTTGGGCTCAAGTGAGCGGCCTATATACTTTTGATGAAGATCAAAGTCCACGTAGTTCGAACAAACATGTTGGGGGGAGAGTTTCACTCCTTATAGGACTTTATTAAAATCCAATCTATAATCAAACACTTGTTTTGAAAACAACTTACTTTGAAAGAAACAACTTTAATTTAAAAACTTGTTTGATTTAGGATCAAAACCCTAAAATAATCCTATGAATAATAAAACTCATGGGAGCATGCATCATCACATAAACAACTACATCACAGCAATGGAGTTTAGAGATTATACCTGACAAAATTGAGGCAGAGTTCTGTTTGCAACCTCGGGGTTTTTGAGTTGAAAATTGGGTAGAGCTTCCACGCTTTCCAAGCTTTAAGATGGCCTCAAAGAAGGGAGTTGCAAGTCGGGCAAAGCTTCCGCGCCTTCAAGCTCTAGAATGGGTTGTAAGTTAGAAGGTACTAATAGAAATGTTCCCCACTAACTATTAAGCCCAAGCTCTTCTTTAGAATGAGTCTCAAGTGAAGGGATATTAATAGGAACGTTTACCCCACACTCAAGAACTCAAGCTCTTCATTTGCTTAGGAAAATTCTACTAAGACTTGATGAAAATGAATGAAGGGAGGACCCCTATTTATAGTGAAAGGTGGGTGGAATGAATGGCCAAGATTGGATCTAGCTAGGGATGATCCAAGGGCTCTAAAACACTCCCAAGAGTTGATTCCTATCTCAAACACTTCAAAAATCTGGAAGAAATTCAAGTTTCAGCGAAAGAAGGAGTCTATAGAAGTCAAGATAAGGCAAAACACCGTCAAAGGCCAGCGGGCACCCTTGGTGGCCATTTGGCACCTTGGGTGGCCGTTTGGCCCTCCATAGGTGGCCGTTTGGCCTTCCTTGGTGGCCATACGGCCACCAGTAGCCTTTTTAGTGCACTTTTGTGCATGCTTATTCCTTTATACTATGTATTTTGCCCATTTCAAGTCCAAATTCATTGATTTTGGTCTTAAAACGACCATGACTCAATTCTCTATTCAAAATCTGGTAAAAAAAAAATCCTAATTGAGCCACACTTGGTCAATTAATCAAGGGTTAAGCCTATATGGCTCATAGAGATCAATTAAGGCTTACCGGGATAACATTAAGGTTTGAATCCTAATGGAGTCCTAGTTGCAATCAAGCTTTCCCAAAAATAATTCCAAGTATTAATACACCTTAATTAAGACTCAATTGATATTAATGGAGCATTAATTGAACTCAATTGGATCAAATTAAGAAACAATTATAAGAAGGGCTGACGAACGGAGTCAAACCGAGCCTACTTGGACCATCTTTAAGCAAATCATCTCCAAACTTAACCAAACTTTAAACCAAGCCTACAAATGACATCTAAGGTTATTAGGATCATCTCAAGATGAATTTTATGAGAATTGGATGTCAAACAAGAATTATGCAAGTAAAATGACATAAATGCCCTCTAAGTCGCAAAAGTTCTTATTAGCTACCAAGACTTAACCAAATCGAACTCTGGAAGATATCATATATTCTTTGGGATGTCTAGAGCCTAACTAAAAAGATTTGGTGCTAAAATGATGCGATTCCCTACATGTGATAATGCATGGGAGATGGAGAAGTGTGAATAGAAGGATGAAAATGGGGTGTCTACAAAAGGGAATGCTTAAGATTGATTTCGTGCGGGGAGGTTTAAATGGCGCCTTCGCTAATTGGAACCAAACTGGCTTTAGGTGATATGTGGGGTGACTTCTAGCTCAACCTCAACCAATAATAAACCTTCTCAGAAAAACGAGGCCCTCATATGATATAAAGGTTTTATTCTCATAAATTTGGGGCAAAACCAACTAAGACCACAGGACCACAAGGGCAAGGTAGATCCAATTGAACCTTGTATAACCCCAAGTGACCTTCTGTGAACCTGGGAATGTGGCCCACATTGGAAATAAAAAAGGAGTGGCCACCTCATTTTTTAAGGAAAAGAGGAAAACTCTAAAATGTTTTATTTTCCAAAACAAGTGACTTTATGTTTAAAAATGGAAAAGGCAAAAGATCTTTTGAAAACCAAAGATTGTGAATTCAGAGGCTAAGTTACGATATGGGAAGGTTTTAAGCAAAGCCTATAGGCACCCATATCGCCCTAATCGGCCTCTTAATTTAATTGGGCTAAATTAATGTCTCACACACACATAAATCAATAATTATCATCACAAGACAGCATGCATATCATTATTCCATCTATCCAAATATGTAAATAAAAGAGAAAATAGAAAAGGAAGAAAGAGAACCTAGGATACTTAATATCTTAGGGCGGATTTGAACCTCAAAGTGAGCGCCTACATATCATGTATGGAAGTACATGGATCAAAGTCCACGTACTTCGTTAAGAATAGGGTTATAACCTAATGATGACTTATGGTAAATCCTAAGTTTCCTTTCAAGAAAATATGGGAAGTTTCCAAAGTAAGAAGATTCTCAAAAATGGACTTTAGAAAATATATATGGGATTTCAATGAAAGATGGAAACTTTTTAGAAAATGAATTTTATTTTTTTTTAAGAAGGAAAACCTAAAAGATTTACCATATCTCTTTATTAGGAAATAACCTAAGGAGGGAGAAGAGAAAGAATAAGGAAGAAAAAAAAAGAAGTACCTTTCATACCTACTTACCATTTGCAATATTCTCTAAGCGATAGTAAAAAATACCAAATAACCACCCTATTTTCAATAAGGCAATTACCATGCTCACAAGCACCCTTACATGTGCTAAAATCAATACCATAATGACAATAAAGAAATCTGGATAAAGGCATTAAATCACCCAAAAATCATGCCAAAGACAAAAATCAAGGAACAATAAACCCTAATATGTTCCTACATTCAATAACCTAACCTACATGCATAAGAAACTAGAAAAATATGCAAAATACTCTTATACTATCATAAAAACATCATGTGACAACTAAAAATATGCAAAAAAAAAAAAAAAAAAAAAAAAAAAAAAAAAAAAAAAAAAAACTAAAAGAGAAAAATTTATGCAAAACAAACCCTAAACATGAATAAAAAAGATAATTATCCTTAGAAATGATAACTTTTCCAAAACCCTAAAAAATCTACTACATGAATGAAAATCCTAACATGATTCTACCACGAATGACATATGTTAATTGACTATGATGAAGGAAAACTCAAATAATGAAATTAGACATGCTACATGAAACATGCATAACTTAATAAGGATGATGCACCAAACCTTAAACTAAGGACCATATACACTAACCCATCAATAAACCCTAAAGCATGCATATTAATCCATGAACAATCTCAATATTATGCGTATGATATCATAAAAGTAGCAAACTTTAATAATAATCATAACAATAGCATGCATTAGAACTTACGTAAGAGAGAAACCTTAATCTTCCAGATTTTAGGGTTGTGAGCTTTACCTCTTATAGAACCTCCTCTTGACGTAGAGAGCTCTTCCTCTTACTTTGCTAGGGTTAGTGGAACCCTCTTTGAACTTCTCTCTCTCATAGAAAAGTCTCCCTTTTAGGGTTTAGGTCCCTGGTGCCTATGTTTCCCCCTTATGAGCTGAACATAGCTAGGTATTTATAGGGATCAATTCTCATAAATTAATGGACAAGATTAAAACCCTAAATAATGATCCAAGGGTTATTAAAGACTCTCTTGGGGCTCAAGACACTCAAACCTACCAAAAAATTAGAAGGAAAGACTTGTGGAGGCGGAAAAATAAGTAAAAATGTAAGAAAATCGTAAAAACCCTAAAAAATGGCAGAGTGCTCGAGTAACTACCCAAGGTTGGGTAGTTGACCATCTGGGGTGCCATTTGCAAATGCCATTTTTGCATTCTTTTACCTTCCAAAAGTGTTTCGGGGATCAAACGAAGTCTGATTTTGACGAAACGAAAGCCAAAACGACCGTGCTTTAAAAAGAAACACATTTTTAAACATTTTAGGACAAAAATACTTAACCATGGACGCATGGTTAGGTTTTACAAAGGCGGCTAACCGCTATGCACCACTGTCGCAAAGCTTAGATTTGCATACAAGGTTGCATCAAATGCTTTCCAATTTAAAATTCAACCTTTAAAAACAACTTTAGGAATGAAATTAAGACTAATTAAAGTCAAATGAGGGAAAATTGAGTGCAAATCATGAGTCGATTTGAGTGAACCAAGAGAAGGTCTTTTAACCAACCTAAACCACTATGAGCCGAATTAATTCCAAACCATCAATTCATCAAATTAAACCTATTAATACCTCATATGTGTCAATATAAACTCCAATTACAACTTGGAGATCATTCCAAGGTCAAATGGAAAGTTTGTGACCTAAAAGACGATTATGCCTCTCAAGTCACAAAAGTTCTTATTAACCCTCAAGATCAACTCCAAATTGAACGAAAATTCATATCCATTATCCTTAACACTCTAAAAACTCAATGCAAAAGACTAGACTAAAAAAGGAAACAAAAAGTTACATTAAATGACAAACCCTAGCTAAGGTGACAAAAATGGGGTGTGACACCCTCCACTATCAAGTGAGGCATTGTATTAAGCCCACAAAACCATTTTTCTTTCCATTTTATCATTTCCATTATTCCCACATAAATAAAATATATAATAGGTATAAATTTTCTAAAAACTATATAACAAGTTTTTGTCTTTAATTCACATTTGAAATAACTCTCTCAATTCTTATATAAACTATTTTCCAACCATTTTTCAAAATAATGGTACTAAAACCGGCCATTTGTATAAAAGTAATCCACAGTATCTTGTATTGCAAAAATACCCAACCATCGGTTATAAGAACACCCATTGTAAACCCAAAATCATACTAGGGTCCCAAAACAAACATGAGTATAGCAATTATACATATAACCCAAACCCTAGGTCTTCTAAAATCCATCAAACCCATAAAACATTCCTCCATGCATGTAATTGGGAAATATATACCAAATCCATGTAAATCTGTGATTTATACCCAAACTCCCATTTATCAATGGTTTAAAATGAGAAATGCCCCTACCTTGAAAATGGAGTGAAGAAATGCAAATCCACAACCATAGTCGCGTAGATCAAGTTAAGAAATACTAGATCTAAGCTCACGGGTGTCGGACCCAACCTCCCCCCATCTCTTGGCTTCTCTCTCTTCTTCTCCTTCTCTTCTTCTTTTCTATTCTTTTCTTTTTGTTTTCCCCTAAAAATGGGGTCTAACCCTTTAAAAGTTTTTTTTTTTTTTTTTAATTTTTAATATATGTTGTCACACCTGGTAAAAGCTAGCACATGTAACTCGTTGCAAGTGAGTTAATGGAGTAGGGCCCACAATTTGTTATGTATTGCATGTGCCTCAAGTCTGTACAACTCAGCTTACCGAATTTGGAGAACAAAGGAAGAAGGGTGCCAGATTTTGTCTTTAATTTTTGCTGACATCACTAGGTGTGGTTTGCAGTTCTGCTATACGATGCAATGAAGTGGTTTCATAGAATTTTTTTTTTTTTTTTTTTCCAAGCACCTCCAAGAAACTGTGGGCCAATTTTGCCTTTATATGGTTATAAAATTGGTGAGCACCTTGGGGAAGGACTATAATTTCATTCACAAAAATAAAACAATTTCCAATTTTGATATCATATAACAAGAAGCCACATGATGGCTATGGGAGTGTTGATTAATTTCCCTTTTTTCATTCATTTAAATGAGTAATAATTTGATTAGATGAGATAATTAATGAGGGTGCCCACTTTCGTCTATTGATGAGTTTTATTCTATTTTTATGAATTGTACATATCTAATATATCTGATATTAACCTAGTTAGTAAATACTCATATAACATACGTACATACGTATTTTAAATAATAAAAAACTTTCGTTTGCCGTACGAAGTTCAAACATAATTAAAAATACTTGTCTTTTTATTTATTTATTTATTTATTTTTTTATGGCAAACGTATAGTCCACATATTTGACGTATTCTGTGATATACTTATGTTAATATACTCTTAATTGTATTGTCAACAAGTCGACTCTTACTATAATCATCGACAATGCTACTACCAATATTTAAAATATCTTGATTCTTAAATTTATTTTATTAAATCAAGATCTAATTTGTAATTTTTCTATTTTAATCCCCTATCTCTTTATATAATTTTTTTTGGGTTTGCTAAATATTAGATGATTCATATCTACTCTTTTGCTATCTAAACCATGCTTCATATGATTTTAGGACAAAAACTATAAAATATTTTAAGGAATTAGATATGAAAATATACGTAGATCAAGACTTTCATACTTATTAAATTTTAGTCATCTTCTTAATTAGCCAAATTCTTGCTCCTTTCTAAGCAAATGTACAAAAAGTAAAATAATAAAAATTGGTTATTATTTTATACATGATTGATTTTTTAACAATATTTTATGAATATTTATATAAAATAATATAAAAATAGTGATTAATAGTGATATTCTAAATGAAATAAGATAAAATATTCACGTATTTTTTGTCATGAATTTTTAATTAAAATTCGTATAGTATCCATATATGCTTATATCCATATTATTTCTATTTCCATTTTTTATGTTGAATTTTTCATCGTATTTTTGTTAAGAAAAACCAAATTATACTTTAGAACATATGCGATTCCATATTCTTCCGTACCGTATTTAACTAACTATTAGTATATATCTTAAAGTAACATACACGAAGTTTTCACGCTTCCTACGTGGAGATGAGGTGGACATTTTCCTTCGAACATGAAAGGCAAATATTAAGCTACGTATCATAGGGCAGCCTAGTATATTAGCAATCCAATATATTAATTGCTTCATCAATTTTCTTTATAAGCAAACCAACAATAAATTTAATCGTTACTATAATTGATTGGTTTCTATAAATTTACATTCAGCCGTTACTATTTTATATTAGATTCATGCAGCTATTATATTGGCAACCCAAAATATTGGTCATTAATTTCCATTATTAACAGCCCAGTAATAAAGCCAACCGTTACTATGATTAATTAGTTTCTATTTAAATTGATCCGTTATAATTTTAATCGTAGAGGTTTATTGGCAGCCAAATTATAAATGTTAAATAGCAAAGGTATTGATTGTACACATCTACTATTGCTTTCAGTCACTTTGGTCTTCCATCTCCGATTTTACCTATTTGCCCCTCTAAGAGTCATTTGGTCATATTTCATGCTTATCCCTGGGTTGTTAAACGGTCAGTACGTCCATTATTGATTTAGATGTATTAGTAAATTAATTTTATTAGGGGCATCAAAATTGGTTTTGCATGGGCAAACACGTAAACATGCTTACATGTCTTAAATGAATCTTGGCAGCAGGAGAAATAATATCCCCACTAGTGTTTTAAAATTTAAAGTGTGGCTTAAAAATTGGAATAGAGCACTTTGCTCCCAAAGGGCCTTCAAATAGCTGATGAATTTAACATAGATTCATTGTTCTTACAATATATTTTCTGAATAAATCTCTACAGTGCAGAGTAGAGCTGCCTGGTCAGCTTTAAATTGTGTAAAGCTCCGCCGAAAACATCGTAGAATACAATCTCTGCGTGGGTCTGCGTAAGTTGCACGGACATGAATCCTTGCCCGTCGTAGTAAAATTTTAATTCGTGGCGGTTCTGATCATCAATGTCACCCTTCCATGCCTTTGAACCACCTCCACTGGTTAAAAATTGGATTGGACTGCATAAAATTCTTGCTTCATTAGGGATATATATATATATATATATATATATAGTAATCAAAACTCAATCAGTAGCTCTCTAGTTAATATTATGAGGGTTTATTGACTCTTACCTTTTGGTGGTACTGATGTGTTCCAAGCAATGGTCATGCCCATTTATGTACATATCTACATTGTTTGCCTGCAAATTTCATATCAGATTTTTACCAAAGGATCAAAAAGATGTAAGTGACATCAGCATCATGCATTGATGGTTGTATCCTATAATGCATCAATAAAAGAGGTATAACCCCAATGTATGGTATATATCGATGTAACTTACATCAATACATCCTCATAGGACCAAATCTAATTATATGGATTATGAGGTACAACTCTTAAAGCATGGTGTTAATGTAACTTACATCAACATGCATGTCTTTATAGAATTATAGGACCGGAGCCATAAACACACACACACACACACACACACACACAATATATATGCACACATATAAATAAAACAAAATAGAGAACTACCTCAAGAATTGGTAGAAGCTGCAGTACAAGCTCTTTGGTCTCACCGTGATGGCCGACACTTCTCATCGTGTGATGCCCAATAACAATTTTCCATTTTGCATTTGAAACCCTCAATCCCAGTTCTAGATCCTATTTCCGAAGCCCAAAATGATGTTTCAAATTATGAAGAATTCCTAGTTTATGAAGGCATAGTATATAATATATGGGGATGATTTTGAATTATGAGTTACCTTTAAGAGGTTTGAGAGGTATTCATTCCGAGGGATTACACCTCTCCAATCATAAGTATGGTGCTTTGGCTCCTCAAAGTACTTATCCACGAATGGAGTTGTATCGATGAAGAAAAATTCTGCAATTTCTATGAATCATAGGAAGAAAATGTAGAAGGGTTAACTTAATTAGAGACTTAGAGCTTCTCCATTTTTGATATGATTGCAAGAAATCTGACGATGCATCAAAACTTGGAAGGGGACTAGTTTCACCTGTGTTAAGAAGAAAGGATCTCGAGCAAAGCCATCGGCTATCGATCCTTCCAAGGATGGGGCTCAGTTGTGCCTCGACGTCTCCCCTATAATCATGGTTGCCCAAAACTAGAAACCAAATGGTTTGTTGAAGGACATGATTAAGATGAAAAAGTCAGTCCAATATTACTATCATTTGTGTTCTAATAAATGCTCCGATGCTAAGAACATACCATTGTACCATTGCTTTTGCAAGCTCTTGGCAGTGTAAATTTTGGTGAATGACTCCTCAAATGTGGGGTCATCTATGCCGGTCAATCCATCATCGTAAAAATTGTCACCGGTAGGAGACTACAAAATCAATGTTCAACTTCTCTCCAATCCTTCCCATCTACAAGGAAATCGAAAATGTAATTAAACAATTTAATCTCTATAATAAAATCATAAAATTTCCATGAACAAAAATAGAATATTTTATCATTTCAAATGACAAATATTACCCTTCATCAATTTTTCTCAAAACTTTGTGGTGCATTCTGGCTAGCAAGGGTTGGGTCCAAACCTACTCCAGTAAGGGACCAATGGAATCGATAATTTTCAACTCTGAGTTGTACCCATCGAGAAGATGTAAAATGTTCATCAATCATTAGAGCCTATGACTAATGTCACTTAGTTAATCTCATGGGATGAAGTGATTAAAATGCATAGGACTCTTAATTAACATCGAAGAATCACAAGCATCATATATGTAATCACACGATTAATTCAAAGGATAATACTTGGCTTCTCACAATAGAGGAGCAACTGTCCCTCCATCCGACTCACATATTATGCCACATGTATAATAAACAAATAAGAATTGATTATATACATGTATTCATATGTTATGTTATTATAAACATGCATCTGTGAGTCCATATATATAAGTTTATGTGTCCAAATGAATATGATTATGTGTCTATATATTTGTATTCACGTATCCACATATCTATATTCACATATCCATATTTTTTAAAATTAACTATTATATGTAGCGTAATATGAGTAGGAGGGAGGAGGAGTTGCTCCTCCACCGTGAGGAGCTAAGCATTATCCTGATTCAAATGAATCTGACTTTCATAACAAAAATAATGACAGATATAGAGACACGTATACATGAATACATGTTCAAATATGCACGTGAGTCTCACATGTCTTTATTGAGACATGTTTGCATATTTTGTTGTCCATACTGGCCTTTTAGCAATCATGGACTATCCTAAAAGCGCTTTTTTATCTTTGTTTGTTTATTTGTTCTGTCTTCTCTTGTTTTTTTTTTTTTTTTTTTTTTTTTTTTTTTTTTTTTTGGGATCAACGATAAAAAGACATACACATCCATATTTACATTCATGAGTTGAAATCAATATATCAACAAACTAACCCACCTTCCTATTTGAGTGACAGTTTTCTAGTCTTATAGGGTTCCTGCGTGGGTCCGTCCGTCCATGAAATCACGTGCTCTAAAAGGTCCCACGTACCTCCAATAATGCGTGAACAATGAGGCAGTAATGACTGATGAAATATACAACATATTACTAATGAGCCTCTCACATAGTCACGGGCCATTCTGCGAAATTTCCTAGAACCTTACCCTTCATTACATTCCAAACTAATGCTTTAACATATAATGAAGTAGCCGTCGCTTTCAAGTACTGGGTCATGGGCAGATTGTGTCTAGAGGAAGGTTCCTAACTCAAGAGAGCAATCCATTAAAAACCAGAAATTAATAATAAAGAAGAAACGATGTGGAGAAAATGTTCCAAGTGCTTTATGTGTTTACCAATTATTTACCAATAATAAGAATTGAAACCAGACCCACCTCTTACCATTTATTCAAGAGGGGCAAGGATTCTCTCCGTTTATTGAAGGTTTGAACCGTTTACAGCATTTGAGACTCACCTAAACATATGAAACTTATTAGATGTAGACGGTTCAAATCATTCACGGAGCTAGGGGGTCTTTGGGGGCAAGTGCCCCGCTAGCTCAAACAATTCTTATTCTTATTATTATTATTATTTTATTTTTTTTTTTTTTTGCGGGTGAAATTATTAGTTGATAACTATTTCTCAATATAATGTCAAAAATAAGCAAATCGTAGTCATTTTGAAGCATATATACAGCAATCAGTAATAAGTACGTCATGGATTCTATCTAGGTTAGAAATATAAAGGAGCCACTACATGGTAGAAAAACAATACGTGAACTCGATCAACTGGTGACGCATAAGAAATCCTTTAATTCTAGAATAAAAATACTATTGTGGCCTAAGTCTTCCAGACCCCAACTATAAGGAGTAGTTGAGGTTGTTGAGGCTTAGATAGAAGATTCGGGGATGCATAGCATTATTCTAAGTACACCAATCCCTCAATTTCCCTTAATGGCTGGCAGTGTGCGCCTCATCATGCATCCCTACAGGAGAAAAAACCTAATGGCTGGACACTTATATGCCCCTTTGTTTTTAGTATCTAAAAAAAATAAATAAAAAATGACCGTGCACTAGAGAGGAGTCCAGCTCTTTCCATTAATAGTGACTTGCATGAGAACGGAGTAAGAACAAAGATAATAAATATTCCATGGAGATGGGGTCTCTTCATTGAGTTAGACACATTAATGAGTACCCATTCATTAACACTTTGAAATCTCCATAGCCAACACATAAAACGACCAGGGAAAATCCATTGAAAGACCAGAAATGGTGATTAATTTATATGAAAACGAGAAGAAAAATGGGCAAAAGATGGAGAATATAATCCATGAAGCTATATATAGAGAATGATTATATATAGAGATAGAGAGATGGATGATAATTAAAAAACCTGAAGAGCAACTTGAGTTTGATTGTAAGTCCCTCTTCTTCCCCAGTCTCCGATCACCAAAAAGCTTAGCGAGCCGTCATCTTTGACGGGGTGTTCCAATTGCTGAAGCTCAGCTGACAAATAAAGGAAACACAGAGAGAAACAAGCCATCCAGAAAGAGCACATTGGCAGGGAAATGGAATAAGTTACCCAAACCAGCCATGATTATTTCTCAATGATACCCAGTATTTGTGTGTGTGTGTGTGTGTGTGTGGAGGGAGAGAGGGAGAGAGAGAAAGCTCTAGTTGGAGTTAGGACTGATCCGAAATGGGCTTCAAATACTTAGCCCCTTTATAGGCAAAGATGGGTTACATAAGAAATTAAGAAGAGGATGACAAAAGTAGTAAAAGTAATTAAGGACCTTTTTGGGTAATTCAAAAACTGGATCAGATTCATAACTGTTATGTAGTTTTTAAGCAAACCAAGTCACAGTTCGTTTGAAAAAAACTGTGTTTATGCTTTTTTTTCAGAATAAAACCGAACTAATTAGAAAGGAAAAAGATATTTACCAAACAGTGCAAAATTAAAATTGATCAACCTTACTCTCAACTAGTCAACTTTTTAGGTGTGGCAAACAGCCACTAAAGAAAGGAAGCTACCATGCCATAAGCTTCATTTACATACGGAAAACATTATTTCCTTTTATTTACAAATGGACAATGAAAGACAACTGATTGGTGGACCCACAACCCAGCGGCTCTCAACCATGCAATTTTTACAAGAGTGGTGTTATTTACTTATTTGTACTGGAATACTGACCGGTCAAATAATTTGCGATTGTTTTTTTATTTTTTGGTTATTTATAATTTTTGTAAGAAATAATGGATTTTTTTTTTTTTTTTTACAATCTTTGTTTCATTTTTTACTCAAAAATCTATTTTAAAAAACTTTTTCCCTACGAAGTTATTCCAAAGAATGTTTTTTTAGTAGATATTGCAATTAGTTTTCATAAAAACCTTTTATATTTTTCATAAAACTTTGAACATTTTTTAAAAAAAAAATGAATATGCAAATACAATTAAGGGCTGGCGAAAACCAATAAACCCCTATATCTATAATTGTTTTGGGCCGAGATCAATTTACTCTTAGGCCCAAAGCCTACCAAACAATGCAGGTTAAGTGATGATAGGGTGGATGGGTTGCGGTGGACGGTGGTGCAAAGTTAGTTGGAGATTTTTATTTATTTTTTTATTTTTTTTGGCATTCTATATATATATATAGATATATATATATATAGTTTTGATCATGTACGGAATATATATATAGTTTTGGTCCAAAAGCAACACACATACTCATGCATGCATGCATGTCTAGGGGCAGAACTACACATATTATTGGGGGGCCATGGCACCCCCAATTTTTTTTATTACATTAATTAGATTGTGCCTAATTTGATGCATGAAGGTCACTCTTAAATTTGATAAAATGGAATCTCAAAATTTATTTCTCCACCCTCACACACAACACACAAACATATGTTGTACTCTTTCCGTCCCACAAAGATAGGTCATATTTGCTATTTCTTTTATCCCAAAATGTTTATCCACTTTGAAAAGTCAAATAATAATTTTTTGAAGTTTCCTACACTACCCATTGTTAATTCAATAATTACCTTCAATACAAAACCCAATACAAAAAAAGAGAGTATTTTTGGAAAGAGGGTACTTAATAAATGACTAGTCATTGCAATGATGATATTTTCTTAAACTCCGTGTTTTATTAAACATAGTCTATCTTTGTGGGACAGAGGGAGTATGTATATATGTCATTTAATATGTATTTTAGTACGTGGGTGGCGACCCCAAATAAAAAATTCTAGTTCTGCCCATGTGTGTGCCATCCATGGATGATCTTGATTAAACAAGATAGTTCGAAATATTTTGCACTTATATATATATATATATATATATATATATATATAGATTCCCCTTTTTCAATTCAATATATAAGAGTAGCCGAAGTACGTAATTAATTTTAGAAGGATGGATCTATTTTCACACCTCTTTTTTTGTTAATCCACACCTCGATTTACATGGTTTTTGCTGATCCACAACCCTTTTATGGATAAAAGGAGTGATAATAAGTCATATAGGGGTATGGATTAACAAAAACCAATGATAATAAGTCATGTAGGGGTATGGATTAACAAAAACCAATGAAAGGGTGTGGATTAAGAAAAAAAGGGTGTGAAAATAGGTTCACCCATTTGGAAAAGCTATATATGCAATGGCGCTACATCTGTGATATGTCTAATGCGACAATTATTAATAAAACAAATTATGGATATTTTTTTAATGTAAATTTCTAGCTGAGAACTTATTACTGACTTGTCGTGCTCTTTATGTGGAGCAGAGGTGGATACTCTCAAACACATTCTACTTGAGTGTAAGATTACAACAATGTTATGGATGTGCTCTAGATGGCCCCTACGCCTCTCTTCTTTCTGCCATCTCTCTGTAAAAGAGTGGATCTTCACGATTTTGTCCAATGGTAATGGTTTGAATCTCCCTACGAAGGAGGCCCCCAAATTCTTAATTTTTGCTGTTGTGTTTTTGGATTTGGTTTGGATGACAAGAAACAAAGTCATTCATGAGGATCTTCTGGTTGATCCAAAGCAAATCATTGCCAAGATTGACAAAGTTGCTGGAAATCATCTTGTTGCCTTTGTCGTTCCCTATAGAAGTAGTTACCCACTTTTATGGCAACCTCCCCCTGCTCCCTAGTTAAAACTGAATTTTGATGTTGCTTCTAGGTTGCACTTCACTATCCTTAGTGCAGTGATTAGAGATTCTTATGGGTCCATTTCCTAAGCATGGACTAAAAAAGAAGGACCACTTGACCCAGAGAAGGCTGAGCCCATGGCTGCCTGCTTTGGCCTGGAAGAAGCTCTTCAACAAGGTATCTCTAGTGTGTTTCTTAAAGGCGATGCTTCCATGGTTCTGGATCCTTTGGTTGATTGGAATGTGGCTCCTCAATGGGCTTTTGAAGCTTACACTCTTGATGCTTGCACTCTGCTGAACAGGTTCTCTTTGTGGGCTGTTAGAGCCATTCCTAGGGTAGCTCATAGAACTGCTCATGCGCTTGCTCAATGGGCAGCGCATTGCAATTTTTTTGGATCTATTCCAATCACCTCTCATCTGCATTCTGTTCTGTTCGCGGAGATGGATGAAGGGGATATGATCAACACTATTCCTAATTTTGATTTAATATAATTCCTCTTGCTTATCAAAAAAAAAAAATTTTAAAAAAAAGTTGGTAGGAAAGATAGTAATAGTTAGACTGAGAAGTGAGAACAAGGAAAAGATTAATTTTGGGTTATATGAAAAATTAAAAATCTCATGGGCCGCCAACTGATGATTCTAATTCTACGAGGGTAATGGGTCCTCAACAAAATGATTGAGGATTATGGGCTGAGCGAAGGGTCAGTTAAGAGACATGGTCAGTTGCAGGCCCTAGGTAATAATGAGAAATGGGTTCAGATATTGCAATCCCTTCAAGTGATCTCCTCATTCCACTAATTTTAATTTTTTTAAAGTTTTAGAAAAATATAAAAGGTTTTTATGAAAAGTTACCAAGCAGTCTACTAGAAAACATCATTTTGAACAACTTTGGAGAAATTTTTTTTTCCAAAATCTATACTTTAAGTGGACTTTTTGGTCAAAAATGAAATATAATGGTCTTAAATCTTTAAAAAGCTAAAATTAATGGGGTAAGGAGATCACATGAAGGGTTTGCGACCCAAGTAGTTATGAAAAGTTACCAAGTAAAGGTTTTAATTTTAATTTTTTTAAAGTTTTAGAAAAATATAAAAGGTTTTTATGAAAAGTTACCAAATAGTCCACTAGAAAACATCATTTTGAAAAAACTTTCTTCTAACAACTTTGCAGAAGAAAGTTTTTTCAAAATCTATAGTTTAAGTGGACTTTTTGGTCAAAATAAAATATAATGGTCTTAAATCTTTAAAAAAACTAAAATTACTAGGGTGAGGAGATCACATGAAGGGTTTGCAATATCTGGACGTAGTGAAAAATATGGGCCATTAATAGATGAGGCCCATATGAAATGGTGCCATACAAGCTGCAGAATGAAATTAGGGAATTTTGGTCATAGCCCCTATGTATAATACTCTTTTTACAATAGACCCTAAAACAAATTACGTTTTGTGAAACCCCCTTTTGGTACCGTACAGACTAAAACACCCTTGATTTTAAAACTTCCAAAATATTACAACCGTGCCATTTAACTCCCCAACCCGAAAATCAGGGATTTTTCCTCCATTGTTTCCAGCGACAAATATAGAAAAATATACCGAAGCAAATAAACCTTTCAAATGTTTATACATAGCAACGTATGAAGCAACATTTCAAGGTTTGGAGGTGAAAAGAAGAAAAAGAACAAGAACAAGAACAAGAAGACGACATTCATGGCGGGACGATGGTCGGAGAAGGTCCAGTTTGGATAAGAAGGTCTGGTTTTTCAGATCTGGTACTATAGCCGAATGCCTCCCCTCCCATTCTTCTTATTCTTCTTCTTCTACTTCTTGCACAGTAACAGCCTACTATTCGATATTAAAAAAAACATACCTACAATCGCACTATTACAAAAAATAGTGTGCAATAGTATCAACATACTGTTAGAATATGAATTCCAATTAACAATGGGTAACAGTACCATCATACTATTTGAAACAAAAAATATGAATTCCAAGGTATACATATTCAAAACAGTACCATAGATAGTAAAATGATACTCTTGGCGAAACAAAAACATGCTATCAGTCGTACTAACTTGAAAATGCAACTCAGTAACAACATACTGTTCCATATTAAAAAAACACAACTACAAATCATATTGTTACAAAACTCCATCATCATGCAACAAATTAAAAACCCAAATCAAAACCGCAACCCTTTTCCCTTCAAACCCACTGTCAAACCACAAAAAAAAAAAAAAAAAACCCCAGATCTGGTTTTTCCGGTTGCTGCCGACAACGACAACGGTGACTCACCACCAACCTCACCGCATCCCCGTCGCCTCCCCACATAAGCCACCGTCGATTCTCTCACTGCCGGATCACCGTCAAGCCTCAACCTTCGAGTCTCATGCCATTGAGACACACTTGCCGTCGGCCCTCGACCACCGGAGACCATCGCCATCAACAACCAGTCCGATCTGGTGCTCGGAGCTTGCTCTCGCTCCTCTCTGCCGTCGATTCCTCACTACCAGATCACCGTTGAGCCTCAACCATTGAGCCTCGACCACCGGAGACGATCACCGTTGAGCCTCGCCCACCAGAGACGACCGCCATCAACTAGCTAGTCCGATCTACTGGTCGGAGCATGATCGCCGCTCCTCTCCCTTTTCCCCCCCTCTCTCTCTCTCTCTCTCTCTGAAATCGGTTTGTAAATATAAAACCCACAATTGGGTTTGTAAATATGTAAGGTTAAAACGGGTATTTTCCAAAAAATATTTCCTTTTGCTTAAAAAATCTTTAAAAAAAGGGGTTTTAGAGTTAAAAACTCTTATGGTGGGTTTTTTGTTAACAACAATCCCCTAATAGGGGTTATTGCTAATTTCCCCATGAAATTATGAGGTGTACAGAATCTGTATAGAGCGTTGGTCTGCAAGCTCATAATTGAGCCATTGATCGGTGGTCAAATCTAATAAGGGCGTGGGATTTGGAGAGGTCTTGTTTTGGACTCCACTTTGGTGCATGTGCTGGTATGTGTGTTCTCTTATTATTTGGCAAAATATTTATAATTAAAAAAAGGGTAGTGGAGTGATTCTGACTAGGAGGATTAAAGTTCTTCAACACCTAAGCTCAGATCCAATTTAACTAATGAGGTGAAAAATACATCCTCTCACATAAGAAAGTCAGCTAGGAAGGAGAAATCAGAGGCAATTGGATCATGATCCAATTATTCTTGACCTTTTTTTTCTTTTTTGGGGGACTATTTAGCTCTGCTTTTTCTCTGTGTCGTCTGTTGTACTATGAAGTTCTTTGTTTGATAAAAATTTTCAAAAAATAAAAATAAAAACCAGAGGTCCACAACCATAAAATCAAAAAGTTGGAAGTGCAATTCTCAACCTAGTTTAGAACATTTTGGTATGTCTTAAGAGGTTAGTTTTCAGCAGTGGGAGAGACCCAGCACCTGATCCAAGACTAATTAGACTAAAAACAAGACTAGTGAGTTTACATGATGTAATTACGGAATTCAAGTTTAATGCTTCAATAATGAATATCTTCTTACTTTTATTTTATTTTATTTTTGGGAAAAAAATTGATACGGTAAACAAGTGACACATTTGGGATAACAAGTTCTTCAAATGTATGGAATCATTTTCTCAAGGAGAAAAATCCCTAAAATTCTTGAGTTAGAACTTGGTTATTTCTTATTATGTACAGTGGTGGTTGTATAATAATATATCTATATATATATATATATATGAAATTTGAAATTTTATTGGCAACAAGATATATTATTACCTCTAAAATCAGTATAACTGACCGAAATTTAAAGAACCGTAATTTTGTTTATATTTTTATCTGTTCATGGTAAGATGGGAGAAGAGGGAAAGTCACAAGACCATGCATGGTAATTAATTCAGGGCCATGAATTATAACTACATTAGCTCTTGAATTGTCGGCACGCAAGACAAGTTGATGGAACAAAATTTTGATAATTCCACCAAGAAATGGCAGATGCCTGCCCCATTAATAATCAATAATACTAAGGTGAGAATTCAATTGGCTCGTTATCAAAAGCTCTATACAGACGAGTGAAGCTGCTTGGAGGTATTCCATCTGTGCAAAACCTTGCCAAAAACATCGTAGAACACAATTTCTGAGTTACTCTGATTCAGCTTCACAGACATGAAACCTTGCCCATCATAGAACAAGTTTAGACCTTCTCTGTTCGTTCCTTTAATGTCCCCCCTCCATGCCTTGGAGCCTGCTCCACTAGTTAGAAATTGTATGGGGCTGCAACAAGAACTTGCTTTAGTGTCATTTCGATTAAAAAGAAAAAGCAGATCGATATGGGTTTTTTCAATTTTACCTCTCTGTGTCACTAATGTGTTCAAGGCAATGGTCATGCCCATTCATGTAGAAATCAACATTGTTAGCCTGAGATTCCAAATTAGAATTTAGAAGTCAAGTAACTTTAATTTGCTTTCTAGAACTGAAAAGATATTACAAGAAAACTTGAATTTAGGTCTTCCATTTTGAGAATTTTGGGGTGAGCATTAATTTACACACCTGAAGAACTGGGAGAAGCCGCTTTACAAGCTCCTGAGTGTCACCATGATGCCCGACACTTCGAATTGCGTGGTGACCAACAACGATCTTCCACTTTGCAGTTGATTCACTCAATGCCAGTTCTACTTCCTGAGAGGGAGATCGATATAAATATTTTGATCGTGCTCTTGTTGTTATACAACTCAAAAGCCCCTTCCATTACCAACCATTGGAAGTGACTTCATGGAAGGGTGTGCTTTGAATGGTTCCTTTGAAATTATGCCATTGAGGCTCAGTCTGGATCAAAAGTTGGAGGGAAAGGAGGGAGATTAAGGAAAGAACCCGAAAATGTTTTTCTTTCTTAAGCAATTTTAATCGTTCTCTTTTCTCATCTCTTCCCAAGATCCAAACAGAGGCTAAACATTATTTTGGCGGCCATAGGAAATGCTATATATATATGCTTCAAGATGCTTGTCATTCTTTCCACAAAATGAATGCATACGAAACTAGAGTAGAATTGCGTACCTTCAATAGGTTCTTAATGTAAGCTTTGCGAGAGGGCACGCCCCGCCAATCATAAGTATGTTCCTTAGTATCAGTGAAGTACATTTTGACGAAAGGAGTCGTGTCCACGAAGAAAATCTCAGCAACGTCTAGAGAAAAGATTAAAGGAAATACGATATATATCATTTAATTCTTCACATTTTCAATGTCCAGTAGACAAAACTGCATGTCTGCATGCAACAAGAAAAGCTATATACTCACCTGCATTGACAATGAAAGATCTTAAGCAGAGCCATCTATTATCCAATTTCCTAAGAAGGGGGCTCAATTGTGCCTCCACATCGCCCCTATAATCGTGGTTTCCCAATACTGCATGAAAATAATTTGAGGGAAAAAAATTTTGATTAAGAGGAATCAACTTAGGGAAAGAAAGTTATGGCAATTTTTTTTAATGAATGCTTCTAGTTTAGTAGGAACTTGCCGCTGTACCACTGCTTTTGCAGGCTCTTTGCTGTATAGATTTTGGTAAATGACTCCTCAAACGCTGTGTCATGTTCGCCAATCAATCCATCGTCATAAAAATTATCTCCCGTCGAAACGACAAAATCAATGTCTAGACTCTCTCCAATCCTTCCCATCTGCAACCAACATTGGTAAACAGGGTTTTTTAGTGAGAGGCTTTAATGAAAGATACATTAATTTTCAAATCCTATAAAAAAATTTACATATATACAGATCCGATCTCGTTAACATGTGTTGATTTTCTTAACTTTTATATCAACTCCATGCGAATTGGGATTAATTCTACTTGGTACATAGGTGAGTTACATCATATAACCTACATATGCATAACATAGGGTACAACTCTCAATGCATGGTGCTGATGTAACTCACATCAACATGTCCTTATATGATTTTCGTGTATATTTATATATAGTCATTTCTTATACAGTTAATCTCATCTAAAGTTGTGTAAGGTCATGTACATATTAGGTGCGATGAGTTATACACTACAACCTAGTAATGCTGGGGTACAATTCCACAATGCATGGCCTCAAGCAAGTTAAATCAGGTTAACCTCAGCTAAAAATTTATACATTTGTACAAGACAAGATCATAGTATCAAAGTATAGCAAACATTAGCCCAATACAAATTGTGGTCTAAGGCCAAAAGTAAGGCCAAAATGTTAAATATAGCCTTTTGTATGGGGGCTTTTAAATACATGGGTTGGGACCTTAAGAGTAGGGGTTTGAGGCGACCGTCTCAACTGCTAGCCTGTTGGGCCAGCCTTGGTAGTACATTTGTTCAAACTCAAGATCTCTTCAATAGTGATATCATGTACATCATCATTCTTTGGTATCACAAAGTAATAAAAATATACTAGAAACCACATATGCATTAATTTTTGGGTCAAAAAGAGAGTATATGCATCAAAGTGTGAGTCCAAAATTTAATGCATATGCGAATCTATTATGACACATATCTTATTATTGTGTTTAGTTTTATTGGTATATATATGGTACCACGTTAGTACAATGATATATATGGTATCAGGGTGCTATACAAGTTTTTCTTTCTCCCTTACATGAGGGGAGAGATACTATTTATGTTACGAGGTCATATATATATATATATAAGAAAAATGTCAAAAAGTTTAAATTTTTTGTCTAATTGATGTGGTAGCCATCAAATTTGCTCATTAAAAAAAATTATCTATTTAATTGATGTGCAAAAAATAAAAAAATAAAAAAATAATTTGCCAAGTTGCCACCTTATTTGCTACCTCTGTACATGCATCCCCTATTGTAATAATTCATTAATTCTTTTCATTTATTTCTACATATGAGTAATGCTACATAACCCTTTTTTTTTCTTTTTTTTCTTTTTTTGCCCAAATCTATTTACTCAAATAAGAAGGCAACTTGGCAAATCAATTGAAAATTTAATTAAATAAATAATTGTTTTTAAGGAGCAAATCTGATAGCTACCACATTAGTTGGACAGAAAATTTAAACATTTTAGCATTTTTCTTATATCTATCTATATATATATATATATATATATATATTATCTTTTAGTTGTTTATCAATAATAATAATCAAAAAATTCAAAAGTACTGGATGAACATATTGAACTTGTGAGTTATATGCATTTAACATGGAAGTTATCATCCACTAAAGGTAATTAGGGTATTTTGAAAAAATTTGAACATTATCTAATGGATTAATGAACAAAAGTTAGAGGGAGGATTTCTTTATAGTTTATTTTCTAAAGTAAGGGTGTTAGTGTAATTTCAAAAAACATAAAAAAGTGTATGGCAAATTCTAGAGGGGGCCTTAATATAATTTACCCTATAAAATATTGCCACATGCCACCCAAGATGTGAGAAGCGAATCAAAAGAAAGTCATTCACGAACTTTCCGGATTGAGGAAATTAATCGTGCATAATGGAAGTGGGTGTAGGCCGGCATGGCCCTTCAAACTGGTGACCCAACTTGTCTGCCAGTTGAGTACCAACAAGCATGACCGATGGACTGCTCATTCCACACGCCCTTGAAGTGCGTGGCAACCAAAGACACCCAGTTCATGATTGCCAAGTTTATGCATAAGTGTCCAGTCAGTTCGCAATATATAGCTTTTGGGTGTGCTATCTATGTGGGTTTTTATTTATTTATTTATTTATTTTATTTTTAATGTTTAGCAAAAAAAATAAAAAAAAAATCTTCAAAAGGATTGGTAAAAAATTAACAACGAAGTAGAATGAGATGTAGCATAGCAAATCAGTAAGGCTTCCTAATATAAATTCAGAGGTTTTATTCATCAATAAACATTTTTGAAAGAAATTAAACGGTAAAGAAAGGAGAGAGAGGATTAAAGAACCTGAAAGGCAACTTGGGATTGGTTGAAGGCTCCTCTTCTCCCCCAGTCCCCAAGGACCAAAAAACTAAGAGATCCATCCTCTTTCGTTGGGTGCTCAAATCTCTGAAGCTCTGCAAATATAGATACGAAGCACAATCCAAAACTAATGGTCAACACAAAGCACAGACCCATGGATTTGCTGTAGAAACCTTTTATGCTTCTGCTTCAAATCTACTGAAGTGAACAGAGGATTCAAAGTCAAACCCACCCAATAGGATTTGATGATATTTGGAAGAGACTAGTGAGAGATAATATGTGATATAGTAGGAAGAACAGAAGACAGAAATAGTATTGTTTTTAAAACCAGAGGCCCACTGTCCTTTGTATAACCAAAGTCGCAATCATTTAGTCTTATATTTAATCTATAATACTATATAAAGTTAATTCTGTTTGTGGTTGGACAGTATTTAAAAATACTAAAACACCCTTTCAATTTAATAAAACTAAAAAATAATTTGGTAATTTTATCAATTTTAAAAAATCCATCACAATATATTTCTCCTCAAATCTCTCTTCCACTGACATAACAGTTTCACTGATAAAATAAAAACTTAAAAAGATGTATTGCATACGTATCACTTGTGTTCAATTACTAGTAATATATATTTATATATATATAATCTTTTGGGAACTGGTGAGTAATCATCTAATGGTTTATCATATACTAAGCTCGAATTCGACTTAACACCATATTAAAGTGTTTTGAGTCATCATAATAGAATTTTAAACGTTCAAGATTAAAGATAAAAAAATTATTACTAAAATAATTAAAATGATGTCAATGATAATTTTTTAATTTTTTAATCTGGACCGTTTAAAAACCTACCCACCAAACCACCCAAAACACTTTAATACAGTGATGAGCATTGAATTCCTAATCTCGAGCTCATACTGTGGCAAAATCTTATCCACTAATTATTAGACAGCCTGTTCAATCATGCATAGTCCATATTAAATACTAGAGTCGAGCTCTTGGAAGTTTTCTTAGAGTCGTGCTCTTGGAAGGACCCTTTTTTTTTTTTTTTTTTTTTTTTTTTTTTTTTTTTTTTCATAATGGCAACATTCTTAGTAAATTCTTTGAGATGCTTACATTTTGCATGTTACTACCACACATGTTATGGTTGTTAATTATAAAATTAGTCAAAAATTGAGAATTGATTAATTAGTTCAGTCATAATTGTGAGAACTTTTTTATTGCTAAAAATTTGAGTTTATTGATTGGACAATTATTTGATATATGATAAATAGGATATTTAATTGACATATAAAAAATAAATAAAAAATCTAATTCAATAACAAACTTCACAAAAAAATAATACTTCGTAATTATGATGTTGCAAAGGAATAAAGAAATAACCTCAATCCTAACCCCCGAAAATAAATAAATAAAAAGGCTTATTTTGAAGGAGAAGGAACAACCAGTTGAATCCTCCATAAATCAGTCTTGCAGTTTAGTGGGTAAACATGGAAGAGACACATCCAGCGGATAAAGACTCCGAATCGTTTGAAACAGTTGAAGCAGATTTTGTGGTCCATTGAGAAACCGAGTTATGCCATATGCGAATATGCCAAAGGATCTTGGTTGCGGATAAACCCAAGAACCCATAGAATATTCGGGGCTAGAAGTCTTCGGCGGTTCTGAAAGCGGGCCCTTTAAAAGCTAGTTTGGTTTTTCTCTCCTCTCCTAACAAAAACAAATGAAAAAAAAAAAAATTTGTTGTTTGGACACAAATTTAAGGGTAAATTACATTAAGACCTCCTGTAAAGTCTGATAAATACAAATATACCCCTCATGTTTATGAAATCACACTATCATCTCTTACTTTACAAAATAAGCTACAAAGATGATAATGGGATACCTATGAAGTACAGATATCAACATGCAATACAATTACTATACGATGCGAAGACCTTAACACGATAATTTTTAAAAATCCTAAGACATAACATTATGGGAAAACAATAATAAATAAATAAATGTTGTGTATATAAATATATATATATTCATATTGTCTACAAATATATTATATAAGTTTTATTTTTGGATAGGTATATTATGTATAAATGCAATATTTTAAAGACAGCGTGTGAGAGGTGTATTTTTGCAGCCCATCATAATAGGTGTACGCCTCATGGTACAAAATTAATGCTTTAAGATAGAACCCACTTTTTATAACTAATTATGGTAAAAACCTTAAAACTCTAAAGTTGACTGTGGTTTAAAACCCTTTCAACTCTTTATGAGATTAGATATGAGCACAAATGTATTGTACATGAATAATTAATAGGAAAATACTTGCCTCCACCTTTGGGTGGAGGAGTTCCTTCTCCCCTCCTACTCATATTTCGCCACTTGTCGAAATAAATTAGAAGAATTGATTGTGTGCATGTATTCTCATGTTTACATAATTGTGAACACATTTTTATAAATCTATATTTGAATGTTACATATTTATGTTAACATGAATGTATGTCCACATATCCATATTAACTTATTTGTTTGTTTGTGTTTTAGAATTCATATTTTTTTTTTTAAATATTCATGACATATGATAAAAAATGAATGGAGATGGGGAGGAACTCCTCCACTTTGGGATGGAGGCAAGTAGTGTCCTAATTAATATTTAAATAATATATATATATATATATATATATATATATATATAGAACATGAAAATCTAATTATTTGTTACTTTTTGTCAAAAACATAAATCTCATTTGAGAGACATGTACACATTTAATGTTTTTAATATGTATCTCATTTAGATCATTAGAATGGATGCCTAACATAATATGTCAAACTTCTTTCTATGGCTAAGAGTCATGGTAGAAATAGGAAGTTGGTTAGAAGATATGTATAGTAATAGAGGCTATGTAGAATTTATGAAGTGAACATCATTATCTTTCTTTCTACCTTTTTTTTTTTTTTTAATCTTTTTTTTCTTTTGTTAGAAAATAAACTTCTTAATTGTTTAAATATAGAGGACAAATAAGTATTTAAAATTTAAAATAAGGTGTAATGGTCAATCAAAAGTTTTTCTAAGGGTGTAATGATCAATTAAAAGTTTGTCCAAAAGTTTTTCTGAGATACTAACTTTTATAGGTAGTATAGATATAGATAGATATGAGCTATATTTGGTTTAAAAACGAAATAAAAACCTACTATTTTCCAAATGCCTAGCTTTGGACTTTAGGTTAAGAAACAAAACAAAAAAGTGAAAAACCACACAACCACACCCTTGTCCGAAGGTCGACAAGAGAAGCCGAGAGAGAATAGAGAGAAGGAGAGAGAGAAGCATATAAAGAAAGTGCAAATGAATCTGAAGTCACCACATTACTCACCAGCTACTGCAATTGGTACTCCACCTTTAGTGACAGCGACACAATAACTTTATATTTACTTTTTTTTTTTTTTTTTTTCCCTTTAGGTTTAGTTTTCTAGCATACTGCTCACATCCACAGGGTTAGCTCCTCACACTGTGTCCTTTACATGTCAAAGCTATGCCTCGCAAGTGTCAAAGCCGCATCCAATACGTGTTCGAAATTATTTTATTTTATTTTTGTCAGACACCTTAGGGTTGTGTCCAACATGTGTCAGAGGCATTTGGGTAGGTGTCAATGTTCGAGATGTGTTGGTATTCAACACATGTCAAACATAGCCATGACTCTTCTTGGGGCTACATCTATGTTCCCTAGAGGGTGCTTATGATAATAATTGCTTACAATTTTGATAATGCATTGATTATAATGGCAAAATGCATAACATTCCGACATAGTTTGTGTTAGTGTAAATTTAATGATTCGAGATGAAATGGAAAACTACCTAGCCTTCAAGGGTGAAGAGTATCATAACCTTCATGTTAAGTTCTCTTTCTTCCTAGTTTTGAGATTAATCACACGTGGGACTTGCATTAAAAACTTTGATGCTTAAGTCAATCAATAATGAGACTAGGATTAACAATTTGGTGATGGAGTGAATGCATATCTAATTATGGTGAATCATTAGGTATTTATAACCTGTTAGGATTATGCCCTAGAGCCAATCATAGAGATGATTGTTTAGAGATTAGGAACAATCATTTGATTTCATTTATGAATGTTACATTTATTATTAAATTAATAAAATGGCTTATTCTATTATGTTTATATGCATCATTTATATTTACATAATATGTCCATGGAATTAGAGTTGAGAATATAGAATTACAAATTGTTATAATTTTGAAACTATTAATATATCTCTGTACTAAACTCCTAAAAGATTCCTAGTTGAAGATTCACTATGATGGACAGTAATGAACCATAAGACTAGCACTTGTTAGGTTGACTCTATAGGAGGATAGCTAGTCTCAAGCTATTTGTGTAGAAACACTACAACCAACAAGTGGGTGCCTATTATAAGAATAGGTATATTGAATGTGACCAAAGATATGAGATAAACTGAATGGAGTTTTAACCTGCTTGTCAATTAGTTTCTCATTGTTATAGTGGTACAAATAACCCTTAGACCTGAGACACCATAGTTGTCTTATGTATATAGCTTTAAAAGTTTGATAACACTAAGTGCAGATCCTTCTAGGGGTCTGCAAGAGTGTTTATTGGCCCTATTGCTATGTGTGTGAAGGCATGTGAGTGATCAATAAGGAATCCATCACTCTCAGGAAAAAGAGAGAGAATGTTTCATATATCATTCATTGATATAACTTATTAAATCCATGGGCCGATGGTAGAATGAATATGGAAAGGAGTTTCCATAAGTTCATTATTAAGTTGATATTCATGATTAAGTATAAAGTAATTGAACTAAGGACTTGACAAACTTCTATGTCCTATTGGTTCAATTGGAGACATTGTGTGGATGGAAGGATGTAATTGTAACCGATAAACTATAACAAAAGGGTTCTTTGTAAGATAACTATTCACCTCATTAAGGACAACACCATGAGCCATATGCTAGGTGTTACTCATGGTTAGTAGAACCCCAAATTGATATAAGTGAGTTATAATCAATTAGGGAATTAGAAGGTGTTCCAATCAGACCCTTAATTAATGAAAAGAGTTCCATTGTGCACACCTTGTGCTATTCCTACTACTTGATGATGTGAACCTAATGGGTCACATACTGATCATGCTAAGAGAGCTTTAAAGTCTATGAGAGAAAGGGTTTTAGTGAATAAATAAGAGTTCTTTTGGGCCAAATTTGTATAGGATATAAATAAAAGGGGTTATAGTGCAATTTTGAGAAATTGGATAAAACCTTAAAAGAGTTTTCCCCCTTGGCCGGCCCCTATATAGTGGCTATATATATCACACTATAATGTGTGACATCATCATAAGTTCACTCTCCCAAGCCCTAGCCATCCAACCACTTGGAGGCTTTGTTATCTCTCTCTTTCTTCTTCACCTCTAACAACAACAAGGAAGAAGGAAGGAAAGACTTGAAGCTCTAACTAGGTGTGGATACCATTGGAGGCAGTGCACTTGGATTGCTCGTTCTCTGCTGTCCGGATTCAAAGCTTGGAGCAAAGGAAGAAGAATTTTAAATTGTAAGTATTCTAACCCTCTTTGTAGTTAGGGTTTATGTTTTGTATTAATGCATAGTTAAATTCATGGGCTATGGAATCGTAAGAAAAATTTTTATATTTCGCACTTTGTTTTTTCCTTCTAGTTCGATTCCCAGTATAACCCTTATGATTGTTAGATTTGGTAACAAACCAAAAATGGGAAGTATGAACCATTTAGAGTTCATATTGTGTCATCCGAACCTTAGGAGAAAGGTAAAGAAGAGCATAGCTAGAAGGCTAGTTAAAGATCGAAGACTAGACTAATGAAATTGGAGGTTGTGGATGATTCATGTATTCGGCAAATTTGGGGCTTTAATAATGTTCAGTATGAATCAGTAAAGGTTGAAGGTTTAGCATGGGGCTTATGTTCGATTTAGGATGATAAATTCTTATTTTGTATCACTGGAGATAAGTTCATCTTGATGTTTGATCTAATTATTAAGAACAATTTCCCTTGTAGTATTGGTATACATTTTACGCCCCTAACGAAGATGGCGATAGATGCAACTTATATAATGATCTATCTTCTTCGAGAAATTCACTTCAGAACCCTTGGATTAGTTGGAGATTTCAATGTTGCTTAACATGTGAAGAAAGAAAAGGGGGTGTAAGATTTCCAGGGTATGGTTGAATTCATGCGTGAGCTTTATAGAGGATTTAAACTTAGTCAATCTTGTTATGATTGGGAGGAAATATATTTAGTCCAAAAACAAGAGTCTTGTAAGTATGAGTTGTTGGTAAAAAATGTGTTACTTGTATAATTCTATCAAAATGGTAAGCATATAAAACACAAATAGAACGAAATAAATTTTGGAAATTCACAAACTTACAAAATACAGAAGATGATTAAAATAGAAACAGATTGATCAAGGCTAGTGTTTGACGCTATGTCCTTAAGACAGATTTCGCTCCTCACTTGGTGCTTTGAGTCTCTCAGATGTCTGCCTCCTAGGATATAATGATCTGCATGCACATAAGAAGTACTACAATCTCTGAGTCTGGCGAACCCGTTGTATTTATACTTTCTTTCTAATGATGACTCAAAATGGAACGAAAATTAACTCTTAATTATTTGTTTAATGGTGTGCGAAATGGGGTTTATATAAACTCAATGGTGACTCTCCAGAACAATCATGAGGCACGTTGATCAGACGCGTCTTATGGTCATGATTGTTATGGGTTAACAAACACAACTCTTAATGGTAATTAATTTGAATTAGCAAAATTAAATTTTGCTTAAAAAATAACACACATAGGTTGATTTACTTGGCCCAACCCAACCCGACTTGGTGTGGGTGGGCACGTGTGTTTTTGGGTCCAAACCCAACATTGGCTAGGTCCTCCCCTTCACAAAACTTGGGTGCCCTTTGGAGCCAAACCATAGACCCAATGTATGTGTATATAAATTCACTTAGGAATTCATAGTTTTCCAATGTAGGACAAACCTCATTACCATTCTTCAACCAACTATTCAAGGGTAACTTTAGAGAACAATTTATCATTCAACCTTTAATAATTTTGGCCAATTAAATATACGAATTAAATCTCCACATGGAAATTATCAAATTTCGACATGGACCCATCTCAAATTACACATGGGACCCACATTAATTAATGGCCAATATCTTTGACATGAGTAGGATTGATAGATTTTTGGCTTCCGATGATCTTTTGTATTTATTTTATTCTTTAAAGCAAGCCTTCCAAAGTCTATTTCTTATTATTGTCCAATTCTGTTGGGTTTCAAGGATTTTGTTAGCCCCAGTGTTTCAAAACCATATATTTTGATAATAACAAGGCAATAGTGTTTAAGTTACTAATTACAAATCCCAGTGTTGATTAAGATAGGGTTGTTAAAGGTAATTCATCATCCAAATCAACCTTAAAGGCAACTAGGAACTTATGGCTTCTATATATGGACATGGAACCGCAAAAGCATCAAGCAAGGACAAGGACATTCATCAAGTTTCATGAACTAGCCTATCCAACACTCTAAATGAAGAATCTATGCAAGACTTCTTAGTTATTTGAGTATTGGGATCTTTTTTAAGGTTGTTCTCA
Source organism: Liquidambar formosana (assembly GCA_039720395.1). Lineage (NCBI taxonomy): Eukaryota > Viridiplantae > Streptophyta > Magnoliopsida > Saxifragales > Altingiaceae > Liquidambar > Liquidambar formosana. The sequence goes on along the minus strand of CM077828.1, from coordinate 11,520,058 downwards.
TAATTGATGCTCACTCTCTTACAAGAGCTAAAGATTAAAATCAACTAGACTTAGAAGACTTGAATGGATGACAAAAAGATCTCTTTTGTTAAGGGATTTTATCCCTAAGACCAAAGGACTTAAATTGAATTTTTCATATTTTTTGGAATAGAGTTTTTAGATGACTGAAAACTATTTCAGGCATCTGAAAGTGGCCTTTAAGATGATTGAAAGAATTTCAAACGGTTGAAACTTGGCTTGCGTCACTTGCTTTATTACTATCTCTAATTTTCCCAAACATCTATTTCAGACGACTAAAAGATAACTGTAAGAATTTTTCGAAGTTTGAAATCCTTGTACTAACATGTAACAATTAGTTTTTTAAACGGTTTTTAGAGCATTAAATGCCCACCAAACCTTTTTTATTAACATTAAATGCTAGGAAACGGTCATATTAGACATAATGACAATTTATACACTACTTGAGTTCATCGATGAGTATTCATTGAAATCCAACAACAAAATTTTTATCATTTACTCTCAAGCCCTAGAAATATTCATGTGAACATTCATGTAAAATCAATCTTTATTTGAGAGAGCGTTTATTGCTATGTAATCTACTCTTTAATAAGGTCTCTTGTACACAAAAATTAACTCGAATCATTCTTGTAATCAAGGTTGTATTAACCCTAACTTTGAAGCACTAGATGGGTGCTTTGTGCAAGAGTTGGTATAAAACACTTGTGGCCGTAAAAAGTTTGATCTCCCCCGTAAAGAGATTGGAATAGTGGATTGTAGAATTCTCAAACAAAACAAAGTTCTTAAGACAAGGACATAAGTGAAGAGGCCAAACCTAGTGAAAACATTGTCTGCAATTTCTCTAAGTCAATTTCTTTATTGCATACTTGCTTACATTGAGTTTTATTATACTTAATTGCTATAATTGTTTTAGAGATTGCATTAAATTCCATTATTTTCCAATAACCCTATTCACCACCCCTCTAAAATTGATTCTTAGGCCTACAAATATGAATTTGGGTGTCAAAAACCGTTTAGGTTCATGGACTGCTGGATGTCGCACCCTAATTTTTGGAAGTTCATTGAAGAAATTTGGAAGTCCTCTTATGTGGCTGGGAGGGTTTGTTGCTTTTAAAAAATTTTGCATTCTGAAAAAGGCTTCGGTCAAGTGGAATAAAGATATTTTCAATCATATCGATAGGCCAAATTAGACTCTTTGGATAAGCTTCAAGAGTTTAGAGATTTATCTGAGGATGGAGGATTAAACAAGGTAGACCTTGCTCAAGCTTTAATGGAAGCTAATAGGGATTCAAAGAGCTTATGGCCGGAAACAGAAGTCTAGGACTCAGTGGCTAATAGGTGAATCAGGTTATAAAAGCAAGAAATTCTTCTACGCAGTTGTCAAAAATAGAAGAATTAAAATCCAATTACCTTGGCAGTATTAATATAGATGGGATTATTTTCGAGGAGCCTAGCAGAATCAAAGAAGAGATTGCTCTATTCTTCAAAAAACTGTTCTCAACAGATCAATGGGATAGGCCAGGTTTGGTGAGTCATCATTTTAAGCGCTTGCTAGCAGAAGACAATGCCTGGTTGGAGAGAGAGGTGTGTCAGAGTTGGAGATTTTCCAAGCTGTGATGGACTATGAGGGTGGTAAAGCCCTAGGGCCCGATGGATTTTTCAATTTTATGAAGAAAGGCTGGTCTTTTTTAAAGGGTTAAATGGTAAGTTCCTTGTGAATGGTAAGTTGGTTGAAGGGTTTAAGTCATCTCTCGTCACTCATCCCTAAAATCAACAATCTAGAAAAGTTGATTGGGAATGGGCACAAAATTAGGTTTTGCCAAGGTGTTTGGCTAGATGATATTGCTTTGTGCAATGACGAAGGTCACATCTCATGGATCTTCTCGTCTACAGGGGGAGTGGCTGACTTAAATTTAGCAAAAATTCCAAGTATTGCTTTGAGGTTATTCCACACTTCTAATTGGGTGAAAGATGGAAAGCTGATTACATAGTCCGATTCTATGGCATTTATGGACCATGATCACTCATGGGCCTCTAAATTTTCTCCAATACCTCATTTAATCATGCATTTATGCCAAGCGAGATTCAATTCCCATTTACATAGAAATCACTCAGTTAAGCCATAAAAAAATAATGAACACCATTACGATATAGAAAATTTTATATCAGAGGGAAAAGAAAACCAAAATCCCGTGAAATTCTATAATTTCTGATCATCACAATTTCAGTAAAATAATTCTGAATAATTTTACAATGACACTCTACCTTCTAGTATTCACATTCACTGCTTTGTCTCAATTTCATTCTTGATTTCTTCTATGACTAATCCCTAATTTTTCAACTACCGAACAATTCTGAATCCGGGAATCTATCCTTGTATTTCCACAAGAATACAGGATTAGAACGTAACCCACCATTTGGTTGCCAAGAAGATGGCGGAAAAGAAAAGAAACCATAGTAAAATCAAACAATATAACCAAACAAACGATGATGGGCTATAAAAATATGATAATTCTGATTAGGGCCCAGCTATTGCCACCCTCCATTTTGATCAGTAGGTACCCACTGATTTCTACCCCTAATTTTATATACACACCCCACTAAAGTACCAAAATACCCCTAACTAAATAAAAGATTATTAAGCAAATTCATTGGTAAACCCTCCACCCCACCCCTCCTCCCGCATTCGGTCTTAGGAAACTGAACAATATTTGTATCATCAGTTGTTTAAAATTGAACTTTCATATATTTAGCAGTCGCATGGAACCGAACATATACATAATTTTTTATTATATAGAACCATACTGTATTTATTAGCAACTTCATAATTCAAAAGGACATGTTTGATTTTGTTAAACCAAACATATATATATTGTTCGACCTTATAATACCGAACATTACTGTATTGTTCAAATAACTAGTAACGAATAGGCATAAATCTAAATTGAAAAAATGAACAATTTTACTTATTTTTAACTCAAAATTCATATCTCATTGTTGCTAATATCATCCCAAATTACTCCTTGTCCATTACTTATAAAAAAAAAAAAGAAAAAAAAAACATAAAAGTCACTAAAAATAGGAGTCTTTATGAATTTTTGCTTAAGAGTGGTTGTGAGAGGGTAAGGGATAAAGATTATACATTGGCTTGTGATAAAATGATAAAAGTAAAGGATGGGGTATATTATGTTAAGTTTGGATGGAGGGTAGGAGTAAAAATGCATTTAGGTTTTTAATACTAATATCTTTTTTTGGTAATTTTGCCCAAGCGTATTTCTAGTAAAACAAAATTTTTTTTGGTGGGGGGGGGGGGGGTGTTTATTGATCAGAATGGGGGTTTGCAATAGCTCTTCCCTTATGATTACCAGTATATTTTTTGGCTTACAGCAACATTCAAGTAAAATCTTCATAAGATGTCAATAACAACAAATATTTCCCTGTACAATTTATTTTTTATTTTTCATCTTTCAATGACAAAGAAACCATTTGAGCAAAATCCAGACCCATATAAGACCTCACAACTCATACAAACCAAGTAAGTCCAAGGCCCTAAAACCATGAAACCTTGTTGGGTGGCCCAAAGGGTTTAGCAAAAGTCGAACTCAAGACCTCCACTTTGTGAGGCGTAGTCCCTTACCAACTGAGTTACCCCTTGAGGTTTTCATGTACAATATTTGACAATATCAATTATTACAACACTGAGGAAGTACTTTAACATTGCTTCCCAATTAAAATGAAAAACAAAGACACAAAAAAGAAGAGCAAATTTCTGCCATTAAGTGCTCAACAACAAGATTAGCCAAAGAAAACTTAGGCTGTCAAGTTCAGGCCATGCAAGAACTTTCAGAGCTTGGCAAAAACAGGTTTTCTCTTCTGGGCTTGCGCTGAGACCGCTTCCATTAAATCATCAGATAAAAGCATAGCAGAGTTCCAAGTTGCAACATAATCTAATCCTTGATCCAAAGTCATTTCCCTACTTCTTCGTAACACAGCTTTTGTGCCAGTGACAGCAAGGGGAGACTTCGCAGCAATTCCTAACATAATTAACCATTCTCTTAGAACAATGTAAGAACATTTTTAGCTTTGAAGTATCAATTTTCTAACTTAAATAGTGACCAGTGGTAGCCATTTTCATTCGCCTAGATAATGATAAACTAGCCATTACCATTCCTAGCACACCACATCCTGAATATGAAAAGACTGAACCGCTAATTAGCCATCTTCATGCATGATTTACTAAATACTCCCAACAAGTAGCTTTAACAGAGTCAACTTTCAGAACCTCATTTTCCTATCCTAATGCATATAATTAAAGAAATGGAAAGTTATCACTTTGCATTCCTATGATCCACTAATGACAAAATAGTATGTGGCACAAAACACTGACAAAAAGGCATTTTAGTGATCCAAATCCTGAATAGGTGGAGGCTTCTTCTTATCCCCTTTTTTCTGGGTAGGGAATATCAAATTTATTGAATGAACATGATTATAGAATATAGAGGAGGGGCAAGGAGTACAAGCGAGAAAAGAATACCCAAAAAACTAAACACCCACTAAACCAAAAGACCACTCACACATCAGGACAAACAGGTGGAGGCAAGTTACCATGAATTTGTAAACAAATTCAACAATATGACCGCCGTGAAATGTGCTTAAAGTATCATTTTTGAAGGGTGACTCCTTACATTTAAGAGTTTCATAAAAAAGGTATACCATATGTCTTGCATGCCCCAACACATATTCTCAGCACCATTTTAAATCTTTATTTTTTTTATTTATCCATTTTTCTAAAACAAATTACAATTTTCTAGAATGAAGCAGCCTTCATTTCTTCCATTTCATACTTTCTTTTATCCAAACAACAATGACCTTTTGGAAAAGGCCAGCAAAAATCATCCTGTTCAAAGTTGCAAAGTGAGTTTCAATGGCTGTTGGAAGCTATTTGGCTTTGTAAGTTGTTCCTTTTTCCTTTTTCTTTGGTGCTCTTTGTAAGTTGTTTCTGCATGCCCCATTTGAATCCAGACCAAGTCACTTCTTAACTCTTATGTTTCTTCAATTGGAGTGACTTAAACAAGCCCTAATGTACTAGTATATGGTAATTTTTAATTTTTATAGAGGATGAACTATCACACCAGTAACCAGCTGACTTAGGCACCAAAACAAATTCAGAATCACACACTCCTAAAGCCAATATATTTATGAAAGTTTGTGCTTGCCATGGAAACCAAATCAGTCTATTAGGTTTTACATGTGATTTGAAAGACAATGTCTCGCTACAGGTATAATTTAATTTAAAGCCATTATTTTTTTTTCTTTTTCTTTATTTTTTTTTGTTTTTGTTTTTGTTTTTTTTTTTTGGGGGGGGGGGGGGGGGGGGGGGTTTGTGGGATATGGATTATTTGATGTTACTTTGTTAGCTTGAAGATGGGTTTCAACATCAACCTCCGGTATGATGTCAATGAAGTTTACCACCTAGTCTAGAGGCATCTTCAAAACTTTTGTTTTCGTAAAGGTTCTTTCAATAACATTATTTCAGTATAGTTTGAGTGAGTCAGGCTTCTTTAGCAAGAATACTCCGTAGAGATTCAGAAAAATTCTTTCGCATAACTTGGGCATTAAGAGGATAGTGGGGCATTCAAAAAAATTGCTCTTTGCTTCCATAAAAGAGAAGTTGGAAAACCGGGTCACAGGTTGGGAAGGAAAACTACTATCATTGGCAGGGAAGGAGATGGTGGTGAAATCAATAGCAATGCCAATGCCAACTATGCAATGTCATGCTTTAAGCTTCCATTGGGACTATGCAAGGATACTAATTTTTTGCTAGAAAATTTCTGGTGGGAAAAATATAAGGACAAGCACAAAATGCATTGGGTCAGCTGGGAGAAGATGGCAGACAAGAAGATGGATGGTGGCATGGGATTCCGGGATCTAGAATGCTTTAATCTGACAATGCTCGCCAAGCAAGGGTGACAGTTAATATCTAAGCAAAACAGTCTTGTCTCAAAGATCCTCAGAGGTCAATATTTCCATCAATCACATTTGATTGACGCAAAGATGAGCAGCATTTTTCATGGCCTGGCAGAGTATTTTGGCAGAGAGAGAGATTCTTCAAGCTGGGGTGAGGTGGAGAATAGATAATGGGCAAAGCGTAAGAATATGGCACGACCCATGGATTCCGACACCTATCACTTTCAGAGTTCATTCTCGACCTCTGGATGAAAGGAATGAAATGAAGGTGTCGGAATTGCTGGACACAAATTGCAAATGTTGGGATGAAACCAAGGTTGAGGCAATTGTTTAATGTGGATGAAGCTTGTAAGATACTCAGCATACTGCTATCATGGGCGGGTATTAAAGACACTAATTTAGACAGCTCGGGCATTGCAAAGAAATTGGCTCATCTAAAAAATAAAAAATAATATAAAAAAAAAAGTTCACAGACGGCCATTCACGCGTGTCATCCATGGACGGCCGTGACTAAAGGGGATATTCTGGGATATCCTGCACATGATCAGCCCTCTATATATATCTATCTATATATATATATATATATATCTAGATATATTATGTGTGTGTGTGTGTGTACCAAAAAAGAATAAAAGCTCTAAAGTGAACCTCGATCCAATTAGCAAACCAACTAAACCTACCCCCTAACATACCACGTACCAACAAAGCATCATACCTATACCGCGTACCACATACTAAAGCAAACCACATTTCAGGTAAAATTTAAGGGGATCAAATAAACTTCAGAATTCCCTGTGGCAACTCCATATCCCAAGCAAGCTGAAACATTTCTTATGGAGATGCTCTAATAATGCGCAACCTGTGGCACTTAATTAGCAACAAAGATTTCACAAGAGTAAGAGCAAGTGCTGCCTATTCGAAACAGAGGATGAATCCATTTTGCATCTGTTCACAAGCTGCTACTTCACTAGAATGGTATGGTATTGCAGTCACCTTCAGCTTGATACTACCACAGTGGAGGGTACACACTTTATGAGCTGGTGGGATGAGCTGACCTTGAAACAGAAAGAAGCCCCAACTGCCAAAAAGATTCTTTGTGAAGCTAGCTTCATTTTATGGAGAATATGGAAGGCTCAAAATGAAAAATGCTACAATGGAAAGAGCTGGAATCCGAAGGAGGTGGTTTCTAAGGCACTAGTGGATGCTATGGAATATGAAGATGCAACAGAGGGGGAGTATGTAGAATCATAGCATTTCCAGCAGACTAAACCATAGAGCTAATATTGATAAGTGGCAACCCGCTCTTCCTTCAAAATTCAAAATTAATGTAGATGGAGCCCTAATGAAAAGCATGTTAAGAAGAAAGGGAAGATTATGATTTATTTGGGATATTCATTGTATGGGAATAATTTTATGGTTCGGGGCATTTTAGTGATTCTATATGCTTTCTAATTTGGTTAGTCTTTCTATTTTCTAAAAGTTTCTATTTTCATTGTTTCCTAATTTGAGTCCATTAAGAGTTTAGAAACTATTTATATAACTATAGTTCGAGTCCTAGTTGGTTTCCATATTGGTTAGGCTTTGTTCTTAGAAGGTTTTTACTTGCCTTGCGAGTTTTCTAGAGTCTATAAATAAGGGCTATTGTACAAAATGAATTTAGACTTTGATTAATGGAATATTGAGTATTTTGATTTGGTTATTGAAGGCATGCTTGCTTAGCTTCTCTCTTCTTCTTCTCTTTTTTCCAATTCTCTATAGTGCTGTGTTTTCTAATTAACCCACAACTAGCCCCTATTCTCATTGTCTTTGACTCTTTTCAACCTAAAACCATACTTCCACAACCCTAACTCTATTGCCATACCATAAGCCTTTACCCTAACATTCTAAACCTTAAACTAGCTGCTGTCCAGAAATTCCAGCAACTATTTATTGAAATTCCAGCCACTTAAATCCTTTAAACCTTGGCCTATTCCAACCTAGTTCATCTACAAAGCCTTCTACCCTTCAAAACCTAAAATCACAAGCCTTAAGGCCCTTAAGCCCACCATAACAGCCCTATACAACATTATCTAGGTTGTGCTGCATCCAGCCCAGGATGGTGACAGTGGAATTGGGGTGGTGATACGTGATGAAGATGGTGAGTTTATAGTTGGGATTGCCAAAAATATTCTGTACATAATAAATACAAGGGTTATGGAGGCTATGGAGGTCCAGAAAAGATAACAATTTGGAATTGAAATAGACATAAGACATGATAAAAAATTTTTGATGAAGTAAGAGGTGTGATAATGGAAGGAGATGCACATGTAGTCGCTAATTGCTAACTGTATCAATAGGAAGATGGCCATAGTCAAGGAAATCATCATGGTTTGTGGGGAAATCCATCAACTTTCTCAATTAACAGTGGTGGTTGAGTTCTGTGCTACTCCTAGACAGTTTAATTGAGCTGTGCGGATGCCCTGTCAAAGGATGGTCTTGGGGTTGAAGACTTTGTCGTCTGGCTAGAGAACACCCCCCCCCCCCCCCCCCCCCCCCCCCAAATACTTCTATAGTTCTATGTAATGCATTTTTCCTTTATATGAATAATATTCTATAGTTCCTGCCCAAAAGAAAAAAAAAAATGGCCATAGCACAGTAGACTAAGTCACAATTCAAAAACCCTCTTAACAAAGCAGCAGTCATAAGATAATATTCAAATTAATTTATTAAGAAAACACACACATTAGTACAAAATAACAATATAATTAATTAATTAAATAAGAGAAATGCACATTGCCAAAATATTTTGCCCAAACCTCCTTGCCCAAATGACATGGTAGCTGGACTAACTACTAAAAAAGAAATTTACTAAAAGGATAACTGTTTATAGTGGGCTGATATGGCCACTTAAACACCAGTTTGGGCAACCAAATTTGGGCAAAAAATTCAAAAAATTTAGCATTTTCCATTAATTAATGAATGAAACACCAGCTTACCCTCTGCAACAAGTCTTAGACCTTCATCCATGTCGTTCTTGGAACCAAAAACCCTAGAAACAAGCCCCAAAACTTTCGCCTCAGGACCCGTAAACCTCCGTCCCGTCAATGCCAACTCCATCGCGTTCCCGTACCCAACAATACTCGGCAACCTCTGGAGCGTTCCGAGATCAGCCGTGATTGCCAGATCAACCTCCTTCACTGAGAAGAGCGCGTCCTCCGTACAAAACCTAATGTCACAGGCAGTCACTATATCAATCCCACCGCCAATACAAGCTCCGTGGATTCCCGCGATCACCGGTTTCCGGCACCGTTCGAGAGCGGTGATGGAGTCCTGCAAGCCCTTGATCTCTCGCCGGAGTCGTTCTCCAGAGCGGCCCCGGTCGTGGGACTGGGAATCCGATGAGATTATTGAATTTAGGGTTTTGAGGTCGATGCCGGAGCAAAAGTGGTCACCTACGCCCGAGAGGATGATGACATTGGCGTTAGGGTTTTGGTCGAGGGAAGATAGGGCTTTGGGGAATTCGGAGAAGAAGTCACGTGATAGAGCATTACGGAGAGAGGGGCGGTTTAGATTTAGATGGAATACTGAAGAGTTGGGAGTTTTCTGAACAATTTCTAGGGTTTTGTATTTCTCCATTGCTATATTCCTACCTCTTCGAAAGTAGAAAGAAAATGAGACGAACGAGAGGGAAAATTGGTAGACGAAATGCCTTTTCTTTGGTTTTCTTGTTAACACACATAAAACGCATTTTTGGCTTGCTTACTTCTGTTTCCAAACAGTTCAACACAATTCGGCAGTGTTTGGTTGGGGGGTTTACATTCCTGGGAAAGGGGTATGATACCCCTTTCCGATGTTTGGCATGCAAAAATACCCAAGGATGTTGCTTTCCCGGTACCATCAGATTCCCACTTAAAGGCCTAAAGTGAATCCCATCTCAAGCGTGGGTTTGAAATCCATTCCCAGGTAAGCTTTCTACAATAAAATTAAAAGACAAGCGTGCCCTTTGTTTTGAGGAACAAAAATTTGTAATTCCATCTTATGTCCCTTCTCCCCAAAACACAATACGATTTCCAGCCCTCGCCCTCACCCTCACCCTCACCCTCACGATTGTTCTTCTCCAGCCCTCTTCAACGGACGTCGCCATCCCTCGACTCACCGGCAACGACAGCAGCAGCCATCCTCGTCTCCGTCAACGGCCTGGTGAGGGGGTGTTCCACTTCAGATCCGTTTGCCGAGGAGGTGCCGGAGATGCAGAGGGAGAAGACGGAGAGGACTCGCCGGCAAAGCACCTCCATAGATGGCAGACGAAGATTCATCATCACTCTCTGTTGTATAGGATTGTATGTAGTGGTATGAGATTAATTATTTTTCCCTTATAATTATTGATTTTTTGTGGGTTTTGTTTTTGTTTGTGTTTTTGTTTTTAATTTTTTCCAATTTACACGGTGAATTGAATTTGGCTACAAAAAAGAGCCATTTTTTCTTCTGGGATATAATTTACACGGTGAATTGAAAGCCACTTTTTTTTTTGGGAGCTTATCTTCATGATTGGGGGTTTGGCAGCAAACATGGGTATGAGGAAGAAGAAGAAGATGAAAGCAGCAGTAGTAGTGGTGTCTTAGATCTGTGAGAAGTATTTTTAGGAAAGCAAGGGTATTGTTGAAATTTACTACATTTGGAATCAATTTCCTTACCCCAAACAAACACAGGTGTGGGAATGTATAGGGTAATGTTACTTTCCATTACCACCAACCAAACATTAGAATGAGAATGTGTAATTACATTCCCATTCCCAAGTAATGCCCCTTTCCTAGGTATCACATTCCCATTCCCTGAACCAAACACACCCTTCATGGTAAAATGGACATTTTCCCTCAAAAGTCTTGGGATTTATCAAAATGCTATTCTTATACTTTTGGTGGAAGTTAATTGTGGGTTAATTTTATGAGCTTTTGCCTTTCATTCATATGAGCTTTCTCAATTGTGTGTTGCGTGTAATAATATATGTGAGCAATAAAAAAGGGTAGCAATATTGCAGCCCAAATTACCCCTTCCACGGCATTTATTATAAATGGACCAAATTACCCTTCTATATTACTTAAAAGGGGAGAGAAACATTAGGGAAAAAACAATGTTTGAGTATATGAGTGACGGTTAGCCCATAAAAGAGGGATTTGGGTGACCTTTCTTTGATTTTTCCGAGATGGTTTTCACTTTTGGTTGAGAGTTAGTATTTAAATTTTAGATGATAGGGATGCCCTTTGGGGCTTTGCAGAATTGCAGGGAAGGGGGTATGGTGTTACAAGTAGCAACTTTTGGTTCGATTGGGGAGAGGACGTAAGTAGAAAAGGTTGGTGGTAGTTCTAGGATGGCTTTGCTGAGGCTTAGTGGAGCCGTTGTTATGGTGGATCAATGGCAAGATTTGCAAAAGAACCATCATGTTAAGTGAAGATTGAACTCATTCATAGGAGCTACTTCAGTGTGACGACCACCTGTTGCACCCACTTCGATAGCAAAAGTTAGAACAGGCAAAATTAATGGTGACAATTTTGTATTGCAAAATACCTCTTCTCTTTCGAATTTATCTCTCTTTGCTGACGATCCATCAATGGCCATCGTGGCTGTAACCCCTTTCTTTTCTTTTCTTTTCTTCCTCCTCTTTCCCCCTCTTTTTCTCTATCTTTTACGTTTTTTTTTTTTTTTTTCCTCTACATTTTTTCTTCAGCTATTTTTTTACGCTTCTCTCCTCCTTTTATCCATCTTGTACATGTTAGGGACAGTTTGGTCCATTTCTAACAAATGTTCTAGAAGAAAAGATTTAAGATCTGTAAATAATATATATATAGATATATATCAAAATGTTATCCGTTAGTTATTCTTTTATTTTACTTTCATTTTTTTCAATGTTACTTAGCTCACCAATGGTCTAATTAGCGCTGTAGCAAAGTTTTTTTCTTTTTAAACTTGAAATTTGAGCAATAATTTTTTTGAAACTTATATTTTTAACAAAAATGGCCCCTAATTAGTCTGGTCATGCTTGCATGAAATTAATTCGAGAATCTAATTTAAAGTGGAGCAATGTTATGTAGTTCAAAATTTTTAGGGATTTTTGTTATAGCCTCTTAGTATAAGACTTATTTTCCAATTACTTTAACATCTTTTTCCTTAACTAAATAACCCATTTTGCCCACTTTCTTACAAAAATACCCTTTATACACTCCAACCTCACAGTTTTCCCTTTCTCCCATTGTTAACACTGGCAATGACTTCCACCAGCGATCGAACCCTAACCACCTTCCGATGATTCTTCAACCTGAGATGACCCTACCCCCGGCCTTCTCCATCTCTAGCGACCTAACCACCTTCCGATGACTTCCTTACACATAACTATACGTGCTTTTGTGCTGAATATATTTCCTCTTTCTTTATTTGACATACGAAGGAAAGCTCAACTATATATATAATACCCATTAAACGAGACTGGAGACTCCATCAACTAGTTAGGCAAAAACCAACTTTTTTTTATCCTATCCTCTTTTTTTTTCCTTTTATCTCTCTTAATAATATTGTGAGTAATGAACACATGATAGAGAATGACCTAAGATACCAACCTCGTTGGGATGCTAGATTATTCTTTGATGCTTTTACCTTTTTCAGGAAAAAAAAAAAAAATGAAAAGACAAAAAGAACCCAATTCACAACATGCATCATAGGAGTTCATTGTTTTTAGCTCAAATTTGGAAGACACGCCACTCAATGCTCTACTCAAGGTAGATACTAGACAGATGATGGATGTATCAATTTGATGTGAGCTCTGTGGCGAAAGATTCGGAACAAAACTTCAAAGTAGTTTTGAAGAGTCCCTTAGTCAAAGTGCCCACCATAAAGTTGTCTTACAGTCCTTCAGGCATCTTATTTTGCGTGACAAAAAGAAAACTTGTAGTACAAACACATCTTTTGCTGGATAGGGCAAGATTTTTCTATCTGTGCATGTTTTGAAATGCCAAGGAAATCCATGCAGGGGAATAATCAATCCTCCCCGAAGGAACGCTGTGACTTAAGAAAGTTGCTTCAAACTGTGCGTGCGTTGATTTCAACAGGATGGTTGAAATGACTTTATTGTCCTCTTCACATGCACTTCGGATCGAGTCCAAGGATCAGGTTGGTTGATCTATTCTTCCTCCTGAGTTATTCCCTGCAAAGGGCCTTTCATAATATAATTAGTAGGGCTTTGAGATTTAGTGCCAAAAAGGAATTACGTTAGTGATACACATGATACCTTTGTTTTGGTTGAAGCTTTATGTTATGTTAGCTTTTGGTTGAAGCTTTTTATATTTTTTGGTACAATGGGAGGGGTTTAACCCCGTAATCCTACCATTTATCCCACCCTTCCATATCATTAGGTTAGCCGGTAAGTCTCAATGGCTTACCTTTTGGTTGAAACTTTGTGTTGCTTTTAAAGAGGTGATCAACTCGAATTCATATCTTTGGGACTGATTGGAGCTGATTGAATCAATCAATTGTTACTTTATTGATTCCCCCTTTTTCCATATGGTTGTTGACAAGGGTAAATCTAGAGTGATTGTTAAATTTCCAACTTACAAGCCTAAGATTGTAAATGGAGGGCTCAAACAAATTTATGAAGCTTTGTTAAACCCAATATTTGGGTGATATGGGATGTGATATATTTCTAACATTACATGCTCTGATACTATATCAAGTTTCCAACTTACAAGCCTAAACTTGTAAGTGAATGGCCTAAACAGGTATATGAAGCTATGTCAAACTCACTATTGACATAGCTAGCTTTATATATTTCCAATAGTGGTTACATTTTTTTCTTTTTTGCTAAGGGTAAGATGGGGAAGAGAGAGTCAACAACACATATCGACATAACTGAATAGAGGTGATGAAAGGATTTAAGACTAAGATGCATACCATACTTTAAAATGCCTAAGCGACTTCCAAAGACTTAAAACCTGCTTATATACCACTCCTAACACCCCCCGTTTGTCTAATGTGAGATAAGGTTCTAGCAAGTTGGGGAAAGGGCAAAAGTCATAGGACCGTACATTGGGATGATTGATTAGAGGTGATGAAATAGAACATAAGACTGACAGGTACACCATACTCTAAAAACTTAGGCAACTTTTAAAGATGTAGGCTCTGCTTATATCTGTACTACTACTAACACCCCCTACCTAATATGGTATATGGTTCTTTTCAATGATTGCACATAAGAACCTATTGAGAAACTAAACCTTAATTTTATATAATCTACAAAAAAATAAAAAATAAACAAATTGTGTACTTTAGTAAATTTAATCAAAATTTAACCACATTTAATAAAATTAACTGCTTTTTTTCTCAATGAGCGTTAAAGCACTTTGGTAAATTTATTATTATCCAAATTTTAAAGAAAATAATAATAATAATAATAATTTGGGTGATTACACGGGCACACACATGCGCCTTAGTGCATCCGCCCTGACTGTTGAGTATTTTGTGTTAATTTTCCATCCATCATTTGTATTCGAATTATGCTTCCATGTTTGGATATTTCTGCCGCCTCCTTATGGATCAGGATCAGTTTCTGTGGTAGTTAGGATCTTGCTCCTGGGTTGGATCTGGTGATAGGATGGAATGCGGGTCATAGTGTTTGGGTTGCTGGGTGACTTTTGGGCCGGATTGTGTTCACCAACTGGACCTCCCTTTTTTGCTCACTACAAACAGAACAAGTCTCACGAGTCACGTCATGGACCAACCCAACTCAGTGGACCCATCCCATTGGCCCTAGGATGCCCCTACCCTAATATAAACACCCAACACCAGCGAGGAGACTACTCGAACATAGGATAGCCTCATCCTAAAAATGTCGATTTGAATTAAGCTTCATCACAAGTGATAATCAAATAAAATTTGGTCTCAAAGAGAATAGAATAGGACTATGGAATCCCTGTAGGATCAAGTGTCAGAGAGTCTAATGTACAGACATTTTTGGCTAGTGTTTGAGAAATTTCCTTTTCCCAGTAGGAGACATTGACGAATAATTTGTCGGTCAAGAACATGAAGCGTGGTGGTCAAGAGAACCTGTCAAATATGGGACTTCTACAGGCATAGGCTCAAAAACGTACATATTCCGGCAAACCCTAGTGTTGGACAAAAGTAGCTGTTTAGGGTATGTGGGTGAAGCATTGATGCATAGTACTGCTTCATCGAAAGATGAAATAATGTTGATCTTCCATTGCAAATTTAATTTGAGAAATAGGCATGTAAAACAGATAGAAGGATAGAATTGTAGATATATATATATATAGTGGTTTTTACCCATATTATGAGCCCTACCATATGGATGAGTAGGGTATGTTCACTTGGAGTGGATGGTACATGTGGAAGAACGGACAAGGGCTCAGCTCAGCATCTTTTTGGTCTTTTGATTTGAGCCATTCATTGATTTATGGACGATCCAGATAAAACCAGTCAACACGTGCGGTTTTCGTTTCCGGATCCCTAGAGAAACAATGCCAAAGAAAAGAATATTTACTGCCTCAGTCCAACTGATTGGAAGGGGTGTGATATGTTGTGTGGGTCAGGTACATGGAAAAGATGGAGAATAATTGAGCTCCCTAATTCTGATAAAGCAACACTGCACCCAGTGGTCATATATTAACTACAAGAATTGTTCTTATGATAGGGAAATTAATTATTAAGGCATCTATGGATCGCATCCCTTCTGTTGATAAAGTGACCGTTTCTAACCATGGAATGTGGCCTAATTTGTTTGCCTGACTTCGTTGTAGCTGGGCTTCTCAAGCCCTCCTTGAAGGAAATCTAATATGGAAAGGGAACCTCTATTGGCACCTGAAAACTTTTCATCATCACTTATTTTATACTTCAAGATTTTATGAAAAATATAAAAGGTTTTTATAAAAACCAAAAGCGCTATATATTAGAAAACATCATTTTGAACAACTTTCTAGAAGAAAATTTTTCCAAAATTTGTCCTTTGAGTGAAATTTTGGCCATTTATAGTCTTTAATTTATAAATGGCTAAAAAAATCCATTTAAACGATGGATTTTTGAAAAACTTTTTTTTATAAAGTTGTTCAAAATGATGTTTTTTAGTAGATTATGTGATCAATTTTTATGAAAAAATTTATATTTTTTATAAAATCTTAAAATATCAAATAAGTGGGGGACAGATGAAAAGCAAGTCTTGGCAAAGGTTCTGCATGTGGTTGAATGAATGAAGCACATAAACTGTTCAGTGAGTAGGACCAATATCAAACAACTTGCTTGCCAACTTCGAGGTGGGGTGGACTGAGTGGTCGATCCTAAACCCTCTTACAAAGCAAGAGGCTAACCGATCTTAGGTTCAACTCTCATCACTCCCCATTAAGTAAGGTTACCCCATGTACTTATAATTATAGGGTGTATGTGAACCAAACAAAAGAATTGCATGTGTTCAAAGAGATTAGTCAAATGCATAATTATCTCAAAACCTCATAAATAAAAACACAAAAACAAAAACAAAAGCAAAAGCAAAATAAAAAAACTTGCTTGCCTCAAGTATTCAATGCCAACCCCTCCAGACATTAATTCCTTGGACATAGCACAATAACTCGGATCCCAAGTTCATCTGCTGAATATTTCAGGAGCGTGAAACCAGGCCTGGCAAAAAGTGGATGGGAGGATGGGTGACACCACATCTATTAGGCAAATGTGACAGCATCATGAGAGAAGTCGAGTTGGCCTCGTCTGAATTATTGCCTTTATTTATTTTATATTTTTCTGTACATTGAATTGTTGCCTTCAGGTAATTAATGGACAGTACAAAATACTTTCCTACGTTGATTTTTCAACTACATGTGTTGAAAGCTCCAAGGAAATAAATTTTGGAACAAAATACTGTTGCCATTAATTGAGATTCTTATACTATATACTCCATATAATTGATGTTGGAAGCAACCATTTATCTGATAAATCGATCCATCTCCTTGTGAGGCCACTTTTCAATCTCCATTTTTTTTTTTTTTTTATTTTTTGGTGTGTAAGATGAGGGTTTCGAACCGCTAATCTATCCTAAGTTCTACTTTTTAGCTCATATTCCCTCACCACCAGACTGATCCTAGACTACCCCAGTGGCTTACTTTTCAATCCGTTCAGTGGGCATTTCTCTCTTGGCTATTTTTCACTAAACAGGTTATTTCTTCTCTATAATAATAGTATAAATTACTAATGGAGTTTTTTTTTTTTAATTTTTTTTTTTGGCTCTTCCTTTCTGCTTTGATAAACAACATATATGTGCAGTGCTTTAATTTCGCTTTAATTTGTGTTCTCTTCGTTAACAAATGAAAGATCTTATCTTCTATAAAATTTCTTTTAATAGGAAAAAAATAATTGAAAGAAGCCTTTATTTATTTATTTCTTTTCTTTTCTGTACTAATTCTCTATGTGCTTCAGGTATTCTTGATGACTCTGATATTTTGTACCTACTAGTTTACAGACTTTTGTTGGCCCCAATTACTTGGATTTAGAAAAATATCTTTAAGAGAGTTGGGCCATACTATCCTGGGTTATCGATCACCTTCTGTGAAAATTAATTTTTAGGACTCATATTCATAAAGGATAGTCCATAAGTTTTACATTGGCTATGTACAACCTTTTGTTTTGTTTTTTTTTTTTTTTTTTTTTTTGGTATTTTGCTAAATACATTAGCTGTGTACCTATCGCAGAGCCTACCTTATTTTTCTTGGTTGTGAGATAAACACCAAAGGCAATACAAGCTACTAGGGATTGATTAATTGGTTACGCATGTGTACGAAAAGACCCCAAATGCAGCATGACAGGGTACACATAAATACACACGTGTTTAAAGTTTTTAATTTTTTAATCTTTAAAGTTTTTTTTTTCTTTTTTGGAGGGACAGTCAATTGAATCTATCCCTACTTCTAACTCCTAATATTAAAAAATGGATTTCAGCTCTTCTCCATACTCTTTAACGCATGATTTCCCACTCAGTAAATCAGGAAGAATGCACTTTTAATTAAAATTACAAAGAAATCTAGCCACGTTACCGACTTTATTCTATAATAGATTTTTATAAAAGTTTATTTACTTTCTTAAAAGCTGAAAAAAGTTGAAGGGAAAATTTTGTCTTCAATCCAAAAACAAGGGTAAAGAATGTGTGAGGGACTTCTAACCCAAACTAATCCGTAATAATAATAATCTGTAAGGTACAATGTGGTAATAGAGGGAAGAGATTTTCTTAATTTATTAGTTGGTCCTAGTAAAATTTAAATCATTCATAGCACGCGAGATTTATATGATATGAACGATCTATATATCTCATTGGATTGTCCATCACAATGGAGAGAATCCTTACTTGGTAATAGGAATTAAACGTAAGGAATAGAGAGAATTAGGGTGGTTGTAGTGACCATCCCTCTCTAAATAATGATAATAATAATAGTAATGTGTAAGGGATAACATAAGCAGCAGAGGGGATAAAGGTGATCATGTGGTCATAGTAACCATCTTTTTCTCTCTCTATCTCTCTCATATACAAGAGACCAAAACTCTTTATTTTTAAATTTTAAGTATAAAAAGTAAGAATTGAAAATCATTTAAATCAATGCTTTAATCCAAAAGCAAAATTGAAGGTACAAAAAATGTTAATCGCACTAACTCAAAGATGATGTTAGATGATTTGTCATTAATTTTCTACCGAATCAATGTTACATCATCAGTTATGTAAATTGACATAATTGGTACAGAGAGTTGGTATATGTATAACAATCCAGTAACAATAATGAGTTAGTTCTGGTGGAAGGACAGTTGGGATCTTTAATTTGGTCGTTATCAACTAAGGCTGCCAACGTTGGGGGCATGCCTTGGGTTTTAGAGAGTCAATTAGAGCAAAAGGACCAAAACTCAAAGACATTTGGCCTCCTAACAAGCCACCGATCGGTTGGGGGATATGGCAACTTGGAGAAATTGGGTTGTTCCTCTCAAAGTGAAATGATTTCAAAGGCTGCAGGCTTGGGTGTGCTTTGTCTTGAAATGATTTCAAGAAAGAGGAGGGTGGGTTAATTGGGTGGGGGTGGATTTCAAGGCAGTACGTGCAAAGGATAAAAGATACAAGTGTGAAATGATTTTGCAATTGATTGCTTTATGATTTGAAAGTGATGAGAGAGAGAGAGAGAGGGAGAGAGGGAGAAAACTTCTCCAAAGTTCAACCCTCTTTTCAAGACATGGAAAAAGCATGGGGCTAGTAGGCTATGATGGACCTTTACGTTGTGCTTTATCTTGAAATGGTGCTTTTGCTTTGCCTTTATTTGGGATTTGAGTTATTTTTGACTTTTTTGTTCCTTTCACTCGCAAACCGAGGGAAAGTGAAAGGTGACTGGAAACTAATAGTGAATGCCCTTTCACATCACATATATTGCTGAGAAAGATGGAGACACGACCAATTGCAAACCATACCACATTAATGGAATTTTTATCTTCTAACCCCATAATTTCCATACTAGTGAATGCACCAAATTCATAGACAGTGAAAATGATACGAGTGAGAAAGTGGAGTGAATACAGCAAGTTCATGGACATTTAAAGAAATCAACAACAATTAGCATGTGTTTAATTCAATAGGGCTGCCATTTCAATTTGTTATCTATTTTTTTACCTATTTGCACAAAGCAATTTTAATTATTTTCTAATGACAAACTCGAGTTTGTCTCTCGCACTGTTAGAACCGCTCTTAAGATAGCTGCTACAAGTGAACATAAGCATCTTCATGATCAACGGGAAATCTCGTACTAATGGCTTTTTCTTACTTTCGCTTTTTATTCCAAATAGCTATTTTTGGTGGCAATAATGGGTCCTTCCCCATTTATAGAGCAATATCCAAAGATCAATCAATCACTATTTCTTGTTTTCATCAATAGAAGTTAGTCATAGCTAGTCAAAAGGTTTTAAGGCAAACAGTTGGCAGCTAGTAGATTCATATGTTTATCACAATCTTAATCACCAATGAATAAAATGGCATGTACTCAATGGATTTAAATCAATCCTACTAACGTGAACAATTGATTAGAGATAATCAAAGAATGAGGTTGAGAACTCGAAAAAATATTAGCACTGTTTCTTTATAAGTTTGAACCCAACATCACTCATCACTCACTAAACAAGTGAGATAAATTCTACTAGACTAACATGCTAACAAAAATAAATTTTATTTTAAAATTTTAGTTTTTTTTTTTTTTTTTTTTTGAAATATATAGAATTGCGCCATATCATATGAGATTTTATTATAAGTCAAAACATGTGTCAAACAACATTTTCCACAACCCAAAGGAAATCTTGAGGATATACCGAGAACCATCTAGGTAGCAAATTAACTTTAATAAATCCTTGATGTTCTTTATCAAATACATTCCACATCATTTTCCAAAAATCACAAAAAAATTAGATATTAGAAAAGTCAATGGTTAGGACAGATACTTGGGGCTCCAAACTATAGTTGAACAAGCCAAAAAGCCTTGGACACAATTAAGGAACGTGTAGAAGAGCGTGTTATAGGGTGGAAAAAAAACTCAGGCGGGTAAAGAAGTGATGATTAAGTCAGTGGCCCTAGCAATGACGAACTACGCTATGTAATGTTTCAAGTTGCCAATAGGTTTATGCAAGAATATCAATTCAGAACTAGCAAACTTTTGGTGGGGACAAAATCCTGAGGGCAATAATATATATTGGGTTGGATGGGATAATAAGGTTAAAGATAAGAAGACAAAAGGAGGATTGGGCGTTCGTGATTTTAAGTGCTTTAACTTGGCAATGCTTGCTAAACGAAGGTGGAGACTAATTACCAAACCATTTACTTTGCTTTCCAAAGTGCTGAAAGGTTGTTACTTCGAGTGGTCTAGTTTTTTGGAGCCTAAAATGGGAGGTAATCCATCTTGGGCATGGCGCAGTATAATGGCAACAAGAGCAATCCTTTAGGAAGGGGTGAGATGGAGGATAGGGATAAGAGAACATGTTAGAGTATGGTCTGACTCCACAGCACTAAATGTTTATCCCTATGGGTTTTGCAAGGGTGTTTATTGGCTTTACTGTTACATGTGTGAAGGCATGTGTGTGATCAATAAGGGATCCATTACTTCTAGTAAAAAGGAGAGAATGTTCTCATAAGAATACTTATAAATATAACTCATGTTAATCTATGGCCACAGTATGATGATGATCATGAAAAAGGGTTTTCATGGAGCATCTTATGAGTTGATATTTGGGTAGGTTCATAAATGTATTGAACTAGGGACTTGACAGACTTCCATGTCCTATTAGTTCAAATAGAGACATTGTGTATGATAGAGGATGTAATTGTAACCTTAAACTGTAACTAAAGGGTTCTTTGTTTGATAATTATTGACCTCATTTAGGACCACACCATGAGCCATTACTAGATGTTATTCTTAATTAGTAGAAGCCTTAATTGATATCAGTGAGTTATAATCAATTAGAGAATTGGAAGGTGTTCCAATTAGACCTTTAATGAAAAGTGTTTCATTGGGCACTCCATATAACATTGAGTGCCATTTCCTACTATTAGATGTTGTGAATCCAATGGGTCTCACACCAATAAGCAAAGAGAGACTTTAAAGTTGTGAGAGAAAGGGTAAGAGTGTATAAGAATAGTTTTTTAGGACCTTATTTGAATTAGATGTAAATTATAGGGGTTGGAATTTAATTATAAGAAGTTGCAAATCCCACACAAGGTGGGATTCCCCATGGCCGGCCCTATGAGTGTGCTATATAAGGCACACTAGCATGTGCCTTGCACACAACACACATTCACGCTCTCCTCTCTCTCTCTTTTTCTTCATCTTCTCTTATTCGAGCAAACCCTAAGGAGAACTAGAAGGCAACTTGGAGACTTTTGCTTGGTGTGGATACCATGGAGGTAGTGCACTTGTGCCGCTCATAGCTGCTTATTCAAGGATCATTCATTGCTGTCCAAAAATTCAAAGCTTGGAGTTTGAAGACTTAAATCAACTGTAAAGCTCTAACTCTTCTTCTAGTTAGGGTTTTATGTTTTGTATGAACTACAATCAGATTCATAGGCCTTAATTAAGGAATTGTATTATGATTTTTGTTTATCATTATGTTCCATTTTGTAGTTTTTCTCTACGCCAATTCCTTACAACTGCAACTATGAGAAACTGATTAACAGGCAGTTAAAACTCTATTCTGTTGATCCCATATTTTATGATCACATTCAGTGTACCTATTTATGTAATAAGCACCCACATGTTGGTTATAGTGTCTACACACAAATAACATGAGACTAGCTATTCTCCTATAGAGCCAACCTAACATGTGCTAATCCTATGTTCATTATTGTCCATCACAATGAATCTTCAACCAAGAATGATTTACGAGTTTAGTACAGAGATATATATACAGTCTCAAAATCATAACTCATTGTAATTTCATATTCTCAACTCTAACTCCATGGACATATCATGTAAATATAAAAAATGAAATAAACATGATAGAATAAGCCTTTTTATTGAATAATAATAAATATGACATACAATAAATGAAATCCTATGATTGTTTTTTATCCATAAAACATCATCTTTATGATTAGCTATAGGATATATAACTAATAGAATTGGTGGCTTTTCTTCCCTTTCTTTCCTTCTTCTTAAAATGGCAGCATTTTTGGGATATGTTTAGAGTGGATGTAGAGAGAGGATAGAGGTGAGAATATAGGTAGGATGTCCAACCCCTTGAATTGAAAATGGGGGGGGGTATTTATAGGCATTTTTGGAAACTTTTTTAAGGGAAAAATAGATATTTGGAAGGGCATTTTGGGTATATGTGTTACACCCTATTTTTGCACCACTTTACTAGGGTTCATCATTTCATATAGGTTTTTGTTTTGTTTTTTAGTTTAGTCACTTGCATTAGTTTTCTAGAGTCACAAGGACAATGGATATGAATTTTGATTCAATTTGGAGTTGATCTTGAGGGTTAATAAGAGCTTTTATGACTTGAGGGGCATAATCATCTTTTGGGTCACAAACTTTTCATTTGACCTTGAAATGATCTTCAAATTGTCAATTGAAATTCATATTGATGCATATGAGGTATTTTTAGGTTTAATTTGATGAATCAATGGCTTAGGGTTAAAATGGCTCGATATGGTTTAAGTTGGTTAATTGACCCTCCTCAGGTTAGCTCAAATTAACTCACCATTACCAACCAATTCTTTTCAAATTGACTTTAATTAGTCATCATTTTATCCCTAAAAGTATTTTAGAAAGTTTAATTTTGATATGGAAAGCATTCAGTTTGATCTTATGTGCATACTTACGCTTTGCAAAGGTATAGCATAGCGGTTAACCACCTTTGTCAAACCTAAGCATACACCTATGGTTAGTAGTTTTTTCCCTAAAATGTTCAAAAATGTATTCCTCATCGAAATATGATCGTTTTTGCTTTTGTTTCATCAAAATCGAAATTGATTTGACCCCTGAAACACTCCTAGAAGGCAATAAAGTCCAAAAAAAGGAAAAAACTGAAGCGGGCTCAGATAACCACCCAGACCCAAGCGGTTAGCTGCCTAGGCCCTGGTGGTCACCTGAGGCCGCTCTCCTATTTTTGCTTAAGTGGGATTCTCCTTCCTATTTTGATGGTTTGGGACTCTTTTTTAAGTATTTCCTTCTAACTTTTGGCAACCTTTGAGTTTCTTAAGCACCAAGGGAGTCTCTAATAACCCTTGAATTAATTTTTACGGTTTTAATCCTAACCATTGATTTATCCTAATTAAACTTTATAAATACTCCTTTATACTTCAGCACAAAGGGGGAGGCAACTAAGAGCCACTTTATGCATTAAACCTGAGTTTGTGAGAGAGAATAAAAGAGAGAGAACTGAAGGAAAGTCGAAGTTCTCGCTGTAGCCTTGAAGAACATTGTTTCAAATCATTCACAAGTCAAGGAGAGAATCTCTATAGCAGTAAGGAAGCTCTTCTTAAGGTATTTTTTTGCTCTATTCAAGTTTAAATTAAGGTTTCTTATAGGATAGTGCTATTGCATGTTAAAGTTAGGATTTTTATCATGTGTTATCACTTTAGTTAGTTAATATGCATGATTTAAATGTTGTTCATGTTGATTTTAGCATATTTTGGAGTTGTTCTATAAGTTTTTAAGCATGATTGTGAGTTTAGGGTTTCCGTTGTCCTTTTATCATGTAAGCTTCATGTAGCATGTTAAAGTAGGGTTTTTTTATTGGTTTTTCTTCATGGTTGTTATATATATGGTATATATATAATAACTATGATGTTTTCTGCATTCATGTAGTAGATTTCTAGGGTTTTTATGCATGTCATGGTTCTAGATTTGCATTAGGGCTTATTTAAGTTCACTGTTTGTTTTATACGCACGATTAGTGGACGATTTAGGCCTTAATACTATTCTATCAAGATTTGTATTTTCTTCTTTTTGGTTTGTTTTGAGCACGTGTAAGGGTGCAAACAGCGGTGATAATCGCCTTGTTGCATATAAGGTTGTTATTGCTTAAGCTCACTAATGCTTAAAGTAATTGCGTAAGGTAAGTAGGGTGTGGAAGTGCCCCAATTCGCTTCTTTCTTCCTTAAATCTTTATCTTCTTCCCTTTTAGGGTTATTTCTTAATATGAGTCTATGGTAATTGCCAAGGGTTTCTTTAGTTAATAAAATATTGATTTTCTATCAAAGTTTCCATCTTGTGGAAGTTTTCTTAAATTCCAACTTGGTTTATTTATCAAAAATCACATTCACTTTTAAAAAGAAACCTAGGGTTTTTACCATAGGCTTGTATTAGATTGTAACCCTAATTCTAATCGAACTACGTGGACTTTGATCTATGTATTTCGTTGCATGGTACGTAGGCGCTCATTTTGAGGCTCAAGTCCGTTCTAGGATCCAAGTATCCTAGGCTTCTCTTCTCTTTTCTTTTTTCTGTTTTATTTTATTTTCTTTATTCGATTGTGTGGATGAATGAAATATATGATATGCATGCTATCTTGTGGTGATATACTTGCTAATTTTTGTATGGTAAGGATTTAATTTAGCCCAAATAAACTAAGAGACCGTAAAGGTGACATGGGTGCCTATAGGCTTTGCCTAGAACCTTCCCATGTCATAACTTAGCCTCCGATTCCCGATTTCTTTGGTTTCCAAAAGACTATTTTTGCCTTTCCTTTTCAAAACATGGAGTCATTCAATTGTTTTCTTTAAAATGAAATATTTTTAGGGTTTTCCTTATTTCCTTTAAAAAATAAGGTGGCGACTCTTTTTCAATTTCAAACCCTATTCTTTTATTTTCTTTTCAATCTTTGTGGGCCACTTTTCAGGGTTCGCAATGTGGGACATGGGGGTCATTTGATTTGAGAAGGAAATACCCCACTTGTTAGGGCAAAGAGGTCTAAAAGGGCCAAAAGGGCCAAAAGGGCATTCTTTCAGGAGGAAAACTTACACCTATGGTAGCTGTGAGCTCACGCCTACCTGGTAGGCGTGGGCTGACCTCATCGTTTGCCAAATGCAGTTGCACGCGCAAGGAATCTTTGCAGGTAAAGGTCAAAAAGGTCAGGCTTACTCATGCCTGCATAGTAGGTATGAGCTTACCTTTTATCCAATCAGCAATGATTGCCTTGAAAAGTTTGTTTTCTCAATGTGTGTGCCCTATCTGATGGCTTACTCACACCTATATAGTAAGTGTGAGTAGCCTTTTTATCCAACCAGCAATCATTTGCCTTGAAAAATGTGATTTCTTGATATATGTGCCAAGGTTTTGATTGGGTGTGGTTGGTTTCACAGTTCCGTTACCTCTATTGCTTCTCTTCTGCACTACTGCAACTGACTCTGACATTTATTTCCATCGTAAACATTTAAGTAAATGTCAATATAAATTAAAACATGCAAAGACATTTACTTTAAGTTTAAAGTGTGAATTAGGGAATACCCCCCAATTAGACTCAATAAAAATACTTAAAAAATGCAATTCTTAATAAATCAAAATCTGAATTTTGAGTTTTAGTGCAAAAATTAATTTCGAGATAGTTTTATAAAATAAAACATGTTCATTGACCAATCTATTCAAGGTATTATGACTCCATAAAATCACACATGTTTTCTTTTTATATAAAAATCAATTGTTGCCAAAAATTATTTTGAGAATTGCACTTTCAAAAATTGGGTTTTCCAAACTTAGCCAAATTTTAACACAGCATCAGTAGTGGTTCAAAAACAGATTTTTGTGACATCTCTTGGAGATGTAAGGCATGTTTGTGAGTGTTTTTATTAGAGAATAACACATCTCATATGTAGAAGCACAAGTATTGAAAGTCCCTAGTCGAAGATCAAACCATTGGATTCAAAATCTTAAGCTACCTAAACTTCAATTGGGTGCCTAGTGAAGTACTATAAGGGTCACGATCAAAGATCGGACCATTAGCTTTGAAGAATCAAGCCACCCAAAGTCTGATTGGGGGGGGGGGTTTGATCATGGTTTCATTGATCGCAAGGCTTATGCCTTTCGATTTTCGATCGGATGGTCCCAGATTAATCTTGGGAACTTAAATTGAAGATCCAACGGCTATATTATCCTTTGGATGCAGGATTTTAAGGAACGAAACCACCCTAAATTGCTTTAGGGGGGTTAGATTAGGGGTTTTGAAGATCGTGAGGTTTGTGCCTATCACACCTCATTTTTGTCACCCTAGTTAGAGGTCATCATTTCATGTAAGTTTTTATTTTATTTTTGAATTTAGGAATTTGCATTGAGTTTTTAAGGTCTTAAGGATGATGTGTGTGAATTTTGGTTCAATTTGAAGTTGATCTCAATAGTCAATTAGAGCTTCTATGACTTGAAGGGCATTATTGTCATTTAAGTCATATCTTTTTTGTTTGACCTTGAAATGACCTCCAAGTTGTCAATTGGAGTTCATATCAATACATTGGAGGTATTTATAGGTTCAATTTGATGAATTGATGGTTTAGAATTAATCTAGCTCATAATGGTTGAAGTTGGCTAAAAGACCTTTTCTTGATTCGCAAAAAATTGGCTCTTGATTTTCACTCAATTCTCCCTCATTTGACTTTAATTAGTCTTAATTTCATTCCTAAATTTGTTTTAAAATGTTGAATTTTGAATTAGAAAACATTTGGTGCAACCCTGTGTGCATACCTAAGCTTTGCGATGGTGGTGCATAGCGGTTAGTAGCATTTGTAAAACCTAACTATGCACCAATGGTTAAGGATTTTTGCCCTAAAAAGTCTTAAAATGTATTCTTTTTCAAAACATGGTCGTTTTGGCTTCCATTTCTTCAAAATCAGACTTCATTTGACCCCCAAAACAATTTTGGAAGTCGAAAGGGTACAAAATTGGCAAAACTTGACGAGGCCCTCGGGTAGCCACCAATTCCCACCACATTCAAGATCCAAGTTAGACCTTCAAATGTTAATAAAAATATGGTGGAAGAAAAGTTGGTGGGTAAGAATAGAAATGCTAGAATGAGGACAGTATAACATGTTTATTTAGTGCATCTGATACATATTTAATCCTCGATATACCACTATCTTGGAAAGGAATTCGTGATAAGTTGGGTGAGTATTTGGTTAAATTGGGTTATGATATTGCCAAATCTCTCCATTGTAAGGAAGGGAGGATAGAGTGAGGCAAGCATCAGTGATAATCAAGAAAAATTCTACAAATCTTTATGGGATCTATGCATTCCAAGCAAGATAAAACACTTCATGTGGAAATGTGCATGCGAAGCCTTATCAGTGCGGAATTGGTTGCAACAAAGTATACAAAAGGGAATATGGGAAATAATCGTTTTGTGATGATAAAACTGAATATATATGGTCTATTTAATTATTAAATGCTATATTTTCAAAGATGGTATGGTATTGTAGTAATCTTCAAGGGGCTATCTATTACCACCACAAAATTTCCTAAGCACCACTTGTGAGCACCACATCCTAACCCACGTGACTCGAGAATACACATCTAACCCCGAAAGGCTAGCATAGAGAAGAGTCGCCACCCAATTACTCTTTGGGAACAAATGAACCGTAACAGGGTCTAGCTCGTCAGATTCGGGTTCGGAGTTAGGGTACATCATTGGAAAGGTGTAAGGCACCCAAAGATGCCCAGTCGAAACTGGCTCCCATATATAATTAATGGCTTTAATTAATTGGATATCTAATTGGATTTAACCCTAATCATGCAAATAAATGTAGCACATGAATGATGATAGGATGATGACAATAGATAGGAATAAAGAAAAGAATACTCAGAACCAAAAGAAGATATAACAACCAGAGTGAATCAATTACAAAAACAAGTAAATAGAATAAATAAAATAGCTGTCTACTAGGACTAGGGTGCGTATGCATTTGTCACAATTGCGTACGCACTCCTTTGGCAATTCCCATATACTTGAATGAGAAGACTGTATACCTAAAGGAAAACACAGAACCCAAAAAGAAACAAAAAAAAACATTTATTTGCCTACAACATAGTGCGTACGCACCCCATTACAGAACCACAGCAACATGTTCATATCATGCATATACAGCAGAAAGAAATAACTGATAAAATAGAGAATTTATTCATTAAGCCTATGCATGCTTCTATTCATCAAATAAAAGAAACATCATGGATAAGAAGATACACAAAACCCTAATCTACATCATGAAAATATCTACCGAATTATAACATGCATAAAATCAGAATAAATCCCATGACATCATAAAACTCTCTATCACTACAGGAAAATGGGCCTTTAGCGACGGCCACGATCGTCGCTAACATATCAAAAAAACGTCGCTACATGTGTTAGCGACGGCCACAGTGGCCGTCGCTAACCGTCGATAAAGGGGGGGTCGTTAAAAGTTTAGCGACGGCCAACAAGCGTCGCTACTTGAAATTTCCCACCATTTTCGATTGTCACCATCCCCTTTTTAATGACGGGTATGTTTTTTTTAGCGAGGCTCAGTACCCGTTGCTAAGTCCTTCTTCGCGCCAAAAAAATTGGAGGGAAACGTTTTTAGCGAGGGTCGTTGACCGTCGCTAAATCATTTTTCCCACCAAAAAACCTAATTGAAAAATGATTTAATGACGGTCGGTGACCGTTGCTAAATCATTTTTCCCATCGGAAAATAGTTGAAAAATGATTTATCGACGGTCAGTGACCGTTGCTAAATCATTTTTTACTGTCGATAAATCATTTTTAGCGAGGGTCATTGACCGTTGTTAAATAATTAATTAGATGGCTAAAAATGTCACTAAAAGCATTTCTTGAAAGATAAAATTTGGATTTAATTTTTATTATTTGTTCGCTTAATTTGTATACATCTCAAGCATCAAAGCTATATCTTGTGGCAAGCATCCCCCAATTTGCATAATAGGTAAAATCTCATAACATTCAAACATATAAAATTCATCCATATATAACATCAAAAACATGCATGGAATCTATATAACTTGAACATAAAACTGTACTTAGTTACATTATCAACTAAAATGTACCCAACCAACCACTATTAAACAAATCTCAAACACTTTTCATATCCCATGCCAAAACACCAAGTGAAATTCAAGAAATTATCCAAATCATTAATTCACTCCCAAAATACCAAAAAATGTGAGATTGTCTAATTCAGTATTCACTCCTCAAAAGAGACTAAGGCACAAAAGGTAAAAGCTATGCCCAAAAGTCCATGTAGCAAGCATCCCTAGCTTAGGCCTGCAAAAAAGGGAAAAAAACGGATACAAAAATTAGAAAACTAATCTCACAACCAATAAACAATCAATAACAAAATTATGCTTCATTTTGGTTGCAAAATACACCAACAAAACTAAATGAATGAACAAGAAAGTCATTATGATTGAACTAAGAATGAACGAGAAAGTCAAAAATAGACATAATTATTTTGAAAACATTTTTTAGAAAATCTGGCATGGTTTCGTTTGTAATTAGGACATACCAAGTTATTGACTAGTTAAAAAACCTGTAGAAAAATACATTTATAATCATTTCCAACCCATTCACACTATATTTATAATAAACATACGCCTAAACTTCAATAGTACAGGTCATTAACAAACATACCAAGTTATCTACAATAATTTTTTTAACTTAATTACATATCCACATCCACATCCACATCCAGTATTCATTTTTATTTTTCTTTAAAACTATGGGCCATCACAACCCTTGAGGCCTTCTTACAAAATTTCATTTTTATTATGCATGATGGGTAAAAAGAGCAACGATTAATAAACATCTAGTAGAATTGGAATGTTGTGAAGTAGCATCCAGTAGATCCATAATCCGATGACTATTAATAGAACAGTTGCATGACTTGTTGCCTTGATATCCAATCCCCATTTCTAAAAATCAGTAATTCAGGGCCTGTTTGGCTGTGAACTTCAAGAAGACGGGAATTATTTTCAAGAACATGCTTTCAAGAATGAGGACAAAGAAGATGTCTATAGTGTTTTTTAATCCAAGAATTTGTTTGAAAAGGTAAGCTAAAAAAAAAAAAATTAAGAGAACAAAAACAGCGAAATTGTTTGGTGATGCAGGTTGAAAGCAGGGGAAAACACATAAAACTGTCTGGCATAGCTGTTTTTGAGATTCAGTTTTCTTTTTCTTACACCAAGTCATTTAAAGTTGGCCAACTTGAGACGTTTGGAAAAAATTTATAATGCAAAAGCATCTCTTTCAAGTAGTAAGTAATAGCAATAATATGGAATTTGTTTGGTAGCATCTCCATTTCCATTTAGCTTGATATAAAAGCATATATTATGGATTTGTTTTAGGGTACAATTCTACAAAGAACACTCGAAGAATCAATTTCACCCAATCTCTATTATATACTCAAATAAATGACAGCCAAACCCTAAAGAGATAAAGATCATTTCAAAGCATCATAATTCATGTCTAATCTAGAAGTTGTATATCTAGGTAATTGATTGAGAGAAAACTAACGTTCTATAAGCTAGATATGCATGGTCATGCAAAAACTGCATTATGGGTCATTTTATGTGAAATTCAACCACTTATTTTATGGACATAGAGAATAGGAGGAAAATAAAATATACAATACCTATTGGAAACTTACTTTTACTTTGCTTACATTTCTTTTGTAATTCCCTTCACTTATTGTATAGGCTTCAACAAGAGAGAGGGCAATTGATTAATAAACATGCTTATTGAAAAGTTTTTATCAGTTTGTATAGGTTTTCAACACTAACACAAAGAAATGTAACATATACTTTGTGTTGTGAGATCCAAGTTATTAATTGAGTTGGAAATGGAAATGAAGAAATTTCTGCATATTTTGTGTCCTAGACTGGGGTATGATAGCCACTCTTGCTTTTATTCTCTTATGACTACTCTAATTGAGCCAAAATTGGGTACAAGTTAGGGTGTAAACACACTAGGAAAGAATTTCATCACCAAAATACTTCCTAACAAAGCTGGAAGGTTTCTATGAAACATTTCTCCCATGTATTTGAATGCCTTCTTGAATATTTGATAATCAAAAATGAAAAAAAAACAAAAAAACAAAAAAAAAGAAAGAAAGAAATAGAAAAAAGAAAGAAAAGAAAGAAAAGAAAAGAAGAAAAAGAATGCCTTTATGAATAGATAGCTTGTACTCAGCAAAAAAGGAAAAAAGGAAAAAAAGAAAAAGAGGAATAGGTAGTTTTAGAAACCCTCCCTTTCAATGCTATACCTACAGCACTACTCAAAGCTTTGGCTTGGGAATGAGTCTTATAGGTGGATTAATATTTCTCATTAGCCTCATGCATGATTGCCTTGAAATTATAAGAAGAGAAAAGAAGACGACTTTGGGATTTTAGATGCAGGACACTCCATAGAATAGCACAAAAAGAAAAAACAGCACCCAAAAAAAAATACCTGTAGTCTATCAACGCCTATTCTGTTGACATTGCTGAGTATATTGCGCCATAAATGCCATCATTTTCTCTTGTATCCGCTCCTCCATCCGCTCCTCAATCTTTTTTGTCTCCTCTTGTACTCGCTCCTCAATCTTTTTTGTCTCCTCTTGGACTCGTTCCTCTATCCTCTCACACATGTTGGTCTTTAATTGATCCATCTCATTGAGGACATTCCCAAGTTTATTGCATACTTGAGAATAACTACCAAATGAGGATTGGCCAGATGTTTTTGGACCTAAGACTTTACTAGGCGGTGCACCAAGGCCATAGCCATGCATACGACCATGTCTCACAGGACCAGTAGCCGTAATATAGAATTCATTGGGTGTGAGTGATGCAGATTCTTGATTGGCTAAATATTCATCAAATTTTTCCTACATTAGAAAAAAATACACAAAACAAAGTATAATACTCATTAAATGTGAAGGAAAACATTGTTAAATGACAAATGAATTGCATAACTTTGAGATATAAAAAGATAAATTATCAAAAACATTGTTAAATAACAAATGAGTTGCTTAACTTTGAGACATAAAAAGAAAAATTATCATCTAATTAGTGAGATGAAGAGATGCAAGAAGAGGTCAAGGAAAGATATACAGGGAACTAAGGTTTAGAAATTGTTCTAAAATCATCTTTTAGGCTTACAAGTTCAATGATAATTATTAAAAAAGCTTCAAATATCTCACAACTAGTTCAGTGAAATAATTAACTTGCAAAAGGAACATGTTTACATACCAAGATTTCAGTAACTTTTCCATTTTTTTTTGCATGAGTTTTCATAAACAGATCAATTTGAGTAGGTTCATAGTCCTCGGTTGTCATATCTTCTCTATAACATGCGAAACTCTTAGATCCCCCGGTATGAAAGACTTCCAATAGTGCACGATTACCTGAATTCTTCTCTGCTACAGCCTGCATAAATTCAGCAACAATATAATGATTAATTGACCTTAAAAAAAATTAATTTAAACAAACTTATCATATAATACCTGAACCTCTGGCTTGTTCCAATAATCCACAAGCCACTTCCAATCTTCAATCGTGACATTTGGGGGACGATTTTCCAATCTCTCCACATATGTATTTTTTTCTATAAACTTCTTTTTCAAGTTAGCTTTCCAATTCTTATATTTGTCATCAAGCGATTGCATTACCCAGTGCCTATTAGACTCCTCAAGTTCAACTTCATTCTAAAAAGCAAGGAGGAAAAAAACAAAAGAGTAAATCATGTTACCACCTAAAGCCAAAGGAAAACCATAAGTATGCAATAATAATAATTTTTATTTACTGTTATCTCCTTCCACAGCTTGTCCTTCTCTTCCTTGGAAACTTTCCACCATCCTTCCGCTTGCAATGAAACAATATTTGAATGCTTAAGAGTAGAACCCAATATGTGTGCAAAGTGTGTTGCATTTGGCCCTATTGCTTGGCCTAAGGTGTTAAACTGCACAGACAGTTTCTCTCCAGGTCTTAGTCCAAATTTGTTTAAAACTCGCGTAGGCCCTCTTTTTCTTTTGTTCTGCTGAGACCCTTGTGATGATCTGCCCCCTATTCATCAAATTAAAACCAAAAAAAAAAAAAAAAAGAAGCAAACACAAATACACCCAAATGAAAACATGTTAATTTAATAAAAAAGTTTGCACGCAAATACTATAAAACCCAATAATTCAGAAAAGTTTAAATCAAAAGTTTAAATTATCTTACCAACATTGCTATTTGCTCCCTCAGAGTGTGTTGGCTGATTGGAAGACTGGCTTTGCAAGTTGCTTCCGCCATCTACCCTTCTAGTAGAGCCACGACTTCCCTTTCGAGAGGACATTTTTATATTCCTAAATGAAATATATAAGTATAGGCATATATATATATACACAAGTAATAACCCACACAATGAATAATATCCCACCAATTGTTAGCATTAGTCTAGTTAAGAGAATGAAACCTTTGATTAAAGGATTATACAACTCACTTTAAAATATTAGAAATATAAAATTAACATTCAGGAGGCCATTTAGTCTTTAGCCTAAATAACAAAAACACAAATGAAATGTTCAGGACGACATAGCATGTACTAAATCACAGCAAAATAATACTTAATCATCTACTTATGCAAATTTTAAAAAACATAAACTAAATCTAGTCATCCCCATCACTATCACTAATAAAGTCTTGATCGTCTTCAATCCCTTCAACAACTATTCCTTCAATATCATCCCTATTCCAAGCAATAACATCAACATTGGTTTCTATTGTATTGTCCAAATCTTGTTGGAACTCAACAACATTTTCTTAGAAAGGCTCATCTTCTAGTACCATATCATATACATCCCGGGGTTGTGTCTTTATCACGACACGCCAATCATCACTTTTTGGATCTTTCACATAAAAAACTTGTTGTGCCTGATATGCTAGAATAAAATGTTCATTGGTATTTAATGTCCTTGTGACATTCACACAGGTAAACCCATACTCATCTTGTTTCATTCCCCCACGAGTCATGACATCCCACCATTCACATTCAAATAACACAATATGATTCCCACCAGGATATCGTAACTCCAGTACATCTTTTAAGACACCATAGTACCCAACATTGCCCCTTTTTGGGTTCACATCTCTTGCACATGTGAAGCTCGATGTCTCTGCAGTCACAAAAACTCCACTATTCTGAGTTTTCCTTTGTTTCTCAATATCTTCTGTGTGAAATCTGAAGCCATTGATAATACACCCTGTAAAACGGTTCGCTAATCGAGAAGGTCCGGAAGCTAACCATTCAAGTTGTTCATTTAACTCCACACCATCTTGTCGCATTTGTGCAACCTATTAAAATTGAAGCATGATGTTAATACATTACCATTAATTATGTTATCTATTGATAGGAAAAAAATTTATGACATGATTCTAAAACTTACATGAGGTTTAAACCACCCGAAAACCTCCTTACTATGAATCCGCTCCACTTCCCTAACACTTAGATTCCTACGAGTATCCTTAATCATTTGATAATGTTGCCTGTACAATAATTAGATTATAATCCAAACCAAAAGAAAGTTCACAACCATATATACACATCAAAAACTTACTGCACAAATGAAGCGGCTTCGTTGCAGTTATTTAGCACATACAAATAAGCTTGCTCCCATTCACTTGTACTTGTGTATGTCGCACTGCTGCCCCAAGAAGGCGGCTAGTTCTTGCAAAGACTGAAAATTTTCCTTGTGGTTCAGCATCACCACCATCATTATTCCGCTCTACACGATTAAACCTTGTTTCAACCCCATTTAAGTATCTAGAGCAAAATGTTAAAGATTCTTCAGCTAAATACCCTTCTGCAATTGAACCTTCTCGATAGTTTTTATTGCGAGCATATGACTTTAGTCTACGCAAGTACCTATAAAAATATAGGTGTGAGTGTTAATAAGAGTAAAACTATAAATGATAGAATGACATCTTCTCTATATACATACCTCTCAATTGGATACATCCAACGATATTGAACCGGTCCAGCCACCTTAGCCTCACTAGCTAGATGAATGGGCAAGTGCAACATAATATCAAAAAAAGATGGCGGAAATATCCTCTTCAATTTGCACAATATCAAGGCAATTTGGGATTCAAGTTTCTCCAACTCCTCCACCCTCAGCACCTTGCAGCACAATTGCTAAAGAAAGTGGACAACTCAATCAAAACTAAACAAACATCCTTAGGTAAGAGTCCACGTATTGCAATAGGAAGAAATTGCTGCAAAAGAACATGGCAATCGTGATTCTTCAACCCTGAGATCTTGCATTCTTTAACTTGAACACATCGTGAGATGTTTGATGAGTAACTATCTGGAACCTTAACCTCCTTCAAACATTCACAGAATGCCCTTTTCTCAGGCAATGACATAGTGTAACACGCAGGGGGCATTAAATACTTTCCCTCCACCGTTGTCGGTTTCAAGTGAAGTTGTTCTCTTATACGCATTACCTTCAAATCACGACGAGTATTCTCATTATCTTTTGTACCCTTTATGCTCAACAGTGTATCAACCACACTATCACACACATTCTTTTCAATGTGCATAACATCTAAGTTGTGCCGTAACAATAGATCTTTCCAATATGGCAGTTGGAAGAAAATACTCTTCTTCTTCCAATTCTTTGATAAGTGGCAATCATTCCGCTTTCTCTTATTCCCATCCTTATCCTTAATAGCTTTTCCAAATATGATTTGCTCATAGTCACATAATTGTCCCACGACATCATCACTAGTTAAAGATTTTGGCGGAGGTCTCAATTCCTTACTACCATTGAAAGACCTCATATTCTGTCTGAATTTATGATCAAGTGGTAGGAATTGACGATGTCCCAAGTAACAACTCTTCTGCCAATACTTCAATCTGGTTGAACAAGTGTCCTTGTAGCAAGAAGGACAAGCCTTTTCGCCTTTTGTACTCCACCCCGACAAGTTAGCATATGCAGGAAAGTCATTAATTGTCCATAAGACTGCTGCATGCATCTGAAAATCCTGTTTTGAATAGGCATCATATGTCTCAACTCCATTTGTCCACAATTCCTCCAATTCATCAATCAATGGTTGCAAATAGACATCGATGTCATTACCAGGAGCCTTAGGGCTAGGAATAAGTAATGACAACATGAAAGAAGTTTGCTTCATACACATCCATGGTGGCAAGTTATATGGAACAATAATCACAGGCCATATGCTATGGGGAGTACCCATAAAATTAAAAGGAGTAAAACCATCACTCGCCAGCCCAAGTCTAACATTGCGGGGTTCAAAACCAAATGAAGGGTACTTCTCATCTAAAGATTTCCATGCCTTAGAGTCAGCTGGATGCCTCAAAATGCCATCCTTTGTACGACCACTAGAATGCCATCTCATGTCCTCGGCTGATTTTGAAGACATAAATAACCTCTACAACCTTGGTTTTAGAGGAAAGTGACGCAAGACCTTTCTTGCTATTTTAGTCTCTTTCGTGGATGAAGTGCAATCCACTGCAGTAAACTGGGGTGCAATTGATTTCCACCTGGACTCACCACATATGACACATTTATCTGCCTTTTCATACTCCTTCCTGTACAGTATACAATCATTTGGGCACGCATCTATCTTGTCATAATCTAAGCCAAGATCCTGAAGGATCCTTTTTGATTCGTAGTGACTTTTGGGAAACATTTCATCCAGAGGAAATGCATCTTTTAACAATTCAAGCAACATGTCCAAAGATTTGTTACTCCATCCATTAAGACACTTCAAGTTTAACAATCGTACAAGGAAAGATAGTTTCGAATATTTAGTGCAACCAGGATATAATTCAGTCTCTGCATCCTTCAATAGTTCATAAAATTTCTGTGCTTCCTTGTTTGGCTCATTCGGACCGGCCTCATTTGATTCATTATCCTCTACATAATCATTGTTCGACATCCTGAATACATCTTCCAACATTCCATGCATATCATCACCCACCATAGACTCATCACTACTAATTTCCTCATCACTACTAATTTCGTTTTCATAGATATCTTCCCCATGACGTGTCCAAATGGTATATGTTGACATTATCCCATGCCATAATAAGTGGCTATTCGCATTTACTCGATCTTGTAAAAGCACATTGCGACATTTACAACAAGGACACTGGATCTTGTCCCCAAATCTTGTATTGGAAAAAGCAAAATCTAAGAATATTTGAATTCTAGCTACATATTCAGGGGTATCTCTAGGCTTCCCAATCCAACTTTTATCCATCGGCAAAGACCCTTCAAGGAATGGCAGCTTTTATTATTACAAGCAAACTGATATATATTATAATGCACATACAAACATTTAATACATTTAACCAAAAGATGCATAGTGAGGAAAATCACACGATGAATAGCATCTGTTTATATGTTAATAAATGTGCTTTCTAGCTGTACTATAGTTAATCTCTTTCTCTGTTTTTTTGTCTTCTAATAATTCATGTTTCTTGTAAATTTCTCTAACCTTTTCAATTTGTTCAATCAAACAAAATAAATATC
The DNA here is from genome assembly GCA_039720395.1 of Liquidambar formosana. Classification (NCBI taxonomy): domain Eukaryota; kingdom Viridiplantae; phylum Streptophyta; class Magnoliopsida; order Saxifragales; family Altingiaceae; genus Liquidambar; species Liquidambar formosana. The sequence continues at coordinate 11,482,047 of CM077828.1, read as the reverse complement.
AAAGAAATTCAACCAAGAGACAACATTCTAATATTATTTTATGTCAAAATTTCCTGAAGGTTCATTATCGTTATTTTTATTATTTTCCCTCCATGGTTTTTTTTTTTTTTTTTTTTTTTTTTTGATGAAGTAATAATATGTATTGAAACCAAAAGGGCTTAACCCTCGTACATAAGACATATACAAGTGAATAGCATGGCCAACCTATAACAAAACCAGGGGACCAACAAAACAGGGGAAACAACAAACCCCCACTCCCAACTAAAACTTAAGGGAGTCAATGAAAGATAAAAAAGAAATGAAACAACCACCGTTATAGCTACTAAACCACCAATAGAGATATTTAATCAAAATAGACTTGAGACAATAATAAAAAGAAAAGGCAAAGAACAAAATAATAGTTACAGGTGTCAAAAATAATAAATAACAAACCTGAGAACTTTTAGCAAGTTCAAGACCAAAATTGAAGGATGGACTTAATGGGCTTCCTAATTCTAGTCCGTAGCCAATTGCACAATTCCAATTCTTCAAATTTTTATATCTTGAACTGTCTTTACTTCCAACTAATTAAGAATAGCATCAACAATAAACATGATGAAAAATCAAACCAGACAAAGGAGCAAGAAAACACAACTGGACAGAACCACAACCAGCAAAGCATACACCACATCGAGCTTACCAGATTGTATATTTGCCTAAACCCTGAACCTTGAAATACTGGACCGCTGGCTCTATTCCCCCTAATTTCAAACAAATTTAACCCCAAAAATCAACCACATGAGACTTTAAAAAGAAATGATCCAAAAATCATTTGATACCAAAAAAATGAGAGAAACCTAGGGTTCATGAAATTGCAAATTTATAACAATATATATGTGTAATTGAAATTGAACTCTAGGTTACATACTTGCGTGTGTGTGTGTGAACCCTAACTGCTCGATTGAGAAAAAACCCCAATCAAAAACGGAAACAAAAATACAATCTGAGGTTTGGTGATGCTTACATACTCTGCAAATTTGGTTGGAACGATAAATAATCCAAGACAAAATGTCAGATGGGAAAGAAACCCCAACCCAGGAAGAAAAAAAAAAAAAAAAAACTGAAGAACAGCCATGATCGAAGGAGAATAAAAATGAACTTACCGAAAAAGATAAGAAACAATGGGCGTTGAAGAGAGAGAGTGAGATGCTTCAATGGCTGTCGAAGAGAAAGAGAGTGAGAAGCTTCAATGGGCGCTGTCGAAGAGAGAGAGAGTGAGAGGCTTCAATGGCGTTGGAGCGAGAGATTGAGAGGCTTCAACGGAAGTCAAGGGGGAGAGATAGAGAGGTAGAGGCTTCCATTGGCGTCTGACAGAGGGAGATTGAGAGCTTCAATGGCCGTGAAGGGAGAAAGAGAGATTGAGAGCTTCGGCTGTATATGTGAAGGGCAGAATGAGAAAGTAACGAACCAAATGAGAAGGAGGGAGATGAACAGGGCATTAGGGCGCGTGCGGGGCTTTAGCGAGGCATATGCTGACCGTCAGCAAAATATAAGATGAATGTAAACGACGGCGTATTATTTATTTTTAATTTTGGTGAGGGGCAATTGACCCTTGCTAAACGAACATATATTGACGGTGCTTTTCTAGCCCTCGTTAAAAGCCATTCTAGTGACGGTTAGACTTGTGGACGTCGCTATCCGTTGTCGCTAGGTAGCCAAATTCCAGGCGGGAAGGATTGGCGCCACTCCACAATTTACCTTTAATAACGGTCAGACTTGTGAACGTCACAAAACTACCCTCTAGCAACTATCATTAAGTGACCGTCGCTAAAGTTTGGTCGCTAGAGGCCCATTTTCCTGTAGTGTATGATCATACACAATAATCATTCTATCCAATTCACATCACAATAAATTAGCATATCATTAAATGATAATATGAATTAAAGAAGAAGAGTATATGTATTACCCTCAGGATTATACGCCTTGATTATCGCAAAGTTCCTCCTTCCTAGCCTTCGGATTGTAGCCTTTTTCTTTACTTCAGGGTTTTTCTCTCTCTAAACTAGTAGTTTTTCTCTCAAAAAGTGTCACCCTAAAACTTGGTCTATAGTATAGTATATATAAGTGGAAATTAGGTTTTCTAGGAGTCTTTCCCAAATCACTAGTCAAACATGACCAAAAATACGTTTTCCGTAAGTGACAGCAGTCTTGGGAAGCAAGGAGATACCACATAAGAATTTTCCTAAAAAAATGTCTTGGTGCGTATGCATCATAATTGGGTGCGTACACATCCTATATGCTGCATACGCATGTCTCACTTAATAGTAATTAATTTGTGACACTGGAATGCAATTCCATCGGTTCGTTAAGGATTACCTTGTCATATATCAAGACAAATAATAAACTCATCATCGGAAGCCAACCGAAGTTATAAAACTAATTAAGTGGTACAAAATAGGGTGTCTACACTCCCCACTTGTTTTAATCTTTCATGATTTTATTAAAAATATAAAACGTTTTTACAAAAACTAGTTGCGCTGTATACTAGAAAACATCATTTTGAATAATTTTGTAGAAGAGAGTTTTTCTAAAATCTGTTATTTCAGATAAATTTTTGGCATTTAGAAATTTTGCTTCATTTTTATAGAATTTTTCATGAAAAATTATAAAAAATTCTACTTAAATGACAGATTTTAAGAAAAATTTATCCTACAAAGTTGTTTAAAATGATGTTTTCTAGTAGATAACATGGTTAGTTTTCATGAAAACCTTTTATATTTTTCATAAAATCATGAAAGTTTAAAACAAGTGGGGGGTGCTTAGGAAATTTTGTGGTGACAATAGCCTTCCCTAATCTTCAATTGGATTCTACAAAAATTGTGGATTCAACTATTATTTATAAATGAGAAAGCTTAATGTTGAAGTGAAAGGAGACTCTTGAGATTAACAAAGATTGAGTGAAGCGGCTTTTATTCTATGGTATATATGGAAGGCAAAGAATGATAGATTTTTTAATGGGAAAAAATGTAGTCTAATGGAAGTAGCGTTGAAAGCTAGCGAGGATGCAGGGGAGTATTTTCGTGCATGGGACCAAACAAATCAACCTTCAATGTTTGATGTTGCCTAAGCCAGTAATAGGGTTGTGAAATGGCAAGTACCACCCCCCCCCTTTTTTTAATAGAAGATGAATGTGGCAAGGTAAAAAGAGATTGTAAATGGTGGCATTGGGTCGGGTTGTCATTCAAAACGATAAGGATGAGTTCATAGTTGGCATAGCAAAATAGATCCAATATATCAAGAACTCTAGAATTGTGGAGGCTTTAACTCTTAGAGAAATCCTTTAGTTTTACAAAGATATTGAAATAAAAGCACTAATGGTTGAAGGCGATGCCTATGAAGTGATCTAGTGTGTGCCACTACGAGTTCAATATTCCCCTGTATTTTGATATCAACAAAACAAAGTTGTTTTACCTAAGCATCCAATAATAAGTAAAGTTTTGCTAAGACAGGTATTAAGGTTATTAACTTCACATATTGGCTCAAGTAGCCTTAAGACAGCTATGGACCTCAAGAAAGCAAATCCAACTCTTTCACAATCATGGAAATCATCAATGAAGAATACAAGCTTATTGTGTGTGAGAATTTTAAGATTCTAATATATGATTGTTCCAATAATTGTGTTCCAATCATTGCTCACTTAAGATCTAAGGGCTTTAATCAAATGTATACATTGGGTAATGACTAATTAGACCTAGTTAAATTATAAAAAAAAAGATCCAAAAAGCTTTTAATAAAAAATTCCAATCATTGGTTTTATATTGCAAAAAGTTCATTTTTTGAAAACTAGGACTTTCTAATGATCAAGAGTCACTTTCAAACGAAATGACATTTCAGACGACCAAAAATGCCAGACCTATTTCACCTATCTCTGGAATTCTTAGACAACCAAAAGAGTACTTTTACACATCTAAAAGAATTTTTAGACATCCAAAATTCAGAATGACTTTTGCTTTGAAAATGCCTTTTGGACTTTTCAAACATCCGAAACTACTTTCAAACATCTGAAGCTATCGGGACAGAACATAACAGCTAATTTTTTAAACTGCGATTTGAGGATTTAATGCCCACCAAACCTCTTTTCCTAGAATTTATTGCTACACAATAGTCATATTGAGCCAAAGGCTAGTGTTTTAAGAACAAGTGTGTTTAGCTCATTTATGACTATTCATTGAGCATTAAACAAGTCCATTTATTGTTATTCTCATTCAAGCCCTAGAAGTCTCAAGTGAGCTTTTATAGTGATCAATCAAAAGTTAAGTGTGCTTTTACTATTGTGTAATCTACTCTTTAAGAGAGCTTCTTGTACACCCAAAAAAAAAAAAATTCAAATCATTCTTGTATTTAAAGGTTAAGAGAACTCTAGATTTATAGCACTTGAAGAGTGCCATTGTGCAAAGGGTGGTGAAGAACATTTTTGAGTTTGTACAGGTTTGATCTCCACTCGTAAGGAAATTGGTAATGTGTAGACACCCTAATTTTGCAGGGGTAGTTTCCATACCACTTCACTTACAAACATGAATCTTAGGGCATCATGCTCATAGTGAGAATCAATTTTAGCCATTGTCTAGCCCCCGCGCCAAGACATTGATGCCTACGCTTAACCCAAAACCCGCCACGAATATCCCCTCACAAGTGTGCCAGGATGTACAACAACTACATACTTGGACACGGGGTACCTACCCACTAACAGGTGCGCCAAAGCATACAACAACTACATTTCTAGACATAGGGCATCTGATCCACTTCCAAACACGAGGCTGTGCCATTATCCAAAACAACTACATTCCCGGATATGGGGCACCTACACTATCTATGGTATTCTCAGACTCAATCCTAGCTTGATTTCACCTGGCATTGGTCAGGCTCAGTGTCGCTAAGACCTATCACTCATCACTTTTACCACAGAAGAATCGATGTGGCAATTCTCAAAACAGACCGCATTTTTTTATTTAAAGCACCTCAAATACCTAATAAACACTTTTAGATCCAACCCCAGGTCCCACTCCCAAGACCCGCTTTTTCACCCCTATATTACTACAGAAAAATTGATACGTCGTTTGTCGAAACAGACTGCTTTTTTTTAGCTTAGAGGACGTAAAATATCTTAATGAGACCTTTGGTTTTAACACAACCCAATTCAACTTAAGTTGGGGCCCAGTCATATTTCCACCCAAAATACCCTAGAAAGGCCTTCCAGCCTGACTCTCGTCTTTTCCCACCAAGACCCGCTAGATGGGTCCCTAACTCGAGAATTGACCTTCCTATGCATCCATAAAAGGAGTGTTGCATCATTTTAACAAACAGGTTTCACTTTTGGACTCGTCACACCAAAAATACCCTAGAAAGGTCTTCAAGTCTGACCTTGGTCTATGCCTACTGAGACCTACCCAACAAGACCTCGGACCAGCTTGGCCAGTCTTGGACCCGTAAATCGACTTCCTCACCCGCAAAAATCCTAATCGATGCGCCATTTGGCAAAATATATTTCAAATTCCAAATCAGTGCGTCATGTTTACCCTAACTGGACTCTTAGATTTAACCCTGGGACCTATCTACTAGGTCAGAGCCCTGACAGCTCGACTACACACATCGTTAAGCATGGCAAAGATATTTTGTTACAAATCCCACTAAAATCCAGATTAGTCTATTCAAAATCACCTCAAATCAACTTTAAGTCACAAATCACTTGAGTGGGCAGACAAAGCATTAATTGTTCCACCTGCACAAACTCGCGCTATTACTAATAGTGCGAGTTTGTGCAGTGGCTCCTCTATAAATGCCACCCTATTTTTTGTACAAACACATGCAACTCTAAGCTCCGAAATTGAGCCTTCTTCTAACCCCTGCTGCATTCCTTGGTGCTCTTCTCACTTAGAAAGTCCAATTTCCATTCCTTTTTCTACACAACTTCAAATCCATAGCTCCCATTCTCAACCCCCACACTCCCATTCTTGCTCAAGCATCATTTCTTGCATACCATTAGAGATAAAGGTGGAAGAATATTTACTAAACTTCTGCCACTCACGACGCCCTACGAAGCGGAAGCTTAATTAGTGGTAATTCTTTCACCCAATTGTTGTCCTAAATTTTCCCCTTGTAAGAGCAAGGTGCATATAAAATTCTTTTTTTTTTATTTTTTTATCTTTCCTTTTATTTATTTGCTAGTTACTTTGATTTCTTAACTTAATATACATACTTGCTTTACATTTCAAGTTGTAGATGTAGAGTTTCTTTTCTTTTATTTCTTTACAAGTAGTATATATAGGCGGCTACTACCGTCATCTCTCTTGTAATGCTTATGGTTTTATTATTACATTCCACATAGTTATTTTTGTTACTTTCTGTTATTTCTTATTATTGTAAAAACTTGTTAGGATTAGTTAGTCCCGGTTGATTTTTCTAACTAGATCCTCATAATCGTCTTACAACTTTTCTAAAAACATAAACTTTTTCCAAAATGGGGATAGTTAGACAATATATCTTGACAGACTAACTCTTACAAGTTCGCTAGTTCATTTCTTTTGATTTTAATCTAAGGCTAGATGTGCTAAACAAAATACTAGCAAAGACTTGGTAATATAGTGTCCCAACATGAGGAGACAAAGCTATCGTGAAAAAACTCATTAAACATAAGATAAAACAAAATAAAATCAATCAAGTATTTCAAATTTTATATATAAACATGATTTTCTCGCAATTTTATAGAAATGATTCATTCTCAAGCTTTGTTCATTATAAATCTTGAGGTGTCCTGACATGAGGGGACGGGGTTACCTTGAAAAAACTCAAGATGTCATTTTTTCCACAAAGCTTTCTATAGAACCAATTTTTCAAAATGTTTTCTTTTGAATAAATCAAGTGGTTAAATTCCAAAAGGAATTATACCAATTTTTTAAAATTTTCAAATCATCCATAGATAACTGTAAATAAGGTTTAAATAAGATCACAAACTAGGGCAATGTATTTATTTAGGATTTCTAGCGTCAAATTGGGAATTCATTTTAAGAATGGAATTTATGACCAAAAAAAAAAAAAAAAAAGTTAAAGATTCAAGGCAACCATTTGTTAACAGATGTGGTGGGGTGCTTAACACCTTCCCCACTCAGAAAAGAGCCTCCTTACCTCAATTTCTTATACACTAACCATGTTTAGAAGTCACTCAATCTTTAAGAAAAGAAGGACTATTTGAGACATTAGAGACGACCTTCCATGTTTATAAATGTATGGTAGGTGGTGACTCTAGGTCTTCCTTCAAGTTGTCTTTACATGACTAAACGAGGAAGGCACCCTAAAAAGGAGTCAAATGAACCCATATTTCACCATTTTCAAATATTTGAAAAAGAATCATTTTCAACTACCATCCAATAGGAAGCACAACATGCACTAGAGCACACTAACACTCCTAATTCATCATACTCATTATGGATGCGGGGAATTGAGTTCCATCTAATCTTATGAAGTTTGAGGGAGTTGCCACCTCATTTTCAAGGAATGAGGAAACCACTAAAAACATTTTTTTTTTTTTTTTATAAAAATTTTTTTTGACTCCATATTTGAAAAATAAGAGGGTATTGAACAAAAAAACAAAGGGTTCTAGGGCTAGGTTATGAAATGAGAAGTTTCCGACCTATAACCCGTAAGCATCGATTTCGCCCGATAAATCGGTCTCATTTATTGATTGGGCTTAGTTAATTTCAACCATACATAATAACTAGAAATTAAGAAAATTAAAAAAAAATTAAAAAAAAAATCTAAGCTAGGTTAGACTTGGGCTCAAGTGAGCGGCTTACGTACTTCTTATGAAGATCAAAGTCACATAATTCGAACAAATAAGTTGGAAGGAAGAGTTTTACCCTTCGTAGGACACTATAAGTCTCCAATCCATAATCAAACACTTTTATTGAAAAATAAATTTGCTTTAGTATGGTGAAACAACTTTGGTTTGATTAAAGAGTTTGATTCAAGAAAAAAAACTAATAATATCCTATGAATGATAGAACTCAAAGGAGCATGCAATATCACATCAACATTTATATCATGGCATTGAACTTGAAAATGTTAGAGATTGGCTGAGATTTATACCTGACAGAATGGAGGCAAGTTTTGTATGAAAACCTCGAGTGGAGATTTGGGCAGAGCTCCGACGTCTTTAAACTTTCTAGAATGGGTCGCTAGTGAGAAGGTATTAATAAGAAAGTTTCACCCTCACTATTGAGCCAAAGCTCTTCTTAGAATGAGTCAATAGAGAGATGGTACTAATAAAGAAGTTTCCCCCCTCACTATTGAGCTCAAGTTCTTCAGTGCTCGAGAATACTCTACTAAGATATAATGGTGAAGAATGAAGAAGGGAAGGATCCCTATTTATAGCTGAAGGTAGGGAGAATTTGGATGGCTAGGATTTAATTTAGCTAAGGATTCCAATGGCCTTAACCCTCTATTTGGTTTATAGATTCTACCAAGAAAAAACGAAAGGAAGGGGAAAAAAATGAGGAGGAAAGAAAATGAAAGGAAAATATAGAGTCATATCAAACCAAAATTATTTCAATTCTTATTTTTCTTCCAATTTTCCATTGCAACCAAACAAAGAAAAGTACAATTCCTTTTTTTTTTTTTTTTTCCTTGATAAAATCTGCAAACCAAATAGGTCCTAAATCAATCTTAAGAGATAATATTTATTTCAAAACTAAGTGATAATTATTAAAACATATGTTATCAAAATTTTTGGAAAAATTTGGATTTGTTTAAGAGATAATGTCAAATAAAGGGATACAAAGGGATAAGGGTTGTTGACCAGGTGGCCACTTTCACTGGTCGGTTGGCACTTTGAGGTGGTCGGCCGGCCACCATGGGGGCTTTTGGCTGTCTTTGCTTCCTTGGTCGCTAAGCATCCATATTTTAGACGTATCTTTCTCGTTTTAAGTTCGAATACATCCACTTTTTTTTTTGCAAAATGTTTCTAATTGAATTTCCACATATTAAGGCTCAAATGAAGTCAAAATTTATCCATAATGGATCAATTGTCCATGAACCAAGTAAATACAGCTCATCGGGGTTTGAAATGCAACTAAGGGTAAACTAAAGGTTCGTATTCCGATTGAGCCATACTTGCAATCAAAAACTTTTGAAAATCATTTTAATCATTTTAAAACATTAATTAAAGCTAAATTAGCACTAATGTGGCCATTGGTTTAAAAATTTGGATCGAATTAGAAATCAAATTTAAGGAAAACCAATAAATGAAACTCAACCAAGCACACTATGGATCATCCCTATCCAAATCAATTCCAAACCTTACCAAAATTTAAACTAAGCCTATAAATGACATCTTAAGGACTTTAAGACCATGTCGGGAGAAATTTGGTGGGAATTGAAAACTAAACAAGTGCTATGCAAGTAAAATGACGAAAATGCCCTCCAAGTCACAAAAGCTCTTATTTGTTATCAAAACTTAACCAAATTGAACCCTATAAAGTACCATCAATTCTTTGGGATGTGTAGAGTTTAACCCTAAATATAGGACACCAAAATGATGTGAAAATGCCTATATGATAATGCATTAGAGATGGAGAAGTGCAAATAGGGGTATGAAAATGGGGGTGTCTATACCCATTCATTGAGGAAAGAAACTCATTTCACAACATAATCGATGATGAAATGGAGTCTCTCTCCAGGGAGTAGAGACATAGTATCACAACCCAACTTAATTAAGCCATGATCAATATTAATAAAACCAGTTTAATTAAGAAAATCATTTAGGAAACACGTGGATGACACGTGTTAGAAAATCGATAATTTCAATAAAAATTTCTGCATGACCCATTCGTAAATGAAACATACCATGAGAAAAACCTATAAAATAATCATTAAAATCTCCTGTCGTCCATCCATAGTATCAACACATGCTAAATAAACCATATAAAGATACCTACAATAATTATAATATTACAATCCATAAGTCAATACATGTCTGATGCCTATAGGCTGGTTAAAAAGTATTTAATTTAATACAACCCATAATATTAAGTCTTCCAAGTTCATAGAAATTATCTGGAAAACAAATTATCATCTTAATCCCTGCCATTCAGCTAATCACCTTAAGGTGATGTCTCCCCGACTATATAATCATTTGAAAAAGTTTTATTAAAATAGGGGTGAGTATAAAACTCAATAGATATAATTTTCACATGAAGATAACCAAAGCATGATAATTTAACCAATAAATCATGCATACAAAATGTCAGAAAATTCCATGTAATATTATGAATGAAATGAGATAGCATATCCATTTCCAATATTCCGTATTTATCCAACCAATCACACTTACGTAAGAATCTTTGCGTGGAAATGGAGGTTTAAACCTAACCTTCGAGAGGACAACACAACACAACATCCCTACTTAGGACCGCAATAGCTTCTATTCGGGAACACAAAATGACATCCTTAACTGGAATCGCAGTACCTCAGGACCAATAGAGTGGAAAACACAGTAAAATGTCCCATGACTGCATTAGTCCAACTCCAATGACCCTTTAGTACTTTTACCAAGTATTTATTAATTCCGTTTCATGTATATTATGCCAATGAATGCTATGGAAAAGCATATAAATCCAAATACATGTCAATATAACCAAAAATAAAAAATATATAATTATTCCATAATTATACAACACGTTTGGATATGTAAAACATGTAAAATATAGATTAACAATAATTTACATAGCTTATGTATACAAGATAATCCAAAATATAGCATGTATAACAACCCATATACTCTCAAATATGTTATTTCTAACATAAGGTTATGTAAACTAGACCACCCAGTACATGCATTACAAAATATACATGATAAAATACCCAAAAATCATGTAATCTCATAATTAATACAAATATACGTTTTTATCCAACATATATGGGCTTATATCCTAACCCATTATCATCCCTATAGTTAAAACCCATGAAAATTACACCTACCTCAACTATAATGCACAAAGTGTAGAGAAAACGTGTTGGGAGGGTTGAAATCCAAGCCTAGGATGCAAGAATAAGCTCTAAGCTCTGCAAATAAAGCTTGATCTATAAACTAAATGTAGTAGAAGATTAATCCAGCCCTTAGGAAGCTTCTCTAATCATCAAAGTGAGGTGAGAAAGTGAAAAAACCCATACATGCAAGCTAAAAACCCATTTTCTCTCTCCAAACAACCCCTATCTCTCTCCACTTTCTCTTTTCTTTCTCTCCTTCTCTTTCTATGCTTCTAGGTGTAAAATGGCTGAATGGAAGTGCTAAGATCGGGTTTAAGAGGTTATAAGGGAAGCTAAGGGCACATGCGTCATTTAACGCATGTTAAAAAAATTTCAAAAATCTACGAGGGCCGATCGATTGGCCTCTAAGGCCCGATCGATCTGCCTCCAAGGCCCGATTGGTCAGGTTCAACAGAACTGAATCAACATTTCTAGAACACCTCCGATCGATCGGCCTATGTTAAAATTGCTTAGTGATGAGCCGAAATGTGTACAAATGCCATCCATGCTCAAACTAACATGCATATAATGGAAAATGACAATAAACTACATGTCATGCATCATAAATAACATCAAGAATTAAACGTGTGATGCACATGTGAGTTACAATCCGAAAAATCCTCAATTAATGACATAATTAAACTAATTTAATAACGAGGTGTTACACATAGTGGATTGAGAAATCCTCAAACGAGCTCTTAAAGCAAGGACGTAGGCAGGAATGTTGAACCTCGTTAATATTATCGTTTGCAATCTCTCTCTCTCTCTCTATCTCTCTTTTACAGATATTCTTAATTTCTTAATTTGTGATTTTAACATATTTGTGATTATTGTTTTAAGAGATTGCATTTGAGTCCACTATTAGCTAAAACCCTATTCACCCCGCTTTAGGGTTGTTCACTTGGAACAACACTGTGCATTCGTAAGAAAGCAAATAAGATAAATGACATAGAGGTATAATTTATGAGAATATATTCCATTTGTTGAAAATTGTTAATGTAAGTGATGTTCAAGGAGTTGTAATCGAGCTACTAATGCGATCCCAAAACATACTCTTGGTGCAGAGGATTTCATCGCTTGGATGGAAGTCCCCCCAGATAGGCTTTCTCCTCTACTACATGATGATAAGATAATGATCCTTCCTAAACTTTGTTATGAAGCTAATCAATAACATAAGTATTTGAAGAATAAATTACCTTTAAGCTCTAAAGACTCTTGTGAATAATGTAGCCTCAACAACCTCATGTGATAGGATAGTTGGTTTAAGTGTTGACACCTCACTAATTAGAGGAAGATCTCAAGTTCACCTTTTCCCATAAGGCCAGCTACAAGTTAGGTTTTCTCAAGAGTTAAATGTTATGTTATGTCGAGTTTGATAGCCAATTGTTATGTTCCTTACAAGTTGAGATACATTCAATATATGGACTTGCCGCTGTACTCTTCATGTAAGTGTGCAGATGAAGCATTTTGGTTCCATCTTCATGGTTTTTGAAAATTCAATGCTTCTAAGGTTCCTCATTAGCTTTTGATTGGGTGAAAATTTTAAAACTCAAGTGTGTCCATATACCGAAGATTCATGCCACGTGGCACATACCACCCCCCTATTGACGAGCCTTCGAGCTCGCATATCGGTTTTCTATTTCAATATTGTTTGAAGGACCCTTATGGGTTTTGACAAAAAGTCAACTCTTTACTGTGATCTCATTGGTTGAGAATTTTCATAAACTTTAATCTTTAATTTGTTCCATTAGAGAGAAAACTATCAAGAGTATGCGGTACCATTAGATTCGTCTCAACGAAGTTCTTGGTAAGTTGAAGGTTGGGTCACATTTTAACCTAAAAAATTGGACCTTTATGGGCCCCAAAGATTTGAAGCAACCTCATTGGTCTATAGGTCAAAAAGTAAATCTTTATGATCTCCCCATCTGGGAGAAGTTATACGGGCTACCACATATGGATTAAAATAACTCAATATGAACTATCAATCTATACAATTGGATCATATTTAACTATTGAAGGTGGCTATTGCAACCCCTCAACTTTATTTGTAAACCCCACCTTCTTTGACTTCAAGGTTTTATGAAAAATATAAAAGGCTTTCATGAAAATTGGATGCATTGTCTACTAGAAAACATCATTTTTAACAACTTTGTAACAGAAAGTTTTTGCAAAATTTGTCGTTTAAGTTGACTTTGTGGCCATTTACAATTTTTATTTCGATAAAAATGTTGTAAGGACAATAAAGTCTTCTTAAACTACAGATTTTGGAAAAAATTTATTCTACAAAGTTGTTCAAAATAAAGGTTTCTAGCAGACAACACAACCATTTCTCATAAGAACTTTTTATATTTTTCATAAAACTTTGAAAAGTAAAAAGAAGTGGGGTTTGCAAATAAAGTTGAAGGGTTGCAGTATCCGACCTCTTAACTATTTTTTAACAAAGGTGATTTCTAGGCCCACTCGGTGCAAATGGCCAAAAAGTAAACTATTAAGATATCCTAACTTATTGAGATAAGGCATCATTGGATGGCTCTCTCAGACACATGCATAAGAAGAACAAATTCATCGACTCTATTTCATTGTGGCCAAGGAGAATATTTGTTGGGAAAAGGATAGAGGAACTAAGCGAAGTAACAAGATTATGACAGATCGAACAATTGGATCTAAAGTTCACTTTGAGGCATCATGTTGATTTTGCATAATACTTAAGCATGTAGTGCTATTAGATCGATACTAATAGGGTATACCAATTAAAACTTCCATATATGCTGAGGAAGTACTTGATCAAAATTTTGAGTGCATATCTAGAACTAACTTGTGTTTTGGCTGAAGCCGTTATTAGTAAGTGGGGTAAACGTATTTTCCCTGCTAGGTAGTATTATTGTTGTTCACTTGAAAGATAGCGAATTGAAGTCACCTAGATTATATCATTAGGATAAATGGTATACAAGGGAAGGGCGTGGCCAAAAAGAAACGGTAAAATTGTGCGCACATAAGACTATACCATAATCTGACGCAATTTGAGTCTAAACTTAGACGAGAATTAGCACCCAAAAAAATTAATTGGTTGAGGATACCTAAAGGACGAGTTAACTTTTTTTTTTTTTAATCCAAAAAAAGAGTAAAAAGCATCAAAGAGGAACAATGAATCCCAAGTAGATTGGCACCTAAAGCACTCACCATCATCTGCCTTCAGCAAGGACGAGTTAACTAACTAGGGGAATTATCTAACTTCCTGGAAAAGAAAGAAAGAAATAAAGGTACATAATGTTGCATAAAATCCGTCCCTACAGTTTGCAATACCATCATCACAGTGTTGTACTTGGATAGCAGCGCTTCACCTGCTTTTGAGGAGAGAGAGAGAGAGAGAGAAGAAATTGTCTTGGAATTTTGCTTTCTTTCAATTTTCCCTTTTTTGGTGCATGGGTTTTATTTTTTTCAAAATTCCTGCTCTTGTAGTCTCCAATTTTCGAGTAAATTTTTGCAAAAAGAAAAAAAAAATTAATATAATCTTTTCTCAAGTTTAATAATTATTTTGCACCTCCATCCGAAGTCAGTTTAATGCTTAATGAGTGGCTTCGAAGCCTCAACAGCTTCGGTCCGAGCTCAAGGTTCAATTTTGAAGCCCAATTTTTGTAGTTCCAATTAATTTGTTGAAGTTTGTTAAGTTAATCGTCTTCACTCTGATCCATTTCTGTGGCATTCTTTTGCATTAATTTTCACTTATGTCATCCTTCTGTGACATGTTAGCATCCTATTTTCTGCATCCTCCCTCCTACTCTAAGGGTCTCGATTATTTGGTAATGCTGCGTGAAAATCAGATTTTTATTTATCTTATTTTTACTTTTTGGTAATTGAGATTCTATTGGTTAATAGATAATAAGCGAAAGAGAGAGAGAGAGTGATACAAAAGAAACCTTGAGAGGTGGACCAAGTGATCTTAGCCTCTTAGGCCCTCTTATCAAGTAAAAGGTCTTGGGTTCAACTCTTACCATTCCCTCTTGATCAAGATGACTCCTATGGACTTTGTCCTATAATTTCTAAATGCATATGGGATGAGAGGATCACATATACCTAAGAGATTATATGGGTGCAAAGCATCTAGAATCCAACCTCTAGAGATTAATCAGGTGCAAAACATTTAGAAACTTCTAATATCATTAAAAATAATAATAATAATAATAATAATAATAATAATAAGAGTAGAAGAGTACGTAATGCAAAAGCTCCATGCTTGGGCTAACCAAGTCAATAAGGCTAGTTGCAAACCTAGCTAGGAGAGGCCGACTACACCATATACACTTAATTGAACTAACCAAATCAACAACAGGCCACGTACGGAAGCTTTGACGAAGCTAATGTGAACTCCAAGGCGTTTAAAATGAGCTCAAACAAGGACAACCGGTATACAAGCTAATGAAGCCTTGCATTAAGTTATAGATATAGACATTGGGAAAGGAGAGAGATAGAGGTTGCATCATCAATCACCTTTATTGTCTTGACCCAAGAGGGTTGAACTCGAGAACTTGTTTTTAATATCCTCTGCCGAATGCATTAAAGAATAGAGGCTACTACTTCCTAGTAGTAGTATATATATATATATACAAGAGTAGAGAGATCTCTCTATATATGCCTTCTTTCAATTTTAAAAATTTTATATTAAGGTCTAGGGTTTTGAAAATCCATTTCAGGCTGCATGTGTAGTCAATGGGTGTGGAGAATAGGTCAAGTGGGGATCGATGACATAATAAACCCATAACACTAGACAAAGTTGTTGAAGGATTAGAAGGGAATATTTTGGAGTATGAAAGGGAATAAGAAACTTACAAGGTATGTGGAATTAGGGTTTCGGATGATAGCAAGGTAGCCTTGTGAAAGCAAACAAACAACCCTTTAGGGGTCACCCACACATTCAGGTCAATGGGTCCATTTAATTAATCAATGTCTCGTGTGAATTGCACCCACCCATTTCATTTCACCAGAGATGCTAACATCACCCATCATCTTATAGGTTTTTAATAATAGCATGATTGAGTGCCGACCCGTGTCGCGAGGAGAAACTAATTTAGGGTTTGAAGGGCGCCCAAATTAACTATTCTTTTTTTTTTCAATTATTATTTATAAATTTCTAGTTGGTGGTGATATAGACAGTAGAAAGTGAACTAATTATAACCATGTTGGTGGAGCAATGTTTTTCCTAAGTATTCATACAAATGAAGTTCTAACATTGGATTTCAATCACAAAAAATGGTGATACATCTACCAAATGAATCCATGCATGGCAAATGCACAATCCCCCTTTTTTAAGTAAAAGCATTCACTTTTATGATTAATTACAACACGTCAACTAAAAATACAACGGATGGATGAAGCCATTAACTTTGACATTTTCCTTTGACAAATGACTTGGACATCATGAAATGTAGAAACTCAACATGCATGTATCTATAGAATCATGACACAATGGTGCACCCTAAGGACTTCGTAAGGATAGGAATGGCGTAAAGGCTTGAGAGGGAGTTAGGTTCAGATTTGTCCGACTACAAGCAAATAATTACACATCAATGCAAATAGTTATTAACTTTATAGTTAATGGCTAACATACTTAACTAAGAATGACTAGCTACTAGCTGTAATTATTCACTCATAGTTGGACAAATCTATAATTCCCCTTTTTTATTACTCACCTGTAAAATTCAAAAATCAAAAATCAAAATGTAAATGAATGTTATGCATATTTAAATAATTAGGTGGCTGATTTATGTGCCAATATAAGTATAAATCATGAAAATTCTAATGACGTTGGGTTGCTCCATATAGCTTTTGTATGCTAGCTCGACCTCGCTCAGGATACATATAGTTTAACTAGGTATAAATTGAGGGCTTGATAATTGTGGGCCTCGATTTGTTTTCTTACAATAGTTTTTTCATTGTGAGCTGTACTATGGCATTATATAAGCCACCTACGCCAGACAATATTGATGTTTTCGTTTTTTTTAGTTCCTTGTTTTGTATTCTTTTCCTTTCTTTTTGATAATATATTGGTGTTTTTGGATCCAAATAAAAAGAAGGGGGAAGGCTGAGGGATGTTAGGATGTTATGCCAATTTCAAAAGTATTTGCACACTAGTGTCTAGAAATTTCACGAGAACAGTGTTAGCGTCTGTAAATGTTGCAAGTTGACCATGATGTTATGGAGAACATATAACCCGGTTGGTCACTGCATCATTGTTCTGTCAATTTTTCAGTAAATTTATACATTTAGCGCAGAGAGAGAGAGAGAGAGAGAGGAGAAGGTGGGGGAAAAAGAATCCCAGAAGTAAGTTTCATTCTCTCTCCATTAATTTTTAACCCGACGTCTCCGGGGAAGGAAATAAAATTTCCAAACTTTGCAGTTTTGCGTGTTTTGACTATAGAGAAAAGGAAAGAGAGAGAGAGAGTGAGAAAGAGAGAGGTTTTGTTGGAGTGTCATTTTCTTAGATATACTCTCGAGGAAGTAGAAACGCAGACCCATATCCCTCTTTCAACACCACACATATCCCACGCTGTTCTCTCTCTCTCTCTCTCTCTCTCTCTCTCTTTCATCTTCTCTTTGGGGATGTCCGTTTATTGAGGAAGAGATAAAAGTTTTCCTTTTTCTTGTAGCCCTCTTTAGACCACACTTCCTTTCTTTCTTTCTTTCTTTCTTTCTTTCCCTTTATAAAGAGCATACTAAAGGGTTTTCTTTCTTACTCATCTGTCCTTCGAACACACCCATCTTTTAGTTTCAAGAAGAAGTTCAAAGCTCACTTCAAAAATCACATTCATTTTTGGGTTTTTTTTCTTTCTTTTTTTTTAAAAAATTTTTATCAGCCCTTTTTGGGGTTCTTCCTACTGAATTGACTTTATTCAGTGGAGAGTGTTTCAATTTGTGGGGGAAAATCCTAATCAGTTGGCAAAGCATTTCCGGGAAAAGAAAATATGCCTCTGAAAGGGATTTTAAATGAACCCTCTTTGAATCCGATTCCTGATCTTGAGCTGCACATAAGCCCTCCAAACAGTGCAACTTCCTCGATTTGCACCGGCGCAAATGAAGGGGATTCAACTACTTCAACCTTCGACTTATGGCGCAAACACGACGGCCTCAAATCGAACAACAGCGATAGTTCCATCCCACAAGCAGCGGATACTGAGCTTTCCCTATCAAAGCCCACAAATGCTCTAGAGGCCGAAAGCCGGTGGAAGAGAAACTTCAACGGAGGCAGCGAAGAAGACGAAGAAACAGCAAAGAAACATATTAATCATATAAGTCATGGGATTTCGCTACTCGATGTCTCCGAGGGACTGAAACCGATCAAAGGGATTCCCGTTTACAGTAACTATTCGTTTCCGTTTTCGCCTTCAGTCGACCATTCGAGAAATAGGGATCCCAAGATTTGCTTATACGAAATGCCATACCCATCTTGGTCATGTAATTCTGACTGTTCTTCATCGGCTGCTTACCTGTCGCCTAGCACCGTAGGGGGTTTTGAAACCATTTCGTCTATTCTACAACACTCGGCCGATAACTCGGGTTCGTCGGCTTATAGAATAGCAGCAGCGGCAGCAGCAGCAACGAGGTTCAATGGTATATCGATGGAGACACTAAAATCACATCAGTATCATCAGTACGTGCATCATCAGCAACACAAATATGGGGTTGGGGCTAATTCGGAGGTGGCTAATGGCATGATTAGATCAAGATTTATGCCGAAGCTCCAAAGTAAGAGGAACATGAGGGCACCACGAATGCGTTGGACGAGCTCTCTTCATGCTCGTTTTGTTCAGGCTGTCAAGCTCCTCGGTGGCCATGAAAGTGAGCACCTCTCTCTCACAGAAAAACCATTTCTCATTTCGTTATTTAGAGATGCTTAGATGTTTTAGTTCAGATCTTATTTGAAGGGTTTGGTTTTAGTCTCCTCTTCTTCTTTTTCTGCTTTTAGGGGCTACTCCAAAGTCAGTTTTGGAGCTCATGGATGTCAAAGATCTAACACTTGCTCATGTCAAGAGCCATTTACAGGTAAAGCACTCATTTTCTTCTCATTTACTCAAATTTCTCCAAAACCATATCTCTCTCTCTCTCTCTCTCTCTCTCTCTCTCAGTGTCTGTGGGTTGCGGTGAAGACTTGGTCTAGCTATCTGGCACGGAAGCCGATGAATGCAGTGAATGAGTGAATGAATGAACAGTTTAGGCTGTTCTTTGATACAGGACAACTTCTACTTTTTAAGAGAGAGAAAGAGAGAGAGAATAAGTGAAAAAGTAGCCATCATTTCTCAATAATACAAGCCATTACTGACCTTACCAAACATCGACCTCGTGGTTAATAAAGAAACAAAGAAAAATCCAGAATGGGAAGCATCTGATTTGATTTTTTTGACTGAGATTTTATTATTTTCCATTTTTTTTTTCCTTTGAAGAAAATGTGGACTTCCTCTCCTTCCCCTTTTCTGTATTTTTATATTCTTTCCTTGTCACTTTGTTTTCTGTTTTTTTCTTTCTTTTTTTCATTGTCTCGTATTGCTTTTGCAGATGTATAGAACTGTAAAGAGCACTGACAAACCTGCAGCTTCCTCAGGTAAATTCGTAGCATGTTAATTTAGTCTTCATCTTCTGTATTAGCTACCTGCTTCATCTTTTTTCCTTCTTTTTTCCCCTAAACAAAATCAAAATATGCACATGCATGCATGCATCATGAAGGCAAACTTTTTTTTTTCGCTTTTTTTTTTTTTGTTTTGCTAAGATAAAAATATACATTTTGCTAAGATAAAAATATACATTTGTATGTTCTGATTTTCACTTTCAAGGCCTATCAGATGGATCTGGAGATGAAGCTTTCCCACCTTCAATCAGTGCACTCAACCTCAATGCCAACTGTTTAATCAATCAAAGAGCAGCTTCAGAACCTGATTTGGCCTACCCTTCAACTGATTTGTGGAGTAACGCTTCTAGGTACTTTACTCTCTCTCTCTCTCTCTCTCTCTCTCTCTTCGTATTAAAAGTTTACAGCCTTCTCTGATTGATAGTGCAATCTTTTTTTTTCTTCTATCTTTTTTGTTGGTACAATGAGAGAGGGGTTTGAACTCTAATTTCTTACTCCTATATCCACTATCCCACCCACCTTCACCTTCATCATTAGGCTAACTCCATGGGCTGCAATCTTTTCCTTCATCTTTGCATGCTCTTGCTAAAAATTAAACCCACGTCTTTCTTCTATTAAAATTATAAAATAAAAAAAAAAAAAAAAAAAAAAAAGGCATGAGTTTGTGCCTATGGTAGAAAAACATTGACAGGTTTTGTGCTTTTTTTTTTCCTTTTTTTCTTCCCTTTTTTTTTTTTTTTTTTTTTGGTTTCTTAGGGATCGATATCAGTTCTGCATGCCAGTGCCTCGTTTAGCTTCAACCATTTTAAAAGCAAATACATAAAGATTAACTTAAAAAATGAGATTAATTAAAGGAAAAAAATTAACTCCGTGCACAAAATATATTCTGTTAGGGGGTACTTTTTTTTCCTTCTTTTTTGATAACTACTCCTTGGTGCTATTATTATAATTTGAAACAGGTTTTTACACTCTTCACGAGGGGCACTGCGTGTATGGCCAAAAAGAGAACTTCCTTGACTTAAGTGCCTTTTCTTCTTTCTTTGTTTATCGATATGATACACAGTATTTTCACTGTCCTATTCTCTGGTTTTCTTACTCTCCATTTAATATGTTTCACCCTCTCCTTTCTCACTTTATATATCTGCCACTTTTTTTTGGGTAAACTACAAAAAAAACCCCTAATGTTTAGTTTTTTTGAAAAAATAATTATAATATTTCTTACGGAAAACTTATAAATTTAGTAATTATCATTACCATTAACGGCCATCATGGTATTAATGGTAGTTGATCACATGATTTTTTTCACTCTAATTTTATAAATAATGATTAACAGTGTCACTAATTATTTAATTTATAAGTTGTTTAGGGACATTGCAACTATTAGAGGGCTTTTTTACAATTTACCCTTCCTTTTTTCTTTTTACCTGTAACTACATTTTAACTCTAGCTTGCGAAATTATAAAGCGTAGAATTGTATGTGGGACAAAATCTTTGGATCCACTGTCAAATGCAGGAAGTAATATATCAAACAAAAGAATGAACACGTCAAGATTTGGGCATTTCAAATTTTCTATAGTGTCTCTCTTTCATGTCTATATCTATATATATATATATATATAGAGAGAGAGAGAGAGAGAGAGAGAGAGAGAGAGAGAGAGTAGACAACAAGTCATGAAGAATTTCTTTATCTTTAATCCGAGAAATACATTGCTGAAACAGGCCTTTCTCAGAGAGAATCTATGGATCTTATTAATATTCTATAGACTTAGACAATTTTGTACTTTAAAATGTATGAGACTTGTACATGCATGGAGAAGCACTGAAGCGTACCTTATTAATAGAGAAAGAGGAAGTACTGATTTGATTTTAGCATGCTCCTTTCAATTATGGAATGAATAGAGATGGCTAACTATTTGTCTTGCGGAGTACTCCATTGGACCCCTGGTGTCTGGTAAGAAAGTAACTCAGCTCATTTTATTAGGGTTAGGATTTTCAATTGGTGAATAAAACCTTGATTTTGGGATTTTGGTGCCATTGTAATATTTGTTAAATATTTAGTTTCATATATTACATGCATTTTTTAGTTAATTACTAGGCATTTCTTGTTGTGTAGAAGCCTTGTACTCCAAGAAACAATTCTAGGAGTGTTTTATAGAGTCTACAAAAATTCTATTTAGCCCTAGTAAGTGGATATTGTTTTTAACTTTGCTACGTGGGAAAACAACCAGAACATATGTGCTTCAATTTTAGCCTATAAATGTGAATGCATATCAACGAATTATTTTGCGTGTACAAGTCCAATCAACAATCTATATATATATATAAATATATAGATAAAGATGACGATTCGGTGAGCACATGCTGATATTAGTTATATTAGTCCTTGCATTAAGGGTTATACCTCATACATTGTGATTTGCAGGGTATATTGGGCCAATGCATAAAATACAATCTTTAAGACATGATTCTAATATAAGTTATGTGAACACGTGTTGACCTACTCATGCATAAATATATTTTATTAGGAAAAAAATTTGAAAAGTGACATAATGATAGAACTAGGGTTACCAAGTCAAGAAATTTTATTAGGTTGCCTACTTGTATGTAGCTAGAAAAAAGTTCTTAAATTAATATTTTAGTAGTTTGATACTATGTGAGTCGATAAATGGAATTATTTTACGGACATAAATTAGAGTGAATTGGTCCCTTTTACCCAAAATATCTTCTTCCTTTTTATTTTTTTAAACATAGGAGGAAATAAAGATGCAGGTATTTTGTTTCATTGAATTTAGTTACAGGGAATATATAATTTGGAAAATGAGAAACTAAAATGGTTTTTTGGTCTGTATGTATAACTGGATTTGTTATTTTCAAAATAGAGTGGTATTAGAAGGGTAATCCAATCTTTGTGACCCACTAGGAGTTGTTGACAATATATACCTAAGAAAGGGGAAGCATAAGGATGCTTTAATCATTTTAAAGTAACCAAGGACATTTTGAGGGATTAGGTTGGTTCTTTTGAATCATATGAATTCTTTCTTCTTTTGGGTGTATGAAATCATCTAGAGCTGATAAAGTTATTTCATTAGAATATAATGATAAAATGCAACACTAGGAAAGTCTAGGCGAAATGGTAAAAATTAAGTATTTTAATCATCATTTAAAATAAAGTGTGTGGCCATTTAGCATTATAATAAATGGGGAATTTAGTTGTCTGCATTTTTTTATTTTTTTATTTTTTTGTACTTATTAATTTTTAAACTCCTCTTGAACTGTTTAGCTCTCCATTTTGGCATCCCTTGATTCTTTAACATATTCGTTATTCAGCAGTTTTCATCTTCGAGCATCATTGTTCAACACTTCATCATGCACTTCCGTCTTGTTATAATTCTAGACATGGCTTCACGTACTCCCCACTCAATCTTATATACTGATAGGAAATCATTGAGGAATTATTGATTTTCATACAAGTAACTATAATGCTGAATTTTCCAAACTTGTTTTTAGAATTTCCCTTTTTGGTAGACTTTCTAAAACAAGAATAACTTCTAAACCTTTTCTTTTTTTGTGATCAAATGAATTCTATTCAGGCACCATCTGACTTCAAATTTGGCCAATTTTGCATTCCCAAGTAATTTGATTTTCTCTTATACCTTTTGTATTTCAGTGGAGTGCTTTTTTGACAATTTGTGACAGATATATATGCTGTGAAGCCCAGTTTTAATTTGGCATTAACTAATAATGAACTAATGATATACTTTGAGTATCACTTCCTCTTTCTCCTTCCATTCTCTACTCACCATTTTCTAAGCACTATTCTTCCTCTAGATTGTTCTTTCTACTCTCCTTCACTGTTATTGTTTTAGACGTATCTACATGCTATTTCATATATCAGTGTGCATGCTTGTCGGGGAAGTCTATCTTAGTGTAAGCCTTAGAGATAGACAATCAAAAGCTAGCGTTTCCAATAAATTCCAATCAGACAAGCATAATCTTTTGATCTCTATGGGAAAATTTATTTTAGTATTTTTTTCTTTTTTTTTTTTTTGGTTTATAAGCTAGTCTCTTTCAATATTTCCTGTCATAATGTTGGAGAAAGTATGAAAATTCAATAATTCAAATATTGCACTTTAAATGTTTCGATTACCTTAGTGATGATTTTGTTTGTTTAGGAAACAATAAATATCGAAAAACGTATCTTTAGGGTTTCATCCTTTTTTCTTTTTTTTTTTTTTTTTGCATCATCTAAATTTTCTCAATGATTTACTATGCATGCACAGTGCCATGTAGTTCATTAGAAACCATATTTCATAAACGATCGAATGGAATGAAATAAGCATGGTTAATTTACTAGCTGCATATACCATTTGGTATTCAACTGATAATTTTAAGAAATTAAATATCAACTTCACATATATAATTGAAGTACCTCAGAAAAAGTCCCAAATAATATATATATATATATATATATTTCAAAATTTTTACTCTGCGTTTTTCTTTGTGTTTAGAATCATTTCTTCAATTTCGTCTGGCAATTTCTTTCCATAGTTGATTCAATCATATACTTATTGTAGAGTCAGTCACAGAATGGAGACTTAAATATAGATGAAATATTTTCTCAATTTTTTAATAGAGGGGATGTTTGAGTCCTACATTCAATTGATTATTGCTCACAGGGTTAACGGATGTACCAGTTATATCCCAACTTGAGCAGCTCATGCAGCAGCATGATCAATGACTATTGGCTAGGGCTTACAAAGGTCCCCATGGTGTAAATATTTAGGTCAGAGTATTTGCATTTCATATCATACCTATGTACATAGGAAAATGCTACTTTTCCCAAAAAAAATTCCCAAATTCAATATCCTAATTAAATGAGGTGGCATCATAATATTGAATCTATTTTTGGCTCAGTATTCAACTTCAAGTTTCAGAATTCGAATTTGTAGTTTGTTATGCTGCCACATCATTTCGGATGTTAAATATGGGAAGAAAAATGGTTTGGGATATATAGCATTGCTCATGTATATGTTCTCTGGGTAGGGTCCTTGATTAGGATTACATCAAACATTAACTTTGGATTTTGTGAGAAGTGAGGCCAAGTAGAGAAGCATTCTGATTCATTCTTAGAGATATTATACTTCCTAACCTCGAACCTCCATGGACATAGCTAGGCCCACCGCAGATTGAACCACAGAAGTCATTCTTGTCTACGGTTTTAGTTATTTGCTATTTTCCAAGTTAGATACAGCCATTGATCACATAATTAAGAATTTAGCGCAAAAATAAATAAATAAAATGATCACATAATTGAGAACCATACGTGCTAAATTCACACATATCAAATCTATTGGATCTGTAAGCACAGCTTAAATCAATCATTCACCGACAACAACAAAACAGCTAGTAACCAAAATGGAAAGATAAAATTATCATATTGCATCAAAATAAAGGAATCTACTTTATGAATTATATATTCTCAATAACAATGAATTTATAAAGGATATGTTCTCCATTTTCTCGACTTTTATGATGGGTGAAGTCGATTCTTTTAGTATTTTACAGCCAAAATAAGGGAATAATTGATGGGCAACAATAATTGACTATTGATGATGGAATATAATTTGTTTGCAGTAGAGGCGCTTGGCTGCAAACCAGTCCAAGGAATATGGATGGGCTCGGACCAGCAACCCTGTCATCTCAACAAAGATATGGAAATGATATCGAGGTAACCCCTAAACCCTTCGATTGATATACCTGAAAAAAAGTCATGCAAATTAACATATATACACGTGCTTGCTTGATCGAATAAATGTACATATGAAATATGAAACCAAAAAACATTTCTTTTTTCAAAAAAAAAAAAAAAAAAAAAAAAAAAAACAATGCAGGAACTTCAGGGAAAAAATAAATGAAGCTAAAACACTTTAGCCATAAGGTCAAGTTTTCCAAGTAAACTCTCTGAGATCATATCAAGGACTAGCTAACCTAGTCAAAGGGGAGTCAAATAATATATCTCTGATTTTTAGTCAGATCATCTCACTGGTTCTAGTGAAACTTGAAAAAATTATGTAAACTTTTGCAGGGAAGCAATTTTCCTCAATCAAATAGCATCTTCAACAAACCCAGCTTGGAGTTCACCTTAGGCAGACCCGACTGGCTCAGCAAAGAACATGACTGATAAAACCTAAGTAGGTTGCTTAACTGGTGCTGTAATTTAATGGTGATCGTCTGATCGAGAAGGAAGTGCATATATCTATATATATTATATATATATATATACATGTGAGGACGAAGTTGATTAAAGTCATATGTAGTTCCGTTCCATGCATGCATGTCTGTAATGTGGGACATATATTCTTTTTGGGCTAAAGCTCCTTTGATTTTGAGGGGATGTTAGTCATTGCATGGACGTCATGAAAGAAGCAAAAGTAGAAGAAAAAAGAGGGAATCAATTTTAATGGTGCATTATTTGAGTTATATTCCCCCTTTTTTTTGTTTCTTTTTTTTCTTCTTTTTTAAATTTCTACGACATCCTTTTTGGTGGTCTCGTTTGTGGGGTCTTTTGAGCGTTTAGGGTGTGAAAACTTGACTTTTGCGACCTCTTTGTCATGCATCTATGATTTGAAGTTTGATGTGCACCCACAAAAGCTCCAATATATTGATTAGAGCTACCACAGGGTGTAAAGACGT
Organism: Liquidambar formosana; assembly: GCA_039720395.1. Classification (NCBI taxonomy): domain Eukaryota; kingdom Viridiplantae; phylum Streptophyta; class Magnoliopsida; order Saxifragales; family Altingiaceae; genus Liquidambar; species Liquidambar formosana. Next base: position 11,455,679 of record CM077828.1, on the reverse strand, counting down.
GGAGAATATATATAATGAATTTTATTTTTTTTTTAACATGCAAACCAACAGCTAGCTAGCATATATTGTTCATCAATAAAGCTGGTCAGTGCCAAAAAAAAAAAAAAAAAAAAAAAAAAAAAAAAAATGAAGAAAGGAGACAAGGGTGGAACTGCTCCTCAAGATTTTGATAGTAACTCTAATTGGCTATCGACTGTGCTCCATCACTTTCTGAGAGCTACTTCTTGGACCTTTTTACATGGCCATAAATATGGTGTTGCAATTATGGGGTGCGTTGTGCCCCACCACGTAAATCCTTTTGGTACAAATCAGAAATTGCAGAGCTGTTTCAAATCTAGCACTGTTGTAACCTGAAATGCAACATGTTTGGAAATCTTGAGTCGCCTGATCGAGCTAGCCGGAATGAGCCAACATCACTTTATTCCATCCCTGGCACTTCCTGTAGAAAACAGGTTCATGCTTGGCATGTTAGCATTGAGAAAATACTAAATCTACCCATACTGTGCGAGTCACTACTCATGTATATTTGGGGAAATTAGCCAGAAGTACTTGATTTACCAAAACTTCCAGCGTTATGTCTAATTGTCTTTCTTTTTTTGCGGCAGGTCCATTACTCAACAAAAACAACTACGTTTTTGGGGCTTGCTGGGAATCAAATTAACAAAATACCACCCCTGCCCTTATTCACTGATATGGCAACAAATTAATGAGATTTTCCCCAAAATTCCGGATTTTCATCAATCATGAAGATCTTGTTAATGGTTCCCATATTTGGGATGTCTTCCAACGATTTCACTCTCCAACTCAAAAACCTCATCTCTCTCAACCCCCGTCAAAGAAGGACCGCTCACAGAAACCCATCACCACGAGATTTGTAAAAAAAAAAAGGATGAGTTTTGCAGAGAGAAAGAGAACCATGGCCGGCGACAATGGAAGCAATGGCCATGGCTCTCTAAAAAACATTCATAAAAATAAAAAATAAAATAAAATAAAACAGAAAGAGAGACCGGAGAAGGTCAGAAACCCAATCAGTTACATGGAATTTCCAATTCCATTCAGTTACATGGAATTTCAGAAACCTCATTACCCCAAAATCAAAAATCAAATAAAAACCCTATTTTTAGTTACACAAACAACAAAAATCCCCAAAATCAGAAACTCTTCCAATCAGTTACATGGAATTTCAATTTGCATGCAACTAATAATGCAAGAAATTTCAGAAACCCCATTACCCCAAAATCAGAAATCAAATAAAAACCCTAGGTTTAGTTACCCTAACAACAAAAATCCCCAAAATCAGAAACCCAAAATCAAACAAATCCAATGTAACTAATAATGCAAGAAATTTCAGAAACCCCATTAACAATGTCAAAATCCCCAAAATCAGAAATCAAATAAAAACCCTAGGTTTAGTTACACCAGCAAAAATCTGTTCAAAAGGAATGAAATCCCCAACAATCCAACAGAATTGCAGGAGGGAAATGAAATCTTACGTTTTTTTTGCCATTTTTTTTACCGATTGCTGCTCGTCTTCTTGCTCCGACAGGGACGATAAGGCCATTCTTCTCCGGTTGATGATGTTCAACGAACCTCGGGTACGATGAGGAGAAGAGTCAAAGAGTTACACAACAAACACCACTGTTGCTTGTCTTCTCTCTCGACAGGTACGATGAGGATAGTTGAATGTGCACCGGAGATTCGCCGACGTGTCGAACGTGCACCGGAGGTAATCGCAAGGCGTGTTTGACGGGGTTTTTGCGCAATAAGTGGGAGAGTGTTTGATGGAGCTGTGTGTGTGTTTTATTTCCCCCTTAAATGAGTTGTTTATTAGAAGGGGTTGTTTTGTCATCTTACGAAAAGGTGTACTTAAGGCTGTAAAAGTTTTATAAACTATACCTATGGCTGCATAAGTCCATATAAATGGACCGGAGCCCAAACGCCCCTATATATTTATATAGGATGATGGCCGGTCAAGTGAGCATGTATTAATATAATTTATATTAGCACCTATATTAATGGGGGTTGTACCTCATGCATTAGTGTATTACGGAATACATAGGACCAATATATAAGGTACAACCTCCAATACATAGTACTAATATAACTTACATCAATACATACTGATCTAATCTATATTTATATGTTCCCAACCAAATCATTACTTTATATGTTCTGTTGTAAATACTAAGAGAAAGGATAAAAAAATTGCAGCTTATTAGCCCAAAGAGGATAAAGTGTTGATCCTACGACAAATAACAGTGGCACCTTTGGTTAAACAAGTTGATGGGCCTCTCTAGGCTCGGGGGCAGCCTACATATTTGCACAAAAAGGTTGGACCTCAAGTTGCCATGATTAAAATGCGAGCAAGCTCCTAGACCAATAATTGAACCTATTCTTTACGGGCTTGGGGACGTCATTAACAAGTGCATCATTAGCTGGAACTTAAACCATGCTTCTTACAAGTTACAACCTATTTAATTTACACAAAAAATAATAATAATAATAATAATAATAGAACCTATTTTACATTTTGTTTAATCACATTTTCTTTTTTGCATGTCCCAAAATGTTTGTTCAATGTGAAAAGCCTAAACAAAGTGATTATTTTACTTTCCCCAAAGGCATTTACAATATTGAAATCACAATTACTAATAATAAAGAATAAAATAAACTAAAGAAGAGACAAAATTATAGGAGGGTAAAATTGAAAAACTAAAACTAATTAAGTGACATGTCATTGTATTAATTAAATACATCTCCTAAATATGTGTATTTGGTCAATGTGCTCAAACAAAATGGGATGGGAGGAGTATAATTTATTATTGGGTAAATTGCATTTTAGGGTCCAAAGTTTGGGTTAAGTTTCACTTTAGGGTCTAAAGTTTAAATTGCGTCAATTCAACGGCTGAATTATTAGTTGAGTCACAATTTGGGACCTACCATCAGAATTTTTAGTATTATTCTTATTTTGCCCTTTTTATGGGTTTAAAAACCTCAGCCTATTCTACCCCTATGAACATTTAATAAACATTTATATTTTAACCAGATTTGAATCATTTTGCTGTCTAATTTGTGGTTTTATAATTGAAAAATATAGAGGTTTAGTAGATGTTGATAGGGGTAATATAGAGAGAGAAAGAATATTAAAGTGATTTAGATCTAGTCGAAATATAAAATTTTATTAGATGTTGATAAGGGTAAAATAAGGTTTTCAAACCCATAAAATGGGCAAAGTAGTGATAATACTGAAAATTCTGACAGTTGACCCTAAATTGCAACTTAACTAAAAGTTCGGGTATTGAATTGACGCAATTTAAACTTTGGACCCTAAAATGAAACTTGACCCAAACCTTGAACCCTAAAGGACAATTTACCCTTTATTATTCTTGCCAATTCAAGGTGACTTGAAGGTATAATTCCATCATCTAAAGTGAGGCCATTTGTGAGGAGAGTGGGGAAGTCATCACCAAAGATAATGGAGTAAAAATAATTAGCTTTAGGAACTCAAAATGTTGTTCCTTTCAAAAATTCTACATTGGTTTGGATGATTTCTGCCATTTATGTAATGGCCTGATTCGCAATGATGTATTTATAATAAATATATAAAATTATAATAGGATTGGACAATTCAAAATTTGTTCCCCCCCCCCCCTTTTTTGGGTAAATTACAATAAGACCCCCTCTAAAATCTAACTATTACAAATACACCCCCTCACGTTTTTAAAATTACACTGACACCCCTTACTTTATAAAATAAACTACAAAGAGACCCCTCCTTCTAACTTCCATCCATTAATCCGTTAAATCATATTCAAATTTTTTCAAAATACCCTAACTACCCTTAGTGGATGATAACTTCCATGTTAAATGCATATAACTCACCAGTCCAATAGTTCATCCAATACTTTTGAATTTTTTAATTATTATTGATAAACAACTAAAAGATAATATATGTATATATATAAGAAAAGTGCTAAAAAAAATTTAAATTTTCTGCCCAACTGATGTGGCAGCTGTCAAATTTGTTCTTTAGAAACAATTATTTATTTAATTAAATTTTTAATTGATTTGCAAAATAAATAATAAAAAAAAATTTGATTTGCTAAGTTGCTACCTCATTTGAGTAAGTAGATTTGAGTAAAAAAAAAAAAAAAAGGGCTATGTAGCATTACTCATATGTAGAAATAAATAAAAAGAATTATTACAATGGAGATGCACGTATAGAGGTGGCAACTTGACAAATCATTTTTTTTTTTTTTTTACACATCAATTAAATAGATAATTGTTTCTAATGAGCAAATCTGATGGCTACCACATCAGTTGGACAAAAATTTAAGCTTTTTGGCATTTTTCTTTTATATATATATATAATTAATCTTTTAGTTGTTTGTCAATAAATAAATAAATCAATCAAATGTACTGGATGAATGTGTTGGACTAATAAGTTACATGCATTTAACATAGAAATTGTCATCCAATAAGGGTAATTAGGGTATTTTGAAAAATTGGGCCATTATTTGTACTCGATTGAGTCACTATCCATGATAGTCATCAATATGAGAGTGAAGCTTCAAGCATGGTCCGTGTAAGAAAACAAATTCGCTAAAGCCTCACGATCTCATACATTAAGATGGATACATTAAGATGGTAAGTGACTTAGAAACCTTATGAAGCTAAGTACTTTAGGTTCTTTTCTAATGGAGTAGAATTAATGTCTCCGTCTTAGTACAAGTTAATTTGTGGCTGAATTCGTAGGAAGTCGATCTTAAAGAAACTCAAATTTATGAATCATGTTTTTATAATTTGACCAAGATTTTTATACATCATTTGAAAGCTCTTTGAGTTTAGTTTCCATTCCTTCAAACGATTCATCAATCGGATCTTTTTTTTGCAGCATTTAAGATATTTTTTTGAACGAAAACCTTAAGGAGGCCTGATCTTCTTCGAAAAGAAGATCATAAAACTTTAGAGCAGTTCAGCATGGGAGTATATCCATCTGAAAGAAAGTCATAGATTCGATTAATTCATGGGATTGACAAGTACGACTATAAACCAAAGGCTTGAAGCATCGCACAGAGTAAGACTCGAGTAGCATTGCATAGATTCAGAATTGAACTAGACGATGTCCATTCTTTTTTTCCCGTATAGGTTTCCATGTGAAAAGAAATTTTGTGAGATTTATTTTTTGAAATTAGTTAATCTAATTTGAATATATTTTTGTTAGATTAATCTAAATTTATAAATTGCACATTTGCATTCAATTAGATGGACTTAGCTGAATTGATTGACCATAACTTAAATAGACGGACTAATATTTTTAAGAGGCGACCAATTCATCCCCCCCTTAGGCCTTGCATATCCATAACCTTGAAATCTCATTTACTTGTTTTCAATAATTTTTTTGAATTTACAAAGTACAAACACTCCACCCTTTATATCGTTTTGTACTGAGAGAAATGGAAGATGGGCTCAAAATGGGCCAATCAGGTAAACCGTTTCAGGGACAAAGAATGGTCCATTAAATGAGCCACAGGTGGCCCCAAGGGTTGGGGACCCCAATGAGCTTGAACAATGAAGCCTCTCGAGAATGGGTCCAATGAGTGGGCCTCTCATATTGTGGAACAGAGGGCAGCTATTGCATCCCTTCAACTTTACAAAAACAAAAATTATAAACGGTCAAAAAGTCCATTTAAGTGACAAATTTTGTAAAAATTTTCTTCTACAAAGTTATTTAAAATAATGTTTTCTAATAGACAATTCGATTAGTTTTTATAAAAATCTTTTTTATTTTTCATAAAAACTTAAAAAGTGAAAAGGATTAAGGTTGACAAATAAAATTGAGTTGCAATAGCCGCTGCCTATAGAAAAAGTTTCTAGGCCTCCCACGACTAGCGTCTTTGAAAACCTTGGAAAAACAAACCACAAGTGCTGTGAAAGATATATATAAGCCTATGTGAGCAAAGAAAAAGCCAATATTAGATTTCAAAGTGGTTTTTTTTTTTTTTTTTTTTTTTTTTTGGGGGGTGTTATCAAAGATAATTACAATAGACCTATTATCATGCAATCAATGTGGATTGATGATGATGTCACGGTTCCTGAAATGGAAGCTTTTGCTCTTTGGATTGGCCTTTTGTTAGCTAAAAGAAAATATATTAAAAATCTTCATATAGAAGGTGACTCTAAAATTGTTATAAATAGTCTTTGTAACTTAGAGAGATGTCCTTAGAATATTTATAATATTTTAAATGATTGTCGTAGAATTATTTTAGATAATAGTAAGAATATCAAAATTAGTCATATATTTAGAAAAGGTAATAAGGCAATCGATCTTTTGCTAATTTTATGTCATTGAATTCAAAGTACTCAAATTTGGCAAGAGAATTTTCGTAAAGATATTTTGGTCATTCTTTGGGAAGATCTAATTGGTTGTACATGTATTAGGAGATGTTGATCTACTTCATTTACAAGGCATGAGGCACATGCACGCTTAAGTCCATTCTTGCTTATCAAATATAAACATGAGCTTGTTCCATCTCTTACACTACAAAATTGGACTAAAACTCTAAGATCATGCTTGTATAACTAGAATAGAATGAAATGGATGGGAATGGAATTTGATTTCATATTTGAAAAAATCTAGAATGGTAAGAGATTTGAAATATTCTATTCTCATTTAAATTACATCATCTAAAGACGCTGTTTGGAATGTAGTTCCATTCTATTCCAATTAAACAAACATGGTATAAGACTCATTTGTATGCCCGGAATCATAGCAATTGAAATAGAATAAGACTTCAATGGTAAACCACCATAATAAGAGAGGAAAGGAGAAGAGAATAAACGAAAGGTGGATCATAAGTCTCTTGAGAGACTCAATCCTATTACCACGGCATCCTATTACCATCTATGCGCCGTGTAATAGGATTGAGGCTCTCAAGAAACATTTTTTCACCCCTCATTTACTATGTTCTCATTTTCTCTCTCTCATCATAGCTATTGAATCTAATTACATTCCACTTGCCCCAATTCTGACCAAATAAACAACCTCTTATTTTCCAATATGCCTTCCCACTAATAACACTAACTTGGTTCAGGACAAAAACAAAACAAAAAAACAAAAAACCAACCAACCTAGCATTACCTACCTACTAACCAACCTGGCCGGACAGTTGAATCAACGGTTGTCAACCACTAAACAACAGATTTGGAAACAATCCATTTGCATGTGAAAAATGGAAGTATTTTCACATTTACTTTTAAAAATATTCTCTAAATATAAAAAAAACATTATTTTCATAATTTTAATTAATGATGAATCCCAAATTGAAATCAAAGCCTAATCCAAAACTATTTGCCAAATAAGAGGACTTGAATTCAACTCTTACCACGTCAATGGCCTATAGACTGAGTGGCACGTCTCACCTCAAAGGGGTGTGGGGTTTCGAAGAGGTGCTGGGTTCGATTATTCTGGGTGTGTGTATGTGTGCGTGAGTTCCCATCGCTTGGCCAAAAAAAAAAAGAAAAATTCTACTCTTACTACTTTCTCGTCATTATCATAGATTTCATCTTATAATTACTTGATATATGTAAAATGGGAGAACAACATGTACTTAAGAAAGACTAATTCAACACAAAGCATATAAAACCTTATATTACCAAATAAAAACAAAACATTATCAAAATAAATAATAAAAATAAAAGAATGTATCCCACATGCTACGCTGCTAGCAAGTACTCCTAGCATAGAGTGGGGTGAGCCTCGACAAAGATACACTCCAATCTTGTCCCGTGAGCGAATATACGCGTGTTGGTGTATGTGTGTATATAATGATGGGCCTTGGATTGGAAGAAAGATGACATCCAAAAAGAGCAATGCTTCGAGCCCAGAGCCATCACTCCCCTCCATCACTTTTTGTCATGCAACAACGTTTCCCAGCCTCCTGTTTGTTTCTGTTCTTTCTTTTGTTTCAAAACATGTGAATCAATAACCTTGAGGGTGGATTGACTGATCCCACGGGCTGTTAGGTAAATTTAAAAATTTAACCAACTAAAAATAAGTTTCATCAATTTTAATGTTATATTATTTGGTAAATCTTTTTTTCCTATTAAACAGTTCAGCTTTATTCTTAAATAAGACATAAACATAGTTTTTTTTTAAACCAACTGTGAATTAGTTTATTTAAAAACCAGATAATAGTTATGGACTAGATCTAATCTAATCCAGTTTTTTAAGTTCCCAAACAAACCCCTAGAGTTTCTTGCTAAACAAAAGGTTTTGGTTTCAACTTTCATCACTTTTTTTTTAAGGTCATTTTTAAGAATTTTGTCTTGTAATTGTCCAATACATGTAGAACGGGGAGATATTTGTGTTCAACGGATCAGTCATATGTAAAACATCAGAAACCTCTTGATATAAAAATAAAAATAAATAAATAAAACAACAACAACACTTAAGTCGGTCCATCTGAAGAATTACCTCAAATTTATATGCCTCCATTCGGATGTCCCCCGCCCCCCACTTTTTGGATATATAAATGGACATGTTGTTTAGCATTAAACCGTCCAAACAAATGTCTAAAAGGTGAATTTATTTTGGGTACTTAAAAAAATTTCTGCATGGCGCCAACATAACTTCATGAAGAAGAATGGCAGTCCATACTTATCCAAAAAAAAGAATGGCAGTCCATAGTTCTTACAGGATCTAAGTGTAATTTACTGACATTTTATATAACATATGAATAAAAATAAAATAAGGTTGAGGAATAATAAAATAATTAAGATACAGAGTTGACGTATATTATATTTCTCTCCTAATCCAATAGTTAATAAAACATAATACCATTTCTTAGGAATTCTTGCCAAGTAAGAGTTCTTGAGTTTAACTTTTATCATTCTCCTTCAAAGACACTTTCATAAAATTTGTCATATAATTATCCAATACATGTAAGACGAGAGGATCAAGCACTAATCCAAGGAGATTAATCGGGTGCAAAACATATTAAACATCCTAATATCAATATATATATATATATACCACTCAACTAAAACTGTCTCATGCAACTGATGCTTCCCTGTGGTTTTTTTAGTGCTAATTGTATCTTCTTCAAACAAGTGTAAGATATAATTACCAAAAAAAAAAAAAAAAAAAAAAAGGTCCTCCATAGGGGTACGGTATCTTTGAAACTAATAAAATTCATTAAGAAAAATTGTTTACATTTAAAAATAACAAGACCTCAATAATTTTATAAGATTACATCCTATAACTTCCTATCTATGTTCCCAAATATTAGCATCATTTGGACAATGATAGCCCAAATTAGCAACACAATCAACCACTCTATTTGTTTGCCTATATATATGTCTAATAGCAACCTAATCAAATTGAGTTAAGAAACACTTGATATATTGAACAAGATTAGTTATGCTTGATCCAATGGAATTGGTATGCGCCACAAATTGCATTAATTACCAGTTACAGATTATCTTCACTTTAAATCTTATTTATGACTCCTTTTTTTAGCGCTATATGTAGTAATACCATTACGTAAAACAGTGCATTCTGCAATAAAAACCAGTAATAGACACTCTACCTTTGTCATCACGAAACACAAAACTAATAGTTGTTGACTTTAACTGATGCTTTCTCAAGCCACCAAAATTAAGCTTCGTCTAATTGGTAGGTGGATTCTCTCAAGCAATAGACCTGCAAAATGGAAGAAAATTATGTAGGCTATTATAGTTGGAGTTAAAACGAGATAGTAGATGATCCATCTTTTCATTATTAATTTATTTTAAGTATTTTACAAAAAATTCAATTCCATGGCTTGAGCCGGAATTGGATTATGACCTTAAAATTATTTTCTCGAGGAATTGGGGATATTTAATGTCCTAACATACATATCATAGTTATTATGAATGATTCAAGCTAATCATCAAAAGACCTATATTAGTTCTATAGAATAGGACAAAATAGGTTTAGTTATTGTTTGTATAATGGAATGCGTATGTACAATGGCACGAAAATATTTTATAAATAAATAAAAGAAGAAATGAATAGTGAAAAAATAGGTTTAGTTATTGAACCGCCTTCAAACGTCACAGGATTCAATGCATGTCTATCCGAATTCCAATCAATCTAATAAGCACATGGATTTCTTCCACCAAACCGTGGATAGATGCCACTCAAGCACGAGGGCCTCCAATTATTCCTCAGCCTTATCATACATGAGACAGTGTGTGTAAGAGAGATCATTGTGCATGCCTTTCTTCTGTTGGATTTTTCCTTCTTTTTATATATCTTCTTTCTTTTTTTTTTTTTCCCGGTGAAAGTATCATTTACAAAGTTATTTAATTGGTTACCCAAAGAAAGAAAAAACTAAATAAATCAAATGAAAAAAAATTAATCTGGTTCCTAGCTTCAAAGTTTTTTTTTTTTTTTTTTTAATTTTTAATTTTTTTTATTTTTTATCGGCAAAAAAAAACTATATATTAATTAAAAGATAACTTTTTAGCATTGAGCTAAGAAGAGAAAGTTACATAAAGAAATATACTCACAACAAACCCAAAACCCCCGCAATATGAAATCAAGAATCAGTTACTCCACACAGCTACCAAAAATACGATGACTGCTAGCACAAAATAGGGTTTTGATTTTTGAATGAAAATATTCAATCATTTTAGGCTCAATTAAGATGCTTGCATAGGGACTACTACCCTCCTAATATGATAGAATAGAGGTGAGAGTTATTCGATATGGTGAAGACATCAATAACTTAATTAAGTGCTACTGACCAATAGCTCAATCGGGTATAAGGTTTCAGTTTTGAAGGGAGATATACGAAATAATTCCAATAATTAAACATTTTTTTCTCCAATTAATTGTTAGAGTGGAGAAGGCTAGACCTCACCAACTAAGGAGGCATGTAAATATTTTAATGAATTAAAATGCATGTAGTCTTATCAATTAATTTTTAACGTGGAGAAGGCTAGGCCTCACCAACTAAGGAGGCAGGTAGATATTTTAATGAATTAAAATGCATGTGGTCTTATCAATTAATTGTTAGACTTGTACCTAGAGCAGCTAATAATGTTACTAATGAATTTGCCTCTCGGACGATCTTTTGTCACGGTTTTGGTAATATTTTTATTTTTGACTTCCCATCAACTATTATGGAAGAGTTTGATCAAGTAAAAGTTCTAATTTCCATTTTATAAATCATTTGCTTATCTAAAAGCAAAAAAAAAAAAATTTATTGGACCTTTTAATTTTAATCTTTTACAACTTAATTGTTGGACTTTTGGACTGTTGCGCCTCCTAGATTGATAGCAATAAACAAATAAATAAAATTAATAACTCTCCATCCATAAATATATTATCAAATGCGAAATTTGCGCTGTCATCTCGCACTTAAAGGCACTAATTAATTAATACACTGACATTATATATATATACACACACACGCATAGGTCCTATCGGTCGGAAATTATTATTCTTGCTCTCCTATTAAATAGGCATGCACACGTACACACAAATATATATGTTCTTTTTAATATTAGACACACTATAAAATTTTTATTTATAACTCGTAATTTGCAAAATCAATCCTTGGATTCGATAATCTTTTCATATAAGTCACCTGTGCCAAAAATTAAATTGATCCAAGATTTATTACTATTAAATGTAAAACATATATTTTGGTTGCTGTTAAAAAGAAAAACAAGTTATCTGAACCTTCAAGTCGATTAATCTCTTGAACACAAGTAAAGCACTAGCCACTTTATGTTTATTACTATTCATGATAAACTCAGTTGGTGACCAATTTTAAGAGAGAATGCAAAATCGAATCAAAGACCCTTCCACTTCTTAAAGCGTAAATCTCATAAATCACTTACTCACCCTTTGAGATTAGATAAATTAACAATGAATTTTGTTTGGAGGGAATTGGTTAGGAATGATCTCAAAACTTTATTAATTATGTGCTTACAGAGAGATTATATATCCACTGACACAAGTCCAATATAAGAGCACGAAGCCTCAAGTCCTAAGCACAGTCTTTACTCTTTATGCAGTGGAAAACCATGTATTTAGAAAATCAATAGTTTATGTAAATATCTAACGTTATTAGCATCTATAATAATTGTATGAGTCCTCATTCCTAATAGCTTTCTTGATTTTTTTCCCTAATAATGTAATATATTAAAAAAGAAAATTTGATATCGTAATCTTGCTATTTTGGTAAATTTTAGTAAGTTAAATTTTTCATATTGTGCTGCAGGCATACCACGTCAGAAGCTACATCAATAAAGAAAAAAATTAGGGAAGCTATTAAGAATCAATAGCATTTTCTTAGTATAAGCAATAGTTTTACTTCCTAGTGAGGTGATGTACACAATTTAAATTAGGAAAAAACATACATGACAAACTGTCATTGCAATGCAGTGCAATGAGAGACAAATCATAACCATTAAAAAAAAAAAAAAAATCATTTTTCTCTACTCCCTTTTTCTTTTTCTTTTTTTGTGGTTATGATTTTTGCTGTCTTTTGCAATAATAGCTTGTCATGCTAGCATTGTCTTTTAAATTAATATAGTTTTTATTGCATTTTCCAAAAAGGAAAAAGAGCCTTCATCCACTCATATTATTTCTTCTGCAAAGAGAGGAGAAAAATAAATAAATAAATCTTACTTAATTTTCATAGCATAATATGGCTTTGGTTACTCACTTATCCAAGATAAATAAATAATATGGTTTTGGTGGAGGCAAGAGAGTAGAGACTATATATCCCTAGCAAATCTATACTGCTTCAAAAGGTACCTTAACTTAAAAAACTTTTGATTAATTATTTTACCCCATTTCAATTATTAAAGACCTTTATCAAAAGAAAAAAAAATAAATTATTACAGACCTTTTTATTCTTTGTGATTTAACTTCTTATTTATTAAACTAAATTTTAAATCCCAATGTGTCATTATATTCATAGAACTTTTAAATTAAAGAAGAGGTTTTATTCTCCTTCTCCATTTTTCTACTTCCCAATATGCATGCGTTGTCTATAGATTTGATGGAGAACCATATGCAATATTAAGAGTTCTGTCTCCATTTATGCTTCTTGTTCTTTCACTTTCTTGTAAGCTATTTGTCTTATTCTACAAGGTCTTTGCAATGTTCATGGAATTGTTCTTCTATGATTTTTTGTTCTTTGCATCTCATGAGTCATTCTACCTTCCTTTTCTTTCTTTCTTTTTTTTTTTTTTTCCAATATCTAAGGTAGGAATTTTGAAGGGGGAAAAAAAAAAAATACCGGTCTTCTATGAAAAAATTTGAAACCTTCCTATATTTATGTATATTTTTTTTATTTTAATAATTAATATTATTTAAATTTATTCAGGTGCAATACACGTATGCTACATCTAGTAAAATAAAAAAGAGTAGAAACTGAATTTCTTTTTCATTTTTCTTTTACTTTACACAAAATACTCTAATTTTTAAAACCCTAAATTTTTATCTTTTATTATTTTTTATTATTTAATTTTTAGGATAATAGAGGCAACACATAACCTAAATTTCCGATATGGTAGCCATAGGGACTAAATTTTGATCACGTTAGTTTACTATGCAGATGTCAATTTCAGTCCATACCTAAGGTGAGAGCACAAGTGAATACGTCCATGCCTTTTTGGAGCGTTCTTTAAGCTTCCCGGAAGGAAAACAGAAAAGAACAAAAAGGTCGATAGACATTGGGAAGAAACTAGAAAAGCACACACAGATATTTCCTCTCTCCCGTATGGGTGGATGAGGAGAGGGATACAAGTTTTGACACAAGTTTTTATCATTTTATTTACTACTCATATTTTACAAAATTTACTGTTGGATTAAATTGCCTTCTCATGTAAAGCACACATGCCAAGATTCAAATTCATCCAAGCTTACGAGTTGCTTCATCTATAATGTGATATTTTTATTTAATAGAAATGTAAGTTTTTAGATCATATGGCAATTAATTAGGTAAAAACATGCCAAAATGAGAACATGCAGATATAAGTTATATGAGCACCCGCATTGGGGTTTGTATCCGTGCATTAGTGGGTTACAGGGTACATGAGACTAATGCACAAAGTATAACCCCTAATGCGAGTGCTTATATAACTTATATCATCATATTCTTACCTGAGGGACTATATATATTACACATATAATAAAGCATAAACTTGCAAAAAGGAAGGCACTAGGATGAATTTTGTGAGAGTACAATTGAACAAGTTTTAAAAGACTAGGGGGAGAGAGAGAGAGAGAGAGAGAGATGGACAGTGGAGAAATAGTGAAGAGAGCAGAGTGTGGGTGTTGTGGGATGTGGGAGGAGTGTACAATGGGATATATAGGGTGGGTGCAGGAGCGGTTCGGCGGTGTCTGGGTGTGCGGCCTCTGTGAGGAAGCCATCAAGGATGAGCAAGCAAGGCTTGGCGTCGGCGTTGAAGTTGCTTTGAGGATCCATGCCATGTTTAGAGAGACTGCAAACGCTGATCCGGCCCTTCACATCGCTACTTCCATTCTCCAACTCATCAAGAAGATCATGTCTTCCTCTTCTTCTGCTTCTTCTAATGCTTCTTTGCCATGACACTTCCTAATCCCTTGTAGTCTTGTAGATGAAGATAACCTATGTAATATGCTACCACTAAGCCTAAACAACGTTGCCCAGTTACTCCCACGAGTAAAATGGCTACTTTTGAGTTCATTCAGTCCATTTCTTACTGCCAGGTTATGTCCTCTAATTATTTGGTAATTTTTCTTTCTTATGTGTACTTAGGTATGTATATCATGTGTATGGGTGCGTGCGTGTGGGGAGAGAGGCGGCCAAGCCCTAGTGAGTAGTGGCTGTCAAATCAAAACCCTTCAGGCTTCAGCCAAAGTTCGATGTTATCCGTTGGCTGCCAATGAAGGGAAATGATAAGTCGGAATCTTACAACATTCAAACCCAGATAGGGGTAGTTGATTCCAAGCTTTCTTTCCTTCTTTTTTTCCCCCACAATTCCTGGCAGCCAAACTGAGCATTGGCAATGAATGCAAAAGGATTGGAGCATATGATTAGCGAGCCATTTGCATAGCCTGTCTTCGAGTGAGTACGAAGCAGATTAGCACTCAGATGAAATTATGAAACACTGATGAATTCCCACAATTCAGTGGTCATTGAATTGGTGCAAGAAGGCATTTACCCAGTGTTGTCCCGCTGAAAAGGATACCGTGAGGGGTGAGCTGGATAAGGTCTACCTTTGTATTTTAATACGACACAGAGAGAGATTCAGATCAGCCCCAAAGATGACTCCTACTCGGATGAGGTTACCAGAGCCACGTTCAATCTGTCAGTGAGACAATTTACTATGGTAGATCCACCTACCAGATTCAAGACCGAGCTTCGAGTCGATCCAAAATAACCACAAAATACAAAGTAACTAAAACCGGTTACACCAACACCAATATCTTTTTACAAACATTATTATGTGTTCAACCTAAATATTTACACAGTTTAAGAAGCTTTGAGTGCAGAGTGCATACAAAGTCATTGAGACGATACAATTTGATAAGAGTTACAAATTTACCAATTGTACAAACACCCACTAATCATCTTACTAATGATCGGGGCCCAGAAGAGAGAGTAGAAAGGTCCTGTAATGGCCTGATGTTTCTGACTGAACTGCATCATTCAATTTCTTTCTGTATTTCTTTTGGTATTCAGCTTTTATATACTGCATATCAATCTCAGTCCTCGACACGATTACCCTTACAAGTGTGCTGTCATCAGTTCCCAAACCTTTCATTGCCTTGTGCAACACCTGCAAAGTTTTGGAGGTGATCGCGTCAATGAAAGTCTTTGAAAATTCATACAAGAAAAATAGAAAATCCCCTAAAAATAGACTTTAAAATCATTGCCAAATACACTTTTCCATAGTAGCAAAATGCAGATAACAAAAACAAAAGAACAAGTTATAAAAAAGGGGAAAAAATGGGAAGAAGAAGAAGAAGAAAATGTAGGAGGATACCTTTGCAAAGTACTTGGCAGGGTTCTCTGCACATCGTAGGATTGTCAAAAGAGCATACTCAAAATTCCCTGATGTTTCACTCTTTATTGCCTGATATTTTTAATTTATTTCAGCACCACAATATGGATTACAGGAGTGAGGGGAGATAAGAGAGCACTAAAGAGATATACCTTTTTCAGTGAGTTTCCATACATGTTATGGTAAGCAGAATTAACAGCAAGCAGATGTGCCCTGCTTCGTTCACTAAAAATGCGGATAAAAGTTTTTTCATCAGTTCCCAATTTCTTCTCCCCTGCTTTAAAGAGAGACTTCGCATCCTTCTCAGCCATCTCTCTATCAACTTCCAGACCTTCATAACGTTGTGTGCTTACATATGCAAGCAAAAGCTACATAAAGTAAAAATCAAGATATCACTGAACCCCTTAGGAGAGGGGTATTTAATATAAGAAAACTCAAAAGTCGAAAAGAACAAGGACAGGATTCAATTCCTACATGTTAGTAGAAAAAAATTGCTAACATTGAGTCTCTGGAAACAAACATTAAAATCCAAAGTTCAGATACTAATTTTATCCATAGTCCAACATCATAAGCTGTCCATATCTGAAAAATACAACTAAGGATTTCTCTTCTCGTACAAAGGCACCACAACAAGTGCATCAGCTATAGATGGACCCTGTATTCCTGGCATCCTTCCAACCAATAAGAGCCTGATCTTAAATATGCATGGCTACCACTCCAAGTCGTCCAAGACAATTATGCAGATCACCATTCTATTGGTAATTTACAAGTCTCTATACGTAGGCCAGTACCACTTTTGATATTAAAATTTTCGGGAAATTACAAGAAATGCAATTAAATATGTCATTACATGAATGAACAGCCTTGCAATTTCAAGTAGCAGTGACACTACTGTACTGGCATATGTAAACATATACACTATGTTGGGTTTTCAGAAGTCCACATTGCTCCATGAGTTCTGGCATGTCCAAAAATTCAGTACCAGAAATTTATAGAAAGTACTAATACTTATAGACAGTAGAGGAAAACATAAATGAAATGTATGACTGTCAGTTTGTGAACATGCTTAGCAACCAATGAGAATTTTCAGAATGTTGCAACAACAAAAATTATAATAGTATGGCAACCAGAATGTATCACTCACAACCTGAATTCTCCTTTTATTTGTTTTCCTTCTTTTTTTTTTTCTTTTTTCTTTTTCTAATGGGTTGGGGGTTGGGGTTTGCATGGGGGTGGGGGGGGGGGGGGGGGGGATTGTTTACCTTTTTATGATCTCCAGAGGCCCGAAGTTCAATATCCTGCTCCATGTAAATCCCAAACTTTGAATAGTAGATTTGTTTGAATACTTGTATCTGGGTTGGGGTACGAGAACAAATCACTTCAGTGGCAGCCTCAAGATCAATTACATCCCCACTTAATGCCTTTCTCACAATAACTGCATCACGTCGTGCCGGATCATGCATCCAGAGCAAAACTGCAGTCTGATACATATAAGCATAGAACAGGGAATGTAAGATGCAAATAATATTTTATATTTTATTTTTTATCTAAGCCACTAGTTTATAATTTTGTTTTATATGCATTAGTTAATAATGCTTTTACATTTCTACACAGGAAAATAAGGGTCTTGCCACTAATTGGAGAAGAAATAAAGTAAAATAAAAACATGTGAACACCTGGAATTAACTCCAGAAATGCTACAGTAGACAAAAACAAATCATGCCTGAGTGTTCCATTTGTACCTCTAATTTGCCAGTCAGCTCTGAAATCAAGCGTTTAAGGAGATCATCAGAATACATTGCTCTGTACTCTTGTTCGATGAGAGAACGTTGTGTTGCATCACGGTGAGCAAGTATATTGATCACTGCGGCTGTATCACAGCCAAATCCTGGAAACATATGAAATAATATTACAAAAAGGAAAACCACAAAAGAGAAAATATTACATAAACCTTTCTTTTTATAGGATAAAGTCTTACCGAAGTATCACATTTCATACATGAAGACTCAATTTTGCAACTTGATAGTACTATCATTGTGGATGGTTTCTACCGGAAAAATATAATGTTCATTTTCTCAAGTCTCAAGTACCATTATAAGTGACAACTATCTATATTGTCTACATTTCACATATGAAGACTCAAAGTCTTACCAAGGTATCCCAATTCAAATACAAAGACTCAATTTTGCAACTTGATTGTAGTATCATGGTATATGGTTTCTAGAAGGAAAACATATGGTTCATTTTCTCAAGTCTCTAAGACTTGTACCATTATAAGTACACAACTATATATATTGTCTATGAATTGGTGCCAGTGTGCCGCTACTCAATTTGTCTGAGCTACTAAAAGAGCTACTGAAAGCTATGATCTCATCATACATAATTGTTGCCCTGTTTATGAAAGTTCAAACTGTAAAGTGTCCAACCTAAAAGCCTAAGCTTTTAAGTGGAGGGCCCAAACAAGTTTATGAAGACATGTTAAACTTGATATTTAATCGATGTGGGATGTGGTATATTTCCAACACTCCTCCTCACGTGCAAGCTTAACATAGGCCTGTCACATGGGCAACAAATACGGGCTCAATATGCCCAAGAACGACATGCTCTGATACCATGTTAAGTTTCCATCTTAAAAGCCTAAGCTTTTAAGTGGAGGGCCCAAACAGGTACATGAAGACATATTAAACTCGATATTTAATCAATGTGGGATGTGGGACTTCCAAACACTCCCCCTCACATGTAGGCCTAACAAAATTCAAATGGCCTTTCAAGTGAATAATAAAGAAGGGCTCATGAGCAAAACTGACCCAGGAATAACATGCTCTGATATCATGTTAAGTTTCCAACTTAAAAGCCTAAACTATTAGGTGGAGGGCTCAAACAGGTATATTAAGTCATATCAACTTTTTATATTTAAACGATGTAGGATGTAAGACTTCCCAATAGAAACAATTTGGCTACACCAGTCCACAGAAAGTACACATAAATTGTAAGTCATTTGATTAAACTGATAGTTGATATGGGACCTACGGCACCTCGGACATCAGATCATCTCTTCTCAAGAAAATACAAATATTTTTGTAAACTTAATGAGCAAAGTAAAAGGGAGACACCAAAAGAAGTTTTTCCTTCCCATAATAGTATAGATAATCAAAACTTCATTCTTAGATACCTATCATATATATCATCATTATTCCTTGGAGCGAATAGATGGATGGTGGGTACATTGGATTTGAGTTCAAATTAATATGATATTACTATTTTGCCCCTTATAATTTTTCATTTGTAAAGTAAAATAGGGGTAATTTTGGATATTATGGGGAAGAGACTATAGATATAGAGGTGAGAAATGAAGGCCTCCCAGCCCCTTTTTGATAGTATAGATGATATTATGAGTGTGTGTGTGTATTATATATATATATATATATATATATATATATATATATAGTCCTCCTATTATAAGGTGCACCTTATGCAACTTTTCCCTATATTTGATATAATATAATGTATTTTGATTATATGGTGCACCTATGTATTTTTATAAGTTTCCCTATATCAAGCTTTAACATAACTAAATATAATATCATGATTTGATATAATGTATTTTTAACAGATTGGGGCTTATCATTTTGTGAATATATTTTAGTTATGTCAAAGCATGATATCAAGTGCTGAAAGAAATTGATTATATGACCTTTGCAATCTTTGGAGGGAACCGTTTTGCTTCTCAGTCAAATGATGGAGAGCTCATAACTTTTAAGGGAGCACTCTAAATAAAGAAGTCTTCTAATAGTACTTTATCTCCACAAAGAAAAGAGAAATTCATATTCTCTTGATGTGCAATCATATCACAATTTGCATTTACCAATTATTTATAATATAATATTAATTATTATAAAAATTTTATATGTATAAACCTTGCACTGGCTATGAGCCCACATGAAGGCTGAAAAGCCCTTAATCTTATTTTTATAACTCTGCGGAAGCTGTCTAACTTCATTTCAACGTAAAATTTCAATATCTTGTCAGTTTCACCAAAGTGATCCATATCTCCTTGGAGACAATTTAATTTTAAGAGTGCCAACAAAAAAGCTATAGTTTCTTGTTTCAGTACTGAAGCTACCTTATTGTCCTCACTCCAACGAGAAACTAGACTTATCACTTTCCAAGCCATCTCAATTTTCATTGCAACAACTTTAGCGCTCCATGTATTTAGATGAACCATATTAAACATATCGAACTTGATTATCACTTTGCTTCCAAAAACTTGGTTGACTCAAGTTGTTTCTTCCAATTCTCAACTCACAAGTATTTCACCAAGCCTTCATCTCATGAGTCACAACATTCTTTGCAGGTAAAACTAGCTTATGTTTGCAACCATTGCCTCGTTTAAGGGGAGTATTAGATCAACTTGAGCGGTGGACTCATCCAACTTAACTGACTTATCATCTAACTCATCCACCCACCTCGAGAACATTTTTCATAAGGCAGTTAACTCATGCAAGTGAACATGGTGTCAGAGCAGGTCTTCTGCTCGAATCCTGGCAGGCATATTTCTACCTTGGTGCTACCCCAAACATGCACCTAGAGGAAGGCTATTTAACAATGTTGTCTGATGCTGCCAATTTCTTACTGAAAATTCCCAAAAAGATAATTTTGCCAAGATTTATCTCAGAAACCTCCAATAAAAGATATACCGACCAATATTAGGGATACTTTGGTCCTTGCTTAAAAGTATGTTTTTGCGTTGTTCTTTGTCCAGCTATATCTTTCAATAAAGTGACTCCGTAATAAGCCAGTTGTTACAAACATAAAACTTTAACTAACAACATCAAATTATAATGCATTAGCAAATATGATGAGATCTGGTTCTTTTTCACATCTATCACTTATGCAGTTGGACCACTGCCGAATCCAAAGATGTGTCCATAAGATTTCCATTTTGACTTTACAAAAGTTTATCATACACCAAGTTCATTGGGAAGTTTCATATTCCTTGGTCATAACAAAGTTTCAAGTACTACTGTCTCAATAGTTCTCAAAGGAAAAGTAATGGATGTGTTATCAGTCTCTCAGGGTGACCAGTTGAGTTTGAGTGAACAAACTCTTAAACCATACAATTATGCCCAAGTTATATCTGATTTCAGTCTTTTAATTAGTTCTAAAAGCGACAATTCAGGTCGTCGCTGCAAAGGCACCATCAAATGCAGATCAATAAAAGGAGGAAAACTCAACAAAGCATTAAATCCCAGCCACCTAGGGTTGGTGACACTAATCAACAAAGATAGGACAGTAAAATGAAGCTAAAAGATAATTATGACATGAGAGAGTAAGAAGTCTGGTGTGAAAATAAGAGATGACTGGAAAATGATCCATTGCTCGCATGAACAAAATCCTCTGAGTACAACATAGGAAGATAGAGGAGTTTTCACATAGACAAAAGGTCAAACATTGAAAACACACTTCAGATAGACGAGTACTAACTGTCATAAAAATAAATAAATAAATAAATAAAAAGATAACCCAGAAAACACATCATCTGAACTCCCTCGCCAAAAAAAAAAAAAAAAAAAAAAAAAAAAATTCTTCTGAACTCCCTAAATCAAAATCAGCAGAAAATCTAAGAATGTAAAAATAAAATAGGTCGGACAATTTTATGTTTTGAATTATTTATTTGACTTAAACAAAAGGTGGTGATTTCATACATAGAAATCCTGAAATTACTTTAATCAAAATCACCAAGTAGATTCTTAGAAATTCCTCCTAAGAAAATTCATGGGAAACTTCTAGTCCTGTTTTCCTTTTCCCCCTTTTTTTCCCCCCTTTTTACATTCTGGTTTTCATTTTATCTCCTTTTAAAGGAAAACTCAAAAAGAAAATATTAGGAACTATCGTTGAGAGAATAAAAATAAAAATCCCTTGATTTGTTGAAGATTATTTATAAAAAATAAAAACATCATGAGAGAAGCATAATAATTTAACAAAATTAATATGTTTCACGCTGCCTTGCTTATCAAAAGTTGAAAAGCTCACTTCCCCCAACCCACATAGTTGGATAAGGCACAGTTATGCGGAGGGTTTTTTTTTCTGGTATTCCAAATAATAAAATATATAAAACCCAAAATTTTAATTTCCTTTTTCTTTTTCCTCACCTTTTCCCAGCAGCCAAACAGAGCGTAGGGGGAAATAAGTACGACTTAAACCCTGATTTTCCTAGTAAAATTAAGGGTTAAATCACTCTACTTAAGGGGGAAAAACCCCCTCAAATAAAAAAAATTTCAAGATTTTTTCAACCCATTATTTTTGGATATATATGGCTGAAAACCACATAAAATGAAGCATACCAAAGAAACTGAAATAAATGTATAATGTAGAACAAGTATCATTACGCTCACTTCATGAAGTAATTTGACCACATATCCATCATTTTGGCGTTATATATAGAGAGACACACACACAGAGGAAAAGAAGAAGAGGAAATTACCTTTGAAAGCGCGATAAAGCTGAATGGCATCGTCTCTTGGGGAAGTGAGAATTGGAGGAACGGTTAGAGTCGACATTTCCTTTCGATGTGTGTGTGCGCGCAAGCCTCAGTAGTTCAGAAAACTCAACTCAGGCGGTTTTCGATCGGGTATTGAATTGAAACACCATTATTTATAGACTGAGACTACGGAACCGTACCGGAAACTGGAAAGTAGTACAACTTCCCTAAGGACGTTCAGAAAACATTTTATTAATAATTTAATACAGTTTGTTTGTGTAAACCTAAAACGTTTTATCGGAAACGCGGTGAAAAAATCCATCCTCCCCGTATGGAAGTTATACTCACGTGTGAGACAGTAAGAACTGAGAAGGTGCGTTTTTTATTTTATTTTTTTATTTTTGCCGTCTTTGGTCCAATGTATCTCTAAATCTGACAATCAAAAGATTAATTATTGTCACGATAAATAAATAATAGTAAATTACTGATTTAAAGATTTTTTTTAAAATACTAAAACTTAAATCCGAAATCTTTTACCTTTACTTAAGATAATCATTTTAAAATTAAATGTCTAACCACCGTACTAACCCATCCTCCCACTGGATTGGTACGTATTTCTTTTCACCGCACCCATTACACGTTCTCCGCAATTTACGTATTTAAAATTAGATAAACTAAATGTGGTCAGCAGCAGAAAACTCTTGATATTCAAAATTTCCTTTTTTTTTTATTTCTTTCAATTTTTTTCTCCTTTCGTAGAGAAGCCAAAGTCTAAATCAATTTAATAAGGTTGATGACTTGTTGCCATCCTACAGTGGTGCCAGTTGCTCATACCTTCACTCAACGCGTAGCGTACCCATGATCCGTCAAAAGAAAACGCGTGGACCTCCACTCGTATTTCGTACCACATGGAGCACGTAGTGGAATTTAATTACGATTATTATTATCTATGTCTATATACTAAAACAAAACTTGTTGATGCCACATGTCAACATAATACAGTTTCAATTTTATTTTTAGGGTAAAATGCAAAAAGCCCTTCTCCATTATTATCCATTTTGCAAGATATCCCACTCTAATAAAAAAACTCAACAAAAAACCCTCTATAATGTTTCCGGGGGGGGTACGTCGTTAATAGAAGCTTGAAAAGTCATTTTGCCTTTTTTTTTTTTTAATAATAAATAGTTGATTTTGAATTGATAATGTTGTTATATTATGAAATGGTGTCGTTTTTATAAGAAAAAAAAATAAAATAAAAATTTTGCTCCTCCATTCCTCTGGCAAACCAGTCCAGGAAATAGAGAAGAGGAAAACCATGGCAGCCCTTTACTCAACATGGCAACCCTCTACTCGATCATCCAATTCACTCCAACATACAGGCATGAATATGTAGTCAAAGCAAAAGGGGGAGAAGAAAAAAAAAGTTATAGGAGGAGAGCAAAATGGAGGAAGACCGGAGAAGAAAAAGGCAAATTTTCCGGTCATCTTCAACGGCAACCCAATTTACCAGAATCAACCAATTTCCAGTAACTTCATATCTAACCACACATATACACCACCATCAATCAACCACTATACACCACCTTCTCTCCGGCAACCAGTGATTGAGTCAGATGAGAAGCGACACCACCGGCAAGGTTAGTCACTGGCTGACTCCTCTCCCCCGTTCACCTCTCCCTCAAACCGCCTTACCAGACCCCCTTTAACCTTTCCCTCTTTCTGGCCATGTCAGTCACCGACTGACTTAAGGCTTTAATTTTTTATTTTTCCGTTATCTGACCCATTATCTCTCCACGAAAAAGTAGATCTGAACCTCCGGTGAAGCAAACTAACAGATCCAGTGAAGCATACCTCCGACGGACCCTCAAGTGAAGCCTACTGCCAGATCTGAACCTCCGATAAAGCAAAACTGCCAAATCCGATGAAGACCCAAAAAAAAAAACTTATCCTGGAAGGTCAGATTTGCTATTTTTCATGAGAGGTTTGACGAGGTTCTCGATTCCGACGGTGTAAGCTTCGCCGGATTGGTTTAGTGTTTATCGGGTTGTAATGATTGTTACAGTGAATTACAATATGGGTTGTAGGTTTTCGATGGGGTTCGTGTGGTGGTTTGATTGGGTATAACTTGTGGGTAAGCTCACTGGCACCACCGTCTCGCCATGATTTCTCCTACCGTCAGCGCAAAACATAACCCCCGTGCCGGTGAGGAAGCTATGCCACGACAAGAGAGAAGAAGAGATGGAATGTGTAAATGAAATCACTAAGGGCAAAAACGTTACTTTAGTATAGATAAGGGTATTTTTGTCTTAAAGTAGTAAATTGTGTCATATGCTAAGCATGTAACACTAAACTATTAGTTTTCTTAACAGCAGTTGGACGGTAGGGGGCAAACTGTCAACCCTAGTAAATATGAGGGGTTTTTTGGTAGGTTTTTTATTATAAGGGGGTAACCTGCAAAATGGGTTATAATAGAAGGGGGTATTTTGCATTTTACCCTCTTTTTTTTTTTTTTTTCAAATCACATGCTAAAACAGTGAAGCACTGTTGGAGAAAAGGCAAAAATTAGATTTTAGTAATTCATTTACAATTTAATACCAAAAAAGGATAATGTTTGTCAACTTACTATAAAATGTCTGTCAACTTACTATAAAGTAAGTATATACTTACGTCAAGATAACGACTAACTTTCTTTGTTTCATATTAAGTTGAAAAATAGTCACCGAAACGTAATGTTTCCAAAAAGAAAGCTACTTTTAGCAACTTTTGGAGAAATTACTCTTTAGTGATCACCTTCCAACTTAATGCCAAAGAAAGAATATTATTTGCCAACTTAATAAAAATTAACTATATAAGTACTTCAAAAGGACTACTAATTTTTTTTGTTCGGTATTACATTGTGACATGAACACCAAAACTTAATTTCTCTATTTATTTTTATTTTTATTTTTGGTTTTCACTGCTTTCTTTCACGCGGTATCGGTAGGTTGACGTTTGGTGTATACTATATATCTCTTTATTTTTATATGGGAGAATCGGAAAATCTACACTGTACAATGTTTATCCCAAATTTAGTAGACTGTACCATATTTCTTCGTTTTCTTTATACCTACTCATTTTCTTTTCCAAAAATTGAATGTATAAAACTATAAGAGAGACAAATAGAAGCAATGGTAATTAAAAAAGAAAACGCGACATATGACACTGTCAAAATATGTACTAACAAATCAAAACTATGATCATAGGATGGACTAGGCTCTAAAGAGTCTTAATCGTTTTCCACCAAATACCATAACATGTCACCTCCTTTATTTTTTTCACAAGTTTTCACAATTAAATTAATTTTTTTAAAAAAATAATAATTTATCATTTCTGAAAGTATTCATAAATTTTGGGTGATACATTACACTAACATCGCACCAAAGATTTTTTTGATTTAACTATTTAATTTTTTCGTCTATATCTTTTAAATTTAATTAACATATTAAATTAACAAATACATTTTACTATTTTAGAGAATAAATATTTTGATAAAGTTTTAATTTTCTACTAATCTTATTTTTATAAATAAATATATTCATCGCACAAGTTTTGAAACTAGTTATTTACTATAATTTTATTTTCCTTGTGCCAAACTAAGCTTCCTTTGATTGACAATAAAAGAAAAAGAAATAAAAAAAATAGAATAAAACTTTCCTATATTTTTTTTTGTGCATTTGGTTTACTGGTGTTCATGCTTTAGGTTCAACCAGAGAATCAAATCAAACAAGTCGGTTTAGTTTGGTTTTTCTTTCCTTACGTTTGGTTTTGGTTTTAATTTTAGAAAACTGAATTAAATTGGTTTGGTTTTGGTTTTCATTTTTAAAAAACCAAACCAAACTGGAAAACCAAAAAAACCAAAAAAAATATAATATATATGCTATGAAGCATGGACATTCCTCCAAAAGTGCCGTGTCTGTGTCCGACATGTGTTGAACACGGACACGCCTCCGACACAGCGCCAACACGTGTCGGACACGGCCTGTATTTGTAGATAGGACAGGTCTTGGACATTTCTAAGACACGGCGAGACACTTTTGGGACACGGCGAGACACTTAAATGAAATTATATATATAGATAGGACACGTCTTGGACATTTCTAAGATACGGCAAGACACTTTTGGGACACGGTGGGGCAAAAAAATGAACTTTTAAATTGTTTTAAAATGGGTGAATTTAGTTATTATAAACCATTGATGGGTGACTTTCGCAAAAGCTAAAACTTAGTTTTAAAAAGCCCTTTACTCTTCGTACCCTAAGCCCCTAAATTCTTACTGCCCTCAACCAAAAGCACAGAGAAAGAGATGAGAGGGGGCAGATGAATGTCAATTATTATTATTATATTATTATATGGGTAACATGGATAAAAAATTCATTACATTAACAAATAACAAACCTACAATTCAAAGTTAAGACCTCCCCCCACATATGGGGGAGAAGTGCCACTAGGCCAAAAGTTATTGACATGAATGTCATTCTTTAATCTCAGTAAGTCATTGCAACTTATACATGTCTTGCTTGTTTATGAGAATTTTTTTCGTTTTTATAACTCCATAAATTTTACATGCTTTTTTCATTTGGATAATAAAGTTGCATATTTACATTTAATAAATTATATATATATACACACACACATAATTCCTATCGTGTCATGTCTTAAGATTTTTAGGAATTACTATGTCGTGTCGTGTCGTGTCGTGTCCGTATCCATGCTTCACAGTAAATATGTATATATAATTATAAATATATATTCTATATTAAAGTTTAGTTTGTAAATTTTCTATTCAAATAGGGGTAAAATAGGTAGTACCATAGTAGGAATACAAGACCCACTGAGTTAATAGTCAAACTAAAGTTTGCTAATTTACTCTCAGCCACTCGCTCTCTGCTTCCCGCTTCTTGCTCTTTGTTTCCATTTTGATATAGTGTTTAATGCCTTTTTTTTAGTTGCTAATTAATGTAATGCTTTTATTAATATTGTTTTTATTTGGAGTTTGGATTGTCAAATTTTTACATTTCATTAAGGGTAAATAATTATCCATGATGATTTGTTGCTACTTGATAGGTTAAAACCAAAACTGAACCGAACCAAACCAAATTTTTTTTTATTTGGTTTGGTTTTGTTTTTTTATAGTATGGTTTGGTTTTGGGTCGGGTTTGTAAGAACAAAACCGAAGTATAATAGTTTGGTTTGAAATTTACCTTAAAACCGAATCGAACCAAACCGAACCACGAACACCTCTAATTTGGTTAGTAGGAATCTTGTAGAAAATATAAATAACTACCTACAATCTTCTTCTTCTTCTTCTTTTTTTTTTTTTTTTTTTTCTTTTTCAGGAAAACTTTCTTATAAAATACATCCTAGCGTTTTTAATTGGCAATAACATCGGGAGAAAGTGACACTTTATATTTTCTCACAACTTTCTTATAAATTAGACGTATATGGGAAAATAATTTTTCAACATTATCATTTTTCTTTGCTTTCCTTCACTTTCCTTTCCCACATCTTAATCTTGTCAACCAAACGGCGCGGGGATTCAATTGGTATCCTCTTTCTCAGTTGCTAATTGGTATCCTAAAATACGGATCAATACAGTTATTACTTATAACGATTGATGTTCAGTATAAACTCGGTTGGTATCCTGTATGTTTGGTATGATGGATGGAGAGAGGTTTTTTTCCTCTTATATGTTTGGTAGCATCGATGAATAAATACTAGAAAATATATAATTTATTAACTGATAAAATATATATTTTATAGCTTTTTACTTTTTTCACCCTCAATAGCTTTTCGGCAACCACTCACTAAAGTGGAATTTTTCTAATAAAATATTACTGCTTGTTATTGAAATCTGCATGTGAGGCTCAACTGGGACCACCTAATAAAAAAGGGAGGAAATTGGTAATTGGTCCATTATTAGACAAAATATTAGTAATTAGTTAAGTAAAAGTTTTTCTAACTCAATTAGTTAATGCAAGTGAGACTTACTTAGCAATTGGTTACATTTTTATTGAATATCCCTGATTTACCCTTGTTGTTACTATGAGAACTTTATTTTTTGTTATTAAGGGCACCATATGTAATTAACTTGATTTTTTAGTATTCTATTTTAAAAAAAATAAAATAATATGCAATCTCAATTTTATGAAGTGGATCATGTCAGACTGTAAAATTTTATAGTTTTATAAAGTAGTAAAACTTTACATTTTTACGAAGTGAACTATATAAAATCTTAAAATTTTACTACTTCACCGTAATATTTACTATTTCGTAAAATAATAAAATTTTATAGTTTTATGAAATATTATGTTAGACCATGTTAAGTAGTAAAATTTTAGAGTTTAATTTTTTTTAATAATTACCTAATCAATATAGATCTTTTTTCGAAGATGTCGATAAGTAGGTTCCAAAAATATAAATTTTTTTTAAAGCAAATGTGTATATTGTAAGTTATAAGTTTTTAAAAATTGGAATACTAAAAAACTAAGTTAGTTACATAGGGTGCCTTTAATAACAAAAAAAAAAAAAAAAGAGTCTCTTAGTAGTAATAAGGGTAAATCAGGGATTTTTAAAAAAGGTGTGACTAATTGATAAATAAGTTTCAACCTTATTAACTAATTGAGTTGGAAAAACTCTTACTTGATTAATTGCCAATATTTTACCTAAAAATGGAATAATCACCATTTTCCCCTTTATTATTTTATATAACTAATATTATTTAAAAATATTCATGTGTAACGCACGTGTACTGTATCTAGTCAACATAAAATGCACTATCTAAAAACTCCACTTGATGCAATCTTTCAACAAATAAATGCAATAAATTTAGACCAAAAACTAAGCAATCAGGTGGTACTCCACTACTTTCTTAGTTTCTCTAAGATGTTCAGACTTCAGAGCAATCACCATTAACAAAAAAAAAGAAAAAAATGTTGGGGCATCATTCTAAAGAGAGAGAGAGAGAGAGAGAGAGAGGGATAGTATGGCATCCTAATATCCTATGCCATCTACATCCATTTATAGCTTAAAAAAATTTCTGCCAAAAAAATAAATCTGAAGCTATCTTAAAGTTCCAAGAACTAGTCAACTAGGCTTCAAAAATCAACATAGTCAACAGCACCGGGCACTATGACACTATTCCAATGAATCCCATGAAAACCAAGGTCCATGTCAAATAGAATTGATGTTCACACCATTTTTCATGTGTACCATACGTACATGGAAGTTATATTTCCGAAGAGCACTACTCTACTGTGCATGTTTCTTCCGCTCATTATCTATATTACTATATAAAATTAATTCCCTTTGTAGTTGGACTGCACCTAGAAATATTAAAATGTCTTTATAAGTTAATAAAGTTAAGAGACGATTTGGTAATTTTACAAACTTTAAAAAACCTATCACAACTTATTTCCCCTTAATTATCTCCCACGCACACACATGCGGTTTACAGAACTTGGAAAGCAGGTCCATTGATGGAGTAGAAACATGCGGTTGCACACGCATTGTGTGTGCTTAATTACTATTTTTAAGTAATGCTACGGTGTTTTGCAGTGCGCCATTATAGGGTGTGCCCATCTGAAAACATACATGGCTTACACAGTACTGAGTATTATGGAAAGCAATCAATTAAACCATTTCTTTTTTGTTTGAGTCGGTTGGAACAATAAATTAATTGGCTCACATGGTTTCAAATTTAAATATTGGACTCGTGTCTTTGCAAGGGTACTTTATCTCCATATTAGATCCATGTCTATACAAGTTTCCAATATGATCCATGTCCATACAAGTTTCCAACCCACGTTGGGTTTACTTTGTTATAGACCTGAGACTACATAATTTAAACCCCAATAAATTGATTTGATGAAGTATAGCCATTGAGTCTTGAAGACTTGAACTTATTTCAAAAGACTAATCAATAAATTCTCAAATTCGATCATTATTATTGGATTGTTATCAAGTCAAAAAGACTACTTCAATTTTAAGCAGATGGGTTGTCACATGAGCAGACTTTGAGTCTACTTCTAACATACTCATCAATGCTTATAAATTCCCTCTAGGCTCTAGTACAAAAATCATTATCCAAACCATCTTTTGAACTACGTTCAGTTTGATTCCATTTTGGGTATGTAGGCAATCTAGAAGTCACGCTAGATGCAACCACAAATCCAACCAAACTTGAACTGAACATTTAAGTTCACCCAATTCAAACTCATTCCAAGCTTACCGTTATAATTTAAATTAATAAGTCATCAACTCATACCATTCAAATATGTTTAATGGGTCATTTACCCATTAAATATTCTCACTACTAATCAATGAATTGAACTACGAAGTGGTTTATCTCTCTCATGGGTACGTAGGCAGCTTGGAGCATTTTTTTAGGCGCAACTACAATTTTAAATAAACAACCTTTCCTCCCATATTTATTAGCGAGATTTGATTAATTCATAATTGGAATGAAAGGGTATGCCTTGTAACAATGGATTGTTGTAATTAATTAATTCATAATTGGAATCAAAGGGTATACCTTGTAACAATGGATTGTTGTAATTAATAGATATATTATCTTAAATGGGTCTTACCTAAAATAATAAAAGCTTATATTCTCCATTGAATGTAAGTGAAATTGTGTTTATATAGTAATATTTTTACATAACAACAATGTTATTGTAAGATTGACAGAGATTATATATGAATAAGTTGGGAACTATAAACGAGAATTCAAATGAAAATATAGAAAAGATTGCTGAAACTTTTCAAATTGAGATTGATAGAGCTAATAGGAGGATGAGGGTTTTCGAGGAGATATTAAAAATTCCAGATGCAGCTTTCATTGATCATCTTAGAGCAACATAAATTATTTCAGCCGACCCATACAAAATTGATTTCTTCTTCACCATTATGGGTGGATAGGCTACTAGCAGATGACGTGTAGCTTGTTAGTTGGACTGCTAGTTTGGGTTGTATTCTGTTTTTATGTTTTGTTTAGTACGTGTTGATGACAAATTTAAAATAGCCAACAGTCAATATTCACGTAATCCTTTTACACTCTTTATGCGTACCTACAAAACAAGGGCTCAAGTGATTGGTGGGTGACCAACGGGAGCTTCTCCGATGCTTAAGTTAGTAAGCGAAAGCGAGAGAGTGGTACTGACTAAGAAGTTGTGCATACCTTGCATATGTAGAAAGGCTCTGTATTTATAATGATAAGAACCCTTCTCCCAGTCAGTAAGGAGATTGGAGTTCTAGGCAAATCAGGAGAGCTTCCGATTGGCTTAGACAGACTTATCTCTATCCCCCAGTTGTCGAATCCAAATAAGAGTGTAATTGCTAGATATGTGGAGAATTACATGGTAATATGCTTGGAGAGAAATACAAAGAGTAAAATGGAGCACATATAGGAAATACGTTGGCCTTTAGGTGACCTGAAAAATAAGGTGTCTTGATAACTACAAATCACTTTACCCTCTCCCCAGGTCAAGCTGATATTGATGGTTATTTTCAAGAGTAGGACTAATTGAGCGTAGGGAGTAAACTAATTATACTTGCTCACACCTCAATTTGACCACCTAGCCAAGTCGGAGTTGGAGTCCATTCTCTCTCTCTTTTTTTTTTTTTTTTTGGGTGGTGTTGGAAAGCTTCAGGAAAGACATTCTTTTACTAGAAAATTTCGTACACATCACTTGGGGTTCAAGTGGTAAATCCCACATGACCTCCTAAATATTCAAATCTGGAAAATTAGAGAATAGGTAAGCCTACTCACCTTGAGAGCCTATGAACCCACAAAATGCTGTATTAACATTTCATGTGAAAAGTGACTTTTTAGTGGGGCCCTCACACATACCTCAAGAAAGGGATAATATATTGCATCGGATTTGTAAAGGGGAAGGCAAATCAAGCATGGTTTATTATGCCTCTGCCAAGTACAAGCAAGAATTCGCATGGCTCTTAGTCGAATCACATCCCTTTTGACAGATTGCGTGTCCTTGATTCTCAGGTCTTGCATTTTCAAACAAAAAAACAAAAGTAGCGCCTTAAGCGGGAAAGCTTCTGCCATTTATCGCCTCGCAATCCAAACCATGGGTTTAAAGCAATCATCTATAGCTGCCAATTTTTCTATAAATTTACCCCATCCTCTCTGCTAAATTTATTTGTGTCGTAGAACAAAGGGCGGGATGCATCTGCAACGGACATGGGTGGATTCTCGTCTTTTCTTGGTCAATTTCTTCGTGGGTGCATGATTCTTGACCTTTTGGATCTCTAGAGCATCTCCCACTCCAGTGAGTTGTTTTGGTGAATTAAAAACTATTTTTATTTTACAAAGTGAAAAATAGCTCTTTAAGTAAAGTGGTTGTTCCAATATAGTATGCGCTATTTTTTAGTTCACTTATTTTTTCATTTTTCTAACTACCATTATTTTCTACCAATTTTCATTTCTCATTTTCAACTATCATTCTCTCATTTCCAACTACCATTAATCTATTCCAACTTCTTGATATTTATCTTTATTTTTTATTTCTTTTTAAGAATTAAACTTTTTTTTTTTTTTTTTCATACCAATCTCAAACTAAAGCATGACTCAAGTATATAATTTTTATTTCTATTTTTTTCAATGCTATGAAAGCCACTTACCAATCCTATCTATTAGCTATCTCATTTGGTTGTAGCATTTTTTTTTTTTCTATTTATGTGTCGCTACCCCAGAAAAGGAAAAAAGGATTTTTCCTAAGGTAGGACAACCCCTAGGTCCTCCGTTCTATGTGGGTGTGTGTTGAGTTTATTTCAAAAGCGATTTAACCGGCCAAGGCATGCAAGCATATCTAGAATAATCAAAGCTATGGAGTCGCCACCAATCAGGGATTTGAGGATGTGATTGGACAACCTATGGTGAATTGAAAATGGGGTCATCTGAGATCCCAAAATAAATCCGTCTGAGGTCTTATCATCAATAAGTCCATTTGAGGGCCTACTGGAAAATTGAATGACTCCTAGTGGTCTATGAGACTAGAAATTGAGGGTAAGGAGATTTGGTTACGAGTGGAGAAGGTGTGGGACACCCCACATTGCCCATTGGAATCCAACGGTTTCCAATTTTGACGATATTTCTGATTAAAATTCCATTTGATATCATTGATTTCCTATATGAATAATTTGATATAGAATACCTTTTTGAAGGGTGGTGAATTCTAGGGGTGTTAATGGTTCGGTTTGGTTCGGTTTTAGGGGAGATTTCAAACCAAGCCATTATACTTCGGTTTTGTTCCTCCCAAACCAAAACCAAACCATAATATAAAAAAACCAAACCAAACCAAACCAAACCGTTATAATCCGGTTCAGTTCAGTTCATTCGGTTTTAACCTATCAAGTAACAACAAATAATTGAAAATAAAAAAAATGACATGCCAAACTCCAAATAAAAACATTTTTAATAAAAGCATTACATTAACAACTAAAAAAAACAAACATTGTATCAAAATAGAAACATATTGACTTATATCAATATGTCAATATCACACACAACATTAATACACACAACATTAATAGCTAGTTTAATACATGCCAATCTAAAAAAGGGAAAACAATAAGAAACTTAAAATCAACAAAAACATGCCCATTACCTATTTTACCCTTATTAGAATTGGGAATTTACAAACTTTAAGTTTATATATATATATATATATATATTATATTTTTCGGTTTTTTCGGTTTTTCGGTTCGGTTTGGTTTTTTAAAACTGAAAACCAAAACCAAACCAATTGAATTCGGTTTTCTAAAATTAAAACCATAACCAAACCGAATGACCAAAAAACCAAACCAAACCGCCTGGTTCGGTTTAGTTCGGCTTGGTTCTCGGTTTTAACCAAAACCATTAACACCCCTAGTGAATTCTATTGTTTGAAAAGAGATATTAAAGGCATTGGAACAAAGTCTTTTTGAAAGTATTTATGTTTGGAAAGTATGCCTTAAGGTTTTGTAAATGAGAACCTTTTGAAAAGACCGCAAATTCGCCTTCCTTCTCATGGGTATCTTAGGTCAAATTGATCGACTCCTAATAGAAGTATCTTCATCTTGCAGTGGTAAAAATCAATCCTTGCATGAAAGGATGGAAATGGAAATGATGTGATTCCATTTTCAAGGAATTAATGTCAAGTTCGAACTTATTTTGGATTTTTAGAGAACTCGAGACTTTTGAAATCAAAGGTATGGATAAAGAAACGGATGCTTTTTGAAAGCATTTGAAAGAAAGGAGATGTTCTCTTTTGAAGAGAAAAATTTTCTTTTGAAGATAGGGGTTCCTTTCGAAGGAGGGGAAAAATGAATTTTAGTTTAAAAATGAGCACTTTTGATGTGTAAAAGTATTCTGTTTATGTAAACTGAAAGTGGTACTTTATGATTCTTAATCCCAACTAAAAGGGGGATCCTGCATGGAATGATGGTTTTGGAAAATTAACTTCATGTGACCGAAAGATGTTTTTTTTTTTTTTTTTGGAAAGAGAGCACGTGCCCTTTTTAATTAAAAAGATTTTATTCAAGTTATTTTGGAATGAACTCATCAATTGAATAGTGATGTGTGCGCTAACAATTTGCTTGATGACAAGAAGTCTTTTTGAATCATGAAATTAAAATCTTTATCTAATAAAGATGGCAATGTTGTAATAAAAAAAAAAATGATTCGTGGGAGAATGATCCCACGCAGGCATGAAGAAACCTTTTGAAAGTTGAATCCTTTTAGCGAGGATTTGAGATATAGAGAACTACTTTCAATTCTAAGAGGCTTCTTGGAAAAAGTATTTAGAGTTTTTGAAGCATGGAAATGATGAGAATGCATTTTATCCAAACTTAGGTCGCACTTAAATCAATTGAATAAAAGTGTAACCAACTAAATCTCCTAAGGATTGGAATTTTACTACGTAACATAGGGATGCGCAGGAGTTCTTGGATTCTGGATAGGATTATTCATTGGAATCTGGCGGATCGATTGATTAAATCCCTTTGATGGTGATAAGCTATTATGCTAGGGACGAGTTTTAAGCATTTGATGCCGTGAACTTTTATCCATAGTATGATAGTTTACCTCAAGGCTTTGATTAAATCTTATTTACATGGGAATAGAATTAAAACGTCACATAGCATGAAATTTCAAGATAAACATATCAAAAATGTTAAAAGATACATAAACATAATCAACCTTGGTAAGGTTTAGAATTCATGAATGCGATGTTTATTGCTTTGATAAGCGCAAGTATATGTATAAAGTAAAAGGGTCAAGTGACCATAAAATGAAAAAAAGTGCTCAAACATTGAGGCAAAAGAATTGCAACGACCACAACCCGGAGGGTAGCTAAAACCATAGCCTCTAAATAAAGCGGTAAATAAATAAAAGCTAAAAATATACAAGTGAAGGGGCAAAGGGTCGCAACGACCACAACCCGGAGGGTAGCGAAAGCTATAGCCTCTAAAATAAATAAAATAAAAATGAGAACAATCATTTTGAATGAATTTGTTTAAGTCCTTGCATTTGCCCATTCATCCGAGCATGAGGATATTCCATTAAGTCCAATAAACTCTGCAGCAAAGGGGGATTATTTTATGTTTAAGTTTATCATAATTACCAACAAGGAAACAAGAAGAGGTTAGTGTAAACAATATGCATGCATGCATGAACCTAATCTTGCCAAATTCGATTTTGCTTAAATATCACTCCAACCTATTGATATGTTTAAATTTCCATTTCATACATCACAAATTCAAGCTCACATGCAATGAAAAGGAATAAAAATGGGTGCTAGCAACCCATTGGAATGGTTTGCATGCAAAAGGGTGGTTTAAGGTCTCCTTGCTTTTAACCTACGATATAGGACTTTAATCCCTTCACGACACATGTTAGGAAGTCCATGTACGTACTCGAGCAAAGGTGGGGAGGGTGACAATCACATATTGAAGCTGCAAAGAATAATAAGATTAATGGAAAACTTAAGAAAGTTTAAGAATGAATTTAAAAGGAAAGCTCACCTAGTTTAGGTGATTTTTACCTTAGCTTTAACTAATGTAGACTTGAGTGCTCCTTTGCTAGGTTTGAAAATCCTTCTTTGAGGTGCTCCTTTGATGTCCCAAGTGTGTTTGGATGATGGTTGAACTTTAGGCTTTGATGACTTGAAGAAGTTTAATGCATAGGTGCATGCATTGAAGTGAGTTTTGTGGAGTGATGGAGGGCTTTTGTGAGGATTTTTGTAGTGGATGGAATGAGATTGGATTAGAGTGAGGTGAGTTGGTGTTTACGCAAAAGAGGTTGGGATGATTTGGTATATCAAAGATGGGCCCTAGGATGTAAAGAGATGGGATCCTTAATGAATAAAAATGTGGACTATTTATAGGAAAACTTGGACTTTTAGGGGGCAAAATGGTCATTTGGAAGGGCATTATGGTCACATGGGACATAAAGGATATTTGGGAATTGTTTGGTGAAGGAAATACCTCATTTGATGAGGGAAAAATGGTCCAATTGTGGCAAAAGGGCAATCCGCCATAGCAGATTGTCTATGTTGGCATGGTAGGTGTGGGCCACGCTGGCCTGGCAAACGTGGGCCCAAGTCCCATCCATGCAGTTAGATTACGGCTGTTAAGGCTGCAAAGTGGCTGTAGAGCCAAAAGCAAGATTTACCCACGCTGGCAGTGCTAGCGTGGGCACAGTTTTCCCACATTTGTGATGATTTCTCATTATTACCATGGGAACTTGTGATCCTTGGTTTGTGTGTCCTACCTGATGAGGTAGGGCCACTGTAGTGGGTTAAGGGTGGTGGTCTGCTCTATTGTGGGGCCGTACAATCGTGTGATCGCATTCAATCGACGATCGGATGGATTTCGATCATTGATCTTGAATGTGGATTGAAATATTGGGTCCTTAAACTTGGTCTACGACCGAAAGGTGGAGTGCGCACCTTCTGGGGTGAGATCGAGTAGCCTGGATATGAATATGATGCTCATAGGGCTTTGTGATTAGGGTTTTGTTGATCGTGAGCCGAATGAGACCCGATCTTTGATGTATTGATCTTGAGGGATTGAATTGAAGATCCAATGGTTGGATTGACCATTGGATCAAAGATTATGGGAAATCAAACCACCTAATGTCGTATTAGGGGTTCGACTTAGGGGTTTTTGGGGATCAGAGGGTTTGTGCTTTCTGATTCCTAATCAAATGGTCCTAGACCGTTCTAGGGACATTGAATTGAAAATCCTACGGTCGGATTAACCATTGGATAAGAGATTATGAGAGATCGAACTACCTAAAGCCGTGTTAGGGGTTCGATTTAGGGGTTTTTGGTGATCGGAGGGTTTGTGTCCTCTGATTCCCAATAAAATGGTTGTAGACTGCTCTAAGAACATTGAATTGAAGATCCAACGGTCGGATTAACCATTGGATCAAGGATTGTGGGGAATCAAACCTCCTAAGGCCGTGTTAGGGGTCCGATTTTGGGGATCGAAGGGTTTGTGCCCTCTGATTCCCAATCAAATGTTCTAAACTGCTCTAGAAACATTGAATTGAAGATCCGATGGTTGGATGGACTATTGGATCAAGGATTGTGTGAAATCGAACCACCCAATGCTGTGTTAGGGGTTCGATTTGGGAGTTTTAGGGATCAGAGGGTTTGTGCCCTCTGATTCCCAATCAGATGGTCCTAAACTACTATAGGAATTGAATTGAAGATCCAACGGTTGAATTAACCATCGGATCACAGATTATGTGAAATCAAACCACTCAATGCTATATTAGGGGTTCGATTTGGGCATTTTTGGGATCAGAGGGTTTGTGCCCTCTGATTCCCAATCAAATGGTCCTAGATTGCTTTAAGAACATTGAATTGAAGATCCAACTATCGTATTAACCATTGGATCAAAGATTATGAGAATCGAACCACCTAAGGCCGTGTTAGGGGTTCAATTTAGGGGTTTTGGAGATCGGAGGGTTTGTGCCCTCTAATTCCCAATCAAATGGTCCTAGATTACTCTAAGAACATTGAATTGAAGATCCAACGGTCGGATTAACCATCGGATCGAGGATTTTGAGAAATCAAACCACCCAATGCTGTGTTAGGGGTTCGATTTGGGCGTTTTGGGGATCAGAGGGTTTGTGCCCACTGATTCTCAATCCGATGGTCCTAGACTGCTCTAGGAACATTAAATTGAAGATCCAATGGTCGGATTAACCATCAGATCAAGGATTGTGACGAATCAAACCACCTAAGGCTGTGTTAGGGGTTCGATTTGGGGGTTTTTGGGGATTGAAGGGTTTGTGCCCTCTGATTCACAATCAGATGGTCCTAGACTGCTCTAAGAACATTGAATTGAAGATCCAACGGTTAGATTAACCATTAGATCAAAGATTATGTGAAATTGAACCCTCCAATGCTGTGTTAGGGGTTCGATTTGGGCATTTTGGGGATTGAAGGGTTTGTGCCCTCTAATTCCCAATCAAATGGTCTTAGACTGCTCTAGGAAACAATCGGATTAACCATTGGATCAAAGATTGTGAGGGATTGAACCTCTTAAAGCCATGTTAGGGGTTCGATTTGGGGGGTTTTTGGGGATCGGAGGGTTTATGCGCTCTGATTCCCAATCAAATGATCCTAGAATGCTCTAGGAACATTGAATTGAAGATCCAACGGTCGGATTAACTATCGAATCGAAGATTTTGAGAAATCGAACCACCCAAGGTTGTGTTAGGGATTCGATTTGGGGGTTTTAGAGATCGGAGAGTTTGTGCCCTCTGATTCTCGATTAAATTGTCCTAGACCGCTCTAGGAACATTAAATTGAAGATCCAACGGTCAGATTAACCATTGGATCAAAGATTGTGAGGAATCGAACCACCCAATGCTGTGTTAGGGGTTCGATTTAGGGTTTCGGGCATCGTACCTGTTCTTTGCTCTAGGGCCTCGAATATTGAAATGGGGGGATGCTTTGCCCCAGTGGTGGGTAGGACAAGGTGAACAAAATCAGGTATCGAGTGTGTCCGACCTGATTATACTGCTAATAGGTTGATCAATTTTGTCTTGAGGCGGCCCGATAAAATTTGGGTGTCTACATTTTGTTTATGTTTTTTCTTTCTTTTTTTTTTTTTTGGTTCACTACTATTTATGTTTATGTTTGTTAATTTGTGTTTTTTTTTTCTTTTTTTACGTGGTTAACAAAAGTTTCTTTTATATCTTCCTATTTGTATTTATTCCATATTGCTTGTGGACCGAATTTTTAGTATGGTTTTAATATAAAGAAGTCACAACAATTATATTATCCATTATGATATTTCCAACAAGAATTAATTTTGTAACCTAATTTCATAATAAAGAAAACTTTAATTCATTAATTTAATTCGAAGTACAATAATTGAAAATTAAATAAAATACATAATAATCATGTAGATGGAGGATCGGGAACATAATATTGTGAGCTTGAGGAATAGTCCATTAATTGAGGGAACACTTCAACCTTGTGCATCTTCCAATAAGCAATCATTTGAGGGTCGTCGATGTTGGAGGTGTCTACCCTTATAACCTCATCTTGCTCCTTCTTTTGAGCTTGTTAGTTTGACTCTTCCATTACTATGACTTTTTTTGTTTCTAATCGATTCTTCGTAGTACGAGCCTCTTAAGTATCACCCGCATTATTGTTAAAGTTCTCCAATAAATTACAAAAACGTGAGTAACTATTTTCACCTACCTTATTCTTCCTTCGTGATTCCTTTTCAGCTTTCCTTCCACTAGGCCTTTTAGATCTAGGGGAGTTGACACTATCATCAGATCGATCTTGGTTAGATTTAAGAGATATGGAAGCGCCAAGAAAAAGGGAGGCAGTAGGGGATTCAGGGTTAAGGTTGCTGCCCGCATCGTCCAACCACTACTTTTGACTAGTTTCCAATATTGGCTAACAATGATCATAGTTGAAATGGTTTGCCATATCTTCTTGATAAATAATTTTTGCTTTAAGAAGCTAGAGAAAAAAAACAAAACAAAATTAGATATCTTGAATATCAAATCGCAAGTAAGACAATTTTAAATATGGGAAAAAAAAATCACCTTGTTTTGAATTGTAGTTCCACTTTTTGCATACCGACATTCTGCATTTGCGATGCACCCACGATATTTGTTACAAGCACGTTGGATCTTTCCCCAACGGTTTCACACAAAGCATAGAGTTCGCCCTCTTCCCACCATTGTTGGCATGTTCTCATTATAATTTGCAAAAATTCGACGCCAAAAAATATTATCTTTCTGTAAGGTCTCAATCACCGGATCTTGAGAGATACAAC
Organism: Liquidambar formosana; assembly: GCA_039720395.1. Classification (NCBI taxonomy): domain Eukaryota; kingdom Viridiplantae; phylum Streptophyta; class Magnoliopsida; order Saxifragales; family Altingiaceae; genus Liquidambar; species Liquidambar formosana. Next base: position 11,414,801 of record CM077828.1, on the reverse strand, counting down.
ACCAAGCCCTGCAAATTGCTATGTCTTCTTCCGTTGAAAAAGCTTTTGTTTGCCCTTGAGAAGTAGACATAATTATAAATAATAATTAAAAAAAAAGATGTGCAAAGTAAAAATAAATAAATAAAGAACTTAATAAATTCAGAGAATTGATAGTGTAGAAACAAATTTTTTGAGAGAAAATAAGTTAGATGGTGAAGAATTGGATGAGTTTAATGCCCATTTTATAGAAGGGTGAAAAATTTCTATTGCACAAAAGTGCCATTGCACAAAAGTGCTGTTGGGCAATGGTTCTTTTCATAATTTAGCAACGGCTCTTTTGGGAAAACAACCCTCCCCTGTAAAACAATACTCCCATATGGGTTTTTTTTTTTTTTTTAAATTTTTAAATTTTTAAATTTTTAAATTTTTATTTACAAAATAGGAGATAAACCCCAAACAAAACCAAAAAAAAAAAGAAAAAGAAAAAAGGGAAGATGAAACCACAAATTGGAAACATCTAGAACCCAAAAAGGGTCACCTAGAAAGGCTTCTCCCCATCCCCCTCTCTCACGTCCCTCATCAGCCCCCCACCCCCCTCTCTCTCTTTCTTTCGGCTAAGCATCAATGGCTCTCCCTCCTCCCACTCCTCCTCTCTCATGTCCCTGATCTCTCGCCCCCCACCCTCTTTCTATCTCTTTCGACCAAGCATCAATAGTGTGGATAACCCTTGAAATCTACTCACTACCCACCCACAGCCATGTTTCTTTCCTACCCTCCCCTCATCTCTTTCAGCCAAGCCTTATCTTGTGGATTTTGGCTCGATCTATGGGAAACCCACCCCATCGCCAGTGATCTCGTTTGGGAGCTAAGAAAATGGAAGAAAGGAAGAGAAACCCACCCATTGTATGATCTTGGACTCGTAGAAGCGTCGCTCTTCATCTTCATCGTCACCGATGCGTTAATCTCTCCCTTTATTATATATATATATATATAATTTTTATTTATTTATTTTAGAATTGGTCATTTTGGAATTGTTCATCATATTGTGAATATACATTTTTTTTCTTCAGATTATTGTTCATTTGATTTTGGATTTTTTGTTCACTGTGTTATTATTTGTTCTTGGTTAAGTCTTCCAACTGATTTGGGAGGGAAACCTTCTCTCCTCTAACCCCCATTTTGGTGACATGGCCAAAATAGCTTTGAGATAAACTGAGAGCCACTCTCAGTTTAGCTCGAAGCTATTTTGGCTCATCGTTTAGTTCCCCAATTGGAGAAGCCCCTTTAAGCTATTTTTGGCCAAGTGAGCTATATATAGCTTTAGCTCATGGTTTAGCTCTCCCGTTGGAGATGCTCTTAGCTTCCCTTTCTACCTATTTATTCCTTGTTTTCTTGCATTTTTTTTAGAACTTGAACTAGAGTTTTCTTTGAGTCGAGGTATTCTAAGATTAGCTAATTTATTGCAAATGTCAGCTACACTAGCTATACTCAAATCTTTATCATCATGAATTTTTATTATCTCATATACTGTCTCATTAAATAACTCCCGCACTCAAATCTTCCTTTGGTAAAGCATGTATAGCGGCATCTAAAAAATTACAAGGGGAATTTTCCCATCACTTGTTATCTTGTAAATAGCACCATCACCTTCCTTATATGAATAATAAAAAAAATGTCCGATAGTGAGTTTAGTGAATTCATAAAAGTTGACTCAGTTGTTGATTATGCTATCATCACCACTAGTGTCTCCTGAAGCTTCACTTTATCTCCCTCTAGTGCTAGTCTTACTAATCATGGTTATGAGGCTAGTCAAACAAACTCCTTAATTGAGGTCGACCAATCTGCTGGGAGTAGTGGGGTTAACCTTGACGAAGGGCAAATGGAGATCGATCTTGTCACGACCCAAATTAATTAAGCCGTGATCAATATTAATAAAACCAATTTAATTAAGAAAATCATTTAAGAAACACATGGATGAGATGCGTTAGAAAACCTATAAGTTCAATAAAATTTCGGCATGACCCATTCGTAAATGGGACATACCAATGTAAAAACATGTATAAAATAGTCATAAAATTTCCTGTCATCCATCATTGATATCATCACGTGCTAAATAAACCATATAAAGAAACTTACAGAATTAAAATATTACAAACCATAAGTCATTACATGTCTGTTGCCCATTGGTCGAATAAAAGTATTAATTAACATATCCATAGTATTAAAGTTCTTCAAATCTATAAAATTGTCTAGAAAATAAATTAGCATAAATTTCCGTTCTAACTCCAACTAATCAGCTCAAGGTGACATCTCCTCAGCTATATACTCATCTAAAAAAGTTTTTTAAAATATAGGGGTGAGTATAAAACTCAGTAGATATAATTTTCATATGAAAATAACCAAAGCATGATAATATAGCCAAAATAATTCGTGCTTAAAATACAATAATTTCCATGAATGCCATAAATGATATGCAACTTATGTCCATTTAACATATTCCATCATTACCAAACACTCCTATAGAAGTCTTTGCGAGGAAACGGAGGATTTAAATCCAACCTCCAAGAGAACCACACAAGGGTTCCTATTTGGAATCGGAAAGCTCCCAGGAGCAAAGGAATGGAATACACACCTTAGTCTCTTGACTGCAAACAAACCATACCTAATGACTCTTTTCAATAATTTTACCTAATATTTATTAATTTCCATTTCATGGCGCATTTTATGCCAATGAATGCCATGAAAAAGCATATAAATCCATATGCATGTCAATATATATCAAAAAATCAACAATATATAATTATTCCATAATTATACAGTATATTAAGCTATGTAAAGCATGTAAAATATAGACCAACAAGAATTTACATAACATGTACACTCATGATATACTAAAATACCATATATATATCTATATATATACATATATATATATCAACCTATATACTCTTAAATGTGATATTCATAATTATAGGGTTATATAAACTAGATCCCCCAGTACATGTATTACAAAATATACATGATAATACACCCAGAAATCATGTAAACTCATAAATAACACAAATATACATTTTTGTTCAACATATATGGGCTTATATCCTAACCCATTATCATCCCTATGGTTAAAATTCATGAAAATTACTCTTACCTCAAGTATGTTGCACCAAATGTAGAGAAAATGCGTTAGGAGGGTTGAATCTAAGCCTAGAACGTAAGAATAAGCTCCAAAATCCATAAATCAAGCTTGATCTACAAACCAAACGTGGTAGAAAATGAATCTAGCCCCTAGGAAGCTTTTCGAAGCATCAAGGTGAGGTGAGGGAGTGAGAAATCCACATATGCAATAGAAAAATTGGTTTTTCTCTCTCCAAATAAGCCATTTCTCTTTCTTTTCTCTCCTCACTTTCTATCCTTCTCTCTCTAGCTTTCTTGATCTCAAAATAGCTGAATGAGAGTGTATAAGTCGCGATATGAGAGTTTTAAAAGGAACTAGGGGCACATGCGTCATTTGATGTTAAAAAAATTTGTGGATTTTTCCGACCTTGATCGATCCGATCGATCGGGAGTTGAGGGACCGATCGATCGGGTTTAACAGTAGCCAATTCTGTTTCTCGGGGTACCTCCGATCGATTAGCCTCAAGACCTGATTGATCAGCCCTTGTTGAATTCGCCCAATAATGAGCCAAAACGTGTTCAAACGCTATCCATTCTCATTCTAATATGTATATGATGCAAAATAACAATAAACCACACGTTATGCATCATAAATAGCGGTCCAAAAGTCACGTGTACCGCACATAGAAGTTTTACCCAAAAAATTACCAACTAAACATGTAATTAAACTTAATTAAATGGGACGGGTGTTACAGATCCTTCTGAACCATTGGCCCATTCTAGGACTATAACTGAGAAGGATCTGTTTCGAATTAGAAAGAAATTCTAGATTCCTAATAGTGTCATCCTTCGAGTGCCTTCCCTTGAAAAGAGGGCAACCACAGCTCACCTTAGGGAGGTATGCTTTTATGAGAGCACCTTCACAGTGAGCCTTAAATTCCCAATGCACCCTTTCATTCGGCATGTATTGGATTGCTACTGACTTTGTCCTACCTAACTTGTTCCTAACTATTGGAAACTATTAATACTCTTGGAAACTATTAATAGAAGCTATGATCCTCTAACGTAGATGTGTGCATGATATTATGGTTGATGAATTTAGGAGTTGTGTTTAGTTAAAAGTGAATCCCAAACCTTATAGGGGTTGGTGGTACTTCACAACCCAGATAAAGACCCCATTGATCGAGGGATTGTCAACTTCGAACCATATGTAGAAAATAAATTCTTTTTTGTTAGTGGGCAAGGTTGGGGGTTCGACCAAAGTGAGAAAATAGGTGATTTAGTTAGCATTTCACATGCCTGGAGTGTTCCAAGTCAGTCGCTAGTCTCACTTTTTCCACATGCTCATTATTTTATTATTTTCAAGTTAACACTTTTCTTCTTGTGCAGTTCTCAAAGCTAATGATGTTCCCCCTTTGATTAAGAAGGAAATTTCTTACCCTAACAAGCAAAACCCTTGGCCTATTCCAGGCACTCGTTTAGTTAAGCAAAATTGCTTTTCTGAATGAGTGAAAGCCCTAAACTGCTCTATGCACTTGACTAGGAAGGAAAATTCCTGCCCTAACAAGCAAAAGCCTTGGCCCACTCCAGGCACTCGTTTAGGTAAGCAAAATTGTTTCTCTGAATGAGCGAAAGCCCTAGCCTATGTTGGCCCAAATGGTTTCACAACCATTGATTTTGATGATAACAATGCATAAGAAGGTCTTAAGTTCTAATGGTTTTAAAATTAAGCTTAAGACAGGTAAATTCCAGCAACAGCAAATCAATTGAATCAATCAAAGGCATAACGCAAGAATGAACACCAAAAAGAATCCATGTCAAAGCCAAATGAAGATCAAGTATAGACAAATAGGATTCTATGTAAGATTGATCCCAAGAAATGGTCATTTGTGATTAAAGGGCTTTAGGTTCATGCATTAACTTGGTAATAACTAAAAAGAACCTATTTGATCATGTTTAGAGTCTCTTGACTCGTTGGAATGACCCCTTAAAAATCAGGTCTTAAACTCTTTGTATCAATTTTCTGATGAAGAGCTTTAAGACGTCTTAAATATATTTAAGACGTCTGAAAACTGATTAAGACGTCTGAAATTTTATTTAAGACGTCTGAATCAAGTTTAAGACGTCTGAAATAGGCTTAAGACGTCTGAGGTATGAAGTCCTAAAATACACCTTCTCTGATTTTTTAAGACGTCTAAATCAGACGTCTGAAATGGACTTTATGACGTCTGAAAAATGTTTAAGACGTCTGAAATGGATAGACCTCAAATTACATCATCTCTGGTTTTTTAAGACGTGAGAATAAGATGTCTTAAAGAGGTTTAAGACGTCTGAAAAATGTTTAAGACGTCTGAATCCTCGTGAACAGTGACCTTGAAAAACCTCTATAGAAATCAGTCCTCTGGTTTTTTAAGACGCCTGACTAAGACGTCTTAAACAGAATCAGACGTCTTAAATAGATTTCAGACGTCTGAATCCTTCGAGACTGACCAATAACGGCTAGTTTTTCAAAAGGTCTTTTGAGCATTAAATGCCCACCAAACCATCTTTCCCGGCATTTATTGCTACAGAACGGTCATTTGGACCCCTTAGGCTATATATATATGAGTTAAACTCATTTATGGGTATTCATTGAGCAAAAAACAAGATCAATCATTTACAAGCCCTAATTTCACTTGTGAGCATTTTATTGAGATACAATCAATAGTTGAGTGAGCTTTTGATTTCTGTGTATCCACTCTTTTGAGAGAGTTTCTTGAGCACAAAAACATACTCAAATCTTCTTGTATTCAAGGGTTGAGAGAAACCCCATTTGTAAGCACTTGAAGAGTGTGTCTTGAGCAAGTGTTGGTGAAGAACACTTGGTGTTGTAAAGGTTTGCTGCTCCACCTTGAAGGAGAGTGATAGTGGATTGGTGAATCCTCAAGCGAGCTCTTGAGGCGAGGACGTAGGCGGGAAGGCCGAACCTCGTTAATATCGTTTGCATTCTCTTACTCTTTATCTCCTTATTATTGCTTGTTCTTGTATTTATCTTTACTTGCAATAATCTGATTTTTGAGTTTGCAATTATCTTTTTAATTGGCCAATAACCCTATTCACCCCCCCTCTAGGGTTATATATTTGGGACAACAATTGGTATCAGAGCCCAACCTCTAGCATTTGACATATTTGTCTTGCGAGGAACGATATGGCCAACTATAGTGGTAACGAATTCACCGAAGGACAATCGTCCAATAGACCACCACTTTTCAATGGAGATGCATCTCTATACAATTTCTGGAAAATTAGAATGCAAATCTTTATTCAATCCACTAGCTATGAGCTGTGGAATATCACTTCTAAGGGTCCCTTGATCCCTACTAAAGTGGTAGATGGAGTTACACTTCCTAAAGTACCACAAGAATACACCACAGCTGATCACAAATCCCTTGAACTTAATTCTAAAGCCATTGGGCTGTTATATTGTGCTCTAACTAATGATGAGTTTAGCAAAATCTCTAGGTGCACTAGTGCCAAAGAGATATGGGACACATTGGAGGTAACCTATGAAGGAACATCTCAAGTAAAAGAAGCAAAAATTAACATGCTTGTGTGTGAATATGAAATGTTCAAAATGAAAAAGGATGAATCTATTAGAGATATGTTTGCTAGATTTAATGCTATTATTAATCCTTTGAGTTCTCTTGGAAAGATTTACACTAACTCCGAATTGGTGAGAAAAATTCTTAGGAGCTTGCCTAAGCAATGGGATGTCCTCACCACCACTCTACTTCAATCAAAGGAGCTATCATCAATGACCTTGAGTGATCTTGATGGCAACTTAGTCACACAAGAACTCGCATTCAAAGCTCGTGAAATTGATGAAGGAAAGACTCCTAAGAGCATGGCTCTCAAGGCATCACAAGATGAAGAAGAACCACAAAGTGAAGAGTGTGAAAATGAGGAAGATGAGGACATTGCATTTATATCTCACAAGCTCAAAAAGTTCTTCTCTAGAAGAAATCAAGGAAGGAGATTCAACAAAGGTGACTCCTCCAAAAGGATTCCAAATAGAGGAGAGACCTCAAATAGAGAACCACAAATGTGTTTTGAATGCAAGAGGCCCGGACATATCAAGATAAATTGTCCTCAACTCAACAACAACTACAACAAGACGAGTCACAACAACAACAACTTCAAGGACAACAGAAAATTCAAGAAGAAGGCTTTCACCGTCACATGGGATGATGAAGCAAATAGTGATGAAGAAGATGAGGAGATTTCTTGTGATCAAGAAGTGGCTAACTTTTGTCTCATGGCAAAAGAAGATGAGGTAATCGAACCTAACTCTATTGATTATCCTATAGAAGAACCTCCTACTTATGAAGAACTACAAGATGCTCTTGAAGATACTTTTCTCGAATTAAAAAGATTTTCTCACAAAAACAATGATTTGAAAAAGAATGTCTCATCTCTTCAAGAAGAACTAAACGCTTTGAAAAACGAAAACTTAGAGTTGAAAAGCAAGATAGACTCACCCCCTACCATCTCTCAATCTAGTCTTGAAAGTGAAAATACTTCATTGAAAGAAAAGATTGAAGACTTGACTAATACCTTGGCCAAGTTTACCAATGGAAGGGATAACTTGGATAAGATATTAACTAGTCAAAGATGGTGCTTTGACAAGGCCGGAATTGGTTATCAAGAACATGTTAAACAAAAATCCTACATTAACTTCTTTCCTAAGCCTAAGGTTCCTAGCACATCTAAAATCTCATGTACTTATTGTAATAAGGAAGGACACAACATTTATACTTGTAACATGAGAAGAAGACCAAAAGGTTCCACCAAGAGGGTGTGGGTAGTTAAGGGAACCTCACCTCCTATGGCTAACCCCTATGGACCCAAGAAAGTATGGGTACCAAAGAGAGTTACTTGAACTTGTGTAGGTTTGCTTGAAGTCATCAAGCAATGAGAAATGGTTTCTTGATAGTGGTTGCTCAAGGCATATGACTGGTGATAGATCAAAGTTCGTCTCTTTGAAGCCTAAGGACGGCGGCTTCGTGACATTTGGAGACAATGCCAAAGGTAAGATAATTGGCATTGGCAAGGTTGGTAAGAATTCCTCTCTTTGTGTTGAAAATGTTTTATTAGTTGATGGTTTAAAGCATAATCTCCTTAGCATTAGTCAATTATGTGATAAAGGCTATAGAGTTACTTTTAAATCCAATAAATGCATAATTGAGGATGATCACAAGGTCCTATTCGTTGCATATAGGATTGGTAACATCTATGCTATAGAGTTTGAAGAAATCGCATTACAAAATGTACATTGCTTCTCCGCTTTAAATGAAAATCATTGGTTATGGCATAGAAGACTTGGACATGCTAGCATGGATTTGATTTCAAAACTTTCTAGGTATGAACTTGTAAGAGGTTTACCAAAAGCAAAGTTTTCAAAAGATGGAGTTTGTAGTGCATGCCAATTTGGAAAACAAACCAAGTCTTCTTTCAAAACAAAATCTCATATTTCAACTACTAGATCTTTGCAACTTATTCATATGGACTTATTTGGACCTATTGCTATTGCAAGTCTTGGAGGGAAGCATTATGCATTTGTAATTGTTGATGACTACTCTAGATATACATGGGTGTTCTTCCTTGCACACAAAGATGAGACTCATGCTACATTTATTGCATATTGTAGAAGAGTCCAAAATGAGAAAGGCTATACCATTACTCATGTTAGGAGTGATAGGGGGAGTGAATTTGTCAATAAGGATATTGAACAATATTGTGATGAAAATGGTTTTGATCACAATTTCTCCGCTCCTAGAACTCCTCAACAAAATGGTGTGGTTGAGAGAAAGAATAGATCACTTGAAGAAATGTCTAGAACCTTAATGAACATTCATTACCTCAATACTTTTGGGCCGAGGCCGTTAACACCTCATGTTATGTAATGAATAGAGTGCTATTAAGATCTAAACTTGGTAAGACTCCTTATGAACTATGGAATGATAAGAAACCTAACATAGGTTACTTTAAAGTTTTTGGTTGTAAATGCTTTATATTAAATGATAGAGATAAACTTTCCAAATTTGACTCTAAATCCGATGAAGGTGTGTTTCTTGGTTATTCTATGAAGAGCAAAGCATATAGGGTGTTTAATAAGAGAACTTTAACTGTTCAAGAATCAATGCATGTTGTATTTGATGAAACTAACCCTCTTGCTCCCAAGAGAAATGTGGATGATGATGATGATATAGGTACAAGCTTGCAAGAACAAGTTGAGAACTTGAATCTTAATGACAAGCAAGATCCACAAGACAAAGGCAAAGAGAAGGAAGAAGATGAAGTCATTGAAATCAAGAAACCGGAAGAAGAAGTAGAAATTGAAGACACTCCACTTCATCCGGATGTCACCAAGACTTGGAAATTTGTGAGGAATCATCCTAAGGATCAAATCCTAGGTGAACCCTCACGTGGGGTAAGAACTCGTTCTTCTATGAGAAATATTTGTGATCATCTTGCATTTCTATCTCAAATTGAACCTAAGAATATAAATGAGGCCGAAAGTGATGAATCTTGGATACTAGCTATGCAAGAGGAACTTAACCAATTTAAAAGGAACAAGGTTTGGACCTTGGTTCCTAGACCACATGACCATGGTGTTATAGGCACCAAGTGGGTATATAGAAATAAAAAAGATGAATCGGGTACCATTGTAAGAAACAAGGCACGACTAGTTGCCCAAGGTTTCAATCAACAAGAAGGCATTGATTATGATGAAACATATGCACCGGTTGCTAGACTTGAAGCCATTAGGATGTTACTTGCATTTGCATGCCATAAAGATTTCAAATTATTTCAAATGGATGTCAAGAGTGCTTTTCTAAATGGTTTTATTGATGAGGAAGTTTATGTTGAACAACCTCCCGGTTTTGAAAGTCATGAATTTCCAAACCACGTATTCAAATTATCAAAAGCTTTATATGGTTTGAAACAAGCTCCTAGAGCTTGGTATGAAAGACTTAGTGGTTTTCTAATCAAAAATGGTTTTAAACGAGGAAAACTTGACACCACACTTTTCATTAAAACCATTGATAAGGACATGCTTATTATTCAAATATATGTTGATGATATTATCTTTGGTTCTACTAATGTGAGTTTGTGTGAGGATTTTGCTAAAGTCATGCAAGAAGAATTTGAAATGAGCATGATGGGCGAACTCAATTTCTTCCTCGGATTACAAATCAAGCAAACAAAGGAAGGAACCTTCTTAAATCAATCCAAATATGTCAAAGATTTAATCAAGAAGTATGGATTGGAAGATGGAAGGAATTTCGCCACACCAATGAGCACTTCCATCAAGCTTGAGAAAGATGAGAAAGGTAAATGCGTGGATCAAAAGAAATATCGAGGTATGATTGGTAGTTTACTTTATCTCACCGCTAGTAGACCGGATATTATGTATAGTGTATGTTTGTGTGCTAGATATCAATCATGTCCTAAAGAATCTCACATGCTTGCCGTTAAACGTATATTTAAATATCTTAGTGGCACTATCAATCTTGGCATATGGTATCCTAAATTCACATCATTTGACATGCTTAGTTACTCCGATGCGGACTTTGCCGGATGCAAAGATGGTCGCAAAAGCACAAGTGGGACGTGTCACTTTCTTGGACACTCCCTAGTTTCTTGGTTTAGCAAGAAACAAACTTCGGTTGCTCTTTCTACAGCCGAGGCCGAGTATTTGGCGGCTGGAAGTTGTTGTGCACAAGTGTTGTACATGAAACAACAACTTGAGGACTTTGGATTTCATTATGATCATATTCCCATAAAATGTGATAACACAAGTGCAATCAATCTAACTAAGAACCCCATTCAGCATTCACGCACTAAACACATTGAAATTAGACATCATTTTATAAGAGATCATGTTCAAAGAGGAGACGTTGAGATTGAGTTTGTTGGTACGGAGCACCAACTAGCGGATATCTTCACAAAACCTCTTCAAGAAGATAGGTTTAATTTCATAAAACGTGAATTGGGTATATGCTTGTGTGATGAAGTGTGCTGATATTTGAAAATTTTTTCAAAAATTTCGTTTCAAGATGTTTAAGACGTCTTATTTATATTTCAGACGTCTTAAAGATTTTTCAGACGTCTTAAAACCTCCCTTAGACGTCTTAAAATCATGTCTGCCTTTGATCTAATTGATGGCTCTCTGGATTTTTCAGACGCCTGTTTCAGACGTCTGAAACAGGTTGTCACGTCTGAAATCATCGGGCTGATTTTTTTAATCCCGTGAATTTCAGACGTCTGAATCAGATTCAGACGTCTGAATCTGGTACAGCATTTCACTATTTCGAGCCCTAATCTTTCAAATCGTATCATTTTTTTTCGCGGGCTCTCCAACTTCCTCCTCCTATTCATCTTCCCAAACGGATATCCCTCTTCAACCAACCATCACCACCTTCTCCAATCGACACATCTTTTCAAGTTCTTCTTCTTCTACAAAAACCCTAACTCCCCATCATTCCTCACACCTACTTCTCTCTCTCTCGCGCTCAAACCCTCACCATTTTCCTCTCTTTCACCATGGTGAATTTGAAGAAGACGTCTTCCACCGCCGGCACCAAGCACGATCGTGAAGGGGATCCCATCCCTCCACCACCGCCGGTGCCGCCACCGTCCACCACCACCGACACAGGCTCATCTCGGAAGAAGCATTCCGCCGCCGGCACTGCAAAGGGCAAAGGCAAGGGCCCCCGCACTTCACGCGGCATCAAGAAGCAAGGCTCGTCTGCGCCTCCAAAAATTCCATTACCTCCTCCTGTTCGTGTTCCTCCTGGCCATCCAGACTACGACTCAGGCCGAGAACCCGACGAGGTTGAAGGTCAAGAACCGCAACAACCACAGGATGCTCCACCTTTGGTTCTCAATGACGCTATTCTCTACCGCTCCGATGCTGTTCGAAATCTCTATCTCACTCGATTTATGGATAGAAAGATCGTTTATCCAAAGGTACTTAAAGAACCTTTTCTTTCCAAATTTTTCCCCAACATCATCTCTCTCTTTCAAGCAATTGGATTGTATGAGTTTGTCTCCCTCTCTCTTCCTGAATATTCCAATCTAACTCAATTGTTTTATGCTAATTTCAAAATGGAGAAACTTGGTACGGGAACTTCCTTGGTTCATGGCACTCAAATTTCTCTCAATGCCTCTATCTTGAATCAAATTTTTCATATTCCAATGGGCGGTGTTGCTATTCAAGATAAGAATCAGTGGCCTCGTGTCGCTAATTTCGATAAGATGGCTGCCCTTCAACTCATAAGTGGTGATCCCACTATCTCTGCTGCTGTAAAGCTTCCCATAAATAAACTCACATTAGAAAGCAACATCATCCACAAAATTATCTCAAATAACATCTTGCCCAGAAGTGGTAGCCGAGACCATGTCTCCTACACCGATGTTTGTTTGATCTGGTACATCCTCACTCATACTCCGATCGATGTTGGCCACCTCATGATCTACCATATGGCATCCGCTCATAAGCATGCCAAAAGTCCTCTTCCCTACGGAGTTGCTCTCACTGCAGTTTTTCAACATTTCTCCGTCCCTCTCACATATGCTATTATCACTAAAACTCCTTCACACAAGGATGAGATTGGGACATACATGCTTGGGCTCATGGGTTATGAGTGCAAGGATGGGATTTGGGTTCCCAAACTTGCTGGTACTGCTCCTTCATCCTCTACTCGTCCTTCCTCCTCTTCCGTTCCTCCACCATCCACAGACCCCTCACTTGATGATCTTGATCCCCTTAGTTTTCACCCCACTGGTGAAGACGACTCCCCTTCTTCTGCCTCTCTTCACTCCTCTCCTTCTCCTGCTCATTCTCCTTCTCATCGTGCATCTTCACCATCTGGCCCTTCCATCAAAGACCTCTTTCTCTCTCTCTCCAAACAGATGAAGAGTTTAAAGAAGTACGTACATCGGAAGCTGGAAGGGATGCATGATTGCATAAATGATATATCTGTAGAGATGAAAAATCTCAAGGACGCCCAGCAGGATCTTGCCCAGCGCCTGCCTCCTCCACCTCCTGCCCCTTGATTCTTTTTTGATGTTGACAAAGGGGGAGAAAGTGTGTGATTTTGTGTTTTATGTTTTGGGGTGATTTTGGGTGTACATGGGTTTTGGGAATTATCAATATGATGAACTTTAAACACAATTGTACACATCTTTGAGTTATGATATGATATATTAAGCTGTTGGTTTATATGGGTTTATTGCCTGTTGGTTTACATGTTGGTTTATTTCATACTGAAATTCCATATATATGTAGCTATATGAATAGTCTTATCTTATGCACATCGATAGGGGGAGCATTATGCTGTGTATGCAATATTTAGTTGATTTATTTCCTCCCAAAGACATCTATGAATTGTCATCATCAAAAAAGGGGAGATTGTTGGCCCAAATGGTTTCACAACCATTGATTTTGATGATAACAATGCATAAGAAGGTCTTAAGTTCTAATGGTTTTAAAATTAAGCTTAAGACAGGTAAATTCCAGCAACAGCAAATCAATTGAATCAATCAAAGGCATAACGCAAGAATGAACACCAAAAAGAATCCATGTCAAAGCCAAATGAAGATCAAGTATAGACAAATAGGATTCTATGTAAGATTGATCCCAAGAAATGGTCATTTGTGATTAAAGGGCTTTAGGTTCATGCATTAACTTGGTAATAACTAAAAAGAACCTATTTGATCATGTTTAGAGTCTCTTGACTCGTTGGAATGACCCCTTAAAAATCAGGTCTTAAACTCTTTGTATCAATTTTCTGATGAAGAGCTTTAAGACGTCTTAAATATATTTAAGACGTCTGAAAACTGATTAAGACGTCTGAAATTTTATTTAAGACGTCTGAATCAAGTTTAAGACGTCTGTAATAGGCTTAAGACGTCTGAGGTATGAAGTCCTAAAATACACCTTCTCTGATTTTTTAAGACGTCTAAATCAGACGTCTGAAATGGACTTTAAGACGTCTGAAAAATGTTTAAGACGTCTGAAAAATGTTTAAGACGTCTGAATCCTCGTGAACAGTGACCTTGAAAAACCTCTATAGAAATCAGTCCTCTGGTTTTTTAAGACGCCTGACTAAGACGTCTTAAACAGAATCAGACGTCTTAAATAGATTTCAGACGTCTGAATCCTTCGAGACTGACCAATAACGGCTAGTTTTTCAAAAGGTCTTTTGAGCATTAAATGCCCACCAAACCATCTTTCCCGGCATTTATTGCTACAGAACGGTCATTTGGACCCCTTGGGCTATATATATATGAGTTAAACTCATTTATGGGTATTCATTGAGCAAAAAACAAGATCATTCATTTACAAGCCCTAATTTCACTTGTGAGCATTTTATTGAGATACAATCAATAGTTGAGTGAGCTTTTGATTTCTGTGTATCCACTCTTTTGAGAGAGTTTCTTGAGCACAAAAACATACTCAAATCTTCTTGTATTCAAGGTTGAGAGAAACCCCATTTGTAAGCACTTGAAGAGTGTGTCTTGAGCAAGTGTTGGTGAAGAACACTTGGTGTTGTAAAGGTTTGCTGCTCCACCTTGAAGGAGAGTGATAGTGGATTGGTGAATTCTCAAGCGAGCTCTTGAGGTGAGGACGTAGGCGGGAAGGCCGAACCTCGTTAATATCGTTTGCATTCTCTTACTCTTTATCTCCTTATTATTGCTTGTTCTTGTATTTATCTTTACTTGCAATAATCTGATTTTTGAGTTTGCAATTATCTTTTTAATTGGCCAATAACCCTATTCACCCCCCCTCTAGGGTTATATATTTGGGACAACAGCCTACTCTTGGCACTCGTTCAAGTAGCCGAATGTCTACCTGGATAGCCAAAGCCTTGGCTTGCTCTAGGCACTCGTTCAGCTAGGTAAAATGCTTACCTGGATAGCAAAAGCCATGACTCCAGGCACTCGTTCAGGTAAGCAAAATGCCTACTTGGAAAGCAGAATTCCTCTCCCGTTCCAAGCACTAGTTCATGTAAGTAAAATGTCTCCCTGACGAATAGAAGCCCTGGTTCGTTCCAGACATTTGTTTGGGTAGTCGCTAAAACTTGGTTGTTTTTAAGCCATGGTGAGATTATTAAAAATGTATAAGCAATCTATTTTCAGCGATTGTTTGAGCATCAGACAAAAAGCAAAACAAATCACTATAGTAGATTTTTATTAAGTCCTAACAACTCAACTAAACTGTGTTCTATTACAAAGTTTTTACAAGCATGGAGGATGCAAAATAAAGCCATGAATTGTTGTGGGGTCATTCTTCAGCTGGGAACTCAATCATCAGTTGTGCTGCATCTACTTCAGGAAATTTTTAACTGACCTGCTTCTTGTAGTCCTTAAATCCTACCTAGTATTCATCTGCAGATGCACTTCTGATCTCGACTCAAAACTCATTAGAATTTTTGAATGCATCCATAGCTTTTTCTCCAGCATTTTTTAGGTCAGCTAAAGCCTTCTTCAATTTTTTCTCAGTATCCACATGCTTTAGCTTGGAATCTGTCAAAGCTTTCTCAATAGCAAATCACACACTTTTAGATTTCTCAAGCTCACTCTCAAGAGTACTCACCTTTTTATGGTTGGTGGATATGTGCGAAGAAATTGCCGAACCAAGCATAACAGCCTACCAAAGCAGAAGTTACTAGTAGGATTAATGAAAGTTTGCAATGGGACTTTACCTCTTTATTGAGATTCGATAAAATCATTTTTAAATGCTTACCTCAAAGGCCTGTTGGTGGAAGGAATTAACGAGATCCCTCATATTAGTGTCCAATACCTTCTTCAAGTGTTTTTCTGGGAAGCACTCATGAACGAAGAGCTTAGCATTGTTAGGGCGAGAAAAGATAGACTCCATTTAGGGAAGTTCCTCAATATAACCCTTTGGTCGCGCTGATTCCTTCGCTTTAACCAATGAAGGTCTCCGTGCAGGGGATTTTCTAGTCCCCGCAAATCGATTTGGCTCGACAACTTTCAGTTTTTTTTTAGGGTCGTTCAGAGTTTCCCTTCTATTGCCTTTTTGCTGTAAGCTTTAACATAGCAACCCTTTCTTAGTCTGGTATCCCTGAAAAATGATATAAATATATCAATCTACAACAATAGTGATGAGACTCAGGTTGTTCAACCCTGTTAAAAGCGCCCCAGCAAGCTTTACCTATGTTTTCCCCTTTAAGTTCCTTTCCTCTAGACCTACCTATCCTGATGACGTCTTCTCCTTTCTCTCCTCTCTCAAAGTCGAAGTCAAGGGCGATTGAATAAAGGGTATACGTGATAGACTTGAAGAGGAACAGGTAGTCTCTATCTGGCAAGGCGAGCACCTCCTTTATTCTTTGTTTGTATTTCTTCTTCAAGGGAGGAATGCCATTAGCTCTAAGAACTACACAAGAAGTAAAGTGTTAACTTCAAAATAACAAAATAATGAGCATGTGGAAAAATTGAGACTAGAGACCGACCTAGAACACTCCAGGCACGTGAAATACTGACTAGATCACCTACTCTCTCACTTTGGCTGAACTCCCAACCTTGGCCACTAACACAAAAGAATTTATTTTTCCACATGTAGTTTGAAGTTGACTTTCCCTCAATTAATGGGGTCTTTATCCAAGTTGTGAAGTACCATCAGCCCCTATGAGGTTTGCGATTCACTTTCAACCAAACACAACTTCTAAATTTATCAACCATAATATTAGGTTTACATCTATGCCAGAGGATTATAGCTCCTATTAATAGTTTCCAAGAATTAGGAACAAGTTGGGTAGGATAAAGTCGGTAGCAATCCAATACGTGCCGAATGAAAAGGTACATTGGGAATCTAAGGCCCGTTGTAAAGGTTCTCTCATAAAAGCATACCTCCCCAAGGTGAGCTGTGGTTACCTTCTCTTTAGGAGAAGGCACTCGAGGATGACACTATTAGGCATTTGGAATTTCTTCCTAATCCGAAGTAGATCCTTCTTAGTTATGGTACTAGAATGGGCTAATGGCTCAGAAAGATTGATCTTTATTTGCACTTCGTCAATGTCAACCCCACTACTCCCGACGAATTGGTCGACCTTAATTGAGGAGTTTGTTTAACTAGCCTTGTGAACATGATTAGTAAGACCACTACTAGGGGGAGACGAAGTGACGCTTAAGGAGGCACTAGTAGTGATAGCATGATTAACAACTGAGTTAACTTCGATGAATTCACTAAACTCATTATCAAACATTTTTTAGCCCAAAGGGCATGACTTCATGGTAGTACAAACCTCTCTTAGTGATGAACAATTTCTTCTCTTGGTTAGAAGGATTAAGCTTGATCTGGTCATAGCCTGAAAAGGCATCCATGAAAGTGAGTGGCTCATGTCCTGCAGTGGCGTCCACAAGTTGGTCGAGTTTGGGGAGTGGAAAGCTATCCTTAGGACACGCTTCATTCAAATCAGTGAAGTCTATGCAAACTCCCCACTTTCCTTTTTTTTTTTCGAACTACCACCATGTTGGATAACCAATGGACTTCTCAGATAAACCCTGTATCGAGCAATTTTTGCACCTCCTCATTGATGATCCGATTTCGTTTTGGGGCAAACTTTCTTTGCTTTTGCCTTACCGGAGGATGATTTGTATTCACATTGAGTCAATGTAGTGCCATACTAGGGTCTATGCCTAGGAGGTCTTCGTGGGTCCATGTAAAGACATCATACTTTTGCTGCAGAAAAGTGATAAGCTGAGCTCTTAGATCTTCAGAAAGTAGAGCCCAGATTTGGACCGTATGGTCTTGGTGATCTAGGTGCACTGAAATTAGGACTAAATTTTTGAGAGGCATTGTGCTCGAATCGTCCCTAAATTCTCCACTGTTGAGCTTGGCAAACTATAATTGCTATTTGGTGGCAACTTTGATAGCAGTCATAAAGCATGATCTCGCCATTGCTTGGTCCCTCCTAACTTCTCCAACTCCATTCTCAGTGGGGAATCTCATTAGCAAGTAGTAAGTAGAGGTGATCTCCTTTAAAGAGTTTAAGCATGGCCTACCTATAATGGCATTATAAGTAGATGGACAATGAACCACTAGAAATCTACTAGCATTGTAACTTGGTGGGGTTCATTTTCGGTTGTGAATAGTAGGGAAATTTTTCCTAATGGGTGTACAGATTCTCCGCTAAAACCAAGCAATGGAGTTTACACTGGTTAGAGCTTAGCGATGTCAATTTTCATTTTCTCAAAGGTTGGGAGAAAAAGGATATCAACTGCACTTCTACTGTCAATCAGGACTCTCTTGGTGCTGAAATTGGTAACAGTGAATGTTACTACTAGTGCGTCACCATGGGGGAGGTGAATTCCCTTCAAATCTTGTCTCGAGAAGGTTATGAGCTCATCATCTTGAGAACCAGGGGCAATATTGAGGATGTCCTCGGGTGGACCTCTTTTTGCCTTGTGTAAATGAACACAATGAGATGAAGTGGAATCCTTCCTGCTCTGAACCATGGGTTTTGATCGCCTTTTTTAAAAGGAAGAGATTTAAATAAATAAAAATCTGTTTTTAAAGTTCACAAAAACAAATAACAAAAGCAAGAAGTTGCCATCTCATTTTTAAAGAATAAGGAAAACCATAAGATCAATTTAGAGAAAACCTTTTAAAACTAAACAAAATGACTCAAATTTTAGGAAAAAGCAAGTCGTAACAAACCAAAGAAGGGATTTAGAGACTAATTTACAATGTGGGAAGGTTTTAGGAAACATCCTATACGCACCCACATCACCTTAAAAAAAGGTCTCTTAATTTGTATGGGCTATTTCAATTACTTCCTAAAAAATAAGTCACTATGCATATAAAAATAACCATCCATGCATTCATATTCATCTATATACATCCATATAAGAATAAAGATATATGGAAAGCAATAAATAAAAAACAAAAGAACAAAAGAATAAGCAAAAAGAAAGAAAAGAAAAGAAACCTAGGATACTTAGTATCCTCGGGCGGACTTGAACATCAAAAGAGTACCTACGTACCCCACATACAAAGATGTAAGGATAAAAGTTCACGTAGTTCAAACAAATAAGTTGGGGGAAGAGTTTTATTCCCCATAGGACTCTATTAGAATCTAATCTATAATTAAACTCTTACTTTGAAAATAATTTGCTTTGATGAAAACAACTTTAGTTTAATAAACTAGTTTGATTTAGGATAAAAAAAACTAATAAAATCCTATGATTAATAAAACTTAGGGGAGCATGCAATATCACATTAGCATTTATATCATGGTATTAGTTTGAACATGTTAGAGAAAGTCCAGAATCATACCTGATAGAACCGTAACAAGCTCTATTTCACCTTAACAAACTCTGGCAGGGGTTCACTCGAATCGCTCCACAAATGACTCCCTAAGCTTTCTAGGACGAGTGGTTTGTTCAAGAAGGCACCCTTAATTGAGTGTTTTCTTCGAGCTAGACACTCGAACCATAAATTTGTTCAGGAAAGTTCAACTGAGACTTGGTAAAGAATGAAGGAGGCGAGGACCCTTATTTATAAAAGAGTTAGGAAGACGTATTATTCTTTTCCAACAGATGTGGGATCAAAAAGAACGTAAAAAACCCTTACTCCCTTTACCCTACAACATTAGCTACTTTAAGAGCCTATTTGGGCATGAAAACATTAGAATTGGAAAATGTTCATTAGACATAAAGTTGTAGAACTTTAAAACACCTTTTTAACAAGACCAATTTCATCCAAAACTGACTTTTGAGTCAAAAGTTATAGTAAAAATACGAAATCTGATTTTAGAGAATATTTTGGATGAAAATCGTTCTAGAACTCTCTATTGCTCTTTCATCCAAATCCGACTTTCGAGTCAAAAGTTACAGTAAAAATACAAAATCTGGTTTTAGAGCATATTTTGGATGAAAATTGTTCTAGAACTCTTTATCGCTCTTCCAACTATGGGCATTTGAAATTATCATATTAAAACTCTAAATCATCCAACAAAACTTCCTGAGCATGAATCAATTAGTATAATATGCATAAATAAAAGGTGGAGAGGTGTGGAATTAGGGGATGAAAATGGGGTGTCTACACCCGCTAGCGAACTCTCCATGTATTACATTAATTTGGTCATTAATTGGCCTATTTTCATATTCTAGATAACATTCTTCCCTATGGCCAGCCTTTTTTTTGCATCGCAGTGCTGACCTCGATCTGCTAAGTGCTTCTGCAAGTAACCCCTTTTAATTAGGGTTTCGATCTTGTGAGTGCACCAAATTTCACCACGTGCTCATTTTTTACTTGTATTTTACCTGCTTTTGGTTCTGAAAGGGCCCAGGACCAATTTTGTTGACCAGAGAAAGGTTCGGAGTTAGGGTACATGTTGAGAAGGTGTTAGGCATCCAATAATTCCTGGTAATAAACCAGTCTTCATTTTGCATTCATTGACCATGTTTAGTATTTTAATTTAATTTGGATCACTCATATGTCATGCAATAATTAAAATACACACAAATGACATATTAATCAAATAAACAATAAATATAATTTATACAATTCTACTATCAAATATAAATTTGTACCTCTTGAAAATGAAATTGATTAGTGTTGAACCATCCCTCACGTACACTATAAATTTGGCAACGTCCCTTCCATTGAGCCAAGTAAACTATTTCCCTTCCTCACAAGTCATCTCTCTTTTATTTTCTCTCAATGCAACTTCTCTTTTTTTTTTTTTTTTTTTTTTTTTTTTTACTATTTTCCTTGCAACAACTCTCTTCCCCAAGTCTCTCTTTCTCTCTATTTTCTCTCAAAATATCAACATTCCCTCTTGACCCTCTGATTTTTTTGGTGTCCTTGAACTCTCCCAACCTCTTGCTATTTATAGGGAAGAATCAAAGTGCAAGCTTATTCAGTTACCTAATTTCCCCCACCATTCCCCACTTCTTTTATTTTTGCCATCCTACACATCTCCCATTTACCTAATTTACCCCACCATTCCTCATTTCTATCCCTTCTTGAAGTGGGTTTCTCACTTAAAAAGAAAAAAAGTTGTTGAAACAGTGAAGTTACCAGTCAATCTGAGATAAGTTGGCTGCCAGTAGAAATAAAGTTGATAGTCGTTTTAAAGCAAAATAGTATCAGATTTTTATCACTTGAGTTAAGTGGTGGATGAATCACTTGTGATAAATGTTGGATATACCACTTCTATCCTTTCTTGGAGTGGGTTTCTCACTTAAAAAGAAAAGAAGTTGTTGAAACAGCGAAGTTACCAGTCAATTTGAGATAAGTTGGCTGCCAGCAGAAGTAAAGTTGACAGTCGTTTTGAAGCAAAACAGCATCAGATTTTTATCACTTGAGTTAAGTGGTGGATGAATCACTTGTGATAAATGGTAGATACAACACTTGGTAATGGTGGATAAATTCATCAACACTTCAAATGTTAGGTAAATGTAAGCCTATATAAAGAAGGCTTTGGTTAGAGATAATGAACACAATTGAGAGGGAATGAGCCCAAATGAATGATATATGAATGAGAAGGGTGAGATGGGTGAGAAGGGTGTATAAGGAGAACTCTACTTAATTGGTCTTATATACATATACACACACATTTGTATGCACTTAATCTAATTGCTTGCTTTGCTCTCAGAAAAGAGACCTAGGTTGACAATAAATATCACGGACCTCATCATCGAGAACTCACCATCAAATATAGGGACAAAATGGGGTGTCACAGATCTCTTCCTTCAACTTAGAGTAATCATCTGTGGTGTGTCCATGGTCTCTGTGGAACTCGCAATATTTAGTCTTGTTACGACTAGTAGACTGCTTCAGCCTAGGAGGCCACTTGACATAGTCCTTCGATTTAATTGTTGGTAGTACTTGCAAGATGGACTTGTTCAACGAGGTGAATTCCTAGAGATGAGGTGGTGTCTTAGGATGCATGTTTGACCTACCACGGTCCTCACCTCTTCGTTTAAAGGTGCCACTCTATTTTGGTCTTCCTTTTTCAGGCTCACTTTGCTTGTGATCTTGCACATCGACTTCTTTGTCCCTCTTAGTGTTGAATAGGTCATTTACAGCAACATACTTCTCTACTCTTTCTAATAGGTCCACTATTGTGGTAGATGGCTTTTTAGAGAGGGAGAAATTTTTTTTGACACCCTAAACTCGTTAATTAGGGCGGCGATAGCCACCTTTTCCTCCGTATTGTCAATCTCTAGTGTCGTTGTATTAAAACGCCGAAGGAATTCTTTAAGTGACTCTTCATTCTTCTACTTTAGGGTAAATAAGTGCATGGTAGCTTTGCGTTGTCTCTTGCTACTCTAAAAATAGTTCATGAATTGCTTCCCAAGTTAGGCGAACGTGATAATTGATCTAGGCTTTGGCTTGTTGTACTAAGTGCGAGCCGCTTTCTTAAGTGTAGTTGGAAAAGCGTGACACATGATTGCATCTGGAGCCCCGTGGAGTAACATCATGGTCTTAAATGAATTAATATGATTGCTAGGATCAACAGTACCATCATAGACATCGAATTGTGGCATACGAAATTTTGGCAGAAGCAGTTTATCCATTATCTCCTAGGTAAAAGGGGGCTCAGTTTCAAGGAGATCATCCAGATCGGATGTACTCTTACCTTTTACGACTTTAATAACTGCTCTGAGCCGTGCATCAAGGTCCTTTATCTTTTTGTCACAGAGTTGGCCTGCTTTGAGATTTTTAACCTTTGCTTTAGGGTTTTATTGGGTAGGCCTATTTTTAGGTCGGCGATTGGCTTCTTTGATTGGGCTTCAAGAAGCACCACTACTATCTTCTCCTTCTTGTCTTGGACAATGCTCTTCTCTCTGGCAATCTATTTCATGACTTGTATTCTGGAGATAATTCCTTAATGACCCATAATAGTTTTCTGAACGATTTGGACTCTGATCAAAAGTTTCCTAAGTACGGGCAGTGAACTTCTCAATCATATGGTAAATCAGGTCTATTTTTTGCTCTAATAAATCCATTCATTGCCGTTCAGGTGAAGCTACTTACTGATAACCATCAGATGCTCTCCCGTTTTCAATGACACGAGGATTTGTCTCACGAAAGCGTACGTCACCTCTCGGCTGAGGGTTTCACTCTGCATTTTGCACATTTATATTCACAGAGCCTTGAGGTGATTGTTTTCTAGTGCCAAATTATGATTATCTTCAATTCGTTTGGATCGTGTACTTACCATAGAGAAGGAAATTGAAATCGTTTCCCAAAGACGACGCGAAACTATTGATGACGAAAAATAGACAATAGTTAGTATTCACATAATCCTTTTACACTCCTTATGTGTACCTACAAAACAAGGGCTTAAGCGACTAATGGGTAACCAGCAGGAGACTCTTCGATGCTTAAGTTAGTAAGCGAAGCAAGAGAATAGTATTGACTAAAAAGTTGTGCGTACCTTGCATATGTAGAGAGGCTCCTTATTTATAATGATAAGAACCCTTCTCCCAATTAAGTAAGGAGATTAGAGTCGTAGGCAAATTGGGAGAGCTTCTAATTAGGTTAGACAAACTTATCTCTATCCTTTAGTTGCCGAATCCAAATAGGAGTGTAATTGCTAGATATATGGAGAATTACATGGTAATATGTTTAGAGAGAAATATGGAAAGTAAAATAAAACATATATAGGAAATAGGTTGGCCTTTAGGTGACCTGAAAACTAAGGTGTCTTGATAACTGCAAATCACCTTACCTCTCTACGTGTCAACCTAATATTGATGGGGTTTTTTTTTTTTTTTTGATGAAAGAAGAAATATTATTAATTAGAATAGTGAGTATAACGATGTAATGTAACACTATAAGCATCTTCTTTACAAATATCCCACAAACTAGAAGGAAAACTATTCTCCTGTACAATAGGATTATCAAGAGTGTGACCAAGATGAGCTGTATATTCCACTACACAATTAGCCTGTCTAAAGACATGATGAAATGAAATACTCTCAAAGAATCTAGATAGATATCTTATATCCTGAAGAAGAGTCCTCACATGCCAAGGGTGATTTAATGCTGCCGAGAAAATCCTGATAATAACTTGTAAATCCTTTT
Organism: Liquidambar formosana; assembly: GCA_039720395.1. Lineage (NCBI taxonomy): Eukaryota > Viridiplantae > Streptophyta > Magnoliopsida > Saxifragales > Altingiaceae > Liquidambar > Liquidambar formosana. The sequence goes on along the minus strand of CM077828.1, from coordinate 11,390,596 downwards.
CAACTTGAATCTTCTTATAACCTTTTTCTTTAGCATAAATAGGACATTGTGAAGAGCCATACACTTTGAGACTAAAACAGAAGCATTATGTAAATTAAATGTCGAAGCTCCAAGAAGACGACCTTCATGATTTCTAATGACAAAGCCACCATCACTAGATTTCATAGATAGAATCCTTAAGCTATCAAAATTAATTTTGATCCAATCTGTTGGAGGATGAATCCAACGCACATACCTGCAATAAGACTTAAAACGAGGTGGAGATGATGCATAACCAAACTAAAAAACAGAATTAGTTACATGATAATATCTGAATAAATCATTAAAGTAAAGAGATGCCATATGAAGAACCTGTGTTGGATTTGGTTTTAAACCAGTAAAAACAACTTGATTCCTGTGGTTCCAAATGTTCCATAGCAAAATCACAATCTTCTTAAAGAAATAATCAAATTTCTCATAAAATACCTTGCTATTAAGTTTAAGAAAGTCCAACTAGTCCACTAGCCTCCCTTAAAACTGAATAGGAGTAGGGCAATATAAACAAACATAATCCCAAATGAATTTGGTAAATATGCAATTCTTAAAAATATGATCAATATTCTCACCATCTAAACCACATAATGGGCAATCAATAGGAATAGAGCATCCTCTTAGTCTCAAAAATTCCGAAGTAGGGAGATAATCACGAATTAAGAGCTATAAAAAGAAATGTATCCTAGGGAGTAGCTTTAAGTTCCATATTCATTTGAGAAGTCCAGCCTTAGGATGAGGCTCAATAAAAGAATTAGCCAACCAAGTAGCGAACTTTACCGAAAAGTTCCCATTAGTTGAATAACCCCAACAAAAAGAGTCTTCCAACTCATGATTAGGAATCGGGATACTATAGATATCTCTAATAATATCATGAGATAATATACCTCTAAGATTATCTAAATTCCAATACTGAGTAACTTCATCAATGAATTGACAAACTTTAGCATTCTCATCAATATATTGTCTATTATTAGGATCAATAACATCAATTAGTGGATAATTATACACCCAATTAGCTTTCAAAAACAAAATAGAGTGGCCATTACCTACAATCTATCTCATACCTTTTTTAATCAAAACCCATTGACCAAGAATACCTTTCCAAGTAGATGATGCATTTTTACCTGCACGAGCATAAAAAAATGAAGAATGATAAAGATATTTATCCTTCATAAGTTTAAACCAAATATTGTTAGGGTCAGTAAGAATACGCTAGCCTAGTTTGGTAATCAAAGCATCATTAACATCTTCCATACGACGTAACCCCAAGCCAACTTCAGATTTGGGGTGACAAATTTTATGCCAAGTTATAAAGCGATAGAATCTTCACCACTATTGTTACTCTTATTATCCCACAAAAATTTATAGTTCAATTTATCTAAATCTCAAGCCGATGATTTAGGAAACTTAAAACAACTCATACTATGAATTGGGACTAAAGAAGAATTAGCCCTCATAAGAGTAATTTTATCTGCACGAGATAGAAACTTAGAGAACCATGCTTGAATTCTAGATGAAATCTTGTCTGTAATACCTTTGAAAGGTCTTTATTAACTTTCCTTTTAATAATAGGACAGCCCAAATATTTTTCTAAATTATTAGTCCAAGGAATGACAAGCCAAGCATTAAGATCCTCTTTTTTACGTCTATCCACATTATGAGAAACACAAAAGTTAGATTTATGCAAATTAACAAGCTGGGAAATCGACAAATAATTTTCCAAAATAGCTTTAATATTAGAACAAGCCTTATGGGATGCCTTAGAAAAAAATGATACAATCATCTGCAAACATAAGAGAGGTAATTGAATCGCTACCATTGCAAAATTTAATTCCAACATTTGATTTAGGAGTATGTGCCATCTTAGTTAAATTCCTAATTAAAACTTCAGTACACATAATAAAAAGATATGGGAATAAAGGGTCACCTTGACGCAACCCTCTAGATGGAGATATTTGTCCCTCAAGAAATCCATTGATTAAGACAGAATAAAACGCTGTTGAGATGCATTCCATAATCCAGTTAATCTATTGCTCACAAAATCCAAAACTCATAAGAACTTTCCTTAAAAAATTTCATTCAATTCGATCATATGCTTTTTCCATATCAAGTTTAGCAGCTATGAGACCTGTTTTACCCTTATGATTATCAATTTTAAGCAAAAGCTCATTAGCAATAAGAATGCTATCACTAATTAGCCGATTTAGCACAAAAACACCTCCCAGGGGAGAGATAATTTTCTCTACAACAATCCGCAATCTATTAGCCAAGATCTTAACAATTATTTTATAACATACATTACACAAACTAATCGATATAAAATGTGAAACCATATCAAGATTGCCCCCCTTAGGGATAAGAGTAATGTAAGTCTTATTTAATTCCCTAAGAAGATACCCATGGTAAAAGTAACTTTGAATCATTTCTGTACTTGATTTACCAATGATATGCCAAAATTTCTTATAAAAAATAGCTTGCAACCCATATGGTCCAGGAGCTTTAAGGGAGTCCATCTGATTTAATGTTTCAAGTATCTCCTTTTCTAAAACAGGTTGAGTGAGAAACTGATTATCATATTCATCAATACAAGATGAAATAGTACTAAACATAGTATCCCAAACAAAAGAAGAAGATTGAGCATTCCCAAATTGAAATCTCAAAGAAAAATCTTGGATAAAAACTCTAGCTATATCAACTTGTGAATCATACCAAAAGCCATTGTTGTCTTTAATTTTCCAAATTTTATTTTTCTTATTCTTTACTATAGCCATAGAGTGAAAAAATTTAATATTACGATCACCTAATTGGATCCATTGACTATGAGCTTTTTGGAACCAATGCAGCTCCTCTTGGGCAAGAAGATACTCATATTGAGATCTCAGAATTCTTTCATTATGAATAAGTCCATGATCAAAAGGATTCTCCATAATAGCCTGTTGGGCAGAATTAAGTTGGGCATATGTCTCCTTAATTTTAAAATGCAAGTTTCCAAAAACATTTTTATTCCACAGTTTCACAAATTTTTGAAAAGATTCAATTTTGCATACCAATTGGAAAGCCTTTGACCCAATGACTTGTACATCCCAAACCTGTTTAACAATAGATTCCAATTGAGGAGAAAGAAGCTATATTGCTTCAAAACGAAAAGGTCTTCGTTTATTTACTATCCAAAGATCAGTAGACAGAAGTATAGGGCCATGATCTGAGCCTACAATGGAAAGGTTCTCAACTCGAGCATCTTTATAGACATTGCACCAAGTAGAATTAGCTAAAACCCGATCCAACCTCTCATAAATCATAGCCCAATCACTCCTTTTATTGTACCAAGTATAGGACAAACCATGGAAACCAATATCCATCAAACCACATTGGTGGCAAAAAATACTAAACTCATTCATACGAGATGAAGAACCAGAAGAGCCACCAATCTTTTCAGATGGGTTCATAATTTCATTAAAATCTCCAATAAGCATCCAAGGTTCCTTAATATATTTAGCAATATCAAGTAAGTCATTCCACAATAATTTTTGCTTGACATGTTGAGGGTAACCATAAACACATGTTAAGTGCCAATGGAAATTGGTGCATGGATCAAACACATCAACATGTACTGAAACGAGAGCAAGTACCCAGAATATCAATTGAGCATAAAGAGTTATGCCACATCAACCATAGACCACCGCTATAACCTTCGGAATTAATATAAACATACTTATCAAACATAAGTTTCTTCAAGAGCTTGGCAATTTTATTTTCATTAACACGAGTTTCCATCAAAAAAATAATATGAGGAGATTTTTCCTTAATTAACGAACATGCCTCATGCAGAAAGCTTGGCCTTCCAGCCCCACGAATATCCCATGCTAAAATCCTCATTTTATTGTACTAAATTTAAGTATTTGAGGTTCCTCCCTCATATTGTGGTCTACTCGCAGCTAAGTTCCTATTCAAATTGTTTCTGAGGTCCATTTTCATATTTCGATCCACCTGCATTAGTATGTAACAAATAAAACTGATCCTAAAAGAAACAGAGTCCACCTTCAAACCTGTGCACATAGAATAAGAGTTCAGGTCCCAATGAAAATAATTAATTCGAATTACAACAGTCATACCTGGATGATCTTCATTAGCTATAACTTGTTTTATCAATAAGTTCCATTGACTGGGTCAAGGTATTAACTAGCCATAGCAACCCATCAGAAAAATCTATAGTTGGGCCAACCATTGTAAAAGTGTCTTTACTAAAAATGGGATTGTATTGGGCTTTGGAGGCCCAAATTCCCAGATTCCTATTAGTATCCATATTTAAATTAAGGGAACGGCTATTGCAACCCCATAAACATATAAGTTGCACCCCCAAATTTTTTAATTAAAAAAATTATTATGTAAAATTACCAAAAAGGGCTCCTTCCTCTTCTCTCTCTGGCACCCCACACTACAAGAAAATTAAAATTAAAATTAGAATTAAATAAGAAGGTGTAGTCAAAATGAAGATGTTAAGATGGATTAATGGCAATACAAGAAAATATAGAATAAAATAATAAACACATTCGTGAGATTTTAGAGGTGGCACCAATTGACAACAACAGAGGGAATGGGGTCCAAGTGATTAGGTCATCAGCAATGAAAACTAATGGAAGCACAAGTTCGGAGAAGAGATTTGATTCAAGTTGAAGGTGCCAAAAGGACAAGAGGATGGTTAAAAAAGAATGTGGCTTGAAGCAATGAGTAAAGCCATAGTTAAAGAGGATTTAATTAAGGATATAGATCTAGATACAGCTAAATGGTGAAAAAGTATCATGCAAACAATCTCAAGTAATTGGTGAAATGAAGCTTGTTGAGTTGAGTTGATTTGAAATCCCAATGTGCAGTATAACTCTGCCCCTGAATACACTAAATATAAACAGTGGATGCAGACAACTCAGTCCAACCTATAATGAGCCACTTCTAAACAAACTATAGCTACTGGAAAATCCTTCAGGATTCTAAAACATTATTGTTTAGGTACTGATATATAGAATTAATCTGCAATTATAATATCAAAAGAAGGCAGTTGAGCAAATTTCAGGATTCCAAAACAGAACTAAAGTAAATGCTGTCTCAAAATTTTCTTCCAAGAAAAAAAAAAAGAAAAAAAAAAAAAGAAAACAGGATTCAAAAGGGTGACATTTAGTAAAATTGATAATCTCACAAGAGTATTAATTATTTAAATTTAAATGACTTGGAAACCCTTCGAGAATTTCTCAAAACAAGAATATACAAAGGGAATGAATAATGAAAATACTAATAATGAGGTAACACTGATTGGCTAAAGAGAAAGTAAGACATACATACCTGATGCGGGTAGTGAGGAGGAAGACCTCACGAGGACATAGCAAATATCATATCAGTGGTCAAAATTCCATGATTTGCAGAAACTAAAGACAATTTAATAAATACCCATATGGAGATGAACCTCATAATTGGCTGTAAAAAGAAGAAAGCATATGTTTTGACCATGAATTACAGGAATCAAAACCAATCCCAAAAGCAAACACACCTTTCTATGGCATCTTTTCTATTAAAAATTTGAGATTGTGAGGCAGCCTGGCAAGTTTTGAACCCTGCATAATCCAGCAACAGATACCTGATTTTAGTCTTTTATTTTATTTTATTTTTTGTTCCCTTTAACCAAAGCTAACTTACAAAACAAGATAAACACTATCTCCAAACTAGAAGAATCTCGTTAAATGAAATTGCTACAAATATAACTGAAAAAATAAATACCACATCACAGGGTAAACAACACCCCCCCTCCCCCACCAAAAAAAAAAAAAAAAGAACAAATAGACTTCTTGAAGATTTTACCTCACGGCAATGGTAGTTTGGACCAGGAAGTTGAGTGGAATATTAGAATGTGATTCGTCGCCAATTTTCTCACTAATTATCCAAAAAAATTCCTGCTTCCATATCATTTCAATCAGCAAATAATTTCTAAAACATGAAAGAAATATTTAGATGCACAAAATAATCACTTACAACTAAAAATGCCAGAACCCTGCACCATACTAGAACTGTGGCAAGAGGAACTAAGAAAATAGTTCCAGCCGCTTGTCTATAAAAGATGAACACTGATTTCTTAGTTCTGTCGCTTGTTTGTAAAAGATGAACACTGAGCTTGAATCAGACCCCCAAAATGCTGCAACCTTTGGACAGACAGAACTCAAGGTAGAATGAACTCGACAAAGTGAGTTCTCTTCCCCGATGTAGTTGATTGCTTTGCTTGTCTAGTTCATAGTTGTTGATTCACAATCTATTGAATCAAAAGAAGGTTCCTTTTTCTTTTGTCTCACACCAGTAGTTGATATCCAAAAATCATAAGAGTGGCGCACCCGTATCCATCAGATTTCAAAAGAAGACGATGAGAGAGAACGAGAGAATGGCGCTGGAAGATATGACGAAACCCTCACTGGACAAGAAAGCTCACGAAGCCCTCACAGTATTCTCACGAAACCCTCAGAGATTGATTAGATTTGGGAGGTAGAGACATTTGCCCTAGAGAAAGTCAGATGTTAGAAGAAAAGTGTGTTTGGGCAAAATGGAAGGTAAAGCAACCAAAAAGAGAAAAAAAAAATATATAAAATTTCAGTGAGAGAGGCAAAACGCCCGGCAATATTTTCACGGAATTGCTACGTTTTTAACAGTGTGTATAATACGTCCGTGAATAGGGTAATCTCGGGCATCATTCACGACGTACAAATAAGGTTGTAAAAGATAGTGAGATTCCTGGTCTTTTTTTAACGATGTGTTTTGCACGTCGTAAAAAGGCATTTCTCGGGGACATCATCTACGACGTGCAAAACACGTCTTAGTAACTGTCATTAACGACGTGCTTTATAAGCAAGTCGTAAATTCTATCTATGTAAGACCTTTCAACGACACGCTTAATAAACAAGTCGTAAAAGACCCATATTCACGACTTACAAACATGCAAGTCGTTAATTTCAAGTCGTAAATACTCTATTTTGTTGTAGTGCCACCCCCCCGGCAACTCTCTTTGGCACCCCATCCCACCGGCGATGGCAAACTCCTCTTCTTCCTTCCTCCTCTTCCCTCTTCTTCTCTTCTTCTTTTTTTTTTTTTTTTTTTTTCTTCTCCTCTTCCCACCCTTCGGTAGCCCTCTTTTACTCTTCCCTCCCGTTGCCAGAAAAAATGGAGGCCCTTGCCGGAAAACACATTGATCTGACCAGCACCGTCATTGGAAAAAATGGAGGTTTTAAAAAAAAACCTCCCTAGCTGGAAAACACAGATCTAACCAGCAGAGGGCAAAAAAAAAAAAAAAATGGGGAAGAAGAGAGAAGAGGAAGAACCTTCCTCGCCGGAAAAAATGGAGGTTTTGAAAAAAAAACCTCCCCCCACAGATCTAACCAGCAAAAGAAAGAAAGAAAGAAAGAAAGAAGAGGAAAGAAGAAAAGAGAAGAGGAAGAACCTCCCTTGCCGCCACCGTTACTGTCGCCGTCGCCGTTGCCTTCCTCGCCGGTCTGCTATGGGGGCGTGGGTGGGTTCTTCCAGATGGGTCTCATGTAGGGGGGAGGGGAGTGGGGTGGGTGAGAGACTGAAAGGGGTGAGTTATTTAGAAGAGGGGTATTTTAGTCTTTTAAAAGGGTGGATATATAAATTTGGGGGATAAAGATATCAGGTGGGGGCAACTTAAACCTTTGTGGGGTTGCAATAGGCCGCTCCCTTAAATTAAAAACAGCCCAAGGGGCCCAAACTCCAGAACCATCCTGATTCCTCAGAGTTTAGGACATGTCCTCCACATGAATAAAAATCTACCTTGATTATGTCATACCTGGTGTTGGCAATTACATCTCTACTGTTACCTTTTGCTGAATGACTCAACATTAGGCCACGTAGCTTCTCTGGAATCTTCCTATCCACCAATTTTCCAACTCGGTTGTCTTCGTCATAACTCGGCTTGTTCCACTGAGTTGACTCGTCACCAACTGAGTCACCTGGAGTTACAACACAATAACCATAGCCACCACGGCCAAAAGCTTCCCATGAGGGAAGAAAGAATTAAGGTAATGTTGGAAATTGACAGGTCCTTCCATTTTTTTTTATTTTTTTATTTTTGGGAGGAGACAACATCGAAGTGAAAAAACAGAACATATAAAGGATTAAGACAATGAGCTAAAGTCAGACAGAGGATGTGGCAATATGGGAAGAATAGCTAGAATTTTTAAATTGCAAAGTAGAAGCATCATATGTAGGAGGAACTTCCTGAAGGAAGATATGATAACTACTCTTAATGCCTCTGTGATTCATTTAGTTCCAATAAACCCAAGGTTTATGGTAATAAAAATGCAAATCATATGAAGAAGTTTACATTTAAAGTTCTAATTTAAAAAAGTGAACAGATATATTCTAACAAAACATATACTAACGTAAATACATAATTGCCTAATTAAATGTATAATTGACTAAGTTGATATTTTCCTCTACTCATATTTTACTCGTCCCATGTACGGAGAGCTTTACAAAAACTTCTGACCACTGGTTCACGGTCTCTATTAGCCGTATTCCATTGTACGTACCCTTAAGTCATGTTTGTTTGGTTGGAATGGAATGGGTGGGAATGAAATCTGATTATATGCTCAAAATTGTCTGAAATGAAATGAAATGAAATTGAATTGAAATAAATATTGCGGAATAGTTATTATTATAATTCACTATCCACTGTTTGATTTCATATCCATTTAATTATCTTATCTAAACATATTGTTTGGAATGAATTGGAATGAGATTTCATTCAATCCATTCTATTCTAACCAAACAAGCTTGACATCAATTATTAGTCTGATCTCTTAGCAAATGCTCGCATCCAAGCACTTTGCAACTCGACTATGAAGGTGATTACTTTCTACCTCACTACTTGGGATGAACCTTGAAGGTTTAGCATTCCTTTTACAGATAAAGCTGAAAGTAGCTTAGTTTAGGGATTGAATCCTCTCATACCAGAATAGACTCCAAGTGTCATGTAACCTAGGGGTTCTGTAAAACTTCCATTGTACGTAGGATCTCTTGTGCGTGACTTTTTAACTCATTTTTATTTTTATTTTATTTTAATTTTTGAGGTATGCATGTGTATCACCTACTCCTGCCGAGTTTGAGCTTCGACTAATTTTCCTCGTAATACATAACTCAATCCGGCCTATAAGTTCGTACATTCAATAAAGAGGGAGCAAAGAATTGAATTTGAGATCTCTCATTTATCATTTATGAACCGGATCCTTTACCATATGCTATCCTTGTGGGTTTTAACTCTCTTTAGTTGTCTATGCATATAGCGGACTACTCATGCAAAATATCATTACTAGTAAAAGACTAAAATGATTATTTAAAAGAAAAAAAATTTAAGTGATTTGGACCAAATGTTTAGGCTTTATTTAACTTATTACATTCGTAAGAGCTACGCAGAGCCTTTAAATTAGGTTGAAGCTAGGGATAAAGGGCTCAATTCATAATTGATTGATGTCTAAAAATGCCCTCTTAATATTTATTTACTTGTACACTTCCATTAAAGCTGACCATATGATTGACATTACCTTTCATGATTTACACACAAAATTAACAACCCCAAATGAACCTAGTTTTGATACCCGTTGTTGGGATTTCCCACCAAGTGTAAATCAAGGAAGCAATATAAAAACACAAGAAATAATTCGCCCTAATAAATAACTCAAACAGAGGAAATAAAATAGGGACATAAAGATTTATGTAGTTTCCTCAATGTCTCAAATACAAACAAACACCTTCAAGTGTATTTCAACAAATTTTAGCAAAAATTTACAAGTGAGAGACCTCATCAAAATAGTAGAACCTCCAAGCTTGCAATAGAGAACACCCAATCTAACCAAAATGATGGAGCTTTACCCACACAATCTAAAAGCAAGCTGCTGTAAATATAGCCCCAAATTGTAGACACAAGGTTGCACAAATAAGAGCAAAATACAGAATTTTGTACCCAAGAAAAGCCAAGAGAACTACCAAGCAAATTGACGGACTAGCTGTGTGCAAGAATAAAGTTTTTGAATAAAGCTAAACGTGAGAGCAACGAAGTGTACAAACGAAGCCTCCAGATCTGACTTCTCACCTCACCACTTGCAAGCAATCAGATTTTAATTTTTTTTTTGCTTTATCTTTACTTGCCCAGAGAACCATGTGAACACAAAGTTGGGTCAGCCGATAAGGAGGAAGCTTGACACTTCTAACCAATTTTTCCATTTAAAAAATGCAACCCAACAGGCCTTACCTTTTCATATAGAAGGTTATATGCTGTAATTTATGATGTAAGACATTGTATAGACTATAGAATGTACACACCACTGGTGGTGGTGACTGTAGTAGAAATTCGTATCAACTCTTCACTTTGTGGGTTCAAAAGATTAGGAGTACGATTCTTGGCACACCCCATAATTGCGTGGGTGGTGATCACACCATGTAGAGTCGGATCGTGCGGGCTATGACCACACCTGGGAGGCCTTTTTTAATTTCCTAGCAAAAAGCCAAAAAACTATAAATAAATAAATAAATATGGGACTATAGAGGAGACATTGTATATAGAGAAAATAACAAAGCCTGATAAATAATTGATTGGTAGGTTGGATTTGAGTCTGCACTCTCGTTGCAATGAGGCTGGCCTATTTTATATTTCCTTGGTAAGAGGGGTTGGTCTATCTTTGATTATAGGCATGGTATATTGGTATGACTTCTGAGAATTTTGAATCCACCTAATTTAGGCAGCCCCGCCAACAGCACCGAGCGAACAACTTAAAAACCCACCCACCCAACCACCCCTGCTGTCTGCCCATTTTCATTAAAAAGCAGTAAAAAAACGCAAACTGCCTAAATAATGCACGTGCCAATTCATTTAGTCCAAACAAAAAAACCTCCTACTCCTCCTTATACGACACGTAAACTTGGGCCCATTTATTACACCTTCCTTTAAAAAAAATGCCAAAAAAACATTACACGTGTCAAGAGAATACAAGCCCAAAGAAACTACCCTCCTACTCTGGGGGTGCGGCACCTGTCAGCCCAGAAAACCGTAGTATTGAACATTTCCAAGTCGCCGCATACTCGCCACGTGTCAATCAACGCAGCGCAACACCTGTCACCTCCTTCAACCGTCCACTTAAAGATTAGAACGTGACCCTCACGTGAGCACCGACGTCATCCCTTTTCCCTGAGTCCCTTATCTCATATATTCCCAAAAATGAAAAAACAGAAAAAGCAACCGCATCTATTTTCTGTGCACTGCACCGAGGGAGAGAGAGACCGTTGTAGGCTCTTCTAGTTTCAATTATTCAACAAATTAAAAAGCCCTAAATTCGTTCAAAATTTACCAATTTTTGCCATCGAAAAACCCGGCGATCTAAATTTAGCAGAAGCCTCCAAATTTAGCGTCTGGTTTATATTCGTTCGGTTTCTCCCTCTGTTTGATGATCAACACGAGACCAAATTCGATTACTCAACTCACCGAGTCAGTCCAATTTTTTTATGCTCAGAGCAATAAGAAGAAGAGGAAGAAGAAGAGGAAGGAGCAGAGGTCGCCTAATAGTATATCTATATCAATAGAGAGCAACTTCACGTTGAGATTGTTATCTGTATCATCAATGGCGATCGAGCCCGTGCTCAAGACGTCCGACGCGTCGGCGCCGTTGATTCTGACGTCGGGCGCCAGCGGTCGAGTGAACGCGCTTTTTTCGGTGCAGGCGTTGAAGAGTTTCGCAATGTTGGTGACGTCGTTGGTGCTGCTACTGCTCGTGCCCTTCCGAAGAAGAAAGCGTGCGAATCCGATTGCTCTGTCAGCCGAGAAGCCCAAGGACGAGAAGCAAGAGAGTGGGAGTGGTGTTGGTGGTAATGGTCAGAGGAAGGGTGCGGTGGTGCGATTCCCGGCGACATTTGTGCCGTGGAGGAGGGCGGCGGCCGCAGCGGTTGCCGCCGATCATGAGGCGGCTGCGAGGAGGGCGATGGCGATTCGGAGAGTGGTTCAGGATGATGGTGATGAGGATAGGGTGGTGAGGGAGTTTTCGTTGTTTGTTACGAGCAGGGGTGATTCAATTTTTACCCAATCGTGGACCCCTGTATCTATCCCAATCAGGTATGCCCTTTTTTAAAAAGTTCTTTTTACATTGGCTGATTTTTGGGTGGTCATTCTCATTATTATTACTACTTTCGGAATTTCTTTTTAATTTTGCGATAATTGTTCAATAATTGTGTTAGAATTTGTTGTCTTTTTTTAGGAATCCTTAAAATTTATGGCGTTTTTCAGATCTTTTTTTTAGGTAACATTGAAATGTTGGTTTTTGTGTTTTCGAAAATTAAAGTCGCTTAATGTTGCCAAAAAAAATATATATATAAATAAAATAAAGTCGTTTAAGAAGTGAAAACGACTTGAAAAGGGGGTGTGTGTTCCTTTGTTTTGTTTTTTTTTTTTTTTTATTTTTTTTTTTATTTTTAAATCAGAGAATTTGAATTGTTATCGTTTTTTGAAAAATGGGAACTTTTTTTTAAAACTTGTTATTGCAATTTGTACTAATAAGGGGGACCTCTTACTAAGACCCTTGAGTACGAAAATGGCATAATTATATGAGAATGTCTTGGGCTCATTTGGTAATAATTTTAAATTCAAGAATGATTTGAAAGTGTAATTAGCAAAAACTTATCCTCTGTTGTATTGTTTTTCTTTAATGAAAAATGGAAATAAAAAACAGGCTGTTTGCAAAAGACAAATATGAAAAACAGTTTCTGAAATAAGCTACCCAACAGTTTTTCCTGTTTTAAAAAACCATCAGCTATTATTTATTTTTTATTTCTCTTAAACAATGCAAGATGTCTCTGTTCTCTTAAACAAAAACTGGAAATTCAACAAGGCACTTCTTTGTGAAGGGTATGGGGAGCAGGCTGTTTATTACAGAAAATGTCGACAAGTAGGTGTCAAAAACAAACTTCCAAGCCTTATTTTGGGCATTATTTTCCTTTTATTTGTTTCCAAAATGGAAAAATGGACCCAAACAGACCCTTATCTTCCCTTAATTTTTCTCTATGGTTATTTATACGATGTTCTCTATGTTACCATTTATCAGTTTGGTAATGCCATTGCTAGGACATTTCAATTCTTTTTCAGTCTGGTATATGGAATGGGCAGATAATCTATCTGCTGATTCTTCTTGTTTCAATCGTCCCTTTCAATTTGAAAATTACGACTGTAGCAGATGCATAATAACTAGAGGAATTGCAATGTGTTGTCTTCATATTGTATGTCGATGGAATTCCTGCATAATTGTCTGCATTTCCAACGGTACTGAGTATTTACAAGAAGGCATATTCTCACATGTCCATTTTGTCAGTGTTGCCGACCGATGAAAACTATGTGTCCTGTCATATCTATATGGTATTATGCCCTTGTAATTCCCTGTGGCAGGACCATGCCCCGAGGAATCACAGAACCCAAGTAAAGCCAACTAATTTTTGCTTGGCATTTTGTCAACCCAATATCTCCTTTATGAGGACCTCTATTGCCTGTTATCTGCAGTATTTATGGAATGCCACCAAAATGTTACTTGAGAAGAAGCAAAAATTGATTGGCTTCTCTAAAAACACTCAGAAAGAGATTCCATCCTACTGTGTGCCATTTTGTGTGATGTGATAATGTTGGCAGTGCTTCTCTATTATTCCTGACACACTCTTCAATTGGCACACAATTTTTTGCTTCATCAATATATGACTGGTTCTTCTGTGTGCAAGCTCTACAGGCTTTCCATGTATCTTCTGAAATCAAATGGGTAGAATTAAAGCATCCTATTCCTTATTTTAAATTGGTTGAATAATACTGATGGGGCCGCTTTATGGGCAGTTTTTAATATACTTGTCGAAGCAATGAAGCAAAAATATTTTGGATGCTTAAAAAAAAAAAAAAAAAAAAAAAGGAAGAAGAAGAAGAAGAAGAAGAAAGGAAAAGGGAAAAAAGAAAGAGGATGGGTTTTCATTGCTCATTTCTTTCATGAAAGGCTAAAGCTCTTATGCTTAGGGTGACTTTGAAAGCACATTATGCATAGAACTGCCTAGGAGTCAGGTTCTGACATGAATCATTTTCTGGTGGGATAACATTGTGCTAAACGCCTAAACCTGGACCCAACCTGTTATATTAAAAAGTTATGAAATATTATTACGAATAATTAGAGATGGATTTGAATATAAAAATTTAAAACTAATAATGAGGTTGATTGTTGTCGGGTTGGATTAACTGGACAGCTTGACAGGTTTAAGATAGACTTTGTTAGCTGTCGTAATGCGTAGGATCTAATGAGCATGGCCTAACTTATGCAACTATGCAAGTTTTATTTTTTGATAAGTCAGTTTTTCTTTGCAACGGTTAAGAACTTGTTTAAAATTTAAGGTGGGCATATTAAAACAGTAAAATGGATTAGCCAAACACCAATCGAACCAGGTATAGTTAGGAAATCAGAATTGTTTTGGATTCGAATACTCTCCCCCTGTGAACATGCAGCCTTTTCGAAAAAAGAAAATTTCCGTATTTGTCCATGGCACTAATAAAACTGCAAAACAGATTATCAGATCCTGTGAAAAGTAGTTTGCTCTGGTTTTGCAGCTTTCCATATATAGATCAAGTTGCATTAGGTGTTTATAGTATATAAAGTTATTAGTATCTAAGTACAAGTTTGCAGTCAGTCATCTCCATTATAGGGTGAGATGCCACTACAAAATGAATTCATTTTCTTTGTAATCTATCTATCTATCAATAATATTGGAATGGGGTCGGGAGGCCTTGCTCTCTCACCTTTGTATCTATACTGTCTGCCTGTAAAATTCCGAAATGTCCAAATAATTACTTTGTAGCTGAAAATTAGAAGGGGATAATAGTGATTTCATATTAACTTGAACTCAAATCCATGACCCACTATCCCACGATTCTCTTCAAGGGATAATTAGGGTGATGTGCACACACACGTTTCATACGTGCCTCCACCTCTAGTACTATTACAAAGTGGCTGGGAGGCTTTGATCTCTCATATGTACACTCTTTTCCCTGTCAAATCCTAAAATATTCTTATCATTACTTTATGACTAAAAACTAAAGGTAGTGAGTGGCACACGCATTACATGACACATGCACTAGTTTATACTATTATGAAGGGAGGCTATATATGGGTAATGTGATTATATTATTTCTCAATAATATAATTGTGGCACTAGTTGAAAAATAAAAATTCAATTGTTTCATGTTATTAAGAAAAGTTATTTCCACACAGTTGGTACTAGGCTCCATTTGATTGAAGGGAAAAGTGAAGGAAAGGAAAGGAAAGTGAATTTTTCTACACTTTCCTTGCATTTGGTTTGTAAGAGTCTTGTGGGCCCCACACTTTCCTTGCATTTGGTTAGTGAGAGTCTTGTGGGCCCCACCATTAACCGCCCACTAACTCTTTCCTGCAGGAAAAGGTTTCTCATAAAACACATCCTGCATTTTACGAGAAAAGGCATTGTGGGAAAGTTGATACATATGTATTTTCTTTTAACGTTCTTATAAACCAAATGAATGTGGGAAAACAAATTCCAACATTATCCTTTTCTTTTGCTTTTCTACATTTAAATTTCCTGCATGAGTTTCTTCATAACTAAATGCACCCTAAGGCTTTGCTGAGTTGAGTTGAGTAGGGTTGAAATTTATTGAAAAGAATGTGCTATACACATAAAAGAAGAAACTCTATTACTTCTTCCTAAAAAAAATAGCATATTTGAGAGATGTCTGTAACAAAAAATTAGCAAATAGCATGTCTAGAAATTTAATGATATTCATTTATGGTGAATCATCTAAACAATGTTTCTTCATGGTTTTCTCCTCATTGCTTTAAATCCAGCTGTTGTTATTTCTGGTAAAGCCCATATTTTTTTCTTTCAAATTTTCTTGTGTTGAACTGATGAAACAAAAGAAAAATTGGCAATGAACTATCATCCTTGTGGATTTCTTTCTATTTATTTTTTTTTTAATGTTGAAGGCGGTGTTCCCTTGCTATGTGGCAGCGGAGCCAAGTGTCCATTTGTGTCTGGCATGTCAACCTTTAGGAACCACATGACATAGACATGACTGTATTATAAATTTATAATATCAAATTATGTCACTAATTTAAAAGGTATATTGAAGTTAAAAATAAGCATTAATCTTATAAAGGAAAAATTAGTGTTGGTACCTTAGTATAGGTATTCTTTATCACAACCACCTTAATATAGGTATTCTTCATCACAGCCATTTGTTTAAATTTTGCTGATATTAGCTAGGGGGTCAATCATTATCATGGGGAGTGTCGTGGCTGGTGCACCAAGTGTCAGGTTGGACATGGCTAGAACCTTTACATCGGAAGTGCCCAAGTAATACAAATCTAATGTCGTTCTTTTGATTGTTCTTTTCTCTTGAAATTAAAAAGGGATACATATTAAGCTTGAAAGTAAGTTATCCCTTGACCTGTGCACTCTAATTATGGAGAATCTGTAAATTGTGGTGAGGTAGTTCTCTTCTTTTTCTTTTTGTTTGTTAATAATCCTATTATATTTGTAATTTACATAGGTGATACAATCTGTTTTACCAGGATATGGGTCCTGGCCCTGTCTGAGACTGGGAGACTTGTCGACTCTTGACACTTGGTATGACACTCTTTGTAATACATTGATGTCGTTCGTAGCTAATATTAGCAAAACTTGTTACTGGCATGCCAAAAAAATTTGTCTTGTTTAAGTATGCTTATGTTAAGGTGCCAACATTCGGCCCATTTTTGTTTCTATTACAGGCTTCTAGTGCTCATCTTATTTATTATATTTCCTTAAAGTCATGATATTATTTAATGTTCTATGATGGTCACATCCTGTGTGTCGGTGCCTTGTCCAATTTGTGTCGAAGCATCAAACAATATTTTTTATGAGAGAGATTGTTTCAGAACTACCTTTCTGCAGCTTTTCTTCTGGAGTAGTTAATTGTTACTAGTGATAAGGTCAACAATGCCTCATAATATTTAGAAAATAACACACAAGCAATACTGATTCTTGGACCATCTGACATTTTGGATACATTGATGGTTCAAACTGTTTAAGTGTTATGCTTGGTGAATTTTAGAAGTCACACAGCATAAAATTACTTGCTCAATTTATTCTCAGCCTATACAAATTTTGTGATAAGGGTCATCTGGTTGTGGGTCTGCAGCACTTTCAATGATCCATAGTCAGCTGAGTGTGTGAAGTCCCATGCATGATTTTAAATTGGGGTTGCAGTTGTGGTTTTGAAATTGCAGTACCAGCAGTATCAGGCATCATGTAATGAGAATTAGCATTTCTGATTGTGGTTTTTTTCTACCTTGTTTTTTGGGGAGGTTAGATTTTGTTCTTGCAGATATGCACGTCACCCCTGTTTCCCACCCAGCTATAGAAGTTATCAACTATTGCTAAAAGTTGAACTTTCAGTGGGACCTATAATGATTACCCGAATCCTATCATTTTCTCTCATCTTTTTTGTAAATTATACTAGCCAAAAATGCTCATTGGTTTTTCAATTTGTTCAACATATATTGCTACATGCAATTCCAACCACTTATGGTGTCAATTCTTGTGGTTCTTAAAATGTAATAATTTTTTGTTCTTTTTTTTTGCTTTTCATTTTGAAGTTGATCTTTCAATTATACATATATATATATATACACACACACACATACATATACATAATAGATTCTTTTTTCTTCTTCTAAGACTAAATGCTAATGATATTCATCTCATTTTGCAGGGGACTGGTGGTTCTTTTGCATGGCCTGAATGAACACAGGTTTGTAATGTGTGCTTTCATCTCACATTTAATGACATTTTGAGGCAATTATTTGACATATTGCTTAAGAAATTTGCAAATTGTGTAACAGTGGAAGATACAATGATTTTGCAAAGCAGCTGAATGCTAATGGATACAAAGTTTATGGAATGGATTGGATTGGTAAGTTAGAAACCATTTTGACATGTTCACCATTCTTTATTACCTTTTAATGGACCAAGATTTTCTCTATGTGCATACCTGAAGATGCTTTATGTTTCATTTTAACCTCATACTCTAATTTATTTCTGGACCAGAGGTGGCCAAGAATGTCATGTCAAAAGGTGGTTGGAGTCTTAGATTCCAAGAGCAGGAATGCACATATCTAGAAGAAGATCCATTATACATATATACGAAAATCAAAATGAGAATGAGGAAGAAAAGTCAAGAGATTTTTTTTTATAGTTTTTTATGGCATGCAGAAATCATATCAGAGGAAAATAACAAACAGAACATAGAATTTATATCTTGATGGGTCACATTATTTACACTCGACAATTGAAACTACTGATCAGGACAGGCGTATACACATAATTTGATATTTGCACAAGATCCTCATAGAATTTAGTTATGAAATTTGATATCTAAACCTATTTCCTCCATGATAGACGAAGAGTTGTCTCCATATGCTTGCCTAATAATGCTATCATGAACAACTAGAACGTAGCACGCACTATGCATGTGGAAGTTACCAAGGATTGACGTGTGGAAGATAAAGAGAAATGTGGGTGTGCAGTTTCCTCTCCTTTTCAGTTCAAATTGATACAACATCACTATTTAGCCTCCATTAATATTTTAGTTACAGAGTAGTAGTAGGGGTAATTTTTGGGATTTAATGGAGAAGAGACTAATATTCTTGTTTTGGCCTCATACTTATCTTGCCTATTTTACAGTGGTGATCTCTCTTGGTTAGAATTTAGAAGTCTAAGGTTGGTTCAAATGTGCAGAAATCAAGACACTGAAACATGTCAAAATGCGGAGAGAACTCTGTCTAGAGTATGTGTAAATTGATGGTGCAAAGTCCTCTAGACATACAGGAAAGCAGCATCTTTGAATTCAAGAACAAGAAAAGACCATACAATGTCCTCAAAAGTGTTTCTATGCAAGTACTATAAGCTTAATCAATTTGACTCCTGCCTCTGAGGATGGATCTGAGATTCCTATGCATTCTACTGCCAATAATAATAATAGTAATGATAAGAATATATAAAGATAAGAATAGTTTTTTCTTCTTAGCATTGCTGGAAAAAATTCTTAGTTAAGTGGGTGATAATCACAATTCCTAAACCTTGGTTTTTGCAATCAAGTTCAGTTACCATTGGTGCTTAAAACTATCACGTGAAGCAGTTTCCGATGAAAGCATAAGCTCATTATCTAAGTTTCATGAATGTTCTTTTAAAAGTTATTTTTGTGAATATGATAAATAGCAAAAATGTGAATATGGGGTATTTACTTTCCTAATGGACCATGGGTTGTCTCTATGCTCTTGCCTGAAGATGCCAGCATGAGCATCATTCTAATTATGTTTGTGACATATGCTTAACAGTTACTGTATTACAATGGTGATTCCTCTTGGTTAATGTCATTGAGTTTTATATAAGAGGTCAGAAACTAATATAAAGAAGTATATTATGATGCAGAAGAGAAATTAGAGATAAGCAAGACCACACAGTCCTTAAAAGCATTTCTAGTAGCTGCTAGAACCTACCTCATCCTGTATCATTTTGAGGCTGGGGTAGAATTTAATCTTTATGAAGAGATGGCGATATTTTATAATAAAAAAAAGGTTTATATTTTATAGTTGCTCCTGCAATACAGCCACACATCCATCAGGTTATTCCTTAAAGAAAATTATTTATTATCTTAACTACGGTTCAAATGTTTAGAGATTAGAGTTCTTCAACTATGCATCTATATTTGCATGTTGCAGGGGTTGAGTATTCCATTGCAGCAAAAGAAGGAAAAAATAATATTGAAGCTCCTTTATTAAGTAAGATTATTATTTCAGATTGGTAATGGGAGGATGCATGCTTTTTATGAAAAGCTAAATCCTTAAGATACTGTCTTCCTGCTCTGTATGAGTTGAAGAAACAAAACTGCAGCATCACAAGTGTGTTCTCATATTAATTTTATTGTTCCCTTTTCATTGGGTTGTATCCCGTTCTGGCTGGAGTCAACAATGCCAGATACAATCTTAAAGAGAAACTGTCTGGATGAGCATGCTAGTGCAGGCCTTCCACCTAAAGGCATGCAGTTATATCTATATGTTTTGTGAAGCTTTAGTTGCCCTTGTATCAAGGTCTTATCTTTTGCATTACACTTGAAATATGTTTAAGAGAACAACCCCCAGCAGTGCCCCTCCGCCCCAATATATATATATATATATATATATATATATAATAATAATAATAATAAATGTCTACTAAAAATGTATTTCACCCATATATATATATAATAATAATAATAATAAATGTCTACTAAAAATGTATTTCACCCATATATATATATATAATAATAATAATAATAAATGTCTACTAAAAATGTATTTCACCCATCCCTAGCCTTAGGCTTGCATTAGAAGCTCAATGGTCATCTTAGTGTCCTCACTTTTTTGTACATATTATTGTTTATCTAATGATGTGCTACTGAGGTTGAATTCATCATGTTTAATGAATGTATTATTTCTCTTTCTCTCGACCTTGTGAGTTTGAAGAATTTTTGGTCTAGATGGTTCGGACTTGGTAATAGTTTTGCTACTTAACATATCCTATCTGCCTAAGATACTCAAAGCTCTAAGTTCCCATTTCTGTAGATAAATTTTTTTTTGTAATTTTCTTCATTTGTTTATATACTTTCATCCTAATTTATTTGAATTTTTTATTCCTGTATTAGGACATGGTGGAAGTGATGGGCTGCATGCATATGTTCATTCTCTTGATGATGCTGTTGCAGATACGGTATGTTTTGAGGTTCATTCGTAAGAGTGGATAAGATGATTTTCATAATTATATCTTGGGTGCAATGAAACTTCATGAATTTACTTGTCTTCAATTTTACACAGAAAACATTTCTTGAGAAGGTTTTAGCTGAAAATCCAGGATTTCCATGTTTTTGTTTTGGACACTCGACTGGTGCAGCCATTGTCCTTAAGGTGAGGTTTGTTTGGGATGAAGGGTTTCCAGTAACTCTGGTTGATCCTTTTTTTACTCAAATTGATATTCTTGTAACCTTCTGAGCCTGGAATTTTATTTAGAATTTTCAGTGTTTTGCATAACTCATTGTAGGCTGTACTCGACCCAAAAGTTGAAGCTTGTGTAGCAGGTGTGATATTGACTTCACCTGCAGTAGGAGTTCAGCCATCGCATCCAATTTTTGCTGTAAGAATACTCGAAAAATCATGTAATTTATTATTTCAAACTTCTTTTGCAATGAGAAATTCGTTAGTAAGGCATCTTTTCCATTATCAAGATCCCTACACCGTTTAGCAATTTACGTCAGTGAACAAGACTACATCTTATCCCCTTTTTTTTCCTTTATGACAGGTGCTTGCCCCAGTTTTCTCATTTTTGCTGCCAAAATATCAGTTAAGTGCTGCAAATAAGAAGGGCATGCCAGTTTCTCGGGACCCAGAGGCACTAGTGGCCAAGTATTCAGACCCATTAGTGTACACTGGATCCATCAGGATAAGGACTGGATATGAGATTCTCCGAATCACATCCTACTTGCAGCAGAATCTGAGAAGATTGAGAGTTCCTTTTCTAGTTCTTCACGGGACTGCTGATACTGTAACTGATCCAGAAGCTTCTCAAAAACTGTACAAAGAAGCCTCCTCCACTGACAAAACCATCAAATTATTTGAAGGGTTTTTACATGATCTCCTCTTCGAACCCGAACGAGAAGATATTGTGAAGGACATAATTGAATGGTTAAACTGCAGAGTAAAAGGTTAGGCAATGCATCGAGAGAAAAGAAATCGAGACATTCTCTAACCAAAAAGAAATGAAAAATTCTCCTTAGTGAGCATTTTTATGATTGCCACTAGCTTGGAGCTCTCCAATGAATACGAGAGAAAAATTTGTGTGGCTGAATAAAATATGGCACTTTTTATGTTCAGACTCAACACTGCTGGTTTATGATTGATTTAAAAATCATTATTTGGAAATTCTATGGATCCTATTTAATTACCTGTAATTGTCTTTCACTTTCATTGTAAGATGAGGATTTGCTTACTGGCAATAGAGCAATTTCCCATCATGATTGTTAGGCTGCAGGCCAAATGGCTATGATGTCATATCAGGTTCTAATTTCAGATTCAGCTCGTCTATGTCTATATAAAAAAGAATAGTTGTCTAAATTTGATATTTAATCAGTGTGGGATGCTATGTTTTTCCAATAGGATTAATATTTTTTAGATATTTATTTGAAAGTCTACATCGTGTTGAATTTATTATGACTGTGTTACAACTCAATGGGAGCATAAACGAAACCCTAAGTTGTCTGATATATTCTTTTTAAGGTTTTGAAAGTATTTATCAGTCATTTCAGCAAGCAAAGAAATATCAGAAGGCCCATATCATGTGTTTCTTCATGTATTAATCATTGGATATAAAAGTCTTCGCCGTAGAATGAAAATGGCACAGTGCGAAATAGGAAAAAGAAAAAGGAATTAATTTGCCGAAGAAATGCCCTCTGCGCACGGAAGCTAGTGAGAAGGTGATATAGGGTACGAAAGGCTAGACACGTTATGGATGATGCATTGGCCATAAAAGGGCCAACCTGAAGCTAGGACAGCAATGAGGCAAACCAAGGAGACAAAGACAGCAACCAGGAGGCTCCGGCACTCAAGTACATTAGAGGGAAAAAGCAGCATAGTATGCGAGATGTGGGAAATCAGCCTACATGTCAAGGGTAGTTAAATCGTAATTAGTTTAATACACTTTTCCTATCCCATACTTTATATTAAGTTTCAATTTTGTACCTAAACAACAAACAAACAAACAAACAAAAAAAAAAAATCCAATTTAATGCCCGTGAAGTATACATTACTTCACAGGCATTAAATGTACCTCATGAGTATTAAATTGGAATTTTTTTTTTTTTTTTTTTTTTTTGGTTTTTGTTTAGATACTAAATTGGAACTTATTATAAAGTACATGATAGTAAAAGTGTATCAACTTAATTAAGTTTTAATTACCCTTGACATAGTGTATTAACTTAATTAAGTTTTAATTACCCTTGACATGTAGGATGTCATATGTCCACTCACGTGACTATTCCATCAATTACTTACAGAGTTTGGAGTAAGGACCACATTGCTTAATGATAGTAAAGTTTAGATATTAAATTAGAAAAAAATAAAATAAAATTAAATAATCTGAGTACGACGTTGAGACTTTTCAGATAGTTTAGATTACTAAAATGATTTTTACCCATGAATTTAATTAAATATACACAACAGGTTATAAAGGAATATTGTGAAAAATGTGAATTAATGGAACACTTTACAAGGATTCATGTTTTAATTTATAATGTGGTAAAGGATACATTATCCATCCACTGGTATATATAACTTACACCACAACAATCCCTGCTGCATTGACATGCATTTCATGCTATACAAATCTCAAGGAATTCAAAATCTAGTGGTGCAAATCTTGTTCACACGGTTCATCCAATCCAGCAGGCTCTCAATTGCTACTTGGCACTTGATGACAATGGTATTTGAATTCCTAACTGTTACAATTGCCATTCATATTGCCAAGGAATTGCTCAAAAAGATTGGCATGTGCACAAGAAGTATTCAAAAGCCAAGTGGGCTCAACCAGTGAGCTATCCATGAAAAAAACAGAGGATCACAACAGAGAAGACTTGAGCAAAGACACACCGCACAAGAACTACTTCATAGTTGTACATTACCCTCACATACAGCTACTCGTTGATCTTTCTGAGTGTGTTCACGTAAGTATAACTGGACAATGAAACAAAAAGCTTCCGGAACCTGCACAATCAACATCAAAATCAAATAGAAAGGAAGCATTTATTGCAATGATTGCAGAATGAAATTGATTCACAACCAGCGGACAAGGAAGTAGGGAGTCATTTGGGAAACATAGAAAGATGGTTGGCTGCAGATGACCCTGACCAAATTACATTATATGGTTGTTTGGTAAAAACCTTTATCCTATGTAACTATTCTGCATCATTCAAAAGAAGAAGAAAGAGGGGGGAATTAACCTGCCTTTTTCAAAACCAACTGAAAGTTCGTTTTCCAAAAAAATATAAAATAAAATAAAATAAACAGATATATTTAAGGGAATGGACTCAGCTTGATCCACTTTCCAAAATTCCCGGTCTCTAGATTGGAGAAAGAAACTGAATTAGAAGAAGGAAATCGGGTCAATCCTCTATCACAACAAAAAAATCGTTTCTTTTCTCCATTTTTCTTCTCATAATTTGGAAATGCGTACATACCAAACCCATTGGCTCGTGTGCTGTGCCATTGCAAGGAAGCTTTTCTGGGGATGCTCGTTTAGTAAGCAATGCATCTGTCCACTTGGATAATGCAAGGCCCAAAAGATGGAAAACCAGATATCAACTGGTCCACTATACTTGCGTAATATGTTAGTGCTGACCTGAGAAAAAGGGAAAAATAAAAAATAAATAAAATCAGCAGATATCATATCACAGAAGGAAGCTCAAATAAAGTAAAATGTAAAATCATGTCAAGGAAAAAATTTATTGAGCCGGGTTAACTTTCAATTTGTCCAATACATTCTTCTAATATCGTTTGGTAATTGAGTATCAGAATGCGAGACTTTTACAACCAATTCGTCACCTCATTAATAGAAATTTGAAAAGAAACATGTTGCCATGTATAATTCAGGGTACACAAAGGAGTGATTTAAATATTTGGCAACGAGTAAAATTCTGTAATAAATTTAGAAAGCCACGCTCATATTATTAATTTTTGAACCACATACATTGACAGAGTTTTCTGAATTGCCAGTGAAATAATAAATGAAAATGAAAACATGAGAACGAAAAGAAACATACAAGTTCCCATGCTTCAATATTTCTTTGTGAAGTATCATGCAAGAGCTTCCTGCTTGTAGTATAAATAGAAAAATTAATAATAAATAAAATAAATAACTCAGAACATATCATTGTGTAGTAACCATATACCAAATGTCCAAACTCATTTCTTAGAACATAGTTAATAGCCCCAAGAACCCATAGTGGAAATGGTATACTCACCAGTATGATTAAAATTAAAAATCAGCAACTACCTTTTATTATCCAAATAACTCGGCAACTATCAAGGTAAAATTATCAAGGGCAGTTTCAGCATTTATCTCAGATACGCGCAATCATAATGATACTCTGAATACAGTAGTATAGCACCTTCTAAGGTTTCTGACAGGAGTTTTCTGTCCTTTGGCATTGAACAACTCCATCATTAGTTTAAAATACTGTGGTTGAATTGTTTCACTGATGCGAGACCCAACTCCCTCACTAGTTTAAAATCTCACATATTGGGTTCTATCCTTAGGTTGTACAACTACCGAGTTGTGCTTACTGCTTAATCTATCAAGTTTCTTAAATTAGATTTAAACCGTTTTGGTAACCAATTGGTTGGCGACAGATGCATACCACTTGCAAATTGCTAATTTACATTCCTAAAAGCTTGCACATGTCATCTGTAACCATTTTGATTCCTTTTGTTTTATTAACAACAAGAAGCTAAGAAGGGCACCACATAGGCAATACAATACATTTGAACTACTACCTGATAATTAATAACTACCACGATTCAAACAATCCCAATAAAAATTATGTTCAATGGACCATAAAATATCACATAGGACAGCAATTATCCAAAGCACTATCAATGTAAAGTGCCTACCATGGATTTAAACCTCCGCCCATATATCGATATCTCCATTGACATTTCCAATATCAACAATTATTGATAAATTTAGGGAAAATTAGCTATAAGTATATTTTTTAAGACTTATGGAGGCATAAGTCATGGAGGAATCTTATGTAGCCATAAGTCTAACTTTTAGTCAGAACAACAGCTTTTGTGTAAAGATGAGAACATGTTTTTTTTTATTTTTTTTTAATGACAAGATAGCCCACGGTCACCCTTATACGGCTCTACCTTATTGTCTTTGCTGCCAACACATCCACAAATCTAGTTCTTCTCCCTCTTCATCTCTCTTTTTCACCAGTCAACACACCCACAAATATAGCTCCTCTCTCTCTCTCTCTCTGGCTTTGCCTTTCATCAATGTTGCAGACCACAATGGGAAGCTGTAGATCCAATGGTGAGAGGGAAGAATCCTATCGAAAGCTTTGCCTTTCATCAATGGTGCTGACCACTATGGGACAACTTGCAGATCCACCGATGAGAGCGAAGAGTCCTTGAGCAAAATGAAAATGGAAGCAAACCCACTCCCATTTCTTTCTTCTTGTTTTGTTTTGTTTTGTTTTTGTTTTTGGTTTTTTTTTTTTTTTTTTTTTCTTCCATAATCGATGCCCATGGAAGGAGAGGGAGAGAGAGAGAGAGGAAATAAATTGCAAGTGAGGGAAAAGGGGGAGATAGAGAGGGAGATGAAATAAATAGCAGATTTGATGCCCATTTGGCATTTGCATAATAGCCCTAAAAAACCTTTGGGGTTACTCTAATAGAAAATTGAATCAGCTTTTTACAAATTTTTTATTAGTTCTTGGCCCTAAGGGAATTGTTTTCCTTGACCTTGGAACCCGCTCCATCTTTGAAGATATTTGCACCAACCATAGTAGTGGACTTTGCTTAGTGTTATGCTTTTCGAGAATCACTATCCTCACTTTCTTTAGATCTTTGCATTTTATTTATTATGTGTGTGTGTAGTGTGTGTAGTGTGTGGGTAGTAGTGGACTTTACATAGTGTTATGTTTTTGGAGAATCACTATCCTCACTTTCTTTAGATCTTTGCATTTTATTTATGTGTGTGATTTAAAAATGGTTACATAAACACAAAATAGATCAAACTAAGTGAAATTAGCTAAACTGATTTCATTTACTTCATCTGAGGTTCACAATTGTGCTGATGTGATGTGATACAAGACATGCAAAGCTTCTTAATTTGAAGAGGAATAAAAAACAAGGACAGGTGAAGCTTCTAGTCTTAAGTAATGCTTTCTTCGATCTTCGAACTCACAAATCAAACCAAACTAAATTTGGGCACAAAGATTAATGATGGGGATTCGTTAGAGTTGGGGATACAAATGGAGGGGACAGAAGAGAATTAACGGTTGACAGAATAGGTGTTGAAGCTGGTGGAGAAGGTGTTGGAGAAGCATGAATAGGGTTTGGTGGAGCTGGTGAAAAATCTTGTGGTTTTACCACCAGATTTCGTGCAGAAACTGGTAGTTTCACCACTAGAAGAGGCATTGGAGAATCTGGAACAGGGATTGGCAGAGCTAGTGCAGAAACTGGTGGTTTCACCACTAGAGCAGGTGTTGGAGACTCGAGAGTAGGGGTTGGCAGAACTGGTGCAAAAACTGGTGGTTTTACCACTAGATGTAGTGTAGAAACTTTACTGGAGGAGGTGCCGAAGGGGCAAGAATAGGGGGTTAACAGTGAATTGGATGGTGGCAACTTCTCTAGAGAGGATGCAGGTGTTGATTTGTGAGAATGGGAGCCCAAGAACAATGACGCTAGAAGCAGAAGGTCATAAGCATAGGTGCGTGGTGAAAACTATTTTGTCTATGCTTATTTTCATGAACTTGAGACTGCATAAGTATTTTTCTTAGACTTATGGCTACACAAATCCATGTTTGTGGACTTGTGGCCAAAGCTCCCATAAATTTATCAATTGTGATATCCAAATGACCAAATATCTATTGAAATATGAAAAAAATTTCAATATAAGTAAAAAGTATTTAATAAATTACTTAGGGCCTGTTTGGGTGTCCAATTCGATTTTAAACAAGTCAAGAAATTTTGCATAGTATTGAAGGTACAATCCATGACATTGAATTAACAAATTCAATAAAATAATGGGTTATATCTATCTAATATTTGACACTTGGATGGTCAAATTTTGGTATGAAACTATGAATGATGTTATACTAACTTGGGTTCTTTATACAACATGCACTTTTTGATTCCTTTGTGCTGGCCTAAACTAGCTAAAATTTGGAACATCACTACAACTCAACCAACTTTGTATCACTTGCAATATTTGTGTGAGCATTATATTGCAGTAGAGGTTACTTGTCATTTTAGTCTTTGCTTTTTGGTTTTTTCATTTTTTAATAATGCTTTTTGATGAGAAAACAATTTTATTAATGAAAAAGGAAAAACAACACGGACTAGGAGTCCAACAAAGAAACAAAAACCTGAAGCATCCTTAGGTTAAAAGAAAACCCTCAAAAAACAGCCAAACTACCCCAAAAGACCCTGCCTATACAGAACGAGCAACCTCCCCACTAATTGATGTGCTTATTCTTCTTTTATTTGAGGGTTTGGTTGTTATTAGGATTAAGTAGTGGGGATTACATAAGTGTTATGCTTTCTTCTCTCTATGATTGATTTCGAGGACTCTACCAGTGTGATGCTAGTAATTATCTCCCTCTTCATCTTATATCTTTCAATTTGACCATAGCTTCCCCCCCACCCCCCTCTCCCTATATTATTTGCAACTTCAAAAAGTATTTTAAAATCCAATAAACCCTTTCACAAACCCAACTGTAAAGCCATAGACTTTGATTTATCCCTAGAAGTCCAATAATGGGGCAGGGTAGGATTCAAGCCCACCCCATACCACCCCACCATGATAATATCCCTTATAGCTTTTCTTTTTCTTTTTCTTTTTTGGGTTTTTTTTTGGGGGCAGGGGGGGGGGGATAGGCAACAAAAAAAATTATTTAAAAAGGAGAATCAAGGTACAACAAGGACAAGAAGTCGTCAAAAAGAAAAGAAAAAAAGGAGAACAAGAAAGCATTACAATCCACAGATAGCCTTCTAATCTGATCTAATAACAAAGGAACACCCCAAAACTCTGAAGCCCAAAAAGAGGCTAAAAATACAATCCTATCCCATAATCTTCCCACCTTTTCAAACCTGTCTTCGAAGATTCTTGAGTTCCTTTCCAACCAAAGTACCCAAAAAAGAGCCAAAACCACACATCTCCAAAGCACCACAGCTCTCCTTCCCCTCCCAAACCCATAAAAATCGATAACAAGCATGCCAAAGCAAGAATCCAGGGGAACTCAACTCAGCAAAATGAAATAACCTCAGCAATAACCTACTAACAGCCTCACAGTGCAAGAATAAATTATCAATGGTCTCAACCTCCCTCCTACACATATTACACGACTGGGGTTGCAAGCAAAAGGTGGGAAGAAACCAAGCCTCAAAACCCACACAAAAGAAAGGAAGGGAAAGGTCTGAGAACTACGGTTTGGTCTTGCTGCTACCTCCCCCACATCATTGTTGCCATTGGAAAGGATCTCTCTTTTTCGTTGCCATTGGTCTCTTCTTCTTTGCCATCACAGATCTCTTCTTCAGTTCCTCTTCTTCTTCTTCTTCCTCTTCTTCTATTTTCTTCTACCCCTCTAAACTCTACTTTATTTCATTTTCTCTTTCAAATCTCTTTATAGCGGCACTCATGTTTCAATATAAGATCCTACTATTTTTTATAGTTTGATCTTACATTTATTTAATTTCTTTTTTTTTTCCTTTTTGATTTTAATAATAAATCTACTCAGGTGAACAAAATCAATTTCTTTAGTTTGATTTATTTTTAGTTTCTCCTATAGCTTGATGGAGCCCCAACTTAACCCAATATATTTAATCGTTCCACCTCGGTTGAAGATGTGAAAGGTTTCTCTCTACTGGGGTCAAGGTATGGTTGAATTAATGTTGGGATATGAAGGACCCATTAAAGGAAATACATCTCCTCAGCATATTGTAGGCATGGTTTTAAAAACAAGGTATAGGTGTTGTAATGGTAATGGTAAAGGTAAAGGTGTAATGGGATGCCGGTGTAATGGGTGATAATTTAAGGGACACAAACCTCACAGTCGTGATTTTTTATTTTTTATTTAATTAAAGCCTGCACAACATGCCCCAAAGTCAGTGATATGCACTAATCCATGTTTTAACCTCAAAATCCCATATGTTAATGTTTTTGAGGATTTTCAGTGAATTTTATTTTACCTAACTACCTTTTTAAGTATGGGTGAAGCATTTTATGATGTTTTTTTAAAGTCATTTTTGCCTATAATTGCTTCTTTTTTTTCCTACCTTCTAATAAACATTTTTATTAAGTATGTCGTGGTTGATCCTCAGTATAGTCACTCCCACCCCCAGTCTCACGCTTGAATCTATGTTTTTGGCCTAAAAGTCTTCAAATCTACACTTTAATACTGTAGATCTTAGGTGAAAGAGGTAAAGAATGAAGGAAAAATGGGACAGAGGAGGGATAGAATGAGAAAAAAGTGGAGTCTAAATTGGTATAAAATGCATTCTTCTTTTTTTTGGGGCGTAAAGGATGTAAGGTCTGTTACCCGTTACCAGTACGCCTTTACATAACAGGTTAAGCATAATGGACGGTTACATAATGTAAATGACCATTATTTAAAACCTTGATTGAAGGCGATTTCTACATTAGATATAATTACTTCTACCAGTGATTTTGTCAGTGTTTCTCATGAGTATAGGGCCCTATTGCAAAAGGCACAACCTATGAAGCATGGATATGGATTCAGGATACGGTACGATACCGCTACATCAATATGGCAAGTCTTAAAAAAAGTATGACACAATACATTATCATTCTTTTATCTGCACATTATCACTCTTTTGCTTCTTTTTTCTTTTCTCTTCCTTAATTTTATGTCCAAGCCTTATCTTCCTTGGATGGAGACATGCAATGGATGAAAAGAGATCTGCGATGGATGAAGAGATGGAAGCCATGAATAAGAATGATATTTGGAAACTACCAACATACCTGTGGGAAAGAAAGCTATAGAGTGTTGTTAGTTTTATACAATAAGCATTAGTATGATAGTACTTTTAAAAGGTTAAAGGCTCGCCAAGAGGCTAAAGGATACACTTGAATTTTGGAGTAGAATTGTTTCGTAACTTCTCCCTTGTAGCTCAACTCAATTCATGGTTCCTTATTAGTTTCAGTAGTGGTAACTCAAGACTGGCCACTTTAGCTTCTTGGGTATGTTGCTCACGGGAAGTCACATATGGTGTGTAGGTTAAAAAAAAATGGGTTGAAATAATCTCTAAAAGAATGATTTCGAAAAACCAGTGTTATAGTTACTTCTCTCAACATTCATTGTTTGTGCGACAAAGGCCAATTACTCTTGGAGTGTATGTGAATAATATTGTTGTTACAACTTACAAGCAGTAATAAAAAGAATATTAGTTGTCAACTGAAGCCTGAAGGTAAGCTAAAGCTAGACGATATATATATGAGCATAGAAGTTGCCAGAACTAGAAGGGAATTTCTCTTTCATTATGAAAGTGAGACTCCTATAGATCCTCATGGAAAATTTGATAAATTTAAGGGTATACTTCTTCTTCATGACTCCAGGAAGAAATAAAATATTTGTGGGAAAGCTGATATACTTAACAATGTCACAGCCTAATATCAAGTGTGCAGCGAGACTAATTAGTCAGAGACTCGTCAGTTTAGACAAAGTCCTAGGTAGCCTTATTAAGAGGTTGTTTTCATATCGCTCAAAGGGATTTCCGTGCATAGATCACGTGTTTAAGCCTTTGATCAAATCTTTATATAAAGAATGGGATGGTGATCATCTGGATAGAAGGAAGGCCAATTTTGGAATATTGTACATCTAAGGCAAGCAATGATAACCAAGTGACATGGAAAGTAAGAAGCAATATGTGGTGACAATCTTATGCAAATACGTGAGTATAAAGCATTGGCTTATACAGCATGTGAGCTTATGTGGGTGAAATCTCTCTTAAAAGTTATGGTATTTACCCTTGATGAAAATGTTTTGTGAGAATCCGGTGTTCCACAAGAGAGAACAAATCATATTGAGATCATGGTTCAAAGTCTCGTTCTCGGTCCTTGTCGCGTTTCGGTCTCACCCATCTCGTCACGTTTTGGGCGAGATGCAACTTTACACATAAAAGAATGCTTTAAAAAATCTAGAAAAATAACAGAAAAATCAGAAAAAATAGGATAATCACATTGGAACCATCAAATAAGCAAAACAATTAACTTTTGACACATAATATGATTAAGAACATTAAAACAAGTGCTACCACATTGCTTTACTATAAAATACATAATATGTAATAGTGTTTATTTTTTTCTTTTGAAATAAAAAGCCTAGCTATTATTTATTACTAGATTAAAAAGTAGGACTAATAGAAGATTTAAGACAATTTACATAAATAACTTATAAATTACAAATAATAACCTTTTAAAACTACCTAATTGTTAATTAAAGATGAAAAATATATATATATTTTTAAAATAATAAAATGGTTGGGTAATTTTTGAAAATAAAACAAGCTACCAAAAAAAAAAAAAAAAGAAAAAAAAAAAGAAGAAGATAAAAAAAAAAAAAAAAGAAAGAAAGAAAGAAAGAAAGAGACTGCTTGTTAGAAATAAGAAGATAAAAAAGACCGAAGTTGTAATTTATAGTAGGTCAAAAGGTCAAACCTTTATACCTGATATAAAATGATGGTATGTTGTAATTTATAAACCTGAGACAATCTGTCCGCTGGGCCTTATATATATATATAAGGCCACTGACACAAAAGGGGAAAAACAAAGAAATAAAGGGGAAATAAAGGAGAAGAAAAGAAGAAGACACACGTCAACGACTATTGTTGCAAGTGCTCCTACTCTCTCTCTCTTTCCATAGCTGCGAATGCTCCTTCTCTCTCTCCTCTCTCTCTCTCTCTCTCTCTCTCTCTCTCTCAATTTCAAACATTCAACTCAAGACAAAGCTCAAACCCACCAATCAAGCACCCCTATGCTAGAAATACCCACCAGTAGAGCATCCTACGCTAGAAGAACCCACTTGTCTCGAACGATTTGGTCAATCCTCGAGGCCACGAACCAAGTCGAGCACCTTTGAGGTTGCAAACCCAATTGATCCTCGAGGTCTGACCATAAAAGAAAAATCTCGAATGATTTGGTTGAGATATCGTTCAAAACCAATCAAGAAATTGATATCTCGACCTTCTCGTTACGGCTCGTTCGAGAACTCGATCTTCTCGGTCGAGATGGAGAGTGAACCATATATCTTTGTACCAGTGGGAGTTAACATCTCAACCCGATGAGATCTCAGACGAGATGACAGAGACTCCGAACCCTGATTGAGGTAAATTGTCATTTTGTGAGAAACATGGTGATGAAGAAATAAATAATTACATCGAATGTCAAACCTGAGAAGCAGCTACTAAATATCTTTACTAAGGCTCTCGGAAAAGGTTTAGGTTTTTTTTCTCTTTTGATAAAAAGGGGAGGTCGATTTGCCAATATATGTAAAAAGCAAGGTATAATAGATTTCTACAGTCTAGCTTAAAATGGTGTTATGAATTCCAGTACATATATGAATATTAGTTTGTAGTGAAGGAAATATTATTTGTTCAGTTTTTTTTGTTTTTTCTAATCATATATATTAGAGGAGCCTACCCTAGTTGGTGTGCTTACTCTTCTCTCTCTTCTTCTTTTCTATATCTTCTCATCTCTGCATACCAAACAAACTTCCAATTCATATTGACCAATCAATATAACAAAGCTTGAAACAGCTAGTTGTATGCCACCCACCCTTGGGTAGCCCAGTTGGTAATGACAAACTTATAATTGTGTAGTTAGGCGCACGGTCACAAGTTCGATTTGCCGCTAGGACAGCCCAAGATTTAAGTGGGGGCCATGGCAGTGGGTTGTTGTGCTAATCTCCTCGAGGGTTTAGGTTCTATGGGTGGGTCCAAAGGGCCTACTGTGGGATGGTTCTACTGTTATCATTATAAAAAATAAAATAAAAAAGGGAAAATTAGCAATAACCCCTTATTAGGAGTCTGCCTTTAGCAAAAAACCCTACTTAAGATTTAGTAATTTAATAACTCCTTTTTTAAAGTTTTTAATTGTGATAAGGTAAATCTGTAATTTTACATACCAAATATACCTTTTGTTTGACAATTTCGCATCTCACGTACAGCAAATATGGGAAAAACATATTTCCATCTTAAGATATAGAAGAGTAACCGTTTTTTAGGGGGATATGTTTTCGTGGGAGAGAGATTTTGGCTCCATCATGTTTCTCTTTCTTCAAAACAGTGCCGATGGAGGGAATTCAAAATTGAATTCTAAAATTTTCTCTCTCTTTAGGTGGTTGCAAGAGATTCCGTTTGGGTTGAAGGTGTTCATAGTTCATCTATTTCAATCGTTTTTCCCAGATTTTTGTTGAATTATTACTAGCAACAGTATCAGAGTATTGTTGTTAGTATTATAACATGTTTTTTGTACTATTAACGTTATCACTTCACTGTCGTTTTGAAAATAACCCATATACATGCAACAGTACCAGATTACTGTTGAATCATTACTAGCAACAGTATCAAAGTACTTTTGTCAGTATTATAACATGTTTTTCGTACTAGCAACAATATCACTTCACTGTTGTTTTGAAAATAACCCATATATCATGCAACAGTACCAGATTACTATTGTCAGTATTATAACATGTGTATCCATAAAACAGCATCAAGTTACTGAACATAACTATCAACAGTAAATTGGTACTGTTATGTCAATACACATGTAATAATACCAAAACAGTGAACTGATGCTGTTGAAGGTTTTGTTTAGACAATATCAAATAAACAATGTAACAGGTTCCTTGCATATGCAGATTTATGGTGGTGATATCACGTTCAGCAAAAAAGAGGGGCAACTTTTCAATGTAAAGAACCAAACGCTTAAAGAAGGAGAAGGTTGATCTGCTTTTTCAATCTGATACTATAACCGAATGCCTCCCCTCCCTTTCTTCTTCTTCTACTACTTCGTCTGCTTCTTCTTCCTCTTCTTCTTCTTCTTCTTCCTCAAAACCAAATTTCAATCCGTGTTCTCCAATTCGTCTGGGTCTGTTGGGGAGATGATCGTTTGTGAAGGAAAAACCCTATAATGAATTATGGTACTGTGTATAATGATGGAAACTGAATTTTTGGAAAGCTTTTGATGTGCCGTA
Source organism: Liquidambar formosana (assembly GCA_039720395.1). NCBI lineage: Eukaryota > Viridiplantae > Streptophyta > Magnoliopsida > Saxifragales > Altingiaceae > Liquidambar > Liquidambar formosana. The sequence continues at coordinate 11,355,423 of CM077828.1, read as the reverse complement.
CGTTTCTATATTTCCGCCGAAAACAATAGAACGTGTGAAGCTGAGAGTCCTCTTTTTTTGCCCGGGTGTGTATCGTGGCACGTTCGTAAATTAAGGGAAGTTTTTAAAACATGGGTCTATTAGTCTTTGTAATGTCAAATGGGGTTTTTACTAAACATCTGTTTTAGTAGGTTCTATTATCTTAGAACTCTTATACATAGGGCTTTTTGCCAAAATTCCCAACAAAAAAAGCTAGTTGTATGCCCTCATTTAAGATTAAAAGGGAGCATGAGTTTTATATCGTGGAAGTTAACTTCAGTGTTAAATTAAATGTCAAATGCACAAGAAACTCATAATTGGAGAAGTTCTTCAAGAATAAAAATTAAAAATAAAAAAAAAGCCAATAAAAAACAGTGAAAAATGTATTTTTCAACTTACCGTATCCCATGATGCACATCACGATGATTACAATGACCCGATACACCATAGTTATCAAACGTAATTATCTGAAAATACCATATGGCAAATGGGATTTGGGAACAGGAATTGAAATTAGTGTAGAAAATAATCATAAATTCCATAACATAACAAAGTAAAGCACTGATGCTCACTGCAGCACCATGAAAACCTGAAAACTTCACGACACACGAGATGTTCTACAATTGGCAACTAGGACAAGCAATATTGGGACACGACAACTTACTGAGTCAATGCCATGGGAAACAATTTCCTCTTCAATAATCCTTCCTAGTAAATTACTGTTCCAAACTTTGCCAAAGCCGTCCTAGTAATGACACTTAACCATATTATGTCCCAATAAATGCCACAAAAAAAATATTATAAACAACAATAATGTACATAAGGTTTTAGGAGGACTTATTGGAGAGGAACCTGCAAATCCGGATGATCTAGAATCTTCACTTGTTGAAGTGGAACCTATATATATAAATTGAAAGGTAATACAATCAAAAACCCAGTGTCAAGTTTTGTCAACAATAATCCTCACTTTGATTTGCAGGACTAGAGAAAAGAAGTCCACATTACTAAAAGTAGCATAAAAAATAGGCAGTGATTTATATAGAGAATATTGGATTTTAGCTGCCAGCATTATCTGAGAAAATTGAAACCTCTACTGTTATTGTGCCAAACCAGACATCACCTTCAGAATTGCACAAGCCTGGTAGAGCTCTTCTTTTCTACTGTTCCCCATGCCATCTGCATTACCTACATAACAAAGAAACTAAAAGAAATAATGAAATATCCATGAAACAGTGTAGAAGAGTTACTGGATATAGGACCCTATTAAATGGGCCTAGTTTAGTTAATCCCAGAACAATACATAACAATATATATATATATATATATATAAGGAAAATGCTATTCGTCCCAAGTTTTTTTCCCAAATTCAACATTCCCAAATCATGTGGCAACATAACAACCCATAAATTTGGAATTTGGAATTTGACATTTGAATTTGAATGGTTAGATCCAATACTTAAGAAGCCACCTCATTTGGGATCATGAATTTGGGAAAATTTTTTGGCATATATAGTATTGTTCTATATATAAATAATAGTCTTTCACCTCATGCTTGGATGGAGTGCACACAAGCACTCCTAAAATCCCCACATGACGAAGAAAAATAGAATAAAACAAGTACTGAAAGGAAATTCTTGTCCCTACCAAGGAAAGGTTTGGGCAAATTAAAATAGGGAGAATTACAGGTTAGTCTGGCTACGGAAAATAATTACATATCAACATAAGTTAGTAGTCATTCTTAATTAAGTTACTAGTCATCTACTACGAAGTTAGTAGTCATTTGTATTGACTAGTTATTGCACACATGCGTTGCATGTGAAATTTTAGCTAATATTAAAATGATTTAAAGATCATCAATTAGCTTTTCCAATAAGGCAATAATTAGCTCTGAACTTGTGTACTCAGTAAGATGTTTGTTAAAACAATTACTAAACCTTAGATATTATATCTTTCCTTGCCTTCTCTTTACTTCCATTCTTTTCTCTAATTAGATGAGGAATTTAAATTTATATCTCAAACCTATGCAATTCATTTGAATTTGTATAACACCATAGTGATCAAGAGTAATTTTTCCTTGAAGATGTTTTTCAAACTGCTCCCTAAATATCTTATCTTCTTATTACAAACATTAACCACGAACGCCTCTAATATATATATGTGACAGATATTTCTTATGTATATAAATACTCACACATCTTCAAAGTAAGTAGGAAATTTCAGCACTAAAGCATAGGAAACTGTCATTTATCATCTTGAGCGACATATATATATATATATTACAAAGTAACAAACAACAAATCAGAGGAAATAAGCAACATATCAACCAATTCTATAACTACCAAAAGAAGAAGAAAAGGAAAAAAAATATGCAAGAACTACCTACCAAACTTGTTATGGTTGAAGAGGCAAGGTAGTCATGAAATTCTTCAAGAAATGGACAATATATGTATACTGCAGATATTACTACTGGTGGGGCCACCATGTAGATCAGTTTTGGTAGTAGAAGGCTATCACACCTTCTAGAGTTCTAATAGAACTCTTTTAGAAAGCCCATAGCAGCCCTTCACTTTAGTGTTTTACACCCTTTAGACCTTATTAGTTTGTTATGGGATGATAAATGCGGGTCATATGAAATTCCAAGAGTTTTATTAAAAACCAATTATGGTTGTTTTTTATGATAGTAGAGGAACCTAATAAATTTAGGATTAAGGGTAAGAGTGTCAATATAGATTAAAGTGAGGGTAAATAAGTGAATCAAAAGCTTTTCTAGGATTCAGCCTTTTATAGGTAGTATAGATATGTAATTGTTTGCCTGTAGCCAAACCAATCAGTAAATCAAAATCCTTTGACTCCACAAATTGCATCTCGAATAAATTGTGTTGGCAACTCAAACAGCCCTTGCATGAACTGGAACAGAGATGCACAACGGCACAACCAATACACATTGTGCATAGAGGTTGAGATCCCTAGCTGGCTGGCTCATATAATTTGTCTTTTCATAACTGACCTCTAACTATCAAAAGGAAAAAGGGGTTAAACAAGGAACAGATAATTCTCCCCTTGCTTGCATTAAACACATTATATACAATGAAAAAAGATAAATAAATTAACAATTTCTGTCTTCAGGCATAAATGCCTAACATTCATATTAGACATTAGTCACATAACGAAAAAACTTGCTTATAGGGTAAAATGGTTCTTAATGAATCTAGGATGCCAGTTTATTGGGTTTATTAAAGAAAAAATTCATTATTTGCTGACATGATTATACAGAGATGCCAACTTCATGTGACAAAAGCCAAAAAAATCATACTCAAGCCCATGTATTTGAACAGACAGGTGCCAAGGACTTAACCATGTATCAAGAGACAGCGCATTACCAGTTGACATGCATAATATGTGAAGATTATGCCCCCTTGACATCAGGTAAGTTATTGTTGGAGAAAAGAACCTGCAAAAATGCTATAAAAAATTTCAATGCCATATGAAAACAGCAACCATAAAATAAGAAAATAATTGGCAAAACAACAAAAACATTATAAAATACAATTTGACCTTTGAAAGATAAACTTAACTTCGAAAAAACAAAAAGCCTAAGAGGTTGGTTTCAAAAGTCATTTCAGTCGATTAGAAAACATATATATTGTTTTAAGCAAAGCCCCATTTTGGCATCTCAAGTTCTATCCTTATAAACTTTCCAAAAAAAACCAACCCCTTGAAAGTTTTTACTTTTGTAATTGTGTAGCCATTAAATAGATAGTAACCACCACACATCACCCAATAAGTAGATAGTAACCCCCACACCTCTCTCTCACTCTCTCTCTCTCTCTCTCTCTCTCTCTCTCTCTCCCCCCCCCCCCCCCCCTCTCTTCTAGTGGAGCTATTATCTATTAAACTAACCAAATGTATAAGATTGAAATCACATGCCATCCTTCATATAAAAGAGAATTTATATCACAACATAACAAAGCTGTGATGCACAATACAAGTATATAAGTTTTTTATTCAGTTTATTCAAATGTTATCCCCTATTAGATTGACTTAATGTACGTTAAAAGTCGCAAAAGTCAACTGAAACTGACTGACTACAATCAAAGGACCCTCGCTTTCACAAACCAATATCCAATTATGCAATTATAACAAAAACTGGATATTATAACTTGTACACAGGAGTTCCCCCACTCTTTTTGGTTCCTTTAATAAGATATTTACTCAAAAAAAAAAAAAAAAAAAGAACACTTACATAGACTCGTCATCAGGGTGAGCAATGACCAGCAAGACATTTCTCTTGTGAAGAGCTTCACCTGATTTTAACAGATAAAAGGGTTCAAAATTAACCAACAAGCACATAGAGAATTAACAATATGAAAATGCTTAGAGGGATTACCCACCATTGTTCAAAAATACAGCCCTTGATGGTGAGCATGATGTACGGAAAATTTTGCATAGAGAAGCCACCCAAAGTATAATCACTGAAATGATAATCAAGAGCCAGGCCATGACAATTGCCTGACAAACATGGAGAACATAAGTTTGTGACTGCCTATGCATTAAATCAAATGGGACATAAAGAGAAATAAAGTAGTATTAGTCAATTCAATTGGGTATGTTACCATTATGGAGCAATATTTTGCATATTCGTTACTGTTATAACTTAACTCAATATATTGTTCTGAAGTTGTAATATTTACGGTGGTTATCATGTTAAATCCATTACTTACCAATAGTTAAGAAAGCATTTCATCGAACACTTGAACAGAAAAACTAGGGTTGCATTTGGAAACCTGAATTTGGATTTTGGATACGGAGTTCTTAATCCATGGATTTTGTTCTACATTTTTTTTTTTTTTTTTTTTTTTGAATGAAGTAAGAATTTTATTAGCCAAAGAAAAGGGGAAAATCCCCATACATGCGTAGTATACAAGAAAAGCAAAAGAAAATCGGCAATTAAAAGTGCAAAGCTTCAATAAAAGATTGGAAGGGGACCCGAGAGGAAAAACCCAGTGGATCACCCCACTCACAAAGTAATTCCAAAAAGTATCTCCTCAAAGTTCACACGGACCACTGCTCTCCTTCAAAAGTGATTTTGTCACTTTCTTTCCATACCAACCAAAAAATTGCATGGGGGCCTACCTTCCACACCGCAACCTCTAAGGAAACTAAACTTCTAACCTGCCACACCTCAATCAGTAAAAAAGGAGAATGATGTGGAACCTAATGACTCCGAAAGATCTAGAAACAAATATTTTAAAGAAAATAGGCAACTTTACAATGGAAAAAATAAATAAATTAAATAAAAAAGATGATATACAGATTCCAACTCCTCCTTGCACATCACACACCTACTAAGCAGCACAAAACCTCTTTTTTGAAGGTTATACACTTACACTCCTTCACCACCATTCAAACAAGGAAGGCCACTCTGGAAGAAACCGAGCTAAACCCAAATCTTTGAAGCTAAAAAAAATGGACTCTAATCATTTCCTGCTAAAGAGACAAAGAAAGACTTTACAGAAAACCTCTCATCAGTAGCCCTATTCCATAAATTCCAATCTGATGCTACTCTATCAACCTTTACGCCATATAGCCTTGAAACTCCTCTAGAAGCAAACATCCCAATTCAACACATCATAAGCCCGAGACATAACATCCCCAACCCCGGCATCCTTATAAATTGCCACACTAAAAAGGAGTGGATAAGCATCCTTGAGGGCCCTGTCCCCACACCACAAGTGACCAAAATTTGATATGAACCCCATTACCCACCTGAGACCTAATCTCACCCGCAAACAACTCATAACTTAGCATTATCATCCTCCACAAACTTGAGCCAAAAGTACAATTGAGCTCCCTTGTCCTCCACTCCCCCTTCCGCGCACCTGAACTTCCAAGTCACCACCTGTCTCCATTAGGCCTCATTTTTTGTAGGAAAACTCCATAGCCATTTTCTTTTTTATGAAAATGATAATTACAAACTCCATAGTAGTAGCTTTCTCTCTCTCTATTCCTCTTCTTTATCATCTTGTCTACTGTTTCTTCTTTCTTTGTGATTTACAGCAAGTGTTCTTAGCCTCCACACCCCCTATTCTTAATATATCAGTTTCTGTAGAATAGTTGTGAAACTTTAGAATAGTTGCTATCCTGAGATTTCCAGCAGCTTATTCTTGAATTTCTATCAACTTCCTCACCCAGGTTCTCAACCTTTGATATTTCTCCTTAAAGTTCTACATCACCTTGCCTATTACAATCTTCAGCCTACCAGGTGAGAACCTTGGAAATTACCTTATATGCACACCACAAAATGACTGATGGGACTAGAGTCCCTAATATTAATCAAATCTCCTTTCTTAGGGATAAGAGCAATAAATGAGATCCACATATTTGAAATCCATGGATTTAAAATTTAGTTGTTTAGATAAGCTACTTAAATAAAAGGATTTGAAATTTAACTTTACAAATTTTCTGTTGGACCACTAAAAAGAACAATGCCTACAAATTCCCTCCCAGGATGATAATCGGACATATCAATGTATCCATTAGCTCATAAAATTTATGACTATATATATATATATAGATAATCTTTTTTTCTTTTCTTTTTTTTGGGGGGGGGGGGGGGGGGGGGGCAGGGAAAGCATATTTCCTATTTAAAATCCGCATTTTATTATTTAGACCTAACTTTATTATTAGACAATCACTCAATTTTTAAGAACTTGCAATTTGATAATAGCAGATCTTAGGACAATGGGAAAAATCAATATATAATTGCTCAAATTTGTCTAAAAATATATAATTCAATTAAGAGCTGAGTTCTATTTTTCCATATACACTTGAACAAAACCTAACCATTGATTCGTATTTCCACCACTATTATAGATATGATTCTGCCAAGATGTTCAAACAAAAATTTCCCACAAAATGAATCATCCACCATACACAATGGTGTTAATTCGATTCCATTTCCTGTTACATTCGATTGAATCACCCAACCCACAAAAACAATCAAAATAAAATCAACTGACCAGTAAAAGTTTGAAAGAAAGAAGTACTAGTATTTGAAAGGATTGGAATAAGTTTATCAACATCCACACTTTTTCAAAAAAGTCAAAGAAATGAAAGACAAGAAATCTTTGAGATTTTTAAACATAGAAGCAGAAGCATCAACCAGTTGAAGATTAAAAAGGCAGAATAATACAGCGTGATGCCACTCTCAGACATTTCACGACTCTTAGTAGATGTGCAATAATGAATCTTGGCTAACTCTAAAATCAATTGGATTGCCATCAGAGTGCATAAATAAAATGTGAATGTTGTGAGGCTAATCCCAAAACAAAGTAGCATAAATATATTGCCAATATTCATAGATATAAGGTTAATAATAATGAGGTTGTATTTGCTAATATGACGTCCACTTTTTCACGATTGCATGAGAAGCCTTTTGAGATGTTCAAAAAAAATTTACTTCTTGAAATGGAACAGTTCAGCAATTCGGTTAAAGAATATTCAGTAACACCTACTACAACTACCCGAGATAAGTGGGACAAAGTTATAAATATGTTATTTTGGCTTCCTCAGGCTTCAAACTTAGAGGCTTTCCTTTTTGGTGGTACCATAGTTACACTAATGACCAAAACATTTCCTTTCTTGCTTTTATAGATTTCCTCTTATGAAGCATTGATACAGATACAAGATACAAATATGATACAATACAGATACGTCGATTCAGCAATTCTAAAAAAATGTAGGATATGATACGGCAAGGGATATGTTAATAAATAAATATATCAATTTTAATATTTGGTTTAAAACATCAATAATTAACATTACCAAAAAAAAAAAAGGTTTAAAATATCTACAAAATAAATTGATACATAAGAATAAGGAACACATCCATTAGCATTAACCATGTTCATCATTTGTAAAAATAAAATAAAAAATAAACAAGAATGACATCAACATTACAAAATAACCATTTAGCTTATTGCTCTACGATGGTTGACCTAGAAGAAAGATAGAGTGGGGAAGGAACAAATATAAGAAAACTAAAATGGGTCTATTGTTTTGATCAAAGTATGGGTATTGCGTATTTTTAAAATTTACATTAAACACCCATTTATTTAAAAATTAATTACAAACTAAACCCCAAACAAATCCCACAAGTATCCGTTGCATATCCAAGAAATATCCAAGGTTTATCCAAGAAGTATCTAAGGTGTGTCTGATGACGTGGCATTTTTTGTAATTGTTCTGATACGTATGGAGAGTATCGGATACGTATCGGGTGTATCCTAGGCATATTGGTATCCGATACGGACACAACACAGATTTGTTGGGAGTTTTGAAGTATCCATGCTTCAAAGGATTTCCTTAAGCTTTAGTTTTTTTGGCTAGCACTTGTATATGTCTTATGTACTTGGGTTTTGCCCTTTTGGATTTAATACAATATTTACTTTGTCCAAAAAAAAAAAAAAAAAGAGGGCCCATTTGGGCATCCAATTCAAAATTAAACAATTCAAGAAATTTTACATAGTGTTACAGACATAATCCATCATCTTGAATTAGAATATTTTACTATGTTAGAGTTATCAGTTATCACTATAGTTGATGTTGTAGAATCAATTCTAAGAAATTCATGAGATGCCACTATTTTCAATTTCCACTCTTATTTGTAATAACAACCATTTCAATTTGTCAATTCGATGGATTGTGTTGTTTAATTTCGAATTTGACGCCCAAATAGGCCCTTGGAGGCTATTTTGAAGTAAATTGAGAGCTCATACACGTTTACAACTGATGAACAAAATTTTTAACTTGTTTTCCTACAAAGTAATGGAAGCCCAGAGAATACTAGAACCCCGCATGCCAGCATGCCTATACATTTGGCTGAACATGTAAAAGTTGAACTCCAAATGCCTGTGCCATCAAAAGTGAAAACTTGACACATAGCCAAGTGCTTTCAAGTTTGAAGATTAATTTTCTAAGTAAGGCCACATGTGGCCTGCCATAAATTTCTCAGGCATCATCAATATACAAGTCTATTATATGGTCTTGACTTGGATAACTTCTTCTACAGTGCTGCCACAGATAAGACCTGTACAGATCCCAACTTTCTACGGACTTGGCTTCTATTACCTTCTATGGTTCCGCAGTCTCAAAAACTTCTCTAGGACAGCACTAAAAGCTTATAAGCTCCATAGAACTTGCAAGCCATCCCATTTCATGAACTCTTCTCCATCTATGTAATCACCCATTGGAATTTTGTTATATTTCATTCCAAAAAATCAGTCTCCAATGGAATTTCAGGGCCAAATCAGATTTTGTCGTGTCAAGCAAGCTTGGGACTAGACTCTCCTGTAAATTTTATCCATTCATATCTCTAAACATCAATTTCTCATCACCTTTGACAATCAAGTCCTCAATAAAGAAGACTGCAATTAGGTCACTACTCCAGCAAAATTGTCAATTAACTGCACTTAACGTTATCTTCTCCAATATAATATATTAATCAAATGACATTCAAGGTGATTTCAGCATTGCAGTTAAAACTCCAATGGCATCACTCACATTTTTTTTTTTCACAGAGCGAATGTTCTATACCATCAACCATTGCCTTTTCACCATAGTCATCACTAGTTTTTGCTATACCTAAAACCCGGTTGTGGATCACCATATGTTGCCGCCGACTTCTCTCATTAACGAAGATAATAAATGAACTGACACTTAGAACATTAAAATCCCAAATGTTTCGCCCATATAATACATATCCGTTTATATATATATATATATATATATATATATATATATATATATATATATATATATATATATCATGCCCATATGATATATCATACTCTAAAACGATAAATTCAGAAACAGCTTAACGAAGATAATAAATTAACCCATGTAATTGTGTTAAATTCAGAAACAGCTTCATCACTATTATAAGAACAAGGAAGCCAAAACATGCCCTAAAACGCTAGAGGGAGAACATCTATGGAAGATGTTAGAAGCAAAGGAAGCATGTGGGCACGTTAATATATCAATTGCAAGGCATGGGGATCAAGTTAGCATGCTTGGAAAGTCAACAATAATGTACGAAAGGCACACTAGAACGTGTAGTCCAGCAATCAAATGCATACAAAGGAATCCCAGATGAGATTCAATTGGAATTCACACACAATATTTCGTTGAGGTTTTTCATCAAATAGCTTGCACTGACAAGCTTGCATACACCAATGCAAGCTGAACTTTCGAACAAAATTCAAACTATCAAAAAGTTCATAAATGAACAAAATTTGTGAAATAGACCTATGATTCAATCTTCACCTATCTAAAGAAAAAAATTTAAAAACAAAAAACAAAATAAAACAAAACAAATTCAACTCAAAAAATAAAAGATAAATAAATAAAATAAGACTAACAACAAATCCAGTTATCCAACTAACCTTCAACTTCTGAATCGAACTCAATATTCAGGAGAATTCAAAATCAAGATCAGAAGCAAGCCTTTGTTTTTTTTTTGTTCTTTAAAAATAATAATAATAATAATTCAGCGAGGAGAACTCGAATCAGTTTTCCATTTGTTGGTTGCAAAATGGATCTTATGTTTGGCTAATTATCGCCTGTAATGGGGTTTCTCAACGGCATTGAGGGGTATTCACTAGCGACATCAGGGGTTTCTCAACGGTGACATCAGGGGCATTGGCCGGCGGAAACAGGGATTTTCACCAGCAGTATAGAGGGGTTTTCTCCCTCGAAATCAAGGGGTTTTCATCGGTGATGTTTGGGCTGTGTATGGATTGAGAGAAATGGAGAAAAGGGAGAAGAAGAGAAGTAAAAATAACTCTCCACCTGGTAAATAGATCTTATTAATAAAGAAAAAATGAGATAAAGTAATCATAATTACATAATTACTCTTTTTTGTATACTAAACAAAAGTTGTAAGGGAATAATTGTCGTTTCATCACTCAATAATTCATTTCCTTTTCATTTCTCTCAAAATCTCTTCAATTTAGAGAGAAAGCTAAAAGGCCTAATTTTTTCTCTATTTCTCCCCATTTTCCTTTCTCTTCTCTCCGAACTTAACAATCCAAACAAGGGAAATAGAAAGAAAGTCATTTTCTCTTCTCTTCTCTTCTCTCCATTTCTCTCAATCCATACATAGCCTTAGGGGATCCACCAGCAATGTTAGGGGTTTCGGGTTCGATCATCAGAAGATGCTTACAAATCCCATATTCCCATATTCCCCTTTTATTTTTATTTTTTTTTATATTACCGTTTCCCCTTTTTTTTTTTCTTTTTTTTTTTGTCTTTTTTTCTAGTTCAGAAAGAGGGGTATCACTGATCTCATGATGCATAAAATCATCTGCAAGTCCATACATCTAATAATGAGGAAACTAAGATTCCATTTTAGGAACAGAAACATTTTTCTCAAAGTAATTACAATGCATAGGTATTGGCTTACCAAACTAATTATGAATTATTGATCCCATAGTCCCATTCTTTTTTTTAATAGATCCATCAAAACTTAATTTAAACCATTCATCATCACGAGGAATTCATCTAATAAACTTTGAACTCTTTCTTTCTTTTTTCTTTTTCATTTTTTTTTTTTTTTTAGAAAGAGGGATATCACTAATCTCATGATGCACAAATCATTGACCATTGAGATTAATAAGCATTGACGCCTCTCATTGATGGTTGAGATTAATCAATCAAACGGTAGTTTTCTAAAAATCTTATTCTTTTTTACTTTTTACTCAAAATCCAAAAACATGTGTTCTTTTCTGGTCAAAAGCGTGTGCATATCTTTGCTTTATAATTTTAGAGATTGTTAATACTCGAGCCTATAGCACATGATTTAGGAGTTTCTAGGAGCACATGATTTAGGAGTTTCTAGGTACAAACTTAGTTGGGATGCTAGTTAATCCTATGATGCTTGAAGCTCTATTTTTATCAAGATATATATGTATATATGTAGTCCTTCTATTATCAAGTGCACTCCAAAACTCTACCTAGTGATTTGTATTTTGTAAATCTAACAGTTGGATTAGACATCCTTCTTTTGTAGGCGTTCCATGCTAAAACTCAAGTTAATATGAGATTGATTGCTATTCGATCCAAAAAGTGTGTTTTTTAATCAATAACAATTGCTCATTTGTGGACATTTCAAATGAAACAGCTCTTAATCTTAGATCAATATGATTTTTGGCTTGCATGACCAATAAATGAAACAAATTTAATCCAACGGTTAATTTGGCCAAATACGAATCACACGTAAGAGTTTTCGATCAAGTACATTTGATGTAAAATTGCATCATATGCACTCGATAATAAAAGAACTATATATATATGAAATGGCTTCCTTTATGGTAAGTTGTTCCTTTTAATTTATGTCGTTTTTACCATAACACTTTTGACTGCTAGCAGATTGCATATTCAAATCATTGTAATCGAAGTTGATCCCATCAATTTTACTATCCTGTGGTTAATAGTGGAATCAACCCATATTACTTGTTTGAATGATCACAAAGTATAATTCTAATAATCACATGGCGAATAGAGAAGTCGTCTTCATTAAGGCATTCATACCATTCGCACGAATCGCCTAAAAAAGGATGGCACATGCAACCTTCCCTCGTTTCGATATCAAAGTGCCAATCTAAATGTCTTTTAGGGAAACAGAAGAGGGATTTGATCTACTGAAGAAGGTTTTGATTTTGGGATTCAATGCATAGATGAGGAATGTGATTGAAAGTTGAGAGCTACATTTTGTGACTTCTAGGGTTTCATGTTGCAAGATGATTATATTTGTGTCGTCTGGGGTATCGATCGATTTAAGAGAAGGAAGCATTGTGCGGTAAAGTATATTTTCTAATTTTTCTTGTGAATCTCCAACAAATCAGCTAACCACTTTCAGCCAAGTTGAGCACCTTGTTTTGTTTTCAATTTTTTGGTGGCGTTGCATCATGGGGCAAAATATATACAAAAAAACAGCCCTCTGCTTGCATGCTAGCAAATGCAGTACGATTGCACTTTGGTCGATCTGTGTCAGTCCTTGGTTTGACAGCAAATTTAGATGCCTCTTTTGAGAGGTGTTCTCTACTAAAGGCTAGCTTGAGAGTACGAGGTTTGGTAATTTTAGTATTCCTCAAATTAACTTTGAATTTAGTGATTCAAAAATCAAAATTTTCATATTTCAATGAAGAATAAGCGTAGAATATTTTTGAACCAAAAATCTCCAATCACAGTCAAGTAGCTAGGTTTAACAAAGTTGTTAACCGAAAAGGAATTAATTAGCCAATAAATAAATAATATGATAAATTAATCTCAAATCTATTCAATCCTTAAATTAACACTACAATTATTACATTGCACATGGAGGCGAGTTGAAGATTTGTATTATTTATAGATTGGCCTCCATTAATTTTTTTTTTTCCCTTCTTAATTCCAATTTTATCATTTTTGCCTCCTCCATAACACTTTTTTTTTTTTTTTAAAGAAAATATTTATTCGGTATACCATTCCCTCTCTCTCAATCAAACGGATGAAATGAGAAATATATATTTTATGGCATTGATAATAAGCTTACCTTACAACTCATTCAAAACAAGAAGATTCACAATTGTAAAGATATTGAAAGGGAATTGTATCAATCAATATTTAAGTTTATATAATTATTATTAATTCAATATATTTCTTTCATCTTGTTATTGTCAATTAGGGGAAAAAAAATTGAAAATCGTAAAATATTGTAGTCGAACATCAACACATATCCTTAATGAAACCGGTACCCTAATTAACTAGTTTTATAATTATTTTTTCTAATAATGAACCTAAAGTTTGTCATCTCCACGTGTCATCATCATATTGGTGCATTACCATAGGACATCACAATATTGTTATCTCATCACAAGATTGTCATCTCATCACTGCTCTAAGAATAAACACTAACCATGTACTAACCAAAGGTCACTCCCATAAACTGGCCAATATGTTAAATTGGTTGGAGAGCAAAAAAGCTTTGAACAGTCTTCCTTCTTATTTTTCGGGTCACAGAAGGAGCCATATAAGTCACCTTCCTTCAATTTAGACAAACAGCAAGACAAATGACAATCTATCCATGGTCACCTGTCCCGTTCTCTTTTTCCTCACTGTAAAACTGAAAATGGAAGCGATAATGGTGATCTTACAAGCAGGTTCCCAATTGGCAAAAAGCCCATATTAACAACAGCTGCCGAGTAGAACATAACACAGTTGAAAATAAAAATCTCAACAAAACGTAAATTTCTATCGCTCACAGGCAAAATAGGTTACCATGGACAAAGTACCTGATTTGACTGTTTTGTACAGAAGTGCTACATGCCTGATAACCCCTAAACATCCTGTTGATGTCGCATGGATGGAGAAGGAAGAGCCGGTCTCAAAATGCCATGGTTGGTTTGCTTCACAAGCTCCGAGCAACCTTTTCATACAGATCACGAGGCCAATTGCTATTCAAGTTGTTAGCGAGAAAATTCGCAATCTGCAAATGCCAAAAAGACACATCCATCAATAAGTGAGAATGGCATAAATTGAGAACAGATGCTTCATTAATCACATGATCCCCAGACCCAGGCATTACTTTCTATAAAACCAACCCCATGGGATCCAAGAACACATCAGCCAAAATGAGATCTAGCAGTCGCTCGGTGGCTGCTATAATTATAGGCATATTAATTACATGAGCCCCAGCCCCAGGTATTACTTTCTAGAAAACCAATGTCAAGAAATCCAAGACAACACCAACCAGGGGAAGAAAAAGACTTAGACTTAACCCGGAGAGAGGGAAGAGACTTGCTACCTTCGATTAACCAGTCACTACTTCCAACTCCCACACACCAAAGCAAGTGTTAGTCAAAACCATTAAATAACAAGAATTGTATTAGAAAGGCAAACAAATGGAATACTGTCCACCAGCAAAATTAGTGTATGAACTGAATGCATAGTCCTTCCTTAATACTGCTTTCAGATGACAAATTTTCATTTCCCCAACTTACAATTTCAACCATCTCTAACTCTCTATTACCTAAACCTGTTTCTTTGAGTCCAGACCATCTTTCTGACCACGTATAGACTTTCACATTATGAATGAAATTATTTATGAAAATGAACAGATAAATACAAAGTCCAATTTAATTTCATTTCAAATATCACAACAATAAATCAAGAGAGAGAGACCCCCAAGGGGTGGAGGACGGAAGGAGGAAGAAGAATTAGAAGTATGTAATGACAGGACCTCCAATTTCATATATTCTAGAAGAAATTTCGTCCACCTACTCCTAGAAACACTGAATTCAATAATAGAACATGTTTTCTTATGGAGTTGTGAGTTTCAAAAACAAAAAAACCATACACCCAACAATCACAAAGCGCCCCATTGGACCTTGAGTGTATCAATTTAAATTGTATGTGGAAGGGAGAGAAATAAAATAAAATGATTCTAACAGCCTTCAGAGTAGTTTCCAAACTTTTTTTTTGCCTCAATTGTCTCATGTTTCTTTATGGGCATTTGGGTTTTTATTTATGTATTTATTTTTATGGTCATGCCAATGCTCGATCCAAAGTAGTATTTTTATGGTCATGCTTGATCAAAAGTTGTTTTTATTCTGTTTTCGAGCACAAGTGGTTTTTTCCTCCTTGGGATAGAAGATTTACCATCTTCCACTTCTGTTTTACCAATATTCATTGCGCTTTTCACTCATGGTTATTTTAATAATTTTTGCACCCTTCTTTTTGTAAGGAAAAAAAAATTAAAAGAATACAAGTCATAGTAAATTTTATTTGACAACTTAGTTTAGAACATCTCAGAATCACATAAATCATTGCTTTAGCCAGTTTGAAACATAGATGAATGCTGAGAAGTAGAGAAGAAGTATCAATGACAGGGCTGGGGCTCAAATCTCAGACTAAGATGCAATTAAAACCAGTTTGAAACGTAGATGGATAGTGCTGAGTAGTAGAGAAGAAGTATGAATGAGAGGGCTGGGGCTCAAATGTCAAGCTAAGATCCAATTAAAACACACATATAAAGAAGAAAAAAAAGGGAAAAGGAAACTATCCTAACCCGAAGGCAATGCATATATTTTCAAGTTCAGAAACTCATGGCATGATACGTATGTTTGAATCATATTCAGAAAGGGATATTTGAGTAAGTTTGAACTTTGAACACTTTTTTGGATGTCTCCTGATTGTTTTTTATGTATACAATTAACCTTTTAGTAACTAATGATCAATGTAGTAAAGTGTTCTATTACGTATTTTAATATTAGAATAATTATCATCAATTTTTGTATCCTTTTCAAACATACCCCAAAACAATACAAAAAATGTAGTTGTGTGTGATGGAGGTACATGGTAACATGTATATTGATAAAACTTAGTATGCCTAGCATGCCTAGCATTCCAAGTTTTCTTCCCTCTTTGATGATTTGGAAAGCTAAAGTGTCTTCGAAGGTACAAGTGTTTTCAAGGACAGTGGCTCATAAGAAGATTAACACTAATGATATGTGGCAAAGGAGGAGACCCTTTTCTTATTTCTCTCCTCAATGGTACATTATGTGCAAGAGTGATGAAGAAAGGTTGGATCATCTTTTTCTTCATTTCCCAGTTGTTGGGAGGTGGCAACGTCTTTTTTTATGAGGTGGATATGTGTTGGGTCTCCCTGAGTTCTTGCAGAAATATGTTTGAAATTGATTTTACAGGTTTTAGGAAGAGTAAGAAAGCGGTAGCTGTTTGGAGTTGCACCTATCTTAGCTTTGTTTTGGGTTATTTGGGCGGAAATGAATGCTAGGGTGTTGAGCTTAAATTTGAGTTGGAGGAGGTATGGGATCGAGTTAGATTTTAGCTTCCTTTTGGGCATCGGCTTCTAGTGCCTTTGCTAGGGTTAAGCATAATTGGAAGTTGGTTTGTGAAGGATAGGTGGCTTTTGTTATGTAAGTTTTTTTCCTTTTTGGTGAGGACATCTTGTCCTCCTTCACTTGTATTTTTCTGCTTCATTAATAAAGGTTTTTGTTTGTTGCTGATCAAAAAAAAAAAAAATTACACACACACACACACACATATATATATATTAATTAATTAGTAAATATCAGAGAATAAAAGCTCATGGCTGTAAACTATAAACAAGTTGGTTCTGGATATCTTACTAGATATGAGGACTCATTTTCCCATAGAATATTTACTCTTTTTTTTTTTAGGGGGGGGGGGGGGGAGCACACGAGTCCATTGTATCTTATAACTAAAGGAACTGTAGTTAATTTTTCCATCCTTAGTTCTAAACCATGTACATCACTGAATGAAAGCAAGCTCACCGCAATGGAATTCACATAGCAGTTACCAGTTTTTAGAAATGATAAAAATGTCAACTGACAATTTCAAAGGTTAACGAGAAATCAAACATTTCAAAATGTTTTTAGAAATCAAACATTTCAAACTTTGATTCCACAAGCGTACAAATGATTAGTTTACCTAAGCACACTCCTTGCATTCAAAAAAACATACAATTTATTCCAAGTGGCTAGAAAATAATTTATTTCGCAGAGGGGTACAAGGGCATCCAGATCACAAAATGAAACAGGAATAATGATCTACATTTGTATTGCAAAACATACCTTCGTTCTCAGGGCACGAAGCGATCCATCAGAATCTGTTACATTATCCAGACAACTAAGAGCTACCTTCAGAAGGTCTGGCACACAAGCTTGAACATGGGGAGATAAATTCTGGAACACATCAGTTGTGATATCTGGTGCTCGTGGATCTAATGGCAGAAATGGAAGTTTGGCCACTTCCCTTAAAGCATCTAAATAATGGCCGACTCTTGCCAACTTGTGGATAGACAATATTGCCTCAAGCTGTCTTAACACAGTTTGTTGCTCCAGAACATGTTCTCTCTCTTGTAGACTGGACATAAAATTCAAGTGGACTATATCAGGAAAAAGGTACAGACATAATTCATAAATTTAAACCTTAACATCCTGATCCTGATACTATATATAGCCAACATGAAGGTTGGTGAACAACTGAAAGGACCATGTAGCTTAGAATATGCTGAATGTGTTTGTCAGATTCAGATTTCAAGATTTGTTTACCCTTCCTAAAAATTCAGTATTTGATTGACTACAGGGAAAAATTCAAAAAAAATAAAAATAAAAATTAAGATTAATAATATTAATATTGTGAAATAATAAGGTAAAACAAAATTAATTGAAAATTATAAGAATCATTTAGCAAAGAGAAGTCAAGAATGAATTTGAGCAGAGGTGATGAAAACAAAAGCCTGTGTTAGCATTTTGTATTAATTGAAAAATTCTGAAAATGATTAGGTATTTATTTGCAGAGAAGATATTGGTGAATAAATCACTCTTTAACGATGTATACACAAAAAGAGTTAAGTGTGCACAATAATGAACTTGGATATAACTTGGCAGTTGGCACTTCTAAACAGAAGAGCTAAAGAATTTTTTCATGATCATTGCAACAATTGGCGCTTCAGCATTAATCGGAGTAAAACACTCTTCTGATTTCAGACCTCCTCGACAGTATAAGAATTTTTTTTTTTTTTTTTTGGGCAATTTTTATCCTGCTTGGATTAGGTTTATACAACAAAACATTTTCTACTAAAAGCATGCCTCAGCCTGGCCAATATTGGGTAAGCACCCTACGATACAACAAAACATTTTCTACTAAAAGCATGCATCATAAATCAATATTAAATCAGTACGATTATTGGTCAAACTAGCTACAAACACTCAGTACATAACAAGTACAATGCAAAGTATTAAATTCACCTGACTTCAGGATAATATTTGTATGTCTCCAAACTCTCGTTGCCAGAATGAATGAGCCCAGTAGTCCGGCTCTCACCATCCAATCTACCACGTGCAAGAGCACAAATTGCTTCGGAGAGGCACTTATTAATTGTATCCAACGCCATCGAAAATGCCCCAACTCTCTTCTGAATTTCTATAGACTGAATTTTTATGGTGAAATAAAGGGGGATCAAAATTCAAAACCATTAAACAAAACACAAAACTGGGGGGCAAGATAAAAATTTAAAAACAATAAAAATAAATAAATAGTTGATGCGACACACAGAATAAGGAAAGATCATCTAAAGATGAAAAATGTGGAAATAAGATCAGTAATTAAAAAATTAAAAAAAAAAAGAAAACTGATGGGAAGAAAGAAACTGAAAATGAGCATCTTGATTTATATACAAACATATTAAATAACCTGATGACTACTGAAAATTATCAAAATTGAAAACTATGAAAGATTTTGTCAATTAATAAACATTTCTCCAAGAGGAGATATGTTCATAAGCATAAAGGAGCTTGAAATTTTGTTAAGAAAAATGATGTGGCATAGATCAGTAATAGGGGTAGCCACAATCATAATTATCACCACTATCAGCATCATGTTATCATCTTTCCTTAAGAAACAAAATTCATTTTTAAAGTAAAGAAATAGGAAGGACAAGGTAGTTCTTCCTCGAACAGATCAAACTAGCCACAAAGCGGAAGATTAAAGCAGAAAAGAAAGCATTGTCAAGAGACTGCTAAACTGAGGTGAATACAAATGCCCATGGAAATGTTTCAATACACTAGAACGAACATGATCTTCCTTTGATAGAACACATTAGAAAGTAGTACAACCACTCTTTCCAATAAATTGACCCAATTAATTCTCTTTTCAAAATTTGACCCAGTGGTGCTGCCCACATAGATTCTCTCACTCCCATTATTTCTTTTTCAAAATCTCCTAGATGCCCATAGATTTGATTATAATCGAATGACATATATAATCAAATCAAAATAACTTTTAATACAATTGATCAATTTAGTGGGACCTACATATGGCAGCTCCCACGTATCATGGAGGATTTCTGCTAGCTAAGAAAATGTCAAAGGCTCACCAAGGGGGCTTCTACGAAACCCCAATTTTTAGCATGGAATTTCCCAACTAAATTCATAGTGGAAGGCAGGGAGAATAAGAAAATCTTACTTTGTCATACTGCCCAGCTTCCTGACACTGGTGAGCAGCTTCAAGAAGAAACTGTTGTCTTGTTTTCATATCAGTCAGAAATCGTATCACTTCACCTTCTTCTCCAGCACCTCTTGCACCAAGTAAAAGATAAATTCCACCATCCCGCAACAACAGCTCAGTAAGGAGTTGCTTGAGCATTAAGCTTCTCTGCCTTTGCTGATCCACATTACCTCGCCCTGTCCATGACAACTGTCCACCACCCACTGCAGCAGCAGCTTGTGCATAATATTCCAATGCAATTGAAAGATTTCCAGCACGTGAATAAACCGACCCATACTGCCTAATAATGCTCGATGCCTCAGCAAAAGCATCCATCAGCCCCAGTTTCTGTCCTGCCCCAGAACCTTCAGAAAGAACCCCATGATCTGCTAGCACAATTGCTATATGGGCAGCATCAATGCCATATCCTCCATCTCCTGTTTCCTTAGACAAGTATAAGACCGCTGGTAGCAACTGTATACTTAACAGTAAAACATATGGGTATACCAGAGGGTCCTTTCCATTTTTTGTATAATATGATGGCTCAAATTTGTTTAGGTAAACCTGCAAATCATCCAAACTGTAAGGTACCAAACCCTCATTCAGGACAACAGATGTGGCTCCACCAGGCAAGTCCCGTACAGCTGACAATTTGAACCACAGGAAATCCTCTATGGTATTGAAAAGATTTGGTAGATCTCTAAGCAAGTGATCAATCTGCCTGCGAGAACCAGATATGATAGCATAAAGTAATAACTTCTTCTTGTCATATGCAGCTCGACCTGCCCGATCACCCATTCTTAACATTTTTTCACATTCTTCTGAAGCAGCAGCTGCAGTCTCCTGCTGATACCATACCTCCAGTAGTAATCCACTCTGTAAGCTGTCGAGAAAGAAACTAATGACTAAGGCGAGAATGAAATTCTTATTAACAACCAGAAAACAATCCATACCTGAGGAGCAAATTGGTGTGAAACACGAGATGATTGGGCAACACTTCTGGCTTCGTCATAATACCCCGTTCTCAAGCAAAAATAAATCTGTTGTTACACAGGAGAAGAAAGCATTACTTTAAACCCAAATTATTTCCAGAAAATTATAATTGGTTCATTAAAAAAGATTACATAATAATATAATATATGATATACTGTTGAACAACCAAGCTTTATAAAAAACAAAAGGAAGTGGAATTTTCTCCCCTACATTCACTTTGTTCTTTCAAACGGTACTCGTCCTACAGTCTTACTAACAAATTTATAAGTAACTACATGATCAACTAATCCAACCATTTTCTAGTTTTCTGCCATGCCTGCTCCTCATCGCAAATAAAGAACATAAATGAGGTCCTATATAGAATGAACCACAAGGCTCAAACATCCTTGTCTCAACAAAGGCAACCACAAACCAAATATTTAACCCATTAATACAAATGACATGACCCTTGTGACTCAGTTAATTCCTCCATTGACGCAGGATATCCACAAGGGTTAATGGTGCGGACACCAGACCACCAATCACTCAAGTGTATGGGTGCTGTCGTTGACGAACGGCTCAACCAATGGACCCGTTGCTTGATCAAACATAGACCAAGACACACCAGCCCTTTTGCTTGGAAGCCAAGCTAATGAATCTTAATTGGGAGCCAAGTTTATGTTTATCAATTTTTTTAGTTAGTTTACCTTATTTTGGACATTAATTTAGGTGCAAGCATATCTATTTTTGGAATGTAAGCCTCTATAAAGGCATGAACGTATTATGAAGGGAATTATTATTGATGAATGAATTAAACACTTTGTTACTCAATGTTTGGTGCTGATTCCAAACAACACCTTAGGTGCGAAGCCTAGGGTTCTTCCCTCCCCCTCTTCTTCTTCCTATCTTGTCTCTATTCTCTCTCTCTTCTCTGTTATTGTCCTCAACAAGACTGAGTGTGTGTGTGCTGCATCAGTTAAAGGTAAAAAAACTATAAGCTGGCATGGGCATAACTAACAATCCATGCATGCATTACACAAAAACGGAGGGATATGAGAGAACAGAACAAAGAAATACTACTCACTCTGTCCCATAAAATTAATCCGCTTTTAAAAAAGAACGTTCTTCTAGGACATTACATCAAATGCATTAACACTGCATCAAATGAATTCATGCCCATCCACTTTATTTTGGTATTCCAATTTGGCCCTAAATTTATGAGAGTTGTAATTTGTTTCTTTTTTAATTTAACATGTAATTCATAATAAAACAAAGAAAATTATGGGAAATTAAAAAAATAAAAATAAAAAACTCACTCATTAACTTTTGAAAGTAGACAAAACTTAGGAACAGCCAAAAATGGAAATGTGGACTGCTTTTGTGGGACAAAGGGAGTAGAACATAAAGAAAACATATAGTTCTTCACCTAAATACCGAGAAATGGTTAATGCTGAAAAATGACAATGTGCAATTAATAAACCAAACATCAACAATGGCACAATAAACAGATACTAGAACAATTTATGTATTCTTCATAAAAATTTTCAAATAAACTTGTTAGAGTAATTAGTAGTTAGTAGGGTTACGTATGTAATATTATTACGCATCATTATATATAATGTCATGCCCCGAATTTCCAAGCATGAATAAATAAAAAAACCATGTTTGGATATTCAGGGCATGACATATAAGGGGCTGCCTAACCATTCTAGGGTTGGAAACCTAAATTCTCCTCATTCTTATCATTGTTCACACAGCAACATGGTATCAGAGCTCTCTTTGAAAATCCTAACAAATATACCCCTACTAACTATTAATTACTCTAACAAAACTCTGACAAATGCTTAATGTTGAAACCTGATAGAACTTAGATGATGTGAAATTTAAATCACACTTCAAAAGTATTGGAAATATACCACATCCCACATCGCCCAAATATTGGGTTTGACATAGCTTCATATACCTGTTTGGGCCCTCCACTTGAAAACTTAGGCTTTTAAGTTGGAAACTTAACATAGTATCAAAGCATGTCGTTTTTGGGCCTATTGAGCCCATATTGTTGCCCACGTGACAGGCCTATGTTAAGCCTGCACGTGAGGGGGAGTGTTGGAAATATACCACATCCCACATTGCCCAAATGTTAGGTTTGACATAGCTTCATACAAGGACTTTAATATCGATATCGATGGATATATCGAGGGTCCAAAAATGTGGATATATCAGATATATCGTTAGATATATCGACAATATCGATATCGTTTTAAAGATATAGTGGATATTATGAGCTAAACATGGATATTTTTATTGAAACTCTGGGAAACAATGATTTAAACTTTAATACACAATCTAGCATCAAAATATTGCAATTTAAATATGTATGATACAAGTATGTGTTGCGTAGGGTATAAAAAATATACCGCGCTAAGTAAATAAATAATAGAAAATTTTGCAAATTCAACATTTAGATGTCATATAACATTGAAATAAATTTTTGTAACATTTAAATATAGAGTGCTATTAGACCAGAGGCCATTGGTTTGAAATAATATTTTAAATTATGTGAAATAATAAGCATAGTAAAATGTACATATATATGTGAATCCTAACCTATTTTAATGTGTAAAAATTTCACCAGAAATTAGCAAAAGGGCATTTAAACATGGCAGTGTCGATATCTTGAACGATATCAGCGATATATCTTCGATATCTTCGATATATCGCTGATATCGTTCGATATTTTGTTTTTTCAATTTCGCAACAATATATCGTATCGTTACCCTCCGATATGGCGATATATCGTGATATATCGTCGATATATCGCGATTTTTAAGTCCCTAGCTTCATATACCTGTTTGGGCCCTCCACTTGTAAGCTTAGGCTTGTAAGTTGGAAACTCAACAAAAAGTGGCACTGTAATTTGTTGTGTGATACAACTTGAGCAAATGAAAAATGAAAAGGTTTGCTTATTTGCATATATCTCATTATAAAAGTTAAACATGGGAATTAGATGGAACAAATAATGTATATTGCACAAATTTACACAAAATTCAAAGGCTTCAATGAAAGAAAATGCAAGTAAAGCAATAAAATCAGAAGCAAGTATTGAAGACCTGCTGCCAAGTGGTATCAACAGGAGGCTGCCTACGAGCATCACCAGAATCAAAATCTAGAACCCCATAATCCCTTAAACGAATCTGCACAGAAAATAATTGAAACAATAAAAATACAAATAACTAATCCTGACAGATAAAATTCCTTTAAAACATAACATGCAAATTCTTACTAACTGAAAATAGAAATATGCTAACAAACCCGAAGAAAGGCGCGAACTCTTTGCAAATTTCCAACCACCCCACCAAGAGCAGCCTACAATGAGATTGACAATGACCAGGTTATATAAGTTTCAAACAACCAATGCCAGCTGATATATCTCATATCAATTCAGAAAAGGCACAAGATAACCAAAGAGAAATCTGCTTAAAGAAGAAAGAACAGCCAGGCAGCTTCATAAACTATCACCAGATAAAAGAAACAAATGAGGAAGACCAATAAAATGAGGCAGAAGCAGCAATTGAACAGAATGATCGATGCTAAACATAGCACATAAGCAAAATTGTCTTAAGCAAAATTCAAGAACAATAAAGTGTCAATACCAACATTAAGATAAGGGTATACAGTATACTAAACAAATTTTTTACCTGTGCAGGATGACTTTGTATTGTATCTATGATATATTTCTCATGTCCCCATTCCAGGTGGCGCCTTGCACCAATTACTAATGCCATCCTTTTCGAAACACTTCGTTGAACAGCTGAATCCTCACCCATCAACATCTGTCAAATTACTGAATCCATCAATCATCACTTGCATAAAAAGTGTTACAGAGAAAAGCATGGCAAATGCAAGCACATGCTTCCAATTAGTAAATTATTAGAAGATCAGCCAAGCATCTTATTTGAAAGTATACCTGAATCAGGTGCCATATTTTCTGCATGCTAACTGATTTTCCCCCAGATGCATCAAGGCCCAAACTTTCGTAAGCACCCTTGAAAGCTGTAGCAGGCTGACAAGAAAAGAAAAAAAAAAGAGTAAATAGATAAACAGCAGGGAAATTTAACATCTGAATTAATGATACTCCACACAAGCAAGGTGAGATTGCACATAACCCCCCCCCCCCCCCCCCCCCACAAAAAAAAAAAAAAAAAAAAAAAAACTAAAGGAGGAAAAGGGAAAGAGAGACAAATGATGCCAGCTGCACTCCTAAACAACCACCAAGATGACAGAATTGTAAGTTAATGATACTCCACTATAAACACAGTGACATTGTGCAAAAAACTAGAGGAAAAAAAAAAATGGAGAAATCACCAACACCAGCAGACATCTGAATAACAATACCCAAATGCAGCCGGCTGCACTCTTAAATAACCACCAAGGTGACAACACTGTATGTTGCAAATTTGCAATGTAACTTCAATGTAATATGAAAACCTATAAGTGAGTCGAATACCAAAAAATTGTAATAACTACACCATCCAAAAACTGAACTGTCCAATAAGTAAAGAAAGAATAAAGCATACTTAAACATCAGGAAAAAAATACATTAGTGTAAATAAAAAACAATAGCCTTACCTTAAATGGTAAGCCACGCTCTCTTGCATTGTTGAAATTCCTCACAACCTCAGCATAGACAGAAGCTTTTTTCTCAAGGATGGGCTCATTAGCTAGAGGTACAAGCTTCATACTAGATGGACCAGACGAAACCTGAGGACTAGAAGCCATGGACACAATTTGACCCGGACGAGTACCCCCAGTGCTTGAATCACTCGTGTTTGTCCTGGGTAATATTGAAATGCGGCTCAAGCTCTGAAGAAAGTCTCTCTTTTCCTTTTGCCAATCATCCTGCCAAACATTAAATTTCAGATGGAAATCAGTGTTGAGAGCACAAGGGCCCACAGCTCTCATCAATTTGCTGCACTTACAGACTAAATGCCAATATTCTTGAACATAGTAATTTTGTTTTTTTCTTGGTAAATACACTCAGATGTACCCCTTAAATACCCACTCCCCAAAGGGATATCACCCTGCCTCACATTGCACCCCACCCCTCTGCTGCTAAGAGACAGAATGTCTTCACCAGTCCCAAGACAGGAGAAGACACCTTCATTTTTTTTTTTTTTTTTTTTTTTTTGATGAAGTAAAATGTGTATTAATAACAAAAGGCTAAGCCCAAGTACATGAGACATATACAAGAACAAAGCACCAAGGCACAAAAAAAGACCCCTTGAACATATTTCCAAGACAAAAAACTAAAGGATACAGAGAGTGCAAGGCAGTTTAACAGGTGCAATGGATTAAATTACCTTCTTAAATTTTTCTGAAACAATTTATTCTTTGTTCCTTTTTTTTCTAAATTTCAGTTGAAAGGCTTTCAAACATAAGTCACAACCCTTAAACAATGGATACAAATTTCCAGACAGAGAGTATCACAAAACCAAACATCTGCATCAATCATATGGAAATATCCATTATCAAACTTTTTTTTTTCAAAGGAGGGGTACAAAACACTGGAATAAAACAAATAAATAAACATTTCAATGTCAAAGTGTCATCAGTAAAAATTTCAAGATCATCCTATGCAAAACTCTTCACTCTACTTAACAAACCAAAAACTAATATAAAAATTACTGCTCCGATGAATGAGGGACGCACCCTTATTCAAATTGACTTATAAAAAAATCACCAATGATAATAATCAAAGAAATAAAGATCACATGCTGCTCCAAGGAAAAAGAACAGAACTGTTAGACAAGGTAAATGGCATGGCCAAATATAAAATATACCTAAAATAAGGAAAGGTGGAAAGGAACAAAAATTAACGATGCCATATCGACATATTCTGGAACACTGACCTCCAAAACTTTTAGCATGTAATCATTAAAACTTTTTAGGTTATCCTTCTGAGCTTCCTGGACAGCAGAGACCATAGCCATCTCATGAACCTGAGGTGCAAATAGGAATACAAATATGATGAAGCTACCTATTATCGGTTATTATTTAAGCTATAAAGCAAAAGTGCACATCTAAGGTGGCTGAAGTTTGTAACATATTTAAAACAGATGGCAGAATCATGCAACAAAATTGTGAAAAAATTCCTCAAATATAGAAGTAACATGATCACAACATATCCAAATGGCAGACATAGATGACGTATGTGTGTGGATATGTATGTACACACACACACACACACACACATACACACATATATATAATCTTTTGGCTTCAAAGCTCATGACTTCAGTGTTAAAATGCAAATAAATAATTATAAAATAAATATATGAAAAAAAAAAAAAAAAACTAAGCTGATATATGAATGATAAGTTGTAGATATATATCTTTTTATATCTTATCAATACTCAGCTAAAAAATAAAAAAAAAAAAAATCTTATCAATAAAAGGTTCTTTCTTTGTAGAATTACATATCTGTGTAACCAAAGAAATTCTAATATCCTACATTGGATGCCGTACAAAATTTCTAATGCAGTAATAACCAAGTGAATAGGTTGATAAATGATATAAAAACTTATGATGACAGGAGCCATAGTACCAGTATCAAAGTTACATTGCAATTGAACAAGAAAAAGAATGAAAGCTACCTGCTGCAAATACTCTTCGACGCTTGTTGCCTCGGAGGGGAAAACATCTTCAAATGTCGTCTTCAAGAAGAAAATGAAGAAATATGAGCAAAATTATAATTTCAAAAAACTGCAACACAGATGATTAAAGAAAAAAGGTTGGAAAACAGAAAACACAGAAAAATCAAAAGTTGCAGAATTTGATAACAACAAACTACCTCACTAACCAAAAAATTGAACAAAAACATCATTAAAACAGGTGAAGCACGATGAGAAAACAATCTAACTGATGAATATAGATAATCATTTTTTTTTAAATGAGGAAACCCTTCAGGCAAACCCCCAGGACCATGTAAGAACCCACGACCCACATGGACCAAGCAAGACCAAAGCCTATGAGAACCATGGAACCTTGTTTGGGTGGCCCCAAGGGGGTTAGCAAGAGTCGAACTCAAGTCCTCTATTTCGCAAAGCATGAATCTTTGCCAACTGAGCTCCCCTTGGGGTTGAAAATCAATTAAATTAAATTTTTTTTTCTTTTTTACAAAATTCGTGGAGATTTCCCAATAAATCTTATTATTTCAAATGTTTTTAAAAATTAGCTTTCTCACTGATTAAGATATTCGATCTAAAAATATTGATGTAACAATCCAATCAACAAATCTTTTATGACAAAAGTTTCTAAACTCCAAAGCATTACTTTTGTAATGCCTCATCTAAAACAAGACACCAACTTCTGAAAATAGGGAATTTTTCAAGTAACATTAGCTTCACAGTTACTGGAAGAACCTATAAGGACTAGACTAGACAGCATGCCTCCCTAGAAATTTTTTACTTCACAGTTACCGGAAGAACCTAAACGGACCAGAAAGTTTGCATCCATAAAAGCATGCTTCAGTTCATAGTTAGTCGTCCTGCTCCACACCAAAAAATTATCCAAAATCTGTGTTGTCTATTCTCCACTAATAATTTAGTACACTGAGCTCATAGTTGAAGATTTCCATGGATCAAAAATGCTCATGCGTAAAAACATTCAATAAGAGTGGAAAATAACCCTCTCGTTCAAATCGATTTTGGCCCATGCATCACATAAAAGACTTTCCCAAAAACTTGCTGTACACTGAATTTCCAAATCCACTTGCCAATGAGAACAAATTGTTTAATGGATTAGGTAACAACATTCCAACTTAGAGTACTATACCTTCTACAACCCACTTCATGCAAATGCAGGAAATCTTCCATGACTGCACATTTTTATCATAGACTTAATTGAATGAAATTTTATGGTTCTTTCAAGATCCTTATTCACCTGAAACTTGCCCACTTATATTTCTACTATTCAGAAATGTGAGATAGATATCATACAATATAATATATAATGACCATGCAAGAGGCTACAAGACAATTGAAACCATCCAAGCACCGCCAATTGAAATGGGTGGGAAGGGGGGACGTTGGATATGGAGTCTGAAAAGTGCTTCGAGAACAAAAGCTACAAGACAGAGATGGAGAAGCGCATAGTCAATTCTCCGTGTTTTCAAAGAAGCGGCTAGAGCATTCTTAAATTTAAAATATTTTAATAATGATATTCAAATTTTAGTAACCGTTATTTATTAAATTGAAAAAAGTTGTTGTTAAATATAGGGGCCTTTTAAAATTTCAAGTCCTTACTTTGTTTCTATAGTTTTACTAAATACTAATGAGTCCTTTCTATATAATGGCTCCATCCTACATAGTGAATTTTAAACTTCAAATGCTATAGAAGATAGATTGCACTGATTCATTTTTTTTTGTTTTTTTTATTACAAAGATTGCAGCTGATTCAATTTCCATGAGCTGTACAAAAAATGCTCATAGACATACATTTTGTGGGAGTTTTCTCATTTAAAGAAACTCATGAAATGTTAATATACAGTTAGCAAAAAGGCATTCAATAAATTTATTATATTATGCATCAAACAGAAGGTAAATGTGAGTTTACCTTCAATTCGAAAGACTTAAGATCCCGGGCAAGCTGCTCCGCGTTTATCCCCTCACGTGCTAGTAGTCTATGAATGCAAAAAATCACAACTATTGTGAATGGAAAATGAATATAAATACATATATGTATGTATATATATGCTATAATCTAACAACATTCCATTTGGTCGTGAAGGAAACAAGGGAAAGAAAAATAAAACAAATTTTTGTGCATTATGTATTCTGTGGTTTATTGTTTCCAAATATACTAAACTACACCAGTTGCTGGGCTTGATCTATCACATTTTTTTCTTGTTTTTTACTCACGTCCTAGTGTCCTATCTAATACAAAATTTCTACTCAGCCGGTTCTCTAAACACATTTCCAAGGGTCCTCTGCAATTCAAAACTTTGATTTCATTTTTTTCTCCTAGATTTTCTCAGCAACCACATAGAGCACTAATAAAGAAACCAAACCACCAAACATTATCAGACCCAAGTGCTCATTTACAGTAAAAAGTAAAAACAAACTTTTGAATTTATGCTCAGTTTGGTAACTGAGAAAATTAATGAAAATAATAGAAAATTAAATGAAATTTCTATATTTCATATTGTTTCAGTGGCCGAATTTGCAGAACAATCTACCAAGTCAAACATAGTTTCATTCTCTAACCTAAACAGCAGAAAATATATTACTCTATATATATATATCTCATTTCCTTTACCTTTTCCCTCAGTTTTCTCGGCAACATAACAGTTGACTAGGACATCAGAGATACATATAGATAGGAGGATGATGATCAGGTAAGCACATTCTGATATAACTTATATCAGCACCCGCATTGGGAGTTGTACCTTATGCATTAGTGGGATATGAGGTACATTGGACCAATGCAAGAGGTACAACCCCCAATGCATGGTGCTAATATAACTTATATCAACACGTGCTAATGGGAACATAATATATATATATATATATATATATATATCAAGAGACAGAGAGAGAGTGTGTACCTTGTGGCAGCAATGGATTGGGAAGGAGCTTCGGTTCTTAAGGTTTTCCCCTTGAGTTTCTTTGATAATGCTTCTAATTGATCTAAGTTCCTCTGAAACAGATATGAAATATAAATTCAGAATTGGTGACTTTAAGGATCTTAAAAGGAATTTAAATTATTATAAAAAAAAAAAAAAAAAACTATTTTGTTTCAAGAGAAAATCTTCCCAACACCAAAAATTTCCACTGAGATGAATGAAGCCTCATACTCCTTTTGGTCGCGGAGAAAAAGTAGGGAAAAAAAATTAAGGAAATTAAAATTTCGAATCTCAGACAATTGATTTGCCATACCCAAGAAAATACAAAAATCCTCTCCTCCTCAACAGAAGCTAATAAAATCATTTGGCTTAGTTGACAAAAAATATTCATTCAATGCTCCATATGGTTCCCGAGAAAATTTAGAAAAATAAATAAACAAACAAACACACACTTCCTATCTCGGAATTTTCACTGATTTAGGTCTCATGAAAACAAGAGGCAAGCCTAATACAACCATTCATCTGGCATTAAACTCGAAATTCCAAGCCATATTTAATTTTCATTTTCCAAAAGTTTTCTCACCAACCAAAACGGAGAATTAATGAAAAATTAAACCGACACAGAACACATAACATTTTCAAAACTTTTACTTCCTTTGCTAGTAATTAGGGCTAAAACGATTTCATTCTTGGGAAAATTTCATGGAGAGTGATTTTCCGAGGAAACAAGCAGGGGAGTAGGGGAAGTGAAAGTGGAGAGAAATGGTACCTGAAGAGGAGGAAACTGAGCAGAAGGAGCAGCCTGTTCGAGAAGTTTCGTGGACGAGTGGAGGAGATCGGTCCAGCTTCCCATGTCTGCTTCGTTCGCCATTGTTTCACCAACTGTAAGAAGGTCTGTGTGAGAGAGAGGGAAAGGGTTTTGCGCAAAAGCCCTAATTTGAAAGGAAGTGTAAGAACGGTAAAGTATATTACGGTTTGTGTTGCACGTGGTGCGGCGTACTGTATTAATTTGTAGTCGCTGTGGACTTTCAACATACCCCGTTGATCAGAACGAGGAGAGGACCGGCCATGGGATGGTCCCATTTGATGGATGATGTGTGCAGAAGTATTTGGAAAAGGATAAATTGCATTAAATACAGATACATCCCATTACGCTTATGAAATTACATTAAGAGCCCCTCAGCCTTATAAAATAAACTATTAAAACACCCCTCCTTCTAACCTCGTCCATTAATCCGTTAAATTACTCTTAATTTTTTAAAAAAAAATACCATAACTATCCTTATTGGATGACAATTTCCATATTAAATGCATATAATTTATCAATCTAACACATTCATCCAGCACATTTAATTTTTATTTTATTTTTATTGATAATCAACTAAAAGACAATATATATAGATATAAATGCCAAAAGGTTAAATTTTTTTGTCGAATTGATGTGACAACCGTCAAATTTGCTCATTATAAACAATTATCTATTTAATTAAATTTTTAATTGATGTACAAAAAAAAAAAAACATTGATTTGCTAAGTTTCTACTTCATTTGCCACCTTTA
This sequence comes from Liquidambar formosana, assembly GCA_039720395.1. NCBI lineage: Eukaryota > Viridiplantae > Streptophyta > Magnoliopsida > Saxifragales > Altingiaceae > Liquidambar > Liquidambar formosana. Next base: position 11,323,188 of record CM077828.1, on the reverse strand, counting down.
TACATGCATCCCATTGTAATAATTATTTTCATTTATTTATACATATGAGTAATGCTAAATAACCCTCTTTTTGTGTTTTTTTCTCCCCCAAATCTACTTACGCAAAAGAGGTAGCGACTTGGCAAATCAATTTTTTCTTTTTGCAAATCAATTAAAAATTTAATTAAATAAATAATTGTTTCTAAGGAGCAAATCTGACAGCTGCCCACATCAATTGGATAGAAAATTTAAACAATTTGGCATTTTTCTTATATATATATATATATATATATGAAATAGAATATCTCCTCGAAGATAGTAAAATCATATATATATATATATTATCTTATCTTTTAGTTGTTTATCAATAATAATAGAAAATTTCAAAAGTGCTAGATGAACGTGTTGGACTGGTAAGTTATATGCATTTAACATGGAAGCTATCATCCAATAAAAGTAGTTAAGGTATTCTGAAAAAATTTGAACATGATTTAACGGATTAATGGACGGAAGTTAGAGAGAGGGGTATTTTGTACTTTAGTTTGTAAAGTAAGGGGTGTTAATATAATTTCAAAAACATGAAGGGGTAATATTTGTAATAGTTAGATTCTCAAAAGGGGTCTTAATGTAATTTACCCTTTAGAAAATGATAGGCTTTTTTTTTCTCTTGTTTCTCAAAAAATAAATTTTCTTTTTCCAGTTATTTTTTAAAAAGGTGATAGTCTCACCATCACCATGTACCCATTGGAGGGTATAATAGAAAAATGTCCACAATGCTACTCCCATTGATTGGATTAAGTTTAACATGATGATCCAATTTTTAAAAAACAAAAAATTATTATCTTACTATAATATTCTAAACCTCCTAAATTTTTAGCCTTCTAAATGGGGGAGATGATCATGTCTGAGATGCACTGAACATCTAAAACATGATCACATGGTGTAGAACTAGTAAGTGTCCATCATGCTCACATCTGATTGTGATGCATGATTTTGAGTTGTGCTGATCATGTCCTAGGGAGGTTTCGAATTTGATGAATTTCATCTAAAATGATAATCATGAATGTTGGTAAAATTGGAACCTAACCCGCATAGTATTTGTAAATAACATATGAATTGAGAGTTAATATTGTCTTCTAAACATATTGCATTGTTATTAATTTTACAGATATTTAGGCAGATTAGATTTATATTCATAATCAAGGAATTTATATTCAAAATTTGTAAGCGTCATTTCCAAGACCCATGAATTTTGTTGCATGTTTCCAACTGATCAATACAAAATTGTGTTTCATGCATTCCACCAATCGCTTAAACATAGTCCCACAATAACCACCTCAAAATATGGTAATATATGGGATTAATTTGAATCTTTTCAAACGATGTTAGCAGTGCTATATGCGTTTTTATATCTGGTAATACATATCCGTTTATATATATATATATATATATATATACATGCCCATATGATATATCATACTCTAAAACGATAAATTCAGAAACAACTTAACAAAGATAATATGTTAACCCATAATTGTGTTAAATTCAGAAACAGCTTGATCAATATTATAAGAGTAAGGAAGCCAAAACATGCCCTAAAACGCTAGAGAGGGAGAACATCTATGGAAAGATGTTAGAAGCAAAGGAAACATGTGGGCACGTTAATATATCCATTGCAAGGCATGGGCATCAAGTTAGCATGCTTGGAAAGTAAACAATTAAAGTACGAATGGCACACTAGAACGTGTAGTCCAGCAATCAAATGCATACAAAGTGAATCCCGGATGAGATTCATTGGAATTCACACACAATATTTCGTTGAGGTTTTTCATCAAACAGCTTGCATTGTACAAGCTTGCATGCACCAATGCAAGCTGAACTTTCAACAAAATTCAAACTATCAAAAAGTTCATAAATGAACAAAATTTGCGAAATGGACCTATGATTCAATCTTCACTATCGAAAGAAAAAAATTTAAAAAACAAAAACAAAAAACCAAAAACAAAACAAAACAAAACAAATTCAACTCAAAAAATAAAAGATAAATTAATAAAATAAGACTAACAACAAATCCAACTAGGCTTGGCAATCTGGGTGGGTTTGGGTTGAGACATATATGGGTTAGATTGAGTCATTAATAGGTTATGTAATTTGTGTCATTAATGAGTTGGGTTATGCTAAACCCAATTACTGTGTATACCCAAACCCAACTTGCAACCGACCCTAATTATAATCCAACCTAGATATAAACCCAACCCAAATCCTAACCCTATCCATTTTCTAACCCAACCTGTTTTGTACCCTAGTTTTTTTTTTTTATATATTAAACTCTCTCTCTCTTCCCGCAACATTCTCATGATTGTGGCAGATGAAAATTAAATTAAAATAAAAGAATTGCATAACTTAGTTGTATTTCATGATCTTGTACAAATTGATCTTCATAATCAGATCCATAAAAATAAAATATAAATATATTAAAAAAAATGGCTGCCATCATCACAATTACATGGTGAAAATTTGAAGGAGTGTGTTACTTCATTGAATCCTTATGACTATTAGCTGTAGTAATGCCCCCTTCAATGGATCCCATTCTGGATCTTAGATTTGATCCTTTGAATTATACGCAAAATGCAACAAAGCCATTCCATTTCCAAGGATCCAAACACACCCATATAAACAAAAGATAAAAGAAGCAACACAAAAGCCAAGTCCACCATTTCTAGTGGCATAAAAATTCAACACGGAAGAAATTTAATACACAGTCCCCTTAGGTTTTCTGGGCAACCAAAAAAGAAAAAAAACCTTCCTCTTTCTTTTCCTTGGTTTTCTGGGCAACCAAACAGAGGGTTAAGAGTCAAGACTTTTCAAATGATGGTGAGAGAGAAAGAGAAAGAGAGAAGGAATTACACCTTTATGAGAGGAATAGAGAAAAATTTCTGAAATACTGAAGCTGCGTTTCGAGAATCACTTCCCTGCAAATCAAAGCCTAATACCCAATAATGGAATATATCATTCACCTCAGGACAGCGCAAGAAAAAACTGCTTGGCTTTCCTTGCCGGAGAGCGCCGACACACCACACCTCACCGCTTGGCTTTCTCGCTTGAAAGAAAAAACCCCTTTTGTTCTCTACTATTTTTGAGGAGACGGTGGGGTGGGTGAGGTTTCAGACTAGTTAGGTTGGATCCGTCTCTCTTTCTCTCTCCGGAAATGAAATGACCCTCTTCGATGTTCTTGTCGCCGCCGATGGTCTCTTCTTCGCGAAGAGAATGGAACGCTGGACGGCTGGAGCCTGGAGGCACAGAATTGGAAATTGTCCCTAGCAGCTAAGCTTATGTTTGTTAAGTTTGAAACCCAACGGGTCCGGTCATGTAACCCCTAACCAACCCATTTATAGTCCGATTGGTTTTGGGTAACCCATTAACAACCCGTTTAAAAATCTTATGAACCTACACCTATTTATTGCGAGTGGATTTGGACGGGTTCATGGGTTTGAGTTGGGATTGCCAGGCCTAAATCCAACTAACCTTCAACTTCTTAATTGAACTCAATACTCAAGAGAATTCAAAATCAAGATCAAAAGCAAGCCTCTGTTTTTTTTCCTTTAAAAAATAATAATAATAATAATAATTCAGCAAGGAGAACTCGAATCAGTTTTCCATTTGTTGGTTGCAACATGGATCATTATGTTTGGCTAATTATCGCCTGTAATGGGGTTTCTCAATGGCATTGAGGGGTATTCACTGGCGACATCAGGGGTTTCTCAACAGTGACATCAGGGGTATTGGCCGCCGATGACAGGGATTTTCACCAACAGTATAGAGGGGTTTTCTCCGGCGAAATCAAGGGAGTTTTATCGGTGACGTTTAGGGGATCCACCAGCATGTCAGGGTTTCGGGTTCGATCATCAACAGATGCTTACAAATCCCATATTCCCATATTCCCGTTTTCCTATTTTTATTTTATTTTTTTGATATTACCGTTTGCCCCTATTACTAATTTCATGATATACAAATCATCTGCAAGTTTATGCATTTGATAATGAGGAAACTAAGATTTTAACTTGGGACCTACAATTTATTAGTCGTGTTTCTTTGCCATCTAAGGCCCTGTTTGGCAGTGCGGTGTGTTAGAATAAAAGTATTTTTCTATTAAAATAAGTGCTTTTGGGCGTGTTTGGCACTTTGGCATGCAATCGCTCCTGCGTTCGTCGGGAGAGGAAAAGAGCAAAAAAGCTCCTTCAATAAAAGTTAGGTGGGTGCTGCTTTTCCGAGAAGAGCACAGAACCTCTACACGGGAAGAGGTTTTGTTGTTCAATGAATTTTTTTTTAATAGACCATATTACCCATATTTATATTTCAAAAGGACTATCAAGCCCATGGAGTTCTATAACAATACCCACAAAGGAGCCTCAAAACAAATAGCAGAAATGAACGAGCCGAGGATGATCCTCGGAAGGATTGTCTATCTATCTTCAACTTCAAGGTGCTTTTTCGACTTCGTCTGACATGTTCTTCGAGTTCAAAGAACAGTATATATTTATATTACAAGATATGTAAACAACACATGCAAATATACAACCAGAACATAGTTTAGAGTCAGACCCAAAAAAAGAAAAAAGAAACAGATTTTAAATGACAGAGGAGAAAAATCTGAGTTTGAACCAAATGGTTCCATAGAAACAATATATCTATATATATATATAGTATATATATGACAAGTAGATGGGCAAACATATTTGAGAGAAAACACAGTGGTATATTCACATCAAATCTGAAAAAAAAAAATATAATATAATATATATATATATATATATACTAATGGAGACATGAACAAACATAGAAGTCATACAAAAAATATAAATATATATATGTGTGTGTGTGGGTTTGTGTATTGATGATTGGTGAGCAAAAAAGAACCAAAAAAAGCGGAACTAAACTAAGATTTAATTGAAGTTGAATGTTGGAAAGCTTCAATTTCTCCGTAATAGGACAAGAAACAGTAGTGAAAGGGCCAAAGAGATAGAAAGGGTGGGGGAGAAGAGAGAGGAGATATTTTTCTTTTCTCTTGGCAGATCTGGGTATTTGTTTGTGTAACATTTGTGTTACTCTTCCCTAAAACACCTCGTACACATATTTGGTTCAACAAATTTTAACCAAAAGAAAAAAATGTAGGGGTAAAAATTTTGTGGGACGTTCCTTTAAATCAATGAAATGAAGCTTTTTAAATTACTTGAAATTACATGAAGAAAATGTTAGAGCAAATTACACATTCGAGATACTTTTGAGGGAAATTTCCAATGGGTTTGTAAATGAACACCTCGTATTAATTTATACGTTAATGAAAATAAGAATTATCAAAGTATGAGTGATTCGGTAGTGTGATACCAAACAAAGAAATAAACATTTTTAGAAAGGGCATTACAGTTAAATTCAAGATTATAAGTGTTTAAATAGATATGGTCACCAAACAGACAGAAAGCGCTTCTTGCATTAGAAGCTCTTTCAAGCATCCAGTAACCAAACACTATGAAACCTTTTTACAGCAACCTCTTCTCTACTTAAATCTTTTTATCAAAGCATTTCTCTAAAAGATACAGCTGCGCCAAACAAGGCCTAAGTTACCTTCACGAGTTACTTTATTCCCATTTAAAATAATAGTTTTAGCAATAACCCTATCAAAACGATTTTTTAACCTCTTAACTCCACATATTAGTATCCTTATTAATCACAAGGACATATTTAAAAAGAAAATCCCCATCTTACCCTTAATAGGTTCTAATGTTAGGCAAATCACCATCAAGATCTTAAGAAGTTAGATTTTAGTTATTCTAAGCTATAGAAGTTATTTTGGAACTCTATTAATTAATAAGCATTGATGCCTCTCATTGACCATTGAGATTAATCAATCAAACAGTAGTTTTCTAAAAAATTTCTTCTTTTTTACATTTTACTCAAAATTTAAAAACGTGTGCTCTTTTCTAGTCAAAAGTGTGTGTACATCTTTGCTTTATAATTTTAGAGATTGTTAATACTCGAGCCTATAGCACATGATTTAGGAGTTTCTAGGTGCCAACTTAGTTGGGATGCTATTTAATCCTATGATGCTTGAAGCTCTATTTTTATCAAGATATATATATACATATACAATCCTTCTGTTATTAGGTGCACTTCAAAACTCTACCTAGTGATTTGTATTTTGTGAATCCAACTAGTTGGATTAGATAGCCTTCTTATATAGGCGTTCCATATTAAAAATCAAGTTAATCTAAGATTAATTGCTATTCGATCCAAAAAGTGTATTTTTTTAATCAATAACAATTGCTCATTTATGGACATTTCAAATGAAATAGTTTTTAATCTTAGATCAATATGATTTTTGGCATGCATGACTAATATATGAATCAAATTTAATCCAACGGTTGATTTGGCCAAATACGAATCATACGTAAGAGTTTTGGGATCAAGTGCACTTGATGCAAAATTGCATCAGGTGCACCTGATAATAGAAGAACTATATATATATATATATATATATATATATATATATGAAATGGCTTCCTTTATGGTAAATTATATATTCTTTTTAATTTATGTTGTTTTTATCATGATACTTTTGAATGCTAGTAGATTGCATATTCGAATCATTGTAATCGAAGTTGATCCCATCAATTTCACCATCCCGTGGTTAATAGCAGAATCAACCCACATTACTTGTTTGAATGATCACAAAGTAGAATTCTAATAATCACATGGCAGATAGAGAAGTCATCTTCATTAAGGCATTCGTACCATTCGCACGAATCGCCTAAAAAAGGATGGCACATGCACCCTTCCCTCGTTTCGATTTCAAAGTGCCAATCTAAATGTTTTTTTAGGGAAACAGAAGAGGGATTTGTCTATTGAAGAAGGTTTTGATTTTGGGATTCAATGCATAGATGAGGAACGTGATTGAAAGTTGAGAGCTGCATTTTGTGACTTCTCGGGTTTTATGTTGCAAGATGATTATATTTGTGTCGTCTGGGTATCGATTGATTCAAGAGAAGGAAGCATTATGCAGCAAAGTATATTTTCTAATTTTTCTTGTAAATCCCCAACAAATCAGCCAACCACTTTCAGACAAGTTGAGCACCTTGTTTTGTTTTCAATTTTTTTGGTGGCGTTGCATATATTATGGGGCAAAGTATATACAAAAAAACAGCCCTCTGCTTGCATGCTAGCAACTGCAGTATGATTGCACTTTGGTCGATCTGTGTCAGTCCTTGGTTTGACAGCAAATTTAGATGCCTCTTTTGAGAGGTCTTCTCTACTAAAGGCTAGCTTGAGATCACGTGGTTTGGTAATTTTGTGTCTAATTTTCTGCTAGTATAGGTGTGTTTTTTTCTTGAGAGTGCAACTTGAAATTTCATTTTTACTCTTCTCTACCTTTTCATATGCCAGAATATGATTAGTGGGCATACCTTTTCTCATCTATAATGTCTGTTGTACGAGTGGACGAGTGGTAGCTGGTAAGCATAGACAAGAATGCAACTTGACTGCTGTCATGTTTGTTTATTTGTTTTATTTTTCTTTTGCTAAATTCTTTAAAAAAAAAAAAAAACTATATAACAATAGGAAATATAATATGAGGGAAGAAGAAAGAGATATGCGCTTTATTTTAATAAAATATGACGAGGGTTACTGTGACATTTGCGTGTTGCTTCCTTGGCAGTATTAAGCAGCTGATGAAACAACCAATTGGCTCCAGTAGTGCTACCCAAAATTATATACCATATTGCAAGCTAGGATTATGTGAGATAGGGTTCAAGCCCTAGTCCTTTTTTTATTTTTTAATTTAAATTTTGGCTATGAGGTTAGGTTCAGTTGAGGAAGGGATAATATATAGTAGTCCCATTACAAACAAAACCTCATTGGCTTCTCAAACTTTGATGTAGACCCACATGGATTTCTCTTACCCTACATTAATTTTAATGTAAATGAATTGTGAAGTATAAAATTTATGGTGTACTTCCTATAAAATAAATTGTATAAGTCACTAAACTTAGGGTGTACAATGGAAAAGTGAGATTAAAAACTAACCTTACTATGCAACTTGCTGCCATCCCATATTGTTTAATCAGATTCATTAACCATGCAAATTGTGGGTTTTTGTTCCTTACAATTCAGACAAGAGACTAGCTTTTGCCTTTGAAAAGGAAATTAAGAAAGGAACTAATTTTCTAATTAACACAACGCAAAAAATATTATCATTTGATTGATCAATATTCAGCTTAGAGATTATTTCATTAAACCAGAAGGGTGGTCCCCAACTTGTAGTTGCTTGAACACTATAGGAAACTGTAATTCTATTGTCATGCATAGGTCAATTAAATTTTAAATTAATCATATCATTTGAGTAGAACTAAAATTACATCAATAATTACCCACTGAATTCATTGTTTAATTCCCCCACAAGCCCCTTCTCCATATTTTACATTTTTGGGTATGGTCATTGATGAAGACATGCTGTCTCTTTCGGTCCAATTAATAACATCACTTAAATGAACTTAAAAATGAGATTAGTCAGAAGTTTCGAGATCATAATGTTAAAATGCTTACATTACCCTTCATATTATTTATATCCTCCAATGATCAATGATTACTCTTTAGTGCATTATGGTGACGGTAAGATAAATCTTTTTTCCACCCCTAGGAAATATGGTATCAAAATTTTTGACCTGACTAATTCTCTAAATGCCAGCAAGACCACTTTTAGCGAATCAAAAACTTTGGTCTCCGTCTCCCTAGTATGCAAGTTAATCGAAATGTCTTTTAACTCACAATTGCATGGTTTTCCATAAATATACTCCTCTAAGTATTTTGAAATGTTTCAGGATAGTTGTCATCGATTGATACTATATTTTCAAAGAGATCTATATATATATATATATATATATATATATATATTTTCCCTTTTGGTGTTTTATGCCAAGTTAATATATATATTTTTAAAAATTATTTTATTTTTTTAATTTGCTAAACGGTATATGTTTCATGAGAAAGAACACTTTATTTCATAAAACTCCACTGCCAAAGGATAAATTAACACTATATACTAACGACCCTCTCAGCTCCAAGCCATTTTCTATTAATCAATATGAAAAAGTGCAATAGGCCGCCGATTCAGGTTGTCCAGTGGAAAAAGTGCAATTAAATTATCATTCAATTGAAACAGTGATTCTAATACTTATCAATTCATTTCTTTTTTCCTAATCATCGAATTAATAAAGTCAAATATACCATTCAAACATGAGACCAAATTTAAAAGTTGAAATGGCAATGGAAAAACTAATAACGTGATTTTAATTTATGCGATTATAATTTTTTTTTTTAATCAACCTTTTTAGGTCTATATATATATATATATTTAATCGGACCGGGGCTTTTCTCTAGGTTTTTCTACTTGAATCTTTTGGGTTATCTCTGTTTCTTTTCAACCGAAAGAACCAAAAGTTAATTAGGTTGGTCCATCCATATGTCATTTTAGTTTTAAAAATTCCTAAGAAAAAACCAAAATTAAATAAACCAATGACAAACACTAATGTTAGGATTTCTTTAAGTATCCCTCTTATTATTAATTTCCGCCCATCCAATATTTTACTTTATCCTGAACATGCAACGTATGATGCTTGAGTCATACGCATGAGGAGCATCAACTTCGTTTATTGTGAGTTATGAATTATCACCCCTACTTCTTTAATTATTTATTTCTGTGTGTGTGGAGATATCAGCATTAATTATGCTTATTAAATGAAGCTATTGATAGCACGAATTCAGATTCTGCACCTTTCAAAAGCATGCTATAATCACATTTGACTGTGCATCACAGCTTGTGACCAGTCACCATCATGTGAGATACTATTAATTTGAGTTTGAGAAGTATACGTGCGTATTATAATAAAAATTAGGATAAATTGAAGAAAACTACTCTCAAGTTTGGAGTGCGTTTCAGTTTAGTACCCTCAATCTTAAAATGCGTCAATTTAGTACCTATACTTTTCTTTGAGTCAAAATCAATAACGCTGTTAATGGTGACAGCGAAATGACTTTACTACCCTTATGTCAAAGGAGGTCGTTTAGGGAAAAGACTTACTAGTTGTTTCAATTTTTTATCTCCTTCTCTACTCTATTTGTGGGGATGGCAATTTCGCCCTGATCCATAGGGTCCCGACTCAATCCATACCCAAATGGGTGGGTATTTTTTATTTTTTTCGGGTATCAAATGGGGTATGGGTATAAATTTTAAAATTTTTTCGGGTACGGGTCGGGCATGGATCCCAAAAGAAAAAACCCGAAGACCCGACCCTACCCGATGTTTTTACAAAATATATATAATTATATATTTTACAATAAAATATATATAATAGGTAACTTAAGAAACCTAAGTTCTAGACTCTTCCTAGTTCCTATTCAGTAATAAGTAATCACTTTCACTTTCACTTTCAGCACCCTTAGCCAGTTAGCCCTTAGGCCTCAGCCCCTCACCCTCACGCCAGCGCCACCCTCGCCCCTCACCCTCACGGTCAGGGCCTCATGCGGTCACGCCCTCAGCCTTAAATTCTAGATATATACGTCCCAAGTTCCAGATCTGACAGATCTACACCAATTTGCAGGATTTTGGTGGGAAAAAGGAAGATGAGCTCGTTGGCGGTGAGGGCAGAAGTCCCCAATCTGGTGTGTCAGCTCTACAACATCCAAGGAATGGTTAATGCCCTCACTGCCATCCGATGGAAACGCCATCAAGTATGTCCCTCACCCTTCCCTTCGCTTCTCCTTTATTGTCCCCTTCTCGACTTCTAGGATTTTTCACATTAACTGAAATAAAATCGAGGTTCCTTTTGTTTGGTTGTCAGGAAAGAACGAGAAAAAAGGGAGAGAAAATGTGGACGCAGTTGTTGACTTGTCAGAACACAGCGTCGTTTTGATCGTCGAGGACATCGGTTGTCTTCAAGCCAAAGTTTATCTACAGCGTGAGGTATTGATACCACCATTTCTTTCTTAATTCCTGAACACTCTGCTTGGTTGCCAAGAAAATGTGAGGAAAAAAAAAAAATAGAGACTTTGCAAAATTAAACCTCCACTAGACTGATCTTAATTTCAATTTTAGTTGAGCGAAGTTGTGTTTGATCTCAAGAGGCAAGACAGGGTCGGGTATGGGCAGGTCGGGCATGGATGGCCAAGGTGATAGTGGATTGGGGATGGAGTTCAATTTCCCTGCCCCATCGGGTATAGGGTCGGGCGTGGGCATAGTAGTTCAAAGTCGGGGTCGGGTATAGGGTAGTGCTGACTCGCATCCGACCCGACCCATTGCCATTCCAATCTATTTACTCTCCAACAGGTGACTAATAGCCGTTGAACAAGACCCCTCATAAAACAGCCGTAATTTTTTTTTAAAATTAAAAATACGAGCTCAATCTACATTAGATGGGGGGCTTTGACAAGGATGGAGCTTTGACAAATGGGGTGTTGGGTTTTTGATTAGCAGATGGGGGGCTGGCAGGAATTAATGGTGTTGGACCTTTTTTTTTTTTTTTTGGGTTTTGGCTTAAAGGGATTCAAACCTATAACAGCCATGGCCAATGGTAGCAAACCTACTCCCTTTAAAATGGTAGCAAACCCATCGACCTACTTCAAATTTGGATAAAGACTTCATTTGCCAGAGAAAAGATGTCGCTAAATCACCAATTAGATTCGTCGGCAAAGCCTTGGACAACGGTGACAACAATGGAGGTTGGGGTGGTGTGCTCTAAACGCCAACACTGCTGTCATCGATGGTTTCTCTCCCTTTGCTTGCTCACTGCTATCATCCTTGGTTTTTATTGACTGCCGATCCATCATCATACGACCATCTATCGCCGGTGATGAGAGGTGTTGGTGGCCGGATGTGAAAGGGGAAGGGGGAATGGTCTGGTTGTGAAAGGGGGAAAACGAAGACCGTGATGTAATTAAAAAGGGCAAAGTTGGCATATAAAAGGGCAAAAAGGGCATAAAATAACCAAATAAGGTCACGTGCACATCGTGCGACCAATTTACCGTTTGGTCAACAAACGGTTCATCACAACAGGACCCCAATTGAAACATAACTAAAACCTTGGGTACCAAATTGACGCTTTTTAAACTTGAGGGTACCAAAATGAAATGCACCCCAAAGGTGAGGGTAGTTTTATGCAATTTACCCTAAAAATTAATTTCACCATGATCACAATATGCAAAGTCAAATGAAAGATTTGAACTCACATAATTAAGATATGCGTGCTACAAGCAGTCACCCAAGTCATGGACACAGTTTTTGTCATACAATTAAGAGTTCAACATGCTTCCAAATTTTAAGCAAGATATTATTATAGCTTGGATTTTTTTTTTTTTTCAAATACTTCTAATTCATCATGCACCCTCTAGCTAGTTTAGGCAACAATGGGCAAAAAGGACATGAGTAGTCTTATGCAGACATGCAGTCACAGCTTGTCAGAAGGATCATCGATCATAAGTTAAGGATGGTTGCTTAATTAACCAAAACCAGCCAGAGTCTTCAGACAGAAGATTGAGCTACGATTTGAAAAAGAAATATTACTGCATGTCCTTGAGATTCTTGCATGTTTTCAAAGAAATGAGCCCTTGTTACCAGATAAATGGTTGAGGAATGTTAGCGTTGGTTACAAGCACCCTCACTTGCCCAATGCACTTTCCTTATGACATAAGTCATGAACATGCATTTATTATTTGAACAGCGTCTGTCTTAGAAGACAAGTGCAGAGGCTTATACAAAATGAAGATAAATACTTTTTTTAAAATGAACACATTTTTACATTAGGAAAGCTAAGCTTAGTTGTCACGAATCACGATGGAGAGCAGTTAGGGACATGCATAAAACATACTTTTGGATAAAAAATTACTTGCATCAAGTGACCTTAATTAACCATTCGAATTTAACCGTTCAAAGCGAATGAACGGTGAGATTGATCAGGTGAACCTTATTGTAATTAAAGACTAATATATATATGGATGTTCATATTAGAAAATTGTGTTGGCGTGTCAAGGCTCGAAAGCCTAAAGATCATGTGACCATGACCCCTCAACACCTCCTAGACTGTTGAATTTAAGGCCGTTGGCCTCAAATGCCTACTTGGTCACTAATGTACTTGAAACTAAAATGTAAATCAAGTGATGAAAGAGAGATAGTGGTTCTTCTCTCTAAAGTTCTAAACTAAGATCTATTTATAAATAAAATTCACAAGGTTATGACAAGAGATTGAAAAGAAAATTACTAATTTAAAAGAAATTGTAACGACCCGAAATTGGGACCGTTAGTTAAGTAGTAAGAAAACAACTTTTAAAGCCAAATTTGGTGGATGTTTAATAGAAATAATTCTTTTGAAAATATTTTTAGAAAATTCGGCATGGTCCTGTCTGTAAATAGGACATACCAAGTTATCGACTAGTTATAAAACCTGTAGAAAACACATTTAAAAACATATCCAGCCATCCACACAATATTCCAACATAAAGAAATATTCAGGCTATATCGTAGTCACATGGGTCTCATTCAGATATGCATCCACTACTCAATTAATTATTACAGGCCATGAAATTAAAATTAATACATGCCTAGACTCTAAGCCTATCTCAAATACTCTCTACATGAATGCAAGCATGTCGATGAGCTCCCAAAACCCAGGTCAACTTAGCTTCAAAAATATGACCTGCAAGAAAGCTGTGGGGGTATGAGCTACACGCTCAGTAGGAAAACATTTCTCAAAATAACCCCAAGGTTTTAAAAACCATAATTTACATACATTTCCAAGAACCCTGCAAAACCATTTATTCGTTTGCAATATAAAATTTGCAATAAATAAAACTGATACATGTATAATGAATTAAACTGCGGAAGTTTAAATCATTTAATACCAACACCCCTTTTTATTTTTAAAAAGGTAAGAAATAACTCAAGTTATTTATAATTCATTATCATTCTTTCCAATTACCATATCACGACCTTATAAGCCAATAACCATTACCCGCCATATCCGGCAATCCATAACATCAGTCTTTCAAACTGATAAATCCTCCCCAGGTCATATGGGGCCCTCGCGCGCGGAAAATATGGGGAAACACTATGGATCCTACCTGGTCCAGAAAGTAACCCCATCATGAGGAAACACTATGATCCTATTTGGACCAGAAAGTAACCTCATATTCGGGCACATAGCCCAGGACTAAAGGATAGGAAAACACAGTAAGACGTCCCATTCCTTTGGGACCGCAGTAATCCTGTCTCCAGTAGCCCTCATCACCATATCATCATTACTTTTATTTTCATTTATTAATTTCATAATTCTCACATAATCCGGAAAATTATACGTAAATTTTCCAAAAACCACATAATAGGTTTGTTCTTAGAAACTATATGAAATAACTCCATAATTTTCATATAAACCGGAAAATTTTATATATTTAAATTTTCCAAGAAAACCATATAATATGTGGGTTCATAAAAATCACAATAAATAACCCCATAAAACATTTCCAAATGAATGATTTCAAAAACAACATTTTTATAACAAAAATGATGTGAATCAAACCCTAGGTTTCCCACAATTTGTAAAACCTAACAAATATATACCCTATGCATGATATTTATGCAAAAACTACCAAATACATGTAAAACTACATGATTTATGCCCAAACCCCCATGCAACAAGGGTTTAAAATGAGAAAATATCTCCTACCTCATGAATGAGTGATGCAAATGCCAAATTATCCCTACACGCACGTAGATCGGGCCTAACTATGATGAATCCGAGCTTGCCGGCGTTGGATCGGAGGCGCCATGCTCCGGCGAGCTACCCACGACCTTCCTGTCACTCTCCCTCTCTCATTCTCTCTCTCTTTTGGCTGGAAGAATGGAGAGAAATTCGTGGGTTAAGGGTTTATATAGAAAAGGAGGGCAAAAGGGTCATTTTAACCCTTTATTGAAACTGTCTGCCGACACTTTCAGGCGGCTGAAAAATATTTTTAGCCGGCTGAAAATGCCCAACACAAAATAACTCTCTCTGGAATTTTCAGTCGGCTGACATGAACTTTCAGCTAGGCTGAAAATGGTCTTTCAGACGGCTAAAACATGTTTCAACCATTTGAAATACACAGACAGCTGAAAATAGACAGTCAGTCAGGCTACTCTCCATCAGCACAGACATCAGCCTTATTTTCATCCAAAACATTTAAGTAAAAGGATAATATAAAAATTTTACTTTAAGTTATTTAATGAAAATAAGCAAATAACCCCCCATTTGAATCCAAATAAAATATCAGAAAAATCAAATTCCTAATATATCAAAATCTCATTTCCAAGTTTTAGTACAAAATCCATCTCCCGACAGATTTTCCTAAAACAAACATGTGAGGAACCCAATCCAAACATGCTAATAAAATCCCATAAAATCACAAAAGTCTTATAATATTATAAACTTCCATTACCGCCAAAAATTATCCTTTAAAACGAAGATTTACGAAAATTTACTTTTCTCCCATACTTAGCCAAATTTCAGCAACTTAAACCCGAAGCTGCAAATAAGGCCAAACACACACTTAAGACACTTGATGCATAAAAACAAGCATCAAATCACAAATAATATCATATTATCACACACACGGATTACCTATACATGAGGTTATCCAACAAATCAAGGGATTAACTATGCTAATCATATGTTAAGCCGTATTAATCCCTATTAAGAAAACAGGTCCTCACAGAAATACTTACAGAAACCTCAAATACGAAATAGCAAGATGTCCAATATTCGAATTCCAAAGCAAGAATTAACGGGATTGCTACGAAGCTAAATGATAAAATTAAAAATGGAAAAGCTATGAAGCTGTTAAACTAGATTTGATTTCCTAAGAACGATTTGTTGTGGTGAGAACCCCTTTCTTGTGCATGTCTTCCCTTCTTTATACAATATCTTGGACAAAACTTCCCACGCCTAGATCATGGCCAGTATGTGTTCATTGGTGGTAGTGGGCCTCGACCCTACCGTTGTATTCCTAGTAGAATTTCATCTCTTCCACCACTCTGATCGTGATAGAATCCTTCATGAACTACTCCTTATTTTCCTCAACCCCTTTTAACATGGTTAAAAGCACATGTTCTTTAATTACTTTTTCCCTCCACTTATCCTACATGGCACAGCTTACTCATGTGGCACTTTTTGATAATTACTTTCCTACCCTTTGATAGGTCAATTTTAGGCGGAAACAATGGCCCTTTATCAAATGCTTCTATCATCCCTTTATCAAGTATTTAAAATTCAAAATTAAACGGATAGAGGCTATTGATAAGCCCTTCCCTGGCCATAGTGTCAACTCCCCACTAATGTCAGACCCGTTAACAACAATGATTACCAAGCAGAGTCTTAATTAACCTCTACTGCTCCCTCTTAAAACCTTTCTTTACTAAACCACTCTACCATAACCACCTATACCCGCGAAATCAAGAATCTTTTTTCATTTTCCTCTCTTTCCCTTTTCTCTAGAAAACAAGAGAAAAACCCTCTTCGTCAACTCATCCATGGTGAAAACCAGAGGTTACAAAGCTTCTCAAGCGATGGACACTTCTTACAAAGTTAATCCAGCAAAGCACGTATATGATGGCCTGGAAGATGCATTTTCAAAAGAGGTAACTGAAAGGAATTGTTATTAAAAACAATAGCGGAAGCGAAAAATCACACAAAAAAATTTTGATGATACAATTCCAATAACCAAGTGTGAACCACGGGTTTCGATCCAAGGGGAAGGAAGGAGAACCCTTCTTTTAAAAAGACTTGTAGAGATTTAAATTAATAAAAATCTGGTTTTTAAAAGGTTCACAAAAACATAACAAATAAGGAGTCGCCACCTCATTTTTAGGAAAAGAGGAAAACCATAAAAACAGTTTTTTAAAGAAAACATTTGAAAACAAACCTCATGACTCCGATCAAGGAAAAGCAGGTCTATCAAAACAAGAGAGGATTCGGAGACTAAGTTACGATGTGGGAAGGTTCTAGGAAACATCCTATAGGCACCCACATCGCCCCAAAATGGGTCTCTGAATTTATATGGGCTATTTCAATCACTTCCTAATTAGTCACCATGCATATGCAAAGAATTGTCCATAAACCATCCACATTCATCCATGAACATCCATAAAGCAATAAACATCCATAAAGCATGTAAACATGCATGAACAGATAAGAGAGATATAGAAAACAGGTAAGAGATAGAGAGAATGAACAAACAAGTCCATCCTATCCACTAGCAAATATGTGATGGATAAATGAATAAGCAAACAAATCCATCCTATCCACTAACAAGTATGCGATGGATAAATGAGCAAGCATGGGTCCATCCTATCCACTAACAAATATGTGATGGATAAATGAGCAAGCATGGGTCCATCCTATCCACTAGCATATATGTGATGGACAAATGGGTAGAAAGAGAGAAGAAAAGAAAGAAAAAGAAAACCTAGGATACTTAGTATCCTAGGGCGGACTTGAACATCAAATGAGCGCCTACGTACCTTACATACAAAGATGTAAGGATCAAAGTCCACGTAGTTCGATTGAGAAGGGGTTACTCCTTTACAATGTACTATAAACCCTAAGTTTCCATTAAAAGAAAAGAAGAGTTTTAAAAGAAGAAGGATTTCCAAAAAAGGGATTTGAGAGAAGGTAGAATTTGAAAAGAGATAGAACTCTTATCCAAAAAAAAAGTTTTAGAAAAGTAGAATTCTAAAAGAGATAGAACTCTAATTAAAACAAAATTTTAGTGAAAGTAGAGTTCTAAAAGAGATAGAACTCTTATTCAAAAAGGATTTTAAGAAGAGTTGAATTCTAAAAGAGATAGAACTCTAGATAAAACAGAATTTTAGTGAAAGTAGAGTTCTAAAAGAGATAGAACTCTAATTAAAACAGATTTTTGAGAGAGTTGGAAACTTAGGACTTCTAATTCAAAGTAAAGACAATAACCCAAGGGGGGAGAAGAGAACAATTCATACACAACTTACCATAAACCACTTACCATATGCAAATTATCCCGAAACATTGAGAAAACACCAATTAATCACCCCATGTATTCTATAGGGCAATTATTAAGCTCAAGCCATTCATATTCATGCTCAAATCATCATTAGAAGACCTAATTCAAATCTGGACAGAATACTAAATATGCATATAATGACCTAACACTCATGCAAATAACAAATATCAAAAGAAAAACTCAATCCTATATGCTCCTATATGCTCTAAACACCCTAACATGCACAAAACTATCAAAAACATGCTAAATAGGCATTACCATGATGAAAATATCATATGACAATCCTAAACATGAAAAGAAAACCTAACATGATGCCTTAGATAGGTACTTTATGTAAGAATGTGAAATAATCATCCTTACGGCGAGCTTTTTTAAGTAAAACTATCCGGAGATAATTTTACGTAGAAATCACTCCATATGAATGGTTTCTTCACATATCCTACGTAAAATATATACCTAAGAATGCAAAGAAACTCACAGCGCACTTAAACACACTCTAGAAAGCACCTATGCACAACCTCACCCTCTAAGGACGATAATTATCCTAGAAAAGGATAATCATCCATACACCTATGAAGACGAGGCTTACACAGCAGGTGTCCTATACAAAAGATGCTTAAAATCATGCATATAATTGAACCATGAAGAGAAAACGGCCTAAACACACCAATTGATTTTTCATGTAAAACGTACCTCTATCCTTAAGAAAGAAACTATCCTACCAGCAAGCAATTCACAATCTTAATCCACTAACATGCATTCTCATCATCTTTGAATCATATACACTCTAAAATATAGAATATACATGATTCCTAAATCAATTCTAAACCATAACTATGCAGAGAATGGAGTAGAAGAAGAAGGAATCGTAAAAGAAAGCAAAAGAGACTTACAATGAAGCAAGGGTCTTCGCTGCGTTCTTCCTTCTCTTTGGCTTGGTTCCCTTCTAGTTCTCCTTTGAAATTGCAGTAGAAAGCCTTCTCCAAGTGATATGGTTGTGTGCAAACTCGTGGTCCCTCTCTCTCTTATGAATATAAAGTGTTAAATAAGCCAAAAGTCCCTTATGCTGATGAATGAGCCTCTATTTATAACCAACCAACCATATGAACCAATAGGTTGGGATTAATTCCCCATAAAATCAATCTAGGGCTGTAATTAAATCCCATGAATGTTAAACAACTCAAAACCACCTCCCAATAGGCTTAGAAGTCCTTTAGAAGGCTGAAAATCGGAGTGGTAGAGTCCCATTTCGTCAAAAACTCAAAAAGAGAAAATTCAGGATGGGACTCTCGGATGAACTGGTTGGGGTGAACCGGTCCAACCGGTTGGGCCCAACCGGTCACCCGAGAAGAATCCCAAAATTTTGGAATTCTAGCTCGGTTTGGACTCCGAACTTCAAACGGATACAAATTCTTCATTTTAACTCCGATTTGAGTGATTCAAAAGCCAAAATTTCAAGGATTCAGTGTAGAATAAGCCTAGAATATTCTTGAACCAAGAATCCCTAACCACGGTCAGGTGGCTGGGTTTTCATAAGGCGATTACCTGAAAAAAGGTCGATTAAGCATAGGGTAATGTGGTGAACCAATCCCAAACCTATCAATAAATTAAATTGGCACTTCAATTAGACTCATTTCATCATTCTAAGGTCAGTGGAACACTCCGGAACAAATTTGGAAGTCAATTGGAAAATATATGAAGTAAAAGACGAAATTACCCTCCAAGTCGCAAAAGTTCTAATTAGCTATCCAAACTTATCTGGAATTGAACCAAATTTGACACACATATCTAAAATAATCCTAGAAACTAAATGCAAGTGATGGGACTCAACAAAGAGACAAAAATATGCATGCACTGATGACCTATTCTCCTAAGGCTTAAAAGGGCAAAATTGTCCTTTAAGGCTTAGGGACTCCTAGATGCTTCTAAACCTAACCAAATGATATCATGATCTCATGGGGGTGAAAATGGGGTGTCTACACCAAGATCAAGCCATGTTCATGTAAGATTCAACACTAAAAAGCAGCAATTAATAAAATCAAAAACTCACTTTGATAGCTTTTTAGTCGCATGATGTTAGGGATGATGAGCCGCACACGTGTTCGGCCTCCAAAGCTATCCACACCAAGCAAAGCTCCTAGGTTCCTTCAATCAATCTCCATTGATGCATTACAAGAGAAGAAGAGAACAAGGGAAGAGAGAGATAGAGTGAGGCCATAATGAAGGAGAGCATGTGCTAGCACGCTTATAATCTCATTTTTTATAGTGACTAGCCTAGGGTAACCCTAACCCAATTAGGGTTTTACAATTTCTTCAAAATTGTTCCCTAGTCCTTTTAATTATCACTTTATTAAAAGGCATCCAAATTAAATTTTAATTGGATTTTTGCCCACTTTCTTAAAACCTAGAATACCCCTTTGCTTATTGATGTGTGGCCCCTTGGGTTCACAATCTATCTAGTAGTAGGAATGGGCACCCATAGGTGCCCCAATAGAATTCTTTCTATTTGGGTTCAATTAGAATGCTTTCTAATTTCCTTATGTGAGAATAATAATTCTTTATTATTCTCAGGGCTTCTACTAGTCATGAGTGACACCTAAAAATATGTCGTGATGTAACCTAGATAGAGTGAAGGTACATAGTGAACCTTTCAATTACAATTATGATGCAATTTGATCCCTCTGTCAACTAATGCCCCAATTGAGTCAATAGGGTATAGAAATTTGTCAATTTCCTAACTCAATCATATGAATCTATCTTTATATCAACTCATATGGTGAACTAGGAAAACTCCTTTCCAAGTTACCTTAGCTTGCTCTGGCCAGAGATTTCAATAAGTTATATTCAAGAAGATAACATAGGGCATTCCCTCTCTTTATTGAGAGTGATGGATCCATATTGTGTACTCGCATACCTCCATGCATGACTCATTAGGGCCAATGAATACATTTGTAGGTCCATGGTCAGAACCTACACTTTTCATTATTAAATCCTAACAACCCATACACAAGATATCAATGGTACCTCAGGTTAAAGGATTAGTTACATCACTGCAACTAAGAGCTGCTATTTGACATATAGTAAAACTCTATATAGCTTGCTCTAAAGTTGGATACGTTCAGTGAACTTGTTCTCTAATAAGCACCCATAGGTTTGCTTTAATGTCTCTACATAAATGACTTGAGACTAGCCATCCTCCTTATTGAGTAAATCTGGTTTATCAATGCCCAGTTGATAAACCTATAGTTAGGAACCTTTTAGGATTAATGTATAGAAAGAATGAGTCTCAACATCTCAACTCCTTGAGATATCAATCTCGCCACAATTATCCTATAGACTTCTCATGCGAACCCGAATACACATAATATTTAACTTGCCTTTTGTTTATTATAAGTAATAAATTAAATAGTGATTGTTTATTATCCCCAAAGTATCATCTTTATGATTAGATTTAGGGCATCTTACTAACAGTAACCACCCCAGAACATTCGATTGGCCGCCATTTCTCTTCTTTTGAGTTCCTTTCTCCTATGAATCCATACTTTCCCTTCTTTTTGAAAGAATATTCCCTTCTTAACCGCTAATCCATAAATTGGGCAAAGTGGATGGCACATTCCTCGATTCGATCCTGGCCTAGGGTTACCACTTCCTGGATTGAGTGGGTTAAGTGATTAGAACCCAAGTTTAGCAATCACTGGAAAAAGGTTGAGATTTATGAACATATTATGCTCACAAAGCATGACTACGCCATGGATTGCTTTCTTCTTGTAATGGCTTTATGTTTTTGGAGTGTCTTTTCAAACTATTTCTTTTTTCCTTGTGGCCCTATGACCCCAATGGTTTTTGATTTGTGCGCACTTATAGGTCTCCTTGCCACCGGAGAAATCCCCAATGCAGCCTATGATCCTGATTTTAACATTCACTTCTACTTTTCTACTTCCTCTGGGAATTCTTATGGGGTATACACTACCAAGGAAAATAGGGCTAGCACTGATGGGGAACAAATATTACCTCAAGAACATTGTGCTTTCCTTCTCCAATGGATCTGCAGATTCCTTCTCTATTATGCTTTTTGTCAAATGACCCAAGAATATAGCAAGGTTGCCATGGCCCTAACCTAAGGTCGAAAACTAGCTTTGGTTCCCTTTATGCTTGGTCATCTGTATTGTGGGTGTCATGATGTGGTGAAGACTGGATTAATTCCTGGGGGAGGTCCTTTATGGCTCCTCCAGTTTTGGCTATATGAATATTTCCCTAAGGTAACCAAAATTCTACCAGCTGATAACCCATCAAAGTGCTATGGAGGCCGTTGGATCGGCACTTCCATAAAAGCTCTTCCATTTGGTTCTTACTTATTTGCCTTCTTCACCCTTTCCATTAAACGTTCAGCTGAACTATTTTCCCATTTGCCCAAAAGGAATTTAGCCCAGAATGGTTTACCACTTCTTTTGATGAAAACACCAAAGACGTTCTACAAGACATTTGGAATTCTTATCTGGTGGTGAGGGACTTTCATTTTGCAAGGAATTTTGATAAGAAGAACTTGAAGGTCGGAGTTGCAATCTATTCTCCAAATTTGGTTTGTCGTCATTCGGCTTTACTCAGATGATTCCTATTCCATAATTTATCTTCTCTTTGAACTCTGAGCCCTCTGAAAGGTTGATCATTACCAATGAGTCTACCCTATTTTAAATTGATGAAGAATAAAAAGAGAAAGCAATGGCTTTTTGTATCGATTTCCTTCCTCAATCCCCAACAGCCTACTACACCATTCAAAGATTGGTGGACACTCTGCTTCAAAAGAATGGCCATTCGAGCAGAGCAAGAATATCTAACAAAATTATCTCCTTCGGATAATCTGATGAAGAACAAACTCCCTTCTACTGCTGAACCCAAGAAAAGTAAAGGGAAAAAAGGTATAGCTTATGACCATCTCAAAACTATTAAAAGATATGAAAAGTTTTACAAAATCAAGTGGAATCCCGCTGAGTCAGAGGCTGATGCAGAAGAAAGACGTAAGATGGCCTTTGATAAACTTCTGATTGCTCATGAAATCTCCTGCCTTATTCATTGGTCTAGAGACAAACGGCTATATGGCTCTCAGATCTCTGTTGAACTATCACCCTACATGATTCCTTTCAAAAAAATATTTACTTCCTATCCCAACGGCCAAATTTGCTATGGTCGATAGGGCTTTTATCCTACGCAAAAGAAATGAGGATGGGGTTGAGTTCTCTGGTAGTTTCGCCACTGTCTTCGATCTCAACATCCCAAAAGACATTCTCCAAGCTGTTCCTAACCCTACTATCCCCATAGGTATTTGCTTTTATATATATACCATTCTCATATTAATTCATAGCTTTCTATTGATCATTCTTTTGATTCTAATATCTTCAGGAGTTACTAAGGCTACCAGTTCCAGCCAAGCTACCTTTACTTCTGTTGAGGAAGAAAAAGAATATGAGGATGAAGAAATGGAAAAAGAAGCTCCACCTAAAACAACTGCTTCTAAAAGAGGCCGTTTTAAAACTTCTGCTGCCGCAACATTGAAAGGGTGGGGGCAAAGACTTAGGAAGAGAAAAGTTGAAATCGCCTCTGAAGCCAAAGCCAAAGCAACTAAATCTTCTAATAGCCCAAAGAGTAAAAGGCCTACTAGACTTTCAACTCTTCAAGATAAACAGGTTCAACCTCCTACTTCACCGATCTCTGTTAACAAAGAGGCAGTACCTCCAACTCCACCCCTTGTCCCAACTCCTCCTACTAGCCCAATCATTGAAGTACCAGATGATGTTGATAGCTGGTTAGCCTCCTTGGATGATGAACCAACTGTCAAGTCTTCTCCTTCTATCAGCACTGCTAATATTCCCATGGGAAACAAGATCGACCAAGTAAAATCTAGGTTTAATTATTCTCTGTTGGCCTTGCTAATCTGACTGCCAATACTGCTTTTGAATTGGTGAGTTGTTATGAAACTTTAGCAGCTACAAGCAATCTTGGCCCTAAATTGGCACCATTGGCCAATAAGATTTCTAAACTGCCCCAATTAGTGATCAAATACCAATCTGCCTCAAGCATTAATAATAAAGCACGTTCATTCGAAGTGGAAAGGCAAAACCTGAAAGAAAAGATTGTGAAGACCACTGAAGAGGTGAAATCTGCACGAGCCTCCATAGAGAAAGTTCTTCCCGAAAAGTTGAAGCAACAAGAGGAACTAGATAGGCTTAATCGAGAGATCGAAATACTTATGTTAAAGAAACAAAGTATTGAAACTGAGCTAGCTGCCGTAACTGCTAAGGAGGAGAAGATGGAAAAGCAAAATGGGATAGATTCAAGGCTACTACTAAACTCCGTGCTGACTTTGTAGCAAAAACTCTACTGCTACTACCTAGAAAGAGAAATAAGAAAAGGCTGTTGCTGAAATGACAAATTTGGATGTTGATTGGTCTTCTTTCCAAATTTCTTTTTCTGAAATTTAGGTCGTTGATGCATTTATCTGGGTTTTATATTTGAACTTTTTCCTTTTGTATCGACCTTATGGTATTCATTTTTAGTGCGATTGATTTTGGATGGCCTCCTATACTATGGGTTAATATCTTTTCAAATACTATCCATTAATAGCTCTAACTTGTTTACCAGAAGTTAACTCTTCTAATAAATATGCACCCCCCCTAGGATAACAGTCTTAACTTTAAAAGGGCCTTCCTAAGTCGGTGACCATTTCCCAAAAGTTGGGTCTTTGGTACCCAAACGAAGAATGGCCTTCCAAACTAAATCTCATACCTAGAAAGCCTTAAACTTGATTTTCTTGTTGTAAGTGTGGGCAACTTGCTTTTTCTGGATTTCAATAGAATCTAATGCCTTTAATCTTTCTGCTAATAGATTCTCCAACTCGATGATCATTGACTCCTGTATTCTAAAGGTACTCCTAATAAGCTACTCTTAAAGATGATACTGTTACCTCCATAGGAAGAATTGCATCATAACCATAGGTCAGGGCATAGGGTATTGTCCTGATGCTCTCTTTGTATGAAATTCTACAAGCCCATAGCACTTCAGACAATAACAGATGCCAATTATAAGGCTTGTCTTCGATTATTCTCCTTATTGTGTTCTTCAACATTTTGTTGGCCACTTCCACTAAACCGTTTACCTATGCATAGTATGGGGTTGAATTGGTTAATCTTATACCATATTTATGTGCAAATGACTTGACTTGGTTTCCGACGAATGCCGTGGCCTGGTTAGTGTTGATTGTCTTTGCAAACTAAACTTGTGGATAATATGCTCTTTGATAAATCGAATGACCACTTCTTGATCTACTGAATTTTGGGGAACGACCTCCATCCATTTGGTAAAATAATCTGTTGCTACAATTATAAAACCATGGCAGGCCTGCAGAAGGTGGAAAGATCTTACCAATAACATCAATATCCTATCCCTTGAATGGCCATGGCTTGACTATATGTTGCAACTCCAAAGCAGGAACATGTTGAATAGGGCTATGCTTTTGACAAGCCTTACAACCCTTAGCGTAATTGATGTAGTCTTGAATGATCGTTGGCCAGTAATGTCGGTGTCATCTAATCAACCACCTCATTTTTATTCCAACTTGATGAGCTTTACATATGCCTTCATAAACTTCAGCTATCACGAGCATTGATTCTTCTCGGCTAAGATATCTAAGTAAAAGCCCGTCATGGCCTTTCCTGTATAATTCCCCTTCATATATGACATACTGAGTGGCTGTTAACTTTATTTTTTTGTTACACGCACTCTTTGGATTCAGCAACCTCTTCATAATAGGAGGTCGCCAATCATCGGCCTCTAGATCGATTGCCATCACTTCAAAATCAATACCTCTTTCTTTTATTAAAGGTAAAATTATTTTTCAACAATAACATCCCTTCTATCATCCCCATCCATGATTCTAAGACCTGAGGCCAATTGAGCTAACTCATTGGCCTCCTTATTAAATTCTCTTAGTTTATATTTCAGAACTACATCGTCAAACATCTCCAACAACTGAGAGGCCATTGTCATGTATGGCATTAACGACCAAGAATTACATCTAAATATTCCTACTAGTTGATTAATAATCTGTTGTATTTTTTATAAATAAAATACATATTTGTGATTCAAATTATTATTTATTTATGAGGTGTTATGACCTTTATAATATTTATTTATAATGTCCATTATTATGAGTTAGTGGGTATATTATTATTGGAGGTTACATATTCTTTTGGAGAGAGAAAATGGATTTTGACCACCATCTTTCACATGGTTTTTTGGAGTGGTGTTTTTCTTCTTCTTCCTTGGGATAAGAAAAACTACAAAAGTTTTAAAAAGTTTTTCCTTAATCTCTCTTTTTTTTTTTTTTTCATCTATAAACATCTTTTACATAAAACTCCACCTAGTCTTCTTCAATATATTTGTTAAATATTTTCATGAAACGATCAAGAGCTGTTTGGTTCCTTGTACTTGCGAGTGCACGTGTACAAAAAACACGATTGTTATATCCTGGAGGGTTGAGGTGCTAGAGGACCTACATGCACCGAGTGATTCTCTCCGAGGGGCGCAAATCAACTCTTAAGGACAGTATTCGCACACGCCTCAATCGATAAGTTTATTTCTTATTTATTTTAAATTATATTATTAAATATTTTGATTTTCAACAACCATATTTTTGTTCAATATTTCCAACAATCTTAAGAGTTGAGTTTGTAGGGTGTCGCTAATCAATTGATATGATTGTTTTGATTTATAATTTACATGAATCTTGTGTTGTTTTGAGTTATTGGATGTTCATGGTTCATTACAAAAAGTGGATGACTCTTTTATCTTAGCCTCTATTTAATTAATTGATATTCTATTGTTTTGCACAATTTTTGAGGTATGTGACATTAAATCATATGATAATGAACTGATAAAATTGCTTTTAGAAAGATGTTATTCTTATTATTTGAAATTTCTTGATTATATAATTGTTTGAATCCTATGCCACTTTTTCAAGTATAGTGTAATTTGATTCCATTTGGAGATGTTTCATGAACAATTTTAAATATTTTGGAAAAGTGATGATTTAGTTTGTATGATTCATGTGGAGTATATATGTGATGATTATTTTCTCTTTGTAATTTTGTAATATATTAATTTTCTTGTTGATGAAAAGAGAATAACAAAATAAATCATTGTTATAGTTATGGATTATTGTTTTTTAATCCTTATTTTTAAATTGAAATATAATTATTTTAAAAATAGAGATATGCCTTTTACTACATCAATTAAATCTGAATTTTCTGATTTAATATAAAACTATGTTTTAGAAATTAATCTTATGTGAGAGAATGAAAAATAAAATTGGTGTTCTATTAATTTAGAGAATGTTCACATATGGATTGAAATTCATGACGATGTCTATATAATAATTATAATTTTGGAAGCAAATACAAATTTTGTTTAAATTATATTCCACGATTGTATATTCATGTTATGATAATTCTTGTATTGGGAATTATAAATTTATAAGAGTTTTTCGATATCCATTCTAATTTAATTACACAAATGGATGTATCCCCTTCACATGTGGAATGTGCAAATTTTAATCAAGCATATTATTTTAATTATAATGTCAAAAAATATATATAATTTTTATAATGCTTAAATTTGTGGGGGTTATTTTCATATTTAATTAAAAAAAAATGCTACCTACATGACATTATTATATTCTTAATGAATTTTTCAAAATTCAAAGAGTAATATAATTTTATTAATTTCTAACTCTTGGATTTATTGGAGTTAATTGTTATATTCGGTTACAGAATTTATGATATTAATTAAATTTGATTTAATTTTCAGCAATAAGGTTTAATTATTGCTACTCAATTGAATATTTATATTTGTAACCAATTGACCATTAAAATTTTTATAGCTGTTAGAAATTTAATGTTTGACTCTTGGGGTTAAATTTTTGTGACCGTTAGATTATTAAATATTCATGATGATTATACTATTAAATTCTTATGACCGTTAGAGTTCGGTTACAAATTTATATCTTTAATTGTAAGAATAATATTTTTTAATTATTTCTTTGATTAATATTTGAACCCAAAGGGTGATTAAAGTATGAATATATATCACCAACCTTTCATTTATCATGTTTAAAGAGATAGTTTAAATTCATATATCTTATTAATCAATACCAAATTGATTGAATTTAATTGTGGAATATGATATTATTAATTTATGTGTGCAAATTAACTTATGATTTTGATAAAGTGTATTACAAGCATATATAAATAATTATTATAAGAAAAAACATGATATTTATAAATTTGATCACTTTAAATATGGGTTAAGAGATTATGATATTAATATCATAATATACTTATATAATTTGGATGTTGTATGCGAGTATGTTTTTTTTACGTACATAGTGAAAATAAAATTTGACAATAAAATGATAAATGAGATTTTTGTCAAAATTTTATTTTAAATTTACATGCTTACCTATATAGTCTTTTAAATAATGAGAATTTTTTTAAATTGAGGAAAAAAAAATACGTGTATGGTTAACTGTGGGGGTTGACAATATTGAATTTGATAAATTTATTTATTTAAAAAAAAAATTGGTACGTCAACTGAAGTTAAATGAGATTAAAAATGACGTGTTTTCTAAATGGTTTTTAACCATTTGTTACTTGGTTGTTAAGTCACATATGAATTTTTATTATGAACATAATTTCTCATTTTTAAAATTTTGAGAAATTTGATTTCGAATAATTTGGATATACTTGTATGATTTAAGGTGTATTGCTCTATCAATTTGTTATTATTAGAAAAATACATATCTCATACTATTTTTTTGATCTCTTAACAATGTGAAAAATATTATATGAGGCGAGATTATAATATTATTGATAAATTTAAGTATGGATTTTCTAGAGACATGTTAAACACAAGATAAATATTTTTCATACTATTTAATTTTTCTGAGATTAGAATAACAATATCATATGTTGACATGATTATAATTTTTTCTCGCGATCCAAAATTTCAATTTCTAATCGAAGAGTCCAATTAGAAATATATTGTGGGACAATAGAAACATAAATATATTTTTAAATTTGTTCTATATGAATATAATTTACATGGAAATTATAAGATGTGCTGTTTATGTGAATGTTAAAATTGCATTGAAATTAGTAAACAAAACATTATATCTTGAATTGTAGGAGCACATCTTGCGAAGACACATTTTACGTGAGAATGTATATTTATTTTTAAATTTACAAATTATTGAATTTTCTCAATATATTATATGTTGGTCTCTTATTAATAAAAGAGATAAAATGAGTATTATGATTTTCATTTCTGGCAATGGAGTTAGTTCAGACCTATTGAAATTATACGTGATATATTGAGAGAATATTATATGTGACTTATTAATGATTTTGATAATAATTATGTTATTCAGTGGTTAAGGAAATGTTTTAAAATTATTTATCACATATATACTTATTTATATTGTTGCATTGACCAAAATTATTATTAAATGTTGAGATTCAAAGAAATCATGATGATGATTTTTGAAAATTTATGGGTATTGTATGACATATTTTTATTTAAATATTTAATTATATAATGATGTGAGATGAATCAATGATTCATAATTTGAATATCCATTTCTGAGAAGTATATTTACTTAAAATTTATAAAAGGTGATATGTGTACCCACTTTTCTTAGCAGTCATCAATTTTATGGATTTCTTATATTATTTGCAGATTATGATGATGATGATAATTAAATCTTTATTCAAATGAGAAGAAATCTGTAATGCCCCGTATTTACATAAATCTTTTTATTTAATTAGTTATATATTTAACATGTTATGGTTAATTTAATTTATTAGTTAATTTTACTATTCACATAATTATTGGGATTAGATATAATCATTAATTAGATAACTGTGTAACCAAATACTAATATTGGAAGTAAACTTAAATAGGTTAGGATTAAGTTGTGCCCTATATAAGATCTTATAAGGGAAATTATTACTTGTTGGCTTGGAAACAATTGAGAGAATAGAGGATTGACGGTTGGGTTTTAGCTTTTCATCGTCTACCTAATAATCAAGTAAGTATTTCATGTTAAGTTGTCAAATTGTTATCATGTTTGGTATTGAATAAAATAAAATAACGTGGAATGATGTATATGCCCGGTAGGAGAAAGGAATGATGGTGATTGATGTACAATAATTGTTTTGATAAACTGAAAATATATAAATTAATATTTATAAATAAAAAGGTGAATGAAAAGTTGTTATTTACTTACATATTATATAATATTATATAGGGAGAAAAGTCTGTCAAAATATATATATATAGATATATGTTGGTACGATTGGTACAAGCCCTTTTAAAAAAAAAAAGAAAAAAAAGAAAAAAAAAAAAGAGGTTTACAGCTTTTGAGGGTTGTAAGAAGTGAGATATATTTATATAAATCTAACACTATTCATCTACTGTTCATGAGAGCTTTTACTGTTCATCCCTTTTTTATGTCACGTTGACAGTCAGGTTATGGCAAGTTGACTGTCAACATTTCAACTTTTCTAATTGAAATGACAACCATACTCAGGCTTAGGGAAGATACCATATCACGTTGACAGTCAGTTTGTAGCAAGTTGACTATCAACTTTACACACACACATATATATATATACAATCTATACATATAATGAGCACATAACCATTACAGAGAAGAAGGGTTGTGGAGTTTGATAATGATTTAGTGTGGGTAGGTCTACATAAGTTTACGTACACTTACATAATTAAGGCATATATTAGTCATTTTGTAGTTCAGATTTGGGGCCATTAGAATTATAAATCGAACCATTAGCGTACCACGTAATTAGAATGAATTGTTAATATAAATATGTTTTATTGATAAAGAATATTATTGATTTTAGGTTCTGAATAGCGTTGCAATTATTAGGACCTCAATCACTTGGATTCTTGAAGGTTTGGTCTGAGGTAAGGGAACTTGCACAATTTATCGCTCTCTTTGATTAAATAAAAATAAATCTGATTTCTTTATTCCTCCTTTGTGAGCCAATGATTTATAGACAATTGTTTTCAAAATTGTTTCACTATCAAAGTGGTTATTTCTTATGTACTATGGGTCAAGCAAAATAGTCATTTATTGAAATTGTTTACATACGTGTTTTGAATTTGTTTTATTAGTAAAAAATTTTTGCCAAATGTTTATTGTATAAGTGTGAACTCTGGTTAGATTATTGGTCCTAATAATCAAGTAAGTATTTCATTTTAAGTTGTCAAATTGTTACAATGTTTGGTATTGAATAAAATAAAATAACGTGGAATGATGTCTATGCCCGGTAGGAGAAGAGAATGATGGTGATTGATGTACAATAATTATTTTGATAAACTGAAAATATATAAATTAATATTATAAATAAAAAGGTGAATGAAAAGTTGTTATTTACTTACATATTATATAATATTATATAGGGAGAAAAGTCTGTCAAAAAAAAAAAAAAAATATATATATATATATATATATATATGTTGGTACGATTGGTACAAGCCCTTATAAAAAAAAAAAGGAAAAAAAAGAAAAAAAAAAAAAGAAGAGGTTTACAGCTTTTGAGGGTTGTAAGAAGTGAGATATATTTATATAAATCTAACACTATTCATCTACTGTTTATGAGAGCTTTTACTGTTCATCCCTTTTTTTTATGTCACGTTGACAGTCAGGTTATGGCAAGTTGACTGTCAACATTTCAACTTTTCTAATTGAAATGACAACCATACTCAGGCTTTGGGAAGATACCATATCACGTTGACAGTCAGTTTGTAGCAAGTTGACTATCAACTTTACACACACACATATATATATATACAAGCCATACATATAATGAGCACGTAACCATTACAGAGAAGAAGGGTTGTGAGGTTTGATAATGATTTAGTGTGGGTAGGTCTACATAAGTTTACGTACACTTGCATAATTAAGGCATATATTAGTCATTTTGTAGTTCGGATTTGGGGCCATTAGAATTAGAAATCGAACCGTTAGCGTACCACGTAATTAGAATGAATTGTTAATATAAATATGTATTATTGATAAAGAATATTATTGATTTTAGGTTCTGAATAGCGTTGCAATTATTAGGACCTCAATCACTTGGATTCTTGAAGGTTTGGTCTGAGGTAAGGGAACTTGCACAATGTATCGCTCTCTTTGATTAAATAAAAATAAATCTGATTTCTTTATTCCTCTTTTGTGAGCCAATGATTTATAGACAATTGTTTTCAAAATTGTTTCACTATCAAAGTGGTTATTTCTTATGTACTATGGGTCAAGCAAAATAGTCATTTATTGAAATTGTTTACATACGTGTTTTGAATTTGTTTTATTAGTAAAAAATTTTTGCCAAATGTTTATTGTATAAGTGTGAACTCTGGTTAGATTATTGGTCCGTCCTAGCAGGGGATTCTAATACTGTTGGAAAATTGGTCCGTGCTAGTAGGAGATTCTAATACTGTTGGTCATCAGTATTGATGTAGTGTAAAGTCCCACGATGATGGGCGCCTATAAGTGTGAGTCTAGCTAAAGGAAATACTTGTATGAATTAGTGTTTTATTGATTTGTATTATATGAATTAGTGATTCTAAAGTGATTTATCGAATGCATTGTTATCGAAAGTGTTTCAGTGTTATTGTTTATTGAATTGAAAGCAAGAGAATTATTTTTAAAAGTTTATATGCCTACTGAATTGAAAGAAATGATTTATTGTGAAACTTTATCGTTTTGTTACTCATGTTTTTAAATTAATCGTGCGAATATGCTTGGCCTCTTCCCGTATATATTGGGTAAAGTTTTCTTGCTGAGCTTTATGCTCATCCCTTATATTTTTCCCCACAGATGATTAGCTTGATGTGAGTGGCTTCCATGTACGAAGAGCTAGGGTGTCGATGGCTTGATCTGCTAATTTAATTAGAACTTTTATTTTAGTAGTTAAAAGAATTAGTTTATTATTTCAATGGACATTGTAGTAGATTATTGGAGATGACAATTTACTTTGAGGGATATGGATTTATCTAGTTATTTAAATTAATTGTTGAGACTTTAGTTATGTTATGGCTTGAATTTTATTGTAGATGGATTATTAGAAACAACTTTATTACAGGCTGATATTGTTAAGTGGTCTGGCCTATGTGTGGTGTAAACCTTTGTGATTTGTGAAAATCATGTGGCCAAATCCAGTCTTTTGGGTTTGAGGTGAGACAATATTTTTTTAAGTCACACTCACATATCTTAGGTATGGTTCATAGTCCAAAAAATACTACTACCGATGCATTGCATTCTCATGTTCCTTATACTTTTTATTATATAATTTGAATCATGTGGGGGATTGTTATATTTTTTTATAAATAAAATACATATTTGTGATTCAAATTATTCTTTTGGAGAAAGAAAATGGATTTTGACCACCATCTTTCACATGGTTTTTTGGAGTGGTGTTTTTCTTCTTCTTCCTTGGGATGAGAAAAACTACAAAAATTTTTAAAAGTTTTTCTTTAATCTCTTCTTTTTCTTTTCATCTATAAACATATTATATATAAAACTCCATCTAGTCTTCTTCAATATTTTTGTTAAATATTTTTATGGAATGATTAAGAGTTGTTCGAATCCTTGTACTTGCGAATGCATGTGCACGAGGAACACGATTGTTGTATCCTGGAGGGTTAGGGCGCTAGAGGACCTATATGCACCGAGTGATTCACTACAAGAGGCGCAAATCAACTCTTAAGGACAGTGTTCGCACACGCCTCAATCGATAAGTTTATTTCTTATTTATTTTAAATTATATTATTGAATATTTTGATTTTTGACATCCATATTTTTGTTCAATATTTCCAACATAATCAAACAATCTCAATATCTTTAATGTTCATTTCCATGATTATCTCCAATCTAATAATCAAGGCCTCATACTTAGCCTGATTATTGCTACATTCAAAATCTAATTGGAAAGAATACTCATATTTTTGCTCATTAAGGGCTGTTAAAACAATCCCTGCCCCACTTTTCTTATCGGCTTTAGACCCATCAAACTCTAATATCCATGGAACCAGGCTAGTACAACCTAGGTCCACATCTATTTCTTTTTCATCTAAGTCCATTGGGTGGTCAGCCAAAAAATCAACCAACACTTGTCCCTTCACAGCCCGTTGAGGTACATGTCTCAAAGCGTATCCTGAAACTATGAATGCCCAATAACCTATCTTGCTTCCTGCTATTGGTCATGACAACATATACTTGACCAAATCACTTTTAGAAATAAATGATATAGAACTATTTGAAAAATAATGCTGTCACTTATGCACAGGATAATAAATAACATAGTAGAATTTCTCAATTGCTGAATAGCGTTTTTCTATACATGTCAGAGTTTTGCTTAAATAATAAACAGCCTGCTCATGTCCCTTATCATTAACTTGGGCTAACATTGCCCCTATAGAGGCTTCAGCCGCTGCTACATTCAATCTAAGCCCACGGCCTGGAAATGGAGGAATCAGGACTGGTGGCAACGTTAAATACTCTTTTATTTTGTCAAAGGCCTTCTGATGCTCGGCCTCCAATACAAATTTCTCCATCACCCGTAATTTCAACAACTGCGTGAAAGTGTTGATTTTTCCTGCAAGGTTTGAAATAGACCTTCTTAAAAAATTTATTTGGCCAAGGAACTTCTATAATTCTTTTTTATTTTACGGAGGTTTGGCCTGCATGATTGCTCTTGCTTTATTTTTTTCTACTTCGATACCTCTTTGGTGAACCAAGAAACACAGAAAGTTCCTTGCTTTCACCCCAAAAGCACATTTCAAGGGGTTAAGTTTCAATCTGTTGTGCCTCATTCTAACAAAGCATTGAAAAGTCAACGTTGAAAAAGCTATACATGTGGGCAAGTCAGAATAAAAATTCAGCAAAAGACTCGGCCAAAGATCCACGTGTATTTTTTTATATATAAATAATTTTGATAATAAAAGTCATATTAGCTCATTAATAACATTCAAACAAAATAATATGAAATGTCATGCTCATACATCAAGCGCATAATATCAAGTGTTCACATGAACCCAAAATATTAATGCCAACATCCATGGTATATAGGTTGAGATTGAATATCCCAAAATATTCACGTAACAATGATAACAATGATGCCCATGTACTTGATATTATATACATCTATAAATATCCAAAACCATGCTATCATACCACCTCGAGGTCCAACCTCAAATCCATACAACCAAGCGTCCGCCCGAGGCGAACCCTCAATCTTTACCTAAAAATCTGCATGGAATACAAGAATGAGCTACAAAGCCTAATAGGAAATATATGTGACCTCTCAACTAATAATATAATGTTGATACATGGGATATTTAAGTAAACAGTTCCAAAATCATAGAATAGTAAACATGTTTTCCAATAAATCATGAGTGGGTTTTCATTTTATATCCAAACATCATTTCCCAAAACCAAGGTTCATCCAACATCCATTCTTACCCCAAAATAGGGGGTCAAGAACTGTATCACCTGTCATTGACTCTCAGGCTAACCAGCCTTTGGCGCCAACCAAGCACATAAATACCTAACACCTGCACGGCATTCTTCCTCGAGGGTTCTGGGGTTTTCACCGAAGGGCCCATGACCCATACTTGCTCACTTCTGAGAGTATTCTCAACCAAGGAATGTAGGCCCTAACCTGCGTGATACAATCCAAGACCCATAGTCTCCAGAAAATAATATCATGAACCAAATATCCACATCAATTCAAAAATATTTCATAAACATGTGAGGCATGGTTTTAAACAATATTTCTCAATAACATGCTCTAAGAAATTTTCATAAGTAATCATTTCACCATAAGCAATATACTTCAATTTCACAATTAAATATCACCATACGTCATGCTATATTCCACATATCATATTTTCAATTTAAAACTAAAATTCATCATTGATATATAAAAACATGCTTGATAAAACACATTATATTATAAGAAGAGAGTCACATTTCCTACCTCAGTTTGCTTGCAAAGCCAAACCCAAGTCCCCACGTGTGACAACGCCAATGATGCTAATGCAATGCTAATACGTCCTAAGGTCCTCCAAAGGACCAACCAAAATTTGATGATAATGCACATGCATAATATTTAAGGTTTCCACATCAAATAAAATAATAAAGTATACTTAAATTAATTATCCAAGGCCTCTCTAGGGTCAAGCTAATGTTCCAAGGGGTCGGAATAATTTTTAGAATACCTTTTGTAATTTCTAGAAATTTCCAACCATTTTATGAAATTTATGATACTTTTCGAGAAAAATAGGACATTGGTAAAAAGATTAAACGTTGTCAAAATACAATCAAATTGGCTAACATGGGTCTTGAAATGTCAATATAATTTTTGAAACCATTTTCTTGTTTTTTTGGAAATTTTCTCTAATTTATGGAATTTATTTGGTATTTTTCAGAATTTTAGAAAATAAGAAAATAAGCCAAAAGTCAAAGTTGGTCAAACTATGTTCAAAGTGGTCAACCAAGGGTCTCACATGGTAGGACTCATCAAGACGAATCCGCCTGTCAAATTTGGAGTCAATCGGGTTAACCTAAGGTCTTCAAATGCATGAGAACACGGTGGGTGTGGGTGAGCGCACCCACACTGGATTATAATCCTATAGGATCATCTTCAACCTCCAGCGGGTTGCATTATGTAAACCCATTACACCATGTGTTTAACGGGCTAACTTTGACAATTAATATCTCCCTCGTTTCTTAACTGTTTTCATTGATTCAAGTGTCGAATCAAAGCTCTCGCAGAGCACTAGATGCGTATATAAATTGTTCATCCAAAATCTTACAAAATCATAACCATTTTTAAGCCTAAAGTTTCGAGTTTATAACCCAAAAATCTGTAATTTTGCAAAATATTAAGTTATATTCATTTAATCTCAAATCTAACCTCATAATTGGTTTCTTTGACCCCAAAAACATAGAATAGAGTCATCATGTCCAAAGACAACTCAATAAAATAAAATCTTCTATATACCCAGTATGTAATATATATATATATATATATAGACATATACAAATATAGGCATCAACAATAAGAAAGGTGAGGTTCTTACCTCACTGAGAAAGCTTCACAAGCTCAGCCAGAAGCCACCTGATATTCCTCCCCTCTCTCTCTCTCTCTATGCTTTCTCATTCTATATCTCTCTGTCTTGGGTCCTTTTCCATATAAACATAAATGACATGATCCCTTAATTTAGGGAATCACATGTGAAGGAAAAGGAAAGGCAAAAGAGGGAAGGGGTGTGTAGGTATAGGGCGGAAAGTGATCACGTGAGTAGGAATAGGGAGTAGAGTATGCACATGGGTGTGTTGCGGTACGATAGGTTAGCTTAATTAGGTTTGCTGACACTTGGGTTATAGGTGTATAGGTGTGGTGTATGGCACCTAGGGTGGGGTATATTACATTCTACCCCTCTTAAGAGAAATTTCGTCCTCGAAATTTAAACTCATCACAAAAAGTGAAAAAATGTAGACATCTCTCATAATCATGTGATTTTAAGTCACTGAAACAAAACATCATCATTGTATTAAGGAAGTCGATGGGCAACATATCAGGTCTATGCACAAGTGTGTTCCTAAAAATACAGTTTATTAAGTACCCAAACCAAAACAGAATCACCAAAATAACTACATGACATCATGTACAAACTTGATGCCAGACCCTGAGTCAAAATAATTATAAACTTGACCTCCTCTCACCACAATAACTAACCAAAATAATAATAATAATATCGATGATGATAAATAAATGCAATTCCATATACCATCATCACATCAGAGGTTATAATTCAAACATTTCATCTCATGATTTTATTTATTAATGAAATTTACTATCATTTTTAATTTCATTCAACTTAAAATTCATTTGACATGTATTTATCTTTAAACATCATTTATGGTAGTATAATTCAATCTAACCATTTATTTATTCACGTTAAAAAATATGCATACATATACATAATCCATAAGAAGATAAACACAAATCGTGGCTTAAGTAACTATAGGTATGAGTCACTACTCGCCATAAATAGCATATACAGTTACGTATAGACATACGTCTTGCTTGTCTTATAAATACACATATAAACAATATGTCAATTAACAAGCACATATATATATTGTGATACTAATTCCGCGTGAATACGTCTATATTGTATAAATATATATATTTCTAAATTTAGCATCATGTGAATAGACTATCATACATTGTTTACGTATACGTATACACTTTCATGATCTATTATATCAATGCATTTTCTCACATTTAACATGCAATAACGCTTCTTATATGTCATCATAAATACTACAACCAAAAGTCTATCGTATACCTATAAGTCACATATTATCAATTTCAAATCATCCACACAATTTCAAATTAATTAGCACAACAACAAATCTCCTAAAAGAACTTATCAACAACCAATAAAACATACATCACAATAAACAACTCATCACCAAATAAAAATGCACATGCCACAAACTTTTCATGTAGTAAAATTCATTAACTCGTACGCATCAACATTTCATGACAAGTTACATCACACTTCACACATAATTCAAACAAAATTCGCACAAAATAACCATACAGGTTTCACATTATAAAATTTCAAAGTAAATTTAATAGTATCATATACAACTCTACAAAACACTGTACGTATGCACATATATTTTAAAAAATACCATATATTATGTTGTACATACGTACATAAATAGCATTATATACACCATATGTACATGTATACAAACACTATATATACAGATATTCTTATAGACAAACATTATATATATATACATATACGTACACATATACGTAGACAAACGTTACGTACACACATGTCCACACATGTAGACGAATATCACTTTCATATATATACGTATATATGTACATAAAGATATGTCCAACTATACATATCAATACTGAAGTATAATCCATAGCCATTCATTGCATTCAAAGATTTACATATCTATATTCATCATAAACATACAACATAGTAAATCTAATTAAATTCATAAACCCAAACAAATAATCACAGTACATCATACAGAAAGAATAAAAATATTTACAATGCATAAACCACATAAAAATCAACACTTTACTAATCAAGTAACATCTTCAAACATAAACCATAATTTCACTATAATTCACCACATAATTTACGATGCAATACATACAAGTATACATATCTCTATGTAGTTCTTTACCAAATATCGCAATAGCTAGCGCATATAAGTAGTAATAATGTGTTTTAACACATATATCTTATTTATATACTAGCTTAATAATCATAATTATCTGACATACAGTCAACACCCATATATGGATATGCATTTATTCAAATTATAACATAATAGCACTGAAACTCTTAGCCTTAAGCTATGAAAACAATTGGTAATTATATACAACATTTCATATACCATGGCATATTATGTATATCTCATATACACATCAATAATATCAAATATTTAGTATAGTTATTAGTTCTAAATCATATACATAAATACGCATATGAACATCATTTTCACAACCAAATACATATTAACTAATTACCAAATTCTATACACAACCATCATATTTAATTAATCATACACATATCGCCATTATACATACCCTATCTCATTTTACTTTATAGCATATCATTTAGAGTACACACAATTATAGCAATAATAGATATGTGTATATAAATACTCTCATTCATATAGATATCCGTATACCTATATACACTCATTTATGTAACTTTCAATCAATATCCAATATATATACATATATGCTATGGTATTCCCATATATAGTAAATCCACAAGGTTGGCAGACAATCAATCAAAATATAACAAGTTTATTACATACATAGCAGAACAAAATTGGCATACATACGCACTTAGAAGCATACATCGTCGATAAAACCTACCAAGTAACACATATTGGTAAACACATCATACACATAATTTAGGGGTTACATTCTGAATGTTAACCACAACAAAATCACTCATCTATATTATTCAAACATACCACACATAGTCATAGATATCCATAATTTCATTTCACAGCAAATACTTCTCTTATACAAATAAAAACATGCGCTGCTCATGTATATTAGTATTCTTCGAGTCTATTATCTATTCATGGAATTATTACACAAATAAAAATCTTGCATTCTCCATAAAATTACATATGCATAGGCATATACACATATTAACACGTATACATAAGTAATCATATCTTGTCTAATGTATCTTTACATGCATCACGTCAATATACATTACAACACCAAGTATAAGGTAATACTCTAACAAATCTCATTTTCATATCAATACTCATATCTACGTTATTCATACACGTTATCTTCTTATTAGTAATATGTATAAACACACCAATGTTTACTAATTAATCAACTAATTGCATATTCCAAATAATCACATTTTGCCATAATTAGTC
Organism: Liquidambar formosana; assembly: GCA_039720395.1. Lineage (NCBI taxonomy): Eukaryota > Viridiplantae > Streptophyta > Magnoliopsida > Saxifragales > Altingiaceae > Liquidambar > Liquidambar formosana. The sequence goes on along the minus strand of CM077828.1, from coordinate 11,282,510 downwards.
TAATATATCTAGCTATTGATATCATCAATATCTCTCACTATATACATACGCATACAATTCGTATTTAAGGTATAATGTTATCTTTTCATATAATTTCAAAATCGATACCCATGTACATCAAGAATACAAATATATTCATCCATACAAGGATTTCACAGCTTAACATCATTTATCAAATATGTATTAACATAATATTCTCACCACAACTTCGTCCATCAGCAAAACTACACTCCCTTTCTATATACATATATGCTAACCAATGGTCACACACAATACTTAGTGGGATTGCGAATCACAAATATATAGTACTGACAGTAAAATCATACCCCAAGTATGCCAAAGGCAATCACTAACTCTTAATCAACAAAACTAAACATGCGGGGATGACAACTCTTACCTGTCTTAGTATCTATACCTATCGGTGAACAAATACTAAGCACGTGCTCCAAAGGTTCGAATCTTAACCTAAATAAGAATACATGATACTAAAAAATCACGTGAGACAAAAGTCAAGTTCAAATAGGATTTAGGTCGAATTGGTCATGTCAATCATTGCCCAAAATCATTAGGAATATTTCCCCAATTATAGTATGTCTACCCACAAGCATATGTATAATGCATGAGATATGTCTAAGTGACCTAACTGACACACATGAAGTGCATATAATCCCAATTCGAATCTACTAATGAGTTCTAATACCAAATTTGTAACACCCCGACCTGGAGGATCAAAGCGTTGAAAAGTCGGCGTTGAAAAGGCTATACACGTGGACAAGTCAGAATAAAAATTCAACGGAAGACTTGGTAAAAAATCCACGTGAATTTTTTTATTTATAAATAATTTTGATAATAAAGGTCATATTGGCTTATCAATAACATCCAAACAAAATAATATGAAATGTCGTGCTCATACATCATGCCCATAATATCAAGTGTTCACATGAACCCAAAATATTAATGCCAACATCCCTGGCATATAGGTTGAGACTGAATATCCCAAAATATTCACGTAACAATGATAACGATGATACCCATGTACTTGATATTATGCATTTATAAATATCCAAGACCATGCTATAATGCCACCTCGAGAACCAACCTCAAATCCATACAACCAGGCATCCGCCTGAGATGAACCCTCAATCTCTACTTGAGAATCTGCGTGGAATACAAGAATGTGCTACAAACCCAATAGGAATATATGTGACCTCTCAACTAATAATATAATGTTGATACATGGGATATTTAAGTAAATAATTCTGAAATCATAGAATAGTAAACATGCTTTCCAATAAATCATGTGTAGGTTTTCATTTCATATCTAAATATCGTTTCCCAAAACCATGGTTCATTTAACATCCGTTTTTACCCCAAAACAGGGGGTTAAGAATTGTATCACCCATTGCTGACTCTTAAGCTAACTAGCCCCTGGCGCCAGCCAAGCACGTAAGTACCCAACACCTGCATGGCATTCTTCCTCGAGAGTTCTGGGGCTTTCACCCAAGGGCCCATGACCCGTATTTTTTCACTTTTGGGAGTATTCTCAACCAAGGACCGTAGACCCTAACCCGCGTGACACAATCCGAGACCTATAGTCTCCACAAAATAATATTATGAACCAAATATCCGCATAAATTAAAAAATATTTCATAATCATGTGAGGCATGGTTTTAAACAATATTTCTCAATAACATACTCTAAGCAATTTCCATAAGTAATCATTTCGCCATAAGCAATATGCCTCAATTTCACAATTAAATATCACTACATGTCATGTTATATTCCATGTATCATATTTTCAATTTAAAACTAAAATTCATCATTGATGTATAAAAACATGCTTGATAAAACACATTATATCATAAGAAAAGAGTCACATTTCCTACCTCAGTTCGCTTGCAAAGCCAAACCCAAGTCCCCACGTGTGGCAACGCCAATGCAATGCTAATGCGTCCTAAGTTCCTCCCAAGGACCAACCAAAATTTGATGATAATGCACATGCATAATATTTAAGGTTTCCACATCAAATAAAATAATAAAGTATACTCAAATTAATTATCCAATGCCTCTCTAGGGTCAAGCTAATGTTCCAAGGGGTCGAAATAATTTTTAGAATACCTTTTATAATTTTTGGAAATTTCTAACCATTTTATGAAATTTTATGAAATTTTTTGAGAAAAATAGGATATTGGTAAAAAGATTAAACGTTATCAAAATACAGTCAAACTAGCCAACACGGGTCTTGAAATGTCAATATAATTTTTTAAACCATTTTCTTGTTTCTTTAGAAATTTTCTCTAATTTATGGAATTTATTTGGTATTTTTCAGAATTTTAGAAAATAGGAAAATAAGCCCAAAGTCAAAGTTGGTCAAATTGTGTTCAAAGTGGTCAACCAAGGGTCCCACATGGTAGGACTCATCAAGATGAATCCACCCGTCAAATTTGGAGTAAATCGGGTTAACCTAAGGTCCTCAAATGCATGAGAACAAAATGGGTGTGGGTGAGTGCACCCACACTGGATTATAATCCTGTAGGATCATCTTTAACCTCCAGCGGATTGCACTGTGTAACCCGATTACACCATGTGTTCAAAGGGCCAACTTCTACGATTAATATCTCTCTCGTTTCTTAACCGTTTTTAATGATTCAAGTGTCGAATCGAAGCTCTCGCAGAGCACTAGATGCATATACAAATTGTTTATCCATAATATTACAAAATCATAACCGTTTTTAAGTCTAAAATTTTGAGTTTATAACCCAAAAATCTGTAATTTTTCAAAATATTAAGTTATGTTCATTTAATCTCAAATCTAACTTCATAAATGGTTTCCTTAACCCCAAAAATATAGAATAGAGTCATCATGTCCAAAGACAACTCAATAAAATAAAATCTTCTATATACCCAGTACGTAATATATATATATATACACACACACACACAAATATATGCATCAACAATAAGAAAGGTGAGGTTCTTTCCTCACCGAAAAAGCTCTACAAGCTCAGCCAAAAGCCATCTGATCTTCTTCCCCTCTCTCTCTCTCTCTCTTTCTCTATGTTCTCTCATTATATATCTCTTTGTCTCAAGTCCTTTTCCATATAAACATAAATGACATGATCCCTTAATTTAGGGAATCACATGTGAAGGAAAAAGAAAGGCAAAAGAGGGAAGGATGTGCAAGTATTGGGCGGAAAGTGGTCACATGAGTAGGAATAGGGAGTAGAGTAGGCACATGGGTGTGTTAGGGTAGGATAGGTTAGCTTAAGTTTGCTGAGACTTGGGTTATAGGTGTATAGGTGTGGTGTATGGCACCTAGTGTCACACCCCATTTTTGTACCACCTTACTAGGGCTCATCATTTCATGCATGTTTTTGTTTTGTTTTTGAGTCTAGTCACTTGCATTAGGTTTCTAGAGTCACAAGGACAATAGGTATGAATTTTGGTTCAAATTGGAGTTGATCTTGAGGGATAATAAGAGCTTTTGTGACTTGAGGGGCATAATTGTCTTTTAAGTCCCAAACTTTTCATTTGACCTTGGAATGATCTCCAAATTGTCAATTGGAGTTCATATGGATGCATAAGAGGTATTTCTAGGTTCAATTTGATGAATCAATGGCTCGGGATTAAAATGGTTCAATACAGTTCAAGTTGGTTAATTGACCCTTCCTTGGGTTAGCTCTAATTGACTCACAATTACCAACCAAATCTTTTCAAATTGACTTTCATTAGTCATCATTTTACTCCCAAAAGTGTTTTATGAAGTTCAATTTTGATATGGAAAGTATTTGGTTTGACCCTATGTGCATGCCTATGCTTAGCAAAGGTAGAGCATAGTGGTTAACCACCTTGTTCAAACCTAACCATGCCCCCATGGTTAGTGGTTTTCACCCTAAAATGTTCAAAAACATATTCCTCATCGAAACACGGTCGTTTTGGCTTTTGTTTCATCAAAATCGGAGTTAATTTGCCCCCTGAAACACTTCTAGAAGGGAGGGGAGACAAAATAGGCAAAAAACTAGAAATGGGCTCGGGTGACCACCCAAGCCTGGGCGGCTAGCCGCCTGGGCCCAGGTGGCTAGCCGCCCAGCCTTGGGAGGTCACCCGAGACCACTTTCCTATTTACACCATGTTTCCTTGCTGAAGTGGATTCCTCCCTATTTTGACGAACAAGGACTCTTTTGGACGAGTTTCCTTCTATTTTTTGGTAACTTCTGAGTTACTTAAGCCCCAAGGGGGTCTCTAATAGCCCTTGGATTAATTTTTAGGGTTTTAATCCCAGCCATTGGTTAATCCTAATTGAAGTCTATAAATACCCCCTATGCTTCAGCACAAAGGGAGCCACTTTATGCATTAAAATTAGAGTGTTTGAGAGAGAATAAGAGAGAGAGACTTGAAGGAGAGCTGGAGTTCTTGCTGTAGTCTTGGAGAGGATTGGTTCAAGTCATCCATAAGAGCAAGGGAGAGTCTCTACAGCAGCAAGGAAGTTTCTTCTTAAGGTATTCCTCCCTCTTTGTTTATGCTGAATATGGGTTAGGCTTATTGCATGTTAAAGGTAACTTTTTTATCATGTATTAACACTCTAGCTAGTTAATATACATGGAATATCTATTGTTTATCTACTGTTTAGCATGCTTTAGGGCTGTCCTATGTGTTTTTTTAAGCATAGTTGAGATTCTTGTGCTCCTGTTGTCCCTGTGCTAGGATTAGTGTCATTGCATGTTAGAGTTAGGATTTTCATCATGTTATGTTGCTTTAGTTAGTTAATATGCATGATTTAATTTCTGTTTAGTTTGGTTTTAGCATGACTAAAGTATGTTTTGTATGTTTTTAAGCATATTTGTGAGTTTAGGGTTTTGGAGTCATTGTTTTGTATTAATTCCCATATAGCATGATAAAGTAGACTTTTTTATTGGTTTTTCTTCGTGTTTGCTGTATATGTCTTGCATATAGAGTAAACATGATGTTTTTGCATGCATGTTAGTATATTCTAGGGTTTTTATGCATAATATGGTTTTAGGAATATGTTAGGACTTATTATTGTTCGCTGTTTTTGCTGTTAGCATGCTTAGTGGATGATTTTAGGCCTTAATACTATTCTGTCCAGATTTGCATGTTAGTGTTTTTGCATGGTGTTGAGCACTTGTAAGGGTGCAAATAGGTGTGGTATTTGTTCTATGGCAAATAGGGCTGCCAATGTCTGAAATGGCTAATGCTTGGAGCTAATTGCGCTCAGGTAAGTGGGTGTGAAGGTGCCCCAATTCACCTCTCTTCCTTATCCTTTCTCTTCTCCCTATCTAGGGTTAATTTTTAATATGATCCTATGGTTTAATTAGAGGTTTCCTTCACCAACAAAATTCTGGTTTTTATTAAAGTTTCCATTTTGTGGAGTTCTTTCTAAAATCAAACTTTCTATCAATTCTCTTTTGATCAAATAAGGAAACCTAGGGTTTTAACCATAGGTTTGTATTAGGTCTTAACCTTAGTTCTAATCGAACTACGTGGACTTTGATCCATGTATTTCGCTGCATGGTACGTAGGCGCTCTTCGTGAGGCTCAAGTCTGTTCTAGGATCCAAGCATCCTAGGTTTTCTTTTTGTTTTGTTTTCTTTTTCTTTATTTTCTGTTTTTGTTTGCTTATTATGCATGGATGGATGAATGAAATATATGATATGCATGCAGTTCTTGTGATGATATACTTGCTGATTTTTGTATGGAAAAGATCTTGATTTAGCCCAAATGAACTGAGAGACCGAAAAGGTGACATGGGTGCCTATAGGCTTTGCCTAAAACCCTCCCATGTCATAACTTAGCCTCCGAATCCCCGATTTCTTTGGTTTCCAAAAGATTGGTTTTTGCCTTTCCTTTTTTATGGAGTCATTCAAATTGTTTTCCTAAAACAAACTGTTTTTAGGGTTTTCCTTGTTTCCTTTTAAAAATAAGGTGGCGACTCCTTTCCTTTTCTTTTTGAAAACTTATTTTCTTTTAAACCCTTGTGGGCCCAATTTCCGGGGTTCACAGTTTGGCGACTCCACTGGGGAATTGTGGGCTAGACTCTATAAAGTTTAATTGGACTAGGTTAATTTCTTATGTTTAATTAAAATCAATCACATTGCATCCGCTTGATTGTGTGCTTTCATTTATTGCATTGTGTGCGCAAATTCTTGCATGCTAGGATCGATGTCTCTCGATGTATCCTTGCCAACGATCGGCCTAGTCTCAACCTTGGTTTTCCTGATTCCATGTGTTGGGGCGAAAGCTATCAACCTCTCTTGCCTAGTACCCTTGGGCTTGCCCTTGGGTATATTAAATGAGTTAATCACGTACTGCTGGACCCACGCGGCGTTCCTGATGCCACATGTGGTTAGGTATAAGGATTGCTCAAGCAAGTGAAGGACCCCAGCCTACCCTTATCATTAGTCCATATAGACAGACTTGTAGGATACTACGGTCTCACCTTTATGCACCCACAATTGTTTGTAATGATGCTATGCCGTGTTTGTGGTGTGAGGCTTTATATCTTATGCCCTTAACATAGACCTTTAAACCCTAGCCTTCGTTAAGGCCACGGGTTGGAAGGAATAAATTAAGGAAGTAGGATATAAAGCTATGTTTGTGATGTGCTAGTCGTAGGGGATTAATTAAACCTAATTGAAGGACTCTATACCCTATTCTTTTAAAACATACCCTTAATCCATGACCCTTGTAAAGGTAATTGGATAAAAGGAATGAATTAATTGAACATGGTGTAGAGACCGAGTTCATTAAGGAAAATATGGAGGTTTAGGACAAGTCCTTAGGCTAAAGGTTAAAACTTTTCTATCCATAGACGTGCTGGCTTGGATCCGCAATCCGCAAGGGCGTCTAGTGAGTGTTGAATCTACCCATCAGACAGACATGGCCGACGAAAGAACTAGTGAGGGGCACTTTGACCTTGAGGCTTGCCTGAAAGCCATCATGACCAAGCTTGACCATACCGCCAAAACATCCGATATCGCATTGAAAATGGCTCAAGAGAACCAACAGAAGATGGCGGATCTTGAACAAAATGACTCTGAGCCCCATTCCTCGGGTATACCTCATGGGGTTGGCACCGAAGAGGGACCTCAATCCAATGAGAACACCAAGACAAGGGGGGAAAGTAGCTCGAAACCTGAGGTCATTAACCTAGAAGGGGAAGCCAAGGGGAAAGGTACTAGTAGTGATTCCGTGTTAGCTAGCAAGGTAGAAGCATTGGAGAGAACTATAAAAGGGATTCGTAGGGCTGATGACATGGTCGATGTGCGGACTCTATCTCTGTTTCCAACGGCTCGTATTCCACTACAATTCAAGATGCCGGAGTTAGAAAAGTTCGATGGGACGGGTTGCCCTAAGACTCATTTGAAGATGTATGTGCGAGCTATGCACCCTCGAGGGGCTACTGACGAGCTTTTAGCTCAAATGTTCCATGAAACCTTGGCCACTTCTGCTTTGAAATGGTTCTTGTCCTTGGATGAGAATAGAACCCGGACTTGGGAAGATATATGCAATGAGTTTTCGGAGCACTACAAGTACAACACAGAGGTGGATGTCACTCGAAGGGACCTGGAAACTACCAAGCAAGGGGTTCATGAAACTTTCTCCGCTTACATTACAAGGTGGAGACAAAAGGCGTCGAGAATGACGGATAGGCCAAATGAGGAGGACCAAATTCAGCTGGTGGTTAAGAACTTGCTGCCCGTGTATCACAAGCACTTATTTGCCCACTATTTCCCCAATTTCAAAGCTCTCATAGGGGCTGGCACGCAGGTTGAAGATGCTATCAACGATGGGACAATCAAAACTGAGGAAGTGAGGAGTCGCAAGACAAACTTTACTGGGAAGAACAATGCCGAGGTCAACACCATAACTCAACCAATCCAACCCTTTTCTCTCAATGATGTCAACCCACCTCGCCAATTCACTGACCTATTCATGCCACTCGAAAGAGTCCTTGAAAAGCTCATAAGTCGTGACCTATTGAAGCCACTCGACCCAAGACCTCCACCAAATCCCTTACCCAAGACCTACAATGAGAATGAGTACTGCAAGTACCACCAATCCAAAGGCCATGCCACCAATCGCTGTATTCGCCTTCCCCACCAAGTCCAAGACCTCATTGACAAGCAAGTCATTTCACCACCAACCCGCCCAAATGTCACCCGTAATCCTCTCCCATCTCATAACAACACACCCCCACCTAACACCATAAATGCCATTGAGGTTGAATCCTCTCGCCCTCGCCGACCCATAAGACAATACACTCCACTCCCCATGACCTTAACCCGTCTTTTTACCATTTGCCGCAATAACAACCTTATCATGCCCCTTCTACCAAAGCCAAGGCCATCAACCCCTCACCAATATTGCCAATACCATCGTGCACCCGGTCATGACACCGAGGCTTGTTCTATACTAAAGAAGATCATTCAAGACCTCATTGACCAAAAAGTTTTGTTGTTGCCAAAGAAATCTATCCAACAAGAGCTGAAAGAAAGATATGAAGCAGGGGATCCTCAGGTTGGCCTATTAGGTGAATCGTCGGGGAAATTCGATTACTATGTGCTGTACTCAAGTCCAAATCCAATATCAGAAGAGCCGATAGTCCCTACAGGTTGGGATGACTTGCCGACAGAGATGGAGCGCATTGATATGATAGAATGGGATGACTCAATGAATGACTCCGAGGAAGTCCATGACATATGGGCTAGCGATGATGAGTTGGACCATATAACCAGAGGGGGTCGCCATTTTAAGCCTCCCCACCTAGAATCTGAGAATCCGTTGGAAGATTTGGAAGGGCAGAGGCGCCCTAGCTTGCAAGAAGAAGAGGATGAAGTGCTTAGGCAGCTGAAGAAGACCAATGCCAACATTACTTGTCACGCCCCGACTCGGAGAGTCGACACGTGGATAAAAGTCAAAGTAAAAAGGTGTACACGTGGATAAGTCAGAGTATAAAAGTTGCGGAAGACTTAGTCAAATCCACGTGTATTTTTTTTTTAATAATTTTAATAATAATGGTGCCAGCTCATCAATAATACCCAAATAATTAATATGAAATGTTATGCTCACACATCATGCCCATAATAATATATGGTCTCAAAATAATGCCAACATCCCTGGCACATAGGTTAGATTCAAACTATTCAAGGTTCATTAAGTAATAATGGTAATAACAATAATAATAATAGAAATGTCCATACATCAAAATAACATAGTCTCTATGTAATGCACGTGCATCTATCCTCATCCATGACTATGTTAGTATGCCACCTTCAAGTTCCAACCTCAGGTTATGCCACTAGGCATCCGCCATCGGCAAACCCTCACTCATCACCTGATCATCTGAAATAATAATAGGATGAGCTGCAAAGCCCAATAGGAAATATGTGTGGATTCTATACAATTAATATATGTGCAGATACATGGTATATGAATTTAAAATTATTTAATAACTCAAAATCAAATATCAGTCACAAATCAATACTTTGTGTGGGTTTTGAGTTAATTTCCCAAAATTCTCATAGTATCTCCAATTCCCAAGACTATGGGATCAAACCATGCATCAACCGTCGCTAATCACAGGTTACGTCGTCATGTCAACCCCCGGCTCAGCCAAGCACGAAAATAACCAACACCTACGCGGCGTTCTTCCTCGAGGGCTTCAGGGTCTTTCACCCAAGGGCACTTTACCCTGCTTGCTATTCGCGGAGTATTCTCAACGCAGGACACCACTTCATTGTGATGCCCCCACCCGTTTGATGCATACCAAGACCCAAGGTCCATATATCCAAAACATTTTTCCATCATTCAAATAAATATTCGAGTGTCCAAAAGTATCCATAAACATGTTTGATAAATTTCTAGAATTTCAGTAACATTTCTAAAGCATTTCCAAGTAAACAACATTTATAAAGCATTTTTCCAAGATCCAAGTATCATGAAAATTCCACACATTTAACAGATATTTCACAATAACATTTAAACGAGTATATGACCATGTATCTTTAAGGAACAATATAAAACAGTCGTATCAAATGATATATTGAAGGATTCCCTATATTTTGAACCAGTAATAAAAATATTTGGTTATAAATCAGTGGGAAAATCCAAAAATATCATTAAAGCATTTAAAATCACATTTATAGAACAACACCATATTAAATGTAAAGAAGCCACATTTCCTACCTCAATTGCGAGCAATACCAACCCAAAACCACGTGATAGACACTGACAATGCGAATGCAGCGTTAATGCTCCCTAGGATCCTCCCGAGGACCGATAAAATCTGATAATTATGCATACGTAATCTTTAGGTAAATTTCAAAATAAATATAACGCACTCAAAAATTACTATTGGCCTTCTAACAGTGAACTATGGTCCCAAAATCATCAAAATAATTTTTAAAACACTCTCTATAATTTCTGGGAATTTTCTGTAATTTTTGGAATTTTCTGATATTTTCTGGAATTTTCAATAAATATTAATTTGGCCAAAAAGTCAAACTACAATCAAACTTGGTCAAAATGATCAACTAAGGGTCCCACATGGTAGGGCCTTCCAAGACGAGTCCAACGGTCAAATTTGGGGTTCATATGATTATCGTATGGCTTTTAAATGCGTGAGAACACGGTAAGGTACACAGATGCACCCACACAGGATCATAGACCTATGGGGTCATCTTCAACCTCCCGCGGGTTGAATTGTGTAACCGGGTTACACCGTGTGTTCAACGGGCCAACTTCGACGATTAATATCTCCCTTGTTTCTTAACCGTTTTCAGTGATTCAAGTGTCGAATCGAAGCTCATGCAAAGTACTACGTGCGACTATAAATTGTTCATTCAGAATCTTATAAAATCATATTCATTTTTAAGCCTAACGTTTCGGGTTTTCATGATCCAAAATTCTAAAATTTCTAAAACTTCAACCTACAGTCAATTTCTCTAAAATTTGACACTACCATGGTGTTCCTTGGTCCCAAAAACATAAAATATGATCATCCTTTCTAAGAATAACATAAGAAAATAAAATTGCATATACATATATATATATATATACACAGTACGTGATATTTATATATATATATATATGAAATCAACGATAGAGGAGGTGAGGATTTTACCTCACTAAGAGAGCTCCACGAACTCAGCCAAAAACCTCTACCAGACCACTCTGTTTTTTTCTCCTCTGTTCTTCCTCAATTTCTCTCTCTCTGTTGCTCTTTCTCTAACTCTCTGTCTCGATCCCTCTATACATATAAATATAACCAAAGCAGATGCCAGTGGTAGGTGCAGCTAATGATTCCTCTATACTTATATATATATCCAAAGCAAATGGAAGTGGTGGTGCGGCTAATGATCCCTCTTTACATATATATATATATATGTATATATATATATATATATATATATATATATATATATATATAGATATATACACACACACATCCAAAGCAGATGCAAGTGGTGGGTGCATAATTTTATGCTACACTTGCCTAAGTTATGGTGAAGTTGCACACATAGGATCAAATAAATATCATAAATATATTTCTAAAATTCAGGTCATCACATTCTACCCCTCTAAAAAGAAATTTCGTCCTCGAAATTTGTACTAACCTCCCGAATCGAAAAGATGCGGATATTTTCCTCGAACATTTGACTCTAATTCCCAAGTTGCTTCCTCGATGCCGTAATGTTGCCAAAGAACCTTTACGAGAGAGATGACTTTATTCCTTAACACTTGTTCCTTGACGTCCAAAATCTGAATTGGTCGCTCTTCATATGTAACATTTTCTTGGAGCTGGATATCTGGTATAGATAGAACATGAGATGGATCTGGCTCGTATTTCCTAAGCATTGAGACATGAAAAACATCATGTACATTCCCCAACTGTGAAGGTAAAGCCAACTGGTAGGCCACTTCACCCTTTTTATCAATAATCTCGAAAGGACCAACATATCTCGGTGCTAGCTTGCCCTTCTTTGTCAATTTCGTCAACAGTGCAGCAATGCGAGAGAAATTATCGACGAAACGACGATAATAACCAGCTAATCCCAGAAAACTGCGAATCTCTGTAGCATGAACGAGATATTTCTTTCTCCTTTTTTTTTTTTTTTTTTTTTTTTTTTTTTGGGCTTGGGTCCATTACACAACTAATAGGGCTTAAATTTAAACAACACTGGGCTTTGATTTTATTACCCATATCAACTCTAATGGTTAAGTCCAAATCCACATGCCGAGTGGGTCGGTTGGTTCAAAATAGGCCATACTATTGTTTAAACTCTTCGTTTTAAGACCCAATTATTTGTTTCAATCTTGCAATAGGTCTTAGACTTGCTAAGAAATCTATTTAATCCACTCGGGTTTCCCATTCCTGTTGACAGATGAGTATTGGGCTAGTGGCCCAATAACACATGGACGTCCAAGACTTTAGCATATCCAAACTGTTAAGCCCAAACCCAGAAGCCTATTTTCTCTCACCGACAGGGGCAGCATGACCGACAGTTCGCAATATCGAGATCTGGGCGTAATCAATAAAGCAACAGTGTTGTTGCAGACCTAAATCGCATCGGATCCCCGTTGTCAACAAAGCAATAGTGCTGTTGCAGACCATTATAGACCCCAAATCGCATCGGATCCCCACAGTGCATTGGTTTTTGCGATCTGTTCTTGGCTTGAGTGAGGGCGGTTTTTCTTTAAAAACCAGAGTTTGATTATAGGTGCTTAAACACTCTTCCCCAACCATTCAACCCTCAGAGAAAACTCTCTTCCTCTAAATCCTCTCTTACAAACTCATGGCCTCTTCCTCCTCTGCCCCACAAAACCGTCCTGACTTAAACACAACACCAACAACACAACCAGAGGTCTGGCACCCAAGGTTCCTAAATGTTCAAAACCAACCCCTTACAGTTGACGATTCTGTGATTTACAATCTTGCGAACACAACGGCAGTAGCGGAGGGACTCATCACTCCTCGTGATGAGAGAATACTGGGTGGACGGTCCGACCTGGACGTAATAAGAGACTCCATGGCTCTCAGCGCTCAGGCCACAACGTTTACTGCTAACATGGCTCGGCGTTTGCACACCAGAAATGTGCACTTGCAAAGTCTATGTGACCAGGTCACCCGTCTCCAGGGGTTGCTCGACGGAGCCTATCGAAGGATGAGGGCTTTGAGAGCGGAGAATAGAGAGTTACAAAGAATGGTGGACTCCTATTCTAACAGACTCACACCAAGGGTCGAGGCACTAGAGAGGCTCACTGATCAAATCATTGATCGAGAAAGGGTTCCGGGCAGCCCACAGAGGCAACCTCCAGCTGATCCCTCCAGTTCTACCCAAGCCCCACAAAGGCAACCCCCAACTGACCCTTCTAGTTCTACCCAAAATGCTACTATTGAGTAGCTCTCACCACGAAAAGTAGGAGGATCCATCCGCCGAAAATTCTGAAAATGTGTAGCCTTGGTTAATTGTGTGTCAGGAACTGCAGCTCTAAGAGTAGGCTGCTGAAGTATCTCGTTCTGACGTTGCAATAGGGTAGTCAACTCCCGTATAGCATCAGTCATATCGCCCCTTTCTTCAGTATGAGGAGCGGAAACTCCACCTCTAGTTCTAGCTTGTGAGGTGTGAGAAGGCTCAGGAGAAGATCTATCTCGAGCACGTTGTTGGGAATTAAACAAGAGGGAAAAATTGAAGTGCGGAATATAAAAATTTTTCCTGCGATTCCCAATCCCATGAATCTAACTATGCATAACACAAAATCAAACCCTAACTACAAAGAGGGTTAGAACACTTACAGAATTTTTGTCTTCTCCTTTTTGCTCCAAACTCTGATTCCGGACAGCGATGAATGAGTAGCCCAAGTGTGCTGCCTCCAACGGTATCCACACCTAGCTAGAGCTTCAAGTCCTTTCTTTCTTCTTCCTTGTTGTTGCTAGAGGTGGAGAAGAGAGAGAGAGAGAAGAGAGCCTCCAAGGGGCTGGACGGCTAGGGTTTATTGTGCAAGCCTCTTATGCCATGTCACACATAAGTATGACTTATATAGGCAGCCCACTAAAGGGGGCTGGCCATGGGGAAGAAACCCTAATAGGGTTATGTGTAATTACTCTTAATTGCACATTAACCCCTATTATTTGTATCAAATACAAATAGGCCCATAAAGAACTATTCTTTATTCACTAAAACCCTTTCTCTCATAGACTTTAAAGCCCTTCTTGCATGATCAGTGTGTGACCCATTGGGTTCACATCATTAAGTAGTAGGAATAGCACGAGGTGTGCACAATGGAACTCTTTCCATTTAGGGTCTAATTGGAACTCCTTCCAATTCCCTAATTGATTATAACTCACTTATATCAATTAGGGCTTCTACTAACCATGAGTAACACCTAGCATATGGCTCATGGTGTGGTCCTTAATGAGGTGAATAGTCATTTACAAAGAACCCTTCTGTTATAGTTTATAGGTTACAATTGCATCTTTCCTTCAACACAATGTCTCCAATTGAACTAATAGGACATGGAAGTCTGTCAAGTCCCTAGTTCAATTACTTTATACTCATTCATAGATATCAACTCATAGATGAACTCATGAAACTCTTTTCATATTCATCCTACCATGGCCATGGATTTAATGAGTTATATTATGAATGCTATATGAGACATTCTTTCTCTTTTTCCTGAGAGTGATGGATCCCTTGTTGATCACTCACATGCCTTCATACACATAGCAGTAGGGCCAATGAACACCTTTGCAGACCCCTGAATAGGATCTGCACTTAGTGTTATTAAACTTCTAAAGCTACATGCATAAGGCAACTATGGTGTCTCAGGTCTAAGGATTACTTGTACCACTATAACAATGAGAAACTGATTGACAGGCAGGATAAAACTCCATTCAGTTTATCTCATATCTTTGGTCACATTCAGTGTACCTATTCTCGCAATAGGCACCCACTTGTTGGTTGTAGTGTCTCCACACAAATAGCTTGAGACTAGCTATCCTCCTATAGAGTCAACCTAGCAAGTGCTAGTCCTATGGTTCATTACTGTCCATCATAGTGAACCTTCAACTAGGAATGCTTAAGGAGTTTAGTACAGAGATATATCTATAGTCTCAAAATTACAACTCTTTGTAATTCCATATTCTCAACTCTAACTCCATGGACATATTATGTAAATATAAATGATGCATATAAACATAATAGAATAAGCCCTTTTATTAAATCAATAATAAATGTGACATACATAAATGAAATCAAATGATTGTTCCTAATCCCTAAACAATCATCTCTATGATTGGCTCTAGGGCATAATCCTAACACACGTGGCATCCTATAAAAATCATTTAGTAAATATTCGAAACTATCTATCAAATACTCACGTTAAAAAAAAACAACTGGGATTGTGTAAGTTACAAAAATCACGTCAAAATGTTAATAAAATCGTAATATTCCTCTAATTTCTTGATGTCTACCCACAAGCATATGTATGATGCATGAGACACTTCTAACTCACCTAACTGACACATATGAAGTGCATGTAATCCCAATTCGGATCTACTAATGAGCTCTGATACCAAAAATTGTCACGCCCCGACTCGGAGAGTCGACACGTGGATAAAAGTCAAAGTAAAAAGGTGTACACGTGGATAAGTCAGAGTATAAAAGTTGCGGAAGACTTAGTCAAATCCACGTGTATTTTTTTTTTAATAATTTTAATAATAATGGTGCCAGCTCATCAATAATACCCAAATAATTAATATGAAATGTTATGCTCACACATCATGCCCATAATAATATATGGTCTCAAAATAATGCCAACATCCCTGGCACATAGGTTGGATTCAAACTATTCAAGGTTCATTAAGTAATAATGGTAATAACAATAATAATAATAGAAATGTCCATACATCAAAATAACATAGTCTCTATGTAATGCACGTGCATCTATCCTCATCCATGACTATGTTAGTATGCCACCTTCAAGTTCCAACCTCAGGTTATGCCACTAGGCATCCGCCATCGGCAAACCCTCACTCATCACCTGATCATCTGAAATAATAATAGGATGAGCTGCAAAGCCCAATAGGAAATATGTGTGGATTCTATATAATTAATATATGTGCAGATACATGGTATATGAATTTAAAATTATTTAATAACTCAAAATCAAATATCAGTCACAAATCAATACTTTGTGTGGGTTTTGAGTTAATTTCCCAAAATTCTCATAGTATCTCCAATTCCCAAGACTATGGGATCAAACCATGCATCAACCGTCGCTAATCACAAGTTACGTCGTCACGTCAACCCCCGGCTCAGCCAAGCACGAAAATAACCAACACCTACGCGGCGTTCTTCCTCGAGGGCTTCAGGGTCTTTCACCCAAGGGCACTTTACCCTGCTTGCTATTCGCGGAGTATTCTCAACGCAGGACACCACTTCATTGTGATGCCCCCACCCGTTTGATGCATACCAAGACCCAAGGTCCATATATCCAAAACATTTTTCCATCATTCAAATAAATATTCGAGTGTCCAAAAGTATCCATAAACATGTTTGATAAATTTCTAGAATTTCAGTAACATTTCTAAAGCATTTCCAAGTAAACAACATTTATAAAGCATTTTTCCAAGATCCAAGTATCATGAAAATTCCACATATTTAACAGATATTTCACAATAACATTTAAACGAGTATATAACCATGTATCTTTAAGGAACAATATAAAACAGTCGTATCAAATGATATATTGAAGGATTCCCTATATTTTGAACCAGTAATAAAAATATTTGGTTATAAATCAGTGGGAAAATCCAAAAATATCATTAAAGCATTTAAAATCACATTTATAGAACAACACCATATTAAATGTAAAGAAGCCACATTTCCTACCTCAATTGCGAGCAATACCAACCCAAAACCACGTGATAGACACTGACAATGCGAATGCAGCGTTAATGCTCCCTAGGATCCTCCCGAGGACCGATAAAATCTGATAATTATGCATACGTAATCTTTAGGTAAATTTCAAAATAAATATAACGCACTCAAAAATTACTATTGGCCTTCTAACAGTGAACTATGGTCCCAAAATCATCAAAATAATTTTTAAAACACTCTCTATAATTTCTGGGAATTTTCTGTAATTTTTGGAATTTTCTGATATTTTCTGGAATTTTTAATAAATATTAATTTGGCCAAAAAGTCAAACTACAGTCAAACTTGGTCAAAATGATCAACTAAGGGTCCCACATGGTAGGGCCTTCCAAGACGAGTCCAACGGTCAAATTTGGGGTTCATATGATTATCGTATGGCTTTTAAATGCGTGAGAACACGGTAAGGTACACAGATGCACCCACACAGGATCATAGACCTATGGGGTCATCTTCAACCTCCCGCGGGTTGAATTGTGTAACCGGGTTACACCGTGTGTTCAACGGGCCAACTTCGACGATTAATATCTCCCTTGTTTCTTAACCGTTTTCAGTGATTCAAGTGTCGAATCGAAGCTCATGCAAAGTACTACGTGCGACTATAAATTGTTCATTCAGAATCTTATAAAATCATATTCGTTTTTAAGCCTAACGTTTCGGGTTTTCATGATCCAAAATTCTAAAATTTCTAAAACTTCAACCTACAGTCAATTTCTCTAAAATTTGACACTACCATGGTGTTCCTTGGTCCCAAAAACATAAAATATGATCATCCTTTCTAAGAATAACATAAGAAAATAAAATTGCATATACATATATATATATATATACACAGTACGTGATATTTATATATATATATATATATGAAATCAACGATAGAGGAGGTGAGGATTTTACCTCACTAAGAGAGCTCCACGAACTCAGCCAAAAACCTCTACCAGACCACTCTGTTTTTTTCTCCTCTGTTCTTCCTCAATTTCTCTCTCTCTGTTGCTCTTTCTCTAACTCTCTGTCTCGATCCCTCTATACATATAAATATAACCAAAGCAAATGCCAGTGGTAGGTGCAGCTAATGATTCTTCTATACTTATATATATATCCAAAGCAAATGGAAGTGGTGGTGCGGCTAATGATCCCTCTTTACATATATATATATATATATATATATACACACACACACATCCAAAGCAGATGCAAGTGGTGGGTGCATAATTTTATGCTACACTTGCCTAAGTTATGGTGAAGTTGCACACATAGGATCAAATAAATATCATAAATATATTTCTAAAATTCAGGTCATCACATTACTATTTGGGGCTTACTCATGGCCTCGCACAAGCACAGACAAACCGTGTTAAAATTGTTGAATCAGATACAAGTGCCTGTTGACACATCCCCTGAGGGATTGGTACATTTGGTGAATCCAACTCCCAAGAACTTAACCATCGTGTTCACAGATGTGGACCTACCTAAGAGCGGGCCAAGCCATTCTCAAGCTCTCTACGTGACCATTGACACCATGGGGAAGAGGGTTCCTACCGTCCTTATCGACAATGGGTCCGCACTGAATGTATGTCCTCTCCGAACTGCCACTGTTTTGGGTTTGGGACCCACTGATTTCACGCCATCTGGGTAGACCGTAAGAGCTTATGATAACACCCGTCGTGAAGTAATAGGGGTGGTTACTTTGCCTCTTATCATGGGACCCACTGAATTTAGGGTGGAATTCCAAGTGTTGGATGTGCCGTCATGTTTCAACTTGCTGTTGGGCCGACCTTGGATCCATCCCGCTGGGGCTGTGCCATCTTCGCTCCATCAAAAGGTGAAGTTTCCTTATGAAGGAGCCATAGTAACACTTCAAGGGGACTATGAATTGAAACTCGCGGGCGTGCCTATATGTGAGATACAACCTGAATCAGCAGCAGTACCACTATCTGGGTTTGACTATGTCCAATGCATTGAGAAAGAGCTCGAGAAGGGTGAATTAATACCCTTGGACTTTTGCCCCCATGGCAACTTGCACGTTGGTGAGATCATGAGAAGAATGAGCTTCTTTCCAGGCATGGGGCTAAGGCGTCGCCAACAAGGGATCCCTACGTCCATTCAAAGCCGTGTCACCTCATACACCTTTGGGCTAGGGTATGAGCCCTCTAAAAATGATCATGCGGAAATGCTGAAGAGAAACAAGGAGAAAGTAAGAGCCAAAGCCAAGGGAAGGGTGCCAGACCTGAAGATCTCGCCATATCGACCTACTTTGAATGGTTACTTCGTCAAAGAAGGGGATGATTTTCTATATTGCGGGTTTCTAGAACCCACCTTTGACCAAGCTGCCAAGATCTGAGTTCCAGGTTTTGAAATTTTCTTCACCGAATGCTATCCAATCACAGTTGAAAGGGTGGATGATGAAGCCATCAATGATGAGTTCTGGGGAAAGAAAGAAGAAGACTGGGCAGAGAACCTTGACGCAGGGGCTATGGCTGAAATGTTCCAAGATATGATCCTCACCGTGGAAGATTCGACCATTGAAGAACTCCAGGGTTCGTCCATTAGCCATGCTACGATGCCACTCCTGAATTGGTACCTTGAATGTGGTGTCATTGCGGAGCTCCATGAAGAAGAAGACTTTGGCCTACCTGATAGCAGCTTGTAGGTGTCTTAGTTTAGTAATATTTCCCTAATTCAATAAGATGTATCTACTCGACTCTCTTTGTGGAGTCATGGTATTGATACAGATTTGTTTGTTTTCTTTCTTCTTTTGTGTGTCATTCCTACTATTCCTAGTCAATAAAGTGTGTTTTCTTTCTCTATATATGCAGTGTCTCTTTTCTCTCCTCTATGGATATTTATGGCATGGATATAGATCCTAGGAACGATGTCCCCCCGGAGCTCGTTGAGCAAAGGAAAAGGGGCGTCACCGAACCTAATATGGATGAATTGGAATCAATCAACTTAGGGACGAATGAATTGCCAAGAATAGTTAAAATTAGGAAAACCCTCTCCCCCGTTGAAAAAGAAAAGATGATCTCTCTCTTGAAGGCCAACATTACGGCTTTTGCATGGTCTTATGAAGACATGCCTGGCATCGACCCCGATATTGTGCAACACTATATCCCCACTAATTCCCTAAAGAAGCCGGTAAAGCAGAAACTCAGAAGATTAAAACCCGAATGGGCTCTAAAAGTAAAAGAAGAGGTAACTAAACAACTAGACGCGGGTTTCCTCCAAGTTGTGGAGTACCCCGAGTGGTTGTCAAATATAGTGCCTGTGCCTAAAAAAGATGGGAAAGTAAGGATGTGTGTCGATTTCCGAGATCTCAACGCTGCAAGCCCTAAGGATGATTTTCCTTTACCCCGTATCGACGTGTTGGTGGACAGCACAGTGGGACATGCGCTCCTCTCCTTCATGGACGGATTCTCCGGGTATAACCAGATAAAGATAGCTCCTCAAGACATGGAGAAAACAGCCTTTATCACGCAATGGGGAACGTACTGTTACAAGGTAATGCCTTTTGGCTTAAGAAACGCTGGGGCTACTTACCAAAGAGCAGCTACGACCTTATTGCATGATATGATCCACAAGGAAGTCGAGGTTTATGTCGATGATATGATCGTGAAGTCCGTAGATAGGGAAGGGCATTTCAAGGCGCTAGAGAAGTTCCTAGAGCGAGCAAAGAAGTACAATCTCCGCTTAAACCCACAGAAGTGTGCTTTTGGTGTCACTGCAGGCAAGCTATTGGGATTCATGATCACTCAGAGGGGCATCGAAGTGGACCCAGGGAAGATAAAAGCTATTGTGGAGATGGAGCCGCCTAGCACTGAGAAGCAGATCCGGGGTTTTCTGGGAAGGATTCAATACATAAGCCGATTCATCGCCAACTTGACCATGGTTTGCGAACCAATCTTCAAATTGCTTAAGAAAGGTGTGCCAAAAGTATGGAATGAAGAATGCCAAGAGGCCTTTGAGACCATTAAGAGATACTTGAGCAATCCTCCAATCTTAGTTCCCCCACGGCAAGGTGCACCGCTCTTGTTATACTTAACGGTCACCGAAACCGCGACGGGAGCTATGTTAGCTCAATATCTCAAAGGGTCTACAAAGGAGAATGCCATCTACTACCTAAGCAAGAAAATGACGGACTATGAAGTGAAGTACAATGCCATTGAAAAGGCTTGTGTGGCACTAGTATGGGCGACGCAAAAGCTCCGACACTACATGATGTCCTTCGAAGTGTTCTTGATAAGTCGCATGGACACGTTGAAGTACCTGGTAGAAAGGCCGGTATTGTCATTCAGAACTGCTCGATGGTCAATTCTCCTCAATGAATTCGACATCAAGTACGTGAATCAGAAGTTTATCAAGGGGAGCGTCATCGCAGACTACCTAGCCAGCTGTCCGGTGTCATCATCCGCTCCGTTTAACGACCAATTCCCAGATGAGGACGTGCTAGAGATTGGTAGAAAAACTTGGAGAGTATACTTCAATGGAGCAGCCAATAAGAAAGGTTATGGGATAGGAGTCCTGCTAGTTTCACCTGAAGAGGCATTTACACCATTGGCGGTCAAGTTGGGGTTTGAAGCTACCAACAACATTGCTGAGTATGAGGCCTGTATCCTAGCATTGGAAGCCGCACTTGAATTGGGGATCAAAGAATTGGAAATGTTCGGGGACTCAGCGCTAATCATTTGTCAGATAAAAGGGGAATGGAAAACTCGAGATGAGAAGTTGCTGCCCTACCATGCCTATCTGGAAGCTCTAACTAAGGAGTTCTCAGAGATAGAGTTCAACTACCTTTCAAGAAACAAGAACCAGTTCGCCGATGCCTTGGCGACCCTAGCATCCATGGTGGAGATACCTGAAGGGGGAAATGTGAAGCCGCTGGTGATAGAATGTCGAGACAAGCCTGTGTACTGTTGTGCAATCTGAGGAGGGGAAGTGATCGATGGCCACCCGTGGTTCCATGACATAAAGAAGTTCGTTGAAGAAAGAGAGTACCCAGAGGGAGCATCTCGTATTGACAGAAAAACCCTAAGGCGGTTGGCGAGTCACTATGTACTTTGTGGAGGAAAGCTATATCGGAGATCATACGACGGGATCCACCTGCTGTGTGTCACCGAGGAGGAAGCCGAGCATCTGATTAAAGAAATCCATGAAGGGACAGGGGCTCCGCATATGAATGGCTATATGTTGGCTAAGAAAATCATGAGGCTAGGCTATTATTGGTCTACTATGGAAAGAGATTGCCATGCACATGTCAAGAAGTGCCATAAATGCCAACTGTTCGCCAGTGGACAACATTTGCCTTCTATGCCTTTAACAAGTATGTCGTCACCATGGCCATTCGCAGTATGGGGGATAGATATCATCGGACAGATCAAGCCAAAGGCGTCAAATGGGCATGAATACATCCTGGTTGCCATCGATTATTTCACTAAGTGGGTGGAAGCAGCGTCCTTCAAGACCTTGAATTCCAAGAAGGTAGCACAGTTCATACAGCACAGCATCATCTATCGATATGGGGTACCGCATGAAGTTATCTCAGACAATGGCCAGCACTCTCAGAAGGAGTATTTGCCTAACATATCAATATTAATATCATTAATTGATAATAACAATAGTAAATGGGCAGTTAGTCGGTCCCATTTAGATTTAACTTACTCCACTATTATGGCATGATATACAACGATTACACAACTTATTTATCCTAAGCATGCATTCTAACATCATATTTTACCCATAATCATGCATAATAAGATAAAATAAACAAAAGAGAAAAATAGAAAGAAAAATGATTTTCGTCACTTTGCAACAGCAGAAACTTCAATCGCGTTTTTGAGTATAAAAACTTTGAAATTGGACAAGACTCATGAAATACAAAGTTGTAGAGAATTGAATTATCTTTCTAAAAAGACCAATTTTATCAAATTCTAACTTCGGATGAAAAGGTTATGATTAAAATACGATTGCTGGTTTTCAGAAAACTGCTGCTGAATTATGACGAATTTCACTCTTTTCCAACCCTACTCTTCTAAATCATGCATAATAAATAAATAAAACACATCAACCAGCATGCACGTGATTATACCAATATTACTTCAATCGTACATAATCACAATTCATGAAACTAAATGGAAATTGATAGGGAATTACCCTAAGGTTTACGCGCCTTTGAATCCGCTTAGTTCCTCCTTGCAAGCCTCCGAAATCACAGCATCTATCCTCAGTTTAGGGTTTGTGGGTGAAGTGTATGGTGGCTCTTTGGATTAGGGTTCCAGTCCCCGTTTTCAGAATTATAATGGTGTATATATAGGGATCCTTAGGGTTTTGGGAGTCCTTCCCGGGTTGCTAACTACAATCACATTCCAAATAGGATTCTTCCTTTCAATTAAAAGTCCTGGGAAGAAAGAACTGTTAAATCCGGAGTTTCCATAAAAAGGGAGGGTGCGTATGCATCCCAAGTGGTTGCGTACGCATGAACGTATCTGCAACCATTACAGGTGCGTACGCAGCAGGGTTGAATGAAAAATGGCTACAAACTTAGGATTTTTGCTGTGACTTTATTGGCTCGTTTGGGATCACTTTGCATTTGTTAAGACAAATAATAAACCTCATCATCGGGATCACGGGACTTAAGATAACAACCGGTACAAAATGGGGTGTCTACAACCCTCTTGCCCATTCTTGGCTTAAAAAGTTGCTGGAAGAATGAAGACCATATTGTATCCCAGAACTGGTGGTAAGGAACCAAATTGGATGCTATAAGAATCTCCAACACTTTTAAAAGAGTCTTCTCTGTCTGCAACGTCTTTTTTGGCTGTTTACCTTCACTTTCTCGATCTATGGTTTTTTCAACCTTTTCTTGCCATCTCATGATTGCTGCTCTGTGTCACTGCATCCTCCTTTTCTGAGTTCTTGTGGCTGGTAAAGGAAACTTTGGATGTTGTAATCTGCTCCAAGCTTCTGGCCTGACCAATGGTGGTTTTACCATCCTTACCTTGGTGGATGTGTCTCCCTTTTCAACTCGTGCTGTGCTTTTCTATATAGGCATTCCTTGCTTCCCATCAGATGCTCCTTGGTCTATCACCAACGGAGCTTGAGTCCTTTGCCAAGTCCATTTCTTTACAGGCCATTGTAAAAGCGGTGGAATAGGATTCCTATATTGGTAACACAAGTTATGATGATTGGGCCTGTTTTTCTAATATGGTGTTTTAAAACCCATTTCTAGGCCTCCCATTGATCGATGGCTTCTAGTCACAGGTAGCCTCCTTAAGTCTGCAGTAGTAACCACCACTTCAAATTTTTGTGGTGATTTTCTCTTAATACCTTCAGCTTCAAAAGTTAATATCCCGCTATCTATAGCCTTCTGCACTAGGCCTTTGAAAACTCGACAGGGAGAAGTATCATGAGTTTTCACCCCATGCCATCTGCAAAATGGCTGTTCCATGGTTACTTCTTTGCATCCCACTGGTATTGCTATGAACCCGTTAGCCAGTAGATATTCGAAAATATCATCGGCTTTAGACACATCAAAATTATATTCCTTAAATGGCCTCTGGTATGGAAAAGGTCATCTGGCTTCTCCCTGTTTTTCTACTCGTTGACAGGCCAAACTTCTCAAATCAACAGCTACCATATTCATTCTAACCATTGACGCAAAAGGGTCAAAATCAACAACCATTTGCTCCTTGGTTTTTTCTGGAAACCTCAACATTCCCCGCTCGATATTTTCCCGTACTACATTTCGAAAGATCACACAACTGTTAGTAGTATGTGATTTAACACCATGCCATTTACAAAACTACTCAGCCTCTTTGGTTGGTATATTATGACCTACCAACAACCTAATGTATTTGGCGGCTAATAGGTGACAAAAAATCTCGCTAGCTTTTGTGATATCAAAAGTGTATTTTCTTCGCACGTCCATTACCGTTCTTTTATATTTTGTGACGGTGGGATTTCTACATCTTTTTTCAGTAAAGCATAACATATCATTGGTTTTTGGCCAATGATTTCTTCCAAATCAAGCTCATAATTGGGATCTTGATAGATAGTCCCAAAAGAAGAATTCCTTGTCTGTTCTTCTTTTCTCAACAGCTTGTCATACCTAGAGGCCTGCGTAGACAACACGTAAAGATCAATAAAGCTCATCCCTTCAAATTTCTTATGGAGCTTGAATTTAAGGCCGTTTTGGGTTAACCTCACAAACTTATGCTCAGGCAAGGCTACACGGCACCTGGTTTTGGCTTTCTTGAACCTAGTGAGGTATTGCTCAGCAAGTTTCTCCAGATATTTGCCTGAATCTTAACAAGTAAGCCATAGTTACTTTAGGCTCTGACCTATGATAATGTAAATGAAAGAGTGACTTAAGCTCTATCCAAGTCCTAAAGGACTCAGGCGACAGAGTAATGTACCAAGAAAATACATCACCTGTCAATAAGTTAGTAAACAAGCGAAGTTTATAAAAATCATTGTTGGCTAATTCCCCACATTGAATGGTAAAACGGCCAACATGTTCTACTGTAGATCGTCGCTCTTCTTTTTTTGAGAACAAGGTGAAGTCTGGACACCTAAACCCGCTAGGAAACTCATAGCAACAGTCTACCCATTCCGGAAATAGCTTCCTATATAATGGTCTATTGACTCGCCTATGAGGAGCCATACCTACGCATTCTTGTATCATATTCAAAATTTCATTACGGTCTAGAAGACAGTTTGGAGGTTGTGCATGGCTTCTTTAACCAAATACCTGCTCATAATTTTTTGGTGGTGGGTCTTGGTAGAAATTTCCAGGTGATCTAGGAAAAACATTAGGTTGGCCATATTACCCTGGACTGCCTATTATCAAAACCTTGGCCATATTCTATATGTGGTTGGCCTTTCATTGTTCTAAAATCATTTTCATACAGCGGATTTGTTACATTTTCTACATGCTCTTTTCCTTTTCCATAATAGACCATGACCAACCATGTTCTGGCCGTTGGTTTGATTAAAATTACGGATGGTCTAACCCATTAAAGCCATAATTCGTACTGTTTCTCTTGCCCCCTCCCCCTTGAGAAGTCTTAGCTTTGTCTGACTAGCCCTTTCTAAATAGAGGTGGAACATATACCTTCTCATCATCAGGCCCTTGGCCTAAGATGTTTGTCTGAGGGGTAAACCCCTCTTAGGACTTTTGGATGTATCTTTCTCACCCGATCTTGGATCTTTGGTATACCTCTCTCGACCCAACCCATTTTGATTGTTTAAAGCAAACACTAATGTGGTCAAGTATTCATATAGTGTATCCAACTTATCTAATTTATATAGTTTGTCTAACTTGTTGAGTTTGATACCCAACCCATCAATCTTCGATCCTAGGATATTTCCCATTTGCTCTATTTTGTCTCCTACGTGATTAATTCCTGAAGGGATGGCAGAAAGTCCTTGCATTGCCACTGCCATGTCCCTAATAGTGTTCGCGGTCTCATCCGCTATGAAAGTCTCTCTCGAAGGGTATTCCTCTTTATAAGATTCCTCTGTTGGCTATTGGCTATCAGAGACTCTCACCATACTCCTTGTTTTCCTTGACATTTATGTTTACCCAGTCCCACTGGGCATGCCAAGAAGGTGTTCACATTAGAAAATTGCGTGGACATGCCAAGGCTTGAAAGCCTAAAGATCGTGTGACCATAACCTCTCAGCACCTCCTAGGCCATTGAATTTAAGGCCGTTGGCCTCAAATGCCTACTTGGTCATTGATGTACTTGAAACTAAAATGTAAATCAGGCGATGAAAGAGAGATAGGGGTTCTTTTCTCTAAAGTTCTAAACTAAGATCTATTTATAAATAAATTCACAAGGTTATGTCAAGAGATTGAAAAGGAAATTACTTAATTTAAGAGAAATACTTATAGAAACCTTAAATACGAAACATCAAGATGTCCAATATTCGATTTCCAAAGCAAGAATTAACAAGGGTTGCTACGAAGCTAAATGAGAAAATTAAAAATGGAAAAGCTATGAAGCTATTAAACTAGATTTGATTTCCTGAGAAGGATTTGTTGTGGTGAGAACCCCTTTCTTGTGCATGTCTCCGCTCCTTTATACAGTATCTTGGACAAAACTTCCCACGCCCATATCATGGCCAATATGTGTTCATTAGTGCAACCCCAGTTTTGATGGTGGTAGTGGGCCTCGTCCCTGTCGTTGCATTCCCAGTAGAACTTTATCTCTCCCACTACTCTGATCGTGATAGAATCCTTTATGAACTACTCCTTATTTTCCTCAACCCCTTTTGACGTGGTCAAAAGCATATGCTCTTTAATTTCTTTTTCCCTCCAGCAAACTCATCCTATATGGCGCGGCTTACTCACGTGGCACTTTTCGATAATTACTTTCCTGCCCTTTGATAAGTCAATTTTAAGCGGAAATAATGGGTTAAGATCCATGGACACAAAATTTAACACAAATTTTGACACAAGTTTTTACAACTTCATCTATGAAGCATATTTTGAGAAATCCACCATTAGATTAGATAGTCTCTCTGTGTAGACCATGCGTGCCAAAATCAAGTTGATCTGAGATTAAGAACCACTTCATCCATAAATGTGAGATTTTTGTTGATAAGAAATACATGTTTTTTTGATCGGATGACAAACGATGTCGGATCAACTTGATTTTTGGTATACATGGTCTACATAGGGAGACTATCTAATTTAACTGTGTGTTTCTCAAATATGTTTCATACATGGATTGAGTTATAAAAACTCGTGTTAAAATTTGTGTCAAATCTTGTGTTCACTGATCTTAACCCTATATATATATAGGATGATGATGAGGTAAGCACGTGCTGATATAACTTATATCAACACTTACATTGGGAGTTGTACCTTGTGCATTAGTGAGATCTGAGGTACATTGGACCAATGCAAGGGGTACAACCCCCAATGCATGGTGCTAATATAACTTATATTAACACGTGCTGATGGGAGCATAACCGTATACACACACACACACACATAGATATATATATAGAGTCCCGATCAATTAAGGATATGCTGATATAAGTTATATCAGCACTATGCATTAGGGGTTGTACCCTGTGCATTGGTTCAATGTACCTCATAACCCACCAATGCACGAGATACAACTCCCAACGTAGATGCTAATATAATTTATATCAACACATTTTTACTTAACCATCATATATATATATATATATATACAATCCCAATCAAGTGAGCACATGCTCATCTAAGTTATATCAGCACTATGCATTAATTAAGGGTTATACCCCATGCACTAATCTGGTGTATCCCGTAACCCATTAATGCACGAAGTATGACCCTCAATGTTAGGGATGATATAACTCATATCAGTATGTGCACACCTAATTGTTATCCTAAAATTAAATTAGCATATATATGGGCATTTAGCCATCATCCAATTTTCTCTATTTTGCAGCAAATGATATTGTCTTTAAACTTTCAAGAATCCTTCCTTTGCTGGCTTGTCCTTTCATGGCGAATGCCACCTTCAAATCAGCGTTAGAGAATATACCCGCATGTGAGCATGCATAAAAGCAGCCAGTGGTCCAAAACCGCATAGACCTCTCTGGTCTTTCTATTTTTTTTTCTTTTTTATTTATTTTTATTTTTTCCCCCTCTTTCCTCATGTATTACGCGAGGCTTTAAATTTTCAATTGCATTTCTTTTTTCCTAATGGTAGAAACAATTTTATTATTCATTTAACCATTGTGTTAAACTTAATGATGATCTAATCCATACAGATTCTATTTGGGGTCTAAAACAAGAGGAATAATTAGTATGTAATAGAAAAAGACAAGTGCATTCGATAATGCAGATTACTTTCAGCCCTAATTAAGCGGCTTTAGTTCAATATTATTATTACTATTTTTTAAGTCAAAGGAAAGAACATAACAACATAACCATGATCCAACCAGGTTGATACCCTAAAACCTCCCAACCATATGCTATCAGTTCTAAGTTTTATTAAAATATGAAGAAAAGTACAAAATTAAGAACGAAGATAAAGAAACAATTAAAATATCGAGTCTTTGTGATTTATAAATGTCACGATCCAACTCACAAGATAAACCAGATAACATTACACCACAAATCTATGAGAAGGAATGCCACTCATTATTCTACCAAGCTCTGAAGCAACAAAACCTAAATCAGAAGACCACCAAATAAGATGAGGATAACTAAGAACAATTAATATTGGTAATCTTATTTGCAAATTGCCTTCTCGAAAAATATGAGAAAAATGAACATTCATCGATCCTCTGAAGTGGATATTGACAGTTCCTCCATTGAATACTTTAGGACTAGAGAGAAGAGAAAGATTGATTATGAAGGCAAGAAATGACCGCAGAAGAGTTACATTCAATCCATAAATTAAGCCAACCTTTCTCCCAAGCATAAGTGATCACAATAATCACACTTATAAGCTCAGCACAGAAAGCCGATTGAACTCCCAAGCTAACACAAAAAAGCCCTTTATAAATCCTCGATGATTGTGAAAAACACCTCTACTAGTTGCTAATCCAGGATTGCCTTTAGCAACCCTATTAGTACTATTCACTTTAACCCCATCAAATAAAGGAGGATTCCAAAAGACATGAATAAATTTAGGAGCCTTTTTAGCATTTCCTTTAACTTTCTAATCATGCAATATTCTAAGATCAATGGTTGAATTATTCATAATAGAAGAAGTTAATGAGCTACCTTCATGAATCCAAGCTAGAATTAAGCCTTCAATTCAAACAACAGACTTGTCAATATTTTGGAAAAGTAAGTTATTTCTGGCCTTCCAAAAAATCCAAAACACACTTATAACAGCTAGTTTCTATATATCAGATTTTTGAAAGCTGAAAGAATTCTCAAGCAAAGCAATGAGACAATCCTTCAAAGTGGACTGTAGGAGAAAGTTATAAGAAATTGTTCATGAATCCAATCCCACAGAGTTCTAACAAATTAACACTCAAAGCAAATATGCCAAGCATTCTTAATTAGCATTGAAAAGAGAAGCACAAAAACAACATTGAGATACAATCAACATTCCCTTTAGCTTTGTCTTAAATGGGAAGTCTATTATAAAATAATCTAAGAAAAATAATAAATTTAGTCCAAACTTTCTTTTCAAGAAACAAAGGATGATGTGACTTGAAAAACTCATAAACATCTCTAAAGGTAAGGCAACCAGGGGAGGAATAAAGCCAAACAATATCATCTAGAATAGGAGAAAAACGAGGAATATGTTATTAATATCAGTTGCAAAATGAGTATTCTTAGTCCAAACAGGCAAAGACCAAGTCCAATTCACAATAAACTAAGAAACAGTTGCACGAAGATCTACGATAGTAGAAATAGGCCATTTACTAATAAAAGAATGGTCATCCATCCATCCAACCAAAGATTTATTCTATATCCATCCTCAACCATCCATTGAGCATGTAATCTAATAGAATTAAAAGCTGATCTCAAACCTGGCCAAATAGTTGAAGTCTTGTGAAGAGAAGTAGAAACAGGAGAGATATTAAACTTGCATTTGATAAAAGAAGCCCAATGGGAATCAGATTTCAAAATAAACCAACTAAGCTTTAAAAGAGCGACTATATCGAGAGTTGCGGATCTCGAATGCCTAAGCTGCCTTGATCTATTGGAGAACAAATCTTATCCCAACTTACATTAACAAGTTTGGAAGTAGAAGTTGATCTAGACTAAAGAAAGTTTTGAATCCACTGCTGTATAGAGTTTAGTAACTGAGTAGGCCAATGATAAACTGCCATCGAGTGAAATAACATATATAGGTTAAATAACTGAGTTAATAAGTTGAGCTCTCCCAGCAATAGATAACAAATGCCCCTGCTAATCGGACTCAACATGACAATCATGCTTAAGATGTATAATCTTCAGTTAACCAACTGGACTCAATTATCATTAAATGATCCATCAAAAAAAAATTATTGTGAAGATTACGTACTATTGAGATGAAAATAATTTGTATTAGTCCTCTCACTCAAACTTGTACTCTTAAAATCATAAGGCAATACTATACATAACATCATAATACAACACCATATAGACGACATCTGATGTGGCAATGGACATCTTTTGAATAGCTTAGAGGG
Source organism: Liquidambar formosana (assembly GCA_039720395.1). NCBI lineage: Eukaryota > Viridiplantae > Streptophyta > Magnoliopsida > Saxifragales > Altingiaceae > Liquidambar > Liquidambar formosana. The sequence continues at coordinate 11,251,425 of CM077828.1, read as the reverse complement.
TATTTTAATTTGCCAACCAACTCTCGCCATGTCGATCAAGTGCTATAACTAGGGGTTGTTTATAGTATTTTCATGGAAATCATTTCCCTTGTGAATGATGTTCACAAACGCACTATTTGTAATGATTAATTCATTTATATTCCTCATTTTTATTATTAATCAATAAAATATTTACCCATACTGCACATAGCATATCAAGATCTTCCATATATCATTCCAATGCTAATGCTATGTTTGGTAGAGAGGAAAGTGAAAGGAAGGAAAGGGAATCAAGAAAAAGTGGGAGGAAAGAAAGTTTTTTCCTTGTTTGGTTAGGAAGGAAAAGTGGAGAGATGAGGATTCCACTATAGTCCACCAAAATCTCTCTCCCCAAAAGTGGGAGAAGTGGTAGAAAAGGAGATTGTTACATCTTATGACAAAAGTACCATTTTCCTTTATTTCATTCATTTTTCTTTTGTGAGGGCAATATAGTAAAATGGTTCCTTTTCTATCCTTACCCTTCATGCTTACCAAATGAAGAAGAAAGAAAGAATGTTTCATTTCCCTAGGGATAAAAAGTCTCTCCCTCCAACCTTTCATTTTTTTTTTTCTACTTTTCTTTCATTTTTACGAAATTAAGCATAAGTCACTAGAGATTTCACAATGAATTAGACATATTTAGGTGAGACTAGTATTATGATCATTGATCTCCTAGAAAGTCCTCATGTTGCATACTGCTTATTTTCCCCTTTCTTATGGGGTAACAAATAAAAAATAAAAAATAAGAGAGGAAATGGGCTCCATAAAGGAACTAGCAGAAGGGAGCGGCTATTGCAACCCCCTAAATTGATCAGTTGCCCCCCTTAATTTCCCAACCCCCCAATTTTACATACCCACCCCATGTAAATACGAAAATACACCTAAGAAATATCTAAGTGTAAAACCCTCTCACAGTCTTACCCTTCTCACCCCACCCCGCCCATACCACTGACTGGTAGATAGAAAGGTTTTCGTCCCACCCCACCCCTATATCACTGACCACCGACGAGGAAGGGGTTAGTCGATGACAACGAGCAAGAAAACTCTCCTGAAGGTCAACTCCTAACCCTCTCACCCCAACCCTCATACCGGCACAAAAAGAACATTTCCTCCCACCGCACCCCCCATACCACTGATCGCTGGCAAGGAAGAGTTGAGTGGGTGATGGAGAGGCAGAGAACCCTCTCTTCCAAGTCCAAGACCTCACCTTTTTTACAAATATCTACCTTAGATACTGTAGACACCCCATTTTCATCCATCTAACATTTGACCTTTCCATCTTATAAGCATTATCACACGTAGATTTTTGCATCATTTTGGCACCAAATCTTTTTAGTCAGACTTTAGACACCCTTAAGAATCCATGGTATCTTCTGGGGTTCAATTCGGTTAAGTCTTTATAGCTAATAAAAACTTTTGCGACTTAGAGGGCATTTATGTCATTTCACTTGCATAATTCTTATTTGATATCCAATTCTCACCAAATTCATCCCGAGATGATCCTAATGACCTTAAGGTGTCATTTTTAGGCTTGATTTAAAGTTTGGTTAAGTTTGGAGATGATCTGCTTAAGGATGGTCCAAAGTAGGCTTGGTTTAACTCCGTTCATTAATCTTTCTTATAATTGCTCCTTAATTTGATCCAATTGGGTCAAATTAATGCTTCATTAGTATCAATTGAGTCTTAATTAAGGTGTATTAATGCTTAGAATCATTTTTGGAAGAGTATGATTGCAACTAGGACTCCATTAGGGTTCAAACCCTAATGTTGCCCTGGTGAGCCTCAAATGATCTCTATGAGCCATATGGGCGTAACCCTTGATTAATTGACCAAGTGTGGCTTAATTAGGAGTTTTTTAATCATATTTTAACTAGATAATTGAGCCATGGTAGTTTTAAGTTTGGAATCAATGAATTTGGACTTGAAACGGACCTAATACATGAACTTGATGACCAAGGAAGCAAAGAAGCAAGCCAAAAGAGGCTAGAATAGCTTCTGGTGGCCGTATGGGCACCCAAAAGGGCCAAACGGCCAGCCAAGAGGAGCTAAACAGCCACCCAAGGTGCCAAACGGCCATCAAGGGTGCCCAGTTGGCCCTCCGCGGTGTATTACTCAATTACTACCTCTTTTGACATTATCTCTTGATTTAATTCGGGTTTTCTCTGAATTTTTGAAGAGTTTGAGATAGAAATCAAATCTTAAGAGTGATTTAGAGCCCTTTGATCATCCCTAGCTAGATCCAATCCTAGCCATTCATTCCATCCAACCTCAGTTATAAATAGGGTCCTCCCCTCCTTCATTCTCCATCAAGTCTTAGTGGAGTTTTCCTAAACAAATGAAGAACTTGAGTTCTTGAGTGTGGGGTGAACATTCCTATTAGTATCTCCTCATTTGAGACTCATTCTAAGAAGAGCTTGGGCTTAATAGTTAATGGGGAACGTTCCTTTTAGTACCATCTGGCTTGCAACCCATTCTAGAGCTTAAAGGCGCAGAAGCTCTGCCCAACTTCCGACTCCCTCCCCTGAGGCCACCTTAAAGCTTGAAAGTGTCGAAACTCTGCCCGACTTTCTATTCCAAAACCCCAAGGTTGCAAACAGAACTCTGCCTCAGTTTTGTCAGGTATAATCCCTAAACTCCATTGCCATGATATAGTTGTTTATGTGATAATGCATGCTCCTATGAGTTTTATTATTCATAGGATTATATTACGGTTTTGATCCTAAATCAAACAAGTTTTCAAATCAAAGTTGTTTTTTTCGAAGTAAGTTGTTTTTCAAAAGCAAGTGTTTGATTATGGATTGGATTCTAATATAGTCCTACGAGGAGTGAAACTTTTCCCCCAACATGGTTATTAGAACTACATGGACTTTGATCTTTGTCAGAAGTACGTAGGTTGCTCACTTGAGCCCAAGTCCAACTTAGCTTAGATTTTATCTTTTAATTTTCGTAAGTTTTAGTTATTATGCATGGTTGAAATTAATTAAGCCCAATCAATAAATGAGACCGATTTATCAAACGAAATGGGTGCCTACGGGCCGTGGCTCGAAACCTTTCCATTTCGTAACCTAGCCCCCGAATCCTTGTTTTTGGTTCAAGACTCACCATATTTTCCATTAAATGGAGTCAAACTTGTTTTTACAAAACAAATCTTTTAGTATTTTCCTTATACCCTAAAAATGAGGTGGCTACTCCTTTACTTTTTGAAACTCTCTTAAGAGTGGAACAAAACTTGATTCCCCCGAGTCAATTTTCGGCGTCCATAGATATTGTTAGAAGGTGCATATTCTATAGAAAATGGGTATACAATATGTGTGTAAAAATGTACAGTTGCTATTTCGCCATAGTCGTCTCTCTTGCACTTGCCTTTTCTTCTTCTTCTTGTTTGGATCCTTAGAAAGCTTTCAAATTTTTGCGGGTATGTTCGGATGTGTAAATCTGAACATATTGCCTATGTTTGGCTAATGTGGACTAAACATTACTACTATGTTTGGATCCCGTAAACCGAACAAACAAATTATGTTCTATCAATTTATTTTGGATGCATAGAATTTTTAAAGATTTTGGTACTATCGATTTTTAAGAATACCATAATTGGCTGTCAACATTTGGATGCATAGAATGTTTCACAAATATGTTTGGTACTATCAAGCCGAACGTAGCACCTATGTTTAGTTACTATGGCCTGAACATCATTATTATGTTTGGTTTTCATCAACCGAACAGATGAATTATGTTATATCTATATCTATTTTTATTTTATTTTTTGTATAAATTTGTTTAATTTTTTTTTTTATTTGCTTGTGTGCCATAAATGTCTCCCTTGTGAGTTTTTCTTATTGTTTGGATGCGTAGAAAATTTAAAGATTTTTTTGCAGGTAGTTTGGTTATATAAATCCAAACAAATGACATATATTTGGTTCATTAAGACTGAACATAATTGATATGTTCGGTTTCCATCAACCAAACATATCAAGTATATGGGTAAAGCAAACTAATGGGATCTAAATAAAAATAAAATAAAATAAAAATGAACTTGTCAACACTTGTATGAATTTTTTTTCTTTTGTAATTAAACTAGTAAACATTTTTTATCAACTTGTCAACACTTGTCAACATTTTATTTTAATTTTTCTACGTTTTATACTTCTCCTCTAGTGTTGTTCCTACTGTTCCTTCTATTACTTGATTACTGTGGTTCATAAATAAGTACTTTTAGCATTTCTTTCCACTTCTCAACATTTAAGAAGTTCTAAACTTACTATTTCCTTAATCAGATATGCTACTTAGCTTAAATGAAAGAGACTTGAAGATAAACTAGCTAGGCAATGGGATTTGCTCTTTCTTTTTTTTTCTTTTTTTTTTTCTTTTTCTAAGTGCAATGGCATTTGCTTGCTTGGCCTTGCAAACATTTCTCCTTGTTTCCTAGCTAGTCCCATATGCTATTTGAATTGGGCTTCTTAATTAGACCTGTGATTAGCTTAAAGAGTGTGATGTCAGAAATATTTTAGCAAAAAAAAAGAAAAAAAAAAGAAAAAGAAAAGTATAAAGGTAACATTGACATTTACTCTCTTTATTTTCAAATTGTTATATTTATCAACTGTTTATGATTTAATTCATTTTTTGTCCTTTATTCAGATATGGACCCTAGTGGAAGGTGGTCGGGAGAAACCAACGGCATTAGTTAGGCAACGTCAACATGAGGAGAATCAACAAAGGGGATTAGGCAAACGACGTTGCCATAGTGGGATTTAGCGTGAGGTAGCACCCTCTCACATACCTATTGCCCCAACAGTAGATGACGTAGATGCTTACCTACCTAATGCACAAGATGCACTTGTTGTTGATGCACCTGAACCTACTCCTGATGTTTGGGATGGGATTAGACCAATTCTTGGAGGTCCAACAAATGAGTCGCTCCTAGTCAACTTCAGGACACATGTCGCAGCGTAGATTTAGGTAAATCAAGATGTATGTCATGGCACAATAGCATCTCATTTATATATTTTTTTGGATAAGTTTCATTTATATGTATTACATTTATCTCATGTTAACATTATTAAAATGTTTAATTTTTCCAATGCAGTACTGAGGTGTTATGCGACCACATTATCATTGGAAAATCTTGGAGCCCCCCAGTGTGTTCACAGCCATCATTGATAGTACGTGACTCACTCCACTTATCAAGTGCTCTTATCGTTGGAACAATAAAGCATTAGTGACAACTTTTGTCAAGCGATGGCAGCCTAAGACGAGCACTTTCCACATGCCTTTTGGTGAGATGACCATTACCCTTGATGATGTCACCACCATATTAGGGATTCCTGTTATTGGGAAAGTAGTCCCATGCCCCAAATTAGATGATGAACTTGCACAGGCTCTACTTGTGAGTGCTTTAGGGGTTACAGATGCAATCGCTATTGAAGCATTAGACGGTTTCAAGGGACATTCTATTAAGTTGTCATGGCTTAAAGAACAATTTGTTTCTTGGTAGCAGGCAAGATATCAAGTTTTCTCCAAAACTGATCAATGTAGTCGAGTGGGATAGGCCGACCTTCCCTTTTGTATTCTGCAATCTCATGTGCACATGGTAAACCATGTGACCAATGGTTTGGACAACCACATGCTAAGCATCAACTCCAATTGCTCTAGAACGCCTCATTTAGACAAGTATATTTTCCAATGCAATTATAGATACCATGCCCCGAATTTCCTTTAATTATGCACGGGCAAACTTGTGTTTAGCAACTATTGAGCTCTTCTCAAATGACGCCTAAATTTCGATGTACTGCAACTCAATTAAACTATGCACTCACCCCATGATAACTCAAAGTTCAAGGTACTACACCCTAATTGCCTCTTTAACCTTGCGTGTGCACTCTCCACCCTGATCAATGAAATAAAATTTGTTAATATCAAGATTTGATTGCAAAAGTATAAATGTAACACACAGTGTTTTGATAATTGGTTAGAAGTAGCACCTATTCATCGTCTGATTCCTGAAATGCAAACATGTGTCTGTCCAAGACAAGACAAACCTATCCTTGTAAGGGGTCAACCAATTGGTTGACACATATTGTAAGGCCTTAAGATAGGTATTGAAGTTCTTATGCAATGTGTCCACTTGAATTAAGTACTCAGATTCAGTGGCAAACAACAATTGTTTCCCATTGGGAGTTAAACTTCTCCCAGCTATCATTCGATTCAAAATACTTCCTACAATTACTTAGCACATTCTTTGAAATGTGCTATCTACACAATAAATGCCTAGTATTGGGAAAAACCTTCTGAATGGCATTCATCAAGCTCAATTCTCTGTCTGTGACGATTACATTAGGTAAAATATAATGATCTTCCATAAGACTGCACAATCTATGCAATGCCCATGTGTAGTTATCTTCCCGTTCATGCTGTATGTATACGAAGGCCACAAAAATGTTAAGTTAGTTGATATGACCCCAACAATCTTAAACAGGGGAAGATGATATTTGTTTATCTTGTATATACAGTCCATTATCAACACATGTGGAAAGGTACGAAACAAATCCACACTATGAGTGTGTGACCAAAATAAGTCCAAAATGGTATCAATATCATTAGAACTCCTATGCCATTAAATGTATTTATGCTCAACTAACTTACCCAACAAATATTGCATCTGTGATCTCCTAGCATTCTCTTTCATCCTATTCCTTTGACGTGCATTGTAGATTGTCCCCAAGGTGCTTGTATTGAGTATATCCTTTCGCTTCAAAGTAACTAGAATGTCTTTAGGTCGGCTAATTTTCATGGACATGTCAATCACTAATGATTTCTCTTGCTCTGATAATCTCCTAGCATAGGAGTGCCCCTCAAGATGCATTGCAACTTCATGATTATGTATTCCACATAAGACCCTCAACATCTATTCATTATCATTTGGCATCTTCTCACCCTTTAAGGCAAAAGGGCATCCACACTTCTTCGTACCAGTTTCTTTTTTTCACTTCTTCTCATGTTCGGCCTCAACGTCTTTTTTTCTGTTTATATAATAGCTACCTCGCTCACAACCAAGCTTCAGCCTTGCTGTCCTGCCTTTGCTTGTAACATCAGATTTGGTTATCAAAATAACAAACCCATTTGGTCTTCTTCTCGAACCCAATTGCATAATGCTTCTCTACTCTTGAAGACCTACACGTGAAAATGAATTCATTTTCATTCTTTAACTTCATGCATAATATTTATTCCATCAAATAAATGAAAATTTTCATAAGTTTTATTTTCCTCATAATTAGTGAATTTGCTACTGTAATCCATAACACATACCAACTTGGAGACGCTGCCTTTTAAGGAAGCTTGCGACAAGTATTAAACATGCCAAAAAAAAAAGTTTAAAACATGCTTTTAAAAAAAAACAAAAAAACTATTCTGGCACTGTTCGGTTATGGAATCGAACAAATTAATATGTTTGATTTCTTGAAACCGAACATATTTATACTAAACGATCGGTTGAAACCGAACATAAGAGTATCATTCGACTAACAAAACCAAACAGTATTACTGGAAACTAAATAATACTTGCAATGTTCGGTTTTATAAAATCGAACAAAATGTTTTTTATCGGTTATTTAAAACCAAACATTACTATATTGTTTGGATAACCAGAAGCGAACATGCACAACTGTATTGACAAAAAAAAAAAAAAAAAAATCATTTTCGCATACTTTGAACGCAAAATACATACCTCATTGCTACCAAAATCATTCCAACTGACTTCTTCCTCGTTCATTGCTCACAAAAAAAGTAAAAACCACTAAAAATGGGTTATGGATTTTTGCTTAGGGGTTGTTGTTGAGAGAGTGGGGGATGAGGATGAGGATGAGGATGATACATTAAATCAGAGAATGAGGGATGAGATAACCTTACAAATGCCAGAAGTGCGGGAGAGCGTTGCTGGAAGCGCTGGACAAAGTTGCCAGATGTGCGGGAGAGGGGGATAGGATAACCTTACAAATTTGGGTGGGGGGTAAAAGCATTTATGTTTTTATTACTTTATTACTTAAGTCCTGTTTGGTAATTTTGTTTAATAGTTTTTCTAATTAAAAAATATGGGGGGCAACTGATCAATTTGGGGGGTTGCAATAGCCGTTGCCCCCGGGAATAGGTTAAGTAATGGACGGAAAATTATATATTAGCTTCCAAAGTGGCCAAACCTAGAAAAAACTTCCAAACTATATAAAACGCTGGTAATTTACCTCAAAAACACAATTTTATATTTCCCTTTTCGGTAATAAAAATTAAAGCATCGGTCAGCGTAAGTACAAAAATACAAACATGCAACTATACGAGAGAGATGGAAGCGTCTTCCACCTTGTCCTTCCCACAATTAACTAATAATTCCATCATCATCTACATCTACATCACCTTCCCCCTCTCTCTCCATCTCCTCTTCAGCTTCGTTTCCCATTATGAATCATTTTTCTATTTCTTGCTGTGAAAGGCGTTGTGGGTGCCCTCCTTCCTCTCAAGGCTAGCTACTCTCCCCATTTCCTATATAAATCTCTTATTGAATTCTCTGTGCGGCCTTCTCTTTTTCTTCATATCTTACAATACAAAAACCTACACCATAACCATGCAAGGAAAGCAAGAAGTGAGCATCTCTATCTCTCTCTCTCTCGTTTTGTGTGAATAACTTGAAAATAATCATTGGATTTGTTGTCTTTAAGGTCATCTGGCCTAGATTAGTCGCTAGTAAGATCCTTAGAGGGAGATTGGGCAGCAACAACTTCATCGCGGACTCTCTGGATTCCACGGAGACATTGCTTGAAAGACCAAACGAAAATCAAGCATCTGATCTCAGTTCCAAGAGACACTCCACTGATCAAGACACCCACAAGTACGACCTCTCTCTGAAAAACTACGTAAAATCACTTCTTTCTGCCTCCATGTCTTAGTTTTTCTGTTGTAATTCCTCGTAGCACAAGTAGTCGCAGGCTTCGAAATATTGTTTATTTATTTTTATTGAATTTGTAACGTGAAAATATTCTTATCTGATTTTATTTATTTTCATATGATTTCTGTGGAAAAGAGTGTTTGTCAGTTCATGGAACGTCGGAGGCATTGCACCACCTGACGATTTGAACATGGAGGATTGGCTTGACACATACGATAACCCTGCCGACATCTACGTTTTAGGGTAATCTCGTATACATAAATACATATATATCTATATATATATATATAGAGAGAGAGAGAGAGAGAGAGAGAGAGAGAGAGAGAGAGCTCCAAGTCTGGAATCCCAGAATTTTCTGGGCTTCTTTTTGCAGCTGTGTGATCGAAATTATTTAAGTCATTTAAATGAAATGGATTTCGATCCAATGGTTGTAAGCCCGGGAGTTTTCAGTCTGGGATCCCAGACCTTAAATAAACCGTATATGATTTTGATGGGTGTAAGCCGAGAGTTCTTTAAGTTCAGGATCCTAGACCTAAAATGAATCATATATAAAATAATGATCAGGTAAATACGTGTTGATATAACTTATAGGTCATGTTTGTTTGGTTGGAATGGAATGGGTGAGAATGGAATTTGATTCCATGCTCAAAATAGTCTGAAATGAAATGAGATTGAAATAAATATTGCGGAATGAATATCAATATAATTCATTACTACTTTTTTATTTATTCTCATTTAATTACCTCATCCAAACATGTTGTTTGGAATGAATTGGAATGGGATTCTATTCCATCCATTTCATTCCAGCCAAACAAACATGGCCATAGTGAAATTAAGAAAAAGAGTGGAGAGGGGTAGACTGACAATATCTACATTTTAGGGTAATCTCCAAGTTCTATATATATAGATGAAAAACTCCCGAGTCTGGAATCTTGGACTTTCAAAATCTTCCAAGCTTCTTTTTGCAGCAGTGGGATCGAAATTACCTAAGTCATCTAAAAACCTGGATTTCGATCCAACGGTTGTAAGCTCGAGAGTTCTTTTGAGCCCATACATATATATATATATATATATATATATATATATATATATATATATATATAGTGAAAGAAAGAGGATAATTCTATCTGAATTTTGATGGATTAATTCTGATGTACGAGCATGTGTATCATATCTCGATCAGGTTTCAAGAAATTGTGCCTCTCAATGCGGGAAATATTTTAGGTTCCAAAAACAATGAGGTTTCTATGAAATGGAATTCTCTGATTAGAGAAGCTCTTAACAAGACAATTCCCATCTCAAAAAAGATTCAAGATGCTAAAGTTGGTGAACTTCAAAAGGTTTATCCTCTAAAGGACCGTAGTTCCATAAAAAATAGCTATTTTCGATGCATCATAAGCAAGCAAATGGTTGGAATATTCATGTCTGTTTGGGTTAGAAGCGATCTTTGCCATTACATCCGCCATCCGAGTGTCTCATGTGTGGGTTGTGGCATCATGGGTTGCCTTGGAAACAAGGTACTCAATGAATTCTCTTTTAATTAAAAAGATACGATACTATGAATGAAACAATTCAATTTAGTAGCTCCTATCTAGTAGGATGATTTTTAAAAATAACAGATGCAGATCATTCTATTCTAAATTTCATAGCAATTAATTCTTTGCATACAGGGCTCCGTGTCGGTTAGGTTTTACTTGCATGAAACAAGCTTCTGCTTTGTGTGCTGTCATTTAGCTTCCGGGGGGAAAGAAGGTAATGAGAGGCGTAGAAATGCAGATGCTGCTGAAATATTGACAAGAACAAGCTTTCCTCGTGGCCCCTCGCGTGATTTGCCACATAAAATTCTGGATCACGAGTACGTAATTAATTCATCAGAACTGCATGCATATCAAACAGTTATTCTTCTACTTCAACCCATATATATTTCATGTTCTGTTATGTAAAAGATTTCACTTTCTGTTCCCTTTCACAGGACCTGAATGAGGAGTTGTAAACCAACCAGGTTACAAAAACAGATTTTTTTTTTTTAGTGATTATGACCTGCTTGACTTAGCACAAAAATAAAAATTAATAAAACATAAAACAAAAATTAATAAACCTGCTTGAATTTTATAATTTTGTCAGAATCGGTTTTAGATTCTGGGCTTAGTCAAAATATGCGGATAGGTAGCTTAAACCACCAGAAAACGATAATTTGTTTGAATCTGATGGAATCATTGTCACCCATCTATTCAACTAGTTGTTTTAATAAATAGATACCTTTCGTAAGTCTGTTTTCTTTAAGCACACATGCTCACTTCCCTATCATCAAGTTGAATATTTCCTTAAATTCATTAAACTATAGCAAGTTGCACACCTTTGCAATCTCAGCTAACGTAGCCGCTACGTCCCATGCAGTCAGGTAATTTGGCTCGGCGACTTGAACTACAGGATTGACCTACCTGAGACAACAACGCGATCCTTAGTTGAGAGAAGAGAATGGAGCATATTATTGGAAAATGATCAGGTACTCAAAAAAGCTTCATTCTATGATTAATTCACCTCGAGTAAGTACTATTATTCTAAGTTTTGAGATCAACCTCTATGCAAATAAAGCTAAAGGCCGAGCTCACGGAGGGTCATGTATTCGAAGGTTGGGGTGAGGGAGCAGTAGAATTTGGGCCTACTTACAAATATTATCCAAATTCTGATGCGTACTATGGGAGCAACCAGAGTATAAAAAGCAAGAAGTGGCGAGCCCCCGCATGGTATGTAAGTCACCATAAGATGTAATATGTGTTCTTGTAAAACAAAATTAAGTAGTACGTAAAGTGGAGAGACTCATGAATAAGAGTTTTGATCTATAGGTGCGATCGGATAATTTGGTTTGGGAAGGGGTTGAAGCAAAACCAATACAACAGAGGTGAATCCAGATTGTCCGATCACAGACCTGTCCAAGCAATTTTCACAGCAGAGATCGGTGTCTCAAGAACTTCAAGAGAATATAAGAGCTTTCAGCCAGACAGATTTGACCACTTAACAGATCATTTTGCAAGTTCTTTCAATGATAAACGTTTATGTAATGGTAGATCAGACATCCAAATTTAAGAATAAACTGGTTCTAAAAGAAAATTAGAAAAGGCTTGACAGATTCTGTCTTATATTTACTGGGTTGGTGCTGAGTGTACTGAGACTTCCTTGTTCAACTTGGTTCAATTTAAATTAGCTCCAACCCATATCAGAGAGGAGGAAGTATATAACTCTGCATGTGGTAGACTTCCTGAAATCATTTGCTTTTTCGTGCAAATTACTTTGACCTTATGAGCCTTAATTTCAAACTAAAATCACAAGACAATATCAGCAAAAAGTTCATTTCTTGGAGTGCAGTATAAAATATTGTGGAGGTCTTTGTTTCTACTCCGAGTGGTGTGTGCAAGGGTCCATGTATTCTATCGATTGCCAAAAAAGAAAAAAAAAGGGAGAACAAAAAAAATTGGAGGATCACTGTCCAACTAAATTAGCACATTAATTATGGACTTTAATAGTAGTATCGAGTGCAGAAGATGATTAGTGATGCCGGCATTATATATACAATTATAGACACACGCACATACACAGATTAATGTTAATCATCACATAAATTATGGACTTTAACAATTTTGAGTATTTTATTTCTTTGGAATGGTATGTGGGGTCACCGTCAGTTGAGAACAAGCACACAAGTTAAAAGAAATTCATAATATAACAAAGATCCTACTGAAAACATACTATTTATATAATGCTGCAAAAGCCAAATTCATTCCTTTTCAATGGTCTTAGGACGGGATTTTTTATGATCCAAGGGGCATATTCAATGTTCCAGTTATAAGAAGAGCCGGTGGCACTAAATGACATTAAGATAGTCTACCACATGCAGAACATAAAACAGAAATAAAATACTCGATCTAAATAAGAAGAGCCAGTGGCACATATAGATTAATTGATATTTGGCCCAATGTTGACACCCCAATTTGGTAGGGTTGCTTTAATCCAACATCCTGAGAACCGATCCTCAACTCTCGGCCCGGACTAATCACGCCTCCACATATCCAACGACTTGTTCCTTGGTCTTACAACTAGTTGGCCTTACGGCCTACACTCTGGATTTTAGCACCCGTGAATCAATTCACTTACTTTATTCATTCATTTACTTCACCAATTCATTTATTTTTTCTTTTCCGATTGGGGTCACCGGATCTTACAATCCTTGACACCGCAATTGCCATAATCTGCACTCCTTTTACCCTTCATGCCGCAATTGCTATAATCTACACACATAGTGCCTCCACTCAATTGAAAATCAAGTTGGAGTGATACAAAGCACTTCCACTCGATTGAAAATCGAGTTGGAGTGACATAAAGCACCACCACTCAATCGAAAATCAAGTTGGTGTGAGATATATTGCACCACCTCTCGATCGAAAATCGAGCGGTGACTATCTCAACTCCACTAAACCAGTCGCGCAGATGTGCTATGTGATCAGGCACAGCAATCAGGCAACAGTCTGGAAACCACATTTTCACAACTCACAAACTGGACTCTAGATTGCATAACATTCTTCAAAAATAGAACCGTGGAATTGGGATGGTCCATTTGCCATGGGGGGACTCCAGCCCATACTGCTGAACTGTTCGGCCGGGACTTGAAGACCAGGTGCCAACACAGGAATCAACACCACAAGACCCCAGAATACTACAAACCAGACGTTGGATTGCATAACGGACTGCAAAATCGGAATTGGGACACCCCATTTACCCTAGAGGGGCCTACCCAATAGTCTAAAAGCTGCTCGTTGGGCGTCAGCCTAGGAATCAACCAATTAGAGTGCAACACATGCCACAAGATATTTTGTTAAAGGGTAGTGCTACCCAAGGGCTGAAATGTAAGCCAAAATAAGGAGATTCATTGCGATTGGCTAATTTGAATTAGCAGTGTTTCATATTAACTAAAATACCCCAAGTGCAAAAAAGGAACCTCCTCATCTTCGCAATTTTGTGATATCTTCCCTCACCCCTTTTTCAGTGCCTAGCCTCATCACACCTCAAAAAAAAAAAAAAAAAAATCTAGAGAACAGTCACGATTTCAAAAAATAAATAAAGTTATTCAAGATAACAATCACAATTTCAAAAAAATAAAGTTAAAAATCAGTTTAAATGAAATTAAATCAAGATAGCCTTTCCCTTGGCTTATGTTCAAAAAAATTCAAGATAATTAAATTCAAGATAACAAGCACGATTTCAAATAAATAAATAATAAAGTTAAAAATCAGTTTAAATGAAATTAATTCCAGATAGCAATAACAAATCTTCCCAAAAATTAAAGTTAATATTAATTCGAGATAAATAACTTCAAATACAAGATAAAATTGGGTTGTTTATCTTAAATTTCAATATATACAAAAACCTCCCTATCTTATCAATAACTAGACTCCACATACAACTTTTACTTTACCTGAGATTAAATATATGATACACTTGCAATAGTCTCCTTTGATAACATGTCAACACTTACTAACAAACAAACACACACACACACACACACACACACACACACACAAGAAAAAAAGAAAAGAAAAGAAAAAGGAAAAAAAGAGTCATCCCATCCGACTCTGGTGCTTTATCCTCGTTCAAAACTTTAACCACTTCTAAACACTTCTTCCTTATCCCAGGTCCTCCTAACTAAACTGCACCTTCCCATTAACAAAGTTCTAACTCTAACCTTCAAGCAATGATCTATAAGCAATCTCCTCTTCAAACTATGCTACCACAACTGTGCTTCTAGCTACAACGCTTTCCTCTTCCTCCAACAGCCCATTAACAACCAACCTCTCAATAAAATTGTATCTTGTGAGCATTCATCTTTCTATGGAAATATTTCATATTTTTTACTCCCCTTTAAGTCACAACTCTCTCGAATGTTGTCTCCAAATAATTTCTTCCAAAATCACCAATTTAAAAAACTCCTCCTAACTTCCTCTCTCAAACCCATCTCATCTACCAGACAACCCACTCTCGTCTTTTTCTTCCAAAACTCTGAAATCCCCTAGAATTTTTTATATAGCCACCTCCAACCTACCAAATACTTCCCGAATCCACCTTAAGCTCCTTATTCACTGCTTTTAGCTTCTTAGAAGACACAAAGCTAGATGCGCCTTGAAAAGGGAACAAATTCTATTGGCCCTTCAACAAATTTTCAATACCATCAACTTTTAACCACATGTTCTTGAACCAAAAAGGTCCAAACCAAAAGACAATCCTTCACCATCCATAACAGTATAAGAGTAATCCAAACATGGATTTGAAAGCACCAATTGTACAACATTAGGATAGTGTTCCTCCCAATCCCAAGAAAGAAAGGACGTATTTAAACAAGACATTGCCGAAACCAATTGATTATTGGACCATGTGTACAAACCCCCCAACCAAAGGAGTATCAAAACAACTCATTTCTATAAACAAAATCTGAGAATTCCCTCAAGGCTGAAGTTGTAGATAAGTAACCCTTTTTTTTTTCTTTTACCGAAGGAAAATCAGTCTACATTGAAAACCCCCTCAATGCACCAAGGAGCACTCCATCCTCCAACTCATACCAAAGTGATTTTCTACTGCTGTTGTTATTTGGGGCCTGAACCTCCCGAAAAAGCCCATTAAAAGCCATTTGAAAATATTATGAAAGAGGCAAGATGTCGGAAACCACTCAATATTCTCCTTAACCTTCATAATCACCCTTGAGTCACATAAAAGAACAAAAACCCCCAGCTGTACCCCTGGCTCCCAAAGCTACCCAATCCAGAAAATGCCTTTCCTACAAAACCTCTAACCACCTCTCTGTCTTTCTTTTCCATCTCATACTTTCTAATCACTGCTTTTAATTACCAATTTTTTTCCTTCAGCATTCAGTTGCTTCACAATCGGACAATCCAAGAAAAAGATTCTCATATTAATGATTTTCGAAAAAGAAATCCATAACCTCCCCTCACGCTACTTCATCGCCCCTTTTCCCTTCCATCCATGGTTCAAAGTATTGGTCTGGATCGTCATCGCATTTCAGTCTCGATCATCTCGTTTTCATCCATCTCGTCGCATTTCAGGGAGACGCAACTTTAAGTATGAAAGAATGATTAAAAAAATCAGAAAAAATAGGGCAATTACAAAGGAACCATCAAATAAGCAAAATAAATAACTTAGAACACATAATATGATAAAAAAAACATCAAAACAAGTGTTAGCACGTTGGTATTATATGAAAATACATATTATTTAATAAGTTTTTTTTTATTGAAATAGAAGGCATGTTTATTATTTATCGCTATATTCGAAAGAAATAATAAAATATTTAAGACAATTTGTATAAATAAGATATAAATTGAAAATTATCACTCTTTCAAAGGACCCAATTGTTGGCTAATGAAAAAATTCTAAAATTATTAGGTAGTTTTCATAAATAAAACAAATTAGTATTAAAAGAGATTGCTTTTTTGTGGAAATTATACAACACAAGGGACTTAAATATAAATTTATAAGTTATAATAGGTTAAACAGTCAAACCTTCACCTTTATAAGTTACAATATGCTGATCCGAGCCCACTGACACAAGGAAAACAAGTGCTCCTCTCTCTCTCTCTCTTGATCTTTGAAGATTGAAAGAAGCCACACATGTTAGAAGATTTCTAGACAAGAATTGAAGAACGTTTGAGACTTCCAAACCCCTCGAGCTATTGCCGAAATTCGGGTGAGAGCTCATTTGTCTCGTTCATTGCAATGTTTTCCTCCTATATACTTGGATCGTTGGGATTTCTTGTATCGAACCCCACCGAGACCAGCTTAACCCAGTGAGATCTCGTCCATCTCGAACTAGACTTTGAACCATGCTTCCATCATAATCAATATAACACGATAGGTTTCTCAACTCCTTCTCGATCTCCTTTCCGAACTAGAACCCCTTCTTTTGGTACTAGGAGACCATTTCTCTCTCCATATTTGTTCAATTGCCACAAATAACATCATTTCTTCATCTTCTGGTACTAGGAGACCCTTTCTCTCCATCTTTGTTCGAATGACACAATTTATATCATTGCTCCATCCTCTAATCTGTTATAAGAAACTCCCAAGAATTTTCTAAATCGCTTAATTTGTTTTAGAACCCAATTGGACATCCCATAACACACCCCTTGATTTACCCTTCTCTTGATATGGTATCAAATAGCCTCCAAATTCATTAACCAGGCCCTGTTTCTCCTCAACTGGCCCTACTGCCGCCACTGGGATGCACCTCAAAGGCCCTTCGAAGTCATCCGCTACCACCCCAGACTGCTAAGACGACAACTCCCCATAATAGCTGCTGATTTTCTGAGATGCATTCTGTACCCCAATACATCACCATCAAAAGCGCTGTGACACAACCCACACTCCTAAAAAAACCCTCTGCACCTTCTCCTATGATTCAGCCAGCAACATCATACCCAATACCCACAGATTCTTACCCGTCAACCATCTGTAAAAAGTCTTCCCCACCTAATCCTTCTGCCCCAACTTTTGATCAGCTAACCCCCAATGTTTATCACTTTCTCCTGATTTTCGGTTGCAGGAGCTACACACTCTCCAGCCCCTCCCTCTCTGTTGTTTCCAAAAATTTTACATGAATCAGAATCTGGATTAAAACCCTCAGGCCTGTTATAAGAAAATTTCACTTTGGAATAACAGTATTTAACTGATCACCCTCTTTCTATTAAAAGTAGCCCCACAAAACCGAGACTTTAGCCAAAGCCTTATTTTTTAGAAAACCTCAGCTTTCCTAGTTTTCTCAAGCCCCAAAACCCCCCTTAGCACCCAAAACTCCATCCAGTCTAGAAAGCCCTCCACCAAGAACCCCACTAGATCATAAGCATATTATACTCACTTCAGGCTTTCCTCTAATCTTAGCCAATCCATTTTTATTGAATGAAATTTTAATCAAGCTTTAAATTTTTTCCAGAAAATTTATTCTAAAATTTTATTTATATTGACCTTGATATCCCATGCATCATACAGGCACAAAAAGTTCTAGTTTTAGATTTTCAATTATCTCATTATTGGTACCTATGCCTCAAGAAGTGCAAGGTGCTCATTTCAACTCCTTGTACTCCAAAGGGGCCAGCCACCCATCCGGGTTTTCCCATGTGATTACGCACTCAAGTGGGCGGTGCTCTTGCTTTGAACCGGGGAACAATCGGGTCAAAGGTCAAGAAACCTCGAGGTGATAGCCAAAAAAATATATTAATTACTTCAAATTGGTTAATGAATTCAAGGCAGGCCAAAACTCCATTTAGTTATTTGCTAAATTTATACCCACTTTTCTTACAATTAATATACATCAAATGGTATATTTCATTTCTGCGGTGGAAGATAGCTGACAATATCAGCATTGTGACCCACATTATCTATAACAATTGCAATACATGATAATTCTACACGGACAAATAATTTAAGTAAAACACAAGCAAGAAGTAGATCCAAAATGTGATAAACCACAAAATAAATCTCCCAAGCATTCAATATTTTACCACCATAGAACATCTGAGCACAAGTCATTATACATAATCTTCAACAATGAAAGTGTTTACCTATCCCTTCAGGGTTCCCAAAGACATTCTTCAACAATGAATATCTTGTGTGACATATATTTCCTCCTATCAAAAAGGCAAATAAAAGATTGTCATTTGAAAAATGTGATTCCAATCAAAACCTATCAATTCTTTAGCAAACAATAGCTATAACTCTTTATTTTTTCAGCTTACATTTTAGGGCAACAAAAATCTGTTATATTATTTTCTTGTCTTAACAGGTGAAAACATAAAATAAAATATTACACTATTTTGGAAGAAAAAAAAAAAGGATGAAGCTCAAAGGGCCATTCAGCTTCATAATTTATCTAAAATTTTATAGCTATTTTCACTCCATCATAAGCCTTCCACCATTAAATTAGTGTTAATGAAGAGAAGGAAGAAAGGTTTATGAGGTTCAATTATTAAGAAGTTTCAACAAGTAGGCCAAACAGTCATTGTTCAACTCATCTCCTTTCCTTTATAACCAAAGAAATAAAGGTTAAGAAACTGGTTAGAAATTAATACGAATCATGTAGCATGTAGCATGTTCAATTTTAAACCCAAGAACAAGTAGGATGCATTAGCATTCAGAAAATACAAAAAAAGGCTACTGCTATGCCACGTGGCATTGTCCTTTAGGTTGCTCACTTTGACAGTAGATGTTACCAAACAATAAAAAATATAGCACTATTAGGTACATTTTTAACAAGCATTTACCCTCCACAAAGAAAACAACGCAAATTGATCTGTGTTAGATGGACTCAGGTATGGGTGTCTAGGGCAGATATGCATTGGATTCATCTACTTTCAAACATTTTTCACTATTTTGAACTGTCTGGCAGGAGTACTCACACCCATGTGACATGTGTGACACGGGTACTTCACACATTTTGAAGTATCTTTAGAAAAAAATAAAAATAAAAAGAAAGAAAGAAAAACACATATTTTGAAGTATTCATGTAATGTAGGTATTGATGCTTCGCATGGAGCTAGGGGAAGTTGCCTCATTGCTATTGATAGTATGTCAATGCTATAAAGGTCTCTTAAGCGTCATCAAAGGCCTTTCACTATAACTGGGTTTCAAGAAGAGGTTTCACAAAGTCATTTGCTTGATGAGATGGCCTTTGATACTATTAATAAAGAGAAAGAAAGGTGGTTGGGAAGACCTTGGGATGAGAAGGAAGTGTTGGATGCAGTAAAGAGTGTGAATGAGGATAAAGCTCCAGGTCAAATGGTTTGACTATGGATTTTTTTCAACAGTCTAGACATATTGTCAAGGGAGATTTGTTGCGTATGTTAGAGGAATTCTTCAAGAAAGGTATCTTTGAAAAGGGTTTGAATGTTACATTCATCTCTTTGGTCCCAGAGAGATGTGAGGCAGTTAACATTGGAGATTTTCGCCTAACGAGCCTAGGATGTAGAATGTTTAAAATTGTGGTGAAGATTCTAGCAGGGAGATTGAAGGTGGTTGTGAGAAAAGTAGTTTCCCTGAGCCAAAAATGCTCTTTTGGGTGGAAGGAAAATTTTGGATGTGGTCCTTAAAGATAATGAAATTGATTCAATGTTTAGAAGAGGGCCTCCAAGCATAATTTCAAATTGAATGTGGAGAAAGCCAACAAACATGCAAATTGGAAGTTTCACTTCTTTTTGCTTTGTAGGATAGGCGTTGGTAAGTAGTGGAGGAAATGAATTGAGACGTGCATGTCTATAGTTTCTTCTTTTAAGTTGATTCATATGAGCGCCATGGTCTTTTTAAGGAGCTCGAGGGGCCTTCAGTAGAGAGATCCTTCATTTCCTTTGTCATTCATAATTGTAGTGGAAACTTTTTCTCTTTTTTTTTTTATTTTTTTATTTTTTTATTTTTTATATCAAGAGGTTCCAAATGCTTTGCACCCGATTAATCCCAATAGGCACATGCAATCCCCCCCCGTCCCACATGCACCGGACAATTACAGGACAAAGTCCATGAGGTGCATGGTTCGAAGTCTCACTCGTCTCGAAGGAGATCTCGCTGAGACAATTCGGTCTCACCACTGAACGATCCGATATCTCCCACCAGTACAAATATATTGGGGGAATTACCCCTCTCGGACGAGATTATCCTGATCTCGAACGATACGTGACGAGATATACGACATTTCAATGAATCGGTTGGATTCGAACGAGAAATCGTTCGAATTGTACGAGCAATTGCTTTTGCCCATGTGAAGTTGCAAAAGATGTTTGAATTTGAAAGAAAAAAGATGCATTTATAGCAGAGAATAGCATATGGCCTACTTCGACTTTTGAAAGCAGCTCTAGCTTCCATTCTCCCTCTACTTTGTGCATTTCTCTCTCTGGTTCTCAGATCTGGAGAGTCGTGAGAGTGGTCAAGGCAGTCGAGGGTCAGTCGAGGGTCAGACAAGGTTCGAATCAAGCTCTGACAGCTTCACGCAAGTGGATATCACGAAGACGGCGGCAGATATCGCCTCTGTTCTCGCGTCGGGTTGTTTCCGGTGGCCGGCAGCTACATCGGACGTCGGGATTTATCATTCCAACGGCAGATCTCGCCAGATTTGGTGGTGGGTGGCCTCCGACGACCCACGAAGCCCTTTACCCTCTCTCAGCCTCTCTCAAGTTCTCGGTCGAAGTGGTTCGACTGTGCGAGATAATCGCAGAGGTAAGGGGTTATGTTTGGGGGAAAATTTTAGAATAGTGGGGCTTGGGGAAAGTAATTATCATTATCGTTAGTAGTCATTGTTAGTTAAGTTTGTAGTTGTTTATTAGAAAGTTAGTAGCAAATAACCCTCAATTGTAATTATATTCCCATAGCCTTGCCAATCTAAACTTTAAACTATCCTTTTTTTTTTTTAATTTATTTAAATTTATTTTATTTCTTGTTTTTTTAAAGTGTTTTTATTTTCTTTTTTTTGGTAAACCCTTTTTTAAACCGTTGTTGTGTTTCACTGAATTCAATTGGGAACTATTTCTTTTTTTCCTTTTCTTTCTTCTTTTAAATTGCAATTAATAACTTATATGTTCATGGACCTACACTTTTTTTAAAAATACAAATAATCTTGAAGTATAAATATATATTATTTTTTATTTTATAAATGATAAATTATTTTTAATAAATGATATTTTTTTCTTAATTTCGAAAATACTGATTTTTTAAATTAGAAATTTGTTGAACATGTTTTTTAATCATCATGAACTTATAAATATGCATAAATAATTTGAAATTTTTTTTTTTTTTGAGTACTTGTTTTTAAAGTAGAATTTTCAGGTTTTTTTTTAATAAATTTTTTTTTATAAAAACCAAAATTAAAAATAACAAAAAAATGCATGATTATTTGGACAACACAATGACACGTATGCATAAATATTTTACAACCCCCATTTATATTACCCACAAGAAGGTGATCAACACTTTGAGCCACATCGCCACTCTACATGGGAGTAACTTTTATATCAGTATGTTACTTACCAAAAAATTATTTGTCAATTTCTTTATGATATGTTATGTTATTTACCCATCATTGATATATGATATTTATTTATGTTCTTTGGGTGTATATTCTAATCTAAAACATAAATATATTGTTATTTCATTATATATTAGTGCGCTAGTGCCTATTTTTATGTTTTTTTTTTTTATCATATTTTGTACATTGAGTTCATTATTTTGCTTATTTTATGGTTCCAATGTAATCATCATATTTTTTAAGGAATTTTCTACGATTTTTTTGAATTTTTTCAAACTTTTTTTCATGCGTAAAGTTGCATCTCGCCCAAGACGCGACGTGTTGGGCGAGACCGAGATGAACGAGACCGAAACGAGACGGGGACGGAGACCGAGACTTTGAACCATGGTGCCAAGCCTCCAGTAAGTGTAATACCTTCCTAGACACAACCCACTGAACCCTCAAAAAAAAAAAGAAAAAAAAAAAAAAGAACAGTGATCCCACAACTACCTTGCTCACTGGTAATGGATAAATAAATGTTATATATGCATGATTCCACATAGTAACAAGCTTGCAAGTTGCAACTAAAATACTAGAAGAGTCGAAGTGGACAGAAAAAAAAAATATATACCTCCAATATAGCTTTAGCTTCATGATTAAATGCTTTACAAAGAATTTCATAACTCTTCTCAATCCCTATCTGCACAAATTAAACAAAACTAGTTTAACACATTAAAAGAAAAAAAAAAGTGAAAAATCGCATAAAATATTAATTATGGTATATAAAGTAATGCAAAACAATCCCATACCAATGGATCAACTTTTGAAGGTGAAATAGTTGATATATTGTATCTGCAGAAATTTAACATTCAAGCATTAGACACAAATTTCAAGGGTATCCAAATCGTAGTAATAATCTTCTAGGTAGAAAAGTTGAAGATGCCTTGCAGACTTGTGGGACGAAGCCAAATAGGGCTCATAATAGAGTAAAAATTAGAAGCATGTGTTTGTCAAATTCTATTTATAACCAATTTGTCGTGTGATTTCAAATGTGGTTCAAGCACCATCCATGCTATGCAGGCCAAGTATTGGACGAACCTTGAGGATTTATTTTCTTTTTATTCCTTTTTTGTCTTTGCCACAGGAGTGGGGGGGAATTGCCCTTTGATATCTTTTCTTTTGGTAGGAGGGAGGAATGGGTAGGAGATGGTCAGATTTTGCGTAGGATATATGAAACACTCCTTCCTGATTTTGCATTTGATATTTAGTATTAGATACCCTCTTTAGTCTTTACTCTTTACTCAACAAAAAGTAAAAGACAGTGGCGTTGTCAAGCCAAATATTTACCTCAGCTTACTTATGTAGAAATTCATAGCTGACATGTTTGCTTTTTGAACAGTTAGTACCACAGCACCCATGCAATTCTACAAAAGAGGCAAAAGTTCAATTAATACCTACACACCATGCATGTTAGAATGGATAGAATATTTTAAGTAAAACTTAGGATTTTAATCATACTGGCTTAGCTAAAACAACAAATTTAAAACAAAATTGATATATTGATCTGGAAAAATATTTTAAACAACATAATAATGAGCATAGAAAAGATGAAAGAAACTCCAAATTGAAATTATGTCAAAATAAAGGCTAACATAATTTTGAGAAATCACAGTGAACCCTCCAACAATTTTCTATCTAGTTATGTTCTTCCCAGTAGATTTTTATTAATTATGAACAAAAAGAAGGAACATAAAATGAACTCAGCACCTTGCGAGCAATAAGCTCAATTAATTGCATTAAGAATTTCCCTAGTCCCTTCCCTTGCACCCGAGGCTCAAGCTGTAATTCATACACATAAAGAACGGGTATTTCTTCCTCTAAAGTGAAGCGGTAATGAACAAATCCAACAATGGGGCCCTTATCCTCTGAACTACCAGTAAAATTCCTTTCCCTTGGTAACAATGTGGAAATCTCATTAGCGTCTGTATTTGTTGCCTCATGCACAAATATGTAACGCGCTTCTGAAGAAACCATTTCCCTGCACTTCACCTTCTCTTCTGTAGGCCACTCAGATCCAAATGGCCCCTCCATATTGAGCTGTAATAATCGATAAAGTTGACAAAAGGATTGCAGTAAACAGGTCATAAGGTGACATAAATATATATAAATTAATAAAGATTCTACCTTTCTCTAATACACTAGACAAGTGGAAAAATCATAAGATTGACAAGTTCCCTACCTTAAGGAGGCTTTGAATGTATTGCTTCGAAGGAGAGGGTAGCTTATCCCCACGTCCTGATTTGAAGTGCACCGACAAGCCTAGTAATCAAATTAACATGGTCATTACAATAAAATTTCAGCTTAAAAATTATGGAATTGTATGTAGTGTATTAAAAAGCAAGCATTAAGAGAAGAGGGCGAAGGGAGTGAATTCTATGGAACTACCTCAAAAAGGTGAATTTAGGAAAGAAAAGAAAACAACATTGAGAGTCCTATCTATTGTTTTGTTGTCAAAAAATGAAGAACTCAACTCATCCAAGCCAAACAAGTGTGGGTTAGCTGGGTGGAGTTTTATGTTTCTCGGGACCTAAATAATGAATATTCTGAGACTAGAAGTGATGATTTCTTCTCTTTTTCCTTCATATTCTAACCAGTCAAAATTAGCCTCAAGGGATAATTACAAGAAATCTAACAGAGCATCCACATTCCACTCGTTTAATAAACAACTTTATCCAATACTTAAGAAGTTAAACATTCCCCTATTTTGACCCTTTCAAATTAAGTTCATCAAAAGTAGACAAGGAAATTTATAAATAAAATAAAAAGCAGTAGCTCTATACAGAGACTTCAAGCAGGCACTTCAACACACACACATATATATAAATAAATATAAATATACATATAAATATATGTGTGTGTGTGTGTGTGTGTAAATAAATATATGGTTTACCAGCTCCACCCCATAAATAAAGTTAAAAAGTTACAGAAATATCACACAAAAAATTCAATTTTCAAGCGCCCACACTGTTTTAGCAAAAAATAAAAAGCATTTAGCGTAATGGTAGTTCAAAGTGTGGAAATTATATATATATGTGGTGTGTATCAGTGTATATAAGGTATATATAGGCAAAGTTATATACCATTTCTGTCATAACAGCGGAAGGGTGGGAAAGAAGCAAGGTGGTCATTCTCAGCAGAAGCTGCCTTAATCAATTCATCTATTGCCTTCTTCTTTTCCAGTATCTGCATATTGAAAAACATACCAATCCATCAAATATCATTAATTACTCATACTTGTATTTCTTTTGAAGCAATTGATTGATAGGATATAGCACTTTTAGAGAAGGTCTACATGTTTAGAATAGCAAAGAATAATTTACCTCTTTTCGTTTCGTCTTCTCTCTTTTGATGTTGTGGGTGATACTACCACTACTTGGAAGCCCCTTCTGCTCCATTGCCTCCCAGGCCGTCTATCATTAATTACTCATACTTGTATTTCTTTTAAAGCAATTGATTGATACGATATAGCACTTTTAGATAAGGTCTACATGTTTAGAATAGCAAAGAATAATTTACCTCTTTTTGTTTAGTCTTCTCCCTTTTGATGTTGTGGGTGATACTACCACTGCTTGGAAGCCCCTTCTGCTCCATTGCCTCCCAGGCCGTCTCTTGTGCTTGAGCTTCCTGGAAAATGGAAGTGAAAATCAATACATTTTATTAAATTTTTAAATAAATAAATAAATAAAAGTAAGTTAAAATTACAGTTTGCCCCATTGATCACTACCAAAAACTGGGACATCGACTCAACTTGTCCATCCTCAAATATTATGCACTCACAAAATAAAGCATGTTGAGTTGTACTCGAAAACATTTTATACATAACAAAGCCCACTAAGTTAGCCAACTCAATCCAATTCAACATTTAAACAAGCATTTTTCAGAAAATCCACAGAATTATCCAATTTAGTGCTCAAAATCATTTTTTTTTTTAAAATTCAATTCTTTCAAAGAAATTCAATACTTAGCAAACTCAGTGATGAAAAAACTGTACTCCATTCTCTTCTTTATGCCAAAAAAAAAAAGTGAGTTAATTCACTCAGTCTTAAGAAGGGCATAGTACTCACTGAGCTGACTCAGCCAAACAACATTAATTATCAAAAGACAAGAAAGCAATGCACAAGTCTACTCAGTCTGAGTATAACACATTTTGAGTGTGGGAGGAGGGGCGCTGGGGAAAGGGAAAATAAAAAAACAAAACAACCCAGTACACAAATGCACCGAGTCAACTCAAATATTCGGCTGTTACATAAATCATTCTAAAGATACATGGGCCAATGCTTAATCGACGCAGCAATGATGAAATACACAATTAAAAGTCTGTAAAGTTCAAAAAAGGGCCGAGTCAACTCGGCTGGTCAAGCACTTGACCCTAAAAGCTAAAAAGAGAGAACATTGGGCTGTCCACACTCTCTAAATTAACATTTTGTAGGTCTTGGCGTTTTCCCAAAACAACCATAAACCCAATATCTTATGCAATGAGTGCAATTACCTGCGTGGACGAAGCTTGGAACGGTTCCAATCGGCTCGCCAGAGAAAGATAGGCTTGAAAGATGTTGGTGATGCCAACGGTGGGAAAGGGAAGATGAGAGAAGGCACTGCCGATTGGGATGGATCTGGTGCGTAGTGATGGGAGTAAACAATATCGACAATGGGACCGGCAAATGGTGGTGGTGGTGATGGGGTAAGGACGTCAAGAGTAGTGGTGGAAGGTTCAGATCTTAGTGCTGTCGGTGGCAGCCTGTAATGGGGGTAAGTGAAAGCTCAGGTGGAGGTGCTGCGATGGAATATGGTGAAGAAGGAAGGAAGATGTTGGTGGTGCTCCGGTTGCCTACGGCGGCGAATGGAGATGGTGCTGAATGATGGCAGAGGACACTGGAGAGGAGGATGCGCCGTCGCGGCGATGATGACGACGGTGATCTCGGTGGCAGCGGTACTGTTTCTTCCGCTCAGAAGCTCGCTTTTTTCACCAGTTCATATTTATTTTATAATTTAATTTTTTGCCTCTTTTTTGTGTATCCAGAATTCCACAGCGCCGCTTCTGCTTGAAGAAACCTTTTCGAGTTGCTATTTCAGCCAGCATCTCCGAGAGAATTAGTTAATTTTTTGTTATTTTAGTTAATAAAATGACAATTTGTTTTAAGGATTTTTTGCCATGGGCCCAAGTATAAGAGTACTTTTACAATAGACCCTAAGTGAAAAACAGTTTTATGAAAACCCCTTTTGACCCCATAGGGACAAAAATACCTCTATTTACAATTTAAATCAAATTACAAATCATGCCATTTTTTTCCCACGTTTTCTCCCTCTCTCCCATGGTTCCATCGCTTCTCACATTTGGCCACCGCCGATCAAGCTGCAAATTCTATTCCTGACAACTATGAAGTGGCTATCCGAATCACACAATACTTGCTGGTGAGAATCGAACCTAGTAGAAGAGGCACGAACAAGCTAGGAGAAAATGAGAAAGGATCTTAATCTACCTTTTATTATGCTATCACCAGATCTGGTTTCCAGATTTGCAACGAATCATCTTCTCCTTCCCCCCTCCACTCGATCTACCTTCTCTATCCCGCCATTGACAACGATGGTGAAGGTGCACAATTTACTGTTGTGTGATTTATAAAATTTACACAGCCAATAGTAACAATTTACTGTTGGGTGTGCTTTGAAAAATTTACACAAAGGTGCTTTGAAAAATTACACAGACAATAGTAACAGCTTACTCTTGTCTGTGCTTTGAAAAAATTACACAGACAATAGTACCAATTTACTCTTGTGTGCTTTGAAAAAAATACACAGACAATAGTACTAGTTTGCTGTTGTGTGCTTTAGAAAAATTATATACCACAAAATAACAACACAACCCTTTTCCCTTCAAACCCACTATCAAATCCCAAAAAAAAAAAAAAAAAAAAAAGAGGATTTGGTTTCTCCATCTTGTCATCGGCGACTCACCACCAGCCCCGCCGCCTCCCCACATCATCGGTGAAATTTTTTCCATCTGTTAACAAAACCATATCTGATTTTCCCATCCCCGTCATCGGCTCAGAAACGTTGGCGACTCACCACCAGCCCCCGTCGTCGTTTGAGCCCTCTACAATCGCATGCCCTTCGCTTCCCCATTTTAGCCGCCGTTGATGGAGCCCCCTCTCTCTCTGCCGTCGGCCCTCTTACTTGACTTGTGGCTGAAGTGGAGCCCCAAGCCATTGAGTCACACTGCCATCGGCCCTCGACCACCGGAGACGATCGCCCATGAGATGATCTCGTTTTTCCATTGAGCCTCAACCATAGAGCCCCCTCTCTCTCTCTCTTCTCTCTCTCTCTCTTTCTTTCCCTCCCCTCCTCACTTCCTCCCATAAATAACATCAGTTGTAATGTAAATATAAAAGGGTAAAACGGGTATTTTCAAAAAAATATTTCCTTTTACTTAAAAAATCTTTTAAAAAAGGGGTTTTGAAATTAAAAAAATCTTATGGTGGGTTTTTTGTTGAAAGCAATCCCCTAATAGGGGTTATTGCTAATTTCTCCTTTTTTTTTAATAGTTAGTTAGTTATCTAAGTGAGACTACAATGATGCTAGTTATTTTTTGGATTATTTCAAAAAATTTATTAATGATCTTTTCTTTTTTAATTATTTGGTAGAGAGATAAAGATAGAATGATGCATAGAGAGAAAACAAGAATCACTTTTTTAACTAAAAATAGTTTAACTAGCGAACATTCGCTAGCTAAATGTAGCTAACCAAAATGACAATAGCTAAAATAGCTAGCTAGTTGTATAGTTAGCCCTTTCGAGAAAGAAAAAAGTGATTTGGTTAGGTAAAATAGCTAAAAGAGTTGAATAGCTAGCCCTTTAGAGATACTCTGAGCATCTCCAAGGGTATTAGCTATTTTTTTGCTACTTTAGCTAGCAAAATGACATTTTTTAAAATAGCTAACTATCCAAGTGAGTACTCCAAGAGGTATTATTATTTTTTAGTTATTTCAAATTTTTATTAATAATCTTTCTTTTTTTAATCATTTGATGGAGAGATAAAAAGGGAATGATGTATATAGAAATGATAAGTGTCATTTTTTTAACTAAAAATAGTTTAACTAGAGAATGTTGTAACTAGTCGAAATAACAATAGTTAAAATAACTAGTCATATATTTAGCTAACTAAAATAACTAAGGGGGTTGGATAACTAGTCTCATTAGAGATGCTCTTAGGACACTCTTAATATTAATAAAAATAATAAAACAAAAACAAATAAAACTCCTGGCCCTCCTCTCTTTCTATCCTTTTTCTTCTTCTATTAATTGAAACAAAATTACATCCTTAGAGGAGTTCTCAAAATTAGGGAAAAGTTCACCTTTCTTCTAATATTATTAGTCTCTCATCCATGATTATCTCTTATTTTTCAAGAACTAAACAACTCTTGAACTAAAACCTTTAGTTTTCGAAAATCAAGAGACTAACTAAAAAGACAGACACAGTTATAATATAATACGACACATCGACACGACAACTCCTAACCTACGATACTACACAACAAGAAGATGCGGTAATAAATAGAAATAATGAGTTATAATCATGGCATTCAACCCATTAAGATTTTTTAAAAAAAATAGGGTAAAGATCATTTTAGTATCCTGAATTTTTTCATATATCCTAATGTAGTATCTAGATTATTTTTCTCCCAATTTCATAACTAAATTTTATTATCGTGTCCAAATGTGGTCCCAACTTCAAATGCTGTCTAAATACTTAACAGATATATCACGTGTCGTAACTGTAAGTGTCACGACCCAAATTAATTAAGCCGTAATCAATAATAATAAAACAAGCTTTTTCTTTGATAATCTTTTGATAAAACATGGATGACACGTGTTAAAACCTCAACCATTTTAAAAATTTTCGGCATGACTCATCCGTAGATAGGATATACCATCGTGAAAACCTGTTATAAAAAATCCATACATAAAAATTTCCTGTCATCCATGGAAATGGTATCATCACATGCGTCGTATTCTACATACACACAACCATAAGTAACTAAGATTACAACTCTGATTAAATTTACATTTACACTTCTGATTCAATTACATTAATAATTAACATAAGGGAATTTCCATTTAAGAACATCTTCCGCCCAAGATAGCCAAACCAATCCCCGGATTATCTGAAAAACATTTAAAAATAATAAGCGTGAGTCCGACGACTCAGTAGATACAATTTGACATAGTAAACTAAAGCAATGATATAAATAAAACCCATTATATCATTTAAAGCAAAATATACTGACCAAGTATATTACAAATCGCAAAATAAGTTATAACCCATAACTTAAAATAAATAATTCATAATGCCCAATGCATGTGACTCATGTCCAATTTACATTAATTCCATTAATTACCGACCACTCCCGCAGGAGTCTTCGCGCGAAAATGAAGGATTTAAACCCAACCTCCAAGAGGACAACACAAGGGTTCCTACCTGGAACCGGAAAGTAGCCTCTGATTCGGGAACACAAGGGTTCCTACCTCGAACTTGAAAGTACCCCAGGACCAAAGGAATGGAAAACACCGCAAAGTCCCATTAACTGCAAGTAGTTCAATTCCAATGACCCCTTTTTATGCAATACTTTTACCCAGTATTCATTAAGTCCATTTAATGCATGATTATGCCCAACATGCAGTGCAATAAACCATAAAATGATTTCATAACCAAAATCATCTTCAAAGTATGCTATATAAGCCATAATCAAATAACATCATAATTATACCCAAAATTGTAATAGACAACATAAATTTCTCATTATGATTATAACCTTGAAATCATAATCGAAAACCTCAAATAAACAGGGAAAGTAACCTGTAAAATCACTACATCTATATTCCATAGGATGTATACAATTAGCCAAAATTATTGATAAACATAATTCCAATTTATGTTGTCAAATACCCAAAGTTCTCCTTCAAGATTTATTCCATAAATCATTTATATACATATTCTAGGCCCAAGAATACCAAATAACATGATACTATATACCATATTATCATTTCAATAGTTTAAACCTATGTAAATTGCACCTACCTCAACCGAATGTGTAGAAAAATGTAACCTTTGAGGTTATGGGTATGAAGTCCAAGCCCTAAGATGCAAATGCACACTCCCAATCCAAGCCCTAGCTCCCAAATGCCATGGATGATGTTGGTGACGGAGGTCCCAACTCCAAATCACCACCAAAACTCCCCAATATGCATGAATAAACCCATAAATATAAGAATGAGATGATAAACCAAAAGAAATTACAAACCCTAACTCTAAAATATGAGAAAATACCTCTAGAATGCAAAAGGAGTTGGTGAGGATGACAATCCAGGCCAACACCCACGAAATCCAAGCTAAAATCACCGTAAGCAAGCTCCAAGCTCCACCAAGAGGTTGGAGAATATGAATCCAACCATAATAATGCATTCCCAAGCATCAAAGAGAGAGAAAAACCCAAATCCACCACCATACACGCAGTAGATCGGGCTAAAATACGCTAGATCCGAGCTTGCCGGCGTCGGATCGAGGTCGCCGTGCTCCGGCGAGACGCCGTCGAGCCTCCGCCCCCTCTTCTCCTTCTCTCCCTCTCTTCTCTCTCTCTCTCCATGCCCAAAAAGACCAGATTTTGGTCTAAAATCGTGGGGGATGGGTTTTTATAAGGGGTGAGGGGCACATGCGTCATTTTACGCAAAAAAATTTGCAAAATCCGCGATGCACGATCGATCGTGCCCTCAGGCCACGATCGATCGTGAAAAACAGAAGCAAAATCATGTTTCTGGGACACCCACGATCGATCGTCCCCAAGGCACGATCGATCGTGGCCCTTGCTGAAAATGCCCAGTAACTCAGGCAAATGTGTATAAACCCACACAGTACACATCCCTGCCTTATTTTCATTAAAAACATTTAAGTGGAGAAGATTACTTTAAGTTATTTAATGAAAATAAGCAAATAACCCCCCATTTGAATCCAAATAAAATATCAAAAAAATCAAATACCCAATATATCAAAATCTCATTTTCAAGTTTTAGTACAAAATCCGTCGCCCGACAGATTCTCCTAAAACAAACATGCGTGGAACCCAATCCATACATGCTAATAAAATCCCATAAAATCACCAATGTCTTATAATATTATAAACTCCCATTACCACAAAAAATTATCCTTTAAAACGAAGATTTACGAAAATTCACTTTTTCCCAACACTTAGCCAAATTTCAGCAACTTAAACCCTTAAGTTGGAAATAAGGCTAAACGCACCCGAAAGATACTTAATGCACCAACACAAGCATCAAAACACATCCAACATCATAATATCATACACATGTATTACCCATGCATGTAATCATCTGACAAATCAAGGGATTAACTACGTTAACCATAGATTAAACCCTTAATACCCTATTTAAAAATTACGGATATTACAGTAAATGACACGTGGCATCTCATTCGGAGCCTACATGTCAAAGATAGTTAAAACATAATAGTTAAATAAACACTTTTAGCCTATACTTTTTATTTAGTTTCCAATTTAGTAACTAAACTATTAAAAAAATATAAAAAATCTAATTTGATACCCAAAATATATTGAATTGTACCAATTTAATCCAAGCATAAGTTTTAGCAAAACTAATCTTTTTAAATTGACTTTTTTTATTAAATTTTTTTTTTTTGATTTTCTTTTATAAAAAAACTACTATAATGGACAATGGACATTTACATTATATGTTGCTTTTTTAGTCCTAAGTTCATGTCTTTTAATTATAGGTTTTCATGTACATGTCCATCGTCCATTATAGTAGATTTTTTTATTAAAAAAATCAATTTTTAAAATTTTAAAAAAAAATCAATTTTTGAATATCAATTTTGCTAAAATTTATGCTTAGACCAAATTGGTACAATACAATATAGTTTGAATATCAAATTACTCCCTCCATCCCACAAAAATAGGCTAAGTTTGACATACACGCAATTTAAGAAAATTCATCATTATCTTGACTTTTCATTTATTAAACTCGATATTTCCAAAAATATCATCTCTTACATAGTTACATGGTATTGGGTTTTGTGTTGAGAGTAATCATTGAAATAATAAAAGGTAATATAGGAAAGTTAAAAAAATTGTGGTTTGACTTTTCAAAATGGACAAACATTTTAAGACACAAAAAGTAGCAAAAATTGCATATCTTTGTGGGATAGAAGGAGTAGAATTTTTTTTTAGTTTTGGTACTAAATGAAAAATATAGAACACTAAAAGTGTTTATTTAACTATTATGTTTTAATCACCCTTGACTCGTAGGCTCCACGTGGGATGCCACGTGTCACTCACGTGATTGCACGTGACATATCCATGAAGTATTTGGACAGTGTTTGAGGTTAGGACCACATTTGGGCAAGGCAATGAAATTTAGGTATCAAATTGGGAGAAAAATGGTACTACATTGAGATTTTTGAAAAAGTTCAAGATATTAAAATAATCTTTTCCCAAAAAAGTAAAAATAATAATGGCTTTCAACTTTAAGAATAGTTCCATTTTTCATTAAAAATAATAATAATAAAATTAAACCATCAAGAATAGACTACTGGTGAGAGAGGTGGAATAAAAGGTAAGAGTATGGTATGTTAGGAGTTTGAACCCCTCCCATTGTATCCAAATTATAATAATAATAATAAAAGAAGTCATTGCCATGTTAAAAGCATGTCCCAAGTGTGTTGGGCGTGCAAATGAATTTTTGTGGTGGAAATATCCATCTCTTATTGTTTGGTACGATGTATTTCAATAATGTTGTTGAATGTGAAAGAATCTTTTCACTTGTTTGGCAAGACAAGTCTTGAAGAGGCTTATAGCCCTAAAATGACACTGTTACCCTTATAGAAGGTGTGGCATTATAAATCTATTAAAGTGCTTTTGCTATAATTTTATTAAACTAGGTAAGTTAATTAAATAATAATAAAAAATGCTTAAAAGGAAGATCATACCATTAACCATAAGCCAACTATTTTGTTCAAAATGACCGTAGTTTAGAGTTGTCTTTCTACCACCAAAAATAAAAAATAAAAAAGAAATAAAAAATGTTTAATAGAATAACATGGCATCTATAAACTAATAAGCTCTTTAGTAATCCCTTCACAAATGACTCTCATCTCACTATAATCCATTGTTACACATATTCGACTCATCACCCATCTTTAGCAGGCAAGTAATCTTTATTGTCTTCATATGCTTGAAATTCTATATCAATAATGATCTCAATCCTTAAAAATTTATGTAGAGCCATCAATGGACCAATAATGGATGTTTGCTTGCTGATGTTATAATTAGGTATGGAATCCAAGATTGCCCACCTTGCCTTCCACACACAAAAATGTGCGCTCTATCACACTTCATAAGAATGAATGAACTTTGTTAAATATTTCCTTATAACCGCGAGGTTGACTACGAACTCAAAATTTGGGAAGGTGGTATCTTTCTCCCTTATATAGGGCTAAGAGATCTTTTATATTGGGATAGCCAACATCAACAAAATAGTATTTATCTGCAATTAATCTCATAAGTCATTGTTATTCATAAAAAAAACATATATAAATATAAACCCGATACAAAATGATACGGACCACCATGAGGTTAAAGGACTACTTGCATATAAGATACTAGTTGTTAATTTG
This sequence comes from Liquidambar formosana, assembly GCA_039720395.1. NCBI lineage: Eukaryota > Viridiplantae > Streptophyta > Magnoliopsida > Saxifragales > Altingiaceae > Liquidambar > Liquidambar formosana. Next base: position 11,216,674 of record CM077828.1, on the reverse strand, counting down.
TACAATTGCGTAGGAAAACAGTAAAATAATAATTGGAAAGAAAAAAAAAATACATAAGGTCATGCAAAAAAAATAAAAATAAAAAATAAAAATGTAATCGTTGTTTCTAGTGCTTATATAATAAAAATAGGGAGTTATTATTAAATGAAGATTGGTTGTTTATAGTGTCTTTTCACAGGAATAGAATATATGCCATACTATGATCAACATTAGAATGTTGGGAGACTGTGATCAACATGTAGGGCATACCGTGATCAAAATTCTATATGTACAAAATTGGGTTTCACCCTACGATTGATTTCGAGCTTAAAGTTTTGCCACTAATTGATTGTATTTACAGTCAAGGATGTGGGTACAAAAATCAATAAACTACTAACCTTGCGACTAATAATTATAACATGCCTCTCCCAACATCAGACAATTAAGAACAGTCAGTACTGTGCAATGTAAAAGGTAAATGCACTTCAAGTCTTCCAACAAATAATTCTCAATGAGAAATAAAAAACAAATACCTTCTTGAACATGACAATGTAGAAGATATTTATGTGGTAAAGATTTATGTGCAAGCATAATAACTTCAACAAAAGACACTTTTTGTATGAGGTTTTAAAAAAAAAAAAAATTGCTTTATTGAAATTGAGTTAATTGGGAGATGATTGCAGTCAAAAAGCAATCCGAGCAAAGAACATGATAATAGAAAGCAATGAACATGATAACAATGTTTTACTGAAGAAAAATCCCCAAAAAGATTTATTGATTGGTCTAATGAACATGATAACAGCAAGCAAGCCCAGAAAGAATTACAATAGAAATGTATATTTACCCTAATCAATTTGAATATAGAGAAACGCTAACCCCACATTTTCTCCTTCTCTTTAGTTTCCTTTATTTTGAATATATACCCAATCTCTAATCCTAGAAAATCATAAAAAAGAAAATCCTAGAAAATGGTAGAGAACACATAACAAGAGATTGAGTGAGAGGAGTTTTATATGGTAAAAGCCATCGGAAAGCCATTGATCCTCGAAGCTTTCAAGTTTTTACGAATAGATCCACTACCATAAATAATAAAAAAATAAAAATAAAAAAAGCATTCATTTGCAAGTAGTCAAATCCTTCGCTAGGCAAGGCAAAACCATCACAAAGTGTGCATTGCGACAGATAAAGATGTGTCGCAAGCCCGTTGCAATTGCATGCGTCATAAACACCTTTATGACGGATAAGTAACCATCACAATCCACTCGTGATGGATATAATCTGTCCCTCACTATTTCAGTCCCAAATAAAGAAATTGTTGCAACGGTTTTGATCCGTCCCAAGGTCTTTTGAAGTAAAACATATAATAAATTTAAAAAAGCTTGTGACGGATTTATCAGTCCCTAACTTTTTCAAATTAAAAAGCAAAATAAACTAAAAAAATACCTTGCGACGAACTTATCCGTCTCTAGAATTCTTTATTAACAATTAAAAAAAAATTAAAAAATACCTTACAACAGAGGAGGCTGAGACGTTGATGGCAGGCTAAGTAATTGATGGCGAGGCTGAGTCGTTGGTGAGTCGACGGCGAGGCTAAGTTGAGAGAGAGACAGACCTTACTGCTTCGAAACTTTTTCCCTAATGTGGGTATAATTGTGAGGTGAGAGAGGGGTATGGAGGAAGAGTTGAAATTTTTAGTGAGAGAGTCTAAAGCAAGAGAGAGCAAAGGAAAAAAGGAAAACTGGGAAAAACCCTAGGGATGAATTAAGGGTTGCAAGAAATGAGGCCTAGCGTCAGATATTTCGGTTACAAAGTTTTGCCATGGTAAATTTCTCACGATCCGTGGGGCACCACTAGGGAAGAAAAACAGTAGAGATGTATTTTATCTGTCGCAACTGATGCATATTTGTGACCTTTACCAGTCCTGTTTCTTAAATTGGTGCCACTTGCCCTCCCCTCCCCCCCCCCTTTTTTTTTTGTGTAGTGATCCAACAACTTATCATATTTTCAAATTTTACTATGCCTCCATTTCACCACTAACGATTTTGCCTACATAATTAAGAGATTGCATATATGAATCACATATAAATAATATATATATACACATCAATTGAAAACCATATAACATTTGTGGTGAGTAGTTGATAAATACTTGTATAAGCTCCTTCCACACTTCATTCTCAACCTCTTGTCTCTAGATTCCATGCAAATCCATGCTTGCCCTTGAAAAGTTCATAACACACATTCAAGTCTCCTTTGAGTTTTTATATGAAATTTTATATTATCCTTCTCAAATGGGAATTGTAATTTTTCAGCAAGTACTTGCACAACATTAGTATAGGCGGTTGTTGTGAATGCCCCATCAAGCCTATTTACTTTCATTTGTTCCTCCAAGAGGGCATCAAGTAAGACTTCACCCCAATGTGTTGTCTATTTCGCATAATTTTCCCTATCATCGAAACTCCCTTTTTTCTTTGCTTTCAAGCAGCACTTAACCAAAAATATTTTTTTCAATCAATATGAGTTTTGTACACGGACAATTATCACATGCAACTATGCAAGATAGTAAGAAATAAAGCATTAGTTACTGCAAACAAAAGATGCAAAAAGTAACACATTACATTGAACATGACATGCATTCTAACAACATAATATGTGAATGACACAAAACCTATTCTTACAGAGAAAAAAATCTCATGGCCCATTAGAAACATAATCATCCTGAATTATAGCTGCTTTAGTATCCCTAATAGTTGCTCCTTGCCTAGCACTATCACTATCATTATTCATACAATACTCCTCTTTATGCATATGTCACTGTTCATTATCTCTCGATCACCATTAGCTCATCCCCCGCATCATTCTCATCTATGTTCATAATGCATTTGATGGCATAACAATGAGTTTCCTTCCCCTGAGGCAATGCTCCTATAGAAGCACAACCTGAAAGAAGTGACACAAGTGTAACAGCATTCGCCTCTGACCTAGTAAGCTGCATTTGCCGAAACACATCCAGCGCTTCATACCCACATCCCCTCTGAGCATACCCCGCAATCACAGCACTCCAAATCACCACATTCAACTCAATCTTCTTCGCCCGCATTTTCTAAAGCAAAGTAAGAGCATCCTCGAATAACCATGAACTTGCTTACCGCGCTACGATGCCCCAACAGAAGCACAAGCAGGAAGGACATTAATAAGGCTAACAACATCCGGGTGTAGCCTAACATCATTTGTCATTCGCTTAGACATCTCCAACGCCATCCTCGAATCACCACTCTGCACATAAGCTGCAACAATCGAATTCCATGAAACCACATCACCTATCCTTCTCTCAGATAATTCTTCAAACATCTGTCTTGCATCGTCCAACGCACCGCAGCGCCCGTACATTGCCACTACAACATTGCAAACAAACACATTCGACTCGAACCCATCTGCACATACAACAGCATAAACCGAAGCCCCACGACGGAACGAGGGAAGCTCACCGCACGCCTTGAGAATGAACGGGAAGGTATAGTGGTCAGGTCTCCATTCGAGTCTCTGCATCCGGCGGTAGAGACTAAGCACGTCAGTTAAGGAACCCGAGACGGATGGCACGGCGTATTAACGCAGTTCCACCAGAACACGGTGGGCAAGGATGGAAGGGAGGCGTTCGAGCACAGTAAGGGCGTACGACGAAGAGTCGCAGGCTACGTACATGCCGACTACATAGGTGGCCAAATGTACAAGGCCTTGCACAGGAATTTGTTGGTGGATGCGCTTGGCTTCGATTAAAGATTTGCATTGTTTCAAGAGAGTAGAAGTGAGAGGGATTGTTGTTGGTGTAGTGGAGAAGAAGAAGTTGGTGGTGAAGGGGTTCAGTAGAAGTGGATGTTTGGGTTTTAGATGAACTAAGGAAAGGAGCATACTATTACTACAGCAACGGCAGCAGGAGATTTGAAATTACGAATCATTACGTAGGAATTTGTAAGAACCAGAGGGGCGTGCACCCTCATCGCATCTCTTCTGTTTTTTTTTTTTTTTGTTTTTTTTTTCCTCCCTTAATTTTAGTTGAAAAATGACCGAAATGTTAAGGAATAAACCCAAACTTAATTAGTTTGCAGGTCTTTATCTATATATATCTTTATACTTTCATTTATGAAAATATTCTTAGTTTTTGCTTTAAAATCATATATGCAACATTGTCCCTAAGATACAATCATTTTATAACAAACCATGATAAGTTACGTAAAGATATACTGTTGGGGAGCATTGCCCTTTAAAAATCCACAGTTAATTTGCATACCTTTTTTTCATTCCCCCAAAAAAAAAAAAAAAAAAGAAAAAAAAAAGATTACAATAAAAAATTCATAAATTAGATATTGATTTCACAAAATAAAGATAAAAGTCAAAAGATTTTAAATATATTCAAAAGGACGTTTTCCATGTTCTCACTGATACTCTAATTAAAAAACAGAAAATGAAAACATAGGAAGCCTTTTTAATTTAATAGAAGACGGAGAAAGCCTATAATTTATAGCAGCCCATGGCCTATCACTCTGTCTGTTTGTATTTTCTCTCACACACTAGAAAACTGGTTCCCCAAAGGTGGTTTTGCAATCTGTAGTTTTTGTCGACGTTGACGTCTGTCCATTGTTGACAACTGGCGAGCTTTCTCTCTCAGGAAAATAGGCATGATGGACTTCCAGAATGGGTTTGTGATCTTGTTGATGGGTCTAATTGGTAATGGTTAGAAGTATGACGTGTTTTCTGAGTTTAATGGGTTTGTGATCAGCTGGTTGATGGGGGTTTTGGGTGGTGGAAGAATGTCGGTGATGGGCTGGTTCCTTTAGCTGAAGACTGCTGGTGTTGTGTTGCCAAAATGGTAGCTTCAATAAGTGGGGAAAACTCCAGTCCAAAGAAAGGTGAAATAAGTGAAAAAAAATACAAGAAAGAGGCCAAATCCGAACCACAATTAATATTACTGTACTGACTTTACAGTTTACATTGTCTAATACGTGATTCTTTCTCTCTCTTGGGTATATGGTTATGAAGTGTTTTGGGATGTGGCGAATATCAATGTGCAATCTCAGCAAAATAAAATAAAAAATAAAAAAGAAGAAAAGAAGAAAAAAACGTCAAGTTGCTAATTTCTTGTTCTTGATCTTTGATTATTTGCAAGGATTAAATCGATGATGGATCTGTTTTTTTTTTTTTCAAAAATTGACAAAATATTAGGAGAAAATAGCTTTACCAAAACATGTTTTCAATAATTTTATTTTTTGAAAATGGTTTTCATTTTCATAAACCAAATACATTTTCTGAATTATGAAAGTTGAAAATAAATATCGTTTTTAGAAAATTTTCACTGAAAATAAAAAATTGAAAATATTTTCACAAACTAAACAGGCCCCTAGAGTACTGTGTTCTTTTTTTCTTTTTTTTTTTAATGAAGAAACCCTTAAAGGAGTAAAACAAAAGTAGAACTCAAAACCTCCACTTGGTGCTACAAGTACTGATTGAACTCATCAAGCTCTTAGATTTCTGCAAAATGAGTACCTTGGACAAAATAACAGCATATGTAGAAGAATTGCACTAACCTTTTTGTACAGAAGAAATGTTCCTACAGGCTGTGTAAGTTGGACAATATTGTCTTGGGTATGTATTACACTTTCTTTAGTTGGTCTTATGCAAGAGAAGAGGGGAGGACTTATACATTAACGAATCTGCCCGATTTCTACCATTTCAAATGCTCTCTTCACCAACAATAGTACAATACTACTACTCTCAATGAGCACTTGTTGATACTTTAAACAATCAAACTACTCAAGCTCGCTCAGTAGGACACTCCATCCAGAAAAACAAGCCAAGCTCCAAACCTCAAACTTAAATTTAAAAGTCATTAATTTATTAAGTCAAGCCTGAACTACCTCCTACTCGGCGACAGCCCTAGTCGAGACAGTTCAATCAATACACCCACTATCCCAACCAAATTGAAACAGACATTTAAAATTAAAAAATAAAAATAAATAAACACTGAAAAATGAAGCGCAGAGAGAGAGAGAGAGAGATCAAACTGTAGTCTTGCTTTTTAAACTTAGAAACGGCTTACTAATAAATTCACAACACAACATCACCATAAGCAAATATGAAATATCTAAATGGAGTTAAACAAGCAAAGTCAACAAAACAGAAAACTATGACAAATGATCAAACCCAACTCTCTTATTCATTCAACCATGTTCCTGCACACTCTCAAATCAATCTCCAGAATCTGGGCCATAGAATAATCTCAATTTCACTCTAATGTTTTCCTTTTTTCTTTTCTCCTTTCTAAATGGTGGAGCTATTGTGTCGTATTTTACAGTTCAAAAGATTTTAAAAAATGCTGATGGTATAAATGCTCACATAAAGTCATAGTCATCAAGTGCGTCATAGGCAACAGCAACGTCATCATCCGGTTTACCAACATGAATAGATTTCTTCTTAGTAGCTGGAGACAAAGGCAAAGAGTAAGACAGTAATGAGCCACTGATATATTAGGGAAAAAAAATTTCCTAACCTTTAGCAATATACTCGAATGAAAAAATGATACGCAAAGAACCAATTAAATGGATGGGCCTACAATAAGTATCAACCAAACCAGATGACCATAAACACGTGGTACTGTAACTTCTGCACCATCTGAAATGAAAATGGAAGCCAAAGCGGCAAACCAAAAATTTGCTCATGATCATCTGATTTGGCAGTCTTGGACTACCACAAAATCCAAGATATAAAGTAATAAAATGCAATCTCAGCACCCTGCATGTGCTGATGAATCAGATGCCCATCAGGCAAGTCCAAAAATACATACCTGTTTTCTTTTTACCAGCATTGGCTTCTTTCTCTGCTCTGAGCTTCTCATTTGCAATTGCTGTGATCGAGGAGGCAACTTCTTTCGCATCAGCTGCTTTTAGAGCTGTCATTGAGAGCCTCATTACTGCCTTAAGCAGGCCAATGTAATGGAAGCTTTTCTGAAATAGAAGTATCACTGATTCATAAAACTTTCTATCGCATTGATCATTCAATAGGATGGATATTTAACAACGCATAAATCATGATACCTCATATGGACGGAGTTTATGAGAAATGAGCTCTGCATATTCCAAGAAGTCACTTTCAGATTTAGGAATGAAATTGTCAAGAGTTTTCTCTTCGCCTCCCTTAGCAAACAGTTCTGTAGTGAACTGATAATCGGCTTCTTCCACAAGCCTGTGATGAAAAGAAATACAACCATTTGAGTGCTTGCGCATTTTGGCCCCAGCCAAAGTGCCCATTAAGAAGGTACTTCATTTTCCACTACTGAATGAAAATGAAGTAGTGGAAAAAAAAAAAAAAGAAGGTAATTCATTTTCATATTGATAGACACCCAATGAAAAGAGGGAAAATGGCAAATTCAAAAGCACTATTAAAGGGTTTTTCTGTTTCGAAAGTGAAATAACCACCCCACAAAAAATGCCTAGGTATACTTCTCGGAATAGCAGTAAAAAATGCCTAGGTAACCTAGGCAGTAGCTTAATAGCTTATAGGCCACCAAAATGACAAAGGCAATAGGGCCCATGTAATGTCAGATATAACATTTCATACAGCGTGATTTAGGGATGGCAACATGACAAGTTTGGGAAGGGGAACCCCATCCCAAACCCACAGTAGAGGAAAATCCCTCCCAAATTCATCACAACCCCATGCATCGAAGTGGTCTACTGAGGCCAAGCAGGCACACTGATGAGACCAAGAGTGTGGTTCATGTGTTCCTGCATTATACTAATGATCAAACTTACTTCAAATGCTCCTAGGTAGAAAGTAAGATCAGGTATGCAAAGCATCAAGGGAGCGCTACAGCTAGGCGCCCAATTGCCCAAACTATGATTAGTAGCAACCTAGGCATTTGACTGCAACCAGGTGCACACACAAGCGAGAATTTAAATGCTACTTCTGTTCTGAAAATCAGCAATATTTATAGACTCCATAAAAAACAACAATGCAGAAGAAACTAGAAGCAAGAGATATGTACCTAATCTTATAAGGATTTCACTGACTAGAGTATCAAGTACGGAATTTTGCAATAGCAATTAGACCAACAAATTTACGATAATGCAATCCAGGCCACAACTCTAACATTCCCCCCCACTCCCTACACCACCACCTAACTAACCAGAGCTAACATCATGCCAAAACCAAAAAATGGGAATCACCTTTGTTGGCGAAGCTTCTCTGCTACAGGATTCAGTGGCACTTCCTCTGCTACTGCCACAGTTTTTCCCTTTTTCCCACTATCCTTTGCCTCAACTTTATTGGAAACCTTTTCAGCCAGTGGTTCTGGTGCATGTGCCTGATCATATCAATGAAGTAATTAGACAATGATGCTCTGAGATGGGTATTTACAGGGCAGGATTAATTACAATAAACATGCATTATATCTATATTTTCCCCAAGCAGGAAAGCAATGTTAAAAACATGTAACACTCAGGGCTTTAAAGCTTTTGCTTCTTATGTTATACTTTGAAATAATTGTCCATTTATTTTAAAGGAAAGACTTAGAAACCAAGTGTGCAATCCTCGGAAACAAGCATTTAAGGGACTACGAGGAAATGAGCCCTAAGGATTGTAGGAAGTTGAAACCATCTACTAACCTACTATTGAATAATCACAGTCACAATTTCTGATAGAATGTAAAGCATAACAAAGAAAACCCAATCCCTGAGAATATGCTATATCATATGCATGCCGCTCATGTATCAGTTAACTGTACATACATAATAAAATCAAACAAAACGTTGGTGCTCATTACAACCATGTCTGTTAAAACAAACCTTTCAGGAGTTTTCTGATGTCCATTTCAGGATTATTCCTGCACTAGTGCTAGATGCATCAGGTAACCATATGCTGACATAATTGTAGACTTGTAGACAAAATCACATCCACCAGTAGGCTTAAATAGGCCAAAAGTACACTATACCCTATGTACAGGATTATCCATGTCATATATGATCCTACCTTCTCTATACCTGCACTCTCCAAAGTCCTGTTCACCCACAATGCAGGATGCAGACCATTATGGCATTACCCAGGAGAGCAACTATGTGCCCAGAACAAGGGATGGCATTGGCTTGAAGTATTGGAGTAACCTGTCCAGGATAGCCCTTTATTGTACAGTTCTCTACTGAAATTCTAATGGTAGGGCTGGATACCTGGATATCTGATTTGTTTCTAACAAATTATACTGGTGCCAGGAGCACGGGATTGGTTTAGTAATGTCATTGGACATCTCAAAGAAATATACCATATTATCTGAGTGAGCTTCATTTGCATAAAATACTACGTAGGAAACAGAGATTCAAGATAGAAAAGAATAAGAAGAGTTCGTGATGGTATTCCGATTTCCACATCCCTGTACCATATTATATATACAGATAAGACACAAGGAATAAACCATAAAAGCAGTCCCAGATTCAAATGATTACGTGGCACTACATGATGATACATTCAAACAATCATTGCATATAATGTCTACCTTGTGATTGTGTATCTGTGGCTGTGTGCGTGCGTGCGTGTGTGCGTGTGTGTGTGGGTGTGTGTGTGTGTGTGGGTGTGTGTGTGTGAGAGAGAGAGAGATAGAGTACTCCACATATACTGTAACGCCCCAAAATTTATATACCATAAACACGTACAATTTTTATGAGCTCTGTACAAATAAATATTTTCAAAATATATTCCTTTTGAAAACACAGAGTATTGCGCAGCCGCGGGTAGCGATGGTTAGCCCAAAACTCATCATCAATATACATTGACCAACCAAATGGATAAAATTACATCAGCTTTAAATAAAAATAAATGTACGCGATAACTTCTCCAAATCTCGACCCCAATTCTATTACGTGCCTCCAATAATGATCACCTGAAAATATATTGGGGCGAGCAAACAACAGCCTAGTAGGAAATCTAATTCCTATACAATAAATAATGTTTCAAATATCACATGCAAGCATTTATATATTCAAAATAATATATAAATCAAATAATACGAACTTCAAATCATCAACCTCAAATATAATCCAACTGTCAATGAAATCAATCATCATAAACCTCAAATATATCACCATCAATAATTATCACCTTGCATAAATCAAATCTTAACATATGCTTCAAAATAATCATCATTCACTGCACAAGAATTAAACCCCCTACCTCAAAAAATGAATGAATAAAATAAATAACCACCATTGTAGACGCATAAATCTGCTCAAAATATAAAATCCATACTCGCATGCGTGATTAGAACTCCCCTAATCCGGCAACTGGACCGTCAGCCCTGTACCTTTCTCGCTTCCTCCCTCTCCCAGCTCGTTACTCTCTTTCTCTCCTCCCTTCTCTATTTATTTCCTACCTTCTTCTCTCTCCTCCTTCATTTCTTCTTTTCTTTCTTCCATCCGTACGTCCTATCTCCTACCATCATCTTCTTTCATTTTTTTTTTTATTCTATTCACACGCCACTTTCTTCCTTTCATTCATTTCTTTTCTTCATTTCTTCTTTCTTTTCTTCTCTTTCTCACACCACTTTTTCTTCTTCTCACCTAATCCATTGATTTTATTTGACTTTTCTATTATTTCCTTCTTTCTTTTCTTTCTTTCTCTCTTTTCTCCTGATCTTCTTTTCTTCTTTCCACACAGAAAACTAATCTTCTTTCTTCCTTTTCTTTTCTTTTTTTATTTTTTTCCCTCTATTCTATTTCTTTCTTCTTTTGTCTTTTTCCTTCCTCCTACATATATCTATATATATATATATATATATATATATATACACATTTAAGTATCTTTTCCATCCAAAGCAATTTAATACAATGTCTCCCAACATCCAACTAACCTCAAAAATATTTAAAATTATCCTCCTGTGTACAATTCCACTGAATATACACGTAAAATAAATTAATAAATATTCAGGGTATTACATATACTCTCTTTTATTTATAGGGTAAATTACATTAACCTCCCATGAGGTTTGACGAAATTTCACCAACCTCTCCTGACATTTAAAAAATGACACTACACCCCCTGAGGTTTGGACAAATGAACACTTAGTACGCTACCATTAGTCAACCTCTAAGGTGTTAAATCTGACTCTGAAATGACATTTTCACCCCCACTTAATGTGAGCTTATATTGAATGTAAAAGAATATCTCTCTCTCTCTCTCTCTCTCTCTCTCTCTCTCTCTCTCTCTCTCTCTCGCTGTCTCTCTTTTGTGTCTTCTGGAACCGCACCTCTCACCCCAAAACACCATCTCACCTCTAACCCACCACCAAATTCTGCAACTCAACACCAATGCCTCCATTTTGGGTTTAGCTCTCCAACAACCCACAAACACACCCATCAGGCCATTTAATCTCTACACCAGACCCATGAACAAGAACAAAACCAACTGCATGAGGAAGACCATAACATGAGCTTCAACGGAGTAGACCACTCAAAGTTTTAGAAGCTCCTTAATGGGCTAGCAGGAACTCATTGCTCCTTCTAATGAGAGTTCCTTGGGGAACAGGCTGGAAAGCCAGCAAGCAAAGAAACGAAGGAATAGCACGTTTGGGATCTAGTTTTTTCTCTATTTTATTTCATGGTATCAGAGCCAACAAGAGAATTAGGGTACTGAAACAATAACCCAAAACCTGTTTGTTTAGAGAATAAAACTGTTACAACCCAAGACTTCAGGAAATAAATGCAGAAGAAGGAAGATGAAGAAGGGACCCACAATGAAGTGGAACTCTTAGAACTCGCGGAAAGTTCAGAGCTTCACCAGATTACGGCAGGAATAGGCATAGTCAACGTGGTTCGTATGGATATCTAGAAAATTGTGACTTTCCAGCATTGATGCTGTCCATTTCATGCTATTGTCGCAGGAGAGAGGAAGAAAGGGTGATTGAGGTGGCAGATGAGCAGATCACACCCCATGAAACTCACTGTAAATTCCTTGTTCTACAAGGAAAAGTCTTATTAGTACTCTATGTAAGGGCTTGTAAGTCTTTCTTATGAGGAGAATAATAGATTATTGAGAATTTACAGCTTCGAAGATTTCTTCGAGGGTGTGATTGCTTCGGAAACCCTAGGTGTGATTGCCTAAATTTGTTTTTCTTCTTCTCTTCTTCTTCTTCTTCTTCTTCTCATCAACTTCTTTATTTTCTGTTCGCTGTATTTTCTTAAAAACCCAGGTGCTGCCAGATATGAATCTATTTAAAAAAAACCCTATTAAAACCCTAAATCCATTCTCTAAAACCCTTCTCACCCAAACCCCAATTGCCCATAAGGCCATAAACCTTCCACATAAAACCCTAAATTTTTTAAATCCCTATTTTAGTGCTGATTTTTTAGCGATCCTACATTAAACTCACCCAACTTTGCAAATGCATATAGTCCCATTATATTAAGTGACGACATTTTTCATTTCGCATGAGTTTTTTCATGAGTTCTTGTCATATTCTCTCTCTCTCCACTATTATGGGTAAGTGGCAAATTCACAGATTGTGAATGGTATGCCTCTCTGATCACGTAAAGTGCATGAACCACGAAGCAAATAAGTTGAAACACAGCCATATGTCGTCTTCTTTCCCAACTATTCAAAAGTTGCAAAAAAAAATTCACCACAATTCTCCTCCCCTTCCTCTTCCTAAGTCCCTTCCCAATTTCCTTCCCAACTCTCTTCCATAGCCATGTACTAGTCTACTAGATATAACCGAAGCTTTAAACCTTTGGTGGCATGCAACAAACACATATATAACAAGTACGTTATATATACACAAACAAACAAATTCTTCATCACTCTTTATTTTTATACATGTACCCAGTAATGATAAGCCCATGGAAGGCTATTTCTCATGCGTTATCTTGCTTCGTGGATTTCACTTCTTTAGTGGTGGGTAATGGGGAGATGATTCGTTTTTGAGAGGATGTATGGAGGAATGATTGTCCTTTTTTCAGTTTGTTTCCTCGTTTGTATAATTTATCGTCTAATCATGGTTCTTCTATTCAGAATATGATGGCCTCATCTTCTGTCCCTCTTTCTTGGGATTTTAAGTTTTTCAGGATTTGAATGATAGGGAGTTTGTTAAGCTGTCCTCTCTTTTATCTTTGCTTGAGGGTGTCATAATTAGATCTTTCATTCCAAACAGAAGGAAGTGTTTTCATCTTTTTTTCTAGTGCTTTTTCTTGCAAATCTTGTTTGGATCTTTTGATTGATGATTCTACTATCCAACCTTTTCTTCCGTCTAAGCTGGTTTGGAAATCAAAAGCACTTCTAAAAATTCAGTTTTTTGTGTGGTCAATTGCCATAAGAGAATTAATACTAATGATTTGCTTCAAAGGAGCACACCTGCTTGTTGTTTCTTACCTTGGTGGTGCATTATGTGTAGGAGGGAGGCAGAATGCGTTGATCATTTATTTTTGCATTGTGTTGCTGCGACTTCTTTGTGGCAGAATCTTTCCCAGATTTGTGCTAGATATTTCTTGATTTGTGTTATTCTATGATGGTTAGATTTTGGAGGTCTTGGTAGGAATAGGAGAGCAATGGTGCTTTGGAGATGTGTTGTCCTTACTATCTTTTGGGTTTTGTGGCTAAAAAGATATGCGAAAATTTTGAAGACAAGTTTGAGGAGGTTGGGTGTTTGTGGGATAGGGTTGGGTTCTTGGCTTCGTTATGGGCTTTAGTTTCCTTTTTTTTTTTTTTTTTTTTTTTTGTGTGTGTTCCTTTGTTTGTTAGTAGTTCTAATTGGACAGCTGTTTGTGGCTTGTAATGTGTTCTATCGAGAAGTTATTTTTTTCTTTCCATTTTCTTGTTTTGTAGGACTTCTCGTCCTCTTTTGTATTGCCTTCTTTCTCTATTAATAAAATTCTTCGTTGTTGATCCCCCCCCCCCCCCCCAACCCAAAAAAAAAAAGTTAGATTGAATCATAAGAACAAAGAAGCAATTATTAGCAAATAATTATAAATCATAAAGTTTGGCACAAATAATTAAACAATAAAACTGAATAATAAATAATAATAAAAAGGAAGGTGCATTCTTCATCAAGAAATAAGACCACATTTCTCACAAGAATGTGCTAACTTTGTAAAATATGCTATAATCGATTAATTCTCATTTGGGCGACTAAATGGGCAATAAAATTCTAGGAAAAACAAAAGCTTACAAGATTATGGCATCCAAACTTAAATTAATACTTCATTCTGGGCATTTTTGCAAAGTACAACTCTTTCCTTAGTTAAACTGTTACCTTTTCCCTCAGCCCTCTTAAAATATTTCCTAGGTCATTCTCATCAAGATTTCTACTATAACTAATGGTTAGAAGTTGTTACCCATGCATCGCGCGGGTTAACAACGCTTGCATGAGTAAATGCCTGAAACTACAACCATTCATCTTTCATAGGACAAAACTAGGAACTAACTCCTCATTTAGGGAGAATCTAAAACACCTCAAAAGTTTCTCCTACATAGATGCTAGGAGTATAGAGTATACTGGTTCACACTACAACAAACACATGCCCCATTGATCCACAAACCATCTTCATTATTATTAGTCGCTTAACCATTGCAGATGACATTGGGTTCAATTTATTATTATAACTTACCAAAATTGACTTGGTTATATAAGTTCATAACATAAGTTACCTGGCCCATATATTTACAACCATGCAGTTCAATTTTGGTATGAAATTGAACTGAATTTTGTTCAAAAGAAAATTCAGTTATGAACAAAACTTATTTTATAAAAAAATTTAATATTTTATATAATGAATAATCTCAAAAATTATATTCTTTGGAAATTAGGAGACTACGACCATAGGTTGAATCAATGACCTATTTTATCCATCCATTGAGCTCATGTTAGATTTATACATGGAAAAGAAATCTAGAAGTGCAACTATTTTTCATATTGGTAGCATCCAAATGAAGATCAACAATCCAAACTACAAAAGTTGAGAAAATTATCTACACGTGTGAAATACAGAGAACCAAGTACATAAAAACGCTAACTATATACGTCCAACAAAGCAGTAGTGTTTCAATGAAGTTGACTACATATACGTGTCTACGATAACTTCCAAACACACCTCAAGATATATAGACACAGAGATATTGGCCAAAATCAAATGAGACATATGGATAGAAAGCCTTTAAGAAGGAAATTCTCATCTGCTTTTTTTTATTTTAAATAATTATTTTAAATGAGCTAAAAGATTTTTTTTTATTTATTTAAAGATTACACCTACAAGAACAACAAGAAGCAAACCCAACGAAACAAAACTACCCCAGATACAGAGCACCAACCCAAAGATACAAACTGAACAGGACACCTCAAATACAGAAACCCAAATATTTTAAATTTCGCATTACTCATTTCTTAATTTGAACGGTTTTGTTAGGGTTTGTGAATGATATCATGGGTTTCTCCTAATTTGTATTGGGATTTTTCAGATCTTTGTATTCTTCTTTGAGATAGAGTAGAAAATACATATATAGACAAAGAGAAAGAATGAGACACTGCTGAGAGTAGAAGTGAAAATCAGAGCGAGAGAGCATACCTGAGAGGAGAGAACAATAAAAGCAAACGCCGGCAAGTTGGAGCGAACATTGATAGCAACAACCAGAGAAAGAAGAACAAGAGGCACCTTGTTGCTTATGTTCATCAGAAGTGAGCTGGAGTCCTCATTTTATAACCATCCAAAGGTGAATTTGTCACATCACGTAATGGTCCATATTTCCTTTCCCTTTTCTGCCCAGTTTTTGTTCAGAAGCAAGTTGGTGGGCGGGAAGGAAGCCCAATTCCTCTATTTTTCCTTCCCTCCCAACCAAACAAAGGATTTGGCATCTTCTCTCCACTTTCCCTTCTTCCCACTTTTCCTCTCTACCAAACTGAGTGTAAACTAAATCCAAGAGATGTAATTCCCAAAGGCAACCCAATCCGGAGTTCCAAATTGTTCCTCTCTAGGTACAAAGGGCCTCTCTAGGCTAACAGGGTGACAAGGAACTTCAAATTCTAGGTTTGTTTTTTGCCACAAAATGATTGCTAAGGCTTTTAAAATTTTCTTTTTCAGAAAAACCAAGAGGAATTTTGGCTGAAAATATATTGGTCAAAGTTCAGGACCATTAGGTTATTATATCTGTAGTGTTAACCATTTTGGTAAAAAGGACGGTCTTAACTTAACATCGGGTGGAAAGGTTTTAAGAAAGAATGAAAGAAACCTCACTTTAATTGACTAAATAAGCAGCTAATCAAAAGGTAGAAGTATTGGTGTAGCGGAAGTAGCAAAAGAAGAGCACTGTCTTCTTGTAAAATAAGAACAAAGAAAATAGAATAAACTCTCTCAAATTTTATTGATCAAAAATTGAATTCTTGCCCATAGGCTACAAACCTATTTATAAAGAACTAATACTTGAACTCTAAGTAAACTAGGAAAAGGAATTCTACTAAACTTAGGAAAGCAAACTAATACTTGAACTCTAAGTAAAACAGGAAAAGGAATTCTACTAAACTTAGGAAAGCAATAAAATAGGAAAGGAATAAATAAAATAAACAAAATAAGAAAATTAAGCAAACTGAGTTAGGAATCTAACTAGATTTGGTCCTTGGGGTGCGACTTGTTTTTTTTTACCTGCAACTTCTTGTTCTACATCAGGCTCCCCCACTTGAAGAAAACTCGTCCTCGAGTTTGACCTCAGGTATTGGAGTCTTCCAGTCCAGCAAATCAAATATTTCGAATATTTTAGCTTCCTCAATTTATTCCCATGTTTGTGATCCAAAAATTGCCCAATCTTGAATATCTTTACATTAGCCTTCAATTTATTAACAAGATTCACCAAGCAAGGATTGCAAATTACATTGAAGTTTTCAACCCCAATGAGATCAAAACTTTGTATCTCAATTATATAATCAATAGGATTTTGCAACATGATCTCATCTTGCAATTTAACAATTTTCCCCCTCATCAAGTCTTCACTTTTAATAGAAGCATTCACAACTTGTTCAAAAACTTCCAACTTATGAATAGTCTAGATCTCCATGAATTTCTTGTGAAATATTTTCTTCAATAAATTTTGGAGTAGGGTCAACACTGTCAGATAAGGGAACTCCTTCATCTGGTTCACAAATATATTCTATCTCTACTTTCATATCAGATTTTGGTT
Organism: Liquidambar formosana; assembly: GCA_039720395.1. Classification (NCBI taxonomy): domain Eukaryota; kingdom Viridiplantae; phylum Streptophyta; class Magnoliopsida; order Saxifragales; family Altingiaceae; genus Liquidambar; species Liquidambar formosana. The sequence goes on along the minus strand of CM077828.1, from coordinate 11,199,502 downwards.
CTACATCCATAACTTTCAAATATGTATTTTCTTTTGGTTTTTGGATGTGAAATTTCTCAGTATAATCTGTCACGCAATAATTTCCATGCCCATAATCTTGATCCATACAAATATCAAATTCTTTATAATCATAAAATGAAAAATTAGATATTAGTAATCTTCTCATTTTGGGCCAATGAACGAATACGAGATTTACCTTGTTGAGTTCTTGCAAGTTGCAATTGATCCCACCACTTTCCAGCATAAAGTCTAAGCTTGTATGTCGTAGCTTTAACCTTTTCTTCATCCGAATCTTCACAAAATCGAAAAACTCCTCCAAATCAAATAACCAAAAATTGTTTTAATATGGAAATCTATTGAGATTAGGAATATCTCTAAATTCCTTAAATTTCCGACGATTGCAACGATAAATAGGTTGATAGTTAGCCCTAAGCACGCATGGATTCCCACAACTAGGTAAGTCCTGATTGTGTTGAGGAATCAACAAACGAGTTACGACTTGTAGGTTAGCCTCCTGCTTCAAAAGAAGCTGCTCCATCATGGCTTTAAACATGTCCCAGGTGACCGCACGTTCCCCTAGATCACCGTCTATGGGGTTGGCTCTGATACCAACTTGGTGTAGCGGAAGTAGCAAAAGAAGAGCACTATCTTCTTGTAAAATAAGAACAAAAAAAATAGAATAAACTCTCTCAAATTTTATTGATCAAAAATTGAATTCTTGCCCGTAAGCTACAAACCTATTTATAAAGAACTAATACTTGAACTCTAAGTAAACTAGGAAAAGGAATTCTACTAAACTTAGGAAAGCAAACTAATACTTGAACTCTAAGTAAACTAGGAAAAGGAATTATACTAAACTTAGGAAAGCAATAAAATAGGAAAGGAATAAATAAAATAAACAAAATAAGAAAATTAAGCAAACCTAGTTAGGAATCTAACTAGATTTGGTCCTAAGCAAATCTAGTTAAGAATCTAACTAGATTTGGTCCTTGGGGTGCGACTTGTTTGTTTTTTGCTGCAACTTCTTGTTCTACATCAAGTATGTTGGACACTTTAAATGTCGCTGGATTGTCTAAAAATTAACACTTTAAATGTCGCTGGATTGTTCACTGGAAGCAATTTGGAGAGATAGCAATTGCTTGTGGTATATAATTACATACATACATGTATATGTGCATTATTTATTTATTAATTTAACAAGGGATAAATTTTACATTATGCTATAAATACAACTCAACTACATGTAAATATAGACAACTACCATATTAAAAGCCTAGAACAAAATGAAAAATGATCATATAACATGGAAATCAATAAAACTGGAAAAAAGGTATATATTGATTTTTACTCTTTACCTCACATTGGAATTTCCGTATGGGAACTTGATTTCTATCTCTCTCACCTTAGTTTTTGACCATTCTCAACATTTATAACCAGTGGGCTTAAACCATATGAAATGCCATTGCTTCTGATAACCATGCCATGAGCTATGGATGATGTACAACTGTACAAGCACACTTTCTAAAAGAATGATGCAATGATACCTACAGAATAGATGAGTGAACCCCCTATACACCTTGAGAGATCATATGACAGCATACTTCGTTAATCGAATTATATAATATATTTAATGGAAAGGCATGACTCGTTAGTAAACCCATGTGCTGTGGAAAAAATGCCTTTTACAATCTATAATGGAACCAAATGCAATCAACACTTAAACAACAAGTCTTCAGTTGATCTTTTAGCTTGATTGAATGTTATACAAGCTTCCCTTGGACTTGTATAATTGAATGTATATTTATAATTGTTATAACCATGATTGCAATGTTGTCTCCATACCTCACTCAACGCAAAGCATCCAATTACTCAGTTGACCATGCAATAATCCAACATCACCAGTAGCCTTTGCAAGAGCAGGATCCATTTTTGAAGTGATGGAACCGACTAGAGTCCCTCAATATGATTTCATTTTCAATGATCATGGAAATGTAGGTAATGGCACTGTGGCAATCACCACAGACACGCAAGTTCTTGGTGATCCGAATGGGCAACCCTGGAGCTGATGTTAAGATGGCATAGGCAAGAGCCAATTTCTCACTATGTTCAAAAAGAAGATCACCTTTCTCCTCATCATCAACATCATGAAGAGCAAAGCTCATCTCTGGAACATAGCCAATTGCCTTGATGCGTTGAATCAAGTCTGCAAGGATCTCATATATTTGTTGGGACTGCGGATGAGACCTGTCCCCCACAAAGAAGGTTGCAGTGCCCTTCTTTCCCTGGACCCAACTGCAACCAGGTCTCTTTTTGATCCCTGTATGTTTCATCAAATATCTTATCCTGGCCACATCTTTCCAACGTCTAGCATTGGCATATATATTTGAGAGTAGCGTATATGATCCATCATTCTCTAATTCCAATTCTAGTAATTGATTTGCAGCATATTCCCCAAGTTCTACATTAGCATGGAGTCTGCAAGCACTAAGCAATGCAACCCACACTATAGGGCTTGGTTCCATGGGCATACCTTTAATGAGTTTCATAGCTTCATCCAAGCGACCAGCACGACCCAAGAGGTCAACCATGCAAGCATAGTGTTCCACCCCGGGAACAACCCCAAACTCCTTTCTCATACCATTAAAGTATTCAATTCCTTGATCAACCATTCCAGAATGGCTGCAAGCATAGAGAACAACAACAAAGGTTACATCATCAGCTACCAGACCAGCTCTCCTCATCCCATCAAAAATCTGGAGAACTTCTTCACCACGACCGTGCATGCCATAGCCTGTCATTAGGGATGTCCAAGATACAGAATTCCTTTGGTACATGTTATCAAATACAATTCGAGCTGCATCAATGTCTCCAGATTTGGAATACATATCTATGAGGCAATTGGCCACAAACAACACTACAGACTCAAAACGATTGCGTAATACATAAGCATGAATTTGTCTACCAAACCTTAGTGCACCCAAACGAGCACAAGCCATCAGAGCACAGGATATCGTAAAAGCATTTGGCAATATAGAGTTATCCTGTTGAAGCATACGGGAAAAAAGTTCCAATGCATCATTGGCTTCTCCATGCTGGGCATATCCACCAATCATGACGGTCCAGGTCACCACATTCCTATCCTTTGGTGCCATTGCGTCAAACATGGTCCGAGCAATTTTGGCTCTTTTGCACTTGGAATACATGTCAATCAGACCATTAATCACCATTAGCTCATCCCCCGCATCATTCTCATCTATGTTCAGAATGCATTTGATGGCATAACAATGAGTTTCCTTCCCCTGAGGCAATGCTACTATAGAAGCACAACCTGAAAGAAGTGACACAAGTGTAACAGCATTTGGGTCTGACCCAGTAAGCTGCATTTGCCGAAACACATCCAGCGCTTCATAGCCACATCCCCTCTGAGCATACCCCGCAATCACAGCACTCCAAGTCACCACATTCAACTCAATCTTCGCCGCCCGCATTTTCTCAAACAAACTAAGAGCATCCCCATATCTACCAATCTGGGAATACCCAGTAACCACAGCATTCCAAGAAACCACATCTTTAACCTTCATTTGCTCAAAGACCTTATTTGCTTCCTCCATCATCCCACACTTGGCATACATGTCCACCACAGCATTACCCACGAACACATCCTCGAACAAGCCACTCCTCACCGCATAACCATGAACCTGCTTACCGCGCCACGATGCCCCAACAGAAGCACAAGCAGGAAGGACATTAACAAGGCTAACAGCGTCCGGGTGTAGTCTAACATCATTTGTCATTCGCTCAAACATCTCCAACGCCATCCTCGAATCACCACTCTGCACATAAGCTGCAACAATCGAATTCCACGAAACCGCATCACCTATCCCTCTCTCAGACAATTCTTCAAACATCTGTCTTGCATCGTCCAACGCACCGCAGCGCCCGTACATCGCCACCACAGCATTGCAAACAAACACATTCGACTCGAACCCATCCGCACATACAACAGCATGAACCGAAGCCCCACGACGGAACGAGGGAAGCTCGCCGCACGCCTTGAGAACGAACGGGAAGGTATAGTGGTCAGGTCTCCATCCGAGTCTCTGCATCCGGCGGTAGAGACTAAGCACGTCGTCAAGGAACCCGAGACGGACGGCACGGCGTATTAACGCGTTCCACCAGAACACGGTGGGCAAGGATGGAGGGAGGCGTTCGAGCACAGTAAGGGCGAACGACGGAGAGTCGCAGGCTACGTACATGCCGACTACATGGGTGGCCAAGTGTACAAGGCCTTGCACGAGAATTTGTTGGTGGATGCGCTTGGCGTCGATTAAAGATTTGCATTGTTTCAAGAGAGTAGAAGTGAGAGGGATTGTTGTCGGTGTAGTGGAGAAGAAGTTGGTGGTGAAGGGGTTCAGTAGAAGTGGATGTTTGGGTTTTAGATGAACTAAGGAAAGGAGCATACTATTACTACGGCAACGGCGGCAGGAGATTTGCAATTATGAATCATTACGCAGGAATTTGTAAGAACCAGAGGCGGTGCACCCACTTCGCATCTCTTCTGTCTTTCTTTTTTTTTTCTTTTTCTTTTTTTCTTTTTTTTTTTTTCCCCCCTTAATTTTAGTTGAAAAATGACCGAAATGGTAACGAATAAACCCAAAATTAATTAGTTTGCAGGACTTTATCTATACTAGATATAGCACACATTTGTTCACTGTGTAAGTCGGTCTGAAATACGTCTTGAATTAGAACCGAATTGGTCCCAAATTCAAATGGGAAAGACCATTTTATTATAATCTAAACTAGATATACCGATCTAATGTTAAATCAATATCTGGTTGTTAATAGTATATTTAACTATTTAGGTTGTTAAAATTAGAATAACATGTTTTAAAAATGTTATGTATTTTAATGTTATATGCATGTTTCATGTTTTAGTTTTGTAATTCATATTCACACTATCCCGTAGTAAGAGATATATTTTGATAAAATAAAAATAAAAATAAAAAGAAATAAAAGAGGCTGAAGTTCCTGTACTACTATGTGTAGTTTTGTTAATGGTATCAAAGCATTTAGGACTTAATAGCTTTTTATTGTAGTCTGCTTGAGTCTGTTTCTTAGCTTATTTATTCTTGTTTATTTGTTAACTGTTTTAATTGTTAGTTAGTTATTTTAATTTATCTATAAACCTTAAAACAGCCTTAAATAGGGTGTACCGAGGCCTTGACTTAATTGAAAGGTAGCCAGTAGAGCTTTTATCCTTTCGTGAGAGTCGGCAACTTTGTAGGAAAACCTAGTCATGGAAGATTTAGGGTGCGTAGGTAAGTTAAAAAATAAAACTAATGATTATAAACATTTAGCACATGTACAAGATAAAGACGCTAATATAGGCAATATTAGCAGAACATTAAACTATGCTGTAAATAATTTATTTGGTATGTTTAGTAAGTTAGTTAATATTGAAAAAAATAAGAAAAAATATATGATAAAGTTAATATATTAGGTGAGATACAGAATATAGACCTAAAGGATGAAACAAAAGGTTTAATCCAAAGTTTAGAAAATACTCTGAAAAACAATTCAGACAATACATTTGTACTAAAAGAAAGTACTTGTGAAGAGATTTCTAGATTATATTTTGGAACAGAGATAATGATGTTTAAAACTGATAAACATCATAAAGACTTTGAAGCAATCAAAGAAATATTAGAATATTGGAAAACCCGATATATTAAAGAAGAAAATTACGATGAACGTAATAAACCTTCTAAAACAGATGCAAGAATTGTATTCAGCCAATGAAGAATTAATGACTGAATATAATTACGACTTAGCTCTTCAACTAGAAAAGTCAAGTGACTCAGATAATGAATCTGAAATATCTTTTATGCCAAACAGTGTAAAAGATGAAAGCTCAAAAGATGAGCCAGAAGGTAGAAAATTTGGCCTGTCATCCAGTAAAAACAACATTGAAAGTATAAGTAGTACTTCGGTTGATGAAGACATAATCATTGACTCTGAAAAAGAAAACAATGATGATGATAATAATGATGACCCTCAAGACTCTAAAAAAAGAAAAGAGATTGATATGGATGAGGAATATAAACCAATTCCTAGAGGTCGTATGACTGATGTTGGATCAACCAAATATAGAGACCCTTATGATAACCCGATGCAAGTTGAAGATTTAAAACCTTTAAAACATGAAGGTTCTACATCAGAACCTGTACCTTCAACAAGCATAAGAACAGATTTAAACAAAATCAATGTTACTTCAGGAGGAGTAAATCTCGACTTAAAAAATGTCGAATTTAAAAATTATGATCAAACATTAAGAGAATGGGCACAATCAATGTCTATTGTCATAAATACATATAAAAGTAGTTAGTCTAAAGAAAGATTTTTAGACTACATCTGTGCAACCCTCCAAGGAGTTTGCTCAAACTTCTTAAGAAGATGGGAAGCCTCTGATGAAGGTAAGCAAGAAAAAGCTGGCTTACTTAATGAATTTAATACATTTGATAAAATTTTAAATGAATCCGCACAAATTCTAAGAAGAGAATTCTGTGGAATTAAATTCGAAGAACATGAAGAAATTCACATCGAATATATGCTAACAAAATGCAGAATATGCAATATATATGAATTTAAATCATTTGCAAAATTTTATCAGGAATATTACCATAAACTTAACCCTCAAAAAACTGAGTTTTGATTGATTCAATTTTCCATAAATTACCCTCACCATGGGATGAACTTTGTAATGATGGATATAAAGAATTGTTGAGTAGTTCTAATGGTAGAAAAGACATGTTAGGAGCAAGAATTCAATATGCTGAAAGAATTATCACTAAACACTGCATAACACAAAAAGCTGTTAAGCAAGTGAAAAATCAACTTAATGATAAATGTTGTAGCAAAGTAATGCGACAATAATGAGAATTTGGTTGTAAAAAATCAACCCTTTATAAGAAAAAGAGAAAATTTAAAAGATATAAATTTATCAAATGGAAAGGTAAAAAACCTAATCCTAAGAGAAAATATGTTAGAAAAAGAAACAATAATAGAAATACTACGTTCAGAAGAAAATCTAAATGTAAATGTTATATCTGTAATGAAGAAGGTCACATAGCACTACAATGTCCTATGAAAGGGAAAAAGTGGTAGACAAATGATAAAATTTTTAGAGGAAAAACAATTATAAATTTTAGTTGGAGAAGAACTCTCTGACAATGATTCCATAATCTATGAGGTTCAATCAGAATCTGAAAGTGAAAGTAAAGATGAATTAGACATGATATTCATGATGTCTGAAAGAAATGAAAATAAAGAAATATTTGAAGCAATTCCAAACGAGGAATTACAACTTATAAAATTAGGTGATGTCATAGGTAAAGAAGCATCTATAGACGAATCTAATTTTGAGAAATTTGATAAAATTAAAGAAGTTAAAAAAGAAGAACTTTATCAAATCTCAAATTTTAATTTATGGCAAACAAGACTATTTGAGCAATTTAGTGGAAGTACATTTGCTAAAGCTACTGAGGATGAAATGGTGGAAATACCACTATTTGATCAAAATAAAATTAAAAGATTTAAACAAAAACATCCAAAGATTCGATATATTCATATCGGAATAATTCAAATAGAAATCACAGCTCTATTTAGAGTAGGATTAGACACTCCTATTTTAATAGTAGTCTTGGATAAAAGATTTGAAGATCCTATTAAAGCACTAATAGGTGGAATACAATCAAATCTTGTTTATGGACAAGTTTGGTTTAAAATCAAACCAAACTATTTTATATCAATTGAAGATCCTAATATTTGTGACATAATAAAAATTCGTATCCAAACTAGAGAAATTGATATGAAGAAAAATAGTTATAATTTATCAGTTCAATGAAAAGCAATCCATGAACTAACAAATTTTACAAAAACATCAATTAAAGAAATTGATAAAAATATGATCGAATTATTCGAACCACGAGTATTCGATACTGAAATCCAACCAAGATTAATAAATTGGAAGGATTTAGAAATACTAAAAAGCTGGTTAATAAAAGAATTTACAGAAAACCCTAAGCCAAAATTCTATAAACCAATAGAATTTCAAGCATCAGGAAATAATCTTTATTTCACTGATAATCATCGAAATAATATAAAACTATTAGACGATGCATCAACATCAACAAATGAACAAGATGAAAAGGGCAAGGCTATTGTAATAAAAAAATGTGCAAATACCTATACTTCCAGGTACAACCTACCTTGAAGAACAAAAATTTGTAATATTCCAACAGATTAAAATTGATGGTAAATACCCAGAACAACTAATCTTTAGTTACCAACAAGGTAAGAAAAGATATATGTATGTTCTTAGAAAATTCAATTTAAAAACTATAAACCATATGTTTTATCTATCCCGTTAGATACCGGAACAACAACCAGTGTTGCTAGGTATAATGCTTTACCTGAGCATCTATGAATAAAAATAAAAAATCCAATAGTTGCAAGAGGTATTGATGGAAATGAAACTTTAATTATTCTCAAAGCTAAAAATGTTACAGTGTTGGTTAAGAGATAAAAAATTCTCTATCCCTAAAATACTTTGTTTCCCAGATATGCATGATGATGTACTATTAGGAAATAATTTTATTGAAAATTATATGCCTTTTATTGTCAATCGTGACCATGTTATTCTAACTTGTAAACAAAAACCTATTAGAATTCCTCTTTTACAATATCATAAACATGTTTGTGAAAACGGATTTGCGCCAGTCAAGCGTGGTGAAATGATACCCATAATTAAATAAATCTCTAGAAGAAAAACATTGGATCTATAAAAAATTACATCCAAACTTTTCAGAAGATCCATTAAAACTTTGGGATAAATCTCCAAGGTTTTGTGAATTAAAACTCATTGATTCTAATAAAATAATTAGAGTTAAACCAATGGTCTATACTAAAAAAGATATAGATGAATTTGAAATTCAACTTGAAGAATTATTAAAGAAGGGATTAATTAAAGAAACAAGAAGTCCACATTCTAGTCCTGTCTTTATGGTAATGAACCATAGTGAGATAAAACGAGGAAAAGCTAGAATGGTAATTAATTATAAAATATTAAACCAAAATCTTGAATTTGATGGATATTTTATTCTTAGAAAAGATGTTCTAGTTAAACAAACTATGAACTCTAAATGATTTAGCAAATTCGATTGCAAATCAGGCTTTTGGCAAGTATAGCTAACAGATGAGTTAAAACCATTGACTGCATTCGGTGCACCATATGGACATTACCAATAGACAATTATGCCATTTGGAATTTGTAATGCACCACAGATATTTCAGAGATGAATGGACAACATGTTCAAACATCTTCATAAATTTTGTCTAATATATATAGATGATGTTCTATTATTCTTTAAAACCAGAAGAGAACATAAAAAACATCTTGAAATCGTATCTGATATATTCCTAAAGCATAGAGTATTCTAAGTCCTAAAAAAATGGAAATAGAAAAAGAAGAGATTGAATATTTAGAAGTAATTCTAAACCAATCAGGTATGCAACTCCAAAATCATATTATTGTAAAAATAAGAGATTTTCCTAATGAGATAACGACTCTCAAAGAACTGCAGAGTTTTTTAGGTTTATTAAATTATGGAGAAAATTCGTAAAGAATTTATCCAAAAAGGAAAAACCTTTAATTGAAAAACTTAAGAATCTTCCTAAAAAAGGAAATTCAAACGTAAAAATGGAATGGACTAAAGAAGACTCAAATTTAGTTAAGAAATTAAAAATATGTTTAAAGATACCCCCAAGGTTTATTTTCCAAAAGAAAATGAACAATTAATTTTAGAAACCGATGCTAGTGATGAGTTTTGGGGAGCAGTTTTAAAAGCAATACCAGAAAATTCTAACCATGAAGAAATCTGTGGATATGATTCAGGAAAATTCAAATCTAATGAAATAAAATATATAACTTATGAAAAAGAGTTATTAGCCATAAAAAAATGGAATAAAAAGATTTCATATTTATTGGCACCTGTTAAATTTTTAATTCGTGCTGATAATAGATCAGTTCAGTGATTTCATTAAATCCAAAAAAGAAGAAGAAAATGCGAGACGAGTTAGATGGTATAATTTTATTTGTTAGTATACTTTTGATATAATACATATTAAATGTACTAACAATTTTCTTGCTAATTATCTATCCAGAAGTTACAATGGATAATCAAAATCCAGATAGAGGGAAAAAACCCTCAAATTCTCAAGGAAAGAATTATGGGAAACCATCTCGATCCTACAATGGCGGAGGAAGCTCAAACCAGAGCAGCTTTCCCAGACTTCCTCAGATCATGGGTAACCAACCCAATGTTCCAGTTTATGTGATGCCAGTCAGCTATAAACAAATGGTTGAAATGTCTCAAAGTTTTAATCAAATGAATTTTCAAAATCATCCTGAAACAAATCAAGAAATAAAAGATTTTTATAACCCCAGTTTAAACCCAAAAACCTATCATCTTTTAAATAATATTTGGAAAACTCATTGCTTAAACCATAAAGCTGAGTTTAGAAGAAATATGTCCCAACTTGCTGAATTATTGAAATCACAAGAAGACAAGCAAATTTTTATTCATTCTGAATTTGCCAAATTTATTAACCAAGTGGATTGGCTTGAAGATTTTTCTGAAGAAAAAATTACTTCTATTATTAATTTGATTAATTTTACTAATCAACAGGAAAATTCGTATCTTAATAAAGCTTTAAGGATTTGTTTGTTCAATAAAGCTAAAACAGCTTTACCAAAAGAAATATTTTCGGATATTAATGATTATATTGAAAACAATGAGATTAAATCCCTTCTCATTGAATTTGCTTGAAAATATTTATTTGGAAAAAGAAATTCCAAAATTGAAATTTGCTATAAATCATGAGCTTTGGAGTATGGAAGCAATTGGATGGGGAGCCGTCGAACAATCATATTCGACTCCTTATATCCACTACATTTGTTGACTTTCCCGCCATGATCAAAACAATGATCTACAATGTGGTGAAACACTACAAATGGAGTAGATATTTAAAGTTTAAAATTTTTAGTCATGCAGGATGGCGCCAGAGAAAACTGTTTTTTCAACCTTATCAGATCTGAAGCCTTGAACTTGCAACTGATAAAGACTTCATAAAAAATGAAGATCTTAAATTTTTGGATAAATCAGAAAATCTCGATTTATCCTCTTATTATATTCAAAATTATATTGCTTTAAAAAGAGAAGTACAAAACATCCGCAACTATCGCTCTTACAAACTAATGATCAGCGATGGAAGAAGATTGTTTTGCACAAATCTGATTTCTTCTTATGTGGAGTCAATTGACCAAAAAATGGCAGCTAAAAATTTTCTCAATATATTTTCCATGGCCAAGTCACCGATCCTATTGAACTGACAATGGATGCGCTGGTGGGCGCACAAGATTATTATGAAAACATTGTCGGACCAAGTCAAGAAGACAATGGAGATAGCTTTTGGAATTCTCTAGATGAAGAGACCCTTCATAACATCAAGAACATGATGGAAGGATAGGGGCCAGCCAGGCAGCATCCAGGAATTTTGCTGAATTGGACATGTATAACGAATACGTCCAATATTTAACAACCAAAGGACATGACGTGGTATGCAGCATTCATGAAGTCTGATGCTTTTAAAAGAAGACCAAGGACTTTTTGAAGGTTTAGTCATAATCTGTGACAGAATCACGTGAAGCGGTGAAGGAAGGAAGAACCTAGCCTCACTTTGTCAAAAAGTGTACAGTATAAAGTGTTATAATTATGTAACATGTTTTTAATAGGGTTGTTGGGGGTAGTTGAATGTAATTATTGTACTTTTAATTCTTATCTTTAGTTTTTGTGTTGAGTTTAAGTCTGGGCTTGAAGTCCGAAATTTGTCTATAAATAGATGAGTCCTTCATTTGTAGAGGCAGAGTTCAATAGAGTTCAATAGGCAAATTTCAATGATTAGCATCATCATTGTTTTCTTTTTCAGAGTCAATGATTATTTATTCATCAACCAAAGTACTACTTGTACTTTCAGTGTTGTTTTCACCGGGGCCAAATTTTCTACCTTCTGGCTCATCTTATGAGCTTTCATCTTTTATGTTGTTTGACATAAAAGATATTTCAGATTCATTATCTGAGTCACTTGACTCTTCTAGTTAAAGAGCTAAGTCGTAATTATATTCAATCATTAATTCTTCATTGGTTGAATATTTAAAACATGTTATTCTAATTTTAACAACCTAAATAGTTAAATATACTATTAACAATCAGATATTGATTTAATATCAGATCGGTATATCTAGTTTAGATTATAATAAAATGGTCTTTTCTATTTGAATTCGGGACCAATTCAGTTCCAATTCGGGATGTATTTTGGACCGACTTGCACCCCTTGTGCGTTGCACATGAATATTTTTAAATAACATTAGTTATACAAAATAATAAATACATAAAGATTTTATATTTTTTCATAAAAGATAAAGTTTAAAATTCAAAAGTTCATTTTTTTTTTTTATAATCAAAATTGTCAATGAAAGATTAAAAACTAGTTTAGATATACGTTCAGAAATTTTTTTTTTCTTCATAAAACGGAATATTTAAAGAGTTTATATTCATATATATTATGATGCAACTTGATAGTTGCTGTAGGAAAAAGAATTTGAGTAAGAATCTAACTTTAATTTGCTAAGAGTTTGAGTTAAAATCTAACTTTCATTTGTTACCAAATGATAAGGATGTTTACTATATGTTTCAATTAAAGAAATGGTAGATATGTATTTTTTTTTAAAAAAATAAGGGTATATTGGTCATTCAAAAGTTTTTCTGGATATTCAGCCTTTTATAGGTAGTATAGATATATCTTTATACTTTAATTTATGAAAATATTCTTAGTTTTTGTTTTAAAATCATATATGCAACATTGTCCCTAAGATACAATCATTTTGTAACAAACCATGATAATTTAAGTAAAGAAATACTGTTGGGGAGCATTGCCCTTTAAAAACCCACAGTTAATCTGCATACCTTTTTTTCATACCCCAAAAAAAAAAGGGGGATTACAATAAAAAATTCATAAATTAGATATTGATTTCACAAAATAAAGATAAAAATCAAAAGATTTTAAATATATTCAAAAGGACGTTTTCCATGTTCTCACTGATACTCTAATTAAAAACACAGAAAATGAAAAGACGGGAAGCCTTTTTAATTTAATAGAAGACGGAGAAAGCCTATAATTTATAACTGCCCATGGCTTATCACTCTCTCTGTCTGTATTTTCTCTCACACACTAGAAATGGTTCCCCAAAGGTGGTTTTGCAATCTATAGTTGTTGTCGACATTGACGTACTGACTTTACATTGTCTAATACATGATTCTTTCTCTCTCCTGGGTATATGGTTATGAAGTGTTTTGGGATGTGGCGAATATCAATGTGCAATCTCAGCACACCAAAAAAAAAAAGCACGTCAAGTTGCTAATTTCTTGTTCTTGATCATTATTTGCAAGGTTTAAATGGATGATTGATCTCTTTTTTTTTTTTTTTCCAAAAAATGACAATATATTAGGAGAAAATAGCTTTACCAAAACATGTTTTCAATAATTTTGTTTTTTGAAAATGGTTTTTTTTTTTCATAAACCAAATACAAATTCTGAATTATGAAAAATCGAAAATAAATATCGTTTTTTGAAAATTTTCACTGAAAATAAAAAATTGAAAATATTTTCACAAACCAAACAGGCCCCTAAAGTAGTGTTTTTGTTGTTGTTGTTGTTGTTGTTGTAGTATTTTAACGATGGAACCCTTAAAGGAGTAAAACAAGAGTAGAACTCAAAACCTCCACTTCGTGCTACAAGTACTGATTGAACTCATCAAGGTCTTAGATTTCTGCAAAATGAGTACGTTGGACAAAATAACAGCATATGTAGAACTGCACTAACCTTTTTGTACAGAAGAAATGTTCTTAGAGGCTGTGTAAGTTGGATACTATTGTCTTGGGTATGTATAAACACTTTCTTTAGTTGGTCTTATGCAAGAGAAGAGGGAGGACTTGTATATTAACGAATCTGCCCGATTTCTACCATTTCAAATGCTCTCTTCACCAACAATAGTACAATACCACTACTCTCAATGAGCACTTGTTGATACTTCAAACAATCAAACTACTCAAGCTCAGCTCGGTAGGACACTCCATCAAGAAAAACAAGCCAAGCTCCAAACCTCATACTTAAATTTAAAAGTCATTAATTTATTAAGTCAAGCCTGAACTACCCTACTCGGCAACAGCCCTAGTCCAGACAGTTCAATCAAGACACCCACTATCCCAACCAAATTGAAACAGACATTTAAAATTAAAAAATAAAAAATAAACTGAAAATGAAGCGCAGAGAGAGAGCGAGAGAGAGAGAGAGAGAGAGAGATCAAACACTAGTCTTGCTTTTTAAACTTAGAAACGGTTTACTAATAAATTCACAACACAACATCATCATAAGCAAATATGAAACATCTAAATGGAGTTAAACGAGCAAAGTCAACAAAACAGAAAACTATGACAAATGATCAAACCCAACTCTCTTATTCATTGAACCACGTTCCTGCACACTCTCAAATCAATCTCCAGAATCTGGGCCATAGAATAATCTCAATTTCACTCTAATGTTTTCCTTTTTTCTTTTCTCCTTTCTAAATGGTGGAGCTATTGTGTCCTATTTTACAGTTCAAAAGATTTTAAAAAATGCTGATGGTATAAATGCTCACATAAAGTCATAGTCATCAAGTGCGTCATAGGCAACAGCAACATCATCATCTGGTTTACCAACATGAATAGATTTCTTCTTAGCAGCTGGAGACAAAGGCAAAGAGTAAGACAGTAATGAGCCACTGATATATTAGGGAAAAAAAATTTCCTAACCTTTGCCAATATACTCGAATGAAAAAATGATACGCAAAGAACCAATTAAATGGATGGGCCTACAATAAGTATCAACCAAACCAGATGACCATAAACACGTGGTACTGTAACTTCTGCACCATCCGAAATGAAAATGGAAGCCAAAGCGGCAAACTAAAAATTTGCTCATGATCATCTGATTTGGCAGTCTTGGACTACCACAAAATCCAAGATATGAAGTAATAAAATGCAATCTCAGCACCCTGCATGTGACAATGAATCTGATGCCCATCGGGCAAATCCAAAAATACATACCTGTTTTCTTTTTACCAGCATTGGCTTCTTTCTCTGCTCTGAGCTTCTCATTTGCAATTGCTGTGATCGAGGAGGCAACTTCTTTCGCATCAGCTGCTTTTAGAGCTGTCATTGAGAGCCTCATTACTGCCTTAAGCAGGCCTATGTAATGGAAGCTTTTCTGAAATAGAAGTATCACTGATTCATAAAACTTTCTGTCACATTGATCATTCAATAGGATGGACATTTAACAATGCATAAATCATGATACCTCATATGGACGGAGTTTATGAGAAATGAGCTCTGCATATTCCAAGAAGTCACTTTCAGATTTAGGAATGAAATTATCAAGAGTTTTCTCTTCGCCTCCCTTAGCAAACAGTTCTGTAGTGGACTGATAATCGGCTTCTTCCACAAGCCTGTGATGAAAAGAAATACAACCATTTGAGTGCTTGTGCATTTTGGCCCCAGCCAAAGTGCCCATTAAGAAGGTACTTCATTTTCCACTACTGAATGAAAATGAAGTAGCAGAAGAAAAAAAAAAGAAGAAGGTACTTCATTTTCATATTGATAAATACCTAATGAAAAGAGGGAAAATGGCAAATTCAAAAGCACTATTAAAGGGTTTTTCTGTTTCAAAAGTGAAATAACCATCCCACAAAAAATGCCTACGGTATACTTCTCGGAATAGCAGTAAAAAATGCCTAGGTAACCTAGGCAATAGCTTAATAGCTTATAGGCCCATATAATGTCAGATATAACATTTCATACAGCGTGATTTAGGGATGGTAACATGACAAGTTTGGGAAGGGGAACCCCATCCCAAACCCACAGTAGAGGAAAATCCCTCCCAAATTCATCACGACCCCATGCATTGAAGTGGTCTACTGAGGCCAAGCAGGCACACTGATGAGACCAAGAGTGTGGTTCATGTGTTTCTGCATTATACTAATGATCAAACTTACTTCAAATGCTCCTAGGTAGAAAGTAAGATCAGGTATGCAGAATATCAAGGGAGCGTTACGGCTAGGCACCCAATTGCCCAACTATGATTAGTAGCAACCTAGGCACTTGGCTGCAACCAGGTGCACACACAAGAGAGAATTTAAATGCTACTTCTGTTCTGAAAATCAGCAATATTTATAGACTCCATTTAAAACAACAATGCAGAAGAAACTAGAAGCAAGAGATATGTACCTAATCTTATAAGGATTTCACTGACTAGAGTATCAAGTATGGAATTTTGCAATAGAGATTGAGACCAACAAATTTACGATAATGCAATCCAGGCCACAACTCTGACATTCCCCTCCACTCCCGACACCACCACCTAACTAACCAGAGATAACATCATGCCAAAACCAAAAAATGGGAATCACCTTTGTTGGCGAAGCTTCTCTGCTACAGGATCCAGTGGCATTTCCTCTGCTACTGCCACAGTTTTCCCCTTTTTCCCACTATCCTTTGCCTCGACTTTATTGGAAACCTTTTTAGCCTGTGGTTCTGGTGCATGTGCCTGATCATATCAATGAAGTAATTAGACAATGATGCTCTGAGATGGCTATTTACAGAGCAGGATTAATTACAATAAACATGCATTATATCTATATTTTCCCCAAGCAGGAAAGCAATGTTAAAAACATGTAACACTCGGGGCTTTAAAGCTTTTGCTTCTTATGTTGTACTTTGAAATAATTGTCCATTTATTTTAAAGGAAAGACTTAGAAACCAAGTGTGCAATCCTCGAAAACAAGCATTTAAGGGACTACGAGGAAATGAGCCCCAAGGATTGTAGGAAGTTGAAACCATCTACTAACCTACTATTGAAGAATTACTGTCACAATTTCTGATCTAATGTAAAAGCATAACAAAGAAAACCCAATCCCTGAGAATATGCCATATCATATGCATGCTGCTCATGTATCAGTTAATTATATATACATAATAAAATCAAACAAAACGTTGGTGCTCATTACAACCATGTCTGTTAAAACAAACCTTTCAGGAGTTTTCTGATGTCCATTTCAGGATTATTCCTGCACTAGTGCTAGATGCATCAGGTAACCATATGCTGACATAATTGTAGGCTTATAGACAAAATCACATCCACCAGTAGGCTTAAATAGGCCAAAAGTACACTATACCCTATGTACAGGATTATCCATGTCATATATGATCCTACCTTCTCTATACCTGCACTCTCCAAAGTCCTGTTCACCCACAATGCAGGATGCAGACCATTATGGCATTACCCAGGAGAGCAACTATGTGCCCAGAACAAGGGATGGCATTGGCTTGAAGTATTGGAGTAACCTGTCCAAGACAGCCCTTTATTGTACAGTTCTCTACTGAAATTCTAATGGTAGGGCTGGATGCCTGGATTTCTGATTTGCTTCTAACAAATTATACTGGTACCAGGAGCACGGGATTGGTTTAGTAATGTCATTGGACATCTCAAAGAAATATACCATATTATCTGAGTGAGCTTCATTTGCATAAAATACTACGTAGGAAACAGAGATTCAAGAAAGAAAAGAATAAGAAGAGTTTGTGATGGTATTCCGATTTCCACATCCCTGTACCATATTATATATTATATATACAGATAAAACACAAGGAATAAACCATAAAAGCAGTCCCAGATTCAAATGATTACATGGCACTTCGTGATGATACATTCAAACAATCATTGCATATAATGTCTACCTTGTGATTGTGTATGTGTGGCTGTGTGCATGTGTGTGTTTGTGTGTGCGTGCGTGTGTGTGTGTGTGTGTGTGAGGGAGAGAGAGAGAGTACTCCACATATACTCTCTTTTATTTATGGGTAAATTACATTAACCTCCCCTGAGGTTTGACAAAATTACACTGACCTCCCCTGACATTTAAAAAATGACACTACACCCCCTGAGGTTTGGACATATGAACACTTAGTACCCTACCATTAGTCAACCTCTAACGGTGTTAAATCTGACTATGAAATGACATTTTCACCCCCACTTAATGTGAGCTTATATTGAATGTAAAAGTAAATATCTCTCTCTCTCTCTCTCTCTCTCTCTCTCTCTCTCTCTCTCTCTCTCGTGTCTTCTAGAACCGCACCTCTCACCCCAAAACACCATCTCACCTCTAACCCACCACCAAATCCCGCAACTCATCACCAATGCCTCCATTTTGGGTTTAGCTCTCCAACAACCCACAAACACACCCATCAGGCCATTTAATCTCTACACCAGACCCATGAACAAGAACAAAACCAACTGCATGAGGAAGACCATAACATGAGCTTCAACGGAGTGGACCACTAAGTTTTAGAAACTCCTTAACGGGCTAGCAGGAATTCATTGCTCCTTCTAATTAGAGTTCCTTGGGGAACGGGCTGGAAAGCCAGTAAGCAAAGAAACGAAGGAATAGCACATTTAGGATCTAGTTTTTTCTCTATTTTATTTCATGGTATCAGAACCAACAAGAGAATTATGGTGCTGAAACAATAACCCAAAACCTGCTTGTTTAGAGAATAAAACTGTTACAACCCACGACTTCAGGAAATAAATGCAGAAGAAGGAAGATGAAGAAGGGACCCACAATGAAGTGGAACTCTTAGAACCCGCGGAAAGTTCAGAGCTTCATCAGATTACAGCAGGAATAGGCATAGTCAACGTGGTTCGTATGGATATCTAGCAAATTGTGCCTTTCCAGCATTGATGCAGTCCATTTCATGCGATTGTCGCGGGAGAGAGGAAGAAAGGGTGATTGAGGTGGCAGATGAGCAGATCACACCCCATGAAACTCACCATAAATTCTCTAATGCCCTATCTCTACTTCAACAACCCGCTTGACCAACAAAGTAGAACAAGGAAAGAATGAGGGAGGGACAAAAAAGAGTTAGATCAAAAAACAGAGCAGGGAATGGGTTCCTAAAAAGGTTCTGCGAAGCCAACCGCTAGATTAGATTTGCTTTATATGAAGGTCATGCATGCCAACAATCAAGTTGATCCAAGATTAAGAGCGGCTTCATCCATAAATGTCCAAAATCAGCGATTATGATTGATTAAAAAAATGTAAGTTTTGGATCAAATAGCAATCAATCTCGGATCAACTTGATTTTTGGCATGCATCAAGAGAAGGCTATCTAATCCAACGATTGGTTTCACAAAATACAAGTCATAGGTAGAATTTTGGATTGTGACCTCATGAAAAGTTGCATGAGATTAACCTCAAAAGAAGGAGACTATATATATATATATATCAAGGTTCAAAATCACGATCTCAGTCGTCATCACGTTTCGGTCTCGGTTATCTCGATCTCGTCCATCTCGTCGTGTTTCAGGCGAGATGTAACTTTATGCATTAAAGAATGTTTTAAAAAATTCAAAAAAATTATAGAAGAATCAGGAAAAGAAAAAAAAGAAAAAGAAAAGAAAAGGACAATCATATTGGAACCATTAAATAAGCAAAATAAATAACTTGGGACACATTGTATGGTCAAAAATATCAAAACAGGCCCTAGAGCACTATTATAACTTGAAAATACACTATAATTAGGTTTTAGATACTTAAATAAACCAAAATAACACAAATAAACATAACATATCAATGATCAAGTATACATTTTGATCGATGGGCATTCATTAAGACTTCATTTTAAATAAAAAAATAAAACCCTACTATATACTTGATTCGTTCTCATATATCATCTCACCCCTGAACAAGACTGGGTTAACCCAATGAGATCTCGTCCATCTCGAACGATACTTTGAACCATGATATATATATATATATATACAGTTATGTTCCCATCAGCACGTGTTGATATAAGTTGTATCAACACATGCATTGGGGGTTGTATCCCTTGCATTGGTCCAATGTACCTCATATCCCACTAATGCACAAGATACAACTCCCAATGCGGGTGTTGATATAAGTTATATCAGCATATGCTTACCTGATCATCCTGCTATATATATATATATATATATATATATAGAGTCCCCTTCTTATGAGGTTAATCTAACCTAACTTCACGTTAGGTCACCTTCCAAAACTTTATCTCTTATTTTTATTTTTCAAAACCAACCGTTGGATTAGATCTACTTCATGTGAAGGTCATGCATACCAAAAATCAAGTTAATCCTGACATTAAGAACTACTTCATTCATTAATGTCCAAAATGAGCGATTGTCGTTGGTTAAAAAAAGTAATTTTTGGATCAAATAACAATTACTCTTGGATCAACTTGATTTTTGGTATGCATCACCTACATAATAAGGTTATCTAATCTGACGGTTGGTTTCATAAAAAATGAATCACATGTATAGTTTTGGAGGGTGACCTAACGTAAATTTAGGTTAGGTTAACCTCATAAGAAGGGGACTCTCTCTCTCTCTCTCTCTCTATATATATATATATATATATATATTCAATTTATCTCTTTCTCCTCTCACCTTAAAACCACCCTCACCTTCACCAAACTTAAATTATTGCTCTCTTCTTAGTTTTGAACCCTATTGTTGCAATCTTGTGGCCACCATGACTCAATTTTATACCACCATGACTAAGCAAGAGAGAGAGAGAGAAATAAGAGAGAGAGAAAGAGAATGTTAGAGATGGTAGACATGGAAAAAAAAAACAAATGGTAAGAAAAAACAGAGCATAGAAAATTAATAAATAAATAAATAAATAAGAAAGAAGTATAGAGCATTAAATGTATATAAAAGAATGAATTCTTGCACTTATTCATAGACTCTTGAACGTTTGAAGATGGGTTGGTGGTGGTCTTCATGGACTTGGTTATCATGTAAGCCAAGACTTCATGGTCTTCAGAGAGAGGACTTCAGACTAAGGCTAGAGCTAGTATGGCTGCAGGAATGAGCTTTAGCACAAATATTGCCAAGAGTAGAGAGTGAATGAGAGAGAAAGGGGATAGAAGGTTCTCGATGACAGCGGGTGCAAAGAGAGACAAAGATGAAGAGATGCAGGCGAGTAGGTGTGATGGGATATTTTGGTATTTCTTTTAGAAGTTTATACCATGACACCGCCTATTTTCGCTGGTCAACCTAATGGTCAATGGACAGAGGGGAAATAAGTGTACAAATATCAAAACCTCAGGGCCTCAGGGTTGCAGTGCCATTTTTCAAATGTCAGGGGAGGTCAATGTAATTTACTCTTTATATATATATATATACATAAATAAAATAATAAGCAAAAATTAGACAAATGAAAGATAGTATTACAACCATGAATAGCAAAAATTAGATAAGATAACAAGAAAACATGAATGAAAGACAATATTACAACCACATCATCAAATAGATCTTAGACTTGGCAAGAGCTAATGATCGTTCCTTCTCTTGAATTCAAATAGCTAACTATTGCTAAGGCCAATTTTCTGGCCAGAAGGGAAGCAATACTCTTGGAATCTTTCTTTTAAGGCACACACTCCTCAAAAGTGATCACTGATAGGTGCCCAAGTGTTCTCTAAATAACTTCGCTCTTTGGTATCTTTTAATCATCAATCACATCTACTTTCTCATTTAACAGTGCAGTTTTATTAAAATTTTATTCCACATATTCAGTATCAGTCCTACTAAACTACTTTTGTTCTAAAGCATATATTGACAGTTCTGATTTACCATTTAACCATACTTTGGTTTCATCAATTCAAACTACATCGTCAGGAAGTTGTCAAAAATAGCACACACATTGAAACCACTTCCTGTATGGGTGCAATCAATCCGTCCATAATTGTGTGTGTGTGTGAGTGTGAGTGTGAGTGTGTGTGAGAGAGAGAGAGAGAGAGAGAGAGAAGAGCCTAGTGTTAACCCCTAACCTCGACCCACTGTGAATTAAAAATCACTGGCCACTCCACCAATCCACTGTGAATTAAAAATCACTAGCCTCTCCACCAATTGTTCTTAAGTTAATCAAAGTTCCATCATACATGTCCTTTATTGTATTAATAGATAAATCTATTCTATGCCTTTCATTTTGCACCATATAATATTGGATTGGGATTCGCTGCAGTTTGTGACTTTAACTGCAGCCTCCAGTTACCGCAGGATGGCTGACGCGTGGCAATGGCTTGGGTTGAAAGCCTGAGATGAGTCCAGTGGTTTTGGCATTAACCCCGTTAACTCCGTTTGCCGCTTATGGCTTGAAGAAGGGGAGATCTTATTTTTGAAACCCATGTCTCGCTCGCCGGTGATCTCCCTCCTCCCGACGGTGGGTCTCCTCTAGCAACCTACCCCGACAGTGATCTCTCTCCTCCCAATGGACCGGTCCGAGGCGTTCCAGCCCGGTGCGTGATGAGCATGATGGGGTTTACGGAGTGAATCGGATGAAGGTGGTGGGGATTAGCTACGGTGGGTTTGTGGCGTATAGTTTGGCCGCGCAGTTTCCGGCGGCGGTGGAGAAGGTTGGTACTGTGTTGGTTGGATGGGTTGCGGGGATCGTGATCTTGGGTTGCAAACGGTGGACACGAATTGAGACGACGATGGCGATAAGTGGGTGTTGGATTGATCTGTCTGCGATCTTCTCCGGCATCTGCGGCAGCAACACGCTCACCACCTCTTCCACGCTCTTCACCTGAAACATCCCTTCCTCCATACCCTTTTTTCTCCATATCTGCCAAAACCCAATTCCCCCTTTTTAAAAATTAAGTAAGACAGAAGAGAGATGAAGGAAATGAGATCAATTGGGTCAAAAAGGTAGAATAAATTTTGAAAAGTAGAAGATGAGAAATTTAAGCGAAACAGAGAATAACAAACATAAACAATCTTAAGGAGAAAAAGCAGAGTCAATGGAAGAACGGGAAATGAGAGAATAAAAACGAAAAAAAAAAAATGAAAAGCAAAAAGTTGCAGAGTAGGAAAAAAAAAAGGTGAAAACATGAGAAACAATTTCAGCAGGGAGAGAGAAGAAGAGAATAAATAGGAAAACAGAGAGTGGAGAAGAAGGGAACAGGAAGAAGTAGTTGATGAAGATGTTGAAATGCCACCATTTTCAAAATTTCAGAGGAGACCCACCGTTGGGAGGAGAGAGATCACCGGTAAGCGAGACATGGGTTTCAACAACCAAATCTCCCGAGA
Organism: Liquidambar formosana; assembly: GCA_039720395.1. Lineage (NCBI taxonomy): Eukaryota > Viridiplantae > Streptophyta > Magnoliopsida > Saxifragales > Altingiaceae > Liquidambar > Liquidambar formosana. The sequence continues at coordinate 11,176,175 of CM077828.1, read as the reverse complement.
GGAGAGAGAGTGGAAGGGGAGATGAAAATTGAAATCGCGTGCTGTCCAATTTCATCCTCCAAAACGCTGCCGTTTTCCCTTCTTCAAGCCACAAGCAGCAAACGGAGTTAACAGGGTTAACACCAAAACCCCTGGACTCATCTCAGCCTTTCAACCCAAGCCACTGCCACGCGTCAGCCATCCTGCGGTAACTGGAGGCTGCAATTAAAGTCACAAACTGCAGAAAATCTGAATCCTATAATATTCCCATGGATACAATCATATACTAACCTCATTGGCCATTCCAATTAAATTCCTCAAACTGGGTCATCAATATCTCCCCTTTTCTTTTCTTTTCTTTTTTCTTTTTTTTTTTCTTTTTTTTTGGATAACAAGGAAACCCTTCAGGCTACCCCCAGGCCCATGTAAGACCGCACAACCCACATGGACCAGGCAAGACCAAGGCCCATGAGAACCATGGAAACCTTGTTTGGGTGGCCCCAAGGGTGTAGCTAGAGTTGAACTAAGGACCTCCGCTTCGTGAGGCGCAGGTCCCTTGCCAACTGATGGAAGTCCTATATCCAACTGATCGTTAAACAATGGAAGTCTTGCATCATCTTAATGACCAAAGGTCATAAAGGCCATCACTCAATGTTGCTCGCGCTAAACAGGGTCCTAAGAAAGGTGAGTTGGATATAGTTCTAATCTTTGTTTTAAATACAAAGTGGCTGCTTTCAAAACTCGAGGCCCACGCCTTTGCGCTTGATAACCCTAGGCCACGGACATTTCATCAAAAGCTAAAGCCCAAGACTTCTCCAAAAGGCCATGGGCATCAGATAAAAATCCGAAGCACTACCCCGTCTCTCCCCTCCCCCCCCCCCCCCCCCCCCCCTCTATATTCCCAATTTAAAAATAAAAAACAAAAAATGATCTAATCACACCCTCACTTTGCCTAATAGCATCAAATAGTTAACACCATTCAACCAATGGCTAAGATCAATTTTTCTGCATACAGGTCTAAACCTCCCAACATATCTGATAACATCACTTCTAAAGGACCCACTGTTGTTATCTACTTTTCTGAAACGCACTTTCAGTAAACAGTAACCACTTATAAGAACATGCTATTTTCAGTAGTTTGATGTATCTTAAACAAAAAGCAGAGAGCAAATACCGAGAACACTTTTTTCTTGTTCTCTAAAAATAAGCCGTTTTTATAAAAAAAATTTCGGAAATCAGTTTAGAGAACACGTTGCCAAACTTGTTTTTCGCTTTTCCAGAAACCACAATCAAACAGGACCTTTATATTCCTGTCACAAGCCTTTAAACATGACATTCTGTACAATTCCAAGGAGTGATAATTTCAGCTCCAAAATTCGTAGGATTGCAAATCTCTTGCCTAACTTTAACTCTCCAAAACCGGTCTTCCAAATGAGACCTTTAAAGCCTCATATAGAAAGATCGTGATGTGACCTCTCAGAGGTGTCAGACATGACATTCCAAGGTGGAAGGCATACCTGTAAGGCCTAATCCCTAGGTTCACCTGCCCGTGTAGCCTACTAACTTGTCACATCTGCCATCCTGATGTAAGACCTCAGGTTGTCTACGGTATGTTTCTGCTCAGCTGTGTCAGAGCATGTTGGCCTAAACACGCTACCTCGTGTCGGGACACATAGCTCTCATCCAAATCCCCCAGATGGGATAAAGTAAAGGGTTGCCCCTAAGTGACCTCGGGGATTCCATTCCCCACAGCAATCATCCTCCCCCTCTTGCCACTGGATCAAGGCCTCTAGTATCCCCATGCTCATGAGGTCACTATATTGTGACCTTGCCTCTAAAGCACCAAGCTCATTTATCAAGCTCCATGGGCCCTGCCACAGACCCAAGAAAGCATCAAGCATCACAGTGTAAAGCTCGCCTTCACCTTAAGGAGAACCTTGGTGACGTTAAACTCTACCCTACCCCCAACTCAAGGTAGGCATCCATTGAGTAGATCTCTTTCCTAGGCTTTAAGGCCAAGGATGCTCTCTATCTTCACGAGACAAGCTCATGTTGCTCACATAACGTGCCTGTGCTCGACACATGATCTGCATGCCCTCTATGCTTGTCATGTTCGTGACATACACGTGACCTCAGAGGCCATGTGTCAATGTCTCATTGGTTTTAATTTATTGACCGTCGATCGAGTCAACCTCTGGCTTTGTGCTGTGTGTTCCTTGGCTACTGGCCCACGTGGTAGGCACTAATTGGTCGTAATTTCTATGAATAAACTTGAACTTACAACAATCTTCATAAAAAACATACAACAAAATACATAAATAGAGAAACCCTCCCATCACTCCCTCGTTTTATCCAATAAGCTGGGATTTTTCTAACAAAATTTATTAAAAAAAACAAGAACTACCCTAGCATAGTTGTTTCATAATGAAGCATAGTCCTACTATGCGCCAAGTCCTTTGTTAGTAAAACGACTTTCCTTTACCAATTGCACATTTTTTTCATCATCCCTGAGTAGACATGAGTGCACTAAATGCGAAGATGTCCTAAATTTATTAAAATTACTTCCCAATATACACACACATGTAACAAAAAAATTAAATGAGATACACCAGAAACCTATCATAATTTGTCACTCAATGCCAGCAAAATACCACAACTCAATCATAATTTAATATTGCATAGACCTATAACTGAAGCACAACTGTCAACAAGAGTCATGTAAAGCATGTAACAATCCCCCTATCATAATCAGGTAATTATGTTATCGCAAACAGACTAATCTTTTACCTGAACAATGAACATGTGACACAAATTTAAGCTGACTGCAAATTGCACTACACAAATGTTTACTAATCCTCAATAACTACCCATAAGACAAACATTTCTCTCGAAATGGATGAAAAAAATAATAAACATGAGTTATATAGAGACAATGAAGAACCATACAGGAGTAGAATCATCTTCGTCCTCCCAGGACTCTTTAATATCATTTTCTTCTACGTCTTCGTCATCCCATGGATTTCTGGGTTGCTCCTTCTTAAGAACAGGTGGAATGATCTCCTCTTCTGCAACATATGTGAATTTCTATGAGAAGCTAAGTAGACAGTCCATAATAGGGTCCATGATAAGAATACAAAAAATAAAATGAAAACAAGCAATTTATTTGTTCTTTTTTTTTTCAATAAGGTAATATTATATGTATTGAAATTAAAAAAAAGGGCTTAAACCCTCACACATGAGACATATACAAGAGAAAACCATGACTCCGCAAACTAAAGGAGCCAACAAAAAATTCTCCCCTTCCACCCGATTACAATCTTAGTGATTCAACAAAAAGTAAAAAAGACAAATTGCATTGCAAATACCCTTATAGCTACAAAACCACCAAAAAAGGGATGTAACCAAACAAGATTTGAGCTCCAATAAAGACGATTCCACTCCTTCAAAGGTTCTCAAATTTGCGTTCTTTCCATACACGCCAAAAAGTAGTATTGCAAAAATTAGAGCACTGGATGCTATTAGAATAACTACCATTATCCATTCATTCTAGAAACACTTTCACAATGATCATTTCAGCACCAAATTTTCTTGTGACATGATAAATCCACATATAATTATGGGATTGATTCCTAATATCAAAAAATTAAATCATGTATCTACCAGAAAATAAAAAACAATAAAAAAATAATTCACATACAAGGAACTTATTAAGCCTCACACAGAATGTCACAACTCACAAATAGCAAAGTATAATCAACACCCTCAAAGTCCATGATGCCATTACACCTTGAATATCTTGCAGGCACAACCTGTGCTCATCATTTTTGAATAAAATGGGTACAGTTTCTTTTTTTCTTTTTCATTATTTTACCTTTTTCGTTTTTATTTTTTCCATTATTTTTCTTTACAAGGTATCCAGACGCTACACAAGCAATCATCCCATTACAAAGAAATTTGATCTACGAAGCCCGACTTAGAGCAACAATATGTGCAAGGATCTCAAAGATTAATCCCTTCTCACTGTGTAGATGGAGTAAAGAATAATATAATATGAAAAGGAAACGAGAAGTGCAAGAACAGAACCTTTACTTGACAATTAGGGATTCTACTCACAAGGGCCACCTCCTAAAACTCAATCGAGAATAATTAACAATGTATTCAAACCAAGAGATTACGTATGCAACTAACTATAATCTAAGGTGACGAGGATTTTGCGACTCTCTCTCTCTCTCTCTCTGTCTCTCTCTGTAACTGCTATCCTGAATTACTCAAAAAATAATCTCTCTTAAAGGTTTATTTTTCTCCAGAGATATTGCTATATCAACATGTCCCCATCTTTCTCCCCCGTTCTTTCCTCATTCAGTTCATCTCTTTGGTAAACAACCATGAATAAAAATATTCCTTAGCTGCAATATGTCAAAGGGCTATATATTAAAGGGTTAGATTACATTCACCCCAAAATACTGCCACATTATAATTTAAAAAAATATGGAAATTTTGATTCATTAAATCATTCGTCACATTAAGCATCCTTACCTCCCCACCAACAGGTCCTAATTTCTCTCTATATAAGAAGTGAAAATCCTCTCTCCATTCTCCCTCCCTTTGTTTAGCTGCTAAGTCTAGAAGAGGAACACATCCTATTTGATACAGGTGGCTTACAGTAAGTTACATTTAGACCACAATATTGCAGCATCAGCATTAAAAAAGGTGAAGTTACCAACTGGCCATCAGGAACCCAAATAGTTGATAAAGTGTCCCATAAAGTAACTTGATTGCATGATTTAACCATCTACATACCATTTTCCAACACCTACGAAATGGTATAAACCATCCAATTCTCTAATTGCAATCGATATTTCATCCATTTAACCTGAATTTTTGTACACCTGATCCAAATGGGGCCTGCTAGAAAAATGTATCTACAATAAAGTTCTATAAATATCATAGGGTAAATTCAATATATATCAAATTCTATGCAACAAATTTTTTGAAGATTTAAAAATGATATTTTTATATTTTTCTAGCATTATTTGAATGGCTCAAATAGAACTAAAAAGTTCATATTATTAGTTTCACATCTTAACACCGATCCTAAACATATTTATTTTATTTTATCATTATGTGTTTTTCCACTATTTATGTTCGTCCCGTGCATCAAGCATGTTACTTCTAGTAACATTTCAATGTTCAGGTTGAGTATTCAATCACATACACTCAGCAACAGCATTAAGCATGCACACCATAGTCATCAAAACTCAAAAGCGTGCCTAGGCCTTAGGCACAGCCAGACTCAGCTCTTGAACCTCATTTACCCTAGCCCCTAGGCGAGGCCCCTTAAATCATGAGCCAGCTTATGCACACCTAGTGCACCTTTTAGCCAAGCTCAAGGCACCTAAAGACAAGCCTGATTCAAAATAAAGCCTTTATTTTGATATTTAATGCTTTATATCATAACTACTCATTTACCTTTCATCATAAAATAAGACTCTGCTATATGATGCATTGCATTGCGTCAACCATGTTAAACCACTTGAAACAAAGATCTAGACCGTAATCATTGGGGATTGTTCAGCTAACACTATCTCTTCTTCATTTTGTGCGGGCAGACCATGCCAGTAGTCTCTTCTTCATTTCGTTTTATTTGGTTTGTTCCGATCTGAACCCCTTCTTCTCTTCGTTTTTGTTAAGTTTGTTCGGATAATCTCTTCTTCTCTCTCTTCTTTTCTTCAGATCGGAATTCTTCACTCCAAGTTTATTTTGGCTGGGGTAGCCCTTCTCTTATTCTTCATTCTTTTCAATTCATTCAGGTAAGCCCCAAACCCTTGATCTATTCAGAAGATCAGAAACTTCCCCTTCTTGACCATTAATTTTGGCTGTTCAACAGAATGTAAAGTTGGAAAACCTGAACTCTCTCACTTGTTTTTTCTCCATAATCTTTTGTTCACTCTCATTGGATAAATCTATCATCTCTCTAACTTTCTATGTAGTCTGGAAATCTCGGGGTGGAAATATGCATATCAACCAAAGTCCAAAACCAATAGACACCTAGTTTGCCCAAGGGTTTTGTAGCAAAGCAACAAAAGGAGACATATTGGGCCAAGCAGCATATTGTTGGATGAAGAAACACACAGACAGAAGGGGTGTGAAAAGCCTAAACCATGTTGGAGAAGAACTAAGAGAATATATGTTCAATAAAGAGATGAAGAAGGAACAAATGAATTTATTGCATAATTTTTATGCAATTACTGACGATTGTAATTATAATGTGACCATGAGGTTAACTTGTTAAATTAAACATGTGTTTGAATCGCAATATTTTGGTAATATTGATATTAGGGTTACGTTTTTTTTTTTTTTTTTTTTAATAAGAAATATGATAACTATAACTCAAAGAACGAAATTACATCAGCAAGGAAAAGCTTTCCTTTGAAAGGGCAAAAAGTAACAACCTATCTAAACCCAAGAATCCAGATACCATCACTATACTTTTTAAGTATACCCAAAACTATACCAAAACCTAACAAGCTACAACGGTATATAAAAATTATAAAAATAGGACGAAAATGTCCTCTAAAAGGCTGCAACGCCCTACTTAGCCAACTCAACTGCCACTCCTCACCAACCATTTTGCTTCAATCTCTAGAACCCCTGCCAAGTCTAGGATTTCTAAGATGAAACGCGCAAATCTCGACACACCCACTAAATTTGACCTCAAGAAACCCAAGACATTGGATGAGCCACCCTCTACCAAAAACTGAGAAATTCCCAGATTGGACACTTCTCTTAATCCTTCCTGTAGGGCAAGAAATTCCGCCTTCAAAGAACCCTCGCCTGCCAGCCAAGAAAAAGCAAAAACAACCTTCCCCATATATCTCTAAAGACTCCCCCAATCCCCAACTTCCCCAGATTCTCAAGTGAGCACCCATCAAAATTAAATTTGATAATCCCACTAGAAGGTGGAGTCCATTACTGAAAAAAAATAAAATATAAAAATTAAAAACCCGTGACTGCCTTTATGAGGGATAAACAAAATCCAATCTCTGGATATAACATCATTAGGAATGCCCTCAAAAGCCGGGAAAACCAACGCCCAAAGGGACACAAGGACAACAACTCTATCCCAAACATTCTCTTTCGATGCACATTTATCCTAAACCTTTCCCCTTCCATTCTGCCAAACATCCCTCTCCCCCCCCCCCCCCCCCCCCCCCCCCCCCCCCCCCCCCCCCCCCCCCCCCAAAAAATAAATAAATAAATAAAAGAAATCTCTAATATAGATATATTGAAAAAGGAGAAACCCAACTCAAAATTTTCCAAATCCAATAAGCAAAAGGGCAATACAGGAACAAATGATCCACCAACTCACTATCACTGCAACACATTACGCAGATATCCGGGCCTAATGCTCTATTAGGTCTTCTCAATTGCAAGTTGTCATTGGTATTAACTCTTTTATGGGCCATGATCTAAGTAAAGGATTTTGCTTCAGAGGGAGCTGTCTTGTGGTATTAACTCTTTTTATGGGCCACAATCTAAGTAAAGGCTTTTGCTTCAGAGGGAGCTTTGTCTTGTGGGATCAACTTTGTCAGAGAGAAAGTAGGCAAAGCATTAGAATCCCAGAAAGCATGAAAAAGGAAGAGGTAAAGAACTGACCACTACTTTCCAGACACCAACATCTATCATCAACAGCAAATGCGGAGAAGTAAATATCCTCCAAGACAATAAGAAAGGACACAATATCTCATGCTCCAATAAGTTTCTTGTGAAATATAAGTCCCAAGAAAAGGAGATAGAATAGACTGATTGGTCTACAAAACCAGTAAAAGGGCTCCCATGGAGGGAAGATAAGTTATATAATCTAGGAAAGACTCCACAAAGGGATTTTCGCCCCACTACAAGTGCTCCTAGAAACAGATCCGAGAGCCATCACCGACAATGAATCTGGTATGAAAAAGGAAATCTTCATAAATCTGATAAATGAATTTCCAAGGGCTGTGATACATTTCATTTAACGCCAAATTAGCTTCCCACCCATTTTCTTGGAGACCATATTTGATTTTAATTGTCATGTGCCAGAGGGAGTTCATCTCTCTCGGAAACCTCCATAACCATTTCCCCACTAAGGCTCTCCATAACCATTTCCCCACTAAGGCTCTCCATAACCATTTCCAAACTAAGGCTCTATTCCTATAGGTCACATTTCCCAAACCCAACCCCAAATCCGCATTCTACTTAGGTTAGTAACCTCCAAAATATTTGAAATGGTCCTTCTTTGCCCCTGGCCCTTGACCAAAGGAAGTCTCTCTGAATCCTCTCCAACGAAGAGACCACTCTCACTAGAATCCTAAACATGGACATGAAATAAATGGGAATACTAGCTAAACGAGCTTGGATCAAGGTGATACACACCCCTAAGAAAATATACGGATTTTTCCAACCATCTCGCCTTTTGGACGCTTTATCAACTACAGGTCCTAAAACTAAGGGCTTTAGGACCCCTCCTAAACATTCTCCATGATATTTTAAGGGCCAAGTCCCAATCCCACATCCTACTACATCTTTCGATCACAACACATCCTCAGAAATATTAATTAGACTCAAAAAGCTCTTGGCAAAATTGATCTTGAGGCCAGAACACTTTATGAGCAGAGTCAGGAGATAAATCGAGTAAACCCAAAAACTTAAGGATCAAATAAAGATTGTCTCCATCATTCTCCAAGAAGAAAACAGTTTCATTCACAAATTGGAGATGCGACACCTAAATCCTTTGCCTCCCCACAACCAAACCACAAACTAGCCTGTAGGATTGCATAAAGCCAACATAGCCCTACCATCTCAAATCTAGTAATCAACCTAGTCAAGAAATCCACCACCAAAGTGAACAAAATGGGGGAGATCCCCTTGACGAAGACCCCTAGAAGCTAGGAACCACCCCTAAGCCTTACCGTGGAACAAAATGATGCACTAAAAATTAATAGTATATTTCATTTGTCTGTTGTTTTGCTTATGTAACCACGGCGTATTGTAGCCTAGCTCCTAGAGATTAGTTAGGAGGTTGTTATAGTTAGTCTAATATCTATTAAAAGCAGTTAGAGTTAGATACAAGGCTTTTAGTTTGTTAGAAGTTAGTCAAACCTTAGTTAAACTACTATATATAGGGCTACTAGTAACAGTTAGAGCAGTTTTATGATATTTTATTTCCAGAAACAGATTGATTTCTCTGAATTAGAGCATTTTCTCACTCTTTTTCTTCAACCAAACAGCCATATTTGGTCTTGTAATGAAGATATTCATCTCTTAATGAAAGATTTCTTGATTATAATGCATTTTGGAATGCATTTTTATTGCTTCCTGCATCACAAAACTGCAAAGGAAGTTGAGGTAAGATACCCCCTAATCAAAGATCTCTATTATTTAGAACCAAAGCCTTTCTTCCTCAAAACAAAGTCCAAAAAATCCCAGTCCACGAGATCATAGGCTTTCTCAAACCACCTTGAAAATAACACCTTCTTTCTTGTCTTTTCTATACTTCTCCACCACCTCATGGCTACTAGAACATCATCCAAAATTCATCTCTTTCACAAACGCCCCTTGAGCCTGAAAGATAGTATTGTGAACCTAAAGCCTCCCAACCTTTAGCCATTGCATTAACCTGAAGCCTCCCAACCTTCCCCCCCTAAGTCCCTTCCACCAATTTGCAAAGCTATCTTTGAAAGATTGATTCGAAAGCCCCATATTATCAAAACGGAAAGGCATCGGGCCATTTAATCAAGTTGGATTCTAGACAAAAAGAAGTGTGGTCAGAAACTGGTCTAGGTAACGTCTCTTGCACTAAATTTGCAAAGAATTTCTCCCAATCATTGATAAACATAAAGGAATATGTGGCTAAAGGTAGATGGATTTGTATATTTGGTCCAAGGCTGGTGGGCCTCCTCTTTCACCTGAACCCTTAGTTTTGTGCTTGCCTCAGGCTTAAAGCATTGAAGAAAGAATTAGATCACTAGAATTTGGAGGTCTTCACTTAATTGGAGGTATCCAAGGCCAGGCTTTTGGATGGGATCAGTGAGATAGATTGAAAGAAGAGGATGGACTTCTCAATCTCGAAGATAGAATCAAAAGGGAGGAGTTAAGGCAAGAATTTTGTAAGCTTGTTGAATTTGAGGATCAGTTGGAGGCAAAATTCTAGAGAGATCTGGCTAAAAGAAAGAGAGGAACTTTATTGGCAAAATCCGAGAGAATGGGATTGAGTATAAGACTAAAGAAGAGATAGCTACACACATAGTCAGCTTCCATTCCAGATTATTTCACTAAAATACTAATCGCCGAAACCATTTTAGACAGGATTCACTTCCCCTCACAAGATGAGAATGAGTGGTTGGAACGAAAGTGGGATGAGGAGGTTCAACTGGCAGTGCGAAGCCTAAATGGGGATAAAGCGGTGGCCAGATGGCTTCACCTTAGCCTTCTTCCACAAATGCTAGAGTGTGGTTAAAACTTATCTGATGAGTATGTTGGACCAGTTCTATGAAGAGGCAACATTTAAAAGAAGCTTTAACACGACCTTTATAGGTAATTCCAAAGAAAAAAAAAGATGTAGTGGATGTGAAAGATTTTAGACTGATCAGCTTGTTGGGAAATGTCTAGAACTGGAGCTTCCTTTTGTACCTCTTTAGATGAATGACCTTTGGAGAAGACGGAGGAAATGGATTACTATGTGTATTTCTTCGGCTTCTTTCCTGATCGTACATAAAAAAAATTTTAAAAAAATTCATAAATCTTTCCACCCTATTACACATTAACCTCGCTCTAAAGTTAGACCAAGTAAAGGAGGCATTTTGCAAGGGCAATTCTTTTAACTCACAACTCCAGATGAAATTGTCAAAATCTCTCATGCTTCTAGTAATCCTGCACCCACCTATTTTCTCCCAAACCATTCTAATGACATTAAAATCAACCTCCACACTCCATTTTGGAAACCCCAGACCGAAAAGGCTTTCCAATACCCCCTCTTCTCCTGAATGGATACACAGAACCATAGCTGTTAAAAGCGCGCCTAAGGCGCGCCTAGGCGCAAGGCGCAGGCGGGCGTGAGCTTTGGGCTTCGAAACCTACTGTGCGAGGCAATATCCCTTAGGCGCGCTTAAAGCGCGCTTTTTTGGGCTTTTATGTGAGGCGCAAGGCCCTTATAAGGCGCGCCTTAGTGACCTACTGGCTATTTTATTAAAAAATCGATTTAATATAATTTTTTTAAGTGAGATCTAAATATAGCCGTTAGATTGATGAAAAGTTATGAAAAAAAAAAAAAAGAAAAAAACAAGGAATAAAGTGACTTTAAAACAAAAAGGAGTACTGGACAGTACAGTACAGTAAGCACTTTGAAGCCCTAACCCTCTTCACAGTTCAACAAAAGAGCTCCAGCTCCGGCGGTCCAGTCCTCAAGCTCCGACGGTCCAGCCTTAATCGAACAGGTATGTAGCTCCTCTTCTTCAGTTCTTCTTCTTCTTCTTCTTCTTCTTCTTCTTCTTCTTCTTCACTCTGTTTCGATTTTTTCTTTCTTCTTCATTGTCTTCTTCTCCTGTTTTTCTCTTTCTTCTTCATTGTCTTCTTTCTCCTCTTTTTCTCTTTCTTCTTCATCGTCTTCTTCTCTTGCCTTTTTTTTTCTTTTCTTCTTCTCCTTCTTCACCCTATTTCGATTTTTGTCTTTCTTCTTCATCGTCTTCTTCTCCTGTTCTGTTTTTTTTTTCTTCTTCACCCTGTTTCGATTTTTATGTTTCTTCTTCATCGTCTTCTTCTCCTGGTTTTTTTTTTCTTTCTAATTTCTCATTTGCTATCCCAGCTGCGTCTTCTTCTCCTGCTTTTGCTTCTTCTGGTTTTTGCTTTACTTCTTGTTTTTTGGCCCTGTTTTAGTTTAATTGTGGGCTTTGTATGCTTGTATGCTTTGGGGGTAAATCACTTGTGGTTGTAAATTGTGATTTGTGACTTTGTATGCTTTGTGGGTCTAGGTCACTACTTACTAGGGCTAGTTATTACTTATGGATTCTGGAAGTTCACAACCAAAGGAAAGGGATCCTGGATATAAGTATGCAACACAAAATCCAAAAGACAAAAATTCTTTCATATAGGCAATTGCACAACGCTCTAACCAGTTGAGCTTATAGGCCATAAGATAAGAGTATTCAATTTTATATGTTTAAATTGATTATTTTTGTTATCTACATTTTATAAAATAGTTTTTATTTATTTTCTTTAAATTGTGCGCCTCACTACCCTAAAGCCCGCACTTTTTCTTGCGCCTTGTGCCTAGGCCCCAGGAGACATTTGCGCCTTAGGTGCACCTTGCGCCTTTAATAACTATGCACAAAACTCAGCCACCACTCCCCAATACCAGATGAAATTGTAAAAATCTCACATGCTTCTAGTAATCCTGGACCCACCTATTTTCTCCCAAACCATTCTAATGACATTAAAATCAACCTCCACACACCATTTTGGAAACCCCAGACTGAAAAGGCTTTCCAATACCCCCTCTTCTCCTGAATGGATACACAGAACTCAGCCACCACTCCCCAATACCCTCCATGGAGAACCTAATCAAAATAGAACTAGAACCCTTCTATAACTCAAACCCTTTCAAAATCCTAGAGTCCCACATGACTAAAACTTCCCATAGAGGGCAAACTAACCCACTCTCTATAACTGGTCTAAAACATATAAAAAAATCATATAATATGGCAAATTTGAACATTATATAATATGGTTTTGGTAAATGAATTGATTGCTCATATTCTAGATTTGACTACAACATAAATCAATTGGGGATGACAGTTCAGATTGATTGACAGGCCTGACAGGGGATAACACAGACCATGCACTCGATCATCCATTCGAGAAATAGAGAATAATAATGTTGCCTATTAATTAAAGAAAAGTTATTAAGTGCTTCCAAAATATTATGTGACCAGAGTGCATTCCAGTAAAACTAGCAAATATTAGTTATTAAACTCGAATAACCTAGCATGTCAAACAAGATAATCAATCATGTCTTGACCCAGGCTCTTTACTCAAGCAAAACCACAAATTCAATGCCCTAAGTTGGTCAAGTGGTGAAGACATCTTTGCTAAGAAAAAAAAAAACAAAGAACTTTCTGGGGAAAGAAAACAAAAGATAAAAAACGGCCGACACATCTCCCCCCCCCCCCCAAAAAAAAAGAAGGGAAAATTACACCGATCTCCCCTGAAAATGACATTGACCTCCCCTAACATTTAAAAAATTACATTGACTTCCCTTGAGATTTAATAAATTGGGTTAATTAATTTTTGTACCTTTAACTTTAGGGTTAGTTTCAATTTAGTCCACAAACTTCGAATTGTCTCAATTTAGTGACAACTTATAACTTTTTGTTGCAATGTGGTCCAGAGGCTGACGTCCATTAGGGTTTTTGACAGAAATGGCATATGCCACGCACGTGATGCTTACGTGAAGCCTATGTGGCATCCACCTATGTTATAGTCGACTATAAGTTGTTATAGTCGAGTATAAGTTGTTTGAAAAAAAATAAATAAATGTGTTCAAGAGAAACAATAAACTCACCGGAACAAACCCAGTACAAGTGATTTTTTATTTTCTTAAAAATCAGAACAAAAATTATAAGATTCTAAATATTAACTTTGTTTGGTTGTCGAGAAAGTGAAGGAAAAGAAAAGAATTGGGTTTTTCTTGAAATGTTATAGTTGACTATAACAACTTATAGTCGACTATAACAACTTATTGTCGAGTATAACACAAGTGGATGCCACATAGGCTCCACGCAAGCATCACGTGCGCGGCACATGACATTTTCGTCAAAAACCCTAACGAACGTTAGCCTCTGGACCACATTGCAACAAAAAGTTATAAGTTCTCACTAAATTGAGACAATTCGAAGTTTGTGGACTAAATTGAAACTACCCCTAAAGTTGAAGGTACAAAAAAGTAATTAACACTAATAAATTTAACACTCACCTCCCCTCCATCAATTGACCGTTAGTTTGACTAACAGAAATGGATGATGTCATGCATAAAACCCACAAATGCCAATATTACCCTTAATTAAGGAATAATGCATGAAATAACTTAATTAATTCTAAAATCTTATTTAAAGACAAAAACATCCCAATATAGACATTAAAGTTCATGGTCATTGCACCTATATACCCGCCATGTGAAGACATGTGTACTTTTATTTTTTTATTTTTTTAATTTTTTTGCTAGATCAAAAAGGGAGCCAAAGCCCAAACAAAGAGGGAAAAAAAAGGAATTAAAAAAAAACGTGTAGAAAAACAATTATCCTACTTTGACTCTACTTAAACCAATGGCTTTTGACTCTTTAAAATACCTTAAACCAAGATCAAATTTGAGAAAAAAAAAAAAAATGAATGTAGCCAACTTAGGTTTTATTTAGACTAAGAGTGATTTGGACATTTTACATGCTCCTTAATGGAAAAAGTAATGGAAGGGAGGTCTGCGTAGTTTTGGCCTAACCTCAGGGGAAGTCAATGTGATGTTTGAAATGTCAGGGGAGGCCAGTGCTATTTCGTTAAACCTCAGGGGAGGTCAGTGTAATTTTCCCAAAAAAAAAAAAAAAAAGAACATTTCCACCACAAGAAAATCATAGGTTGCATTAAAGAGATAGTCTCACATTTGTAATTCTTCATTTTCTGGTCTTATGTACAGTGTAAAATTAAGAAAGAATGACTACACTAAATCAATCCCACAATGAAGTTTAGCTTGCAACATAAATGCAGTGTGTCAACAACCGAAAATAAATAAAAACGAAACAAAAATGAATAGTTAACAGAATAGGGGGAAAAAAATACCCCAATCATCCATCTTCCTCAGTCCTCACAGTCCTTAGTTATTCCCACAAAAGCTAAGTTTTAAATGTGCTTAGGAAAGTCCTGGCTGCATATTCAAAAAGGTGAACACAAATTATTTGACATGAAAGAAAACAATAACATATCTAAGATTCAATACTAATGAACGGCAAAGGGCAACCAGTATAATAGATGCAAAAGAAACCAAACTAGTTCATTGAAAATTAAATCTTATTTGCACTCATTCCCTTTAACCTTTAGTTTCTTGTAACATCATTTAATACATTTGCTTCATTTTAATGCCTTTTTTTTAATTTATAATTATGAATATCAAAATATTACATATTGAGCACAAGCACTGAAAGAAACAATTATAATATAATTCTTATGCCGCTAAACCAATGCCAAAGCAATAATGCTAATAGCTCATCAGCCATCAAGCTCGATTCATAAGGTTCTCAAGAATCAAGCCAATACCACAATAGGACTCTGAAGCAATTAAATAACCTAGTAAAAAATAATAATAGCAACAACAACCAACAAATTACTAATTTATACAGCCACCAAGAAGTCCTATGTTTTGGAATACATACATACATACATACATATATATATATATATATATATATATGGGGAGGGATCCATTTACACCCGGTGTAAAACTTTTTACTTTAACACCCCTCAATATCTTTTTGTATAAATAATATTTTGCCAATCCAACCGTTGGATTAGGTTCTTTATTTATGCACGTCATGCATGTCAAATTTCAAGTAAATCGAATATTAGGAGCTATGTCATTCATAAAGTGTCCTAAATTATAGTTTTATTTATAAAAAGAAATCTAAGTTTATAGATCAAACGCTTTCCAATATCCAATTTACTTGAAATTCAGCATGCATGACGTGTATAAATAGAGTACCTAATCCAACAGTTGGATTTGTGAAATATTATTCATACAAAAAGATATTGAGAGGTGTTAAAGTAAAAAGTTTTACACCGGATGTAAACGGATGCCTCCCCCATATATATGTATGTATATGTTCTTCATGAAAATATATATATATATATATATATATATATATATATGTATGTATGTATATGTAGAGTCCCCTTCTTATGAGGTTAACTTTACCTAACTTTACATTAGGTTACCCTTCAAAACTATACATGTGATTCATATTACGAAACCAACTGTTGGATTAGATCTACTTCATGTGAAGATCATACATACCAACAATCAAGTTGATCCGAGATTAAGAACTACTTCATTCATAAACGTCCAAAATGAGCGATTGTCGTTGGTTAAAAAATGTAATTTTTGGATCAAATAGCAATCAGTCTCAAATCAACTTGATTTTTGGTATGCATCACCTATATGATAAGGTTATTTAATCCAACGGTTGGTTTCGTAAAATATGAATCGCATGTATAGTTTTGGAGAGTAACCTAACATAAAGTTAGGTTAGGTTAACCTCATAAGAAGAGGACTCTTTATATGTATATATATATATATGTATGTATGTGTCTATAAATTCAAATAAACAACCCAAGAGAAAGCAAAAATAAGAGGGAGGGGGAGGTTAAAGTCTTTTTTTCTTCAACAAAATACTAACTCCGTTACTTCTCAACTATAAAAATTCATGCAAACATAAATAAACAACGTTAGAATTAAAGGAAGCCATGAAAGACATCATCCACACCTAGAAAGGGTTTAGACTAGGACAACAACTATGTAAAATGATAGGGTAGAAGAGACTTAGTGTGAGAGTAGAGCAAAACGACCCAAGAGTGAGATGGAGCGAGCCTAGTGGCAATGAGCCGATCAAAATGCTTAAGGACATAAATTCTAGTTCAAGTTGGAATCCCGACTTTAAAGAATAGTGGTTTCCAAGGTCAATTCAAAGAGGATCAGATTCAATGGGTGTGAGAACCGAATGGCTCAAGTGACCATCTGCGCTATGGGCATTCTTCTCTCGAGGGATTCCGATTCCCTTCTCTTAATAGCATACATCAATTATCTGTCTTTCTCTTTAAGAAATCATTATTTAAAAACAAAACAAGGAGTAGTCCACTTATTTTAGGAGAAATAAGCAAACCTCTATAAAGGGTTTTTAAAAATCCCTTTTTTGACTCTCCATCTTTGGAAAAGCAAGTCAAACCAAAAACACGGATTTGAGGGCTAGATTACAACGTGGGAAGAGGTTCCAAGCAAAGCTTATAAACACCCACCTGGCCCAAATTGGTCTCATTTTATTTATTGAGTTTAATGAATTTCTTAACACAAACATGAATAGTCAAAAGTATAAAAGAAAGAAAAACAAACAAACAAAAACAAATATCTAACCTAATGCAGACTTGAGTTCAAGTGAACGAACTATGTACGAGGATCAAAGTCCACGTAATTCGAACACAATAATGGAGGGGTTTCACCTTTCGTTAAGGATTATCAATCTCAAATCCATGCCTTATCTCTTCTTTTTCAATAAAACAGTATACTTCGATAAAAACAGCTTTTGGTTTTAAAATCCTTGATTTTGCAAATCAAGAGACTAGTTTACAATTCATTATTTAATGCTCAAGAATGAAAGGGATTATACCTAGCATAATCTCGACAAAGCTTCCTTTGGACTTTCCTCAGTTTTAGAGACTTTCCTTAGTTTTACAGCAAAACTTCATCCGAGCTTTGTGTTGGTTCCACCAGGAGGGCAACAGAGTCCAATCACAATCTTTGTTGGTATCTTGTGGATTGCTCTTTGAGACGTTGGAGGGAAGCCGTCAAGATTTGGATAATTCCTCGGGCTGAACTTTCAAGTGCCTTTGGAGTGTCTAAAGCTAGGTCTCTTAAGTGCGTTGGGGGACAAAGGGGTATGCCAATGACTAAGTCCTCAATATATATAGTTTTAGTAATGTATTTTTTCATTTTTTTTTTTTTTTTAAAAACTCAATTTCTCAAATAATAAAACAATGTACAACTTACTCTCCCTATGTCTTATTTCCAATATATGTAGTAATGTATTTTTTATTTTTTTTATCGGCAGTTCTAGTAATGCTTTTAGTAAAGGTTTTTTTTTTAACTTGTAATATAAATATTATCACCTTTCTTTCCTGTGCTATTTTAACTTGTAATATATATTTTTTTTATGAATTAAAATTTTATAAAAGAAAGAAAGATGGGCAATAGCCGAACTACATGCAGTATACAAAACTCCACACCACCGAGAAGGCCCTAACCAAAACTACACCAAAACTTTAATCCATCCAAAAAATTATCAAAGGTAACCTTAAACTCTGGTTTTCCAGAGTTTCCCCATACGAAAATAAAACCTATAAAGTTCTCTTTTAACTTCTCTATAATAACCTCCAAACCATCAAACCTCCTCATATTCCTTTCCAGCCATATAGTCCATAAAAGGGTGTGAGGAACAATTCTGCAAAAAAATAAATAAATAACGGGCGCCTGTCAACGCTCAACATCTGCCAAGCCTCAATAACACTAAAAACTGATTGAGGTCCGTATCACCCAGGCCACCCCAAAAAATCAGAAGCAAATATCCCATAGCTCTCTTGCAATGCAGCAGTGCAAGAAAATGTAAGCACCTATCTATTCACTAGACTTGTAATATACATGATGTTATCACTTTTTTTTTTATGAAGTAATGATGTATTAATAGAGAACAAAAGGGTTTAACCTTCGTACATAAGACATATACAATTTTTAAACTTAGCATCTCTAAACAACCAGGGCACCAACAAAAAATGATAGAGGGAGACAAACAACCACCCCTTCCTGCTAAAACTTTAAGGAGTCAACAAAATTTGAAAAAGAAAGTTTACAATCTCCCTTATAGCTGCAGAACCACCAAAAAAGGTATTTAACCAAAATGGACTTGAGTTCACAATATTGCTCCACAACGAAGAAAGAAATTTTATTAAATAGAAAAAGGGTACAATAGAGAAACAACAGAGGACAAGAGGTCCACCAAAAGAAAGAAAATAATAAAAACAAACAACCAGCTAGCACAAACCACCTTCCAATCCCCCTTAATCATAAATAAAGGAATCCCTTGAAAAGGCCTCGATTTTGAGGCCCAAAACGAAGCTAAGAAATAGACTCTATCCCACAACGCATCCACCCAATCGCCTTCCCTTCAAAAATCCTAGCATTCCTCTCCAACCATAGAACCCAGAAAAGAGCCAAGATCGCACATCTCCACAAAGTCACTCCCTTCCTATTTCTCCCAAAACCCTCAAAACCAAACTCAAACAACTGCATGGAATAAAACGAAGCAACCCAAAGCTCTCCACTGATCCCAAAAAGCCTCTGCCACAAACTCCTGGTGACTACACAATGCAAAAAGAGATGGTCTATAGCCTCAGCCTCCTGTCTACACATAATGCACCACTGAGGAAGAAGACAAAAAGAAGGTCTTCTCTTCTGAAACATATCATTGGTATTAATTCTTCTGTGAGCCACAGACCAAGAAAACACCTGCACCTTAAGGCTTTGTATGGATTGAGAGAAATGGAGAGAAGATAAAAGAAAAGAAGAGAAGAGAAGAGAAGAGAAAAGAAGAGAAGAGAAAGTCACTTTCTCTCCACCCCGTTTGGATAAACAGAAGAGAAAAGAAAATAAATTTCTCTCCACCCTGTTTGGTTAGCATTAGGAGAGAAGAGAAGAGAAAATACTTGCAACCAATTTCCAAAATTACCCCTTATAAGACAATAAACAAAATTACTTATCATAGCTTCTATCCATGGGAAATCCAATAGCTAAGAACACTATGTATAATACCCTTTTTTATTAGAGATCTGGTTAGAGGAAATATAAGTGAGGGGTATAATAGTCTTTTTATCGCATAAAAATCTTGTTTTTTTAGCAAAATCGCACGTTATAGTTGACTATAATGAGTTATACTCGACTAAAACTCCTCATGAATAGTATCATAACATTCTGCCTGACAATATAGTTTACTATAAGTTACTATAGTCAACTAAATTGCTTATCATGCATAAAAAGTTCGGCCTGATGTCAATTTTAAGGGGCAAATGGGTATTACGGCATTTGTGTATGGGCATATTAGTCTTTTTAGGAGCTGCTTTGTTTCCTTTCTCTTCTTTTCTCTCCGAATCTTCCCGATTTGGGGAGAAACAAAATGGCCTGATTTTCTTCCCACTTTCTCTCCATTTCTCTCCACTAATTTTCTCTTCCCTCCCACCAAAACAATCCAAACAAGGGAAAAGGGGAGAAAAAGGGTTTCTCTTCTCTTCTCTTCTCTCCATTTCTCTCAATCCATACAAGGCGTAAGAGGCACTTTAGCATTCCAAATCATCAACAATGGAGAAAACAAGGGCACACTCAAGTCATCAACCAAAAATTCAAAGAAATATTTGCAAGAAAACACTCCGGATGAATGGGCTAGCCACTTCCTCCTATCTGGGACCGACTCCCTCAAACACACCTTCAAGTAAGAACAATAAAGAGGAAAGCTCAATACACTCTATCATTAAGATTGCGAAAAAAATCTGAAATACCAATTGATAGAAAAGGAAGGAGAAGAAACCATGGACAAAATGCAAGCATTATGAGCAAGTGATAAATTATACAATCGGGGAAATAATGTAGAAAAAAACTCAACCCCCCCCCCCCCCCCCCGGGCCAAACATCTTCCCAAAACCAAACTTTGTCACCTCTTCCCACAATGAGACTAGTAGACTCCAAGAAACAACGTAAACCCTGTGATATGGATTTCCAAGGACATCTGCATGACACCGTGCAATCTATCTTAGAATCCCAACCATTGTCTTGGAGCCCATACTTGCTTTTAATAATGGCGCATCATAAAGAATTAGACTCAAGAGAGAATCTCCATAACCATTTCCCAGTAAGAGCAATATTCCTATCAATAAGATTACCCAAACCAAGCCCCCCCTTAGCATTTGACCTAGAAACAACATCCCAATTCACCAAATGGTCCTTATGCCCTTCCCCACTACCTTCCCATAAGAAATCTCTCATCAACTTCTCCAATTTCTTTGCAACACTGACTAGCATCCTAAACAGAGACATAAAATAGATAGGAATACTAGCCAACACTGCTTGAACCAGAATTAACCTCCCCCCTTTTGAAATCAAGGCCGTCTTCCACCCATCTAATCTTTTCCCTACTCTATCTATAGCTGGGTTCCAAAAATATTCACATCATGGATTTCCTCCCTAAGGGCATTCCTAAATAAGTGAAAGGCCACTCTCCTATAGAACATCCCACCAATTCTGCTATCCTAAGAATTTTATCAAGTCACAATTAAGGCCCACAACAACACTCTTACTCATATTAACCCTTAAACCCAACACTAACTCAAAAACTTGCAAGATCGATTGGAAATATAAAAACTTAGTCTCATCCCCTAAAGAAAAGAACAAGATGTCATCGGCAAATTGCAAATGAGACACATACACCTTATCCCTTCCCACCTCAAAGGCATCCACAAAACCCACTTGCTTTGCTCTATCCACAAGCCTACTCAGAACATCAACAACTAATGTAAACAAAAATGCGGAAAGTGGATCACCCTGTTTTAAACCCCAAGAGGCATGAAAAGTGTTCCTCGCTTACCATTCACCACCACAGAAAAATTTGTAGAAGACAAACATCCTTGTATCCACTTTCTCCAACTTTCTCCAAAACCTTTCTTTTCCATTACAAAATCTTAAAAATCCCAATCTACATGATCATAGGCCTTTTCAAAATCAATCTTAAACAAAATACCCTCCTTCTTCATTGATCTATACTCCTCAACTACTTCACAAGCCACTAAAACCACATCCAAATCTGATGTCCCTCCACAAAAGCTCCTTGATTTTCAGAAACAGTTTCATCTAAACCCTCTCAATCTTTTTTACAATACCTTAGCTAAGATTTTATACAATGAAGACACTAGGTTAATAGGCCTAAAATCCCTAGTGGCTGTTTGGGATAGCTTCAGAGTAGAATCAGAAGTAGAATCAGAAGTTAAATCAGAAGCTGAATCAGAATCAGGGGAGAGGCAGCTTGAGCAAATTGGCCTCAAAATCTATTTTGGGCTTACAATCACTTTTCTCATTTTTTATCCAAATACTCTTAAAAGTGATTATGGGCCATCAGAAGAGATTTTGGGCCTCCCAGAATCTCATCCAAACAGGCACCTAGTCTTATACAAATTGCCTTTCTTAGGGATAAGACATATAAAAGATGCATTGGTCCAAGTGTTCACCACTCCACTGTTGAAAAATTCCAAAAACACCCTATTAAATCATCCTTTACAATTTCCCAACAATCCTGAAAAACCGCCATTGTAAATCCATCAGGACCTGGCGCTTTATCCCTGCCACAATAAAAAACAGCTGCCTTTATTTCCTCCATCTCAAAAGGCCTCTCCAATCTTGAGACACTAGAAGCTCCAATTGGACTCCAATCTCCACCTTAGCTTCTCTCCGACCCACTTTAAACCACCAACCCAAAATAATATCGTGAGTGTATAACAGTAAAACCCAATTGATTCCAAAAATATTAAACATTAATTCCCACCAACTTCTCACTGTCCCACAATTGATAAAGACGTATTCCGTAGTTTCCGCCACCTCTTTACACATAATGCATCTATTAGGCATCTCAAACCTCATACTAATCAAAAGATCAATAGTAAGGAATTCGTCACAGGCACTTTGTCTTGCTTATAATATGTACAGTTTTATTTTAACCTGTGCTATTTTAAATTTTCTTTACTTTATAAGGGATTAAAAACACATGTCAGCTGAGAATGAAGAGTTCTCCCGATATAGTATGGACAAATCTCAATCCCCCTCATCCCCTTTCTACGTTGGCTACCAGCCCATGCCAACTCTATGTGACTGCCACTTGCTCAAGACAGGTAGCCTTCTCATATTAGACAGTTTGATAATCAGAGACTTTGAAATAAAAATTTAAGAAAAATGTTTTATTATTTTTGTTATTAAGTATTGTTCTCCTAAAGTGTTAATAAAAGTTTTCCTCAATTTCCTATTAAAAGACATTGTGCTCCATTATCAGTTAAAGATTTGTCCTCTTTAAATTGAAAACAACAAAAACCAACTCAACCTTTGTCTGTTTGGTTTGGTTTGGTTCTCTTAGTCCTCAATTCAGTGTACCAAGTTGCACCCCATGTCCAAAGCCTCAAGGAATGAAAATGAAGCTCAAAACTCCCACAAAAAATAAGCTAAATAAGCTAACCACATAAATAACACAAGACCAACCATAAGTAATTCGTGTCTCTAGTTAAAGATGCTCGGATAGCGGTGTCTTCAACTGAGGGAGCAACCCAGAGAACTTTTAATCATCAACAATATTAATTGAAAATCTCTCTTACGATAGGGAGGGACCTCCAAGGACCAGGCAATGTAATATCAACCAACAATTTAAATAAAAGGAGAGCATTTTCTATTGAGGCCTATTAAGGCCATTGTTTTCCCTCGTAGTAATCTATACTCCCCCTTCTTTGCCTTTACTTTCTTTTCTTTCAAGTAAAATGCGTCTCCTTTCATATCTCTCTCCTTTTCTCATTAAAATTTTCATTTCTCATTAAAAATAAATAAAAATATACAACTCCTAAATAACCCAAAAAATTGCATGGGAATACATTCCTAAAGTTCAAATGATACTAATTGAAACCACGAGGAACCTCCCAAGGAATTTCCAAAATACCATCAAAAAATCGAAAAACTAGAAAATGAATAGATCTAGGAAGTAAATTACTAACAGGGACCAATGCCATATGTTTCATTGCATTAAAATTCTTTCAATTATGCCAATCTACTTACGAGTTACTACAAACATATAGAGAGAAATTGCCATAAAAATATAAAATGTTCAACTACTTCATAATATGACTGAGTTTAAAGCATGGTCAACTAATTAGAATTTACAAGTTTATCAACCAACAACTTAAATAGCAAATCAACATTGATAAATTAGAAGTTCACACCATCCATGCACAATAGATCGAAGAGGAAGCAAGAGTCTACTAGGCAGCGGAATGTCAAATTAGGGTTTCGAGTTTTAAATAGCGACAATCTAAAACCCCAATGGCCCAACCTGGGGTTCACGTCAGTCAAACAGCCTAAATTTAAGTGCAAATTCCAAATCATCAATCCCAAACTTTGATTTTCAGTTAACCATTCATAAAACCCTAGTAATGACTTCAGCTAGGTAAACTTGGAATGTAAAACCCCTACTTCTCAGTTTTAAGGAAGGTCTTACACAGTGCACAAGGCTCCCGCCTTTTTTTTTTTTTTTTCCCTGATAAAGCTAAAGCAAATTGTGTTAAATCATAGGTAGTCATTTGCCATGTATACAGGGAGTATACCAAAGAAAGAAAAAAAAAAGCCTATAGAAGCAAGCAGTCCAAAAAATCCTCAAGAGGTGTCCTGCGAAAAAGAAAAAGGAGCCAGGATTGCCCCACTCAAACAGGAATTCAAAAATACAACATCTCAGTTTTTCAATTCCCCATTCCCCTCCCTCAAAAGTTCTCCTATGTCCCTCTCTCCATATACCCTGAAGAGTAGCATGTGGTACCATCTTCCAAATAGCCAAGGCTTCCTTATTTTTGCTTCTGCACCACCAGGATCCAACCATTACCTTCTCCAGCACTGGCCGAGGCATCACCCATTGGATTCCAAATGCCTTAAAGCATGTCGTCCACAATTTCTTAGCAATCTCACAATGTAAAAACAAGTGGTCGACAGTATCAACTCCGTGATTGCATATGACACACCTATTAGGAAGTTGGAAGCCTTGCTTTTAGAGATTATCAATAGTCAAGCATCTACTCCAGCACGCAACCCAAACAAACAAAGAGACTTTAGAAAGAGATTTGAATTTGGAATCTAAAACCCCTCCTACTACTACCGCCTTGTAGTAGCAGGCTCTCACCTAATTCTCAGTTTCAAGAAAAAATCCCAAATTCAAAACTCTAATCATTTATCAAACAACACTAGCTTTTAAATTAAAACCTAAGTCCATAAACAAACCGGCCAAATTACGTTCCCGCTAAGATTAAATTGATACCCCAAGTTGGCATTTTGGGTCTATTCTCTTTGTGCACTCAATTTGGTATCTTATTAACCAAAACCAAAACGCCAAACCCCAATTACAGATTTCAATTGGGGATCGAAATAGAACCCAAAATTAAAAATTTATCATAAACTCTTAAAGCTAACTTTTAAGTGGAATTTTTCTGTTTCTTGTTTCTTTGTCAAAAAAATTTCTACAAAAAGGCATAACTTTCCCAAATATATTTTTTCATCTAACTCATTTCTGCATTTTTTTTTTTTTTTTTTTTTTTTCGGTTCCTATTCTCATTTCAATTTTTAAAACACTTGCAGGCACCAAGCACACTTTCTCCAGCATTTATGTTATTAATATCCATCCAAAACAAAGCAAAAATAACAAAAATTATCAAAGAAACACAAAAACAGAATTGAAAAAGCATCTCTTACCGACGATTCAACCGAGAGAGCGAAATCAAGAGAAGCTGCTCTGCGAACTACGCCTCAAAGAAAAGAAAATACTGAATGAAATTATTCGGAAAAAAAAACGTCAGATTTTGAAGACAATTCCCTGAAATTATTAAAAAAGATGGAAAAGAAAACCAAAGATATAGGGAAGAAAATCCGAGTTCTTCAGATATCCAAACTTACAGTTCTGTTAGTAGCCTCGAAGAAGAATTGATTCAAAATTCGACAACTCGAAACCCTAATCTATCGCCGGCAAAAGGTCGGGCTATGCAGGCACGAAAATTGAAACGAAGAAAGGTTGGATTTGGTGCGTCAGTGAAAAGCCGTAGGCAAATTGACAAAACGGAAACCAAGAAATTGGATTTAGTGGGACGGTGAGAGACCAACAGAGTCCTTGGAGGTTTTAGGGTGACGGAAAGCTGGCCGCTCTGGTTTTAAAGAGGTGGTGACGCAAGGAATGAGAACATTTTGGCTTCATTTTAAAAAATGTGGGGGAATTTTAGATTGATCGGACTACCGGAAAATAATTACAGCTTGTAGTCATTTTTAGTTAAGTTAGTAGTCAAATACTAAGAAGTTAGTAATAATTTGTATTGAACTTTTCCCTAATTTAAAATTCCCAAAAAAAAATGGGGTAAATTATAAAAACCTATTCTCCACTTTAGGTTGATTTTCACCCTAGTGTTATCAACTTCAAAACCATTTGGAATGACCCCAGGCTATAGGCCTATGACAACTTAGTACCTTCGATTTCAAAACGAGTCAAAATATATCTAAATTATACAAGTGTGATAATTTAGTACCCTCCATTTTCATGAAATTGTCAAAAATACCGCACTAACAGGAAGGTACTAAAGTAATAAATGCTTATGGTTTAGAATTGATTTTGCATTAAAACAGAGCAGTTAAATATTATTGGATGTTATAATTAAAATCTCGTATTGAGATAAGTGGTACAGTTGACTGAGTCGATATTGTAGTTTATGGTTTCAAGTCACACAAGATGCTATTTTGCAATTACTTTAAACCACAGTTGCCACACACTTGTCAGGGCTTTTAGTGGTTAGACCAAATTGGGTTCATCTAGTTTTGGAGTAAAATTCGTTTGGATTAACAAGTTTGTAGTGGGTTAGAATGGTTCAATTGCTTAAATGATCCGATTAAGAAATCAGACTGTCCAAGTTACCAATTATGGACACCCCATTTTCTTTTGACCTTTTTATCTTAGGAGCATTATCATATGTAGGTTTTTACATCATTTTGGTATCAAAAATTTATAGTTAGCCTCTACACATCCCATAGAATCCATGGCATCTTTTAGGGTTCAATTCGGTTAGGGCTTGATAGCGAATAAGAACTTTTGCTACTTGGAGGGCATTTTTGCTATTTCACTTGCATAGCTTTTATTCGGTATTCAATTCTCGCCAAATTCATCTCAGGACGATCCTAAAGTCCTTATGATATTATTTATAGTGTTGGTTTAAAGTTTGATTAGCATCAGATGTGATTTGGTTAAGAATGATCCATGGCAGGCCCGGTTTAACCTTATTCATCGGTCCTATTTAAAAAAAATTCCTAATTCAATCACATTTGTTCAAATTAATGCTTTATTGGTATAAATAAGTCGTAATTAATGTGTTTTAGTGTTTAAAGTCATTTTCTAAAGAGTTTGGTTGCAACTATGGTTCTATTGGGATATAAAGCATTGTTTTATCATTATTAACCCGAGTGATCCCTGTGAGCTGCCTTGGCTTAACCCATGACTATTGACCCATTATGGCTTAATTTCAAGTGTTTTAAAGTCATTTTGAATAGAGAATTGAATCATCGTCGTTTTAAATTCGGAATCATCGAATTTGGACTTGATTTGGACCCGATACGTATACTTAGTAAATAAGCAAACAAAAAAGCAAGCAAAAGCGGCCAAGGCACCTCACTAGCGGTCGGCGGGCCACCCTAGAGTGCCAATTGGCCACCATTCATTGGTTGGCAGACCAGTGAAGAGTGACTGTTGGCCATCTTCCCCCATCCGTCTTGTTTTGACTTTATCCCTTCGTTTTGGTATTATCGCTTCATTTAATTTGTATTTTCTCCAAATTTTTGAAGTGTTTGAGATAGATATCAACTCTTGAGGTTGATTTTGGGCCATTGAGTCATTCCTAACTAGATTTAATCCTAGCCATCCATTCTCCCCACCTTCAGCTATAAATAGCGATCATTCCCTCCTTCATCCTTCACCAAGTCTCAGTAGAGTATTCCAGAGCACTGAAGAGAGCTCAATAGTGAGGAGCGAAACAACCTATTAATACCTTCTCACTAGCAACTCTTTCTAAGAAAAGCTTGGGCTTAATAGTAGAAGATAAACTTCCTTATTAGTACCCTCTCACTAAGTGACCCGTTTTAGAAAGTTTAGAGATGCTAGAGTTCTGCCCGACTCTCTACCCAAGGTTTTCACACAGAACCCTACCTCGGTTCTATCAGGTATAAATCTCAACCTATCTCTATCATGTTTAAGTTTAATGCCATAATGTAAATGCTGATGTGATATTGCATGCTCCCTTGAGTTCTATCATTTGTAAGATATATAATATTAGTCTTTAATCTTCTATCAAACTCAATTTGTTTTTATCAATGAAAGTTGTTTTTTCAATATAAGTGTTTGATTATGGATTGGAGACTAATAGTTTCCCACAAAGGGTGAAACTCTTCCC
Source organism: Liquidambar formosana (assembly GCA_039720395.1). Taxonomy (NCBI): domain Eukaryota; kingdom Viridiplantae; phylum Streptophyta; class Magnoliopsida; order Saxifragales; family Altingiaceae; genus Liquidambar; species Liquidambar formosana. Next base: position 11,148,101 of record CM077828.1, on the reverse strand, counting down.
TCCAATTTATTTGTTCGAACTACATGGACTTTGATCTTCATCAGAAGTACGCAAACCACTCACTTAAGCTAAAGTCCAACTTAGTTTAGATTTTATCTTTTAATTGTCATAATTTCTATTTATTATGCATGGTTGAAATTAACTAAGCCCAATTACTAAATGAGACCAATTTATTGGGTGAAATTGGTACTGTAATGACCCAAAATAGGGGGCCGTTAGTTATATAGTAAGAAAATCAATTTTTAAAGCCAATATTGGTGGATGTTTTATTAAATAATTCTTTTAAAAATCTTTTTAAAAAATCCGACATAGTCCCGTCTATAAATAGGATATACCAAGTTGTTGAGTAGTTAGAAACCTATGGAAAAACGCATTTATAATATCCCTAGTTCATCCACACAAAATTTCTAAATTAAATAAATCTGCAGGCTGCATAATAGCCACATAGGTCTCATCCGTATACACATCCACTACTAAACTAATTATTACATGCTTAGGATTTAAGTCGAAATAAAATACAAAAAAATCTTCTTAAATATTTACAGATCTTCGAAATGAATGCATGCATGATGATGATGCGTTCCCATAAATCCAGGTCAAGCTTTATTTTTGAAAATAAAACCTGCAAGAAAATTAGGGGTGTGAGCTATATGCTCAATAGGAAAACATTTTCTCAAAATAACCTAAGGTTTTAAAATTATAATCTTATGTACTTTTTAAAGAACCCTACAAAACCATTTGTTAGTTGACAATATAAATTGTCAGAAAATAAAATTTGTACAAGTATAAAGGAATAAACTACGGAAAATAAATCATTTTGATTTAATACAATCATAACCCTCTACCAAATTCTTTTTTATAAAAATGTAATTAATCATCATTATTTCATGATACCATAATTCGGCATTTAAGCCAATAATCATTCCCAGGTCATGTGGGGCCCTTATGTGCGGAATAAGAAGAAACATGGTAAGACATCTCTACCTCGGACTGCAATAGCCTCATTCTCGGGAAATACAGCAAGACATCCCTAATTGGGACCGTAGTAACCCAAATTCAGGCCAACATTAAGTTGTCCAAGACTAAAGGATAGAAGAAGACAACACGACATCCCATTTTTGGGAATGTAGTAGTTCTAACTCCAATAGCCCTTAACATCACCATTTTTCTTTTTATTTATCACTTCCATAATTCTCATATAAATCGAAAAATTATGCATATAAATATTTCAAGAAAACCATATAACAGGTTTATGCATTTAAATCATATGAAATAACTCTCATAAATCATATAAATCATTTTCTAACCATTTTTCAAAATAATGGTTTCAAAACACTTTTATAAAAGTAACTCCCAAACCTTCAACTTCAAAAAACATGGTTCAATAGGTTTCAAAATTAACCCATTTCAACCCTTAAACATATTAGAGTTTAAAAAATAACATAAATATAACAAAAGAGTATATAATCAAAACTCTAGGTTTTTCTAAAACTTATCAAAACTCATAAAATATACCCACATACATGACATTTACGCAAAATTTACCAAATAAATGTATATCTCTACATGATTTATACCAAAAACCTCTATGCATCAATGGTTTAAAATGAGAAAATGCCCCTACCTCAAAAATGAATAATGAAAATGCAAAATCATTGCCGTAGACATGTAGATCGGGCCAAGCAATACAAGATACGTGCTTGTTGGTGTCGGATCGGAGCTCTAGTGCTCCGGCAAGTCACCGTCGACCTCCCCCAACTCTCTCTTTCTTTCTTTCGACTAGAGAATGGGTGAGAAATCTCTTGAGGTGCGTTTGGTTGGGTGCCGAGAAAGGGGTTTAATTCCCCTTTCCAGTGTTTGGTACGCACACATACCCATGAATGCCCCATTCCTACTACCCTCACATTCTTACTTAAACCCACTTTTGTAATCCCATCTCCAAGGTGGGTTTAATTCCCCATTCCTAGGTATGATATTATAATTTTTTAAAAAGGCAAGTGTGCCCCTCATTCTTACAAATTACAATTTGGTCTTCTTTCCATGTCCCTTCCCCCACGCCCCAAAAATATGATCCCCGGCCAAACCCATAAACACCCACCTCCATGGCACACTGCCTCATAGCAGAACACCTCCATCCCATCTTTATCTTCCCCAACGGTGGAAGTAGTAGCAACTCATCACCCCCAAAATCTTTTCGGCCAATCTCATTCGCTATTATTGATCTTGTGCTCCAACCGTCGGCAAGAGCTTCTATTCTAGAAACCGATTGTCGTCCTCACCGATCTCCTCCGCCTAATCCCATCTTCTCCACTCCTCTCTCTTTCCACTTTCTCTCTTCGTTTACAGATATAAAATTTTGGTTTTTTGAAATCAAATTTTGTAGTTGGGAATGGTCTTCGATTGTAATTTTTTTCTTTTTTTCCTTTCCTTCTTTTCCATCTTCTAAAGAAAAAAAATGAAGAAGAAGAAGACAGATGGTTTGTTGGTTGAATGAGAAGTGACAGTGGTGAGGGAGGGTAGGGTTTACTAGATGTCTTCTAAAAAAAAAAAAAAAATGAAGAAAAAGAAGAAGGTAGGGGTTTGCTGATTGAATGAGAAGTGATGGTGGTAAGGGGGGGTGGGGTTTACTGGTTTTTTTTTTGGTCCATTGACATAGCTACTATGAATGATTTAGTTGACTATTATATGATATAGTCAACTAAATCACACGAGTTATGGTTATTTAAGTGCATTTTTGCTGGTTTTATTTTTCTTTTATTTATTTATTTATTTTTCATATTATCTTTCTAACTCTATTTTACACCCACTCATCCACCATGGTTAAGAGAACCTATAAATTGCTCCAAATAACCTAATGTTTGCTAGGTAGGGTATTGGGTATAGATCATTGGTAGTGTGGGAATTTACTTCATTTGGGAATCAGTTTCCTAACCTAACTAAACATGAGAATGGGAATGCAAGAGGGAATCCTACTTTCCATTACTACGAACCAAACGTGGGAATGGGTATTAATACCAAGCATTCCCATTCCTAAGTAATGCCCCAAATCTTTCAGCAGAAATTCATGTGTTATTGTGAACCATGGGTTTTGATCGATCGCCTTTTTAAAAAGTGTAGAGATTTAAATAAATAAAAATATGTTTTTAAAGGTTCACAAAAACACTAATAAACAAGGAGTCATCACCTCATTTTTTAAGAAAAAGAGGAAAACCATAAAAATGTTTTAGAGAAAAACCTTTAAAAAACCAAACACATGACTTCAATTAAGGAAAAGACAAGTCTTAACAAAACAAGAGAGGATTTGGAGACTAAGTTACGATATGAGAAGGTTTTAAGAAACATCCTATAGGCACCCACATCACCCCAAAATGAGTCTCTTAATTTATATGGGCTATTTCAATCACTTCCTAATTAGTCACTATATATATATAAATAATCATCCATAACCACCTATTCATCCATAAACATTCATAAAAATCTACATAAACATCCATGAACAAGTAAGGAGAGATATGGTAAGCAATAGAGATAGAAATAAAGAATAAAAGAAAAGAAAACCTAAGATATTTTATATCCTAGGGCGGACTTGAACATCAAATGAGTGCCTACGTACCTCACATACAAAGATATAAGGATCAAAGTTCACGTAGTTCAATTGAGAAGTAGTTATTTCCTTCACAATGAACTACCATAAATCCTAAGTTTCCATTTAAAGAAAAAAGGAAAGTTTCCGAAGATAAGAATTTCCAAAATGAATAAGAGAAAATAAAAAGTTTTATTTAAAAGGAACTTTGGAGAGAAAAGAGAGTTTAGGAGAATGGAAACTCAAGATTTATCATAATTTATTATTTAGGAAATAACCTAAGAGAGATAAGGGAACAAACAATAACAAAACTTACCATAATCATACTTACCATATGCCAACCATCTCAAAACATTAAGAAAATACCAAATAATCATCTCATGTGTGCTATAGGACAATTATCATACTCAAATCAACCATATTCATGAATCTGAACAGAATACTAAACAACCCTCAAGTATCCTAATAATCATGCTAAAAGCAAAAATTAAAAGGAATACAAAACCCTAATATGCTCATATATGCACTAAACTCACTATCATGCATGAACTAACCTTAGAACATGCAAAATTCACTCTCTATGTGCAACCTAAAGCCACTAACATGCAAATATAGTATATCAACTCAAAATATGAAAAGAAACTTAAGCACAATTCATAGGGAATGGATTTCATGCAAAAACACTCAAAAATCGCTCCTTACAATGAGCTTTTCTTCAGTAAAACTATTTTAGGATAATTTTATGTAAAAAGTACGACATATAAGGAGTTTCTCATCATATCATATGTGAAATCAATACCTTAGAATATGCTAGAATTGGTCGTGCGCCTAAACACACTCCCGAAGACACCCATGCAAACACCTATTCTCTAAAAATGATAATTATTCTTAAAAAAGGATAACTACTTCAAGACCTAGGAAAACAACCTATATGTATGCAAATCTAAACATGAATAACCCTAAAATAACATATGGAATAGAGCTAAAGTGATAGAACACCCACACATGCATTCCTAATATGCTATATGCAACCTACGTGATCAAAATAGAGAAAAATGATAATCCTTTATGCAAACTGTAACCCTAGCATGCAAGCTAACATGATATAACACCAAAGTAATAGCAAAACTAATTAAATGCATGCTTGCAACCTAGCAAAATCATAAACAAAGAACATACTAACCATGCCTCAAAACAGTAAACTCTTGTGCATATAGGAGAGAAGAAAACGTACATCGGATGCAATAATCTTTATGCTTGCGATAATTTATCAAACTCACATATTTATATTATGAAAATAATATCATGAATCATGCCAAATCATCACAAACAATTATACTAACATCCTAAGCATGCTTGCATCACAGCAATATCAATATAAGAGAAAACCCTAATTTTAGATAGAGAGAATCATTATTTCAGCACACAACAATAAGAAACCTAACAAATTATCATGCTATTCATGTAATATCCACCAAATAATCTCAATAATATCCAATAGATATGATAACCAAATTAAGGAATCATTCTAAATATTTAGAGAATAAAACCTAAGAGAAGGAGAGAAGAAGAGAAGAAAAGAGGAGAAAGGAGGCTTACTTACAAAAGAGGGCCTTTGTTGGATGCTTACTTATTCTTTGGCTTGATATGCTTCTAGTTACCCTTCAAACCTTCAAATATGCAATAGAATAGCTTTCTTAAGGTGTATGAGTGTGTGCAAATTCATGGTCCCTTCTTTCTCTAATGAAAATGGAGTGTCAAAAGTTCTCTAATGCTGATAAGAGGGTCTATATTTATAGCTAACCAATCTTAGGATTCAATGGTTGAGATTAATTTACCATAAAATTAATCTAAGGCTAAAATTAACTCCTTTAGGCTTTAAACAACTCAAAGTCACTTACCAATAGGATTAAAACTCTTTTGAAACAAGAAAAACAGAATAGGAGAGTCCAAAAACACATATCCTTGAAAATAGGGAAAACTGGACGCGGAGCCTCGGGTGAACCGGTTGGACCGTTTGGCCCAACCGAGGCTTGGGTGAATCGGACACCCGAGGCTTCGCTCAAGTTCCTCCCGGTTGCTTCCTATTTCGAGTCCTTATTTTAAAATGGCCATATCTTAGGTCAAATTAACTCCGAATTGAGTGATTCAGAAACCCACATTTTCACATTTCAATGAAGAACAAGTATAGAGTATTCTTGAACCAAAATTTTCCAACCATGGTCAAGTGACTGGGTTTAACAAAGTAGTTAATCGAAAAAGGTCAATTAGCCAATAGGTGAATAATATGGTAAATCAATCGCAAACCTATTTAATCCTTAAATTGACACTACAATTAGACTCTTTTCATCATTATAAACTCAATGAAATAATTCAGGATGAGTTTCGAGGTCAATTGGAAAAGATGCGAGTTAAAAGACAAAATTGCCCTTCAAGTCGCAAAAGTTCTAATTAACTATCCAAACCTATCTGGAATTGAACCAAATTACATAGACATATCCTAAATGCACCTAAAAACTAAATGCAAGTAATGGAATGCAAAAATGAAATAAAAACATGTATGCAATAATGAACTACTCACATAAGCTTAAAATGGCAAAAATGTCCTTAAAGGTTTAGAGACTCCTAAACACATCCAAACTTAAACCAATATTAACATGAACTCATAGGGGTGAAAATGGGGTGTCTATAGTTATAGTCGAATATAACCAAGGAGTAGTCAACTAAAACTCCCCCATGAATAATATTTCTACATTCTGTTTGTTAGAATCTACTATAAATAGTTGTAGTCGATTATAACATTCAGTATGCACAAAAAGAGGTATTTTGTTTGTTATAGTCAACTGTGATGATTTATAATAAACTATAGCATTTAGCATGCACAAAAAAGAGGTATGTGGCCCACCAAAACATACATTAATACATTCCAACCCCATATTCTCATTAATTAAACCTTGGGTCCTTACAACTTGGCCCCTCGATCGATCGGTCTAGGAAAATTACACTAGGGTCATCACAGGTGCCTACGGGCCATAGCTCAAAACCTTCCCATTTTGGAACCTAGCCTCCAAACCCTTTTGTTTTTGGTTTAATACTTGCCTATTTTCCAAGAAATGAAGTCAAAATTGTTTTTATAAAACAAATGCTTTTAGTGGATTCCTCGTACCCTAAAAATGAGGTGGCGACTCCTTTAAACTCCATAAGAGTGGACGAAACTTGATTCCCGGCATTCACAATCTTGAATCAAATTCTTTTATCAAACCAAAGTTGTTTTATTAAAGCAAGTTATTTTTAAAGTAAGTGTTTGATTATGGATTGGAGACTAGTAGTGTCCCACGAAGGGTGAAACTCTTCTCCCCAACTTATGTGTTCGAATTACATGGACTTTCATTTTCGTCAGAAGTATGTAAGTCACTCACTTTAACCCAAGTCCAACCTAGCTTAGATTTTGTTTTTAATTTTCGTAATTTGTAGTTATATATGGTTAAAATTAATTAAGTCCAATTAATAAATGAGACCGATTTATCAGGGCGAAATGAGTGCCTACAAGCCATGGCTTGAAATCTTTCCATTTCATAACCTAGCCCTCGAACCCTTTGTTTTTTGTTCAATACCTGCATATTTTCTAAATATGGAGTCAAAATTGTTTTTATAAAACAAATGTTTTTAATGGTTCCCTTGTTCCTTAAAAATGAGGTGGCGACTCCTTTAAACTCCACAAGAGTGGATGGAACTTGATTCCCCGCATCCACACTAATGAACCACAATGAACAGTGCGGGTCGATCCCCTTTTTTAGTATACTTACTAGAAGATTTGATTTCATTGATGGCTTCAGAAATATTTATTTTTAGTTTTATTTTTATTTTTATTTTTCGATTTGATCTTCTTTATTTTATTTTTGCATGATTTAGGGTTTGTCTTACTTTTTGTTTATTTTTGTTCACTCTTTTTTTATTCTTCTTATTTTTACTTTATCTTTTCTGAGCTCTGCTAGACAGGTTTGAGAAGTGTGTACGTATGCGCATGGATGCATACGTACACTTAAGGTAAGCATGTCTTTTTCTAATTGATTTGTTTCCTTTTTAAATTTATTTCTATCTTCTCTTATTTCTATAATAGCATATTTCCATGTTTATGTGTTTCTCTATTTTATTTGTTTCCATGTTAGTTATTTCTATGGTGATGCATTCCTATATTCTTGCATGTTTCCTTTTATTTTATTTTATTCCATGGTAGTGAATTATTTATTTAATAATTGTTTCATTTTTATTTGAATTCCCATATATATTTATTTCTTTAGTAGTAGACTTTTGCGTATTTGATTATTTCATTCTTATTAGTTTCTAGGTTTATTTAGTTTATTTATTTGCGTATTCCTTTTATTTTATTACTTTTAATAGTTTGTTCCTTATTTATTTATTTCCCTTTTTATTTGTTTATTTATTTATTTATTTGTTTATTCCTTTGTTTATTTATTTGTTTAGTTATTCATATTCCATACTGTGCATGTTGCTATTTACTGTTGCATGTTTTAGGGTTGAACTATTTGAGTGCTTATTTAATTATAGCCAATAAATATGTGCGGGGCCTGGCCACCTCATGTGCTAAAGTTAAGCGGTTGTTCTTTCATCCCCACTCCCTCTTTTTCTACATATGCGGTGGCAGGCGTAGCGCTCTATACAACTGTAATGCCCACATCATTTAATTAGGATAATTTCACCTTTAATGCATGATTTGCATGTACATTAATTGATTTATCGGGTATTGTCACGCATAGGCATTGCATGAGTATGATGTTGATGTGTTTGTGATTTCACACTCTTAGATTGCTAAAAATTTGGCTAAGTGTTGAGAAAAAATGAATTTTCGTAAATCTTCGTTTTTGAAGATAATTTTTGGCGGTAATGGAAGTTTATAATATTATAAGACATCTGTGATTTTATGAGATTTTATTATCACATTTATATCGGTTTACTCGTATGTTTGTTTTCGGAAAATCTGTCGGGAGTCGGATTTTGTACTAAAACTTGAAAATGAGATTTTGATATACTTGGAATTTGATTTTTTTGATATTTTATTTGAATTCAAATGGGGGGTTATTTGCTTATTTTCATTAAATAACTTAAAGTTTTATTCTTCCTTTTACTTAAATGTTTTTAATGAAAATAAGGCTGATGTCTGTGCTGATGGGGTGTAGCCTGACTAACTGTTAACTTTCAGCTGTTTGTGTGTTTCAGACGTCTGAAACACATTTCAGACGTATGAAAGTGACATTTCAGACGTCTGAAAGTAATTTTCAGACGTCTGAAAATTCCAGAGAATGATGATTTCTGAGGTTTAGTTTCAGACGTCTAAAACTAATTTTCAGACGTCTGAAACCTTCGATTGGCAGTTTTTTTTATAAATAAAACAAATGACACAAGTGACCTTCTCCCCTTTTAAAACCCTCATCCCACGACTTTTACACCCCATATTCATCATTTTACACTAAGAGAGCTTGAGAGAGAGAGAAGAGAGAGAAGAGAGAAAGGGAGTGTTTGGAGAGAGAAAATCACATTTTCTCTTTCATGCATGGGTTTTTGACTCTCTCACCTCATATCAACGCTTGGATTCACGTTCTAGGAGCTGGATTTGAAGATCTACACGTGCTTGGAGATGATTCAAGCCAGATCTGTGGAGTTTATAGCTTATTCTCGCATTCTAGGCTCAGATCCGACTCTCCCAACACATTTTCTCTACGTTTGGTGCAACATACTTGAGGTAGGTGTAATTTTCATGGGTTTTAACCGTAGGGATGATAATGGGTTAGTATATAAGCCCACATATGTTGGATAAAAATGTATTTTGGGTGTTATTTATGAGTTTGAGTGATATTTGGGTGGATTATCATACATATTTTGTAATGCATGTACTGAGGGGTCTAATTTACATAACCCTATATTTAGGAATATTACATTTGGGAGTATATGGGTTGATATACTTGTTATATTTTGGTTTATTTTGGATGTATATGCTATGTAAATTCTTGTTGGTCTATATTTCACATGTTTTACATAGCTCCCACATATTATATGATTATGAAATAATTATATATTGTTGATTTCTGAAATAGCTGACACGTGCATGAGTTTTTATGCTTTTCATGGCATTCATTGGCATAAATGCATGCAATGGATTTAATTAATTACTTGGTAAAAGTATATTAAAAAGGGTAATTGGATTTGGACTACTAGCGGTCAAGGGACTTAGCGGAGTTTTCCATTCTTTTGGTCCTGGGTACTTTCCGGTTCCAGGTAGGAACCCTTGTATTTCCGAATCAGAGGCTACTTTCCAGTTCCAGGTAGGAACCCTTGTATTGTCCTCTTGGAGGTGGGTTTAAATCCTCCGTTTTCGCGCGAAGACTCCTGCGGGAGTGGTCGGTAATTATGGATTATGTTAAATGGACATGAGTCACATATCATTCATGACATTGCATGGGTTTTAATTATTTTAAGAATGATTGTAATTGGTTATATTATCATGCTTTGGTTATTTCTATATGAAAATTATATCTACTGAGTTTTATACTCACTCCTATGTTTTATAAACTCTTTTCAGATGATTTCATAGCTGGGGAGACCTCGCCATGAGGGGTTATGCTTTGATGGGAACAAATGTTAATATTATGGATATGTATTAACTAAATACTTTGTATTCGGCCAATGGGCGCTAGACATGTAATAATTCATGGTTTGTAATATTTTAATTTCGTAGGTTTCTTTATATGGTTTATTTAGCATGTGATGATACTAATGATGGATGATAGGAACTTTTATAACTATTTTATATAGGATTTGGTTACGGTATGGTCCATTAACGAATGGGTCATGCCAAAATTTTTATTGAAATTACCGGTTTTCTAACACGTGCCATTCACGTGCTTCCTAAATGATTTTTTTAATTAAACTGGATTTATTAATATTGATCACGGCTTAATTAATTTGTATCGTGACAATAACTGGCGGTGAGCTACTAGAGAAGAGGGGACAACTTATTTCCCCCTTGCTTTGCTCAATCTTCCTTTTCTGATTGAAAGTAGCAAGCCACCCCACTACTGGTACAGAGGCCAGATAGAAGGTTGCTTCTTCTATATGTTCAGGCGAAGAACATCTAGAAGCTAGCTCTTGTCTTGTAAGCAACCATGCCTATATAATTGAATTTTGCTTACCAAAGTGGTATGAGTGTTGTTGGGTACCTAACACATTTCCTATAGTGTATCCTAATTCTTGACTAAGATTGGAATGTCTGGCTATGACCAGTTAGACCTTGCAAGGGTCAATCGGTTCCTGAAACCATAATCGGGTGGCGACTCTTCTTCACGCTAGCCCTTGTTGGTTAGTCAACTTATTTTCGAATTGCGTGGTTTAGGTTGTGGTGCTCATAATGTTATTGAAATATATTGTAAATATATAATGCCTTGCAAGTAGAAGGGTAAACTACAAGAAACATCTTTAATATTTAACCTTTTTTCACATAACCTTAAAGAAAAAATAGTTGCAATGTGTTTCAAGCAACTTACAAATTTTTCTAGGGACACATCACAACAATTTTTTTAGAGGATTCATGAAAAAATACTAAACATTAGGAGGTTCTTGTAGTTTACCCGAAATAGAATTTGGCGAATGGTTACACCCAAAAGAAAAAAATAAGGAATTTGCTAAATGGATTTCTTTAAAGATGATAAATAAATGGGGAAATTACCAATGCACTTGCCTTATTAGGAGTAATTCCCAAGAAGGATGCTTTGACTATCAACTTGTTTTTGATTGTAATAGTTTATAGTAAAGTTAGTAGTCAGTTTGTTATAAGTCAATAGTCAAAAGAATTATTGTGAAAGAGTGGAATGCATTGGTAATTTCCCCATAAATGGGATGAATGTATTAGATGTTTGATTTGATGAGAGCCTCGTCATGTTGAAAATTTTCCAGGCAAGTATACAAAACACGGGAAAGTACGGATGAGTCCCATTGACAACGTTAGGGCACAGAAGCAATTTCATGAGAAATAGAAGGACATTCTCGTCATTTTACAGTTTTTCCTCGTTCGGACAAGCTACCATCAACTCCATTTCTTAAGCAAAGCTCTTCCAGGTGACTTTATATAAAGAGACAGCACCGTACCAACCACTCTTCTCTCTCTGTATATTTTCACGCGGAGGGAGAGCTAGGGTTTATATTCGCCCTGTAATTTTCTCGAGTTAATGCTGTGGAAGACCTCTTTGATTCTAGGGAGAGACTCATAGATTCGTCAACATGGTTTTTCAAGGAAAGAAACTCATCAACGATCCAAACGGTTCGCATTTTCTTCATCGATCTCTCATTTTTTTGCTCTTTATTACAAATTTCTTAGTCCTTTCCTTTTTTCTTTATTGCGTATTTCTGGAATTCATATGCGATTTGGAGTGCTTTACCCTCTGCTTGGTAGCCGAGAAAATGATGAAAGGAGAGAAGAATAGAAAATTTCGAGAGTTATGTTTTTATTCATTCCTTAAAGATGAAAACGCAACTGAACTAAAGGATGTAGTAATTGAAAAATTTAGGACTCTAGATTTTGAAAGTTTTGCCCTCTGTTTGGTCGCCAAGAAAATGGAAGAAAAGGGACGCGAAGAAATTTTCTGATTCTTATGTATTCTGTTCCCTTTGTTTCTTGAAGATGGGCAACTTAACTGAACCGAGCTGCATTGTTTGATTAAGCTGAGTAGATGGAAAGATTTAGAGCTATAACTTCTTTTATTTTCCTACATTTTCTTAGCGGCCAAATAAATATTATAATCTCTAAAAATTACAGCAAAATTACAGCAGACCAATCTTAGAATAATTCAAAAATAGTACCAAGCTTAAGAAATTGAGGCCCTATTTTGGTGTTGAGAAATAGAAGAAAAGAAAAGAAAAATTTCTAAATCTAGGATTTCTCATCATTTACGATCCTAGCAAACCTTACTCAATTGAGCCTAATACAACTCTTTCGCTCAACTCCTGCATAGATTGACTGAAAGCAGAAAGCCTTCCACGGGCAGGCAATCATGTTTTTTTACAGGATTTCTCATTACTCGTGTCAGCATTTTCACTTCTGATATCTCTGAAAACTTTCCATGATTGACAGAATGTCCCGCTATTGACACTTGAAAAAACATTCTAGCAAAACCTCTTTCAATTGAGCCTTTACAACTCTTTGGCTCAGTCGAGTTGATTTAAAATTCTTTGGAAACCAAAGCAACAAACAGGGGGCATAGTCTAGTGCAATGGCAAATGGTGTCAGTCTACCAAGCGCAAAGGTGCAGCTTGAGTCTTGAGAGTGGCCACTTTGTATTAAAAAACAAATGTTAGGGCTGTATCTAGCTCACCCCTATGAGTGTCCCACTTAGCAGGACCAACGTAGGTTTATTTTCATTTTTGTTTTTCATTTTATTAAACGAAAGCAACAAAAACTACAAGATCAAAACTTTCTTTTCTTTTTGTTGCCCTTTTGTTTTTGTTTTTGTTTTCGCTTTGTATATTTTATACACCTTGCAGCCAAGATGTCCCTGTTCTAAAGATACCTGAATTTGACGATGAATTTAGATTTTCTATGCAAACTCAAGTCAAGGTGTTACGTGCAGTTCTTCAATGAAAAAAAGCGCTAGTTTTCCTTCCAAGACATTCTCAATGACATCTCAAGAGATTTGCATACCTTTTCACGATTATTAAGATTTAATCGAGTTCTGTCGCTTCCTATGCGATGCATCAAAGTCAATGAGTAAACAAACAGGTTGAGGATCACACCAGAGCAAAAGATTACTAAACAAGAACAAGAGTTTCACAATGTCTTCCCCAGTTCCCCCTTTCCCCCCTCTTTCTTGTTCTTATTCTTCCCCTTTTGTGTTCTTGTGTTTTTGTTTTGTTTTGTTTTTTGTTTTTTGTTTTGTTCTGTTATTTCTTGTGACTATTGGATTGGGGATTAGCCTGGTTTTCGGAAATTTGAAAGAAATCTTTTAAATGTTTAAGAAATGAAACTAGTTCTAAGCATTTTATTTTATTTTCTCAGTATTTCCAAGGATTAAATGGAGCCTTAATGTGTTAGTGTTTTCTCTTGTGAGATATGTTACTATGTTATCCTATGGGTAGATATAACTTATGTATATTTTAAGTGAAGAAGTAGTTTTTGTTTTGTAAAAAAAAAAAAACAAAGTTGAAGTGTTTTTGTTACTGTGGTTGCAGATGTGGTGACCGAATTCATCGAGGGTCTTGTTGAAACTTATCCCGGGTTGCAGTACCTGGATGGTTTTCCAGAGGTGACTTGTCTAATTTGTGTTGCAAATAGAATTTTGCCTTATGGACGCATCTTTGAAAATTTTGTGATGGCATCTTTCTTGTTTATGCATTATAGGTGAAGGTTGTGTTACGTGCTGATGTTTCAAGTGCAACATATGACAAAGTTGCAGTTATATCAGGTTTGAGACTCTGCAAAGTCTCTAAGGACTCCGTGTTTCTGTTTTCTTGTTGGAATTCTTTTTTATGCTATTTATCCCAGGATACCTGTTCATATTAGATGTTGCACTAAGTAGACACTTTTATTTAGATGATAAAACACTTTTTGTGTTAGTTCTTTTATAATAATATTTCTAGATGTCTGATTATAATAATAAATATTTCAAATTCTTTTTCAATGATTTATCAGGTAGCCCCTCTTGCCATTCCTTATTAGTACCATTAGAACAGAATGCCACATTTAGTGCTTAAATTTTTGGCTGAAACTTGCAATACCAGTTCAGCACATTGTAGGACATTGACACCATTGAATGAATAATGTCGAATTCAAACTGAATTATTGGCCAATTAATTGACACGTTGAGATGAGATGATGAACATTCTATAAATTCAAGGTGGTTACTGTAAAACCCCGAATTTTTCTTAGGCTTAATTAATTAACTATAAAATTGATTACCTTTAGTTAGATTTAAACGTATGAGTGAATTTAGGATTAACCTCGAACACGTTCAACTTTGTAGCCAAACAAGGTAATTGTTTTCTAATCAATGAGTGATAGTTTTCGTATCCTAATCAAACATTAACTTTGAAGGTAATCCTAATTAGGTTAGGATTAACTTGCACCCTATATAAGAAACCTTTAGGGAGGATTTATATTCTTTTGACTGAAAACAATATAAAGAGTGAAAAAAAAAGAAAAAAAAAAAGAAAGAAGAAAGCAAGAGAGAAGGAAAAGGAAAGGAGCTGATGCTGTTTTTGTACAAATCGACTGCCAACTTCGTGTCTGTTTACAGGTAACTTACCATCTGTTGACTGATAACTTCACTGTGTTACCAAGATTTTCATCTCTAATTCAATCCTCCATCTCTATCACTTCTACAACCACTAAACCATCATCACCACTACTCAAAAACCCTTCCATAGCTGCTGCACAAGATCATCCAACCACCAAAAATCTCTTTCTTTGGGTTTGGGTGACCAGGAAAGCCAAAAATGGTGGTTTCCACCACTTCCACCACTACTTCCCATGTCTACCACCACAAATTTTCTCAAACCCTACCATACACCCTTCCACAAACATCTCTCCCACAGATTTAGGGACTGATTTTGAGGGAAAATCAGTGGGTGAACTGCTGCTTTTGCCTTGGGTAGCATAAGAAGTTAATACCAAAAATCTGTTGCTGTTTTACTACATTCTGACTGTCAACTTCACATCTGTTGACAGTCAACTTCTCTCGGATCGACTGGTAACTTTGCTGTGTTAACAAGTTTTCACTCTTAATCCATTCCCAACCTTGTTCAAGTCAACTCCACATCAACCAAAGCAAAGGTGAAAATCACCCACACTAGGTTTTGAGTAGCGTTGGGATTGTTAGGACTTTGATCGCTTGGATTGTTGAAGGTTTGGCTTGAGGTAAGGGAACTTGCACAATGTATCGCCCTCTTTGATTAAATAAAAATAAATCTGATTTTTATTCCAATTTTATGAGCAAATGGTTTATGAATAATTGTTTTCAAAATTGTTTCACTATCAAAGTGTTTATTTCTTATATGCTATGGGTCAAGCAAAAATAGTCTTTTATTGAAATTGTTTTATATATGTGTTTGAATCTATTTTACTTGTGAAAAATATTTATCAAATGTTTATTGTATAAGTATGAACTCTGGTTAGATTATTGATCCATCGCAGCAGAGTTCTAATACTGTTGGAAAATTGGTATGTGCCAGGGGATTTTAATTTTGTTGGTCATCAGTACTGATGTAGTGTAAAGTCCCATGATGATGGGCGCCTATTAAATGTGAGTCTAACCAGAGGTAGTACTTGTATGAACTAAGGTTTTATTGATTTGTATTATATCGATCAGTGATTTTAAAGTGATTTATCGAATGAATTGTTATCGAAAGTGTTTCAGTGTCATTGTTTATTGAATTGAAAGTAAGACAATTATTTCTAAAAGTTTATATGCCTACCAAATTGAAAGAAATGATTTATTGTAAAACTCTATCGTTTTGTTACTCACGTTTTTAAATTAATCGTGCGAATATGCTTGACCTTTTCCTGTATATATTGTGTAATGTTTTCTTGCTGAGCTTATGCTCACTCCTTATATTTTCCCCCACAGATGAATAGCTTGATGTGAGTGGCTTCCGCGTATGAAGAGCTAGAATGTCGATAGCTTGATCTGCTAGTTTAGTTGGAACTTTATTTTAGTAGTTAGAAGAATTTAATTTGTTGTCTCAATGGATATTGTAGTTGGTTATTGGAGGTTACAAATTACTTTGATGGATGTGGATTTATCTAGTTATTTCATTTAATTATTGAGACTTTAGTTACGCTACGATTCGAATTTTATTATGGATGAATTATTGGAGACAAATTTATCATAGGTTGATGTTGTTAAGTAGGTCTAGCTATGTGGGACATAGTCCTATGTGGGTTATGGCAATCATGTCGCCAAATCCAATCTTTTGGGTTTAGGGGTGTGACAGCTATTACCCAACCTTTGATTTTTTGAAACCCCTGGTAGGGAAAAATTATGCTGTTACGAACAGCAAAGTTAAACCACACAGTGTTTAAATGGTAAACATCATTGAAATTGACCTTTGCTCTAAGCGTTTGGTGTAAAATTAATCGTTTGTAGAGTTCCAACTTTTATTTTTGATTGAATATTTTATTTTTGAAGAAACTGAACATAGAAAAATGTAAAATATTCTGTTGGTTTTGATGCAGCAGTATGCGTAGGGAAAAGAGAAAGAACCCTGTCTTCTTCTTGAACAACACTTGAATGCATGAGAAAAGAACAAATACCAAAGTAATAATAAATGTTATTAATTTGAAATGTTGTCTTGCCTTATGGCTATAGTCCTATATATATAGAGAAATAAAGCCTAACTAATAGGAAACACTAAGAAATGCGAAATAATTAAAGAAAAGGAGAACTCTAAAACTTGGTAGACAAGTAACAATAAAAAAAAGGTAACCCTAAACCTTGTAAATCAAATAATTATTAAAGAAGGTAAAAAAAAATAAATATGGAAACTTATAATATTTAAGCCTAGAATAAAATTATTGCCAATGCTAAAATTTTCCTAAAACGATTATTACCTTTCTAGACTTGTGATGGTCCAAACGGTCCATGTATGATTCGGCCACTTGTTCTACATCAGTCTCCCTGTTTGAAAAGAAATCGTCCTCGAGTTGAAATTGTAAGGGGCACATTCCTCTGGTGATGGCATTCAAACAAATCACAACAACATTGAAAGTAGAAGATATGGCCATGTCTTCAGGGAGATCCACCACATAAGCATTGTCATTAATTTTCTTGATAATCTAAATAGACCATCACAAGATCACCCTCTTGGTAACAAGTAAAGAAGGCTTCTTGCTTAGGGCATCAACCACCTTATTCAGTTGATTTGACTTGTGCTTCAAGGTGAAGGTGAACCATTGTAGGAAATCCACTTGGCATGCATGCGGTTCACACTATTCTGACTGTTAATATATTTCAAAGCCTGGTGGTCTTTGTACAGTATAAAGTCCCTCTGCACCAAGTAATGCTTCCAAACCTAGGCATCGTATAATTCAAGCTCATAAGTAGACCACTTCTGGCGGGCTTTGTTGAGCTACTCACTGTAGAATGGAATTGGCTTGCCTTCTTGGGAAAGAACTACACCTATTCCCACTGGCTTGCATGCGATTCACACTATTTTGATTGTCGATATATTTCAAAGTTTGGTGGTCACTATATAGAATAAACTCCCTCTGCACCAAGTAATGCTCCCAAATTTTGATTGTCGATATATTTCAAAGTTTGGTGGTCACTATATAGAATAAACTCCCTCTGCACCAAGTAATGCTCCCAAATCTAGACATCAATACATCATACAATTCAAGCTCATAAGTATACCACTTCTGGGGGGCTTCGTTGAGATACTCATTGTAGAATGGAATTGGCTACCTTCTTGGGAAAGAACAACACCTATTTTCACAATAGAGGCATTGCACTCCACCTCCAACAATGTTAAAATCTGGTAGTGGTAACACTGGTGAAGTGGACAGTTTCTCCATTATTACTGCAAAGTTCTGTTTTGCTTCTTCGCCCAATTTAACTTCCTTTTCTTCGTACATTTGGTAATGGGCGCGATGGTATTACCAATTTTTTTGACAAATTGCTAGTAGAAAGTGGCTAGACCATAACAACTTCTCACCTCGCTTACTGTTTTCGGATTTGGGCAATCATGAACGGCTTGAATCTTCTTTTCATCAACCCTAAACCCATCAATGCTCACCACGAATTCCAAAAATAACAAACTACCCATCATAAAGCTGCACTTTCTCAAATTGTCATATAACTTGTTCTTCTGCAAGACTGTTAGCACCTCCCTCAAATGGTCAAGGTATTCAGATTCATTTTGGCTATAAATCAAATATCTTCACAATATATTACAACAAACTTTCCAACAAATGGCTTTAGTACCTGATTCATCAGCCTCATGAAGGTACTTGGAGTGTTAATTAGACTAAACAACATCACTAACCATTCATACAAGTCCTATTTTGTTTTGAAAGCAGTCTTCCATTTGTACCCAGGCCTAATTTGAACATGATGGTACTTACTCTTCAGATCAATTTTTGAATAAACCTTGAAATCAAACAGTATATCCAATATATCCTCTAATCACAGTATAGGGAACTTGTACTTGATTGTGATCTTATTTATTGCCTTGCTATTGATGCACATACGCCAGCTTCCATCTTTCTTTGGAACCAACAATGCCGGTATTGCACAAGGGCTCATGCTCTCCTAACTAGACCCTTCTGAATCAACTCTTCAACATGCTCTTGTAAAATGTGACTCTCCTTTGGGCTCTTCCGGTAGTGTGGACGATTTGGTAGACTGGCTCCTGACACCAAACCAATATGATGCTGAATGTCTTGCATTGGTGGTAGCCCATCTGGTAGCTTGTCTAGTATATTTTCCTTGTATTTATCAGGCAATGGTTGTAGTGCTTTTGGAACAACAGAGGGAATAGTGGAAACCTCATCTCTAACTATCACAGCAAAAATTCAAGGTGGATGCTTTTTTGTCTTTAGTCCTAGCTTCATGACCATGGCCTTTGGCACGTTGTTCTCGTCACTGCCACTATCAATGATAACGTCATAGACCTTCCTATTCACCGCCGTTCTGAATGTGTTGTGCCACAGTGGATGCTCCTCCCTCTATGGTACTAGCAGTAATCTCCAAACGACAAGAGATCGTGACAGCAAGTTTGCCGACTTATTTTATGTCTTTGTTTCAAATCCTGGTGTCTATGGCAGCTAGATCAGAGAAGCTACAATGGGATTTCCTCTGGGTAGGTATGGCTGGGTGAGGAAGCAAAGCTAGATCTTGTAGCTGGGTTAGGTTTTGTACTCCAAGGGAGGTTGGGGTCTGGGGCATTATACCTTTGAGATTAGTTAACTTAGCATTACTGGAGAAATGGCATTGGAGGTTTGCTACAGAAAGGGATGCGCAGTGGAGGTAGGTGATATTGTGGAAGTGTGGCAGTGAGGCGGGGGGTGGTGGACAGGTTACCTTAGGGGCGCTTATGGGGTTTGAGTTATGGAAGGTCATCATAAAGGGGTTTCAAGCTTCTATGGGGGAGATCAAATTCAAGGTGGGGGATGGGGCTAGAGTCAAGTTTTGGCAGGATGTGTGATGTGGTGAGAGAGCTCCTGGTTTGAACACAATTGCTTAATTTGGCAGTTAATAATGACGTGTGGGTTAAAGATTGTCTTGTAGGTGGTGTGGAGGGGATTGCTTGGGATGTTGTGTTCGAAAGGGGGTCAAATGATTGGGAACTTGAGGAACTTTTGTCTTTCTCTGAGAAGATCTATGTGGCAGCTATAAATAGGGAGGTGGAAGACATCAAGGTTGTGTGGAGGGGGCCAGAAAGAAATCAAGGTTGTGTGGAGGATGGTCCCTCATGCACTTTTTTGGTGCATTTGGAAAGAACGTGCAACTTGAGAACTGTCATAGGGGTGGAGCATCAATTGTGGATATCCAGTCTGTCATTGTTAAATCTCTCTATTGGTGGTCTTGTTGCTTGAAGGGTGGTAGCAACCAATCTTTCCTTTTGTTTATTGATTCCCTTAAGTTTGTGTTGGGAGTGGGTTTTGGTTGCTTGCCCCTATTTTTGGTAGTTTTTTTTTTGCTCACGGAGCCTTTTTTTTTAGCTCTTGTATGTCTTATGTATGGGGGCTAAGGCGCTAAGCCCTTTTTCTTTTGTTAATACACATCATTACTTCATAAAAAAAAGGGAGGTGGAAGACAAGATTTTATGGAGAAAAAGATCTAATGGGGTATTTTTGGTAAAGTTATACTTTGATTTGTTGTACAGAAGAGTGGGAGAGAGGCAGGTTCCTAGCTTCTAAGGTTTGGGTCTCCTCCATTCCTTCCAAAGTCTCCTTTTTCACTTGGACTACGATGTGGAACATGTGTCTAACTTTCATATAATTTGTAGAGGAGGTTTTTATTTTCCAAATTGCTGTGTGATGTGCAAGGAGGAGATAAATTATATACACTATATAGTAGCTTAAGGTATTTGGGTATTTTCTTTGAGAATATTTAGGTGTGATTGGGTTTTGCCTCAATCTTCTTTTTCATAGATTGAGATATGGTGGTGTAGAAGTAGGAACACTCTTGGGAGGTCTCTTTGGAAGATGATTTGGAAGATGACTCCCCATGCAGTTTTTTGGATGACATGGAATGAGTGGAACCGAAGAGCTTTTGAGGGGGTGGAGGCTTCAATGTGGGGTACTTGAGCTGCTTTTTGAGTGGGGAAACACCGGTCGGTCATCTTCCCATGCCTTTTTGGAATCCTTAAACTTTAGATTTAGGTTCTTTTTGAGTTTTTTGTATATTGGGCATGTACAAAGGATTTCTCCTTTTTGACTCATTCAATAAAATTTTTACCCTCGTTAGAAAAATGAAAAACTCTCCCTCATCTCATCATATGTAAATGTAGCATCATTAGCATCTTCGTCTACCACCTCATTCTTAACATCCTCTTGACTTGGCCGTGCACATGGGTTCTTGGGTGTTTCTTTATTACACGTAGGCATACTAATCAGATCCGGATCAGACATCAACCCGGTAAGAAGAGTGGGTCACTAGGTCACCGGTTCAACTGCGGGTTAGTCGGTTGAATCGCTTTTATTAATTATTAGACATATTATTTAAATTATATTTACCTTAAATTTAGGAAGTATGTGTATTCAAACCCTTAAAGACAATATATCTTGCCTTGTCTGACATAGAACAAACATGGGATAAGTGGCAGAGGGTGTGATGTTACAAGTGGTACATGGTTCAAGCATTCGAGCTAGGCCGCTAGCACCTTAAGTGAATTTTGAAAAAAACTCATGGTAGAATAGTAGACAGTAGAATGGTCTAACTAGTGCCAGGCTATTACTGGTTCAAGAGAAATTCCACTGTTTCAAGCTGTTTAGACCGGTTCAAGCCAGTTCACGTGTGTAAATAATCCAATAAACAAATTGAACCGGATAGAGGTCCTGGTTGTCGGTCCATTGGTTTGATCCGTGGGTCCAGTCCAGTTCTGATAAGTATGCTCGTCAGGGTTGCTCCCAATGCCTTCACTCGGTCACTGCTGCCACTTGGACTGTCAGGTGATTGTGAGGTCACATTCTGTTTTCATTTGTTCAACGTGGTGCACGATGAGTCAAAGAAATTTCTGTTAACTGCCTGTGCCCACGATCGGTCCTAACTTTGATTTTGTTCTAGTGGCCGCATTTGGTCTCCATGGAAACTTGATCCTGTATTGCTATTTGAGAGGCTAGTCTGTGAAACTCTTCTGTGTGGGCTTCATAGTCCTACTCCCTGCTTGCACTCTTGATATTGTTGGAACAATATTTGTTCAAAATTTGATGGCGAAAACCTAACCTTTAATGGATGATTCATCTTTAAGCACGACCACACTGGTGTCTTACTTTGTTGTGCACGAGTAATCTATAATTGCTCCTACCATGCACAAGCCTCCTCCCTTAAGTTTGTACACAACCAGTTTCACCTTCTTGTCTTCTGGAATCTCCATATAGTCAAGACTGCTCAGCCTTTACTATTGAATCAAGGAACCCTTTGATATGAAGTTGAACATTGAAACTGGGAAGGTCAATATTCATATGAAAATCGCCAGATTCACGCTCCTCATGATCTCAATAACCGCCAACGCCTCTGCGACTACCAAACACGCTTTCAAAAAATCTCTTATTTTTGCTACCATCCTCCTCATGGTCTAGCTAAGCTGATGTAGTACGAATACCATGGGTTGATGAGTGTTGCTGGAAATGCAAGAAACAGTGGCTTAAAAATCTAGACACTGGTGATTTCAAGGCTTTGTTGTGGCTTGAGGGCTTGGGGTGTTAGGATGAAGGCTTGATGGTTGGAGAAGGGCTGGGGTTGTAAAAGGGTTTAGAGATGGAGGATTTTTGTTAATTTAAAGAAAACATAGCAGTAGAAAACTGAAGAAGAAGAAGGAGAAAGATAAGTTAATATAGGAATCACTCCTAAAAGTCCTTAAGCATCACATAGGTCCCATAGGCATCACACCTGGGGTTAGAGAGAAGGCCTCACACCCTCAAAGTTTGTGAATCTCACAAAGTAGAGAAATTTGTAAATATCATTCATTCATTCATTAAAATTCTGCTATTACAATATTTAAATAGGCTCCAAAACTTGGAGCCTAAGAAGACTTGCTAAAGAGGCCAACTTGGGGAGCAAGCTAGGTTACAACACAAGCCAACTAGGCAAGTTTGCTACATAAGCTAAGATCTTGGACCAAGTGGACTCGGACTACACCCAACAAATTTGACCCACCTAGAAAGCCCATACATGACCCAACCCAATTAGGCCCCCAAAAAAAAAAAAAAAATTACCAAAATACCCTTGACTCCATAAAACCTAATAAAACTAAACTAATAATATATTATCTTAAATAAATGATAAAATAAGACAATTCTAACTAAACTCAATTGAGCAAGATCCCAAGTAAGCCCCATCTTGAAATTGATTCAATTTTCATGGCCTTTTGAGGCCTGCATCATAAGCTAGCTACCTATAATGAGGTACAGGATTGCTATCACGAATAGGACGAAGACGAACTCTGTCGTCATTGTTGTGCTCCCTGTTATGGTCACGATTCTATGGAAGTCCCAACGAAATCTTGCAAGCTGCTACCTGATGAATATCATGCTGAAAGCTTTTCACTTCAGCCCTTGTAAGAGCCTCTTTCAGTCTCTCTCATGATCATTGTCGCTATAGAGATTGCCACCATTGTGTATGTTAGGCATCAAGTCAGGATTAAGTCTTGCTTTGATACCCAATGATGTAGCGGTAAGTTTAGAGAATAAAGAACCCCGTCTTCTTCTTGAAGAAGAACACTTGAATCCACGAGACAAAGAACAAATTCCAAAAGGATAATAAATTTGTTAATCTGAAAGGTTGTCTTGTCTTATGTCTCCTATCCTATATATAGAGAACTAAAGCCTAACCAATAGGAAACACTAAGAAATATGAAATAATTAAAGAAAAGGAAAACTCTAAAACTTGGTAGATAAGTAATAATAAAAAGGTAACCCTAAACAATAGAAGCATAAGGTGAGAGCGGGGGCGGGGGCAGGGGCGGGGGCGGGGGCGGGAGCAAGTAGGGGTGGGGAAGCGGGGGCACATATAGAGTCGAAGCTTTGGGGCATGTAGGGAGCGTTTGTGTAAAACATATATATGCTGTCTTAAGTAATATTATATCATGTGTGTGAAATTGTAAGAGAAAACTCCACTAAATTCTTTAAACTTATAGAGGAACTCAAGAAAGAAATTTGTGCAAGGAATGAGTGTATTCTTATGAGAAGCTACACTAATTTAGAAAAAGAGAGAAAAGCATTATATATCTGTACTCTTTTTTTTAGCAAACTATTAAATATTGAGAGAAGACTAGTAATTGGATTTCATCCTAAAAATAGAAACATAATTAGGAATTAGAATAAACTCAAGAAAGTAAAAAGATGCCACTTATAAAAAAAGTCAATGGTTTAATACTTTAATTTGTTAAAAGATACTTTTTTTCCCTTCTAATAAGTAATCATTAATATTTTTAGAGGTTAATAGGTCATGGTCCTACCTTCACTCTCCTGCTTTCACAAGGTTCCTAGTTAGGAGCAAGATTCTCTCTCTCGAATCGCGGTTCTTACAAGATTCTTACTAGGAAGTGCGAAATCGAGGTTATGGAGCGACGGAGCGTTAACTGTACCCTTGATGGAAGGTTCTTGTTTCTAAGCCCCCTAAACCTTTTAAAACAATTAATAATTGAAAAAGGAAAAATAATTATGGAAAATTATAATATTTAACTCTAGATTAAAGTTATTGCCACTAATAAAATTTTCCTAAAACGATTATTGCCTTCTAGATTTGTGACGGACCAAACTGTCCACAGTATGATTTGGCCACTTGTTCTACATCAGGTTCACAGGTTTAGATCAATATGTGACTAATATATCTTCAGATAGAGCCATCAGATACATTTTGACTCAATTTGTCTATTCAATTTGTCTGTAAAAAGTATCCAACATGAAAGTTGTTCTTATATGGATGGATATACATGAAGATTATGAACTTTCTGTTAAATGCAGTTGGTGTGAGGAAATTACTGTTTACGAAATATGATAATAATTAAAAAGGGAAACATGTTGATGTTGTGATCAAGAATGCGTTTGTCTTCATTTGTTTTTTCCCTTTATTTTAATATTTTTGGTGGAGAAACCATTCAAAGATTCTGAGGCTTTGGTATTGATTGGCTTAATCTATTGATATCAAAGAGAAAAAGAAAGTGAGTGAGAAGAACATGAATGCCTTAGCCAAAAAATGAGCTGCATTAGCCAAAAAATGAGGCTGTGTTAGCAGGTGGAGTGGCAAAAATGAGAAGAACATCTACATTTTGTAGTTAAAAGTCTTCTATCACAAATCATACGGCAGTCAAGGTTGACCATAGTCACCATATCACTATAGATCATGTGGGGCCTGGAAATGACTTTTGATTGCCAATCCATACATGATCTACTATCGTTAGTTCAAATTTTCTGAGTCTTGCATAACCTTATCGCAACCTTCTCCTGAATGCAAATTGATTTTATATTTTTTGTACAAACGTTCCTTAAAATGTTGAAATAGGATAGTTCATATGTATGTGATTGAGTGTTAAATTGTTTTGACTTATATCCCCGTCTCTGAAGATAGGGTACACAAGATAGGGTACATGATCTACCTATTGTTAGTTCAAATTTTCTGAGTCTTGTATAACCTTATCACAACCTTCTCCTGAATGCAAATTGATTTTATATTTTTCGTACAAACGTTCCTTAAAATGTTGAAATAGGATAGTTCATATGTATGTGATTGAGTGTTAAATTGTTTTGACTTATATCCCCGTCTCTGAAGATAGGGTACACAAAATCTAAGTAGTTTGCATAAAATCTGGTATTAATTAACACTTCAAGGCAATTAAGTTGGATATCTCCTGGAATCTTTGATTATGTTGAAATATTTCATGACACAGGAGGTGGAAGTGGACATGAGCCTGCTCATGCTGGATTTGTGGGGGAAGGGATGCTGACAGCAGCTATTTGCGGAGATGTTTTTGCTTCTCCACCTGTTGATTCAATTCTAGCTGTATGCTTAATTGCTGTTTAAACTTAAAAATGGAAAGATCACATATATTTCAATGTCAAATTTTTGTTTTTTATTTTTTTATTTTTATATACCATTCCTCCTCTAGATGACTATAATAAATTAACATTTTTTCAACTTTAGGGCATTCGAGCTGTGACCGGTCCAATGGGATGTCTTCTGATCGTCAAGGTAGTTATACTATTAAAGGATTATTGTTTTAATGGACTACATATTCATTGTTTTAGATTCTGCACACACATTACTATACGTGAAAATGGCATCTGTTTGAACTCATCCCTTTAAACCCCCCCCTCCCCCACTATACTCCACCCCCTACCCAAAAAAAGAGGGGGGGGGGGGAGAAGATGAAGATAATAGGGCATTTTTTCTGTGTGTGAAATACTCAACCCCAGATCACAGTTGTCAGCTTTGTGAAATTTTATTGGATGATGTTTGGTTAAATGGATTGGTATGAGCAGCGTATAGTGAGTGAGTTGTCACTGACGTGATCTGGGTTTTGACAGAACTATACTGGTGATCGGTTAAATTTTGGCTTGGCTGCTGAACAAGCAAAATCTGAAGGTTATAAAGTAGAGGTACATATAAACCTTTTGATTTCAAATGATCTTACATAATTTGAAAGAATACAACAAAGTATTGAAAATTGTATTTGCACTTGGCAGACAGTTATTGTTGGAGATGATTGTGCTTTGCCACCGCCTCGAGGCATAGCTGGACGAAGAGGTTTGGCTGGGACCATTCTTGTTCATAAGGTTCTCTCTCTCTCTCTCTCTACACACACACACACTAGGGGCTTAGTGGCATGTGCATTGTGCTTGCGCATCATTAGTTTTATATTCATTAAAGGCTGTCCTTATCTTGGTTTTTTTGTCCCCTTTCTCTTTCTTAGCATTTTCATTTGTGGGTTTTATAACTTTTATCTTAATATTAAAGCTTCATCTTCATTTTAGGTATTTAGTTACCAATTTACCCTTATTCTTTGATGTGTGTGAAAATTTTATGAAAAAATTGGTATCATTATGGTTTTGATGCCTTGACACCCTCTCTTCTCTCGTATGCACATACATATATACATGCATGCATATTACACACATTATTTGTCTTCGTGATGCAGAGCACATTTATGTGAATTTGGAAAATTGGGTTTCTTTGGGATATTCATTTAGTGGAATTGTATAGTCCCCAATGGGCTATACTTGGTTAATTTCGTAACTAGTTTTAGCAAGGTATGTAGGATTAGCGATTATTTAGCAGGTAAATTAGGTTTTAGTAAGAAGGTCTATTATTATTATTATTATTATTATTTTGATTATTTTTTATTTAGCTGTTAGTTCTAGTAAGAAGTTATTGCAGCACCTAATCGCATTAATGTAGCACAGCACTGTTCACGCTATTGTAGCAGTGATCTCTTGGGGGTATGTGGTCTTCTAAAGTTATTTTAATTAGATTTTTGATGTATGGTTTGGATTAGTTTGATTCAAGGTCTAGAAATTATTGTTTAATTTTAAATTTATTTATTTTTTAAATAATCTATAAAGTGAGTTGTAATCTTCTCTTATTCAGGAGAATGAATATGCTATTGAAAATTTACAACTTTAAAAATCTGATGGGAGTCCTGAGTACCTAGTTTTGTCTTTTCTTGCATTTAAATTTTTTTTTTTTCCCTTTCTCTCTTTCTTCTTCTTGGCTTGCTTTTCTTCTCTTAGTTTCTCTATCATTCACACTGTTTTGTTGTTTCAAAGAAGAGCAACTGATGAAATTATTAAACAGCCCCCAAATCCCTATATTTACTCTCAAAACGGTATTTTATCAAACTCTAAGAGCATCTCTAATGGGAGAGAGCTATATTGGTGAGATAAAAGCTATTTTTAGCTCAAAAAGTGTAAAAATAGCCCTTTGACATAAAGTGGCTGTTCCAATGCCGCAAAAGCTATTTTTTAGCTCACCCACTTTTCCCTCTTTCCAACTACCGTTGTTCCTTGCATGAACTATCATTTCTCCATATTCTAATTACCAAGTTAAGTACAATGCAAAGTGCATATTATGATGATAAATTATAGATTTGGAAAGGAAAGTAAAAAAGAAGAAGAAAATGGAAACTCAGGCAGGATGGAAAAGGAAAAAAAAGGTATAGAAAAGAGGGAAAGTGGAAACCATTAATTGGTTGTGAAATGCTCATGGTTATGAAAACTCTGTAGCAAAGTGGACTCCTAAAAAAAATTAGGACCTTGGCATGTTGGTTGATCTAAAAAATACAGAGAATATAATTAGTAAGATTCCAAGATTTATGCTCAATAATGATGGTAGATCTACATCATTTGCTAAGTATTACGAATCCATCATACTTTGTATGAAAAATTTACCTAAACATTGAGAACATACTTCCTTTCTTCAAGAGCAAAGGCTCAAGCTTCAAAAATATGATCAACAGTCCTTGAATCTTAGAATTCTGTCTCAATTTCTATAAAATTGCGGTAGGAACACTTTAGGAACTCCTTTGGACGAGATGATATTATCTCACGAGAGGTGTCAGTTAGAAGTCTTGTCTCGCCCAGGATCTTGTCCACATTGGATGACAAGCATTTCTCCTATATTGAATTGCGAGTCAATCACAGATCATTGGGGGTGGGGGCGAGGGAGTCCGTTACCGAGTTTAATCTCCTGAGAGGTCTCGGATTTGTCTGAAACTTCAAATCATGACCTCAGCCTGTTTGTGGTTGTAGCAGTTCAACTATCCTATCAGATCCAGCTTTTCAATATCTGGTTTCTAGTGTGTGATGATAAACTGAAAGGTTAGTAAAGAAGAAGAAAAGAAATCTAGTTATTGCTTCATAGTTGTTAAGTAAACTTTTCAGAACTATTTAATATCAAATACTGCAAATCAGTGAGTAATTAGTTATTTATTTATGTGATTATGTGCCATGAATTGACAATTTTCTTATAAGAGAACTAACGAAATTATGTTATAATATTTAGATATAATTTTTGCTGAATTCTTCCAATAATTTCTTCTCTTTGCGAAGGACAGGTTGCTGGAGGTGCTGCTGCTGCTGGCCTCTCTCTTGCTGATGTTGCTGCAGAAGCAAAACATGCATCCGAGATGGTTGGAACAATGGGTGTTGCATTGTCTGTTTGCACACAGCCAGGTCAGGTCACATCAGATCGTTTGGGCCCAGGAAAGATGGAACTTGGTCTTGGAATTGTAAGTTTAACTCGATAAGCCACATTCTCTTTTTGTTCCAAATCA
This sequence comes from Liquidambar formosana, assembly GCA_039720395.1. Lineage (NCBI taxonomy): Eukaryota > Viridiplantae > Streptophyta > Magnoliopsida > Saxifragales > Altingiaceae > Liquidambar > Liquidambar formosana. The sequence continues at coordinate 11,119,024 of CM077828.1, read as the reverse complement.
TAGGTGCAGTTCACATTAATTTATATTTTCTAACTTCTGAGTATATTTATCTAGGACTTTATTTTATATGCCTAACTTACATCCTGAGTTGATTTTCTTTTGATGCTTTGCACTTCATTTTCTGGCTGTTCATTATTTGGGGCATTCTCTATAATGGACTGGTCCTTCAATTCATTTATCAAATATAAATTACTTTGATTCTGGTTCCACTTTTGCATATCCAGTTGGCTAAACTTGTATTTGTTTTCAGCATGGTGAACCTGGTGCTGCTGTGACTGACCTCCTCTGTGTAGATGTGGTGGTTTCTCATGTTCTGAAGCAAATATTGTCGCCGGTATGTCCAAACAAACAGTAATCATGTTGTATTTTTTTGATAGGTATATAAATACACATGTGTTTTACTAATTTACTGCAAAAGAATATTTCCGAGATATACGCAAAAGTGTCACCTACATGTTTGCCAAAAGAAATTCAGGGTTCAATCGTGAGCTCAAACATAAGGTGACAGTTCCATAGTGTCCTTGATCACAGAGGGTAGGAGAAAACAATATTTATCATCACCTCTTCCCATGCATCTGATTTTTAAAGATTTGAGAAGTTCCTATATACTATTAGAATGAAGATTGTTAGTTGGAATATTAGAGGTCTTGGTTCCAGGAGGAAGAGGAGTATTATTAGGGATTTCTTGAGGAAAATCAGTCCCTGATATTATGATTCTTCAACAAACCAAGTTAGAAATGATTGATAGGAAGGTGATCAAAAGTCTTTGGGGCTCTCGGAATAAGGGGTGGACTTTTCTACCTTCTTGTGGTAGGTCGGGGGGTATTTTGATTTCATGGGATGAGAGAGTTGTTTCGGTGTTAGAAGTTGTGTGTGGTATTTTCTCAGTATCAGTTAAGCTGAAAGATCTTAGTAATGAGGAATGGTGGTTGTCGGGTATTTATGGTCCTAATAGTCCAAGGAGCAGGAAGGATTTTTGGGATGAGCTCTTTAGTTTGTTTGGTTTTTGTAGTCCGAAATGGGTATTAGGAGGTGATTTTAATGTAATCAGGTCCATTGTTGAAAAACTTAGTGGAGGAAGGATCACCAGAAGTATGAGAGATTTTGATTTTTTTATTAGAGAATGTGCCTTAAGAGATATCCCTTTCGCTAATGCAAGATTTACTTGGTCTAATCTTCAAGAGAATCTGGTGTGCAACAGAATTGATCGCTTCTTGTTTTCTCTGGAGTGGGAGGCATTATTTCCAAATGTAAGGCAGTTGACTCTTCCTAGAGTCACTTCAGACCACTGCCCAATTCTGTTGGATAGTGAGTTGCTGTCTTGGGGACCATCTCCTTTCAGATTTGAAAATATGTGGTTGAAGCATCATCAGTTTAAGAAATCTTTTGAGGAGTGGTGGAAAAATTGTAATGTTTATGGATGGGAAGGTTTTAAATTTATGAGGAAATTGAAGATCATTAAGCAATATATTAAAGATTGGAACAGGTATGTATTTGGAGACATTAGATTGGTGAAGAGTTACATTGGCAATAAAATTAAGGAGTTGGATTTATTGGAGGAGGAGGGTTTGATGAATGAGAATATCATACTAGAGAGAAAGGAATTGAAAGAGAAATTGGAGGAAGTAACATATAGGGAGGAAATTTCATGGGCTCAGAAAGCTAAGGTGAAATGGTTAAAGGAAGGAGATAGCAATACCAATTTTTTTCATAGAGTGGCTAATGGTAGTAGGAGGAAGAAAATGATTAGTAAAATGGAACTTGAAGAGGGCTTAGTGGTGGAGAGTGAAGAGAGGATTGTGGATGAAATTTTTAATTACTTCTCTACTCTTTACAGTTCGGATGGTAGGGTGAGACCAGTGTTAGAGGGGTTGTTTTGGTCCCCTATAGGTGCGACTAGTGCTCAAAGGTTGGAAAGACAGTTTGAATTGCAAGAAGTAAAGGATGCCTTTTTTGGACTGCTGTAGGGATAAGGCTACTGGCCCAGATGGTTTCACCATGGCAGTGTTTCAAGATTGTTGGGAGATTATTAAGGAGGATCTAATGAAAGTATTTGTTGAGTTTTTTGAGAAAGGAATTGTTAATAAGAATACTAATGCCACTTTCATTTGTTTAATTCCTAAGAAGTGTGATTCTTTGAAGGTTAAAGATTATAGGCCAACTAGTTTGGTATCATCATTGTATAAGATTGTGGCTAAGGTGTTATCTAATAGATTGAGAGAGGTTTTGTGTGAAACAATTTCAGTTAATCAGGGAGCTTTTGTGGAAGGTCGTCAGATTTTAGATTTGATTTTGATAGCTAATGAGGCGGTGGAGAGATATAGGGCTGGGAATAAAGAGGGATTATTGTTTAAGATTTATTTTGAAAAGGCCTACGATCATGTGGATTGGGATTTTTTGGACTTTGTTTTGGATAAGAAGGGTTTTGGTGATAGATGGAGGAAATGGATGTTTGGATGCTTGTCTACTACAAATTTTTTAGTCTTAGTTAATGGAAAACCAGGCAAATCCTTTATGGCTACGTGAGGGTTAAGGCAAGGAGATCCTTTATCTCCTTTTTTGTTTACTATAGTGGTTGATATTTTGGGGAGACTTATAGATAGAGCTAGAGAGCTAGGCTTGATTGAGGGTTTTGAGGTTGGTAACAACAATGTTCTTCTTTCCCATCTACAATTTGCTGATGATACTTTGTTTTTCTCTTCAAGGGATGAGCTACAGTTCTTAAATTTTCAGACAATATTACAGATTTTTGAATTGGTGTTGGGCCTCAAAGTCAATATGGGAAATGCGCCATTGTTGGTATTAATTGTGATAATGAGATGATTCAAAGACTAGCTGTTCAGTTGGGTTGTTCAGTGGGTGAGTGGGTGAGTGGCCCTTAACTTATTTGGGTTTACCTTTAGGTGGGAACCCTTATTTTGAGTCTTTTTGGAGTCCCGTTATTGATAGAGTTAGGAAAAGATTGGATGGTTGGAAGAGAGCTTTAATTTCTAAGGGTGGTCGTCTGGTGTTAGTCTAGTCAGTTTTGTTAAGTATTCCTATATACTATTTATCTTTGTTTAGGGTTCCAGTCAAGGTTGCTCATGTATTGGAGAAGTTGATGAGGGATTTTCTTTGGGAAGATAGTGGGGAAGGTAAGAAAGATCATTTGGTTAAATGGGATATAGTGTCTAGATCTAAGGAACTAGGGGGTTTAGTCGTGGGAAATATTCGGGAAAGGAATGTTGTTTTGACTTGTAAGTGGTTGTGGAGGTTTCCTCTTGAGGTTGGCTCTATGTGGCATTCTATTAGCAAAAGTAAGTATGGTTTGCAGGCTAACAGTTGGGATGCTCATTCAGACCCTAGGGTGTCAGCTCGTTGTCCTTGGAAATTCATTTCTCAGGGGCTGTCCAGATTTTTGGAGTTCATGTCTTTGTCAGTTGGGAAAGGGGATAGGGTTTGCTTTTAGGAGGATCTTTGGAGAGGAGATGCACCTTTTTGTTCTTTGTTTTCCCGGTTGTATAGGCTTTCTTGGTACATAACACTTCTATTTCATCCATGGTTTCCTTTGATTCTTTGTCTTTTGGTTGGGACTTTAAATTCTTTCGAAATCTTAATGAGAGGGAAAGTTTAGAGCTTGCTTCCTTGTTGCTTATTTTGGATGGCTTTTCTTTAAGCTTGTTCATTCTAGATAGGAGAGTTTGGAGTGCTAATTCTACTGGTGTGTTTTCTTGTAAATCTTTTTTTGAGAAGTTGGTTGCGGATTTTGGTAACTCTTCTATTTTCCCCTTCGCTTCTTTATGGAAATCATGTGTGCCCCTTAAAGTTAAAGCATTTGCCTGGACTGTTATACACAAGAGTATTAATACCAATGACAGGTTTCAAAGGAGGAGACCTTCTCTTTTTGCTAGTCCACAGGTGTATTATGTGCAGGGGAGTGGCTGAAACAATTGACCATCTATTTTTGTATTGCTCTGTGGCTTACAAGTTATGGCAGAAATTGTTTTGTGTTGGTTCTGAGCAGTGGGTGCTGCCTGGTTGCGTAAAAAGGTTTTTTGAGATGGATTTTTGGGGATTGGGTAAGGGCAAGAAGGCGAGAGTTCTTTGGAGCTGTGCTTTTTTGGCAGTTTTTTGGGGTTGTTTGGCTTGAAAGGAACGCAAGGATATTTGAGGATAGAGAATCTTCTTTTGAAGAGTTGTGGGATAGAGTGCATTTTTTGGGATCTTTTTGGGCTTCATCTTCGAAGGAATTCCCTCTTTTTTGTATTAAAATCTGATTGGAGAGCTGTTTGTACTTAGTATGGGAAGTTTTTTCTTGTTTTTTCCTTTTGATTGTTTTATATATTAGTTTGTCAGTATGATTTGGGTGGACTCCTTGTCCCCCCCACCCTTTCTTTGTATCTTTCTTTTTGCTTTAATAATACGGGTTTTGTTGCTTATCAAAAAAAAAAAGAAAATGTTCCTTCCCTCCAAATAGGCATAAAACAGAACTTGGGGATCAATCTGCCAAATATCATCCCTTTATTCTTAATGATGTTGATGTTTGCCAAAACTGGAAAAAAATCCCACCTATATTAAAACTCTTCTGAGTAACTCCAATACTTGTCATAAGTAATGAGAAAAATACTTGTTATTTTGCTTTGTTTAAATCCTTGTTGCTTGTGTATGGCAAAAGAATGCCTCTGCATTATTCTCCCCCAGAGGGAAGAAAAGTCTTCATTGAGTTTCATATCTACATTACATTTGTCCAATCTCTCAGTTGAGATACCTAATAAATATGGATACTTTTGTTTCTTCCCATGCTCCTTCACAACTGAATTTTAATTCTGTTCTGTTAGATTATTAAAAATATCAACCTCCTGACAGAGTTAACAGTGCTGTGTTGCCTCTGAAATATATAATATATATATATGTGTATATATATATATATTTTAAATTTTTTTGTGTGTGTGTTTGGGGGGGGGGGGTTAATCCTAGGCTTGAATGTTTTTGCTTTGTTCAATTGTGTTTCCTTTGGTTTCATGTTTACTCTGATGACGCTGATCTCCATTAGGGTTACTATGTTTTTGAAAAATGTTACACTATTTTGTTACTTGGAGAGTTGGAGTTTTGAATGAAATATTATTATTATTAAGAAGCTGATTCTAAAATTTTGACATGTAAAGCTGAAATTATTTGTTGCAATAGCAAGTCTTTGGCATTCACCTTGTTGCTTCAAATAGACGAGTACCACCTAGATCATTTATCCTCTTTTTTTTTGGGTGGGGGGTGGGGTGGGGTGTTGGGGGTGGGGAGGGGGGTTGGAGAAGATAAAAATGGAATGCTTACATTTTGTTTTCAATCACTACCTAGGTTGAAGATTTTGTTTCATTTCTTTATGCATTTAGTCTAGCCAACATCTCCTAGAAGCACACATTGTGAAGCTGATATTCTTTTCTTTGCAAACTCTTCATGCTATCTCTTCTTGCATCGGGATAAAAGAGGTGGTTAGTATGTGATTTTAAATCATGTAAACTAATTATCCAACCATTTTGAGTACATTACCTTACTCTCATGGATGCTATTGAAATAGCTTGGTTCATCAGACCATGCATATACTCGCATTGTTTGAATAATTGATTTTACACCTAAATTATTTGATATTTCATGGTTAATTTTTTCCCCTCTATCCTCGCAGGAAACTAACTATGTTCCGATTACACGAGGGAGTAGAGTAGTGCTCATGATTAATGGGTAGGTTAATGGATTTTCTTTTGTGCTCTATATGATAATCTACCTGATCAAATTATGGGGAATTGATATATTTCTGACTGTGAGAGTCTTGGGAGTCTTAATCTAAGTTAGTTGAAGATTAGAAACACTTACTCATTAGAGTGGAGTTTCTTGTCATCTCCCTTTATAAGGTTGAGGTAATTTAAGGAGCTGTGGTTGTCTAAGTTTGGTACCTCTGCATTTATTTTATTTTATTTTCTTGCAATGGAAAAATAAATTGATTTATGTGAGTATTATAGCACCACATATATGGATTGTAAAGGTAGCCTGTGTAATTTTCACTCTGTGAATTCTAGTTTACGGAGTTGAAAGTTAGGAGATCACCTCATTAAACAATTTGGAGTGCATTATACACCTGTTCATGAAATTTGGTAAACCACTTGTTACTGCCAGCATGCTGTTAATAATCGGGTACTGTAATATATGAATAAGGAATGGACTTGCGACAGTTTCAAATGAAATATAAAACCTGACCAATATGATTATGTGGGTGAGTTCATATCTAAGTGATGAGTACTGATTTTTAAGAGTTCATTTTGCTTGTCCAACAAGTTGGTAATATGAGTTGTTGGAGGAAAATTTTGTTTTAATTCGGTCTTACGATGTCCTTTGAGTTGATGGTAAATTTTTTTTTTTTTTTATTCATTGAAAGTTGTTCATATCAAATGATTATTTCCTTTATTTGCTTGAGTTAAACGTGATACTTGCATATAGAATGAATACTAAACCTTTAGAAGTGAAATTATTGTTATGTTGAAACGAACCAAAATCTTTGTTGAATTTAACTACATTTTTTTTTTTCATATTTATTTGTTTACTAATTTCTTCATACACGTCATTATTTTAGTTTGTATTGGGAACCTAATCTGATTTTGCAATATAAATTTCAGTTTGAATAAATTCTATTCGTTTGTAATTTTATAATTTGTTCTTGTTTCATCAACAATGTGAAGAATAAGCTGCCAGATAATGTGATGAAGAAAGATTAGACAGTTCATTACCCAGTCTTCTATTGCTGGTCAAGGTCCAAACTGATCATGCTGTGCTCGATTCACATATAAAGCAATGCCTTCCTAGCTGTCTAAGTAACACATACTTATAAACAATGACTGGGTAATTCTATTTTGATTTATTGTATTTAAACCAACTCGACTCAGCTCAACTCAACTGCTCAAGAAAGCCTTAATCCCAACCACATAGGGTTGGCTACATGAATCCTTTTACGCCATTCCATTTTACCAAGGCCTGTTTCCTCAGTTAAATCCTTGGCACGCCCATGTTATTTTGGGTCTTTCTCCTGTCCGTTTGAGACCTTTGACTTGAATCAAGTCATTATTCCATACAGTGCATTCCTAGGTCTTCATTGCACACTAGCAAATCACCTCAGATGGTTTTCTCTCATCTTGTCCTCAATTGGTATCACTCATACCTTCTCACATATCCATTCTTTTCTTATTTATTCTTTCTTTGTATTACCACTTATACATCTTAACATTGGCATTTTTGCCACACTCAGTCTACAAATCATATTTTTTAATTGCCCAAAATTTGGTGCCATAAAGCATAACCAATGTAATAGCCATCTTGTAGAATTGTCTTTCTAAGTTGATACTTTGATAGGGTGTTCTATTGTCAAACAGCAGTCCAGATGTACATCTCCACTTCATCCATCCTACTGTAATTTTGTGGGCAACGTCCTCAATCTCCCTATCTTTATGGATAAATAATCTAATATATCAAAAATAATCACTTTTAGGTTCTTATAAAAAATAAAATCACTTTTAGATATCTCTTGGCTATCAACTTGCTCTATGCCTTCATTTCTATTCCTAGTTTAACTAAATTTACATTCCATATATTCCATTGTTGTACTACTTAACACAAAATCTTAAGATTCTAGGCTGTCTCCATGATTCTAACAAGATTTCACCCTTACTCAAATTTAGATATGTAAATGTGTTACACCTATAAGTCACTTGGAATAGCTAATCATGCTCTTATGCGGCAGGGTTATTACTTTTCAAGGATACTTTACTATATTTATGCAACTTGTATCCTCTTCACTCCATAAGTATTATACATCTTCAAAATTTTTTCCCATGTTACCAAATTTATCATCAGTCTAAGTAGCATTCTTGTTTCTGAGAAAAGGCATGAGCGTTTATTATATTTTTCCAATTGCAGTTTAGGTGCCACCCCTGTAATGGAACTGATGATAGCAGCAGGAAAAGCAGTCCCTAGGTTGCAGCTGGAGCATGGACTGGCCGTTGATAGAGTGTATACAGGGTCATTTATGACTTCACTTGATATGGCAGGTTCGTCGTTTTTATTTATTTTATTTTATCTTTTATTTGTTCACCCTCTTAGGTGAGAATTTTTCTGTTTATTAAGAAAAATGAATTTTTCTGGCAGGTTTTTCAATATCTATCATGAAGGCAGATCAAGCAATTTTGCAACGTTTGGATGCTTCCACTAAGGCTCCATCTTGGCCTGTTGGTGTTGATGGTCTGTGACTATTATTGGAATATGTGCTTTTGCGCATTTTACATTTTTCTTATAAGAATTTTCTTGTTTTAAGCTTCTTTCAATGTCATTAGTTCCAAGAACCGAATATTTATTTTGCTACGATATAGAATAATTTCCATCCATCTATTAAGTTTTAATGATTGATTTCTTTCTCATCGAGCTCAGTAGTTACTTTTTCTTGCAGGTAATCGCCCACCTGCCCAGATTCCTGTTCCGATTCCACCATCTCACTCAACAAAGAGCGAAGAGGTATGTTTATAAAGAATACTTATTCCTGTTGAAGGGCTTTAATCTATTGAAGACAACTGTTTTCTATGAGAGAGGTTGTGAATAGGTGGGGTTCTTGCTATTGCGATGCTGACATATGTCATCTACTAGTACAGTAGCAAGTACTTGAGTTCTGAGCCATATTTTAGATTTCTCTTATGTAATTTGATAGTTGGTTCTTGAAAATAAGGTAATATGGTAAGGTTTTGTAAGTGCTATGACTTAGAGTTGTTTTAAATGATCTTGTTACAATTTTCCATCCTCTCAATTGTGGAGAATGAAGGCTATTTACAGTAGAAGATTAATAGCAAGGATTGATGTGGTTGCGACATGTCTCTCACAAGTGTTAGGAGTTGATTGAACCAAAATTGGGTCCAATACAAGTAAGCCAAGTGTTTGAGCAAGAGATTAACACTTGAACTGAAAGAGACACATGTCATCATAAAGCTGGAGCTTTATGGTGTGAAATATTATTGGTTGGTTTAAAGGTCCAATAGGAGTTTAAAACCTTCCAATTGGTGGGTGAATTGGTTTTTGGCACATGTCTTGATTTTGGACATGTGTAGCCAAGTTACTTGCTCCCCATTTCCCTACAGAAGACAAAGGGAGAAGGTAATGTCTATAATTGCCCTGGTGTTGGCCCTCACTCCTACCACCAAGCCAAAATCTCTCAATTTATTCCACTGGTGCAGCTAAGGTAATGCAATGTGACGTCTTTAACGGCTCAAACCAATATCAAGTCTAGGGTACTTTCAATGATATTGCTAAAATGGGCATACATGGGCTTTATATGCATCTTAGGAAACCTTATCCTCAATTGGAAAGATCTCAACCATTGGTAATAGATGAGATCATTATGGTAAATGCTTCAATCATCAAAGAATTTCGAATGGAGCAATGCTTTATTGATAAAGCTAAGTTCTCCTATTGCCTCAGGAATATCTCTTTAAGACGTAGTATCGCCTTAGGAATGTTCTTAGGTCATCTGATCGCCTTAGGAATATCTCCTTAAGTCATCTGGTTTCCTTAGGAATATCTCCTTAAGGCACTTGGTCCCCTTAGAAATAGAATATCTCCTTAAGGCGCCTAATCACTTTAGGAATATCTTCTTAAGCCATGTTGACACTTTAGGAATATTTGCTTAAGGCATCTAGTCACCTTAGAAATACTTCCTTAAGGCGTCTGGTCCTCTTAGAAATATCTCCTTAAGGGGTCTGGTCACCTTAGGAATATCTCTTTAATGCGTCTGGTCGCCTTAGGTATATCTCCTTAAGGTATCTTGTAATGCCTTAAACATACGTTTTGTAGGCTCTAGACTTTGTTTCTTCTCCTGCAGCTTATTTAAAGACCATGAGGTTATTCGAAGTCAAATAAGTTGTACAAAGGCACACACATGTTATGTGTTGCATTATTTGTGGTTATGTGCATGGTGGCGATACATCAAAACTCACACCATTGTATGACACATAGCTATATGAGGTGTAATAACTTATAAGCACGAGGTGGAAGGAGGTGTTACGCACAGGGTGACACTTAAAGTAGGAGGTGTTGAGCACAAGGTGGCACTTCAAGATGTAGTTTCATATATCTGGCCATGTGGTGAATAGCTTGATGTGTTTGTCCCTAAATTTCAGCATGCAAAGATAGAAATATTCTAAGCATTCTGCGTAATTTCCTGACGTGCTTAATGTGTTGTAAAAGATATATAGCTGATAGGGATGGCAATTTCGCACCGATCCATAGGGTCCCGACTCGATCCATACCCGAATGGATGGGTATTTTTTTTATTTTTTTCGGGTATCGGGTCGGGTATGGGTATAGATTTTAAAATTTTTTCGGGTATGGGTCGGGCATGGATCTCAAAATAAAAAAATCCAAAGACCCGACCCGACCCGCTGTTTTTACAAAATATTTTACAATAAAATATAAATAGATACCTTAAGAAAAGTAAGAAAGCCCCTAAGTTCTAGTTCCTTCTACCTTTTATTCACTTTCACCAATCCCTACTCAGCAATCAGTAGCCCTCGCCCCTCCCTTACTCCCTTCCCTCCTTCACTCCTTCTCCTTCAACAGTGAGGCAACGGCGGTGCACCGGTGTCGCTGTGACGACACAACCTCCTGCTCCTCACCCTCGCCGTCGCTAGAACTCCTCGCCCCTCTCACTCCCTCCCTTCTCTCTTTCTCTCCATCTCCTTCAGAGTTTAGACAGTGAGATAATGACAGTGTGCCGGTGATGCTGTGATGGCACAACCTCTTTCTCTTTACCCTTGTTGTCGCTAACTCACCGGAACTCCTCGCCCCTCACATAGTCCAATCACGCACCCAGATCTGGCCACAATGACCACCGACACCGGATCTGCTCCTTACCCTTGTTTCTCTCTCTCTCTCCTTTCATGGTGAGATCTGACAGCGAGGATTAATGGGGTGGAGTTTGATGGTGATGCTCCATGACAGCTTGACGGTGTCGTCCACGGCAGTGAGCAAATCTTTGCTTCAGCACGCCCCTTTCTTTCTTTCTTTCTTCTTTTTTTTTTTTTTCCTTTTTTTTTTTCTTTTTTTTCCCACAATGGTTGGAGTTGGTTGGGGTATAGAAGGATCTGTGGGTTGCAAAAGTGATGGTGGTTCACAAGAAACCAGATCTGGTGGTGAATCTTCGTTGGCGTTGCTTTGTCGGTGGTTATTTCACGACGATAAGCCGATGGCCATGGTTCAATTTCAGGTGTCCTGATACAATTTGCTTTACCTTTATGAAAAAACAGTAGCAAAAAAAAATGAAATTTGCCTAGAATCGGGCATGGGCGGGTCGGACATGGGTGCCCCAACTCAAGAGCGGATCGGGGATGGAGTTTATTTCTGCTGCCCCATCGGGTATAGGGTCGGGCATGGACATACTAATTCAATGTTCGGGTTGGGCATGGAATAGTGTCGACCCGCATCCGACCCGACCCATTGCCATCCCTAATAGCTGACCACGTAGTATAATGATGACATAGTTATAATTTATCAATAGAGGTCATCCTCACATTCTAGATTTCACTATCATAATAGTATCTGTATATGAATGTGGTTTGATAGGTTTGAGGTCGTCTAAGAAGGGTGGCATCTTTCTTTTAAGTCATTTCCTAAGACGGAATAAGGTAGCAACTTCTTTTCTAAATGTTTTGTTCCTTATCAGTTGGTACATCTAAGACAAAAAGAATGTAGTGAAATAATCTCTGGGTATATCGTCATTTCAAATCCACAGGTCCCATGACTTTCAAATCCCCCCTTTCCCCCATTCCCCCATTCCATATATATTATTCCATTCTCAGAAGTTTATCTTTAGTGACCCAAGCTTCTCTTCTTCCAGTCCTCAAGCAGTCAATATAAACTAGTTGGAAATGATATCCAATATCTATGTAAAACTTGATGGGCCTCTACTAATACCTTGTCCAATCCCTATGTGTGCATTGATGAATGATGGGCCCCCACTAAGATCTCAGCTAATCTTGATGGAAATATAAGAAGATATTTAGATGTAAGCCAAGGAACAACATCTTGAGTTGTATTGTTGAAGTGAAATCCTCAGTGACTGAACTATATTCGTCCTACCCCACTCATTAGAGTGTCGCCCATGTGGATAAAGTTGCTAGAAACACTTTTGTGAAGCTCCATTTTTATTATGTTGTACCAGGTCTGGATCATGTGCTTATATCTTAAGGTTGGTATCAGACTCATTCTATTAGCAGAAGACTTGTGAGATATGAATAATAAGTTGATAATTTGTATGCATGATGTCCTCCTTTTTCTTTTCTTTTTGTTTTCTTTTCTTTCTAGGCGGACTTCTTGTCCTCCTTTGTACTCTTCTTTCTCATCAATAAATTGTTTCTATTGTTGCTGATAAAAAAAAAAAAAGAAAAAAAAAAGAAAGATACTTGCAAAAGTGTAAGGCCTTTTCTATGAGTATGTGAGCATCCTGACATTGTACTCCAAACCTATTTAGCATTTTTTTTTTAATTTTTTTTTTGACTAAGTAAAATTTTATTGAAGAAAAAAAAGAGAGTTCCTGTACACTGGTTGTATACAGAAGAACCCTCTAAAGTAAGTGTATCTATAAAGTCCTGAAGGGGCCTTCGGTTACAAAAAAAAAAAATCCCGATCTCCCAACAAAAATGAAAATCAGTAACATATGTCCTTAATGTTTGTACCAGCGCCTCCTCATCGGTAAGGGTTCTATTGTTCTTTTCTTTCCAAAGCGACCAAAAGATAGCAAGTGGGATCATCTTCTAAATAGCCAAAGCACCTTTATTAGAGGATCTACTTAACCAAGATTCCATAGCTTGTATGACCCTTCTAGGCATTACCCACTGAAACTCAAACCGATCTAGACATAAATCCCACTACTACCTAGCCACTACACAATGGATAAGCATATGATCCACCTTCTCTAAATCCATCTTGCATAACACACACTCACCAATTAGGCAACTGAAAACTCGTATGGAAGTTGTCAATGGTAAAACACTTTCCCCAAAAGGCAACCCAAGTGAAGAAGGATGTTTTGAGGGAACCTTAGGGATATATACTTTAGATGCCGGAAGTCCTCTCCCTTCAGTCCCCTGTGTTACATGGACTCGGCACTTTACCCCAGAGTACCCGTGTCGACACGACATGACACGGGTATAGGTATGGGATTCGTGGCGGATTCGGCAACTAGAAATCGGACACGGCTGGGAGGAGGTGGAGGTGTCGGGAGAGGAATGGTGTCGGAGATGGGTCGGAAGTGGTGCTGGTGACGTCGCCGGAGGTTGTCGTTGTCGTTGGAGGTTGTCGTCATTGCCGGAGGTCGTCGTTGTCGCTGTCGTTGCCGAGAAGCACATCTGTCATGTCAGTGCCTCTTCTAAAGCAGATCGTGGGTTTCTCTTTGAGAAACCCATATATATTTTCCTTGTTTGCAAATAAGCCTTCTTATTTTTTAAATTTCTTAAACGGCCAAAACATATATTGTTATTTCAGCCCCTAAAATTTACTATTTTGACAATACCACATAAAATTAAAAGGTTTTCAAATATACCCCTCAACATAATTAACTTATATTATTTATATATATACATACACATTCCCGTATCCCCGTACCCGTATCCTATTTTTGGATCCTTTTTTGCCGAGTCCCCGTATCCTAAATTTAAAAATTTGACGAGTCTGACTCCTAGATACACACCCGCACCTGATACCCGCACCCATACCCGTGTAACATAGTCAGTCCCAATCAATGAATTAAAATGTGCTTTAACCGAGAGCACGTTGTTCCTCCCTTTTCTCCACACAATACCATCCTCCCCCTCCCCCCTCTCAATTTGAACTAATATAAATCCCCTCAAGAAAGTCATGACCTACTCTAATTATCAGTCCTGAATAATCATACTAAAGACCACATCCCATCCAAGTGAATCCTCAACCCATCTCAAGTAGTCTTCAACCTAGAATTCCTTATTGGTCCAACTTAATTCCTCAAGTGAATTCCACCCATTCAGTCTTTCTCAAAACTCTCAAGCACCGGATCCCACACTGAAGTGCTTATCAGTCGCACCCAAAGGCAACCCAAGATATCAAGATGGCAAGGTACAGACCTTACAACCCAGATTCGAAGCCAGACCATCCACATCAATACCATCACCCATTGCAATGAGCTCACTTTTACCCAAATTTACTTTCGGCCCAGACATTGCTTCAAAGCATAGAAGAACACACCTAAGGTACTGCAATTGGGACCTAGAAACATCAAAAGACACTAGCATCATCAGCATGTAACAAATGGGAAATGCTCCTCCCCCTCCCCTTTTCACCCACCTCTACTACAAACCCCTGCAACAATTTGGCCGTTGATACTTTCTGTATCAACTTGCTCAGAGCTTGCATCAGAATAATAAACAAAAAAATGGAGAAAATGGATCTCCCTGGTGCAGTCCACATGAGCCCCTGGAAAAACCATGCGGAGGGAGTGTTGAGAGTCTGCTGAGAATATCAGACTTTTCCAGTTTTCTGTTGCATTAGGTGTGTGAAAGTTCTGCAATACAATAATGGGCTTAATCTGTATTTGACTCCTTAGATAGTTCTACACCATCCTAAAAAACTCTGAAAGCAAGCCAGTATGGTTGAACTGCCTCTTGTCACCAATTTTAACACAATTGTAAATTTAATGACAGGGATTGGACAAGCATCACGACCTATAGCTTCTGAAAACAGAGATTCCAATAAAACATGGTTGGGAAAGGTGTGAATTTCATATGAAACAATGGAATTGTGTTTATTAAACGTTTAAGCAATTTAAAGACCACAAAAGCAGAGGTCAAGAGGTTCACATACAGTAGTGTTGCATTTCATATCAAAGCGATTCACAAAATCTCTCTATTAGAAGAAAATTGATATGACTTGAGTACTTTTGGCAACAGGCCCCCCGCCCCCCTGTGGGCGGGAAAAGAGAATTTTTGTGAAGGAGTGTTTATTTATTTATTTTTTTAAAAAAGTGCCATTTTTAGAATTCATTAGACATCCTTTTTGAATTTATTATGGTGAAATGATGAATGTAATTGATACTCGCTGTTTCGTTATCTTATTACTTGATTTCTTCATTTGACATTTTTTCCTGTTATACCACTATCTCATCTAGCCTGACACCCATATTTGCTATTGCTTAGTCATTGAGTCGACCACAACAGCTGAGTCGGCAAGGCTATATTCTTGAGGCAGCTATTGAAGCAGCAGCAAATGCAGTTATCAAACTTACGGACAGTTTAAATGAATGGGATAGCAAAGTGGGTGACGGTGACTGTGGATCAACAGTGAGTCCTCTTCTCAAACCCCTCTTGTTGTCTCACATGTTCTGCTTGGTGGATAGCATGTGGCATGCTGGATCTGATTCATCATGTCTTACAGATGCTTAGAGGTGCAACGGCTATTTTGGAGGACATGAAGAAGTAGTAAGTTTGCTTTTCAATTACTTTAGATTTTGTTGTTTTGCTTTATCATGGAAATTTATCCCATCATAATTTGAATTTCTGGAGGACATAGGACAAATTCTATTTTATTGTTGACCTATATTAATGTGCTTTAGAATATATTTTCAAACTGTTGTGCTCAGATTTGACAGGATCTGCGTGGATGCAGTTGCACATCTTTTCCATTATTGTTGATTGTCAATTGCTTACAAAAGTTATGAGTACTGTACTTGTTACACTCACAGATTTCTTACAATGCGGTGAATTATTCTCTTTCCTTTGATGTTGTATTTTTGCTATTATGTTCATAGTGTTACATGATGACAATCGAATGTTAATATGTTCACTGCACTAGAAATCTTAATTGATTTATCTAACCTGATGGAGTGCATATTTATTTGGTCTCCTAGATGCGTAGAACCAGAAGCAGAATTACTTGCTACCAATGGTGATGGTATTTTAGAGCTCCCTGTTCTCCCATCCTGCTGTTCTTTGCCATTAAGCTTTTTTTTTTTTTTTGGTTGGGGGAGGGGGGGGTTGGGTTATTGCGGGACTCCTATTTCTGGTTACTAGACCACTTTTGGTTCATAATAATAAAATTTTAATTATGTTACATGTACATCTAAATCCCAATATAATAAAGTTTGATTTTGTGGTCCAGTTATTTTAGGACATAAACTGCTGTGCGCGGAAAACAAACTGTAAATGCCTAGTCATAAATTTAAGATTAAGGCTTGGTTTGGTGTATTGCTGGCAATGCTTGACCCATACACGTGGTAAATGGGCACGGGTGTAGCCATTGAGCCTCTTCAACTCAACTAGAAGCCAAGTATTGTTATTATTTTTATTTTTCTAAAAAATTTTATGGTCAATTTTTTTATATATTTATGTGTAATAATTTAAAATAATCTTAACAATGTCATTAACATTGTTTTAATATATAAAAAATAATATTTAAATAAAAATAGGTTGGTGGCTTGGTGCACTCATAATTTACTATCTACCCAAATTTGACCTGATGCTGTAAAACGAACAAGGGGGACTAAAATGCACAAAAGAGGGACTAAACCCAAACTCTATGACTGCGAAACAAACAAAAAAGAGGGGGGGGGGGATTTTTTTTGTGTTTCTTTTTCCTCTGGCTTCATTCTTGTTGCTAGACCACTTTAAATTTCAATACCTAGTCTTGAATTTAAGATTTAAGGCTTGGTTTGGTGTAGTGGTGGCAATGTCTGTCCTGTACACACATTAGATAAGTGGGCAAGGGTCTGGCCATTTGACAGAAGTAGTAAAATATTACTCCCTCCGCCCACAAAGATGGGCTAAGTTTGAAAATACACGCAGTTTAAGAAAAGTCTATCATTGTATTGACTTGCCATTTATTAAACTCCATCTTTCCAAAAATATCCTCTCTTACTTGGTATTGGGTTTTGCGTTGAAAGTAATTATTGAAATATTAAAGGGTAGTATAGGAAAATTCACAAATTTATGATTTGAATTTTTAAACTGGACAAACATTTTGGGACATAAGAAGTAGCAAAAATGACCTATCTTTATGGGACGGAGGGAGTATTATGTTTAATATTTTATTATTATTGTTATTTATTTTTCTAATAATATACAATAATAAGTTACTGACCTTATTTTAACATTAAATTAATAAAACTTAAATATAATTGGGTTGGTGCACTGGGCAATTCTCAATCCCCCCAAATTTGACCTTACCTTAGACCGCCTAAACTGCACGCCCATTGCATGCTCTAGTTTCATAGCTCATAATCTATCCTATTTAGCCATAAATTGATTGTGCATCAATGGTGTTTGGACTAACCACTGTAAGCAATATACGTTTTCTTACTTCTGTATGATTTGAGCTGTGTGACATTGAAATGTCTTTTTGGTTGCTTATATGAACTCAGTTCAAAGGTTCCGGCATAGTGAGCAGCATGGTAGATGATATTTTGCAGCTTTTGAATATTATCTCTGTAACTTCGCTCATGCAAAAACTTTGATCATTTGTTTGCAATGATCATTCCAAATTAATTATTCCATTCATGCGATTATCCTTATAATTCTTAATTTATTTTTTCCTCAGTTATCCTTTAAATGATGCTGCTGAAACAGTCAATGAAATTGGTTCTTCCATCAGAAGAGTTATGGGAGGAACAAGTGGGATCATGTATTGTTCTTACTTTGTACTGATTCTGCTCTAAAATTCATATATTTTTATTGTTAGGTTCATCCGTGGTCAGTTTGTCATTAATCTTTACATCTCTCTCTTCTTAACAGATATGATATATTCTGTAAAGCAGCATATGGACGGTTGAAAGCAAACAACCAATCAGATATTACGTCAAAACAATGTGAGTTGATGCTCCTTCTGTGATAATTTGCAGCTTTGGACTCCTTAACTTAAAGACTCTCTTTGGCAGGGGCTGATGCACTCGAAGCTTCCATTGCAGCAGTCAGTAAATATGGAGGAGCGAGTGCAGGTTATCGCACATTATTAGATGCCCTTATTCCAGCATCAGCAGTTCTTCAGGAGGTCATCGTGAATGATCAAAGTCCTTTTGACTTTTGTAGTTTAAATTCCTTTATAATTTTGTACTGATATATCTTTCTTAAAAAACAGAGTTTAAATGCTGGGGATGATCCTTCCACAGCTTTTGTTCTCTCTTCTGAAGCAGCACTGGCTGGAGCAGAGTCCACCAAACATATGCAGGCACTGGTGAGATTAGTTAGTCCTATATATCTGCATCTCTCTCTTTAAACAGATATGATATATTCTGTGAGGTAGCATACACACAGTTGAAAGCGAACGACTTTTGTTTCGGATTCTAATTCTGTGTCATTATTATTTTTCTTCTTCTTATTATTATTATTTTTCCACATTTGTTATTGGCCTCATTTCTGGGAGGAAAAAAGACATTATGCAATTTGCGTTTAAAGAGTAGTTATGTGATGCATATATTTCTCTTCAAGCTAGACATGAAAGATTGAAACAATTTAAGGGAAAAATCTACAGTAACATAGCAAAAGATGTTAGGCTGCCAATCACATGGATTCAGCACCAAGTTCTTTGATGTGGTAGCCAACTGAAATGTAATTTTTCATTGAAATATGACTTTCTTGCAAACCAAAAGATACTATAGAAGCTACTTTTTGACAGATGAAGTACTAAATATTTAATTTTGGGGCAACCTTTTCTTTCTTTATTTTATAAATTAGAGAAGGTACATAAATATAAGGATGGAGAACTGTAGAAGAGCTATGGAAAAAGAACTGAAGCTGCAAAAAATTTTAAAAAAGAAAGAAAGATAGGGTACCCCTCATGAAAAAGAGTTGGGGGTGGAGATGTTGTTGACCTGAAAGGTGAGGCATTAGCCTTAAAGTGTATGGCATAACGGCTTATGTAGCATAAAGTTTTGATATATTTGGAAACAAAACTGGAAAAATGAATGAGGAAAAAAATACAAAAAAAATTGGAATAGAGATTAAAAAATATACATGCATTCAATGTCATTTGTTTAATCAAAGGTCTTTTGGTGCAACCTGTCTTTGACCTTTTACCGACGAAACTTAATTTGACCAAAAGGGACCATAAACTTAAAAAGGGAACCAAAGAACTTATGTTCACCTTCAATAATTTTTTGAGGGCATTAAATTTGTGAAAACCGTTCTAAAGAAAATAGAATCAGCATCATTGTGAGCTAAGAGGTCTCAAATTTATTGTTGTTTTTTGTATTTATTGACCAATCTGACAAGAAATTTATCCATCTTTAAATTTTAGAATCTTTGAAACTGTAGAGGCACAGATAAACTCAAATTCATTGTAATTCGTTGTGAACTTGGATTATAGCAAATTGATGCAAAGAGATCAAAGTTAACCCAGAAGCTAATTCCTTGAACATCCTTTTAGGGCAATTCTTAACATTAAATAGAGGCTGGAAGTATTTTTATGAACAATGTATGTTTCAAAAGTCAACTTGAAGTCCAAATAAAGGCTAGAAGAGTTTTACGAACTCCATTTGTTTTAAAAATTAGACAAAGTCCAAACAAACTAGCAAATTTATCCCACTGTTGTAATTGGAGCCCCATATATATTAAATTATTAATGTACGAGGTGCATGCTTGGCATAAAATGGATCTCAAGAGTGATGTGCATGTCTTTTGAGAGCCTTATACCTTGAGACATGAACCTCAAATTACTTGAGGCTGCTCCTCAGGGTATTCTCCTTGTGTCTTATCTTGAGCCTTTCAAGGAGAAAACCTTAAATCTCTCTCTAAGATTGATACCGGGATTGCATTTCATTATTGGTACACATGCTGCAATAAGAGTCAATGTCCATTTACTTGGCTGCATGTAGTTCTTGTGAAGAAAAATTGCATGAGAGGTTCAGAAAATCCAATGTTTATCCTAAATTGCACAAGAAATTGTGAGATGATAATGATGGTATAGGTTTGATCTTCGCTTTGCATGAAGCTGGCAAACTTGTCTATGCCCCATGCCATCATAGAGATTTATGCCTATTTAATTTCAAAACAAGCACTTTAGAAATTATGTGTATCAATGCTAAGTGTTTGTGGTGATGTTTTCAATGTACCTTGATTTGTATGAGCCTCTAACTAGGGATTAGTCTCCCATGTGCACTACATTTGTGGATTTAAGTTGCTGCATGTGTTAATCATGTGAGAGTCATAGAAATCTTCACATTTTTATGCAGTAGTATCTCTCTCTCTCTCTCTCTCTCTCTCTCTATATATATATATATATATATATATATATAGGATGATGATCAGGTAAGCACGTGCTAATATAACTTATATCAACAACCGCATTGGGAGTTGTACCTTGTGCATTAGTGGTGTATGAGGTACATTGGACCAATGCAAGGGGAACAACCCCCAATGCATGGTGCTGATATAACTTATATCAACCCTTGCTGATGGGAACATAACCAATATATATATATATGTCTTGGTAATTAGATATATCTGACTAGCTATCTTTTGTAGGCTGGCCGCTCAACCTATGTCTCAAGTGAGATCCTTGCATCAGTTCCAGACCCAGGTGCCATGGCTGCAGCTTCATGGTATAGGTCAGCAGCCTTAGCTGTCAAGGACAAGTACCAGGCCTCATAAGCTGATGCATCTAAGCTCTTCTTGCAATTCTTGCCTGCTCCTCCTTTTTTGGCTGCAGATTTAACCAAGTAAATTTTGCTCATAATTCTACATTATTGTCTAACTAATTAGGCTTTCCGCTTATGCGGTCTGTGCATAAAGCTGAGAGAGCGAGTTTCATCCAAAATGTTTGTTTTGAGTGTGTAAATTCAAAGATTGACAACAATGACTTTTTATTCAGAATAATACGTGTCAAAATCTCACGATATGGTTGTAATTTTGTGCTTTGAATGTTGGGTTTTAAATGATCTGTGGTATTATATGCATAAAACCATGAAGATGTAAAGGTTCTTAATATTCTATCTATAATATATATATATATATATATAGACGGTTATGTTTCTATCAGTACGTGTTGATATAAGTTATATCAGTACTATGCATCGAGGGATGTACCATTTGCATTGGTCCAATATATAGGATGATGATTAGGTAAGCACGTGCTGATATAACTTATGTGAACACTCTCATTGAGGTTGTACCTCGTGCATTAGTGGGTTAAGGGGTAAATTAGGCCAATGCAAGGAGTACAAACCTTTAATGCATGGTGCTAATATAATTTATATCAACACCTGCATTGGAAGTTGTATCTTGTGCATTAGTGGGATATAAGGTACATTGGATCAATGCAAGAGGTACAACCGTACAACCTACAAAACATGGTGCTGATATAACTTATATCAACACGTGCCAATGGGAACATAATTGATATAGGATGATGATCAGATAAGCATGTGCTGATATAACTTATATCAACATCCGCATTGGGAGTTGTACCTTGTGCATTAGTAGAAAATGAGTTACATTGGATCAATGCAAGGGGTACAATCCCCAATGCATAGTGCTAATATAATTTATATCAACACGTGCTGATGGGAACATAACCGTATATATATATATATATATGTTCCCATCAGCACGTGTTGATATAAATTATATCAGCATCATGCATTTGGGAGTTGTATCTTTTGCATTGGTTTAATATACCTCATTTCCTATTAACGCACAAGGTACAATTATATATATATACACGGTTATGTTTCCATCAACACGTGTTGATATAAGTTATATCAGCACTATGCATTGGGAGTTGTACCCCTTACATTGGTCCAATGTATCTCATATCTCGCTAATGCACAAGGTATAACTCCCAATGCATACAAGTAGATAAGGAAGCAAAACCAAACTGTTTGGTCTTGATGGCTTATATAATGTTACAATCTAACTCACATAGGAAGAAATAAAATAAAAAGGCATTCGAAAACTCTCCAACAAGAAGGAAACTAGTTTCAAAAAAGAATTTAAGAAATAAATCTATAAAAAGGAAGTCCCAACATATCTCTAGCAAGCTCAGAAGGAACAACATCAGAATTTGTATACCACCAAGTAAGATCAATAAAATTGAGAGCCAAATTAGCTATTTTATCTGCAACAGAGTTATCTTCTCTGTAAATATGAGAAAAAATCACATTCATCTTTTTAATAAGAGAAATACAGTTTTGCCATTTATTTAACAAGGGCTAAGGAGGTTGAAATGTATAATTTTGCGAGGAGGAAATAATAGCCGAGAAATCACTTTCACTTCATAAACTATGCCAGTTTTTCTCCCAAGCAAAAGAAATTGTAAGAATCACACTTTTGAGTACAGCAAAAAATGCAGTATGAATACCCAAATGAAGCCCAAAAAATGCCCTTGTTACATACGAGGGTGATTTCTTTATGTGGACATTCATTTGTAGCCCTGTTAAGGAGCCTGAGCAAAAACATTCATGTCTTAGAGACTTGAACATAGACTAATCTTTCAAAGTCCCATGTGAGAAACCCCATACCCATTCAGGTGATAGCTGTAAAGAGTCTAAATGATGATCTCTAAAGAATACACGCAAAACCTGATTGCTTGACCAACTCCACAGGAGTTCTATTCTATTAAATTCTTAAAAGGAAAATATCCTGTTGTACCTAAAAATTAAATGGAGCAAAGTAGTAATATCAAATCAATTTGAACTGAGAAAAGTAATTGTAACCATATCTTTCGACTTCCACGTTTGTGTCAATATTAGGTGACCATTCTAAGGCGTTTTGTATACCAAAGATACAAAGCAAACTCCACAGTACTATTTACAAAATGCTAACAAACAATTTGAGTAGATGACCTGGCTAGTTGAATCATCGACTCCTTATTACTGGTTGTGAGCAGTACAGATTTAAATATAGGGTAAGAGGTTCCAAGATTAATAGAGTGAAGAGAAAAAGGATTAGGCAACCAATTAAACACATGTTCTCTTGATGAGACTAGGCAAGATGAGTATACTTGATAGGCAAATAAAAAGTCATAGATCTAAAGTGGATGCCATTGAGGAAAGCTGGAATAATCTGAACTACAATACCAAATAAGGGAGGCCAACTGATAACCCTTGTGCGTGTTTGAAGCACTAATAATGGGAAAGAGAAGGCCAAAAAAAGTATTTGGCAATACCAGAATCTTTGAATTTTAAGAAAGCTTTTCATTCTTTAGAAGAGCGTAAGGGGATACAAATTTCCTACGGCCTACCCCAAAATAAATAGCTACTTATTAAACTTAACATGGAAAAATAGAGGGCATGTTTGGCTTTCTGCCCTAGAAGCAGTTCTCAAAAATATGTTCTCCAAAAATATAACAAGAAATAAAAGGAGAGATAATTTTCCCCTGCGATACCAACCTTTGCTTAATGTGTCAGCTAAACCGGGCATTTCTTTCTTACTTGCAGATTCATACTCAACAGTGCTTCACCAAGTTTCACATGAGTTCAAGTTGAAAACCGTAAAGGCAACCAAGCCAAAGCTAAAACAGTTTGTTACTTACTTAGCTCAGCTCATTTACAACACTAAAAAAGGCCCTGCAATCTTATATGTCGTCAGTCAAAATAGATGAGAATTACCTGCAAAGTTGAAAGTTCCATGTTTACAGGCTCCCTGTCAAAGGACGACATTAGGGGCTGCAAGTGGGACCCCGTGAATGCCAACATTTTACACTGCCAATGAAAAGATATTTGGCATATTGCAAATTCTCTTCTTGCTTAAAAAATTAAAATAAAACCATTAAGGTGTGTTTCAATGACAGAAATGCAAGAGATTTGGACGATGATGGGATTTCAATAACAAATTATAGTGGCAGCTTTAACGGCAAGGTTGAAATCCCATTTCAGCCCAAATACTTTTTGCATATCTTTCGTCCCAACGCAATACTAACTTTTGCGGAGAATCATTACTAGGAAACTCAAGATTTTTTCATTTCCCGTTTTTAGCCTTCCTAATAAAAAAATCATTATAAAACCAAACAAGACTGGATCATTACCATCATCATAGAAGGAAACAAACTCCACTGGAACCAAATGAAGCATACAGTCAAACAAATCCACAGTACATGCTAGAACCTAGTAAATGGGAAACAGATGACATTATCTAGACTTGACAGAAGTCTGATGGTCTATCACTAAATTTGTATGGATGTGTTATTTATACCCAAAACAACCACGATCACTTGGCCAACATCATCCTCACAAACTCCTCATAATTCACTTGACCATCACCGTCCACATCTGCTTCTCGAATCATCTCATCCACTTCTTCATCTGTCAATTTCTCTCCAAGATTTGTCATTACATGCCGAAGCTGCACAAATCAAAGACATCAACCATTGAGTAAGAAAACAAATCCCCAAAGCCATGAAAAAACCAGCTTGTAAGGCCGTTTATAATATCTA
Source organism: Liquidambar formosana (assembly GCA_039720395.1). Lineage (NCBI taxonomy): Eukaryota > Viridiplantae > Streptophyta > Magnoliopsida > Saxifragales > Altingiaceae > Liquidambar > Liquidambar formosana. The sequence continues at coordinate 11,094,580 of CM077828.1, read as the reverse complement.
AATTGGAGAGGAGATGGTTCCCACCGAGATTTGAACCACCAAAACTCAAATTATACTCTCATTCAATCTCATCATCTAGTCAGAAGAAGAAAACAGATGCAAAGTAAGAAGCTACAAATGGATTTACCTCAGCAGCAGAAATAAAGCCATTTTGATCTTTATCAAAGACCTTGAAAGCTTCCTTGAGTTCCTCCTCAGAATCAGTATCCTTCACAAGATGATACACAATTAGAAGGAAGTAACTACATGTGTATAATAGCAGTCAAAACAGATTAAGATAAATCTTTGTGAAGCCCCAAATATAATTGAAATTATTGTGTGGTCATTATTTCATTCATTGTTTTACTTTCTCTGTCCCTTTTACGATGCACGAACTACCTTAAACATAAATAAATATATTTTTTCAATAAAATTCAATAACACATATTCATGTAAGTATGTAACCCTTCTATATTTTAGGGATTTCCATGTTTGAATCACCATGTCTGTCCACAGATCACAGTAAAAGGGGAATATGGATAAGAGAGAACAAAAGAAAAGGAAAAGAGTGTCAATTAGAAAATTTAGACAAATGTCATGCCAATTGCATGGAAAATAACTTTTACAACCCACAACATAGGGTCATAGTATTAATAATTAATTAGCAATCTGTGGAAAAATAAAATCAAAATACCAATCCAAAGCATCTAGCACATATATAATGAGTGGAGGTGACTACTAATGAGAAAAAAATCTTCGTGCTTTAAAATCTGGATTGAAATGGGAAAAGTACAGAAGAATATTTTTTTTTGAAGAGAATTTTATTTTTAAATCATGGATCTGCAATGGTCTTAATTGTGGGAGGTGAAAACCGAATACTTCAAACCAAAAGGAAAAAAGAAAAAATAATACTAAAGGAAATAAAAATGAAGGTTTGTAAGCATTGGATTCCTCACTCAGTCATCTCCATCAAATGCCATGCCTGCAAAAACTATGCAACAGGCTGCATTTTTTGAACAATCCATAACTAGTCTTAGTTCCATGAAGTCCCAGGAGGATGTAGAATTGAACTGACCTTCATTTTCCGTGCCATCAAATTCAAGAACTCGGGAAAATCAATTGTTCCATTTTGATCAGCATCAACTTCATTGATCATATCTTGCAGTTCAGCTTCAGTGGGATTTTGTCCCAGAGATCTCATCACTGTCCCCAATTCCTTGGTAGTGATGCAGCCTATAAAAATGAGAGGTATGTTAGGAAGAGATCTTCTTTACTTCCACACAATACAGGTTATAATTGAGTAGTTGTAATCCAATTGGATAGATTAAAAATAATTATAAGACATAACAGAATAAAATATGGTTGTCTTAGCCATCAAACACCTCCAAAGCTGGCATCCACATTATTCCACCCATTTTCACCAGAGGTCGTCCTATTAACAAAGCTTCCTCTCTCTATCTCTATCTCTCTCTCTCTTTCTACTAAGGTTCCAATTAAGGCTGCTAATAGTATTATTTTGAGTAGACAGTGGTTTCTAGGAACAAAGTTCTTGTTAGCAAATGACTATGGAGGTTCAATAGGAAACAAAAATCCCTTTGGCACTTGATTATCTTTAACATTTATGGTTTGCATCAAAATGGTTGAAACTCTAAAGAGGCTACCATAGAAACACATCGGTGGCCCAAGAAATTTATAATTCAAGGATTGGTTGAGTTGTCCAAACATACTAGTGATGGGACTAGAACCTTTTTTTGCTCATAAACCCCCCCCCCCCTTTTTTTAATCCTAAGTTGATTTAGGATTCCAAAGCGCCTCTTAAAGTCAAAGCTTTGGTTTGGACCTTGACCCATGGCAAAGGTTAATACCTTTGACTTGTTTCAACTCTCTCCCAATATGTGTGTGCTGTGTTGCATGAAAGAAGAATTGATTAATCATTTGTTTCTTCGCTACCCTTTGGCCAAGCTGATGTGGGATTGGTTGTTTGATTCGACTGAGATCATGCAGTGTACTCCCTGTTCCATAGTTTCTCTTATTGAAGGTTATTATCTGGGGTTTGGAGGAAACGAAGGCAAGGTTTTATGGAAGTGCGATTAGATGACTAGTGTTTAAGACGGAAAGAAATACCCATATTTTTGAAGACAAGAGATGCGGTGTTTTCTCTTAGTGAGGTACTATTAGGATTTCGGCTTCTTAGTGGGCTTCCATCTTGAAGGAGTTGAAAGGTATCCCCTTATTAGCTTATCTCTCTTTCTTTTGAATGGAAGGTCGTGTAATCATCTAGACCTTTGCCCTTTGGCAAGGGGTATGTGACCGTGAACTCCCCCCTCTTGAAAAGATCAATTTTAACTTTGATGGTCACTCACTTGGTAATCCAGGCTCGAGTGTGTTGGTATCATGGTGGAGGCAGATACTTCCACTATCTCGTAGGCTAAGAATGAGATAGATAGTAGTTGGAACTTGGAAGTATGTTCATTGCTTGAGAGAGACCTTTCATTTAGCTATGAGCATTTGGGTTTCATTCCCTTGGGTGCATAGACCAACGAATGGGGAAGTGGATTTCTTCGCTAAGATGGGTGCTATCACTTTAGAATCATTCACAGGGCAATTCCATCCCCCTCGAAGTCCCCCACTTTTCTTTCCCAAGGATTTCTCGTCCTATTCTACATCTTCTTTTTCTAATAAAATTGTTGTTTATTGAAAAAGGTGGATTGTTTTTCCCACTCTATTGAGATGTCATGGTTTCGGGTCTTGTTTTCAAGAACATACCCTGGGAACACCTAAGGACGAAATTGCCATAAAAAAGGTCCCAGGCATTAAAAATTATATACTACTCTAGCTGGGTGTATGCCCTATGTTTGATGTGCACACCTAAGACAAGCAAGGTGGGTATTTGGCACCCCATGGAAAAAGGCATATATAAAGTTGGGCCCAATTAAAATGAGAAGACAAAGATGAGAGAAAAGAAGGTAGCCAACGATGCCAACTGCATAACTTTCGATGGCAAGCTTGAGGATGAGACGACAGCCAACGATTGGCGAAATCATCTTTCTCCCATCATTGTTGGCTTCTGGTCATTAGCCTATCATCATTGCTGCTAGTCTGATCTGAGGCTCATGTTGACTGAATGAGGTAGTTCCTCTTATTTAAATAGGAAAAGGGTGTTGTTTGATTGTGGAATGATTACTTGACTGCTTGGTGTTTGGTTGGCTTGTTTGATCACTATTTGGCTGAGGATTGGTTAGTATTTGGTAGCTGATGGTGGTTGGCTCATTGTGATCCTTGCCCTTTCACTGATTATATGTAATATTTTTTTGTTTTTTTTTTTCCTACTTTTATATAAACATTCAAAAGGCTTATGCCCCACACCTTGGGGCTTAGGCCGCACCCCACAGAAGGAAAAACACCCCATGTTACGCTCGCGCATTTGAAAACAATAATCATAGTTGATCATTATCAACCAATTAGTTGATGTAAAGGCATCTCCAAATCATAAAAATATTTTTATCTCTCGTTCACCATTGGCTTTCATCAATAGAAATGAACTTTCAAGACAACCTACTAATGACTCAAGAAATCTGCGATTTTTTAAGAAAGAAGTAGATGAGTACATAAAGCATCATTCTTGACTTGAAGAAATAGCATTTCCTCTATTCCTACAAGGTCAAAGTATCTATAGCTTATACTGAAAGAAATTGCATTCCCTCAAATTCATGAGACAAAGGATTTTGACAACGAATTGATTGGCTGAAGGATGCAAAGCATAAAAACAACATAACTCTCAATCATCATCAATAGTGCTTCTATGGTGTTTATAAAGCCTCGAGGGGCCTACGAGCAAGGAGACCCCCTAGTCTTTATATCTATTTAAATTATATGTTGAAGCATTCTTTAAAATCTCACTTGAGAGAAAGGGATCAAATAGAAATCATTAAGCGATAATAAAAAAAGAAAATTGGGAAAAGGCCACAGTTTGAATGATATTCTTACAGCATCCGAAGAGGTGATCAAAAAGGTCAATCATGAGAAGTGAAAGTGTCAGTTAAACCAGAACATACAGCAAAAATATAGAAGTCCAGTAGCGAGAATTTTAAGTGAACAAAATTTTCATCAGAAAACTAAATAATTAGAAGCAGCCTTGATTTTAATATGTAAGCAAGTCAATGTAACTTCCTCTCCAACAGTATACAAAAGTGACTCTAAACAGTCAAGACTTCAAGGCCATAAACATTATTTCTGGTTAGAAGGAGCATGCTAATCAAGGTTGTTAAGGAGACTATCCCAACAAACCAAATGACCAGTTTTATTTCACCAAAAGCATCATACTCAAAGATTGACTATCTTAACAGAGAATGCTGCTGGTAAGATAGGAAGGTGGACAAAGGAAGAAGCCATAAAATCCAACCCAAAGTGTAATTGATGCCAAAGTATCAAATGATCATGATTCAAAGTGGCACCAATTATATCCCACTGATTGCCAATGTTGGATGGAGGTTGTTAAAAGAAGCCTATAAGCCTGATTAAAGTGTCTGCATCACCGCACCCCTCTCCATGCTGTACAAAGTTTGAAGTCAAAATAACTTTCAACATTCAACTCCCTGAAGCATCAAAAGATATCAGAACTTCTTTTATGTCTCAGATAGAATAACTTGAAGTGCAAGGGGCTGATTAAGAAAAGCTCTTGATCTGTGTGCAGGGTCTGGCACTAATATCAATGTTTAGAAGGATCTCTGGGTCATATGATCGGAATGTTTGACCATTGGTGAAAAGCAGCTAGAGATGAGCAAGTTCCAAAAGGTCAGCAACCTCATTTTCAGAACTAACGATATGGGAGCAAGGACTATCAGAGGACAAATTCAACTAGAAAATTACTTCATTTGAAGGACTGACTCAGCGGAAGCTTAATCAAACGATGAAGTGCTTTACTACAAAGACAACAAATGGGACAAAAATAGGAAAAAAAAAGTAAAAAAAAAAAAATGAAGCATTGATGCCAAGAACCTCCTCACATGTGAAAAACTATTGGAAATATCCAGATCTACTCGGAAGAAAAGTATGTGTTGTCGGCATCTCAAGCATAAAAATCAAGGCGCACCAACAAATAAGGTGCTACAAAAGCCACCAAAGCTTTGCATATCGGAACTAAAATGCACAATTATATTTTCCAGCCAGATACTAATATTCTTAGATTTTGTCATTGCTTAGTCACTACTCAGTATAGGTGCATTTGGACATCCTGTGGAATTAGAATGGCTCCGTTGTGTTTTACACAGCATTTGATGGTGAAAATCCACCATCTAGTAAATTGAAGCCATAAAAGAAAATTGGAGAGATCACCACAACTAATGGTAAAAAAAAAAAAAAAAAAAAAAAAAATTGAAGAAGAAGAAGAAGAAGAAGAATCAATGAATGTTTACAATCAAATGCTACATAAGCCATGATGAAGACACAATTTTTGCAAGAAATCCAAAGCAAAATAATAAAAAAATAATCATGCACTCAAAGGCAAGGCTAAAATAATTAAGAAAAATAATAAAAAAAATCAAACACAAAACAGACAAGGCTAAAATAATTATGCACTCAAAGGCAGCACAAAATTTTAAATTTTTTTAAAATCATTCTTATCCCCGGAAAAGAGGAGTGATTAAAGTAATATAAATTGAAAAAACAAAAATTTGAAAAAACAAATAACAGACACAAATATTTATACATAAAAGAACTCAAAAGCATCAACAAACAGCCCAAGAAAACCCATTTCTTCCCCCCCACTCCCACAACCAAAAAAGAAAAGAAAAAAGGGACAGATGTAAGATCTGTCAGTCATTATCCTCCCTTCCACGTTAAGAATCCCTTTAACTAGCAAAATCAACAAACAATCCATCCCAAACAATCAAAATCATCATCATCAGAAAACAAATAATAAAAATAAAGCGCCCTAAAATGAAAAAAACGATCAATATTCAACAGTAAACCTAAATAACAGCTCAAAAAGAAGAATAAAGATTATAATGAAAACATATATGTAGATATTGTATACCATCTCCATCCTTGTCGAAAAGGCTGAAGGCTTCCTTGAACTCTGCGATCTGTTCCTCCGTGAGCTGCTCTGCCATTTTTTCCTCTTTCGCCAAATCAAAACACCAGAGAGAAGGAAGAGAGAGAGAGAGAGAGAGAGAGAGAGAGAGATTAGGGTTTAGATTTGGTTCGTCTTGTCGATTTAAATACAGACTGCAATGCATCCGTGACTACTGTGTACGGCATTTGACCCAACGCACTCCCTACTCGCATCCCGCGGGGTCCACGTAGACCAAGCGAGAATCCGGTACATTCGGGGAAGTTACAGTTGGTGGTGAATCATTTGTTCCACAATTGTGAATCAAAATACACTAGTCAAAGGAAACTTCTATTAAACTTCTATTAAAATACCAAGAAACGACCAGGAATCGCCAATAAAGAAAAAAGATAATAGTCATGCTCATAGCCGATGACTTAAATGTAGGTATTGATGAGTATGTTGAGATTTCAAAATAGAAAAATATTGGGAGATATATCAACGGTATGGAAAAATATCGATATCGATATAGATGGAGAGAAATGATGAATATTTTTGGTAAAATGTGAAATTTTTTAATGAAATATTTGAAAATAATGAATTTAAATTATAAAAATTTAGAATCAAAACGTTATAAATTAAATGTGTACAAGTGTGAACACAAAAAATCGAGGCTTTCTGTTAATTATATTGAGAGTGGTGCTCATTGGCTTGCGAAACTTGATGCATCCATCTAATCCGAACCAACCCGTACTTATACGGGCAGTTTCAAATGTAGGATGGACGAATAGTAGGTTAAGGTTTTAATTTTTATGGGTTTCCGGGCGGTTGACAGCTCCGCAATTGAAAACCTAATTGAAACCCGTCCGCCCGCATAAGTTTAAATATTTGATAAGTTAGGCCACGTGTCGACATTTCATTTGATGCTTGAGATTATAATTGACATGTGGCCACCTTGTATGAAGTTGTAGCCTGAACATTTGAAGCTTATCTCCTTCTTTACAACAAAAAGGAAGCTTATCTCATTATGTTATGGAGGGGTTGCTCTTCTCCTACCTTTTAAGCTCGTTTTATTTTTTATTTGGTTTTTACCTTTTAAGCTTTGCTGAAGAGAGAGCTTCTATTTCACTTATTAGAAAGGAAAAAAAAAAAAAAGCTTCTTTTTTTTAGATCTATTCGTCTCTCTCTCTCTCTCTCTCTCTCTCTCTCTCTCTATATATATATATATATATATATATTGGTGAAGTTTTTTTTACAGCTTTTATAGTGGATCTCCGATTCCAGTTCTGGGGATTTTTTTATGCTCTTTTTGCTTCATTTCTCTTCCCCAAAACCAACCTTTAAGCCTCTCTATCTAAGTTCTCTCTCGTATATGTGTATGAAACTATGTAAATAGCATTTGCTCAGTTAGAGGTGAACCCGAAATCCACCAACCCACTAGCTTGCTGAGGATAATTGATGGCGTTCTAGTTTGTTCAAAATCATCTCACTAAATCTAGCAACCCACCTGCAATCCACCCGTCAATCCGATGTGTTGAGCGGATTGAAACCGCTCGATTGTATGGGTGGAAGTGAGTGAAAATTCCATTCACCCGATAGTATGTGGGTGGATTGCGGATGAACCCCAAATTCGACCCAAACCGGCCCGTGAGCATCCCTAAGTTATATGCCCTAAAGCCAATCATAGAGATGACCTTCTAAGGCTAAAGAACCATCGTAGGATTTCATTTATTATATATCATATTTATTAGTAACTAATAAAGAGCTTTATTCTATCATATTTTTTATATTTTTTTATATTTATATTTACTTGATATGTTCATGGAGTCAAAGTTGAGAATATGAAATTGTAGGACTAAGTAGGAGTGCAACTTGATATGGGCCAGAGGTATATATGGACCGGCCCAAACTAATTTGGGACTTAAAAATTTGAACCGGATAAGGCATTGGACCTGACTGGAAAAAAATGGTCTCATTCTTGGGTTTTTTTTGTTTGTTTTGTTTTATTTTTGTAAAAGGTAATAAATTTATCGAATAAAGTATTATTATTCAATGAACTAGTATTATTATTCATTGGATAATACTTATTTATGGAGTATAATATAATATTAACATATAATTATATATATAATCATATATACAATGGTGTTCCTACCAGCTTCAGTTAATATACCCCTATATCAGTTAAAGTTGATCTAACCATCCATGCCATGTAATGAGCATCTAATGGTTGATATTTGTAGACACTCTATTTTCATCCCCTAAATCCACACCTTACCACCTTGGGAGTATTATCACATGTAGAGAATTGCATCATTTTGGCACCAAATCTTTTTAGTTAAGTTCTATACATCCCAAAGAATCCATGGTATCTTCCGGGGTTCAATTTGGTTAAGTCTTGATAGTCAATAAGAACTTTTGCGACTTGGAGGGATTTACGTCATTTCACTTGCATAATTTTTATTTGATATCCAATTCTCATCAAATTCATCCTGGGATGATCCTAATGGCCTTAGGATATCATGAATAGGCTTGGTTTAAAATTTGGTTAAGTTTAGAGATGATTTGCTTAAGGATGGTCCAAGTAGGTTCGGTTTGACTCCGTTCGTCGGCCCTTCTTATAATTGCTTCTTAATTTGATCCAATTGAGTTCAATTAATGCTTCATTAATGTCAAATGGGTCTTAATTAAAGTGTATTAGTGCTTGGAATTATTTTTGGGAGAGCTTGATTGCAACTAGGACTCCATTATGGTTTAAACCTTAATGTTATCCCGGTAAGCTTTAATTGATCTCTATGAGCCATATGGGCTTAACCCTTGATTAATTGACCAAGTGTGGCTCAATTAGGTTTGTTTTTATTAGATTTTGGATAGAAAATTGAGCCATGTTCGTTTTAAGTCGAAAATAAATGTATTTGGACTTGAAATGGACCAAATACACAGTATAGAGGGGATAAAAGTGCACAAAAGGAGTAAAAAAAGCACAAATCAGCTATTGTTGGCCATGTAGCCACCTACAAGGGCCAAACGGCCACCTTGAAAAGCCAAACGGCCACCAATGAAGGGCCAAACAGCCACCAAGGGTGCTCATTGGACTTTGAGGGCAAAGGAAGGCAAAAATTGCGCTAAAAAGGCTACTGGTGTCCATATGGCCATTGTGGACCACGGGTTTCGATCGGGGGGAGGGAAACCCTTCTTTTAAAAAGGCTTGTAGAAATTTAAATGAATAAAAATCTGGTTTTTAAAAGATTCACAAAAACAATCAAACAAGGAGTCGCTACCTTATTTTTAGGAAAAGAGGAAAACCATAAAAACAGTTTTTGAAGAAAACCTTTGAAAACAAACTACATGAGTCCGATCAAGGAAAAGTAGGTCTAATCAAAACAAGAGAGGATTCGAAGACTAAGTTATGATGTGGGAAGGTTCTAGGAAACATCCTATAGGCACCCACATCGCCCCAAAATGGATCTCTGAATTTATATGGGCTATTTCAATCACTTCTTAATTAGTCACCATACATATGTAAAGAATTATCCATAACTATCTACATTCATCCATGAACATCCATAAAGCATATAAACATCCACAAAGCATGTAAACATCCATGAACAAATAGAAGAGATATGGAAAGCATGTAAGAGAGATAGAGAATAAGAAACAGATCCATCCTACTCCTCTAGTAAACATGTGATGGATAAATGAATAAGCATGGGTCCATCCTACTCCTCTAGCAAATATATGATGGACAAAAGAATAAAAGAAAGAGAAGAAAAACCTAGGATACTTAGTATCTTAGGGCGGACTTGAACATCAAATGAGCGACTACGTACCTCATATACAAACATGTAAGGATCAAAGTCCACATAGTTCGATTGAGAAGGGGTTACTCCCTTTACAATGAACTATCAACCCTAAGTTTACAACTTGAGAAAGATTTTAAAAACTTAGGAGTTTCCAAAAATAGTTTGAGAAAAAGTAGGTGTGAACCCCGGAAATTGGGCCCACAAGGGATTGAAAGAAAATGGGTTTGAAAAAGAAAAAGGAAAGGAGTCGCCACCTTATTTTTTAAAGGAAACAAGGAAAACCCTAAAAATAGTTTGTTTTAGGAAAACAATTTGAATGACTCCATAAAAAAGGAAAGGCAAAAACCAATCTTTTGAAAACCAAAGAAATCGGGGATTTGGAGGCTAAGTTATGACATGGGAAGGTTCTAGGCAAAGCCTATAGGCACCCATGTCACCCTTTCGGTCTCTCAGTTCATTTGGGCTAAATTAAAGTCTTTCCATACAAAAATCAGCAAGTATATCATCACAAGAATTGCATGCATATCATATATTTCATTCATCCATCCATGCATAATAAGCAAATAAAAACAGAAAAAGAAAAAGAAGAAAAGAAAACAAAAATAAACCTAGGATGCTTGGATCCTAGAACGGACTTGAGCCTCACGAAGAGCGCCTACGTACCATGCAACGAAATACATGGATCAAAGTCCACGTAGTTCGATTAGAACTAAGGTTAAATCCTAATACAAACCTATGGTAAAAACCCTAGGTTTCCTTATTTGATCAAAAGAGAATTGATAGAAAGTTTGGTTTTAGGAAAGAAATCCACAAAATGGAAACTTTAATAAAAACCAGAATTTTGTTTATGAAGGAAACCTCTAATTAAACCATAGGATCATATTAAAAATTAACCCTAGATAGGGAAAAGAGAATGAGTTAAGGAAGAAAGGTGAATTGGGGCACCTTCATACCCACTTACCTGAGCGCAATTAGCTCCAAGCATTAGCTATTTCAGACATAAGCAGCCCTATTTTCCATAGGACAAATACCACACCTATTTGCACCCTTACAAGTGCTCAAAACCATGCAAAAACACTAACATGCAAATCTGGACAGAATAGTATTATGACCTAAAATCATCCACTAAGCATGCCAATAGCAAAAACAGCGAACAATAATAAGTCCTAACATATTCCTAGAACCATATCATGCATAAAAACCCTAGAACATACTAACATGCATGCAAAACTATCATGTTTACTCCATATGAAAAACATATACAGCAAACACGAAGAAAAACCAATAAAAAAGTCTACTTTATCATGCTATATGAAAACAAACACAAAACAATGACTCTAAGACCCTAAACTCACAAATATGCTTAAAAACATACAAAACATACTTTAATCATGCTAAAACCAAACTAAACAGAAATTAAATCATGCATATTAACTAACTAAAGCAATATAACATGATGAAAATCCTAACTCTAACATGCAATGACACTAATCCTAGCACAAGGACAAACAGGAGCACAAGAATCATAACTATGCATTAAAAACCTAAAGGACAGCCCTAAAGCATGCTAAACAGTAGATAAAAAATAGATATTCCATGTATATTAACTAGCTAGAGTGTCAATACATGATAAAAAGGCTACCTTTAACATGCAATAAGCCTAACCCATATGAAAACCTAGTTTAAGCTTGAATAGAGAAGGAGAATACCTTAGGAAGGGCCTTCCTTTGTGTTTGTAATTGTTCGTGGCTCCTCAGGTCTTTAGAGTGAATCAAACCAACACGAATCCTCCTCTTTGTCAAAGTGGTATCACAGCAAAGAGATCAAAACTCACTCAACTTTGAAAAGAAAATAGAAAACAAAAAGAGAACAAGAGAAAAGAAAAGTGATTTTCGTCAATTTGCAGCAGCAGCAACTTCAATCGCATTTTGGGGTATGAAAACGTTGGATTTGGACAACGCTTGTGAAATAAAAAGTTGTAGAGAATTGAATTATCTTTCTAACAAGACCAATTTCATCAAATTCTGACTTCGGATGAAAAAGTTATGATTAAAATACGACTGCTGGTTTTCAGAAAATCTGCTGCTGAATTATGACGAATTTCACTCCCTCCAAACCCTCTTCTCCTCTCCCTTGTTTAAAGACATTAAGAGAGTAGTTATAGCTGAAATCTGGAGTTTCCCTTTCCTTCCTGGACTAGGTTTCCTTGGAGAATAATCAAAAGGTATTTTATAATGATAAAAGACTTCTAATCTGAATAGGAAAAGGAAATTGTCTTTTATAAAAATTGGGAGACTGACCGCTAACACGCATGCACATGTATCGTATGTGCGTACACACACTCATCACATACGTACACGTGTTAGTGTCATGATAAAAATGGCTAATTTAATAAAATAATTTTCTTTTCATTTTAACCAAAAATCTCATGCTGTGATTCCCACTAATTCTTCAAGGATAATCCGTAAATAACCACACTAAACTCATCATCAGGGCCACGGGACTTAATACCTCATATGCATCCATATGAACTCCAATTAACAATTTGGAGATCATTCCAAGGTCAAATGAAAAGTTTGGGACTTAAAAGACGATTATGCCCCTCAAGTCACAAAAGCTCTTATTATCCCTCAAGATCAACTCCAATTTGAACCAAAATTCATATCCATTGTCCTTGTGACTCTAGAAAACTAATGCAAGTGACTAGACTCAAAAACCAAACAAAAACATGCATGAAATGATGAGCCCTAGTAAGGTGGTGCAAAAATGGGGTGTGACAGAAGCCCCTCATTGGCGAACAAGTTACACTTGTGAACCAATGATAAAGAACAACCCATTTTTGGCCAAAAAGCCCGGAGAAATCACACACTGATACCAACAATGATGGGAGGTTGAAAACCTGAGACTGAAATAAGGAAGTGTACTCAAGTCATGAGTATACTTAAACCACTGAGGGTTGAGAATTGATAAGAGAAGCATATTCAAGCCACTACGAATGAACATACTTTTGAAATGGAAAGATATATTCTAGTCACGAATATATTTAACCAAGTGATGAGAATGAAATCTGAGAAGCACATTCAAGTGATAAACATACCTTTGAAATGGAGAAATATATCCAAGCGATGGATATACTTAACCAAGTAAGTGACAAAATATCTGAGAAGTATACTCAAGTGATGAGTATACCACTGAAATGGAGAAATATATTCAGGTCACGAATATATTTAACCAAGTAATCTGAGAATGAAATCTGAGAAGTATACTCAAGTGGTGAGCATACCATTGAAATGGAGAAATATATCCAAGCGATGGATATCTTTAACCAAGTAGGATAAGAATAATCTGAGAGGTGTATTCAAGTGATGAGTGTACTTTTGAAATGGAGAAATATATTCAGGTCACGAACATATTTAACCAAGTGATGAAAAAGATGCTGAGAAATATACTCAAGTGATGAGTATACTTAATGATTGAAAAAGACTAAGAAGTACGTTCAAGTGATGAACATACTTTTGAAATGGAGAAATGTATCGAAGTGATGGATATATTTAACCAAGTAAGCTGAGAAGTACACTCAAGTGATGAGCATACCATTGAGATGGAGAAATATATCCAAACGACGGATATATTTAACCAAGTAAGATAAGAATAATCTGAGAAGTGTACTCAAGTGATGAGTACACCATTGAAATGGAGAAATATATTCTAGTCACGAATATACTTAACCAAGTAAGTGACAAGTATGTTTAAGTGATAAGCATACCATTGAAATAGAGAAATATATCCAAGTGATGGATATACTTAACCAAGTAAGTGACAATTATGTTTAAGTGATAAACATACCATTGAAATAGAGAAACATATCCAAGCGATGGATATACTTAAGCAAGTAAGATAGAGAATAATCTGAGAAGTGTACTCAAGTGATGAGTACACCATTGAAATGGAGAAATATATTCTAGTCATGAATATATTTAACCAAGTAAGTGACAAATATTCTGAGAAGTATGTTCAAGTGATGAACATACCATTGAAATGGAGAAATATACCCAAGCGATGGATATACTTAACCAAGTAAGTGGCAAAATATCTGAGAAGTATACTCAAGTGATGAGTATACCATTGAAATGGAAAAAATATACCCAAGTGGTGGATATACTTAACCAAGTAAGTGACAAATGATCTGAGAAGTATGTTCAAGTGATGAACATACCATTGAAATGGAGAAGTGTACCCAAGCGATGGATATACTTAACCAAGTAAGTGACAAAATATCTGAGAAGTATGTTCAAGTGATGAACATACCATTGAAATGGAGAAATATATTCAAGTGATGAATATATTTAACCAAGTAAGTGATAATGAGGATCTGAAACTAGGAAGCATATTCAATGGGCGAACATGCTTTTGAAATGGAAGAACATATTCAAGTGATGAACATATTCAACCAAGTATGATAGAAAATGAGAATTTGAAACTGAGAAGCATATTCAAAGGGTGAGTACACTTTTGAAATGGAAAAATATATTCAAGTGATGAATATATTCAACCAAGTAGGATAGGGAATGAGAATTTGAAACCGAGAAGCATATTCAAAGAGTGAATACACTTTTGAAATGGAAGAATATATTCAAGTGATGAGTATATTCAACCAAGTGGGATGAAAAATCAAGATTTGAAATGAGGATATATGATCAATTTATCAAGATTGAATAGGCATGGTGCAAGAGGAAAGTGACTTAACACATTGTCACTTGAGTTGGCATGACACAGGGGAAATATATTCAACCCTTTTGAACATAAAATCAATTCAAGGAATTGATTTCAAGATGGAATTTGATTGATTTTAAGCTCAAAAAGTGTTGAATATCTCATTTGGAAGGAGGTTTGATCACGCGTCAAGGCGAGACAAAGCGAGAAGCAAAACCAAAACAAAGTGGCTTGGGTGACCACCAGGCCTCGGGAGGCTAGCCGCCCAGGCCTGGGTGGTTACCCGAGCCCAAAGCGGAAATCCCACTTTGAATAGGAAACTTCCTATTCTGATGGGTTTTTTCCTATTTGAACTTGGATTTGTGACCTTTTCCCTATAAAAACACATCCAAGAGGTTCCTAAACCTACTTGTATTCATTCATTAGAAATTATGGAGGCTCTAGACAAATTTTTAGGAGGGTTTTTGAGAGTTATGAGTGCTGAAGCAAAATCTGAGTTCAAGTGCTTTGGCTTGGATCCATTGCTCTCCTTGAGGCATGTGAGGCTTGAAACAAACCTCTTGACTGCTGCTACATATTTTTGGGATCCTCAAGTTCATGTGTTCCGCTTCAACTATGAAGAACTGTGCCCAACCATGGAGGAATTCTGTGCATTGTATGGAGTTTCAACGGTAGGTCCTTTCATTCTCCCTACTCCTCGCCCAAGCTTTCTTACTTCTTTCTCCAATCTACTTGGGATTCACCCACAATATGCCTCTACGTTTGTAAAGGACCATATGGTAGACTTGATGAAATTGGCAACCTCTTTTTTAGCTTGTGATAGTAAAGGTATTCTGAATTTTACCTTTCCTATTAAGCATGCTCTTGCCTTTTGCCTCATTGGTCGTTTTCTTATTTCCACTGGTACTCCACATGTTCCCATTCAAATCTGTGACTTGATTCCTCTCCTTGCCAAGGGCCATAACTTGATTCCCATGGTGCTAGCTGAAACCCTGAATGGTTTGGATAAAACTCATGAGGACCCAAAGGTTCCTTTAGGAGGTAGCCCCATTCTACTGCAGATGTGGTTGCTTGAAAGACTGAATTTCTTGTCACCAGTTGCCATTACACCATACAAGCCCCAGCATTACTGCCTTCGCCGCATTGAACTACCTGGGCAATTTTCATTGAGAGATTGGCTAGGTTACTTCCAAACCCTTTCTTGGAGGAGTGTCAAGTGGTTTGTATTCATATGGGGCTGCAGTGACCAGGTGCTTCTGCGGACTTCTGGATGCGCCATGGTGAGACTCATAGGACTGAGGTCTACTTCTTTTTATTGGCCTTTAAGGGTTCTTCGTCAGATGGGTGCCATGCAAACCATACCTACTTCCTTGAAAGGTGACTATCCTGTGGTGCCCGCGGGTCTTTCTGTAGTGACTTGGGCGAAGGACCGATGGCCTAGCAAGTTGATACTAACCCAAGTTACGAATACTGATGGTCCGTATATGATGAGCTCAGAGTATAAGGAATGGTTGAAAAGCAATTTAGGTGAGGGAGAGACTACTCGAAGAGAAAGGATTTTTGGACTTATCAAGAATGATGGACTTGGACCTTGCAGAGAAGATATCATGGAAGCAGTGACAGCAGCTTATGAACACGACTTAAGGAAGAAAAGAAGACATGCAAGAGAGGAGAAGAAAGCTGAGGAGCGAGCTGCAAAGAGGCTCAAGAAAATAGAATAGGATATTTATGGCATTTTTACAGTTCTTTTACTTAATACCAATGAATTGCTATGTCAATCAATTTTAGTTTTGGATAAATTGCCAATAATAAATCAAATTTGGGATTTTCTTGTTTGATTTAGACCGCACCCAAGGTAACTTTATGGGTTGCCTACGTATCTCCATGGTTTTTTTTTTCTTCTTTTTTTTTTTTTGTTTTTTTTTTGTTTTTTTTTGTTTTTTGTTTTTTGTTTTTGAATGGAGAATCAGGTCTTACGTAGTTCTTATGCCTTAACTTTTGCCTAGGCCGCCTTTACGGGTTTTCAACCTAGCAGGCTTCAAACATGATATTTCTTCAATTGATCCAAATTAGTTGGACGAGCGAACTCAATTCCATCTAAATCCATGAGGCGAACAGCCCCTGCTGGCAATATTTCTTTGATAATGTATGGCCCACCCCAACTTGGCTTGAATTTTCCCCGCGGATCGAACACTGGAGCTCTGATTTCTTTCAGCACTACATCCCCTTTCTTTAGACCTCGATCTTTGACATGCTTGTTGAATGCTCTGGCAACTCTCCGTTGATACCCCTGAACATGATACAGCGCCCTTAACCGCCTTTCATCGAGTAAAGCTAACTTGTCATAACGACTCTTAACCCAATCCACTTCTGCTATCTGGCTCTCCACAGCAACTCTTAGTGAAGGAACTTCCAATTCAACTGGCAACACGGCCTCCATTCCATAAACTAGAGAATAAGGGGTAGCCCCTGTTGACGACCTTATTGATGTTCTGTAACCCCATAGAGCCAATGGCAACTTCTCATGCCAGTCTGTGTGTGAGTCCGCAGTCTTCTGTAGTATCTTTTTGATGTTCTTGTTAGCTGCTTCCACCGCTCCATTAGTTTGAGGACGGTATGGTGACGACAGATGGTGGGCTATGCCATACTTTTGCAAGAGCTCATGGGTTTCTTTCTGAAAGTGCTGGCCATTGTCTGAGATAACTTCATGCGGTACCCCATATCGATAGATGATGCTGTGCTGTATGAACTGTGCTACCTTCTTGGAATTCAAGGTCTTGAAGGACGCTGCTTCCACCCACTTAGTGAAGTAGTCGATGGCGACCAGGATGTATTCATGCCCATTTGATGCCTTTGGCTTGATCTGTCCGATGATATCTATCCCTCATACCGCGAATGGCCAAGGTGATGACATACTCGTTAAAGGCATAGAAGGCAAATGTTGTCCACTGGCGAACAGTTGGCATTTGTGGCACTTCTTGACATGTGCGTGGCAGTCTCTTTCCATGGTGGACCAATAATAGCCTAACCTCATGATTTTCTTAGCTAACATATAGCCATTCATATGCGGAGCCCCTGTCCCTTCATGGATTTCTTTAATTAGATGCTCGGCTTCCTCCTCGGTGACACACAGCAGGTGGATCCCGTCATATGATCTCCGATATAGCTTTCCTCCACAAAGTACATAGTGACTCGCCAACCGCCTTAGGGTTTTTCTATCAATGCGAGATGCTCCTTCTGGGTACTCCCTTTCTTCAATGAACTTCATTATGTCATGGAACCACGGGTGGCCATCATTTACCTCTCCTCCTCGGATTGCACAACAGTACACAGGCTTGTCTCGGCATTCTATCACCAACGGCTTCACATTTCCCCCTTCAGGTATCTCCACCATGGATGCTAGGGTCGCCAAGGCATCGGCGAACTGGTTCTTGTTTCTTGAAAGGTAGTTGAACTCTATCTCTGAGAACTCCTTGGTTAGAGCTTCCAGATAGGCATGGTAAGGCAACAATTTCTCATCTCGAGTTTTCCATTCCCCTTTTATCTGGCAAATGATTAGTGCTGAGTCCCCGAACACTTCCAATTCTTTGATCCCCAATTCAAGTGCCGCTTCCAGTGCTAGGATACAGGCCTCATACTCAGCAATGTTGTTGGTAGCTTCGAACCCCAACTTGACCGCTAACGGTGTAAATGCCTTTTCGGGTGAGACCAGCAGGACTCCTATCCCATAACCTTTCTTATTGGCTGCCCCATCGAAGTATACTCTCCAAGTTATTCTACCAATCTCTAGCACGTCCTCATTTGGGAATTGATCGTTGAACGGAGCGGATGATGACACCGGACAGCTGGCTAGGTAGTCTGCGATGACGCTTCCCTTGATAGACTTCTGATTCACGTACTTGATGTCGAATTCATTGAGGAGAATTGACCATCGAGCAGTTCTGAATGACAATACTGGCCTTTCTACCAGGTACTTCAACGGGTCCATGCGACTTATCAAGAACACTTCGAAGGACATCATGTAGTGTCGGAGTTTCTGCGTCGCTCATACTAGTGCCACACAAGCTTTTTCAATCGCATTGTACTTCACTTCATAGTCTGTCATTTTCTTGCTTAAGTAATAGATGGCATTCTCCTTTGTAGACCCTTCGAGATATTGAGCTAACATAGCCCCCGTCGCGGTTTCGGTGACCGTTAAGTATAACAAAAGCGGCGCACCTTGACGTGGGGGAACTAAGATTGGAGGATTGCTCAAGTATCTCTTAATGGTCTGAAAGGCCTCTTGGCATTCTTCGTTCCATACTTTTGGCACACCTTTCTTAAGCAATTTGAAGATTGGTTCGCAAACCATGGTCAAGTTGGCAATGAATCGGCTTATGTATTGAACTCTTCCCAGAAAACCCCGGATCTGCTTCTCAGTGCTAGGCGGCTCCATCTCCACAATAGCTTTTATCTTCCCTGGGTCCACTTCGATACCTCTCTGAGTGATCATAAACCCCAATAACTTGCCTGCAGTGACACCAAAAGCGCACTTCTGTGGGTTGAGACGGAGATTGTACTTTTTTGCTTGCTCTAGGAATTTCTCTAGTGCCTTGAAATGCCCTTCTCTATCCACGGACTTTACGATCATATCATCGACATAAACCTCGACTTCCTTATGGATCATATCATGCAATAGGGTCGTAACTGCTCTTTGGTAAGTAGCCCCAGCGTTTCTTAAGCCAAAAGGCATTACCTTGTAACAGTACGTTCCCCATTGCGTGATAAAGGCTGTTTTCTCCATGTCTTGAGGCGCCATCTTTATCTGGTTATACCCGGAGAATCCGTCCATGAAGGAGAGGAGTGCATGTCCCACTGTACTATCCACCAACACGTCGATATGGGGTAAAGGAAAGTCATCCTTAGGGCTCGCGGCGTTGAGATCTCGGAAGTCGACACACATCCTTACTTTCCCATCTTTTTTAGGCACAGGCACTATATTCAACAACCACTCGGGGTACTCCACAACTTGGAGGAAACCCGCGTCTAGTTGTTTAGTTACCTCTTCTTTTACTTTTAGAGCCCATTCTGGTTTTAATCTTCTGAGTTTCTGCTTTACCGGCTTCTTTAGGGAATTGGTGGGGATATAGTGTTGCACAATATCGAGGTCAATGCCAGGCATGTCTTCATAAGACCATGCAAAAGCCATAATGTTGGCTTTCAAGAGGGAGATCATCTTTTCTTTTTCAACGGGGGAGAGGGTTTTCCTAATTTTAACTATTCTTGGCAATTCATTCGTCCATAAGTTGATTGATTCCAATTCATCCATATTAGGTTCGGTGACGCCCCTTTTCCTTTGCTCAACGAGCTCCGGGGGGACATCGTTCCTAGGATCTATATCCATGCCATTAATATCCATAGAGGAGAGAAAAGAGACACTGCATATATAGAGAAAGAAAGCACACTTTATTGACTAGGAATAATGGGAATGACACACAAAAGAAAGAAAGAAAACAAACAAATCTGTACCAATACTATAACTCCACAAGGTGAGTTAAGTAGATACATCTTATTGAATTAGGGAAATATTACTAAACTAAGACACCTACAAGCTGCTATCAGGTAGGCCAAGGTCTTCTTCTTCATGGATCTCCGCAACGACACCACATTCAAGGTACCAATTTAGGAGTGGCAAGGTAGCATGGCTAATGGACGAACCCTGGAGTTCTTCAATGGTCGAGTCTTCCACGGTGAGGATCATATTTTGGAACATTTCAGTCATAGCCCCTGCATCAAGGTTCTCTGCCCAGTCCTCCTCTTTCTTTTCCCAGAACTCATCATTGATGGCATCATCATCCACCATTTCAGCTGTGATTGGATACCATTCGGTGAAGAAGATTTCAAAACCCGGAACTCGGATCTTGGTAGCTTGGTCAAAGGTGGGCTCTGGAAACCCGCAATATAGAAAATCATCCCCTTCTTTGACGAAGTAACCATTCAAAGTAGGTCGATATGGCGAGATCTTCAGGTCTGGCACCCTTCCCTCGGTTTTGGCTCTTACTTTCTCTTTGTTCCTCTTCAGCATTTCCGCATGATCATTTCTAGAGGGCTCATATCCTAGCCCGAAGGTGTATGAGGTGACACGGCTTTGAATAGACGTAGGGATCCCTTGTTGGCGACGCCCTAGCCCCATGCCTGGAAAGAAACTCATCTTTCTCATTATTTCACCGACGTGCAAGTTGCCATGGGGGAAAAAGTCCAAGGGTATTAATTTACCCTTTTCGAGCTCTTTTTTAATGCATTGGACATAGTCAAACCCAGATAGCGGTGCTGATTCAGGTTGTATCTCACATATAGGCACACCTGCGAGTTTCAATTCATAGTCCCCTTGAAGTGTTACTATGGCTCCTTCATAAGGAAACTTCACCTTTTGATGGAGTGAAGATGGCACAGCCCCAGCAGGATGGATCCAAGGTCGGCCCAACAACAAGTTGAAACATGATGGCACATCCAACACTTGGAATTCTACCGTAAATTCAGTGGGTCCCATGATAAGAGGCAAAGTAACTACCCCTATTACTTCTCGGCGGGTGTTGTCATAAGCTCTTACGGTCTGCCCAGATGGCATGAAATCAGTGGGTCCCAAACCCAAAACAGTGGCAGTTCGGAGAGGACATACATTCAGTGCGGACCCATTGTCGATAAGAACGGTGGGAACCCTCTTCCCCATAGTGTCAACGGTCACATAGAGAGCTTGAGAATGGCTCGGCCCGCTTTTAGGTAGGTCTACATCGGTGAACACGATGGTTGAGTTCTTGGGAGTTGGATTCACCAAATGTACCAATCCCTCGGGGGATGTGTCAACAAGCACTTGTATCTGATTCAACAGTTTCAACACGGTCTGTCTGTGCTTATGCAAGGCCATGAGCAAGCCCCAAATAGTAATGTTGGCATTGGTCTTCTTCAGCTGCCTAAGCACTTCATCCCCTTCTTCTTGCAAGCTAGGACGCCTCTGCCCTTCCAAATCTTCCAACGGATTTTCAGATTCTAGGTGGGGGGGCTTGAAATGACGACCCCCTCTGGTTATATGGTCCAACTCATCATCGCTAGCCCATATGTCATGGACTTCCTCGGAGTCATTCATCAAGTCATCCCATTCTATCATGTCGATGCTCTCCATCTCTGTCGGCAAGTCATCCCAACCTGAAAGGACTATCGGCTCATTTGATATCGGACTTGGGCTTGAGTATAGCACATAGTAATCATATTTCCCCGACGCTTCACCTAATAGGCCAACCTGAGGATCCCCTACTTCATATCTTTCTTTCAGCTCTTGTTGGATAGATTTCTTTGGCAACAACAAAACCTTTTGGTCAATGAGGTCTTGGATGATCTTCTTTAGTATAGAACAAGCCTCGGTGTCATGGCCGGGTGCACGATGGTATTGGCAATATTGGTGAGGGGTTGATGGTCTTGGCTTTGGTGGAAGTGGCATAATAAGGCTGTTATTGCGGCAAATGGTGAAGAGACGGGTTAAGGTCATGGGGAGCGGAGTGTATTGTCTTATGGGATGGTGAGGGCGAAAGGATTCAACCCCAATGGCATTTATGGTGTTAGGTGGGGGTGTGTTGTTGTGTGATGGGAGAGGATTACGGGTGACATTTGGACGGGTTGGTGGTGAAATTACTTGCTTGTCAATGAGGTCTTGGACTTGGTGGTGAAGGCGAATACAGCGATTGGTGGCATGGCCTTTGGATTGGTGGTACTTGCAGTACTCATTCTCATTGTAGCTCTTGGGTAAGGGATTTGGTGGAGGTCTTGGGTCGAGTGGCTTCAATAGGTCACGACTTATGAGCTTTTCAAGGACTCTTTCGAGTGGCATGAATAGGTCAGTGAATTGGCGAGGTGGGTTGACATCATTGAGAGAAAAGGGTTGGATTGGTTGAGTTATGGTGTTGACCTCGGCATTGTTCTTCCCAGTAAAGTTTGTCTTGCGACTCCTCACTTCCTCAGTCTTGATTGTCCCATCATTGATAGCATCTTCAACCTGTGTGCCAGCCCCAATGAGAGCTTTGAAATTCGGGAAATAGTGGGCAAATAGGTGCTTGTGATACACGGGCAGTAGGTTCTTAACCACTAACTGAATTTGGTCCTCCTCATTCGGCCTATCCGTCATTTTCGACGCCTTTTGTCTCCACCTTGTAATGTAAGCGGAGAAAGTTTCATGAGCCCCTTGCTTGGTAGTTTCTAGGTCCCTTCGAGTAATGTCCACCTCTGTGTTATACTTGTAGTGCTCTGAAAACTCATTGCATATGTCTTCCCAAGTCCGGGTTCTATTCTCATCCAAGGATAAGAACCATTTCAAAGCAGAAGTGGCCAAGGTTTCATGGAACATTTGAGCTAAAAGCTCGTCAGTAGCCCCTCGAGGGTGCATAGCTCGCACGTACATCTTCAAATGAGTCTTAGGGCAACCCGTCCCATCGAACTTTTCTAACTCCGGCATCTTGAATTGTAGTGGAATACGAGCCGTTGGAAACAGGGATAGAGTCCGCACATCGACCATGTCATCAGCCCTGCGAATCCCTTTTATAGTTCTCTCCAAAGCTTCTACCTTGCTAGTGTCACACCCCATTTTTGCACCACCTTACTAGGGCTCATCATTTCATGCATATTTTTGTTTTGTTTTTGAGTCTAGTCACTTGCATTAGTTTTCTAGAGTCACAAGGACAATGGATATGAATTTTGGTTCAAATTGGAGTTGATCTTGAGGGATAATAAGAGCTTTTGTGACTTGAGGGGCATAATCGTCTTTTAAGTCCCAAACTTTTCATTTGACCTTGGAATGATCTCCAAATTGTCAATTGGAGTTCATATGGATGCATATGAGGTATTTCTAGGTTCAATTTGGTAAGTCAATGGCTCGGGATTAAAATGGCTCGATGTGGTTCAAGTTGGTTAATTGACCCTTCCTTGGGTTAGCTCTAATTGACTCACAATTACCAACCAAATCTTTTCAAATTGACTTTCATTAGTCATCATTTTACCCTCAAAAGTGTTTCATGAAGTTCAATTTTGATATGGCCTGATGATGAGTTTAGTGTGGTTATTTACGGATTATCCTTGAAGAATTAGTGCGAATCACAGCATGAGATTTTTGGTTAAAATGAAAAGAAAATTATTTTATTAAATTAGCCATTTTTATCATGACACTAACACGTGTACGTATGTGATGAGTATGTGTTACATGTGCATGCGTGTTAGCGGTCAGTCTCCCAATTTTTATAAAAGACAATTTCCTTTTCCTATTCAGATTAGAAGTCTTTTATCATTATAAAATACCTTTTGATTATTCTCCAAGGAAACCTAGTCCAGGAAGGAAAGGGAAACTCCATATTTCAGCTATAAATACTCTCTTAATGTCTTTAAACAGGGGAGAAGAGAAGAGGGTTTGGAGGGAGTGAAATTCGTCATAATTCAGCAGCAGATTTTCTGAAAACCAGCAGTCGTATTTTAATCATAACGTTTTCATCCGAAGTCAGAATTTGATGAAATTGGTCTTGTTAGAAAGATAATTCAATTCTCTACAACTTTGTATTTCACAAGCTTTGTCCAAATCCAACGTTTTCATACCCAAAAACGCGATTGAAGTTGCTGCTGCTGCAAAGTGACGAGAATCACTTTTTCTTTTCTCTTGTTCTCTTTTTGTTTTCTATTTCTTTTCAAAGTTGAGTGAGTTTTGATCTCTTTGCTGTGATACCACTTTGACAAAGAGGAGGATTCGTGTTGGTTTGATTCACTCTAAAGACCTGAGGAGCCACGAACAATTGCATACAGCAGCAAGGAAGGCCCTTCCTAAGGTATTCTCCTTCTCTATTCAAGCTTAAACTAGGTTCTCATATGGGTTAGGCTTATTGCATGTTAAAGGTGACTTTTTTATCATGTATTAACACTCTAGCTAGTTAATATACATGGAATATCTATTTTTTATCTACTGTTTAGCATGCTTTAGGGCTGTCCTTTAGGTTTTTAATGCATAGTTATGATTCGTGTGCACCTATTGTCCTTGTGTTAGGATTAGTGTCATTGCATGTTAGAGTTAGGATTTTCATCATGTTATATTGCTTTAGTTAGTTAATATGCATGATTTAATTTCTGTTTAGTTTGGTTTTAGCATGATTAAAGTATGTTTTGTATGTTTTTAAGCATATTTGTGAGTTTAGGGTTTTAGAGTCATTGTTTCGTGTTTGTTTTCATATAGCATGATAAAGTAGACTTTTTTATTTGGTTTTTCTTCGTGTTTGCTGTATATGTTTTTGATATGGAGTAAACATGATAGTTTTGCATGCATGTTAGTATGTTTTAGGGTTTTTATGCATGATATGGTTCTAGGAATATGTTAGGACTTATTATTGTTCGCTGTTTTTGCTATTGGCATGCTTAGTGGATGATTTTAGGTCATAATACTATTCTGTCCAGATTTGCATGTTAGTGTTTTTGCATGGTTTTGAGCACTTGTAAGGGTGCAAATAGGTGTGGTATTTGTCCCATGGCAAATAGGGCTGCTTATGTCTGAAATGGCTAAATGCTTGGAGCTAATTGCGCTCAGGTAAGTGGGTGTGAAGGTGCCCCAATTCACCTTTCTTCTTAACTCATTCTCTTCTCCCTATTTAGGGTTAATTTTTAATATGATCCTATGGTTTAATTAGAGGTTTCCTTAACCAACAAAATTCTGGTTTTTATTAAAGTTTCCATTTTGTGGATTTCTTTCCTAAAATAAAACTTTCTATCATATTCAACTCTTTTGATCAAATAAGGAAACCTAGGGTTTTAACCATAGGTTTATATTAGGTCTTAACCCTAATTCTAATTGAACTATGTGGACTTTGATCCATGTATTTCGTTGCATGGTACGTAGGCGCTCTTCGTGAGGCTCAAGTCCGTTCTAGGATCCAAGCATCCTAGGTTTATTTATGTTTTCTTTTCTTCTTTTTATTTTCTGTTTTTATTTGCTTATTATGCATGGATGGATGAATGAAATATATGATATGCATGCAATTCTTGTGATGATATACTTGCTGATTTTTGTATGGAAAGACTTTAATTTAGCCCAAATGAACTGAGAGACCGAAAGGGTGACATGGGTGCCTATAGGCTTTGCCTAGAACCTTCCCATGTCATAACTTAGCCTCCTAATCCCCGATTTCTTTGGTTTTCAAAAGATTGGTTTTTGCCTTTCCTTTTTTTATGGAGTCATTCAAATTGTTTTCCTAAAACAACCTGATTTTTAGGGTTTTCCTTGTTTCCTTTAAAAAATAAGGTGGCGACTCCTTTCCTTTTTCTTTTTCAAACCTACTTTCTTTTCAATCCCTCGTGGGCCCAATTTCCGGGGTTCACAGCTAGCTAACAGGGAATCACTGCTAGTACCTTTCCCCTTGGCTTCCCCTTCTAGGTTGGTGACCTCAGGTTTCGAGCTACTTTCCCCCCTTGTCTTAGTGTTCTCATTGGATTGAGGTCCCTCTTCGGTGCCAGCCCCATGAGGTATACCCGAGGAATGGGCCTTAGAGCCATTTTGTTCAAGATCCGCCATCTTCTGTTGGTTCTCTTGAGCCATTTTCAATGCGGTATCGGATGTCTCGGCGGTATGGTCAAGCTTGGCCATGATGGCTTTCAGGCAAGCCTCAAGGTCAAAGTGCCCCTCACTAGTTCTTTTGTCGGCCATGTCTGTCTGATGGGTAGACTCAACACTCACTAGACGCCCTTGTGGATTGCGGATCCAAGCCAGCACGTCTATGGATAGAAAAGTTTTAACCTTTAGCCTAAGGACTTGTCCTAAACCTCCATATTTTCCTTAATGAACTCGGTCTCTACACCATGTTCAATTAATTCATTCCTTTTATCCAATTACCTTTACAAGGGTCATGGATTAAGGGTATGTTTTAAAGAATAGGGCACAGAGTCCTTCAATTAGGTTTAATTAATCCCCTAGGACTAGCACATCACAAACATAGCTTTACATCCTATTTCCTTAATTTATTCCTCCTAACCCATAGCCTTAACGAAGGCTAGGGTTTAAAGGTCTATGTTAAGGGCATAAGATATAAAGCCTCACACCACAAACACGGCATAGCATCATTACAAACAATTGTGGGTGCATAAAGGTGAGACCGTAGTGTCCTACAAGTCTGTCTATATGGACTAATGATAAGGGTAGGCTAGGGTCCTTCACTTGCTTGAGCAATCCTTATACCTAACCACATGTGGCATCAGGAACGCCGCGTGGGTCCAGCAGTACGTGATTAACTCATTTAATATACCCAAGGGTACTAGGCAAGAGAGGTTGATAGCTTTCGCCCCAACACATGGAATCAGGAAAACCAAGGTTGAGACTAGGCCGATCGTTGGCAAGGATACATCGAGGGACATCGATCCTAGCATGCAAGAGTTTGCGCACACAATGCAATAAATGAAAGCACACAATCAAGCGGATGCAATGTGATTGATTTTAATTAAACATAAGAAATTAACTTAGCCCAATTAAACTTTATAGAGTCTAGCCCACAACGTCCCCAGTGGAGTCGCCAAACTGTGAACCCCGAAAATTGGGCCCACAAGGGATTGAAAGAAAATGGGTTTGAAAAAGAAAAAGGAAAGGAGTCGCCACCTTATTTTTTAAAGGAAACAAGGAAAACCCTAAAAATAGTTTGTTTTAGGAAAACAATTTGAATGACTCCATAAAAAAGGAAAGGCAAAAACCAATCTTTTGAAAACCAAAGAAATCGGGGATTCGGAGGCTAAGTTATGACATGGGAAGGTTCTAGGCAAAGCCTATAGGCACCCATGTCACCCTTTCGGTCTCTCAGTTCATTTGGGCTAAATTAAAGTCTTTCCATACAAAAATCAGCAAGTATATCATCACAAGAATTGCATGCATATCATATATTTCATTCATCCATCCATGCATAATAAGCAAATAAAAACAGAAAAAGAAAAAGAAGAAAACAAAACAAAAATAAACCTAGGATGCTTGGATCCTAGAACGGACTTGAGCCTCACGAAGAGCGCCTACGTACCATGCAACGAAATACATGGATCAAAGTCCACGTAGTTCGATTAGAACTAAGGTTAAATCCTAATACAAACCTATGGTAAAAACCCTAGGTTTCCTTATTTAATCAAAAGAGAGTTGATAGAAAGTTTGATTTTAGGAAAGAAATCCACAAAATGGAAACTTTAATAAAAACCAGAATTTTGTTTATGAAGGAAACCTCTAATTAAACCATAGGATCATATTAAAAATTAACCCTAGATAGGGAGAAGAGAATGAGTTAAGGAAGAAAGGTGAATTGGGGCACCTTCACACCCACTTACCTGAGCGCAATTAGCTCCAAGCATTAGCTATTTCAGACATAAGCAGCCCTATTTGCCATAGGACAAATACCACACCTATTTGCACCCTTACAAGTGCTCAAAACCATGCAAAAACACTAACATGCAAATCTGGATAGAATAGTATTATGACCTAAAATCATCCACTAAGCATGCCAATAGCAAAAACAGCGAACAATAATAAGTCCTAACATATTCCTAGAACCATATCATGCATAAAAACCCTAGAACATACTAATATGCATGCAAAACTATCATGTTTACTCCATATGAAAAACATATACAGCAAACACGAAGAAAAACCAATAAAAAAGTCTACTTTATCATGCTATATGAAAACAAACACGAAACAATGACTCTAAGACCCTAAACTCACAAATATGCTTAAAAACATACAAAACATACTTTAATCATGCTAAAACCAAACTAAACAGAAATTAAATCATGCATATTAACTAACTAAAGCAATATAACATGATGAAAATCCTAACTCTAACATGCAATGACACTAATCCTAGCACAAGGACAAACAGGAGCACAAGAATCATAACTATGCATTAAAAACCTAAAGGACAGCCCTAAAGCATGCTAAACAGTAGATAAAAAATAGATATTCCATGTATATTAACTAGCTAGAGTGTCAGTACATGATAAAAAGGCTACCTTTAACATGCAATAAGCCTAACCCATATGAAAACCTAGTTTAAGCTTGAATAGAGAAGGAGAATACCTTAGGAAGGGCCTTCCTTTGTGTTTGTAATTGTTCGTGGCTCCTCAGGTCTTTAGAGTGAATCAAACCAACAAGAATCCTCCTCTTTGTCAAAGTGGTATCACAGCAAAGAGATCAAAACTCACTCAACTTTGAAAAGAAAATAGAAAACAAAAAGAGAACAAGAGAAAAGAAAAGTGATTTTCGTCACTTTGCAGCAGCAGCAACTTCAATCGCGTTTTTGGGTATGAAAACGTTGGATTTGGACAAAGCTTGTGAAATACAAAGTTGTAGAGAATTGAATTATCTTTCTAACAAGACCAATTTCATCAAATTCTGACTTTGGATGAAAAAGTTATGATTAAAATACGACTGCTGGTTTTCAGAAAATCTGCTGCTGAATTATGACGAATTTCACTCCCTCCAAACCCTCTTCTCCTCTCCCTTGTTTAAAGACATTAAGAGAGTAGTTATAGCTGAAATCTGGAGTTTCCCTTTCCTTCCTGGACTAGGTTTCCTTGGAGAATAATCAAAAGGTATTTTATAATGATAAAAGACTTCTAATCTGAATAGGAAAAGGAAATTGTCTTTTATAAAAATTGGGAGACTGACCGCTAACACGCATGCACATGTATCGTATGTGCGTACACACACTCATCACATACGTACACGTGTTAGTGTCATGATAAAAATGGCTAATTTAATAAAATAATTTTCTTTTCATTTTAACCAAAAATCTCATGCTGTGATTCCCACTAATTCTTCAAGGATAATCCGTAAATAACCACACTAAACTCATCATCAGGGCCACGGGACTTAATACCTCATATGCATCCATATGAACTCCAATTAACAATTTGGAGATCATTCCAAGGTCAAATGAAAAGTTTGGGACTTAAAAGACGATTATGCCCCTAAAGTCACAAAAGCTCTTATTATCCCTCAAGATCAACTCCAATTTGAACCAAAATTCATATCCATTGTCCTTGTGACTCTAGAAAACTAATGCAAGTGACTAGACTCAAAAACCAAACAAAAACATGCATGAAATGATGAGCCCTAGTAAGGTGGTGCAAAAATGGGGTGTGACAGTAGGTATTTGAGAAAGAATAGAATTCTAACTCAAATAGACTTCTAAAATGATTTGAATTCAAAAGTGAATAGAACTCCAAATGAAACAGAATTTTAAGAAACTTGGAAACTTAGGACTTCTAATCCAAAGTAAAGGCAATAACCCTAAGGGGGGGGGGGGGGGGAGAAGAGAACAATGCATAACAAAACTTACCATGAACCACTTACCATATGCAAATTATCCTGAAACATCGAGAAATCACCAATTAATCACCCCATGTATTCTATAGGGCAATTATTAAGTTCAAATAAACTATATTCATGCTTAAATCGTCATTAGAAGACCTAAATCAAATCTGGACAGAATACTAAACATGCATATAATGACCTAATACTCATGCAAAGAACAAAAATCAAAAGAGAAACAAAACCCTAATATGCTCCTATATGCTCTAAACACCCTAACATGTATAAAACTATCAAAAATATGCCAAGTATGAATTATTATGATGAAAATATCATATAACAATCCAAAACATGAAAAGAAAATCTAACATGATGCCTTAGGTAAGTATTTTATGTAAGAATGTGAAATAATCATCCTTATGGCGAGCTTTCTTAAGCAAAACTATCTGGAGATAATTTCACGTAGAAATCACTCTACATGAATGGTTTTTTCACAGATCCTACGTAAAATATATACCTAAGAATGCAAAGAAACTCACAGCGCACTTAAACACACTCCAGAAAGCACCTATGCACAACCTCAACCTCTAAGGACGATAATTATCCTCGAAAAGAATAATCATCCCTACACCTATGAAGATGAGGCTTACACAACAAGTGTCCTATACAAAAGATGCTTAAAATCATGCATATAATTGAACCATGAAGAGAAAATGGCCTAAACACATCAACTAATTTTCTATGCAAAACGTACCTCTATTCTTAAGGGAGAAACTATCATAACAGCAAACAATTCACAATCCTATTCCACTAGCATGCTTTTACATCATATTTGAATCATATACACTCTAAAATATAGAGTATATATGATTCCTAAATCAATTCTAAGCCATAACCATGCAGAGAATGGAGTAGAAGAAAAAGAAATCGTAAAAGGATGCAAAGGAAACTTACAACAAAGCAAAGGTCTTCGCTATGTTCTTCTTTCTCTTTGGCTTGGTTCCCTTCTAGTTCTCCTTTGAAATTGTAGTAGAAAGCTTTCTCCAAGTGATATGGGTGAGTGCCAACTCGTTCTCTTTCTTTCTCTCTTATGAATATGATATGTTAAAAACCATCTATGCTGATGAATGAGCCTCTATTTATAACCAACCAACTATATGAACCAATGGTTGAGATTAATTCACCATAAAACCAATTTAGGGCTGTAATTAAATCTCATAGATGTTAAACAACTCAAAATCACATCCCAATAGGTTTAGACCACCTTTGGAAGGCTGAAATTCGGAGTAGAAGAGTCCTATTCTATCAAAAACTCAAAGAAGGACAAATCAGGACGGAGTGCTCGGGTGACCGGTTGGGGTGAACCGGTCATCCGAGAGGGATTTCAGGTTTCCTCGGTTTTGAGGATTCTTGACCCGTTTCGGCTTCCTAACTTCAAACGGACATAAATTCTTCATTTTAACTCCGATTTGAGTTATTCAAAAGCCAAAATTTCAAGGATTCAATGTAGAATAAGTCTAGAATATTCTTGAACCAAAAATCCTTGACCACGGTCAAGTGGTTGGGCTTTTATAAGGCGGTTAATTAAAAAAAGGTCAATTAGCCATGGGGTAATATGGTAAACCAATCTAAAACCTATCAATAAATTAAATTGGCTCTTAAATTAGACTTATTTCATCATTCTAAGATCAATGGAACACTCCGGAACAAATTTAGAGGTCAATTGGAGAATATATGAAGTAAAAGACGAAATTACCCTTCAAGTCACAAAAGTTTTAATTAACTATCCAAACCTATCTGGAATTGAACCAAATTTGACACCTATATTCAAAATGATCCTAGAAACTAAATGCAAGTGATGGGACTCAACAAAGAGTCAAAAATATGAATGCAATGATGACCTATTCTCCTAAGGCTTAAAATGTCAAAAGTGTCCTTTAAGGCTTAGGGACTCCTAGATGCTTCTAAACTTAAACAAATGCTATCATGAACTTATGGGGGTGAAAATGGGGTGTCTACAGCCACCAAGGAAGGCCAAATGGCCACCTAGAAAGGCCAAACGGCCACCAATGAAAGGCCAAACAGCCACCCAAGGTGGCCAAACGGCACCGAGGGTGCTCGTTGGCTTTTGACGGTGTTTTACCTTATCTTGACCTCTTTAGAGTCCATCGTTTGCTATAATTCGAATTTCCTCCGGATTTTTGAAGTGTTTGAGATAGGAACCAGTTCTTGAGAGTGTTTTAGAGCCCTTGGATCATCCCTAGCTAGATCCAATCTTGGCCATTCATTTCACCCACCTTGCACTATAAATAGGGGTCCTCCCTTCATTCATTCGACACCAAGTCTTAGTAGAGTATTCCTAAGCAAATAAAGAGCTTGAGTTCTTGAATGTGGGGTGAACATTCCTATTAGTATCCTTTTATTTGAGACTCATTCTAAGAAGAGTTTGGCTCAATAGTTAGTGGGGAACATTCCTATTAGTACCTTCTAGCTTGTGACCCATTCTAAAGCTTGAAGGCGCGGAAGCTCTGCCCAATTTATGATTCCCTCCCTTGAGGCCATCTTAAAGCTTGGAAAGCATGGAAGATCTACCCAATTTTCAACTCAAAAATCCCAAGGTTGCAAACAGAACTCTGCCTCAGTCTTGTCAGGTATAATCTTTAAACTCCATTACCATGATGTAATTGTTTATGTAATGATGCATGCTCCCATGAGTTTTATTATTCATAGGATTTTTTTAGGGTTTTGATCCTAAATCAAACAAGTTTTTAAACCAAAGTTATTTCTTTCAAAGTAAGTTGTTTTTCTAAAACAAGTGTTTGATTATGGATTGGATTCTAATAAAGTCCTACGAGGAGTGAAACTCTCCTCCCAACATAATTTGTTCAAACTATGTGGACTTTGATCTTCGTCAGAAGTACGTAGACCGCTCACTTGAGCCCAAGTCCAACTTAGTTTAGTTTTTATCTTGTAATTTTCTTAATTTTTTAGCTACGCATGGTTGAAATTAATTAAGCCCAATCAATAAATAAGACCGATTTATCAAGCGAAATGGGTGCCTCTGGGCCGTGGCTCAGAACCTTCCCATTTCATAACCTAGCCCCCGAACCCTCATTTTTGGTTTAAGACTTGCCTATTTTCCATTAATGGAGTCAAACTTGTTTTTTTTAAACAAATCTTTTATTGGTTTCCTAGTACCCTAAAAATGAGGAGGTGACTCCTTTGCTTTTGAAACCCTTTTAAAAGTGGAAAGAGAAACTCGATTCCCCCCCGAGTCGATTTCCGACGTCTACAATATTGTACTCTTGAATTTGACTTGCGTTTTTAGCTGCAAAGCTAATTGCAATTCTTATTACATCACGTCTTCGAACATGGAGCTTCCCGATCTGGCGTTTAAATTTGCATCAAATGATTCTCTTGGAGAAGAGAAAAGCTCTTCATTGCATAAACGGGATACCTCTCTCACCGCCGAATTTTGGTTTACTAAGAAGCTCACCCCAATCGTGTTTCTCCTCCCCAAACCGCTCGTCTCTCTTAGATTTGAAAGAGCTCACAGCCGCTCTCATCAACATTGCTAGATTTGACACCACCAGCAAGCTGCACTGGCCGTAATCAACGTCGTTTCTCCTCCTTAAACCTTGCATTCACCTCGTCCCAAGCCAAATTTGAAATCGTAAATAGCCATTGCCACCAAACTATTGCGGCTCCCTCTCCATGAACCTTACTGCTGATGAATGATAAGCTCTATGTTCGATTTTCTACTGTCTTTTTTTTTTTTTTTTTTTCCTCACACCGTGTAACCCTCCCCATCACAGCAAGTGTGTGACCGTCGCAAATCCACGCCTAGAAACCCCACTCGTTGCTGATGAACATTGGTGATTCTTCTTTTTTCGATTTCGATTGTTTTTTTTTTCTTCTCCAAACCCTTACCCTACCTATTTAACCTTCCCCATTGCAGCAAGAGGTATCACTACCACTATGAACCTATGAAAGCGGCCCACAAGGATTGATGAAAAAGAGAGAATTAGGTTTGAAAAAGAAAGAGGAGGAGTCGCCACCTTAATTTTTAAAGGAAACAAGGAAAACCCTAAAAACCATTTCTGTTTTAAGAAAACAATTGAATGACTCCATTTTTGAAAAGGAAAGGCAAAAAACAGTATTTTGGAAACCAAAGAAATCAGGGCTTCAGAGGCTAAGTTATGACATGGGAAGGTTTTAGGCAAAACCTATAGGCACCCATGTCACCCTTTCGGTTTCTTAGTTTATTTGGGCTAAATTAAGATTTTACCATATAAAAATCAGCAAGTATATCACATCAAGAATTACATGTATATCATATACTCATCCATTCACATAATCAGAATAAGAAAATAAAATAAAATAGAAAATAGAGAAGAGAAGAAACCTAGAATACTTGGATTCTAGGGCGGACTTGAACATCAAAATGAGCACCTACGTACCATGTAACAAAATACATGGATCAAAGTCCACGTAGTTAAAAAAGAATAGGGTTATAACCTAATACAAACCTATGTAAAACCCTAAGTTTCTTTATTTGAAAGATAGAAAGTTTGATAAATCAAGTTTGAAATTAAGTAACTTTCACAGGATGGAAACTTTGAAAAAAAAAGAATTTTATTTAACAAGGAAACCCTTAGTAATTACCATATGTCTATATTAAGAAATAACCCTAAAAAGGGAGAAGAGAATAGATTAAGGAAGAAAAAAGTGAATTAGGGCACTTTTAAACCCACTTACCTTGTGTAATATCTCCAAGCATTAGCAAGGTTAAGCAATAACGGCCCTATTAGCAATAAAGCGATTATCACACCTATTTGCACCCTTACAAGTGCTCAAAACAAGTCAAAAAGAAGAAAATATAAATCTAGATAGTATAGTATTAAGGCCTAAATCATCCACTAATCATGCATATAACACAAATAATGAATCAATAGAAACCCTAATATAATCCTAGAACCATGACATGCATAAAAACCCTAAAATTAACTATATGAATGCAAAAAAATCATCATAGTTATTCTATATGAAGTACATATACAGCAACTATGAAGAAAAACCAATAAAATGCCCTAAACTATGTTATATGAATCTAACCTAAAACAAGGATAATGGAAACGCTAAACTTACAATTATGCTTAAAAACATATGAAATAAACCTAAAACATGCTAAACTCAACATGAACAGCACTTATATTATATTAACTAACTAAAACATCCAATCATGATAAAAAAGCTATCTTTAACATGCAATAAGCCTATTCTATGAGAAACCCTAGTTTAAGCATAGATAAAGATAGAGAATACCTTAAGAAAGCTTCTTTTGCTGTTGTAGGTACTCTCTCTTCCTCTTGTGAATGATTTGAAACAAGTTTCTTCAAGGATATAGCAAGAACTTCAACCCTCTTTTAGAACTCTCTCTCTTATTCTCTCTCAAAACTCAAGTTTAAAGTATAAAAGTGGCTCTTAGTTGCCTCCCCCAATGCTGAAACATAAAGGGGTATTTATAGGTGTCACACCCCATTTTTGCACCACCTTACTAGGGCTCATCATTTCATGCATGTCTTTGTTTTGTTTTCAAGTCTAGTCACTTGCATTAGTTTTCTAGAGTCACAAGGACAATGGATATGAATTTTGGTTCAAATTGGAGTTGATCTTGAGGGATAATAAGAGCTTTTGTGACTTGAGGGGCATAATTGTCTTTTAAGTCCCAAACTTTTCATTTGACCTTGGAATGATCTCCAAATTGTCAATTGGAGTTCATATGGATGCATAACAGGTATTTCTAGTGTCAATTTGATAAATCAATGGCTTGGGATTAAAATGGCTCGATGTAATTCAAGATTGGTTAATTGACCCTTCTTTGGGTTAGCTCTAATTGACTCACAATTACCAACCAAATCTTTTCAAATTAACTTTCATTAGTCATCATTTTACCTCCAAAAGTGTTTTATGAAGTTCAATTTTGATATGGAAAGTGTTTGGTTTGACCCTATGTGCATGCCTATGCTTAGCAAAGGTAGAGCATAGTGGTTAACCACCTTGTTCAAACCTAACCATGCCCCCATGGTTAGTGGTTTTCACCCTAAAATGTTCAAAAACATATTCCTCATCGAAACACGGTCGTTTTGGCTTTTGTTTCATCAAAATCGGAGTTCATTTGGCCCCTGAAACACTTCTAGAAGCAGTAGGAGTCAAAAATAGGCAAAAATCCGGAGTGGGCTCGGGTGACCACCCAGCCCCGGGCGGCTAGCCGCCTGGGCCCAGGTGGCTAGCCGCCCAGGCCCTGGTGGTCACCCGAGACCACTTTCCTATTTTTACTCAATTTCCTTGCTGAAGCGGACTCTTCCCTATTTTGACGTATTTGGGCTCTTTTGGACGAGTTTCCTTCTAATTTTTGGTAACTTCTGAGTTACTTAAGCCCCAAGGGGGTCTCTAATAGCCCTTGGATTAATTTTTAGGGTTTTAATCCCAGCCATTGGTTAATCCTAATGAAACTCTATAAATACCCCCCTATGCTTCAGCACAAAAGGGAGCCACTTTATGCATTAAAATTAGAGTGTTTGAGAGAGAATAAGAGAGAGAGACTTGAAGGAGAGCTGGAGTTCTTGCTGTAGCCTTGGAGACGATTGGTTCAAGTCATCCATAAGAGCAAGGGAGAGTCTCTACAGCAGCAAGGAAGTTTCTTCTTAAGGTATTCCTCCCTCTTTGTTTATGCTGAATATGGGTTAGGCTTATTGCATGTTAAAGGTAACTTTTTTATCATGTATTAACACTCTAGCTAGTTAATATACATGGAATATCTATTGTTTATCTACTGTTTAGCATGCTTTAGGGCTGTCCTATGTGTTTTTTATGCATAGTTATGGTTCTTGTGCTCCTGTTGCCCTTGTGCTAGGATTAGTGTCATTGCATGTTAGAGTTAGGATTTTCATCATGTTATGTTGCTTTAGTTAGTTAATATGCATGATTTAATTTCTGTTTAGTTTGGTTTTAGCATGACTAAAGTATGTTTTGTATGTCTTTAAGCATATTTGTGAGTTTAGGGTTTTAGAGTCATTGTTTTATGTTAGTTTTCATATAGCATGATAAAGTAGACTTTTTTATTGGTTTTTCTTTGTGTTTGCTGTATATGTCTTGCATATAGAGTAAATATGATGTTTTTGCATGCATGTTAGTATATTCTAGGGTTTTTATGCATAATATGGTTCTAGGAATATATTAGGACTTATTATTGTTTGCTGTTTTTGCTGTTAGCATGCTTAGTAGATGATTTTAGGCCATAATACTATTCTGTCCAGATTTGCATATCATTGTTTTTGCATGGTTTTGAGCACGTGTAAGGGTGCAAATAGGTGTGGTAATTGCCCTATGGCAAATAGGGCTGCTCATGTCTGAAATGGTTAATGCTTGGAGCTATTGCGCTCAGGTAAGTGGGTATGAAGGTGCCCCAATTCACCTCTCTCCCTTAACTCTTTCCCTTCTCCCTCTTTAGGGTTAATTTTTAATATAATCCTATGGTTCTAATCAAGGGTTTCCTTAACCCATAAAATTCTGGTTTTTTATTAAAGTTTCCATTTTGTGGAGTTCTTTATAAAATCAAACTCTTTATCAAATTCAATTCTTTTGATCAAATAAGGAAACCTAGGGTTTTAACCATAGGTTTGTATTAAGTCTTAACCCTAGTTCTAATCGAACTACGTGGACTTTGATCCATGTATTTCGCTGCATGGTACGTAGGCGCTCTTCGTGAGGCTCAAGTCCGTTCTAGGATCCAAGCATCCTAGGTTTTCTTTTTGTTTTGTTTTGTTTTTCTTTATTTTCTGTTTTGTTTGCTTATTATGCATGGATGGATGAATGAAATATATGATATGCATGCTATCTTGTGATGATATACTTACTGATTTTTGTATGGAAAGACTTTAATTTAGCCCAAATGAACTGAGAGACCGAAAGGGTGACATGGGTGCCTATAGGCTTTGCCTAGAACCTTCCCACGTCATAACTTAGCCTCCGAATCCCTGATTTCTTTGGTTTTCAAAAGACTTGTTTTTGCCTTTCCTTTTTTTTATGGAGTCATTCAAAATTGTTTTCTTAAAACAAAATGGTTTTTAGGATTTTCCTTGTTTCCTTTAAAAAATAAGGTGGCGACTCCTTTCCTTTTCTTTTTTGAAAACTTATTTTCTTTTAAACCCTTGTGAGCCCGATTTCCGGGGTTCACAGTTTGGCGACTCCACTGGGGAATTGTGGGCTAGACTCTATAAAGTTTAATTGGGCTAGGTTAATTTCTTATGTTTAATTAAAATCAATCACATTGCATCCGCTTGATTGTGTGCTTTCATTTATTGCATTGTGTGCGCAAATTTTTGCATGCTAGGATCGATGTCCCTCAATGTATCCTTGCCAACGATCGGCCTAGTCTCAACCTTGGTTTTCCTGATTCTATGTGTTGGGGCGAAAGCTATCAACCTCTCTTGCCTAGTACCCTTGGGCTTGCCCTTGGGTATATTAAATGAGTTAATCACGTACTGCTGGACCCACGCGGCGTTCCTGATGCCACATGTGGTTAGGTATAAGGATTGCTCAAGCAAGTGAAGGACCCCAGCCTACCCTTATCATTAGTCCATATAGACAGACTTGCAGGACACTGTGGTCTCACCATTATGCACCCACAATTGTTTGTAATGATGCTATGCCGTGTTTGTGGAGTGAGGCTTTATATCTTATGCCCTTAACATAGACCTTTAAACCCTAGCCTTCGTTAAGGCCATGGGTTAGGAGGAATAAATTAAGGAAATAGGATGTAAAGCTATGTTTGTGATGTGCTAGTCCTAGGGGATTAATTAAACCTAATTGAAGGACTCGATACCCTATTCTTTTAAACATACCCTTAATCCATGACCCTTGTAAAGGTAATTGGATAAAAGGAATGAATTAATTGAAAAAGGTGTAGAGACCGAATTCATTAAAGAAAATATGGAGGTTTAGGACAAGTCCTTAGGCTAAAGGTTAAAACTTTTCTATCCATAGACGTGCTGGCTTGGATCCGTAATCCGCAAGGGCGTCTAGTGAGTGTTGAGTCTACCCATCAGACAGACATGGCCGATGAAAGAACTAGTGAGGGGCACTTTGACCTTGAGGCTTGCCTGAAAGCCATCATGACCAAGCTTGATTATACTGCCGAGACATCCGATACCGCATTGAAAATGGCTCAAGGGAACCAACAGAAGATGGCGGATCTTGAACAAAATGGCTCTAAGGCCCATTCCTCAGGTATACCTCATGGGGCTGGCACCGAAGAGGGACCTCAATCCAATGAGAACACCAAGACAAGGGGGGAAAGTAGCTCGAAACCTAAGGTCATTAACCTAGGAGGGGAAACCAAAGGGAAAGGTTCTAGCAGTGATTCCGTGTTAGCTAGCAAGGTAGAAGCATTGGAGAGAACTATAAAAGGGATTCGTAGGGCCGATGACATGGTCGATGTGCGGACTTTATCTCTGTTCCCAACGGCTCGTATTCCACTACAATTCAAGATGCCGGAGTTAGAAAAGTTCGATGGGACGGGTTGCCCTAAGACTCATTTGAAGATGTATGTGCGAGCTATGAACCCTCGAGGGGCTACTGACGAGCTTTTAGCTCAAATGTTCCATGAAACTTTGGCCACTTCTGCTTTGAAATGGTTCTTGTCCTTGGATGAGAATAGAACTCGGACTTGGGAAGACATATGCAATGAGTTTTCGGAGCACTACAAGTACAACACAGAGGTGGATGTTACTCGAAGGGACCTGGAAACTACTAAGCAAGGGGCTCATGAAACTTTCTCCGCTCACATTACAAGGTGGAGACAAAAGGCGTCGAGAATGACGGATAGGCCAAATGAGGAGGACCAAATTCAGCTGGTGGTTAAGAATTTGCTGCCCGTATATCACAAGCACTTATTTGCCCACTATTTCCCAAATTTCAAAGCTCTCATTGGGGCTGGCACGCAGGTTGAAGATGCTATCAATGATGGAACAATCAAAACTGAGGAAGTGAGGAGTCGCAAGACAAACTTTACTGGAAAGAACAATGCCGAGGTCAACACCATAACTCAACCCATCCAACCCTTCTCTCTCAATGATGTCAACCCACCTCGCCAATTCACTGACCTATTCATGCCACTCGAAAGAGTCCTTGAAAAGCTCATAAGCCGTGACCTATTGAAGCCACTCGACTCAAGACCCCCACCAAATCCCTTACCCAAGAGCTACAATGAGAATGAGTACTGCAAGTACCACCAATCCAAAGGCCATGCCACCAATCGCTGTATTCGCCTTCGCCACCAAGTCCAAGACCTCATTGATAAGCAAGTCATTTCACCACCAACCCGTCCAAATGTCACCCGTAATCCTCTCCCATCTCACAACAACACACCCCCACCTAACACCATAAATGCCATTGGGGTTGAATCCTCACGCCCTCGCTGTCCCATAAGACAATACACTCCACTCCCCATGACCTTAACCCGTCTCTTCACCATTTGCCGCAATAACCACCTTATCATGCCACTTCCACCAAAGCCAAGGCCATTAACCCCTCACCAATATTGCTAATACCATCGTACACCCGACCATGACACCGAGGCTTGTTCTATGCTAAAGAAGATCATCCAAGACCTCATCGACCAAAAGGTTTTGTTGTTGCCAAAGAAACCTATCCAACAAGAGTTGAAAGAAAGATATGAAGCAGGGGATCCTCAGGTTGGCCTATTGGGTGAATCGTCGGGGAAATTTGATTACTATGTGCTGTACTCAAGCCCAAGTCCAATATCAGATGAGCCGATAGTCCCTACAGGTTGGGATGACTTGCCGACAGAAATGGAGAGCATTGACATGATAGAATGGGATGACTTAATGAATGACTCCGAGGAAGTCCATGACATATGGGCTAGCGATGATGAGTTGGACCATATAACCAGAGGGGGTCGTCATTTCAAGCCTCCCCACCTAGAATCTGAGAATCCGTTGGAAGATTTGGAAGGGCAGAGGCGTCCTAGCTTGCAAGAAGAAGAGGATGAAGTGCTTAGGCAGCTGAAGAAGACCAATGCCAACATTACTATTTGGGGCTTACTCATGGCCTCGCACAAGCACAGACAGACCGTGTTAAAACTGTTGAATCAGATACAAGTGCCTGTTGACACATCCCCCGAGGGATTGGTACATTTGGTGAATCCAACTCCCAAGAACTCAACCATCGTGTTCACCGATGTGGACCTACCCAAAAGCGGGCCAAGCCATTCTCAAGCTCTTTATGTGACCGTTGACACTATGGGGAAGAGGGTACCTACCGTCCTTATCGACAATGGGTCTGCATTGAATGTATGTCCTCTCCGAACTGCTACTGTTTTGGGTTTGGGACCCACCGATTTCACGCCATCTGGGCAGACTGTAAGAGCTTATGACAACACCCGCCGAGAAGTAATAGGAGTAGTTACTTTGCCTCTTATCATGGGACCCACTGAATTTAGGGTGGGTGGAATTCCAAGTGTTGGATGTGCCGTCATGTTTCAACTTGCTGTTGGGCCGACCTTGGATCCATCCTGCTGGGGCTGTGCCATCTTCACTCCATCAAAAGGTGAAGTTTCCTTATGAAGGAGACATAGTAACGCTTCAAGGGGACTATGAATTGAAACTCGCAGGCGTGCCTATATGTGAGATACAACCTGAATCAGCAGCAGTACCACTATCTGGTTTTGACTATGTCCAATGCATTGAGAAAGAGCTCGAGAAGGGTGAATTAATACCCTTGGACTTTTGCCCCCATGGCAACTTGTACGTTGGTGAGATCATGAGAAGAATGAGCTTCTTTCCAGGCATGGGGCTAGGGCGTCGCCAACAAGGGATCCCTACGTCCATTCAAAGCCGTGTCACCTCATACACCTTTGGGCTAGGGTATGAGCCCTCTAAAAATGATCATGCGGAAATGCTGAAGAGAAACAAGGAGAAAGTAAGAGCCAAAGCCGAAGGAAGGGTGCCAGACCTGAAGATCTCGCCATATCGACCTACTTTGAATGGTTACTTCGTCAAAGAAGGGGATGCTTTTCTATATTGCGGGTTTCCAGAACCCACCTTTGACCAAGCTGCCAAGATCCGAGTTCCAGGTTTTGAAATTTTCTTCACCGAATGCTATCCAATCACAGTTGAAAGGGTGGATGATGAAGCCATCAATGATGAGTTCTGGGGAAAGAAAGAAGAAGATTGGGCAGAGAACCTTGACGCAGGGGCTATGGCTGAAATGTTCCAAGATATGATCCTCACTGTGGAAGACTCGACCATTGAAGAACTCCAGGGTTCGTCCATTAGCCATGCTACTATGCCACTCTTGAATTGGTACCTTGAATGTGGTGTCATTGCGGAGCTCCATGAAGAAGAAGATCTTGGCCTACCTGATAGCAGTTTGTAGGTGTCACACCCCATTTTTGCACCACCTTACTAGGGCTCATCATTTCATGCATGTTTTTGTTTTGTTTTTGAGTCTAGTCACTTGCATTAGTTTTCTAGAGTCACAAGGACAATGGATATGAATTTTGGTTCAAATTGGAGTTGATCTTGAGGGATAATAAGAGCTTTTGTGACTTGAGGGGCATAATTGTCTTTTAAGTCCCAAACTTTTCATTTGACCTTGGAATGATCTCCAAATTGTCAATTGGAGTTCATATGGATGCATATGAGGTATTAAGTCCCGTGGCCCTGATGATGAGTTTAGTGTGGTTATTTACGGATTATCCTTGAAGAATTAGTGGGAATCACAGCATGAGATTTTTGGTTAAAATGAAAAGAAAATTATTTTATTAAATTAGCCATTTTTATCATGACACTAACACGTGTACGTATGTGATGAGTGTGTGTACGCACATACGATACATGTGCATGCGTGTTAGCGGTCAGTCTCCCAATTTTTATAAAAGACAATTTCCTTTTCCTATTCAGATTAGAAGTCTTTTATCATTATAAAATACCTTTTGATTATTCTCCAAGGAAACCTAGTCCAGGAAGGAAAGGAAAACTCCAGATTTCAGCTATAAATACTCTCTTAATGTCTTTAAACAAGGGAGAGGAGAAGAGGGTTTGGAGGGAGTGAAATTCGTCATAATTCAGCAGCAGATTTTCTGAAAACCAGCAGTCGTATTTTAATCATAACGTTTTCATCCGAAGTCAGAATTTGATGAAATTGGTCTTGTTAGAAAGCTAATTCAATTCTCTACAACTTTGTATTTCACAAGCATTGTCCAAATCCAACGTTTTCATACCCAAAAACGCGATTGAAGTTGCTGCTGCTGCAAAGTGACGAAAATCACTTTTCTTTTCTCTTGTTCTCTTTTTGTTTTCTATTTCTTTTCAAAGTTGAGTGAGTTTTGATCTCTTTGCTGTGATACCACTTTGACAAAGAGGAGGATTCGTGTTGGTTTGATTCACTCTAAAGACCTGAGGAGCCACGAACAATTACAAAGACAAGGGAAGGCCCTTCCTAAGGTATTCTCCTTCTCTATTCAAGCTTAAACTAGGTTTTCATATGGGTTAGGCTTATTGCATGTTAAAGGTAGCCTTTTTATCATGTATTAACACTCTAGCTAGTTAATATACATGGAATATCTATTTTTTATCTACTGTTTAGCATGCTTTAGGGCTGTCCTTTAGGTTTTTAATGCATAGTTATGATTCTTGTGCTCCTGTTTGTCCTTGTGCTAGGATTAGTGTCATTGCATGTTAGAGTTAGGATTTTCATCATGTTATATTGCTTTAGTTAGTTAATATGCATGATTTAATTTCTGTTTAGTTTGGTTTTAGCATGATTAAAGTATGTCTTGTATGTTTTTAAGCATATTTGTGAGTTTAGGGTTTTAGAGTCATTGTTTCGTGTTTGTTTTCATATAGCATGATAAAGTAGACTTTTTTATTGGTTTTTCTTCG
This sequence comes from Liquidambar formosana, assembly GCA_039720395.1. Taxonomy (NCBI): domain Eukaryota; kingdom Viridiplantae; phylum Streptophyta; class Magnoliopsida; order Saxifragales; family Altingiaceae; genus Liquidambar; species Liquidambar formosana. Next base: position 11,050,738 of record CM077828.1, on the reverse strand, counting down.
TGTTTGCTGTATATGTTTTTCATATGGAGTAAACATGATAGTTTTGCATGCATATTAGTATGTTTTAGGGTTTTTATGCATGATATGGTTCTAGGAATATGTTAGGACTTATTATTGTTCGCTGTTTTTGCTATTGGCATGCTTAGTGGATGATTTTAGGTCATAATACTATTCTGTCCAGATTTGCATGTTAGTGTTTTCGCATGGTTTTGAGCACTTGTAAGGGTGCAAATAGGTGTGGTATTTGTCCTATGGCAAATAGGGCTGCTTATGTCTGAAATAGCTAATGTTTGGAGTAATTGTGCTCAGGTAAGTGGGTGTGAAGGTGCCCCAATTCACCTTTCTTCCTTATCCCTTCTCTTCTCCCTATTTAGGGTTAATTTTTAATATGATCCTATGGTTTAATTAGAGGTTTCCTTCATAAACAAAATTCTGGTTTTTATTAAGGTTTCCATTTTGTGGATTTCTTTCCTAAAATCAAACTTTCTATCAATTCTCTTTTGATCAAATAAGGAAACCTAGGGTTTTTACCATAGGCTTGTATTAGGATTTAACCTTAGTTCTAATCGAACTACGTGGACTTTGATCCATGTATTTCGTTGCATGGTACGTAGGCGCTCTTCGTGAGGCTCAAGTCCGTTCTAGGATCCAAGCATCCTAGGTTTATTTTTGTTTTGTTTTCTTCTTTTTCTTTTTCTGTTTTTATGTGCTTATTATGCATGGATGGATGAATGAAATATATGATATGCATGCAATTCTTGTGATGATATACTTGCTGATTTTTGTATGGAAAGATCTTAATTTAGCCCAAATGAACTGAGAGACCGAAAGGGTGACATGGGTGCCTATAGGCTTTGCCTAGAACCTTCCCATGTCATAACTTAGCCTCCGAATCCCTGATTTCTTTGGTTTTCAAAAGATTGGTTTTTGCCTTTCCTTTTTTATGGAGTCATTCAAATTGTTTTCCTAAAACAAACTATTTTTAGGGTTTTCCTTGTTTCCTTTAAAAAATAAGGTGGCGACTCCTTTCCTTTTTCTTTTTCAAACCCATTTTCTTTCAATCCCTTGTGGGCCCAATTTCCGGGGTTCACAGTAGGTGTCTTAGTTTAGTAATATTTCCCTAATTCAGTAAGATGTATCTACTCAACTCTCTTTGTGGAGTCATGGTATTGATACAGATTTGTTTGTTTTCTTTCTTCTTTTGTGTGTCATCCCTACTATTCCTAGTCAATAAAGTGTGTTTTCTTTCTCTATATATGCAGTGTCTCTTTTCTCTCCTCTATGGATATTTATGGCATGGATATAGATCCTAGGAACGATGTCCCCCTGGAGCTCGTTGAGCAAAGGAAAAGGGGCGTCACCGAACCTAATATGGATGAATTCGAATCAATCAACTTAGGGACGAATGAATTGCCAAGAATAGTTAAAATTGGGAAAACCCTCTCCTCCGTTGAAAAAGAAAAGATGATCTCCCTCTTGAAAGCCAACATTATGGCTTTCGCATGGTCTTATGAAGACATGCCTGGCATCGACCCCGATATTGTGCAACATTATATCCCCACTAATTCCCTAAAGAAGCCGGTAAAGCAGAAACTCAGAAGATTAAAACCAGAATGGGCTCTAAAAGTAAAAGAAGAGGTAACTAAACAACTAGACGCGGGTTTCCTCCAAGTTGTGGAGTACCCTGAGTGGTTGTCAAATATAGTGCCTGTGCCTAAAAAAGATGGGAAAGTGAGGATGTGTGTCGATTTCCGAGATCTCAACGCCGCAAGCCCTAAGGATGATTTTCCTTTACCCCATATCGACGTGTTGGTGGACAGCACAGTGGGACATGCACTCCTCTCCTTCATGGACAGATTCTCTGGGTATAACCAAATAAAGATGGCTCCTCAAGACATGGAGAAAACAGCCTTTATCACGCAATGGGGAACGTACTGTTACAAGGTAATGCCTTTTGGCTTAAGAAACGCTGGGGCTACTTACCAAAGAGTAGCTACGACCTTATTGCATGATATGATCCACAAGGAAGTCGAGGTTTATGTCGATGATATGATCGTGAAGTCCGTGGATAGGGAAGGGCATTTCGAGGCGCTAGAGAAGTTCCTAGAGCGAGCAAAGAAGTACAATCTCTGCTTAAACCCGCAGAAGTGCGCTTTTGGTGTCACTGCAGGCAAGCTATTGGGGTTCATGATCACTCAGAGGGGCATCGAAGTAGACCCAGGGAAGATAAAATCTATTGTGGAGATGGAGCCGCCTAGCACTGAGAAGCAGATCTGGGGTTTTCTGGGAAGGGTTCAGTACATAAGCCGATTCATCGCCAACTTGACCATGGTTTGCGAACCAATCTTCAAATTGCTTAAGAAAGGTGTGCCAAAAGTATGGAATGAAGAATGCCAAGAGGCCTTTGAGACCATTAAGAGATACTTGAGCAATCCTCCAATCTTAGTTCCCCCACGGCAAGGTGCACCGCTCTTGTTATACTTAACGGTCACCGAAACCGCGACGGGAGCTATGTTAGCTCAATATCTCGAAGGGTCTACAAAGGAGAATGCCATCTACTACCTAAGCAAGAAAATGACGGACTATGAAGTGAAGTACAATGCCATTGAAAAGGCTTGTGTGGCACTAGTATGGGCGACGCAAAAGCTCCGACACTACATGATGTCCTTCGAAGTGTTCTTGATAAGTCGCATGGACCCGTTGAAGTACTTGGTAGAAAGGCCGGTATTGTCATTCAGAACTGCTCGATGGTCAATTCTCCTCAATGAATTTGACATCAAGTACGTAAATCAGAAGTCTATCAAGGGGAGCGTCATCGCAGACCACCTAGCCAGCTGTCCGGTGTCATCATCCGCTCTGTTTAACGACCAATTCCCAGATGAGGACGTGCTAGAGATTGGTAGAAAAACTTGGAGAGTATACTTCGATGGAGCAGCCAATAAGAAAGGTTATGGGATAGGAGTCCTGCTAGTTTCACCTGAAGAGGCATTTACACCATTGGCGGTCAAGTTGGGGTTTGAAGCTACCAACAACATTGCTGAGTATGAGGCCTGTATCCTAGCATTGGAAGCCGCACTTGAATTGGGGATCAAAGAATTGGAAGTGTTCGGGGACTCAGCGCTAATCATTTGTCAGATAAAAGGGGAATGGAAAACTCGAGATGAGAAGTTGCTGCCCTACTATGCCTATCTGGAAGTTCTAACCAAGGAGTTCTCAGAGATAGAGTTCAACTACCTTTCAAGAAACAAGAACCAGTTCGTCGATGCCATGGCGACCCTAGCATCCATGGTGGAGATACCTGAAGGGGGAAATGTGAAGCCGCTGGTGATAGAATGTCGAGACAAGCCTGTATACTGTTGTGCAATCCGAGGAGGAGAAGTGAATGATGGCCATCCGTGGTTCCATGACATAAAGAAGTTCATTGAAGAAAGGGAGTACCCAGAAGGAGCACCTCGTATCGACAGAAAAACCTTAAGGCGGCTAGCAAGTCACTATGTACTTTGTGGAGGAAAGCTATATCGGAGATCATACGACGGGATCCACCTACTGTGTGTCACCGAGGAAGAAGCCGAGCATCTGATAAAAGAGATCCATGAAGGAACAGGGGCTCCGCATATGAATGGCTATATGTTGGCTAAGAAAATCATGAGGCTAGGCTATTATTGGTCTACCATGGAAAGAGATTGCCACGCACATGTCAAGAAGTGCCACAAATGCCAACTGTTCGCCAGTGGACAACATTTGCCTTCTATGCCTTTAACAAGTATGTCGTCACCATGGCCATTCGCGGTATGGGGGATAGATATCATCGGACAGATCAAGCCAAAGGCGTCAAATGGGCATGAATACATCCTGGTTGCCATCGATTATTTCACTAAGTGGGTGGAAGCAGCATCCTTCAAGACCTTGAATTCCAAGAAGGTAGCACAGTTCATACAGCACAGCATCATCTATCGATATGGGGTACTGCATGAAGTTATCTCAGATAATGGCCAGCACTTTCAGAAAGAAACCCATGAGCTCTTGCAAAAGTACGGCATAGTTCACCATTTGTCGTCACCATATCGTCCTCAGACTAATGGAGCAGTGGAAGCAGCTAACAAGAACATCAAGAAGATACTGCAGAAGACTGCGGATTCGCACACAGACTGGCATGAGAAGTTACCATTGGCTCTATGGGGTTACAGAACATCAATAAGGTCGTCAACAGGGGCTACCCCTTATTCTCTAGTTTACGGAATGGAGGCCGTGTTGCCAGTTGAGTTGGAAGTTCCTTCACTAAGGGTTGCCGTGGAGAGCCAGATAACAGAAGTGGACTGGGTTAAGAGCCGTTATGATGAGTTAGCTTTGCTGGATGAAAGGTGTTTAAGGGCGCTGTATCATGTTCAGGGGTATCAGCGGAGAGTCGCCAGAGCATTCAACAAGCATGTCAAAGACCGAGGTCTAAAGAAAGGCGATGTAGTGCTGAAAGAAATCAGAGCTCCAGTATTCGACCCGCGAGGGAAATTCAAGCCAAGTTGGGGTGGACCGTACATTATCAAAGAGATATTGCCAGCAGGGGCTGTTCGCCTCATGGATTTAGATGGAATTGAGTTCTCTCGTCCAACTAATTTGGATCAATTGAAAAAATATCATGTTTGAAGCCTGCTAGGTTGAAAACCCGCAAGGGCGGCCTAGGCAAAAGTTAAAGCATGAGAACTACGTAAGACCTGATTCTCCATTAAAAAAAAAAAACAAAAACAAAAACAAAAACAACAAAAAGAAAAAAAAAAAGAAAATCATGGAGATACGTAGGCAACCCATAAAGTTACCTTGGGTGCGGTCTGAATCAAACAATAAAATCCCAAATTTGATTTATTATTGGCAATTTATTCAAAACTAAAATTGATTGACATAGCAATTCATTGGTATTAAGGAAAAGAACTATAAATATGCCATAAATATCCTACTCTATTGAGTCCTCAGTTTTTCTTGAGCTTCTTTGCAGCTCGCTCCTCAGCTTTCTTCTCCTCTCTTGCATGTCTTCTTTTCTTCCTCAAGTCATGTTCATAAGCTGCTGTCACTGCTTCCATAATATCTTCTCTGCAAGATCCAAGTTCGTTATTCTTGATAAATCCGAAAATCATTTCTCTCCGAGTAGTCTCTCTCTCACCTAAATTGCTTTTCAACCATTCCTTATACTCGGGGCTCATCATATATGGACCATCAGTATTCGTAACTTGAGTCAGTGTCAGCTTTCTAGGCCATCGATCCTTTGCCCAAGTCACTACAGAAAAACCCGCAGGCACCACAGGATAGTCGCCTTTTAAGGAAGTGGGTATGGTTTGCATGGCACCCATCTGACGAAGAACCCTTGAAGGCCAATAAAAGGAAGTAGACCTCAGTCCTACGAGTCTCACCATGGCACATCCAGAAGTTCGCAGAAGCACTCGTTCACTGCAGCCCCATATGAAGACGAACCACTTGATATTCCTCCATGAAAGGGTTTGGAAGTAACCTAGCCAATCCCTTAATGAGAACTTTCCAGGCAACTCAATGCAGCGAAGGCAGTAATGCTGGGGCTTATATGGTGTAATGACAGTGGGTGATAAGAAATTCAGCCTTTCAAGCAACCACATTTGCAGTAGAATGGGGCTACCTCCTAAAGGAACCTTTGGGTCCTCATGAGTTTTATCCAAGCTATTCAAGGTTTCAGCTAATACCATGGGAATCAGGTTATGGCCTTTGGCAAGGAGAGGAATCAACTCACAAATTTGTATGGGAACATGTGGAGTACCAGTGGAAATAAGGAAACGACCAATGAGGCAAAAGGCAAGTGCATGCTTAATAGGAAAGGTAAATTTCAGAATACCTTTGCCATCATAGGCCAAAAAGGAGGTTGCCAATGTCATCAAGTCAACCATATGGTCCTTTACAAACGTAGAGGCATATTGTGGGTGAATCCCAAGGAGGTTGGAAAAAGAAGTAAGAAAGCTTGGGCGAGGAGTAGGGAGTATGAAAGGACCTACCGGTAAAACTCCATACAACGCGCAGAATTCCTCCATGGCTGGGCACAGTTCTTCATAGTTGAAGCGGAACACATGAATTTGGGGATCCCAAAAATATGTAGCAGCAGTCAAGAGGTTCGTTTCAAGCTTCACATGCCTCAAGGAAAGCAATGGATCCAAGCCAAAGCACTTGAACTCAGATTTTGCTTCAGCACTCATAACTCTCAAAAACCCTCCTAAAAATTTGTCTAGAGCCTCCATAATTTCTAATGAATGAATACAAGTAGGTTTAGGAACCTCTTGGATGTGTTTTTATAGGGAAAAGGTCACAAATCCAAGTTCAAATAGGAAAAAACCCATAAAAATTGGGAGTTTCCTATTCAAAGTGGGATTTCCGCTTCGGGCTCGGGTGACCACCCAGGCCTGGGCGGCTAGCCTCCTGGGCCTGGGCGGCTAGCCTCCTGAGGCCTGGTGGTCACCCAAGCCACCTTGTTTTGGCTTTCTCTCTCGCTTTGTCTCGCCTTAACGCGTGATCAAACCTCCTTCCAAATGAGATATTCAACACTTTTTGAGCTTAAAATCAATCAAATTTCACCTTGAAATCAATTCTTTGAATTGATTTTATGTTCGAAAGGGTTGAATATATTTCCCCTGTGCCATGCCAACTCAAGTGACAATGTGTTAAGTCACTTTCCTCTTGCACCATGCTTGTTCAATCTTGATAAATTGATCATATATCCTCATTTCAAATCTTGATTTTTCATCCCACTTGGTTGAATATATTCATCACTTGAATAAATTCTTCCATTTCAAAAGTGTATTCACCCTTTGAATATGCTTCTCAGTTTCAAATTCTCATTCTCTATCATACTTGGTTGAATATATTCATCACTTGGATATATTCTTCCATTTCAAAAGTGTATTCACCCTTTGAATATGCTTCTCAGTTCCCAATCCTCATTACCTATCTTACTTGGTTAAATATATCCATCACTTGGATATATTTCTCCATTTCAATGGTGTGTTCATCACTTGAACACACTTGTCACTTACTTGGTTAAGTATATCCATCGCTTGGATATATTTCTCCATTTCAATGGTATGCTCATCGCTTGAGTATACCTCTCAGATCATTTGTCAATCACTTGGTTAAATATATTCATCGCTTGGATATATTTCTCCATTTCAATGGTATGTTCATCACTTGAACATACCTGTCAATCACTTGGTTAAATATATCCATCGCTTGGATATATTTCTCCATTTCAATGGTATGTTCATCACTTGAACATACTTGTCACTTACTTGGTTAAATATATTCATCACTTGAATATATTTCTCCATTTCAATGGTGTACTCATCACTTGAGTACACTTCTCAGATTATTCTTATCCTACTTGGTTAAGTATATCCATCACTTGGATATATTTCTCCATTTCAATGGTGTGTTCATCACTTGAACACACTTGTCACTTACTTGGTTAAGTATATCCATCGCTTGGATATATTTCTCCATTTCAATGATATGTTCATCACTTGAACATACTTGTCACTTATTTGGTTAAATATATTCATGACTAGAATATATTTCTCCATTTCAATGGTATGCTCATCACTTGAGTATACCTCTCAGATCATTTGTCAATCACTTGGTTAAATATATTCATCGCTTGGATATATTTCTCCATTTCAATGGTATGTTCATCACTTGAACATACCTGTCAATCACTTGGTTAAATATATCCATCGCTTGGATATATTTCTCCATTTCAATGGTATGTTCATCACTTGAACATACTTGTCACTTACTTGGTTAAATATATTCATCACTTGAATATATTTCTCCATTTCAATGGTGTACTCATCACTTGAGTACACTTCTCAGATTATTCTTATCCTACTTGGTTAAGTATATCCATCACTTGGATATATTTCTCCATTTCAATGGTGTGTTCATCACTTGAACACACTTGTCACTTACTTGGTTAAGTATATCCATCGCTTGGATATATTTCTCCATTTCAATGGTATGTTTATCACTTAAACATACTTGTAACTTACTTGGTTAAATATATTCGTGACTAGAATATATTTCTCCATTTCAATGGTGTACTCATCACTTGAGTACACTTCCCAGATTATTCTTATCCTACTTGGTTAAATATATCCATCGCTTGGATATATTTCTCCATTTCAATGGTATGCTCATCACTTGAGTATACTTCTCAGATTTCATTCTCAGATTACTTGGTTAAATATATTCGTGACCTGAATATATTTCTCCATTTCAATGGTATACTCATCACTTGAGTATACTTCTCAGATTATTTTGTCACTTACATGGTTAAATCTATCCATCGCTTGGATATATTTCTCCATTTCAAAGGTACGTTCATCACTTGAACGTACTTCTCAGATCTCATTCTCATCACTTGGTTAAATATATTCGTGACTAGAATATATCTTTCCATTTCAAAAGTATGGTCATTCGTAGTGGCTTGAACATGCTTCTCTTATCAATTCTCAACCCTCAGTGGTTTAAGTATACTCATGACTTGAGTACACTTCCTTATTTCAGTCTCAGGTTTTCAACCTCCCATCATTGTTTGGTATCAGTGTGTGATTTCTCCAGGCTTTTTGGCAAAAATGGGTTGTTCTTTATCATTGGTTCACAAGTGTAACTTGTTCGCCAATGAGGGGCTTCTGTTACACCCCATTTTTGCACCACCTTACTAGGGCTCATCATTTCATGCATGTCTTTGTTTTGTTTTCAAGTCTAGTCACTTGCATTAGTTTTCTAGAGTCACAAGGACAATGGATATGAATTTTGGTTCAAATTGGAGTTGATCTTGAGGGATAATAAGAGCTTTTGTGACTTGAGGGGCATAATTGTCTTTTAAGTCCCAAACTTTTCATTTGACCTTGGAATGATCTCCAAATTGTCAATTGGAGTTCATATGGATGCATAAGAGGTATTTCTAGTGTCAATTTGATAAATCAATGGCTTGGGATTAAAATGGCTCGATGTAATTTAAGATTGGTTAATTGACCCTTCTTTGGGTTAGCTCTAATTGACTCACAATTACCAACCAAATCTTTTCAAATTGACTTTCATTAGTCATCATTTTACCTCCAAAAGTGTTTTATGAAGTTCAATTTTGATATGGAAAGTGTTTGGTTTGACCCTATGTGCATGCCTATGCTTAGCAAAGGTAGAGCATAGTGGTTAACCACCTTGTTCAAACCTAACCATGCCCCCATGGTTAGTGGTTTTCACCCTAAAATGTTCAAAAACATATTCCTCATCGAAACACGGTTGTTTTGGTTTTTGTTTCATCAAAATCGGAGTTCATTTGGCCCTTGAAACACTTCTAGAAGTAGTAGGAGTCAAAAATAGGCAAAAATCCGGAGTGGGCTCGGGTGACCACCCAGCCCCGGGCGGCTAGCCGCCTGGGCCTAGGTGGCTAGCCACCCATGCCCTGGTGGTCACCTGAGACCACTTTCCTATTTTTACTCAATTTCCTTGCTGAAGCGGATTCTTCCCTATTTTGACGTATTTGGGCTCTTTTGGACGAGTTTCCTTCTAATTTTTGGTAACTTCTGAGTTACTTAAGCCCCAAGGGGGTCTCTAATAGCCCTTGGATTAATTTTTAGGTTTTTAATCCCAGCCATTGGTTAATCCTAATGAAACTCTATAAATACCCCCCTATGCTTCAGCACAAAAGGGAGCCACTTTATGCATTAAAATTAGAGTGTTTGAGAGAGAATAAGAGAGAGAGACTTGAAGGAGAGCTGGAGTTATTGCTGTAGCCTTGGAGAGGATTGGTTCAAGTCATCCATAAGAGCTCTCTACAGCAGCAAGGAAGTTTCTTCTTAAGGTATTCCTCCCTCTTTGTTTATGCTGAATATGGGTTAGGCTTATTGCATGTTAAAGGTAACTTTTTTATCATGTATTAACACTCTAGCTAGTTAATATACATGGAATATCTATTGTTTATCTACTGTTTAGCATGCTTTAGGGCTGTCCTATGTGTTTTTTATGCATAGTTATGGTTCTTGTGCTCCTGTTGCCCTTGTGCTAGGATTAGTGTCATTGCATGTTAGAGTTAGGATTTTCATCATGTTATGTTGCTTTAGTTAGTTAATATGCATGATTTAATTTCTGTTTAGTTTGGTTTTAGCATGACTAAAGTATGTTTTGTATGTCTTTAAGCATATTTGTGAGTTTAGGGTTTTAGAGTCATTGTTTTATGTTAGTTTTCATATAGCATGATAAAGTAGACTTTTTTATTGGTTTTTCTTTGTGTTTGCTGTATATGTCTTGCATATAGAGTAAATATGATGTTTTTGCATGCATGTTAGTATATTCTAGGGTTTTTATGCATAATATGGTTCTAGGCATATATTAGGACTTATTATTGTTTGCTGTTTTTGCTCTTAGCATGCTTAGTAGATGATTTTAGGCCATAATACTATTCTGTCCAGATTTGCATATCATTGTTTTTGCATGGTTTTGAGCACGTGTAAGGGTGCAAATAGGTGTGGTAATTGCCCTATGGCAAATAGGGCTGCTCATGTCTGAAATGGCTAATGCTTGGAGCTATTGCGCTCAGGTAAGTGGGTATGAAGGTGCCCCAATTCACCTCTCTCCCTTAACTCTTTCCCTTCTCCCTCTTTAGGGTTAATTTTTAATATAATCCTATGGTTCTAATCAAGGGTTTCCTTAACCCATAAAATTCTGGTTTTTTATTAAAGTTTCCATTTTGTGGAGTTCTTTCTAAAATCAAACTCTTTATCAAATTCAATTCTTTTGATCAAATAAGGAAACCTAGGGTTTTAACCATAGGTTTGTATTAAGTCTTAACCCTAGTTCTAATCGAACTACGTGGACTTTGATCCATGTATTTCGCTGCATGGTACGTAGGCGCTCTTCGTGAGGCTCAAGTCCGTTCTAGGATCCAAGCATCCTAGGTTTTCTTTTTGTTTTGTTTTGTTTTTCTTTATTTTCTGTTTTGTTTGCTTATTATGCATGGATGGATGAATGAAATATATGATATGCATGCTATCTTGTGATGATATACTTGCTGATTTTTGTATGGAAAGACTTTAATTTAGCCCAAATGAACTGAGAGACCGAAAGGGTGACATGGGTGCCTATAGGCTTTGCCTAGAACCTTCCCATGTCATAACTTAGCCTTCGAATCCCTGATTTCTTTGGTTTCCAAAAGACTTGTTTTTGCCTTTCCTTTTTTTTATGGAGTCATTCAAAATTGTTTTCTTAAAACAAAATGGTTTTTAGGGTTTTCCTTGTTTCCTTTAAAAAATAAGGTGGCGACTCCTTTCCTTTTCTTTTTTGAAAACTTATTTTCTTTTAAACCCTTGTGGGCCCGATTTCCGGGGTTCACAATAGGGTTTGAGTGGAATCAATCAATGGTTGGGATTAAAACCCTAAATATTGATCTAAGGGTCTTTAGAGACTTCCTTGGGGCTCAAGTAGGTCAATTAGGGCTAAATATAAGATGGAATAGCGGTTGGAGGCGAAAAATCCGTCAAAAATAGGATAGATATAAAAAAACCCTAAAAATTGATGGAGTCCCTCGGGTGACCACCCAGGGCTGGGTGGCTAGCAGCCCAAGCCTAGGTGGTCACCCGAGGGCCTTGTCAACTCTTACCTTATTTGAGCCCTTTCAGCTTCCAAATGTGTTTTGGGGGTCAAATCAACTTCGATTTTGATGAAACGAAAGCCAAAACGTCCGTGTTTTGACAAGGAATGTAATTTAAGACATTTTAGGGCAAAAATCCCTCACTATGGCTGCATGTTTAGGTTTTACAAAGATAGCTAACCGCAATGCACCACCGTCGTTAAGCTTAGGTATGCACACAGGGTTGCACCGAATGCTTTCCAATTCAAAATTCAACCTTCTAGAACATCTTTAGGGATGAAATTAAGACTAATCAAAGTCAAATGAGTGGGAATTGAGTGAAAATTATAAGCTGATTTGAGCAAACCCAAAGAGGGTCTGTTGACCAACCTGAATCTTATTGAGCCATTTTAATCCTGAACCATCAATTCATCAAATTGAACCCATAAATACCTCAAATGTATTCATATGAACTCCAATTGACAAATTGGAGATCATTTCAGGGTCAAATGAAAAGTTTGTGACCCAAAGGATGATTATGCCCCTTAAGTCACAAAGCTCTTATTATCCCTCAAGATCAACTCTGAATTGAACCAAAATTCATATCCACTACCCTTAAGACCCTAGAAACTCAATGCAAAAGACTAGACTCAAAAAGGAAACAAAAAGACACATAAAATGACAAACCCTAGCTAAGGTGGCAAAAATGGGGTGTGACAGCCGCCGAATTGAAAAGCAGTCCCACTATTGTGAGCACTACGTCCTAAACCACATGGCTCAGGAGTACGTCACTAGCAAGAAGGGCTAGCACGAACAGAAGTCACCACCCAATCTAACTTGGGAACTAACTTGAACCCTAGCAAGGTCTAACTTGTCACGTCCAGATAATTTTGGTTCAAAGTTAGGGTACATCGTTGGGAAGGTGTAAGGCACCTAGTAATGCCTGCTCGAAACTGGCCCTATACATAACTATTGGCTTTAATTAATTATGTATTTAATTAAATTCCACTCTAAACAAACAAATAAATAATGGCTCACAATAATGAACAAAATAAATAATAAAAAAATACTAAATATACATAATTAAATAACTACGAGAAAACAATTAACAAATCAAAATAAAGCAAGAAAAAAGCTGTCTACCAAAGAAGGTGCGTACGCACCTAACAGGCATATCACACAAAATCGCAAAAATCCACTATTGAATTATTTCATGCATTGTTAGTAAACAAAAAATAATATAAATCAGAAGAATGAGTGGGTTGTGTACGCAACTATATACACAAGTTGTGTATGCATCCCGTGAACAAACTACATTGAACTACAATAACTCAACTTTAATTTACATCATGAATTTAAATAACTAAGATATACAGAAATAAATACCAATATAAACTAAATCTAAATCATGCTAATCATGCTTTAGACAAAAATAAATAAAAATAAATGTAAATATAAAAATAATAAAAGAAGAACTAGAATTTAAAAAAAAAAAAAAGCTAAATAAAACTAAATTTATCGACTTTATTTGTTCGTGGTCCCTCAGGTCTTTGGATTGAATTAAACCAACACGAATCTTCCTCCTCGTCAAAGTGTTATAACGACAAAGGGATCAAAACTCTATCGACTTTGAAAGGAAAGAGAAAACGAAAGAGAAAATAGAAGAAAAGAAAAGTGATTTTCGTCACTTTGCAATAGTAGAAACTTCAATCGAGTTTTTGGGTATCAAAAGTTTGAAAGTAGACAAAACACATGAAATACAAAGTTTTAGAGAATTGAATTATCTTTCTAAGAAAATCAATTTCATCAAATTTCGAGTTTGGACTCAAAATTTATGATTAAAATACGCACACTGGTTTTTTTTAGAAAAACTGCTGTTGAATTATGACGAATTTCACTCCCTAAAAAGCTATTCTCCTCCCCCTTTTCTAAGGCATTAAAAGAGTATATATATTTAAAAATTAGGGTTTAAAAATTAGGGTTGTTACCAATAATTAAAAAAGTCTTCTAATCTAAATAGGAATGGGAAATTATATTTTCTAAAAATTATGAGAGTGACCGCTACCACGCATTCACATGTATCAGATGTGTGTATAAACACCTATCACATACGTATACATGCTAGTGGCATGAGAAAAACAACTAATTTAATGAAATAATTTTCTTTCATTTTAAACAAATAATCCCATGCTATGCTGTGATTGTACTAATCCTTCAAGGATAATTCATGAATAATTTCACTAAACTCATCATTGAGGCCTCGGGACATAAGATGATAACTGGTACAAAATGGGGTGTCTACAATTGTGTTTAAGTTCGCCGCCGACAAGCCTATTCACCGCCGGTGAACACCCTCACCTTTAGTGACCTAAACTCAAGTGAGTCTTCACTCTGTTTGAATATCATTTTCTCGATTTCTGCTATTTTTTTTTTCTCTAAACCTTCATATCTTCTCCAAACCTTCATACCATGTAACCCTTCCCATCGTAGCAAGTGTTCTCATTGTAGCTCTACTCCTCGTTAGCGACCTGAACTCAGGTTAGTATTCAATTTGTTTGACTAAATTTTGAATGTTCCCCATTTTTTTCTCCTTACATTTGGGCTGGTTTTCATTGTGTATTGTGTATTATTGCTCTCCATTGTGTATTGCTTGAGTTTATTGGCAAATTTTTGTTCCATGATTGCTGTAAATTGCATTTAAAGAATGCATTTTGTGATGCCTGCAAATTCCTTGTAAAGAATACTTGAGAAGATTGGCAGGGACATTTTGATAACTGGCCCCATCCATTTGTTGAATTTTAATACAGTAACTACTCTGCATTGAACTCATGACTAGGAAGAACATGATACAAAATTAATAAGAAGTTACGAAAATTATATGCAAGAAAACTTGTAGATAAGTTGAATAAGAAAAGTAATGACTTAATCCTAGTATTGATGATTTGGGAAGAGAAACAGTGTTGAGCTTCAGCCGGCGCATCTTGCCTATGGTGTTAATGTAAACACTTCATATCTCCCAAGGTTCGACCATCAGACCCAATGTAAACTAAGCCACACCATGGGAGTTGGTTCATAACCGACCCACACCTTAGGGATTGGTTCATAAGCATAAACTATACCTATGAGAATAAATAACCAACCTTCATGAACTAATATAACCATGGGCAAATAGTTACAACTAACTATGGTTAGGTAGTTAGATTCAACCTTGGTTAATTAAGTTAAGACTAACCATGGTTAGATGGTTATTTAACCCAATGTACCTTCCTTTATAGAAAGACTTTTAGAGCAATAGGTGAAGGTAATTGATACTACTCCTAAGCTCTATCTCCCTTTCTTTCTCTTTCTACCATCCTCCACCACTATATTGACTTCATCATTGAAGAGTATGTGGCTAGACAACTATTGGCTACCCCTTGACCATTTGTTGTTGTTTCAAGCCCTCTTAACCTTCGGCGATCAGCAACCATTGTCACCACCTTGACATTACTAATGTGCCTCCACTGATCTCAAAGCCTAGCTTCGTGAACTAATATTTGTCGTACATATCGATCCTTTGACCTCATGACCTAGACCTTGAACCACCAGAGATTGATTCATTAGGTGACCCTCGTATTATCTAGATTTTTACCTTGTACACATGTATAGATGAAAAGCTTTGTGTAAAGCCCTATGCATTTGTATGGTCTACTTGTGGATTTGAAAACTTCTGCAAAAATACCTTTTGAGCCTCGAGGGCCCACAAAGGAACCATCACTTTTGATTAAAATAATTGGTCTTAGGACACTTGTTTGCACCTTATGAAGGAAATAAAGGTTCTATGGCCTAAAATGAGATTTGAAGGCATTTTTGCTTTAAAAGGTGAAAATGATGCATTATGGGCCCTTGGGTAGATATCAAGGCACTAGGAGCTTGGCGAAGTGCATTAAAGATACTATGGGCTGAAAAGAGCTACTATAGGCCTAACATTGACACTTTGGGTCCAAAAGAGGTTTGGGACATTATTGGCCTATAATGTGGGATTAAGGCATGGGTGGATGTGGGCCACTATATTCATCTTTGCGAAAATGGGGTGTCTATAAGCATATTAGTAACTTGGTGTGACCTATCTAACACAAGAGCATGTTACTAATTGTGGTGAGGATGGGAAATGACATACATGTCATTTTCAATAAACGAACAGTAAAAAAAAAAAAAAAAAAAAGGTTGATTGTTAAAACTTGCTCCACTGCATATGAAGGCTGTAAAAAATGCAAAACTTTGCATTGTCTTACAAAAAGTCTCCAACCACTAGAATATTATTTAGTTACCTCATTTTGTAATGTTAATGTGACATAACTTAAATGTTGAGGTACATATTATGTCAAGACCCGAAAATAGGCTATGACGTGTCAATAGAAAGAAGAATAAATAAAATGAAGTTCAAGGATGGTTTATAATAAAAATTATAGCTTTATAAAATATTTTTAGAAAATCCGGCATGGTCCTGTCTGAAAATAGGACATACCAAGTTCTCAATAGTTTAAACCTGTTCGATTTAAAATCAAAATCATTCAACCATCCACAACAGGTAATTAAAATAAGCTGGCATAATAGTTCCCACAGAGTTCTATTGTCAATACAGGCAATATATAATACAATAAGTCTGTCTAAATAATATACAGGCCATAAATATTGTAAAATGCATCTGCACAACATCCATAATGCAATGCTTATTCTAAGCCTGTTGTGATGCCTCCTCATAAGAGTCATCCCTACTTTGCTCAAAGTCTGCAAAAGGTTTTAAAAATAGGCGTGAGTATAAACTCAGTAGAATACATTTTTTTAAAGTTGTATATCAAGGTTTTAAAACCATTATAAACAAATAAATAAAATGAGATAACAAAGGGTTGCATATCACAAATTTTAAAATAGGTACGAGAGAACATGAAAATCAATCATAACATGAATTCGCCATATCTGGCAATCCACAACATCATCCGCCATATCTGGCAATCCAAATCATCAGTTTTTTAAACTGAATAATCTTCCCCAGGTTATGCGGGGCCCTTGCGCTCGGAAATAAGAGGAAACATGGCAAGACATCCCTATTTGGGACAGCAGTAACCTCAAGAGGAAACACAGCAAGACATCCCTACATTGGACCACAGTAACCTCAATTCGGACACATAGCCCAGGACTATAGGATAGGAAGACACGGCAAAACGTCCCTTTCCTTCGGGACCGCAGTAATCCTGTCTCCAGTAGCCCTCACACCACATCCATTTATATGTTAATCTCCCAAGAACCATTCTATTATAATGGTAGATAAACAGGTTTGCAACACTTATATAAAAAGTAACCCCTAAATAATCAATAGCAAGAATTTAACAAATAGGTTTTCAAAATCAACCCATTGTTCCCCAAATCATGTGAGGGTTTGTAAAATAACACAAATATAGCTAAATAAGGTATAAAACAAAACCCTAACTTCCCAAATATATGAATTTTTAAGAAATTCAAACCCCAATCCCATGTAAACATGTATCATATCCTGTAAACATGCAAAAACCCATGATAATGTACCAAATCATGCATACAATGGTTTACAACCATGAAAAATGCACCTACCTCTCAAATGGTAGCTAGAAACGTGAATTTAAGGGTGTACACGCGTAGATCAGGGTGGAAATCACAAGATCCATGTGTTGTGGGGTCGGACCTGAGCTCCTGTGGTCACGTTCCTCATCGTTGAGCTCCTCTTTCTCTCTCTTTCTCTCTCTCTCTCTTTCTCTCTCTCTCTCTCTCTCTCTTTCTCTCTCCACTATATTCTGCCGAAAAGTGGATAAGAAAACCATTAGGAATGGGTTTAATAAGGAAAAGTGGGGGTAAAATTGTTAAACAAGCCTTTTTAAAAACTATCTGCCGACACTTTCAGACGTTTGAAAATGAGTTTCAGACGTCTAAAAGTGAACTTCAGACGTAACCTCAAAATCCTCCTTCTCTGGGATTTTTAGACGTCTGAAAGTGAGTTTCAGACGTCTGAAACATTAAGACAGCTGCAACTGGCCATCAGTTATGCACTTCCCCCATCAGCACAGACCTCAGCCTTCTTTTCATTAAAAACATTTAAGTAAAAGGGAGAATAAAAGTTATTTAATGAAAATAAGCAAATAAGCAAATAACCCCCCATTTTACTTTAAGTTATTTAATGAAAATAAGCAAATAATCTCCCTTTTACTTTAAGTTATTTAATGAAAATAAGCAAATAACCACCCATTTGAATCCAAATAAAATATCAGAAAAATCAAATTCCAAGTATATCAAAATCTCATTTTCAAGTTTTAGTACAAAATCCGTCTCCTGACAGATTTTCCTAAAACAAACATGTGAGGAACCCAATCCAAACATGCTAATAAAATCCCATAAAATCACAGAAGTCTTATAATATTATAAACTTTCATTACCGCTAAAAATTATCTTTAAAAACACAGATTTACAAAAATTCACTTTTTCCCAACACTTAGCTAAATTTCAGCCACTTAAACCCTTAATACCTTACTTTTAAATTACGGATGTTACATATTAGGCGTGAGAAATGAGGCAAATTAAGGATTTGCATTTGCGGTCACAAGATATATACCTAACTCGTTTAAAAGATTATTATTTGCCACATCTATATATATATATATATATATATATATATATAAGTTATTGATCACTTGCATGATATTGAGCACATTACATGGTGATTTGAGCCATTGGTGGTGACAATCATGGGTGGGCATGCAAAATTCACATGTGGTTACTGACAGCTCACACCTATATCTATATATATATAGAGAGAGATGTATCAGATAGAATTAACTTACACCTGTGGTGTGGTAGGACTTCTAATTCTTACACCACTTAATATTTTTTTTGTACAACTCACATATTTTTAACCCTATGTTGGTTTAGATAGACTTTCCAACGAGGTCAAGTATACTAAATATCTCATCTATGGGATATTAATTTTCTATTATTCAATACCGTCATATTTCTCTTTATAAATAAGAAGGGGACTTTCCCAATTTGTAATCAACTTAATATTTAGCAAGTATGATTGGCAAGCACAAAAAATATAATCTAACGATGGGCTGAAAAATATGTTTTTTTTTATAAGAAAAGGTCCTTAAGCATGAGAGAGAGAGTCAAGGATTCCAACTAGGTTGGAGTGGGTTTAACAAATTAGACTATTCAAAAAATTATTTAGACGTGTAAGAACAAAAAGTTTTGCACTAGGTGTATATCCTACCTAGGGATGTGCAAAAATCCATCCAATTCGCCAAACAAAACCAATCTGCTTCATTCCGCATCGACCCAAGTGGTTTGAGAGGTTAGGCGGCATGGTTTGAGTGGATTGAACAATAAAATTGGTGGTTTGGTTTGATTGGTAGGTTGAACTTTGTCAAACCGCCAATAAACCAAACCACCCCACCTTTAATAATATATGTATAAAATTATAAAAAGCAAATATCTCTAATTTCATAATAATGTATTATCTTATTAGTAATTTGTTAGGATGTTAGGTTTTTGGTTTTCAACCTTTAATAACATTAACTATCACCAATTTCATCAACATTAATCAAGTGTTTTTTCTCATAAAATCATAATTTTTATCTTTGAAATTAAAATATTATGTAAGTATGTATATATCAAGCTTCACTTAACCACCTTAAATAATTATATTTTATTGATTTATAAATTTATTTACAACGTACTAATTGGTTAAAATCTAATATATTAGAAATGTCCCATTTTAAAAAGGCATGATAAAACCCACTAAACCTACCCAAACTGTTAGTGACAAACCGCCAAAAAAAAAAAACCTAAACCACCGGTTTTTAGGACTTACGGTTTGGCGGCGGGTTGAAGAATTTACAACCCGCTATGAGTGGGTTGTTTGATAATTTTTCTCTAAACCACTCCAAACCGATCTGCACACCACCCTTATCCTACCCCTCCCCCCTTCTCTCTCCCTCTCTCTTTCTCTCTCTCTTTCTCTCTACTTCTTATAAAAGTTTCTTAAATCGAAAACTTTTGATTGACAATAATAAGCTTATTTAAAATTATATATGCTTTTTTACCCTTTGGTTGAAATAAATATGGTTTACATGTATGTTAAAACATAGTTTTGAATTTGAAACCAATTTAAAGTTTTACTTCTTTCTCGTACCATGACTCTTAGTGATGCCATGAAGCCTCACATACACACAGTGTCTCACATATATGCGAAGAAACATAATGAATATATCATGAATATAATATGTGGCCCATTCTTCCTCTACAAGAGGTGTTTGCTTGGTAACTTTTTTTTCATGCACTGCACTCATATATAAATATTTTTTTATCGTTATATTTATATGGTAGGTGTTGAATTTCTCCATCAAGATTTTTTTATGTATGTAATTTTTTTTCTTCTATGATTTTTATATATTTTGATAGAAAGAATAAAGTTAATGTGTTAATGCTAATGATGGCATATTTTAGACACCCCATTTTCATCCCCATGAGATCATGATAGCATTTGTTTAGGTTTGGAAGCATTTAGGAGTCCCTAAGCATTAAAGGACATTTATGCTCTTTTAAGCCTTAGGAGAATAGGTCATCATTGCATGCATATTTTTTTCTCTTTGTTGAGTCCCATTACTTGCATTTAGTTTCTAGGATCATCTTGGATATGTGTGTCAAATTTGGTTCAATTCCAAATAGGTTTGGATAGTTAATTAGAACTTTTGCGACTTGAAGGACAATTTCGTCTTTTACTTTGTATATTTTCCAATTGACCTCCAAATTTGTTATGGAGTGTTCCATTGATCCTAGAATGATGAAATGAGTCTAATTTAAGAGACAATTTAATTTATTGATAGGTTTTGGATTGGTTCACCATATTACCCTATGGTTAATTGACCTTTTTTTGGGTAATCGCCTCATGAAAACCCAGCCACCTGACTGTGGTCAGGGAGTTTTGGTTCAAGAATATTCTAAGCTTATTCTACATTTAATCCTTGAAATTTTGGCTTTTGAATCACTCAAATCGGAGTTAAAATGAAGAATTTGTATCCATTTGAAGTTCGGAGTTCGAAATGGGCTAGAATCTCAAAAACCGAGGAAACTTGAGATTGGTCTCGGGTGACTGGTTCACCCCAACCGGACCAACCGGTTGGCCAACCGGTCCAACCGGTTCACCCCAACCGGTCACCCGAGCGCTCCGTCCTAATTTGTCTCTCTTTGAGTTTTTGACGGAATGGGACTCTACCACTTCGAATATCAGCCTTCCAAAGGACTTCTAGGCCTATTGGGAGGTGGTTTTGAGTTGTTTAACATTAATGGGACTTAATTACAGCCCTAGATTGGTTTTATGGTAAATTAATCTCAACCATTGGTTCACATGGTTGGTTGGTTATAAATAGAGGCTCATTCATCAGCATAAGGGACTTTTGGTTGGACTTTTGGACTATTTAACACTTCATATTCATTAGAGAGCTAGGGAGAACGAGTTGGCACTCACCCATATCACTTGGAGAAGGCTTCCTACTGCAATTTTAAAGGAGAACTAGAAGGGAACCAAGCTAAAGAGAAGTAAGAACACAGCAAAGACCTTTGCTTTGTTGTAAGTCTCCTTTGCATCCTTTTACGATTCCTTCTTCTCCTACTCCATTCTCTGCATAGTTATGACTTAGGATTGATTTAGGAATCATATATACTCTATATTTTAAAGTGTATATGATTCAAATATGATGTGAAAGCATGCTAGTGGAATAGGATTGTGAATTGTCTGCTGTTAGGGTAGTTTTTCTCTTAAGGATAGAGGTGTGTTTTGCACAGAAAATTAGTTGATGTGTTTAGGCCATTTTCTCTTCACGGTTCAATTATATGCATGATTTTAAGAATCTTTTGTATAGGACACTTGCTGTGTAAGCCTCATCTTCATAGGTGTATGGATGATTATTCTTTTCAAGGATAATTCTCGTCCTTAGAGAGTGAGGTTGTGCATAGGTGCTTTCTAGAGTGTGTTTAAGTGCGCTGTGAGTTTCTTTGCATTCTTAGGTATATATTTTATGTAGGATATGTGAAAAAACCATTCATGTGGAGTGATTTCTACGTAAAATTATCTCCGGATAGTTTTACTTAAGAAAACTCGCCGTAAGGATGGTTATTTCACATTTTTACATAAAATACTTACTTAAGGCATCATGTTAGATTTTCTTTTCATGTTTAGGATTTTCATATGATATTTTCATCATGATAATGCCTATTTAGCATGTTTTTGATAGTTGTGTGCATGTTAGGGTGTTTAGAGCATATAGGAGCATATTAGG
This sequence comes from Liquidambar formosana, assembly GCA_039720395.1. Taxonomy (NCBI): domain Eukaryota; kingdom Viridiplantae; phylum Streptophyta; class Magnoliopsida; order Saxifragales; family Altingiaceae; genus Liquidambar; species Liquidambar formosana. The sequence continues at coordinate 11,028,766 of CM077828.1, read as the reverse complement.
ATTTTGTTTCTCTTTTGGTTTTGTTATTTGCATGAGTATTAAGTCATTATATGCACATTTAGTATTCTGTCCAGATTTGAATTAGTCTTTCTAATGATGATTTGAGCATGAATATGGTTGGTTTGAGCTTAATAATTGCCCTATAGAATACATGGGGTAATTAATTAGTGTTTTTTCGATGTTTCGGGATAATTTGCATATGGTAAGTGGTTCATGGTAAGTTGTGTATGAAATGTTCTCTTCTCCCCTCCTCGAGTTATTATCTTTACTTTGGATTAGAAGTCCTAGTTTCCAACTCTCTTAAAATTCTGTTTTACTTGGAGTTCTATTTCTTTCAGAATTCTACTTTTCTTAAAACTCCTTTTTAAATTAGAGTTCTATCTCCTTTAGAATTCTACTTTTTTCAAACTTCTTTTTGGATAAGAGTTCTATCTCTTTTTGAATTCTATCTTTTCTTAAATTCCTTTTTTTGGAAACTCCTCATTAAGTTTTTAAAACCTTTCTTAAGTTGGAAACTTAGGGTTTATAGTTCATTGTAAAGGGAGTAACCCCTTCTCAATCAAACTACATGGACTTTGATCCTTATATCTTTGCATGTAAGGTACGTAAGCGCTCATTTGATGTTCAAGTCCGCCTTAGGATACTAAGTGTTACACCCCATTTTTGTACCACCTTACCAGGGCTCATCATTTCATGCATGTTTTTGTTTTGTTTTTGAGTCTAGTCATTTGCATTAGTTTTCTAGAGTCACAAGGACAATGGATATGAATTTTGGTTCAAATTGGAGTTGATCTTAAGGGATAATAAGAGCTTTTGTGACTTGAGGGGCATAATTGTCTTTTAAGTTCCAAACTTTTCATTTGACCTTGAAATGATCTCCAAATTGTCAATTGGAGTTCATATGGATGCATAAGAGGTATTTCTAGTGTCAATTTGATAAATCAATGGCTTGGGATTAAAATGGCTTGATGTAGTTCAAGATTGGTTAATTGACCCTTCTTTGGGTTAGCTCTAATTGACTCACAATTACCAACCAAATCTTTTCAAATTGACTTTCATTAGTCATCATTTTACCTCTAAAAGTGTTTTATGAAGTTCAATTTTGATATGGAAAGTGTTTGGTTTGACCCTATGTGCATGCCTATGCTTAGCAAAGGTAGAGCATAGTGGTTAACCACCTTGTTCAAACCTAACCATGCCCCCATGGTTAGTGGTTTTCACCCTAAAATGTTCAAAAACATATTCCTCATCGAAACACGGTCGTTTTGGCTTTTGTTTCATCAAAATCGGAGTTAATTTGCCCCTGAAACACTTCTAGAAGGGAAGGGAGACAAAATAGGCAAAAAACTAGAAGTGGGCTCGGGTGACCACCCAAGCCTGGGCGGCTAGCCGCCTGGGCCCAGGTGGCTAGCCGCCCAGCCTTGGGAGGTCACCTGAGAGCACTTTCCTATTTACACCATGTTTCCTTGCTGAAGCGGATTCCTCCCTATTTTGACGTATTTGGGTTCTTTTGGACGAGTTTCCTTCTAATTTTTGGTAACTTCTGAGTTACTTAAGCCCCAAGGGGGTCTCTAATAGCCCTTGGATTAATTTTTAGGATTTTAATCCCAGCCATTGATTAATCCTAATTGAAGTCTATAAATACCCCCCTATGCTTCAGCACAAGGGGAGCCACTTTATGCATTAATACTTGAGTGTTTGAGAGAGAATAAGAGAGAGACTTGAAGGAGAGCTGGAGTTCTTGCTATAGCCTTGGAGAGGATTGGTTCAAGTCATCCATAAGAGCAAGGGAGAGTCTCTACAGCAGCAAGGAAGTTTCTTCTTAAGGTATTCCTCCCTCTTTGTTTATGCTGAATATGGGTTAGGCTTATTGCATGTTAAAGGTAACTTTTTTTTATCATGTATTAACACTCTAGCTAGTTAATATACATGGAATATCTATTGTTTATCTACTGTTTAGCATGCTTTAGGGCTGTCCTATGTGTTTTTTATGCATAGTTATGGTTCTTGTGCTCCTATTGCCCTTATGCTAGGATTAGTGTCATTGCATGTTAGAGTTAGGATTTTCATCATGTTATGTTGCTTTAGTTAGTTAATATGCATGATTTAATTCCTGTTTAGTTTGGTTTTAGCATGACTAAAGTATGTTTTGTATGTCTTTAAGCATATTTGTGAGTTTAGGGTTTTAGAGTCATTGTTTTATGTTAGTTTTCATATAGCATGATAAAGTAGACCTTTTTATTGGTTTTTCTTCGTGTTTGCTGTATATGTCTTGCATATAGAGTAAATATGATGTTTTTGCATGCATGTTAGTATATTCTAGGGTTTTTATGCATAATATGGTTCTAGGAATATGTTAGGACTTATTATTGTTTGCTGTTTTTGCTGATAGCATGCTTAGTAGATGATTTTAGGCCATAATACTATTCTGTCCAGATTTGCATGTTAGTGTTTTTGCATGGTTTTGAGCACTTGTAAGGGTGCAAATAGGTGTGGTATTTGTCCTATGGCAAATGGGCTGCTCATGTCTGAAATGGCTAATGCTTGGAGCTATTGCGCTCAGGTAAGTGGGTATGAAGGTGCCCCAATTCACCTCTCTCCCTTAACTCTTTCCCTTCTCCCTCTTTAGGGTTAATTTTTAATATGATCCTATGGTTCTAATCAAGGGTTTCTTTAACCCATAAAATTCTGGTTTTTTATTAAAGTTTCCATTTTGTGGATTTCTTTCCAAAATCAAACTTTCTATTAAATTCAACTCTTTTGGTCAAATAAGGAAACCTAGGGTTTTTACCATAGGTTTATATTAGGACTTAACCCTAGTTCTAATCGAACTACGTGGACTTTGATCCATGTATTTCGTTGCATGGTACGTAGGTGTGAACCCCAGAAATGGTTAAGGCCCACAGGAGGGTTTAAAAGTCGCCAATCTGTGGACCCAGGAAAAGAGGGCCCACGAATGGGTTTGGAAAAAGAAAGGAGTCGCCACCTTATTTTTTAAAGGAAACAAGGAAAACCCTAAAAACATTTTTGTTTTAGGAAAACAAAAGATTGACTCCATATTTAAAAATGGAAAGGCAAATGATCTTTTGGAAACCAGAGAATTCGGGGATTCGGAGGCTAAGTTACGATATGGGAAGGTTCTAGGCAAAGCCTATAGGCACCCATATCGCCCTAAACGGTCTCTTAATTTAATTGGGCTAAATCAAAGTCTTAATCACACATAAATCAACAGTTATCATCACAAGACAGCATGCATATCATTCATTCATTCATCCATATAATCATGTAAATCAAAGAAAAAACAGAAAAAAGAAAGAGGGGGGAGAAGAAAACCTAGGATACTTAGTATCCTAGGGCGGACTTGAACATCACGAAGAGCGCCTACGTACCATGTATGGAAATACATGGATCAAAGTCCACGTAGTTCGAAAGGGAATAGGGTTATAACCTAATCAAGGCCTATGGTAAACCCTAAGTTTCCTTTCAAGTAAAACATGGTAAGTTTCCAAAATAAATGATTCTCAAAAGAATTTTGGTAAAATATGGAATTTTGATAAAGATGGAAACTTTGATTTAAAAGGTATCTTTATTGAAAGGAAACTATAGAATCTACCATACCCCTCTATTAGGAAACAACCCTAGGGGGGGGAGAAAGGGAAAGTTTCAAGGAAAGGAAAGAAGGGTGAATTGGGGCACCCTCACACCCTACTTACCTTAAGCAAAAGCAACCTGTCAAAGTAACCACCCTATTGCATAGGGTAATTACCTTATTTGTAAGATTTCATCTCACAATAGCCAAAATAACCACCCCACATTGGTGGGGTAGTTGCACCTGTTGTACCTGTCAAAGCACCTGCAATTTCCATGCAAAACATACCAAAAATACCAACTAAACAAGCTAGATTCCAAATCAAGCCATTATCATGCCCAAACATGGGCTAACACATGCTCAAAATATCATATCAAGGACAAATAACAGATCTGGACAGAATTGAAATAAGGCTTAAAATCAACCACAAGTCATGCAACAACATGAATCATAAGCTAACTAAAACCCTAATTCAACCCTACATGCAATGACATGCAAAAAACCCTAAAATCAACTATATGAATGCTAGAAATATCATAGTTATCAAATATGCAGCACATATATATCAACTATGAAGAAAACACAAAGAAAAACCCTAAGCTATCATGCTATATGCAACTAAACTCACACAAGGATGATAAAAACCCTAGAATCACAATTGTGCTCAAAATCACATAAAATAACTCTAAATCATGCAAAACTCATTATAGACATCATGCTAATCATGCATATTAATCAATAGAAGCATCCACACATGAGAAAAATACAAGCTTGCACATGAAATATAGCTATTCTAAACATAAACTCAATTTCAGCACTAAGGAAACCCTAGAATCCCAAACATGCAGTAAATCACATGGGACATCATCCTAGCATACTAAACAGCCCATAAATATTATCCTAATCATGCATACATTCCAATGGAAGCAACAAAACACAATAAAAACATAAGCTCTAATATGCCAAAGAGTTATTTCATGCAGAAAACCATTTTAAGCACCTAAGAAACCCTAAAGTCCCAAACATGCAGTAAATCACATGGAATAACATCCTAGCATACTAAACAGCCCACAAATATGATCCTAAACATGCATGGAAGCAACAAGACATGATAAAAACACAAGCTTTGATATGCAATCATCCTATTCTATGCAAAAACCCTAACTTTAAAAGAGAGATGAGGAGGAAGGGGGGAATACCTATGGTGAAGTATCCTTTTGCTGCTGTAGGGAGTCCTCCTTCTCTTGTGTACTGCTGGAAACAACCTCCTTCAAGCCTTCAAGCAATGCTCCAGCCTTCCTTCAAGTTTTCTCTCACACTCTCTCACTCTAAGTTTAGGTTAAACTACCCTAAGGATGGCTGCCATAGCCTCCAAGTCTCACCAAAGTGCCTCCAAAGTGTCTCCCTATTGCTGAAGTATAAGGGGGTATTTATAGGGATTGAGGGAAAATCCTCAATGGTTGGGATTAAAACCCTAGGGATTGATCCAAGGGCTCTTAGAGGTTACCTTGGGGCTCAAGTAGGTCAAAAAGGGCTGAAATTAGGGTTAAATGGCGGCCAAAGGCGAGCAAATCCGAGAAAATAGGGTGGGAGCCGCGTCAAGGCTCAAAAAAGGAAAGTGGCTCGGGTGACCACCTGGGGCTGGGCGGCTAGCAGCCTGGGCCCAGGCGGCTAGCCGTCCAGGCCTGGGTGGTCACCCGAGGCTCTGTCAGCATATGCCCATTTTTGACCCCTTTGACTTCCAAATGTGTTTTAGGGTTCAAATTAACTCCGATTTTGACGAAACGAAAGCCAAAACGACCGTGTTTCGAAGGGGAATGTAATTTGAGTCACTTGAGGGTGAGAAACCCTAGCCATGGCTGCATGGTTGAGTCCTACAAAGGTGGTTAACCGCTATGCCTCACCATCGCTTAGCTTAGGTATGCACATAGGGTCGCACCGAATGCTTTCCAATTCGAAATTCAACCTCCCTAAACACATTTGGGGATGAAATTAAGACCAATCAAGGTCAAATGAGTAGTCATAGAGTGAAAATCATGAGCCAATTCGAGCTAACCCGAAGTAGGTCTCTTAGCCAACCTGAGCCTTGTTGAGCCATTCTAATCCCGAACCTTCAATTCATCAAATTGAACCCAAAAATACCTCAAATACATCCATATGAACTCCAATTGGCAACTTGGAGATCATTTCAAGGTCAAATGGAAAGTTTGTGACCAAAAAGACGATTATGCCCCTCAAGTCACAAAAGTTCTTATTACCCCTCAAGATCAACTCCAAATCGAACCAAAATTCATACACACCATCCTTAGGACCCTAGAAACTCAATGCAAAAGACTAGACTCAAAAAGGAAACAAAATGACACATGCAATGACAAACCCTAGCTATGGTGGCAAAAATGGGGTGTGACAGAAGCCCCTCATTGGTGAGCAAGTTTCACTTGCAAGCCAATGACCAAAAGAACAACCCATTTTTGCCCGGGGAATTGATTTCATCAAGACCCACTGGGGAAAAGAGGGTGAACATATCATTGAATTCTTCGAATTCATCATACACAAGCACAAAGGTACTCCTCATAAGTTCTACAGAACTCCTCTCATGCTGTATACCAGTTTCACTGGGGAACAAGATGAGGTATCCACAGGTTACATCGAACTTCGTTCGATGAAAGGTCTTCCAATTCTATGCCAGTGACAACTGGCGAATGGTACGAGGTAACATTATGCCATCAAGGCCATCCCAAAATATGAGAAAGATACATCCTTCTCATATTCAAACCGTCAAGGTTATTACTCAATTATCAAGGTAATCACATCCCATACTGTACCAGTGACAACTGGTGAATAATACGAGGTATCCATAGCTTACATCAAACTTCGTTCGATGAAAGGTCTTCCCATACTATGCCAGTGACAACTGGCGAATAGTACGAGGTATCCATAACTTACATCGAACTTCGTTCGATGAAAGGTCTTCCCATACTGTACCAGTGACAACTGGTGAATAGTACAAGGTATCCATAGCTTACATCGAACTTCGTTCGATGAAAGGTCTTCCCATACTTTGCCAGTGACAACTGGCGAATAGTACGAGGTAACACCATGCCATCAAGGCTATCCCAAAATATGAGAAAGATACATCCTTCTCATATTCAAACCGTCAAGGTTATCATTCAAATATCAAGGTAAATCACATAACACGAGAAAGATCACGTCCTTCTCTTGCTCAAATCAATCAAGGTAAACACATACCACAGGAAGCCATCAAGGCTATCTCAAAGCATGAGAAAGATACATCCTTCTCATATTCAAACCATCAAGGTTATCATTCAATTGTTAAGGTAGTCACATAGCACGAGGAAGGTCACAACCTTCAATCAGGGTAAACACATACCATTGGGAAAGATCGCATCTTTCAAGTCATCAAGGTAAACATAGGACGTGAGAAAGATTGCATCCTTTTCATATCAAACTCTCAAGGTGAACACATAGCATGAGAAAGATCGCGCCCTTCTCATAATCAAACCATCAAGGTAAACACAAGTCATGGGGAAAGATTGCATCTTTCAAATCATCAAGGTAAGCATGTAATCATGAGAAAGATTGCATCTTTCTCTCACTAAGTCATCAAGACAAAGGTAAGCTTCTACTTACCAACACTCAACAAATTCACCAAGTCATCTCACATGGAGGCTATTCATGCCTCAACTCAAACATCAACTCATATAGGAGACACATTCTCCTCATGAAAGCAATCATTCACATGCATATAGGGAAGGTATCTTTATCCCAAATGACAACGAATCATAGTGACATAGGAGGGAATTCATCCCTAACGACCAAAACCATATGCATAGAAAGGGTTGTTCAACCCTACTAGCATGCCATGCCCACACAAGGGCCATCAATGCAATCTCTTTCAAATCATTTCATGTCAAACAATATCAAGATATTCATTCATTTTTCAACTCAAAACAAGCTTGAGATTTCATCTCAAAGAGGGTTCAAAAGCGCGAATAGGCGAGCAAAGGCCAAACGAGCGCAACGGAGCGAGCAAGGGGGGGTGACCACCTGGCTGCTGGTGGCTTGCCGCCCAAGCCCAGGCGGCTTGCCGCCCCATGCTGGGCGGTTACCCGAGGCTGGTGCTGCCCAGTTTGAGGGTTTTTAAACCCTTGACTCCCCATTTGTGCATTCAAGCCTCCAAGCTCGAAAATAGAGAGCTTCTCTCTCTAGAACTCACTCCATCCTTCTCCAAATTCTCACATACATATTCTCAATCAAAGTTTCATTTGCAATTCAAGTTGTGTGCATGAAATAGCATCAAGACAAGTCATTCAACAACAAAAACAAGCATCCATCATCAAGTTGCAAGATCAAATTCATCATCTTTCTTATCAAACCCATTTTTCTCACATACAAGCTCAACCATCAACAATGGCTTCTAGCAATGATTCCAACATCAAGTATCCATATTATGTCATCAAGAATACATACAAGGCACCAATCTATGATGCATCCCAAGACAAGGTGTTGCTTGAACCTAAGAAGCATCTCTCCTACCTCCATTCCCAACATGAGGTTAGTTCTTTCCAACTTAACATGTTTATCTTGAAATCATGATTTCTATTGGATAAAATGCATTCCCATGATCTTCTTTTGATTGTTTCTATCATTGTTAAGCCAAGTTCATTGATTTGGCAAGGATTGAATGTGCAAAAAGCTTGTTTCCCAATGCTTGAGAAAAGATGCCCACCAAGTGTTTGATAAAATGCCAAAGAGACAAAAACATGTTCAATTCTTGAAAAATCAATTGGTTTTCATTGTAGTGTAAAGTCAAATGGTCTTGGCAAGGATTTGGTATACAAAAATCTTTCATTTCAATGCTTGAAAACAAGTCACACACCAAGTGTTCGATAAAATGCCCGAAAGGCAAAAACATGTTCAATCCTTACAAAACCAATGAATTTGAATACACAAGGTCATGGGCATTCATTCCTAATTCATTTCATGAATCAAAACCCAAATTTTAAAACTTTTGGAAAACCATTTGAAATCAATTACCAATGTATGCCCAATATCTCTATGTTTTCTATGCTAACTCAATACACAATCTTTTGACATAGCCCGACTTCCAAAGTCTCCGTACAAGGACATCAATAAAGGGACTCATCTCTTGGTGGAGACATATGAATCATGCCCAACCACGTGCCCGCAAGATAATAAAGAAGGCGGGTTTTGAGCCCTTCCTAGATGCTCTATGGAACGAGCAATGGGATAGGCAAGCATTATTTGCCTTGACAGAGCTATGGTGGGACACCACCAACACTTTCCATTTTAGCTTCGGGGAGATGACCATGACCCCTAAGGATTTCACCATGATAACTGGGTTGAGCTTGAAAGGCAAGCGCTTGGACTACTATGAACATGCCAACATGGATCAAAACTACATAGTAGCTCTACTTGGGGTTGAAGCGGAATTAAGCCCAAAAGGTGTGCGCCGTACTTGGCTCTACAACACCTTTGCCACTGAAGAAGAGAGTGAGGGGACGGATCCCCAATACATTGTGAGAGCTTTCTTGCTCTACATGATTTCATGCACCTTCTTTGCGGGCACCAATGACATGGCTCGACTTGAGTTGCTAGCTAGCATGGAAGATGTGAACAAAATTGGGAGATACAATTGGGGTGGAGCTGCTTTCGCAAACATGTATCGCTCCATGACTGACATGTCCCGAGGAGTTGCAAAGAACTTTGGGGGACTTCCTTTCGTTTGGGAGGTAACAAAGAACATTCAATTCTCTATTATTTCCCGAAACTTAACACACACATGATTTCTTCTATTTTTTCCTTTTGATTTTCCACAGATATGGTACTACGAGTACCTGAACATGTGTCGCCCAACTCTTGCTAGTGATGCCATGTCATGGCCCATCCTTCAGAATTATGCTCCATCTTGCTTGGCTACAAGAGCCTCCAATCGACACGATTATGCCCATGCAAGGGCATATCTTGCCAGCTTGACTGCTGATATGGTAAAATCCTTCTTTCTCTTTCTCTTTTTTATCTTTTTTCTTTCATTTCTCATTTCAAACTCAACAGGTGGAATGGGATCCATGGAGGTTGTGGGAGCATAGGCTACCTGAGAAGTACTCCTCTTGTTTGGAGTTGACAAGCAAAAGGGTCCTTTTTGAAGGCCCCACAGGTAGAAGCTGGTATCTTGGGGAACGAGTCCTGAGACAAGTCCATGGAAACATGAATGCAGCTGTGACACCTTCCATGCCACCAGAGAACATGAGGCACACTAGCCACCTAGCGGGTGATGAACTAGAAGAAGCTCTGAGGGGTTGGGATGCTGAGGGATTCACCTCCCCTCGCATAGAATACACTGCCTTTTGCCGACAATATCTAATGAATCCTAGGGTCACTGGTCTCCCACCTCAAGGGGTGAGCTCCCCACACTCTTAAACTCTTTTTTAAGATTACATGAAAGACTCCATTTGACAAATATTTGAATTTCAGGGCCGACGCGCAAGGGGACACAGCTCCACAGTTGGATCTGCCACTGGGATGACTTACAATGACGAGGATGAGGACCTTGAAGGAAATCAACCTCCACCCCTCCCACAACTAAATTGGTATGTGAACTTGTGCAGTGGGACAAAATTTGTGAAGACTGATATTACCCATCCACCATTCGATGAATATCCCAAGATCGATCCATATTATGAGAATGTGAGTTCTAAACTCTTATCTTTTTGAAATTGGATTCTTTCATTATTGTTAACCATGTTTATACTTTCCTAGGTTCCACGGGAGTATGCCCAGGAATGCATTGAACTCAATGAAGGATTGAGGAGGGATCTTGTGCGAATGAGTTTAGAGAACTCAGTTCTGGAAGCACGCTTAAATCCCCAAGTAAGTGATCATCTTATTAACTTTCAACTAGGATTGGCACCATTACCCTCCTAACTCATTATCTTTCTTTGCAACAGGCATCATCATCTAATCCACCACAGGATATGCCCCCTCCTAGAGCACCTCGTGCAGGGCATGATGGAGCTGGGCCAAGTCGAAAGAGAAGGCCCACGGGAAATCATTGAGTTTCACTCACCTCTTGTTAGGAATGTTTGGAATCTTTCTATCTATCTTGTTATGTATTAATTAGGAATTTCAATTCCCAACCTTGAACCTTTATTATGGATACTTGATGAACCTATGTTCGAACTTTATTGCAATGATATGATCTTGTATTGAGTGAAAAATGGGCTTAAATCAAGCACAAAAAAGTCAAAACATCACAAAAGGGCCAAACGAAGGCATAACAAGGCAAAAATGGGCAAAACAAGACGGCGGCCTCGGGTGACCACCTGGGGCTGGGCGGCTAGCCGCCTGGGCCCAGGCAGCTAGCCGCCCAGGCCTGGGTGGTCACCCGAGCCCGAAGCGGTGTTTCGCCTGATTTTAGGAAACTTCCTATTTTGACGGGATTCCACCTTCCAAAACACGGATTTCCGAATTTTTTCCTATAAAAGCACATCCAAGGGGTCTCAAACCCTACTAACATTCATTGAGAGCAAGTTATGGAAGCCCTAGACAAACTCTTGAGTGATTTTCTGAAGGTTATGAGTGCGGAGGCAAGGAAGGAGTTTAAGCGCTATTGCTTGGATCCGTTGTTCTCTTTGATGCATGTGAAGCTTGAAACCACTCTTCTTACTGCTGCTACTTATTTTTGGGATCCCCAACTTCATGTATTCCGCTTCAACTATGAAGAACTATGCCCAACAATGGAAGAGTTCTGCGCTTTGTATGGAGTTTCACCTGTAGGACCTTTCATCCTCCCTACTCCACGCTCAAGTTACTTGATTTCCTTCTCCAACTTCCTTGGGATTTCTCAACAAGAGGCCTCCATATTTGTGAAGGATCATAAGGTGAATCTCATGGAAATAGCAACTTCCTTCTTGGCTCATGACAGCAAAGGTACCTTGAATTTCAACCTTCCCACTCAACATGCTCTTGCTTTCTGCTTGATTGGTCGCTTCCTTATCTCCACGGGGACTCTCTATGTCCCTATTCAAATATGCGAACTGATCCCTTTTCTTCTTGAACACAACAACCTGATTCCCATAGTGCTAGCTGAAACTCTCAACAGTTTAGACAAAGTTCATGATAACCCACAAGCCCCATTAGGAGGGAGCCCCATTCTACTGCAGATGTGGCTTCTTGAAAGGCTTAATTTCTTATCTCCTGCCACCATCAATCTATACAAACCTCAACATTACTGCTGCCGTCGAGTTGAACTCCCTGGTCAATTTTCTTTGAGGGAATGGTTGGGCTACTTCCAAACTCTCTCATGGCGAAACATCAGGTGGTTTGTCTCCACATGGGGATGCAAGGAACAAATTCTTCTTCGAACTTCTGGGTGTGCTATGGTCAAGCTTATAGGGTTGAGATCAACTTCCTTCTATTGGACTTCAAGAATCCTTCGTCAACTGGGTGCCATGCAAACCATACCTACTTCTGTGGTATTTGATCATTCTGTCGAACCTGTGGGCCCCACAATGGTTAAGTGGGCCAAGACTAGATGGACTGACCAACTGAAACTGACTCGAGTTGAGAACACTGATGGGCCTTATGTCATGAGCCCTGAATACAAAACATGGTTGAAGACTAGCTTGGGTGAAAGAGAAACCATTCGCAGGAAAAGGATTTATGACCTTATCAAGGACACAGGACTTGGATTTTGCAGGGAAGACATTCTGGAAGCAGTGGAAGCAGCACATGCTCATGACTTGCGAAAGAAGCAAAGACTTGAAAGAAAAGAGAAGAAAGCAAACCAAGAGACTCTGAAGAAAAACAAAAAGACTTGAAGACTTTTAGAAATAGGTTATCTATGGCATGTCAATAGTTCTTTATCTAACATCAATAAATTGCTATGTCAATCAATTAGTTCTAAATGAATTGCCAATAATAATTCAATTTTGAGATTTGTTGTTGTGGTGTTGTTTGGACCGCACCCAAAGTAACTTTATGGGCTGCCTACGTATCCCCATCCTTTTTTCAATTTTTTTTTTTTTTTTTTCATTTTTCTTCATTTTTCTCTTTTTTCATTCATTTTTTTTTTTTTTTTTTTTTTTTTTTTTTTTTTTTTAGGAATGGGGAATCAGGCCCTCGTAGTTCAAATGCCTTAACTTTTGCCTAGGCCGCCCTTATGGGTTTTCAACCTAGCAGGCCTTACACATAATACTTCTTCAATTGATCCAAATTGGTAGGACGAGCGAACTCAATTCCATCTAAATCCATGAGGCGAACAGCTCCTGCTGGCAATATCTCCTTGATAACATACGGGCCACCCCAACTTGGCTTGAACTTTCCTCGTGGATCAAAAATAGGAGCTCTGATTTCTTTCAACACCAAATCCCCTGTCTTCAAACCTCGGTCTTTGACATGCTTGTTGAATGCTCTTGCAACCCTTCGCTGATATCCCTGCACATGATACAAGGCCCTCAATCGCCTTTCATCGAGCAATGCCAGCTTATCATAACGGTTCTTAACCCAATCTGCTTCTGCTATCTGACTCTCCATAGCAACCCGTAATGACGGTACCTCCAACTCAATAGGCAAAACAGCCTCCATCCCATACACCAAGGAATAAGGGGTAGCCCCTGTTGATGATCTCACAGATGTTCTATAGCCCCACAAGGCTAATGGCAACTTCTCATGCCAATCAGTGTAGGTGTCAGCTGTTTTCTGTAGTATCTTCTTAACATTCTTGTTGGCGGCCTCCACTGCTCCATTAGTCTGCGGGCGATAAGGGGAGGATAGATGGTGCACTATGTTGTATTTCTGCAAAAGCTCCTTGGTTTCTTTCTGAAAGTGCTGACCATTGTCTGAAATAATCTCATGGGGTACCCCATATCTGTAGACGATGTTGAGCTGTATGAACTGTGCTACCTTCTTGGCATTCAGGGTCTTGAAGGATGCTGCTTCTACCCACTTAGTGAAGTAATCAATAGCTACCAAGATGTACTCATGCCCATTGGAGGCTTTCGGCTTAATCTGCCCAATTATATCTATTCCCCATACTGCAAACGGCTAAGGCGACGACATGCTTGTCAAAGGCATGGAAGGCAAGTGTTGTCCATTAGCAAAGACTTGACATTTGTGACACTTCTTAACATGTGCATGGCAATCTCTCTCCATTGTAGACCAATAGTAACCCAACCTCATGATCTTCTTAGCTAGCATATAACCATTCATGTGCGGTGCTCCAACTCCTTCATGGATTTCACTAACAAGACGTTCGGCTTCTTCCTCAGTGACACACAACAGATGGACCCCATCGTATGACCTTCGGTATAGCTTTCCTCCACAAAAAACATAGTGACTCGCTAGCCTCCTCAGTGTTCTCCTATCAATGCGGGATGCTCCTTCAGGATACTCCCTTTCCTCAATGAATTTCATGATGTCATAGTACCAAGGATGGCCATCTTTCACTTCTCCTTCTCGAATAGAGCAGCAATACACAGGTTTTTCTCTGCATTCTATCACCAACGGTTTTACATTCCCACCATCCGGGATTTCCACCATAGAAGCTAGAGTTGCCAAAGCATCGGCGAACTGATTCTTATTTCTTGACAAATAATTGAACTCTATTTCCACAAATTCTTTAGTCAAGGCTTCTAAGTAGGCATGATACGGTAGCAGCTTCTCATCACGAGTCTTCCACTCTCCCTTTATCTGGCAGATAATCAGTACTGAATCTCCGAAAACCTCTAACTCTTTGATCCCCAATTCTAGTGCAGCTTCCAACGCGAGGATGCAGGCTTCATACTCAGCAATGTTGTTGGTTGCTTCAAACCCTAGCTTAACCGCCAAGGGTGTGAATGCTTCTTCAGGTGAAACCAGTAGGACTCCTATCCCATACCCTCTCTTATTTGCAGCTCCGTCAAAGTATACCTTCCAAATCTTCTTTCCAATCTCCAGGACATCCTCATCGGGGAATTGATCATTGAATTGTTCTGATGACGCCACAAGGCAGCTAGCCAAATAATCTGCAATGACACTTCCTTTCACTGACTTCTGTGTTACATACTTTATGTCGAATTCATTGAGGAGAATCGACCAACGAGCAGTTCTGTAGGATAAAACCGGCCTTTCTATCAAATACTTCAGTGGATCCATACGGCTTATCAAGAAAACCTCATACGACATCATGTAGTGACGTAGTTTCTGAGTTGCCCATACCAAAGCCACACAAGCCTTCTCTATGGCGTTGTACCTCACCTCATAATCTGTCATCTTCTTGCTTAGATAGTAAATAGCATTCTCCTTTTTTGACCCCTCAAGGTACTGAGCTAGCATAGCTCCCGTCGCGGTTTCAGTGACCGACAAGTATAACAATAACGGCTCACCTTGTCGCGGAGGAACTAGAATTGGTGGATTACTCAAATACCGTTTGATAGTCTCAAAGGCTCCTTGACATTCTTCATTCCATACCTTCGGCACACCCTTCTTAAGCAACTTGAAAATCGGCTCACACACCATAGTCAAATTAGCAATGAACCTGCTTATGTACTGAATTCTCCCCAAGAACCCTCGAATCTGCTTTTCTGTGCTAGGCGGCTCCATCTCCACAATGGCCTTGATTTTTCCCGGATCAACCTCAATTCCTCTCTGAGTGATCATAAATCCTAATAACTTGCCCGCAGTGACACCAAAGGCGCATTTCTGTGGATTCAAACGCAAGTTGTACTTCTTTGCTCGCTCCAGGAACCTTTCCAGTGCCATGAAATGTCCTTCTCGGTCCACGGACTTCACGATCATGTCGTCCACATATACTTCCACCTCCTTATGGATCATGTCATGCAGCAACGTTGTAGCAGCTCTCTGATAGGTAGCCCCGGCATTTCTCAAACCGAACGGCATCACTTTATAGCAATACGTTCCCCACTGTGTGATGAAGGCCGTTTTCCTCCATATCTTGCGGCGCCATCTTTATCTGATTGTATCCGGAAAACCCATCCATGAAAGAGAGGAGCGCATGTCCTACAGTACTATCTACCAATACATCAATGTGGGGCAAAGGGAAATCATCCTTAGGGCTTGCTGCATTAAGATCTCGAAAATCCACACACATCCTCACTTTTCCATCCTTTTTAGGCACGGGAACTATATTAGATAACCACTTGGGATACTCCACAACCTGTAGGAACCCCGCATCGAGTTGTTTGGTTACTTCCTCCTTTACCTTCAATGCCCACTCGGGTTTCAATCTTCTCAATTTTTGCTTTACCGGCTTTTTAAGGGGATCGGTGGGGATGAAGTGCTGCACAATGTCTGGATCTATGCCGGGCATGTCTTCATAAGACCATGCAAAGGCCGTTATGTTGGCCTTTAGGAGGGCTATCAGCTTTTCTTTTTCAAGTGGTGAAAGGGTTATCCCAGTTTTAATTATCTTTGGCAATTCATTTGTCCCTAGATTGATTGATTCCAATTCATCCATGTTAGGTTCAGTGACACCCCTTTTCCTTCGCTCGACGAGCTCCGGGGGGACGTCATTCCTAGGATCTATATCCATGCCATAAACATCCATAGAAGAGAGAAAAGAAACACTGCAAGCAAACAATGTATAAAAGAAAACACTTCATTAAAGGAACCAACAAAAAGACACAAACTTGAAAAGGAAACAAAATTTGGTGCCACAACTATGAAACGACTCCTAACTCCACAAAGTGGGATAGGCGGACACACTTTATTGAAAGCAGGAAAGACTCTAACTAAGGAACCTACAAGCTACTATAAGGTAGGTCATGATCTTCCTCTTCAAGGATCTCTGCAATGGCTCCATCTTCTAGGTACCAATTGTGAAGTGGCATGGTTGCATGGTGAATTGACGAATCTTGGCAATCTTCTGTTGCTGACTCCCCCAAAGTAAGAACCATATCTTGGAACATGGTAACCATAGTTTCAGAATCCATGTGCTCCACCCAGTCTTCTTCTTTCTTCTTTCCCACAGAATTGTACCAACTTGTCAAGCTCTGAGGATTCAGCCCCTCTGTAAAGTACTTGTCACAAAAATCCTTGTCTGCCAGTGCTGGATCAGAACTTGGGTAAAAAGTGCAATAGTGTGACGGCTCTTCTTCTCCGAACTCTTGTTCGCCTTCGAACCCCATAGTAAGGACCATGTCTTGAAACAAAGTGACCATGGCTTCAGAATCCATGTGCTCCACCCAATCTTCTTCTTTCTTCTCCCAATAACTGTCATTGATGGCTTCATCATCCACCATTTCAGCGAAGATTGGATACCACTCGGTGAAGAAAATCTCAAATCCCGGGATTCTAATCTTGGTTGTTGGATTGAACATAGGCTCTGGGAACCCACAGTACAGGAAGTCATCCCCTTTCTTGATGAAATGGCCATTCAGAGTCGGCCTGTATGGTGAAATCTTAAAGTCTGGCACCCTTCCTTCTGCTCTAGCTTTTCCCTTCTCCTTATTCCTCCTTGTCATTTCTGCATAGTCATTCTTAGTGGGCTCATATCCTAACCCAAAAGTGTAGGAAACAACCCGGCTTTGAACAGAATGGGGAATTCCTTGTTGGCGACGCCCTAGGCCCATACCCGGGAAGAAATTCATTTTCCGCATTATCTTACCAACATGTAAATTACCATGGGGACAATAGTCAAGGGGGATCAGTTCTTCCTTTTCCAACTCCTTTTCAATGCATTGCACATACTCAAACCCCGACAAGGGTATCTCAACTGATTCTGGTTTTATTTCACATATGGGTACACCCGCCATTTTCAAATCATAGTCCCCTTGAAGTGTAACAATGGCTCCCTCATGAGGGAACTTTACCTTTTGATGCAACGACGATGGTACAGCCCCAGCAGGATGAATCCAAGGCCTTCCCAATAATAGATTAAAGCATGACGGCACATCCAAGACTTGAAACTCTACTCTGAACTCTGTGGGTCCCATGATTAAAGGTAAAGTGATCATCCCAATTACTTCTCTACGGGTATTATCATACGCCCTCACTGTCTGCCCAGATGGAATGAAATCAATGGGCCCCAAGCCCAAAACAGTTGCAGTTCTCAAGGGACATACATTTAGTGCGGAACCATTATCAATCAAAACTGTGGGAACCCTCTTCCCCATGGTGTCAACAGTTATGTGCAAGGCTTGGGAGTGGCTTGGCCCACTCTTAGGTAAGTCAGCCTCTGTAAACACTATAGTGGAATTCTTCGGAGCAGGGTTTACTAGATTCACCAATCCCTCAGGAGACAAATCAACCGGAACCTGTATCTGGTTTAACAACTTCAGCACTGTCTGTCTGTGTTTGTGAGAGGCCATAAGCAAGCCCCAGATGGTGATATTGGCATTAGTCTTCTTCAATTGTCGGAGTACTTCATCCTCTTCTTCTTGCACATCAAGGCGCTTATCTAACTCACCCAGTGGATTATCAGATTCCAAGTGCGGAGGCTTGAAATGGCGGCCCCCTCTTGTCATGTGGTCTACTTCTTCATCACTAGCCCATATGTCATCAATTTCATTTGTGTCACCCATCAGGTCATCCCATTCAATCATGTCAATGTCCTCCATCTGCACCTCTTCGGGTATATCATCCCAGCCCGTGGGAATTATGGGCTCACTTGGCAATGGGTCAGGATAAAGCACATAGTAATCAAACTTCCCCGAAGGTTCTCCCAATAACCCCACTTGAGGGTCTCCTACTGTCACACCCCATTTTTGCCACCTTAGCTAGGGTTTGTCATTGCATGTGTCTTTTTGTCTCCTTTTTGAGTCTAGTCTTTTGCATTGAGTTTCTAGGGTCCTAAGGATGGTGTGTATGAATTTTGGTTCGATTTGGAGTTGATCTCGAGGGTTAATTAGAACTTTTGTGACTTGAGGGGCATAATCGTCTTTTTGATCACAAACTTTCCATTTGACCTTGAAATGATCTCCAAGTTGCCAATTGGAGTTCATATGGTTGTATTTGAGGTATTTGTGGGTTCAATTCGATGAATTGAAGGTTCGGGATTAGAATGGCTCATTAAGGCTCAGGTTGGCTAAAAGACCTACTTCGGGTTAGCTCGAATTGGCTCATGATTTTCACTCTATGACTACTCATTTGACCTTGATTGGTCTTAATTTCATCCCCAAATGTGTTTAGGGAGGTTGAATTTCGAATTGGAAAGCATTCGGTGCGACCCTATGTGCATACCTAAGCTAAGCGATGGTGAGGCATAGCGGTTAACCACCTTTGTAGGACTCAACCATGCAGCCATGGCTAGGGTTTCTCACCCTCAAGTGACTCAAATTACATTCCCCTTCGAAACACGGTGGTTTTGGCTTTCGTTTCGTCAAAATCGGAGTTAATTTGAACCCTAAAACACATTTGGAAGTCAAAGGGGTCAAAAATGGGCATATGCTGACAGAGCCTCGGGTGACCACCCAGGCCTGGGCGGCTAGCCGCCTGGGCCCAGGCTGCTAGCCGCCCAGCCCCAGGTGGTCACCCGAGCCACTTTCCTTTTTGAGCCTTGACGCGGCTCCCACCCTATTTTCTCGGATTTGCTCGCCTTTGGCCGCCATTTAACCCTAATTTCAGCCCTTTTTGACCTACTTGAGCCCCAAGGTAACCTCTAAGAGCCCTTGGATCAATCCCTAGGGTTTTAATCCCAACCATTGAGGATTTTCCCTCAATCCCTATAAATACCCCCTTATACTTCAGCAATAGAGGGACACTTTGGAGGCACTTTGGTGAGACTTGGAGGCTATGGTAGCCATCCTTAGGGTAGTTTAACCTAAACTTAGAGTGAGAGAGTGTGAGAGTAAGCTTGGAGGAGGGCTGGAGCATTGCTCGAAGGCTTGAAGGAGTTTGTTTCCAGCAGCACACAAGAGGAGGAGGACTCTCTACAGCAGCCACAAAAGGTATACCCCTCCCCCTTTCTCTCTTTCATTCAAACTAGGGTTTCTTGCATAGCTTTGCATTACTTCATGTTAAAAGCTTATTGTTTTATCATGTGTTGATGCTTCTAATGCTTAGAATACATGATTAGGATATTGTTTATGACTGGTTTTGCATGATATAATGCCATTCTATGTGGTTTTATGAGTGTTGGTGTTTTTAGGGTTTCTTAGAGTCTTTTCTAGGGTTTTGCATTGAATAGTCACTATTTCATGCTAAAGCTTGTGTTTTTATTGTGTTTTGCTATTTCTATTAGTATGTATGCATGTTTAGGATCATGTTTGTGGGCTGTTTAGTATGCTAGGATGCTATTCCATATGATTTACTGCATGTTTGGGACTTTAGGGTTTCTTAGGTGCTGAAAATGGTTTTCTGCATGAAATAACTCCTTTGCATATTAAAGCTTGTGTTTTTATTGTGTTTTGCTATTTCTATTAGTATGTATGCATGTTTAGGATCATGTTTGTGGGCTGTTTAGTATGCTAGGATGCTGTTCCATGTGATTTACTGCATGTTTGGGATTCTAGGGTTTCCTTAGTGCTGAAATTGAGTTTATGTTTAGAATAGCTATATTTCATGTGCAAGCTTGTATTTTTCTCATGTGTGGATGCTTCTATTGATTAATATGCATGATTAGCATGATGTCTATAATGAGTTTTGCATGATTTAGAGTTATTTTATGTGATTTTGAGCACAATTGTGATTCTAGGGTTTCATTCATCCTTGTATTAGGAAAGTAGCATATAGCATGATAGCTTAGGGTTTTTTCTTGTGTTTTCTTCATAGTTGATATATATGTGCTGCATATTTGATAACTATGATATTTCTAGTTGCTTTTAGGGTTTTTTGCATGTCATTGCATGTAGGGTTGAATTAGGGTTTTAGTTAGCTTATGATTTATGTTGTTGCATGACTTATGGTTGATTTTAAGCCTTATTTCAATTCTGTCCAGATCTGTTATTTGTCCTTGATATGATATTTTGAGCATGTGTTAGCCCATGTTTGGGCATGATAATGGCTTGATTTGGAATCTAGCTTGTTTGGTTGGCATTTTTGGTATGTTTGCATGGAAATTGCAGGTGCTTTGACAGGTACAACAGGTGCAACTACCCCACCAATGTGGGGTGGTTATTTTGGCTATTGTGAGATGAAATCTTACAAATAAGGTAATTACCCTATGCAATAGGGTGGTTACTTTGACAGGTTGCTTTTGCTTAAGGTAAGTAGGGTATGAGGGTGCCCCAATTCACCCTTCTTCCCTTTCTTTGAAACTTTCCCTTTCTCCCCTCCTAGGGTTGTTTCTTAATAGGGGAACATGGCAATCCTTATAGTTTCCTTTCGTAACAAATACCTTTTGAATCAAGGTTTCCATTTCTTATCAAAATTCCATGTTTTACCAAAAATCTTTTGAGAATCATTTATTTTGGAAACTTACTATGTTTTACTTGAAAGGAAACTTAGGGTTTACCATAGGCCTTGATTAGGTTATAACCCTATTCCCTTTCGAACTACGTGGACTTTGATCCATGTATTTCCATACATGGTACGTAGGCGCTCTTCGTGATGTTCAAGTCCGCCCTAGGATACTAAGTATCCTAGGTTTTCTCCCCTCTCTCTTTCTTTTTCTGTTTTTCTTTGATTTACCTGATTATATGAATGAATGGATGAATGATATGCATGCTGTCTTGTGATGATAACTGTTGATTTATGTGTGATTAAGACTTTGATTTAGCCCAATTAAATTAAGAGACCGTTTAGGGCGATATGGGTGCCTATAGGCTTTGCCTAGAACCTTCCCATATCGTAACTTAGCCTCCGAATCCCCGAATTCTCTGGTTTCCAAAAGATCATTTGCCTTTCCATTTTTAAATATGGAGTCAATCTTTTGTTTTCCTAAAACAAAACTGTTTTTAGGGTTTTCCTTGTTTCCTTTAAAAAATAAGGTGGCGACTCCTTTCTTTTTCCAAACCCATTCGTGGGCCCTCTTTTCCTGGGTCCACAGATTGGCGACTTTTAAACCCTCCTGTGGGCCTTAACCATTTCTAGGGTTCACAGAACTGGCGACTCCACTGGGGATTTGTGGGCTAGACTCTATACAATTTGATTGGGCTAAGTTCATTTCTTTTGTTTAATTAAAATCAATCACATTGCATTCGCTTGATTGTGTGCTTTCATTTATTGCATTGTGTGCGCAAACTCTTGCATGTTAGGATCGATGTCCCTTGCCACTGACGGGCCTAGCCTCAACCTTGGTTTTCCTGATTCCATGAGTTGGGGCGAAAGCTCTCAACCTCTCTTGCCAAGTACCCTTGGGCTTGCCCTTGGGTATATTAAATGAGTTAATCACGTACTGCTGGACCCACGCGGCGTTCCTGATGCCACATGTGGTTAGGTATAAAGATTGCTCAAGCAAGTGAAGGACCCCAGCCTACCCTTATCATTAGTCCATATAGACAGACTTGTAGGACACTATGGTTTCACCCTTATGCACCCACATTGTTTGTAATGATATCATGACCGTGTTTGTGATGTGCTTAATGGACAATTAATAGAGGACCTTTGCACCCTATATCCTTAATACGTACCTTTCGCCCATGACCCTTGTAAAGGTGATTGGATTAAAAGGGACTAATTGAGTATATATGGCGTGAAGTCATTGAGACAAATATGGAAGCCTAGGACATACCCTTAGGATGAGAGACTGATTGTTCCCTTTCTTAGAGGAGTGAGAAGACGTACTGGCTTGGATCCGCGACCAGCAAGGGCGCTTAGTGAAGATTGATTCTACCAACCAGTCAGACATGGCCGACGAAGCAACTAGTGAAGGGGGTTTTGATGTTGAGACCTGTTTGAAGGCTATCATGACCAAACTTGATTACACCACTGATGTATCCGAGAGAGCATTGAAAATGGCCCAAGATATCCAACATAAGATGTCCGAACCCGAACAGAATAATGGCCGTACCCCGGGGGATAACACCGAAAATGGGACCCAGTCTGGAGAAGGCACTAAGACCAATGATGGGGGAAGCACTCACCCAAAGGGAATGAATCACCTGAAGTTTTGTAACCTAGGAGGGGGGAAGTAAGGGGAAGACCTCTGATACAGACTCTATGTTGGCTAGTAAGGTAGAAGCCTTGGAGAGAACTATAAAGGGAATCCGTAGGACAGATGACATGGTGGATGTACGTACCCTATCTTTGTTCCCTCAAGCTCGTATTCCACTACAATTCAAGATGCCCGAATTAGAAAAGTTTGATGGAACGGGTTGCCCCAAGACCCATTTGAAAATGTATGTACGAGCTATGCACCCTCGAGGAGCGACATATGAACTCTTGGCCCAAATGTTCCATGAAACCCTAGCCACTTCTGCCTTAAAGTGGTTCCTAGCCTTGGATGAGAATAGAACCCGAACTTGGGAGGACATATGTAATGAGTTTTCAGAGCACTACAAGTACAACACTGAGGTGGATGTCACAAGAAGGGACCTAGAGACCACAAAACAAGGGGCTAATGAGACCTTTTCTGCTTTCATTACAAGGTGGAGGCAAAAGGCCTCGAGAATGGCAGATAGACCGAATGAGGAAGATCAGATTCAGTTGGTGGTTAAGAACCTATTGCCGGTGTATCACAAGCACCTCTTTGCTCACTACTTCCCTAATTTCAAGGCTCTTATAGGAGCAGGTACACAAGTTGAGGATGCCATTGCCGATGGGTCAATCAAGACAGAAGAAGTCCAAAAGAGCCGCAGGCCGAACTTTGCTGGGAAAAACAATGCCGAGGTCAATGCTATTGCCCAACCCATTCAACCTATCTCCCTAAATGACACCAACCCACCTCGCCAATTCACTGAGCTGCATATGCCACTTGAGAAAGTACTTGAAAAGCTAAAAAGCCGAGGCCTGTTGAAACCTCTCGACCCAAGACCACCACCAAACCCATTGCCCAAGAGCTACAATGAGAATGAATACTGCAAATTCCACCAAGCCAAAGGCCACTCAACCAACCGTTGCTATCGCCTTAGGCATGAGATCCAAGACTTACTTGACAAGCAAATCATCTCACCACCAACTCCACCAAATCGCCCAATGTCACTCAAAATCCACTTCCCTCTCATAATTCATCCAACTCCATAAATGCCATTGAAGCCGACCCATCTCGACCTTGCCTACCCATAAGACAATGACACTCCATTACCCATGTTCCTTGACCCAAGCCTTTCACCAATGCTGTAACCAAGGCCTTATCATACCTCACCCTCCAAAGCCAAGACCCCAAACACTCCATCAATAGTGCCAATAACCATGGTAACCCGGCCATGACACTGAGGACTGTGCTATGTTGAGAAAGGTCGTTCAAGACCTCATTGATCAAAAGACCCTACAATTGCCAAAGAAGTCCATCCAACAGCAGTTGAAAGAAAGGTATGAAGCAGGAGACCCTCGAGTGGGGTTATTGGGAGAACCTTCGGGGAAGTTTGATTACTATGTGCTTTATCCTGATCCATTGCCAAGTGAGCCCGTAATTCCACTGGGCTGGGACGATATACCCGAAGAGGGTGCAGATGGAGGACAATTGACATGATTGAATGGGATACCTGAGGGTGACACAAATGAAATTGATGACATATGGGCTAGTGCTGAAGAAGTAGACCACATGACAAGAGGGGGGCCGCCATTTCAAGCCTCCGCACTTGGAATCTGATAATCCACTGGGTGAGTTAGATAAGCGCCTTGATGTGCAAGAAGAAGAGGATGAAGTACTCCGACAATTGAAGAAGACCAATGCCAATATCACCATCTGGGGCTTGCTTATGGCCTCTCACAAGCACAGACAGACAGTGCTGAAGTTGTTAAACCAGATACAGGTTCCGGTTGATTTGTCCCCTGAGGGATTGGTGAATCTAGTAAACCCTGCTCCGAAGAATTCCACTATAGTGTTCACAGAGGCTGACTTACCTAAGAGTGGGCCAAGCCACTCCCAAGCCTTGCATATAACTGTTGATACCATGGGGAAGAGGTTCCTACGTCTTGATTGATAATGGTTCCGCACTTGAATGTATGTCCCTTGAGAACTGCAACTGTTTTGGGCTTGGGGCCCACTGATTTCACTCCATCTGGGCAGACAGTGAGGGCGTATGATAATACCCGTAGAGAAGTAATTGGGATGATCACTTACCTTTAATCATGGGACCCACGAGTTCAGAGTAGAGTTTCAAGTCTGGATGTGCCGTCATGTTTAATCTGTTATTGGGAAGGCCTTGGATTCATCCTGCTGGGGCTGTACCATCATCATTGCATCAAAAGGTAAAGTTCCCACATGAGGGAGCCATTGTTACACTTCAAGGGGACTATGATTTGAAAATGGCGGGTGTACCCATATGTGAAATAAAACCAGAATCAATTGAGATACCCTTGTCGGGTTTGAGTATGTGCAATGTATAGAAAAGAGTTCGGAAGGAAGAGCCATCACACTATTGCACTTTTTACCCAAGTTCTGATCCAGCACTGGCAGACAAGGATTTTTGACAAGTACTTTACAGAGGGGCCGAATCCTCAGAGCTTGACAAGTTGGTACAATTCTGTGGGAAAGAAGAAAGAAGACTGGGAGACATGTGATACCATGGCTATGGTCACCATGTTCCAAGATATGGTTCTTACTTTGGGGGTCAGCAACAGAAGATTGCCAAGATTCGTCAATTCACCATGCAACCATGCCACTTCACAATTGGTACCTAGAAGATGGAGCCATTGCAGAGATCCTTGAAGAGGAAGATCATGACCTGCCTGATAGTAGCTTGTAGGTTCCTTAGTTAGAGTCTTTCCTGCTTTCAATAAAGTGTGTCCGCCTATCCCACTTTGTGGAGTTAGGAGTCGTTTCATAGTTGTGGCACCAAATTTTGTTTCCTTTTCAAGTTTGTGTCTTTTTGTTGTTCCTTTAATGAAGTGTGTTTCTTTTATACATTGTTTGCTTGCAGTGTTTCTTTCTCTCTTCTATGGATATTTATGGCATGGATATAGATCCTAGGAATGACGTCCCCCCGGAGCTCGTCGAGCGAAGGAAAAGGGGTGTCACCGAACCTAACATGGATGAATTGGAATCAATCAATTTAGGGACAAATGAATTGCCAAAGATAATTAAAATTGGGATAACCCTTTCACCACTTGAAAAAGAAAAGCTGATAGCCCTCTAAAGGCCAACATAACGGCCTTTGCATGGTCTTATGAAGACATGCCCGGCATAGATCCAGACATTGTGCAGCACTTCATCCCCACCAATCCCCTTAAAAAGCCGGTAAAGCAAAAATTGAGAAGATTGAAACCCGAGTGGGCATTGAAGGTAAAGGAGGAAGTAACCAAACAACTCGATGCGGGGTTCCTACAGGTTGTGGAGTATCCCGAGTGGTTATCCAATATAGTTCCCGTGCCTAAAAAGGATGGAAAAGTGAGGATGTGTGTGGATTTTCGAGATCTTAATGCAGCAAGCCCTAAGGATGATTTCCCTTTGCCCCACATTGATGTATTGGTAGATAGTACTGTAGGACATGCGCTCCTCTCTTTCATGGATGGGTTTTCCGGATACAATCAGATAAAGATGGCGCCGCAAGATATGGAAAACGGCCTTTATCACACAGTGGGGAACATATTGCTTAAAGTGATGCCGTTCGGTTTGAGAAATGCCGGGGCTACCTATCAGAGCTGCTACAACATTGCTGCATGACATGATCCATAAGGAGGTGGAAGTGTATGTGGACGACATGATCGTGAAGTCCGTGGACGAGAAGGACACTTCATGGCACTGGAAAGGTTCCTGGAGCGAGCAAAGAAGTACAACTTGCGTTGAATCCACAGAAATGCGCCTTTGGTGTCACTGCGGCAAGCTATTAGGATTTGATTACTCAGAGAGGAATTGAGGTTGATCCGGGAAAAATCAAGGCCATTGTGGAGATGGAGCCGCCTAGCACAGAAAAGCAGATTCGAGGGTTCTTGGGGAGAATTCAGTACATAAGCAGGTTCATTGCTAATTTGACTATGGTGTGTGAGCCGATTTTCAAGTTGCTTAAGAAGGGTGTGCCGAAGGTATGGAATGAAGAATGTCAAGAAGCCTTTGAGACTATCAAAAGGTATTTGAGTAATCCACCAATTCTAGTTCCTCCGCGACAAGGTGAGCCGTTATTGTTATACTTGACGGTCACTGAAACCGCGACGGGAGCTATGCTAGCTCAGTACCTTGAGGGGTCAAAAAGGAGAATGCCATTTACTATCTAAGCAAGAAGATGACAGATTATGAGGTGAAGTACAACGCCATAGAGAAGGCTTGTGTGGCTTTGGTATGGGCAACTCAGAAACTACGTCACTACATGATGTCGTATGAGGTTTTCTTGATAAGCCGAATGGACCCTGAAGTACTGATAGAAAGGCCGGTCTTGTCCTACAGAACTGCTCGTTGGTCGATTCTTCTCAATGAATTCGACATAAAGTATGTAACACAGAAGTCAGTAAAAGGAAGTGTCATTGCAGATTACTTGGCTAGCTGCCCTGTGGCGTCATCAGAACAATTTAATGATCAATTCCCCGATGAGGATGTCCTGGAGATTGGAAAGAAGAGTTGGAAATACTTTGATGGAGCTGCAAATAAGAGAGGGTATGGGATAGGAGTCCTACTGGTTCACCTGAAGAAGCATTACACCCTTGGCGGTTAAGTTAGGGTTTGAAGCAACCAACAACATTGCTGAGTATGAAGCCTGCATCCTTGCATTGGAAGCTGCACTAGAATTGGGGATCAAAGAGTTAGAGGTTTTCGGAGATTCAGCACTGATTATCTGCCAGATAAAGGGAGAGTGGAAGACTCGTGATGAGAAGCTGCTGCCGTATCATGCTTACTTAGAAGCCTTGACTAAGAATTTGTGGAAATAGAGTTCAATTATTTGTCAAGAAATAAGAATCAGTTCGCCGATGCTTTGGCAACTCTAGCTTCCATGGTGGAAATCCCGGATGGTGGGAATGTAAAACCGTTGGTGATAGAATGTAGAGAAAAACCTGTGTATTGCTGCTCTATTCGAGAAGGAGAAGTGAAAGATGGCCATCCTTGGTACTATGACATCATGAAATTCATTGAAAAGGGAGTATCCTGAAGGAGCCCCGCATTGATAGGAGAACACTGAGGAGGCTAGCGAGTCACTATGTTTTGTGTGGAGGAAAGCTATACCGAAGGTCATACGATGGGGTCCATCTGTTGTGTGTCACTGAGGAAGAAGCCGAACGTCTTGTTAGTGAAATCCATGAAGGAGTTGGAGCACCGCACATGAATGGTTATATGCTAGCTAAGATCATGAGGTTGGGTTACTATTGGTCTACAATGGAGAGAGATTGCCATGCACATGTTAAGAAGTGTCACAAATGTCAAGTCTTTGCTAATGGACAACACTTGCCTTCCATGCCTTTGACAAGCATGTCGTCGCCTTGGCCGTTTGCAGTGTGGGGAATAGATATAATTGGGCAGATTAAGCCGAAAGCCTCCAATGGGCATGAGTACATCTTGGTAGCTATCGATTACTTCACTAAGTGGGTAGAGGCAGCATCAAGACCCTGAATGCCAAGAAGGTAGCACAGTGAATGCCAAGAAGGTAGCACAGTTCATACAGCTCAACATCTACAGTATGGGTACCCCATTAGATCATTTCAGACAATGGTCAGCACACTTTCATAAAGAAACCAAGGAGCTTTTTTGCAGAAATACAACCTAGTGCACCATTTATCCCCCCTTATCGCCCGCAATAGACTAATGGAGCATGGAGGCCGCCACAAGAATGTTAGAGATATTACAGAAAACAGCTGACACCTACACTGATTGGGGTTGCCTAAGACTCATTTGAAGATGTATGTGCGAGCCATGCACCCTCGAGGGGCTACTGACGAGCTTTTAGCTCAAATGTTCCATGAAACCTTGGCCACTTCCGCTTTGAAATGGTTCTTGTCCTTGGATGAGAATAGAACTCGGACTTGGGAAGATATATGCAATGAGTTCTCAGAGCACTACAAGTACAATACAGAGGTGGATGTCACTCGAAGGGACCTGGAAACTACCAAACAAGGGCCTCATGAAACCTTCTCCGCTTACATTACAAGGTGGAGACAAAAGGCGTCGAGAATGACGGATAGGCCAAATGAGGAGGACCAAATTCAGCTGGTGGTTAAGAACTTGCTGCCCGTGTATCAAAGCACTTATTTACCCATTATTTCCCAAATTTCAAAGCTCTTATTGGGGCTGGCACGCAGGTTGAAGATGCTATCAATGATGGGACAATCAAAACTGAGGAAGTGAGGAGTCGCAAGACAAACTTTACTGGGAAGAACAATGCCGAGGTCAACACCATAACTCAACCCATCCAACCCTTCTCTCTAATGATGTCAACCCACCTCGCCAATTCACTGACCTATTCATGCCACTCGAAAGAGTCCTTGAAAAGCTCATAAGCCGTGACCTATTGAAGCCACTCGACCCAAGACCCCCACCAAATCCCTTACCCAGGAACTACAACGAGAATGATACTGCAAGTACCACCAATCCAAGGCCATGCCACCAATCATTGTGTTCGCCTTCGCCATCAAGTCCAAGACCTCATTGACAAACAAGTCATCTCAACCAACCCGTCCAAATGTCACCCGTAATCCTCTCCCATCACAACAACACACCCACCTAACACCATAAATGCCATTGGGGTTGAATCCTCTGCCCTCGCCATCCCATAAGACAATACACTCCACTCCCCATGACCTTAACCCGTCTCCACCATTTGCGCAATAACAGCCTTATCATGCCACTTCCACCAAAGCCAAGGCCATCAACCCCTCACCAATATTGCCAATACCATCGTGCACCTGGCCATGACACCGAGGCTTGTTCTATACTAAAGAAGATCATTCAAGACCTCATTGACCAAAAGTTTTGTTGTTGAAAGAAATCTATCCAACAAGAGCTGAAAGAAAGATATGAAGCAGGGGATCCTCAGGTTGGCCTATTAGGTGAATCGTCAGGGAAATTTGATTACTATGTGCTGTACTCAAGCCCAAGTCTGATATCAGATGAGCCGATAGTCCCTACAGGTTGGGATGACTTGCCGACAGAAATGGAGAGCATTGACATGATAGAGTGGGATGACTTAATGAATGACTCCGAGGAAGTCCATGACATATGGGCTAGTGATGATGAGTTAGACATATAACCGAGGGGGTCGTCATTTCAAGCCTCCCACCTAGAATCTGAGAATCCATTGGAAGATTTGGAAGGGCAGAGCGTCCTAGCTTGCAAGAAGAAGAGGATGAGGTGCTTAGGCAGCTGAAAAGACCAATGCCAACATCACTATTTGGGGCTTACTCATGGCCTCGTACAAGCACAACAGACCGTGTTGAAACTGATGAATCAGATACAAGTGCCCATTGACACATCCCGAGGGATTGGTACATTTGGTGAATCCAACTCCCAAGAACTCAACCATCGTGTTCACCGATGTGGAATCTACCCAAAAGCGGTGCCAAGCCATTCTCAAGCTCTCTATGTGACCGTTGACACTATGGGGAAGAGGGTTCCTACCGTCCTTATCGACAATGGGTCCACATTGAATGTATGTCCTCTCAGGACTGCCACTATTTGGGTTTGGGACCCACTTATTTCACGCCATCTGGGCAGACTGTAAGAGCTTATGACAACACCCGCCGTGAAGTAATAGGGGTAGTTACTTTGCCTCTTATCATGGGACCCACTGAATTTAGGGTGGAGTTCCAAGTGTTGGATGTGCCGTAATGTTTCAACTTGCTGTTGGGTCGACCTTGGATCTATCCCGCTGGGGCTGTGCCATCTTCATTCCATCAAAAGGTGAAGTTTCCTTACGAAGGGGCCATAGTAACACTTCAAGGGGACTATGAATTGAAGCTCGCAGGCATGCCTATATGTGAGATACAACCAGAATTAGCGGCGGTGCCATTATCCGGGTTTGACTATGTCCAATGCATTGAGAAAGAACTTGAGAAGGGTGAGTTAATACCCTTGGACTTTTGCCCCCATGGCAATTTGCATGTTGGTGAGATCATGAGAAGAATGAGCTTCTTTCCAGGCATGGGGCTAGGGCGTTGCCAACAAGGGATCCCTACGTCTATTCAAAGCCGTGTGACCTCATACACCTTTGGGCTAGGATATGAGCCCTCCAGAAATGATCATGCGGAAATGCTGAAGAGGAACAAAGAGAAAGTAAGAGCCAAAGCCGAGGGAAGGGTGCTAAACCTGAGGATCTCGCCATACCGACCTACTTTGAATGGTTACTTCGTCAAAGAGAGGGATGATTTTCTATATTGCGGGTTTCCAGAACCTACCTTTGACCAAGCTACAAAGATCCGAGTTCCGGGTTTTGAAATTTTCTTCACTGAATGGTATCCAATCACAGCTGAAACAGTGGGTGATGAAGCCATTAATGATGAGTTCTGGGAAAAGAAAGAAGAAGACTGGGTAGAGAACCTTGATGCAGGGGCTATGGCTGAAATGTTCCAAGAAATGATCCTCACCGTAGAAGACTCGACCATTGAAGAACTCCAGGGTTCGTCCATTAGCCATGCTACCATGCCATTCCTGAATTGGTACCTTGAATGTGGTGTCATTGCGGAGCTCCATGAAGAAGAAGACCTTGGCCTACCTGATAGCAGCTTGTAGGTGTCTTAGTTTAGTAATATTTCCCTAATTCAATAAGATGTATGTACTTAACTCACTTTGTGGAGTCATAGTATTGATACAGATTTATTTGTTTTTCTTCTTTTGTGTGTCATTCCTACTATTCCTAGTCAATAAAGTGTGCTTTTTTCCTCTATATATGCAGTGTCTCTTTTCTCTCCTCTATGGATATTTATGTCATGGATATAGATCCTAGGAACGATGTCCCCCCAGAGCTCGTTGAGCAAAGGAAAAGGGGCGTCACCGAACCTAATATGGATGAATTAGAATCAATCAACTTAGGGACGAATGAATTGCCAAGAATAGTTAAAATTGGGAAAACCCTCTCCCCCGTTGAAAAAGAAAATATGATTTCCCTCTTGAAAGCCAACATTATGGCTTTTGCATGGTCTTATGAAGACATGCTTGGCATTGACCCCGATATTGTGCAACACTATATCCCCACTAATTCCCTAAAGAAGCCGGTACAGTAGAAACTCAGAAGATTAAAACCAGAATGGGCTCTAAAAGTAAAAGAAGAGGTAACTAAACAACTAGACACGGGTTTCCTCTAAGTTGTGGAGTACCCCGAGTGGTTGTCGAATATAGTTCCTGTGCCTAAAAAAGATGGGAAAGTGAGGATGTGTGTCGACTTCCGAGATCTCAACGCCGCAAGCCCTAAGGATGATTTTCCTTTACCCCATATCGACGTGTTGGTGGACAGCACAGTGGGACATGCACTCCTCTCCTTCATGGACGGATTCTCTGGGTATAACCAGATAAAGATGGCGCCTCAAGACATGGAAAAAACAGCCTTTATCACGCAATGGGGAACGTACTGTTACAAGGTGATGCCTTTTGGCTTAAGAAACGCTGGGGCTACTTACCAAAGAGTAGCTACGACCTTATTGCATGACATGATCCATAAGGAAGTCGAGGTTTATGTCGATGATATGATCGTGAAGTCCGTGGATAGAGAAGGGCATTTCAAGGCGCTAGAGAAGTTCCTAGAGCGAGCAAAGAAGTACAACCTCCGTTTAAACCCACAGAAGTGCGCTTTTGGTGTCACTGCATGCAAGCTATTGGGGTTCATGATCACTCAGAGGGGAATCGAAGTGGACCCAGGGAAGATAAAAGCTATTGTGGAGATGGAGCCGCCTAGCACTGAGAAGCAGATCCGGGGTTTCTTGGGAAGGGTTCAATACATAAGCCGATTCATCGCCAACTTGACCATTGTTTGCGAACCAATCTTCAAATTGCTCAAGAAAGGTGTGCCAAAAGTATGGAACGAAGAATGCCAAGAGGCCTTTGAGACCATTAAGAGATACTTGTGCAATCCTCCAATCTTAGTTCCCCCACGGCAAGGTGCACCGCTCTTGTTATACTTAACGGTCACCGAAACCGCGACGGGAGCTATGTTAGCTCAATATCTCGAAGGGTCTACAAAGGAGAACGCCATCTACTACCTAAGCAAGAAAATGACAGACTATGAAGTGAAGTACAATGCCATAGAAAAGGCTTGTGTGGCACTAGTATGGGCAACGCAGAAACTCCGGCACTACATGATGTCCTTCGAAGTGTTTTTGATAAGTCGCATGGACCCGTTGAAGTACCTGGTAGAAAGGCCAGTATTGTCATTCCGAATTGCTCGATGGTCAATTCTCCTCAATGAATTCGACATCAAGTACGTGAATCAGAAGTCTATCAAGGGAAGCGTCATCGCAGACTACTTAGCCAGCTGTCCTGTGTCATCATCCGCTCCGTTCAACGATCAGTTCCCAGACGAGGACGTGCTAGAAATTGGTAGAAAGACTTGGAGAGTCTATTTCGATGGGGCAGCCAATAAGAAAGGTTATGGGATAGGAGTCTTGCTAGTTTCACCTGAAGAGGCATTTACACCGTTGGCGGTCAAGTTGGGGTTCGAAGCTACCAACAACATTGCTGAGTATGAGGCCTGTATCCTAGCATTGGAAGCAGTACTGGAATTGGGGATCAAAGAATTGGAAGTGTTTGGAGACTCGGTGTTAATCATTTATCAGATAAAAGGGGAATGGAAAACTCGAGATGAGAAGCTGTTGCCATACCATGCCTATCTGGAAGCTCTAACCAAGGAGTTCTCAGAAATAGAGTTCAACTACTTGTCAAGAAACAAAAACCAGTTCGCCGATGCCTTGGCGACCCTAGCATCCATGGTGGAGATACCTGAAGGGGGAAATGTGAAGCCGTTGGTGATAGAATGCCGAGACAAGCCGGTGTACTGTTGTGCAATTCGAGAAGGAGAAGTGAATGATGGCCATCCGTGGTTCCATGACATAAAGAAGTTCATTGAAGAAAGGGAGTACCCAGAAGGAGCATCTCGTATCGACAGAAAAACCCTGAGGCGGTTGGCGAGTCACTATGTACTTTGTGGAGGAAAGCTATATCGGAGATCATACGACGGGATCCACCTGCTGTGTGTCACCGAGGAGGAAGCCGAGCATCTGATTAAAGAAATCCATGAAGGGACAGGGGCTCCGCATATGAATGGCTATATGTTGGCTAAGAAAATCATGAGGCTAGGCTATTATTGGTCTACCATGGAAAGAGATTTCCATGCACATGTCAAGAAGTGCCACAAATGCCAACTATTCGCCAGTGGACAACATTTGCCTTCTATGCCTTTAACAAGTATGTCATCACCATGACCATTCGCAGTATGGGGGATAGATATCATCGGACAGATCAAGCCAAAGGCGTCAAATGGGCATGAATACATCCTGGTTGCCATCGACTATTTCACTAAGTGGGTGGAAGCAGCGTCCTTCAAGACCTTGAATTCCAAGAATGTAGCGCAGTTCATACAGCACAGCATCATCTATCGATATGGGGTACCGCATGAAGTTATCTCAGATAATGGCCAGCACTTTCAGAAAGAAACCCATGAGCTCTTGCAAAAGTATGGCATAGTTCGCCATCTGTCGTCACCATACCGTCCTCAGACTAATGGAGCAGTGGAAGCGGCTAACAAGAACATCAAGAAGATACTGCAGAAGACTGCGGACTCACACACAGACTGGCATGAGAAGTTACCGTTAGCTCTATGGGGTTACAGAACATCAATAAGGTCGTCAACAGGGGCTACCCCTTACTCTTTAGTTTATGGAATGGAGGCCGTGTTGCCAGTTGAATTGGAGGTTCCTTCATTAAGGGTTGCTGTGGAGAGCCAGATAACAGAAGTGGACTGGGTTAAGAGCCGTTATGATGAGTTAGCTTTGCTGGATGAAAGGCGTTTAAGGGCGCTGTATCATGTTCAGGGGTATCAACGGAGAGTTGCCAGAGCATTCAACAAGCATGTCAAAGATCGAGGTCTAAAGAAAGGGGATGTAGTGCTGAAGGAAATCAGAGCTCCGGTGTTCGATGCGCGAGGAAAATTCAAGCCAAGTTGGGGTGGACCATACATTATCAAAGAAATATTGCCAGCAGGGGCTGTTCACCTCATGGACTTAGATGGAATTGAGTTCGCTCGTCCAACTAATTTGGATCAATTAAAGAAATATCATGTTTGAGGCCTGCTAGGTTGAAAACCCGTAAGGGCGGCCTAGGCAAAAGTTAAGGCATGAGAACTACGTAAGACCTGATTCTCCATTCAAAAAAAAAAAAACAAAAAAACAAAAACAAAAAAACAAAAACAAAAAAAGAAAAAAAAAATCATGGAGATACGTAGGCAACCCATAAAGTTACCTTGGGTGCGGTCTAAATCAAACAACAAAATCCCAAATTTGATTTATTATTGGCAATTTATTCAAAACTAAAATTGATTGACATAGCAATTCATTGGTATTAAGTAAAAGAACTATAAAAGTGCCATAAAAATCCTATTCTATTGAGTCTTTAATTCTTCTTGGGCTTCTTTGCAGCTCGCTTTTCAGCTTTCTTCTTCTCTCTTTCGTGTCTTCTTTTCTTCTTCAAGTCATGTTCATGAGTTGCTGTCACTGCTTTCATAATATCTTCTCTGCAAGGTCCAAGTCCATCATTCTTGATAAGGCCAAAAATCCTTTCTCTTCGAGTAGTCTCTCGCTCACCCAAATTGCTTTTCAACCATTCCTTGTACTCGAGGCTCATCATATATGGACCATCAGTATTCGTCACTTGAGTCAGTGTCAGCTTGCTAGGCCATCGATCCTTCGCCCAAGTCACTATAGAAAGACCCGCAGGCACCATAGGATAGTCACCTTTCAAGGAAGTGGGTATGATTTGCGTGGCACCCATCTGACGAAGAACCCTTGAAGGCCTAATAGAAGGAAGTAGACCTCAGTCCTATGAGTCTCACCATGGCACATCCAGAAGTCCGCAGAAGCACCTGTTCACTGCAGCCCCATATGAAGACAAACCTAATTGATATTCCTCCATGAAAGGGTTTGGAAGTAACCTAGCCAATCCCTCAATGAGAATTTTCCAGGCAACTCAATGTAGCGAAGGCAGTAATGCTGGGACTTGTATGGTGTAATGACAGTGGGTGATAAGAAATTCAGCCTTTCAAGCAACCATATCTGTAGCAAAATGGGGCTACCTCCTAAAGGAACTTTTGGGTCCTCATGAGTTTTATCCAAGCAATTCAGGGTTTCAGCTAATACCATGGGAATCAGGTTATGGCCTTTGGCAAGGAGAGGAATCAACTCACAGATTTGTATGGGAACATGTGGAGTACCAGTTGAAATAAGGAAACAACCAATGAGGCAAAAGGCAAGTGCATGCTTAATAGGAAAGGTAAATTTCAGAATACCTTTGCTATCATAGGCCAAAAAGGAGGTTGCCAACTTCATCAAGTCAACCATATGGTCCTTTACAAATGTAGAGGCATATTGTGGGTGAATCCCAAGGAGGTTGGAAAAAGAAGTAAGGAAGCTTGGGCTGAGGAGTAGGGAGAATGAAAGGACCTACCGTTGAAACTCCATACAACACGCAGAATTCCTCTATGGTTGGGCACAGTTCTTCATAGTTGAAGCGGAACACATGAATTTGGGGGTCCCAAAAATATGTAGCAGCAGTCAAGAGGTTCGTTTCAAGCTTTACATGCCTCAAGGAAAGCAATGGATCCAAGCCAAAGTACTTGAACTCAGATTTTGCTTCAACACTCATAACTCTCAAAAACCCTCCTAAAAATTTGTCTAGAGCCTCCATAATTTCTAATGAATGAATACAAGTAGGTTTAGGAACCTCTTGGATGTGTTTTTATAGGGAAAAGGTCACAAATCCAAGTTCAAATAGGAAAAAACCCGTCAGAATAGGAAGTTTCCTATTCAAAGTGGGATTTCCGCTTCGGGCTCGGGTGACCACCCTGAGCCTGGGCGGCTAGCCACCTGGGCTTGGGCAGCTAGCTGCCCAGCCCCGGGTGGTCACCCGAGGCCATTTTCCTATTTTGCCCAGTTTTGCCTATTTTTGACCTAATTTGACCCCTATATGGTTATGTGACCTTGGGAAGCTTATTTTGAGCTTATTTTTGCACAAAAACGTGAGTAAATCACCACCATGGAATTCCAAAAGTCTCATACAAAGTACTAAAGCAAATGTTCAAAGAAAGGTTACAAAGCATAAAGAAGGATGTTTCATTCATTCACAAAGCAAGAGGTTAAGCTAATCTAATGATCTCCCGTGGTTCTTCTCTTTCTACTTGACTCGCCTCTACCACGACCAGCATGAGGATTCCTTTAGGGTGGCATTAGTTGTGGTGGACGCAGTGTGGAGACCTGTTGCAAAGAAATCCATTAATAAAGAAGGGTTATGCCTTTAACTCCTAGGATTGGAATGAACAAAGGGAATGTCTTACAGTGGGATTCAGTCGTCCTTCTAGCACAGAGTTCGCCAAACTCATCCTAACAAGGTCCCGCCTTAATCCCTCGTTGAGTTCAAGGCACTCCTGTGCGTACTCTCGAGGAACCTAAAAGATGAACATGGTTAATAAATGATGAAAGAGGTTTTCAGGAAAGCAAAAGGCTTAGAGCTTACATGCTCATAGCTCGGGTCAATCCTGGGGACTTCATCAAAAGTAGGGTGAGTAATGTTAGTCCTCATAAACTCCAACCCATTACAAAGGTTCATTTTCCAGTCAAGAACTGGGAGAGGCAGCTGTGCCATTCCCCCCATCTCATAGTCCTCATCCCCATGAGTCATGCCTGTGGAGGACGCTATTGTGGAACTATGTCCACGAGCTCGTCGGCCCTGCAATAGATAATTTGTTTAAGAGGAGTGCTCGTATAAATCGATGATTGAAAGAATGGAATAGAGACTCACCCCTTGAGGCGGGAAGCCAATGACTCTAGGCCGCATCAGGAATTGGTTGCAGAAAATCATGTAGTCGGTATTGGGCGATGTGAACTCCTCAGCATCCCATCCAATCAGAGCTTCCATCAGCTCATCCCCATCCAGAGAGTCAGTATGCCTCATGTTCATAGGAGGCAAGACAGGGGTAAGAGCGGCATCCACTCGTCCTTTCACCTGCCTAAGGACTGCGCTTCCCCAAATACCAGTATCGCCCTGAGGGACCCTCAAAGAGTACCCTCTTCCCAGTCAACTCCAAACAGGACACACATCTCCTAGGCAGCCTGCCTTCCCACAGTCCCCATGGGCTCCACTCCACCTGTTGAATTTGAGAAAATGATGAGCAAGATAATAAAAAACAAATAAAAGAAAAGAATGAGGAAGGTGGATTACCATGTCAGCATTTAGGCTCGCCAAGTACGCCCTTGCATGGGCGTAGTCATGCCTATTGGGGGCACGCACAGCTATCTTGGTGGGAGCATAGTTCCCAAGTATTGGCCATTCTTGTATCTCATTGTCCAGGGTGGGGCGGCACAGTCCCAGGTATTCATAATACAATATCTGTCAAAATTCAAGAAAAGCATTAAAATTAAGTCAAGTTTGAGAGGAATTTAAAAATTAAACATTTTTACTTACTTCCCAAACAAATGGAAGCCCACCAAAATTCTTGGGAACACCTCGAGACATATCGGACATGGATCTGTACATGGTGGCTAGTGCTGACTCTCCCCAGTTATACCTCCCCATCTTATTCACATCCACCATGGAAGCAAGATAGCCCAGTTGTGCCATGTCATTGGCACCAACAAAGAGAGTGCAAGAGAGCATATAGATCATGAATGCCCTAGTAATGCACTCAGGAAGCCACTGCCATACCTTCTACTTGGTTGGCAAAGTTCTCAAATAGCCATGTCCTCCTAACACCGCGGGAACCCGCCTCAATATCCATCCCCAACATAGTGAGGAGATAAGCACTATTCGTGTTGGCATCCCCATAGAATTCCAACCTCTTTCCTTTGAGGCTTAAACCGGTGATAATTGAAAAATCCTTAGGAGTCATGGTCATCTCCCCAAAACTGAAGTGGAAGGTGTTGGTGGTATCCCACCATAATTCGGCTAAGGTAAGGAGGGTTTGCCTATCCCACTGTTCGTTCCATAGGGAGTCAAGAAACCTAACCAAAACCTGTTTTCTTAATGGATTCTCTTGCGGAAGGTTGGGTGTGCTCCATATGCCTCCACCACCCAATAAGATTCTTTATCGAAGACCTTGTGCGTAGGTCTTGGAAATTGGGCTAATCAAGAAGAATGATTCACCTAGTTAGTGTAAAAATCATATGCAAGCATTGATAATTGGCTTTCCAAAAACTAAGTCTTTTAGTTCATGAACAAGTAAACCTTGCTTTGAAAGTTTATGAAAACAATGGTTTTATTCTTCAAACTCATGATCATTAGTAAACCATGCATTCCAAGACCATGGAAGCATGATTTTTTCAAAGGAAATAGCAAGCAAACCTTGTTTTCCAAAGTGGTTTTTTAAGAAAAAATAAGCAAACCTTGTTCATGAAAACATTGGTTTTTCAAAAATATAGCAAACTTTGTTTTTCAAAGTTCATGAAAATGCTTGGTTTTGTTTCTAAAATCAATTAGAAATGAATGCCTATGATTTTGCCTTGCAATGCACATCAATTTTACAAAGATTGGATGAATTTTCATCATTCAAGCATTTTATCAAACACTTGGTGGGCACTATTCACCAAGTTTTCAAATTGAATTCTTTTCACATCCAATCCTTGCCAAAATCAATGGGCATTGCAAACATTGCTAGGAATACTCATAGAGAGTTCATGGGAATGCATTTCAATCAACAAAAATGAAAATTTCAAAGAAAAGTTTAAAATGGGTAAGCTTACCTCTTGCTTGGAATGGAGAAAAGAGAGATGATTCCTTGGTTCTAGAAGCAATTTCTCTTGAGGAACATCATATATTGGTGCCTTGTATCTACTCTTTGAGTCAAGGAATGGATACTTTGAAGTGGAGTCTTCATTTGAATCCATAGTGGATGAACTAGCTTGTGTTGAGCAAAAATGGGTTTAATGGGTTTTGATTTGCAAAGTGCTGCAAATTTCTTGTTTTTGATGTGAAATTGGGTGCTAATGATGCTATTTCATGTGTATGAATCCCTCTTGAAGTGTGGATTTGAATGCCTTTGGGTGTCGGAATGATTTTGCAAAATGGGGTAAGCTTCCTAGAGAGAGAAGCTCTCAATTTTCGGGTTGGGTTGAATGGGGGGTATGAATAGTGCCCCTTGTGTTTTAAAAACCCAGAATTTTCAGCAAATGGCTCGGGTGACCACCCAAGCCTTGGGCGGCTAGCCACCTAGGGCTGGGCGGCTAGCCTCCCGAGGCCTGGTGGTCACCCAAGCCACTTTGTTTTGGCTTTCTCTCTCGCTTTGTCTCGCCTTAACGCGTGATCAAACCTCCTTCCAAATGATATATTCAACACTTTTTGAGCTTAAAATCAATCAAATTTCACCTTGAAATCAATTCTTTGAATTGATTTTATGTTCAAAAGGGCTGAATATATTTCCCCTGTGCCATGCCAACTCAAGTGACAATGTGTTAAGTCACTTTCCTCTTGCACCATACTTGTTCAATCTTGATAAATTGATCATATATCCTCATTTCAAATCTTGATTTTTCATCCCACTTGGTTGAATATATTCACCACTTGAATATATTCTTCCATTTCAAAAGTGTATTCACCCTTTGAATATGCTTCTTAGTTTCAAATTCTCATTCTCTATCATACTTGGTTGAATATATTCATCACTTGGATATATTCTTCCATTTCAAAAGTGTATTCACCCTTTGAATATGCTTCTCAGTTCCTAATCCTCATTACCTATCTTACTTGGTTAAATATATCCATCACTTGGATATATTTCTCCATTTCAATGGTGTGTTCATCACTTGAACACACTCGTCACTTACTTGGTTAAGTATATCCATCGCTTGGATATATTTCTCCATTTCAATGGTATGTTTATCACTTAAACATACTTGTTACTTACTTGGTTAAATATATTCGTGACTAGAATATATTTCTCCATTTCAATGGTGTACTCATCACTTGAGTACACTTCTCAGATTATTCCTATCTTACTTGGTTAAATATATCCATCACTTGGATATATTTCTCCATTTCAATGGTGTGTTCATCACTTGAACACACTTATCACTTACTTGGTTAAGTATATCCATCGCTTGGATATATTTCTCCATTCTAATGGTATGTTTATCACTTAAACATACTTGTCATCTACTTGGTTAAATATATTCGTGACTAGAATATATTTCTCCATTTCAATGGTGTACTCATCACTTGAGTACACTTCTCAGATTATTCCTATCTTACTTGGTTAAATATATCCATCGCTTGGATATATTTCTCCATTTCAATGGTATGTTCATCACTTGAACATACTTGTCACTTACTTGGTTAAATATATTCGTGACTAGAATATATTTCTCCATTTCAATGGTATGCTCATCACTTGAGTATACCTCTCAGATCATTTGTCAATCACTTGGTTAAATATATTCATCACTTGGATATATTTCTCCATTTCAATGGTATGTTCATCACTTGAACATACCTGTCAATCACTTGGTTAAATATATCCATCGCTTGGATATATTTCTCCATTTCAATGGTATGTTCATCACTTGAACATATTTGTCACTTACTTGGTTAAATATACTCGTGACTAGAATATATTTCTCCATTTCAATGGTATACTCATCACTTGAGCATACTTCTCAGATGTTTATCAATCACTTGGTTAAATATATTCGTGACCAGAATATATTTCTCCATTTCAAAAGTACACTCATCACTTGAGTGTACTTCTCAGATTTCATTCTCAATCACTTGGTTAAATATATTCGTGACTAGAATATATTTCTCTATTTCAAAAGTATGTTCATTCGTAGTGGCTTGAATATGCTTCTCTTGTCAATTCCCAACCCCCAGTGGTTTAAGTATACTCATGACTTGAGTACACTTCCTTATCTCAGTCTCAGGTTTTCAACCTCCTATCCTTGATTGGTATCAGTGTGTGATTTCTCCAGGCTTTTTGTCAAAAATGGGTTGTTCTTTATCATTGGTTCACATTGGTTCACAAGTGTAACTTGTTCGCCAATGAGGGGCTTCTGTCACACCCCATTTTTGTACCACCTTACCAGGGCTCATCATTTCATGCATGTTTTTGTTTTGTTTTTGAGTCTAGTCACTTGCATTAGTTTTCTAGAGTCACAAGGACAATGGATATGAATTTTGGTTCAAATTGGAGTTGATCTTAAGGGATAATAAGAGCTTTTGTGACTTGAGGGGCATAATTGTCTTTTAAGTCCCAAACTTTTCATTTGACCTTGAAATGATCTCCAAATTGTCAATTGGAGTTCATATGGATGCATAAGAGGTATTTCTAGTGTCAATTTGATAAATCAATGGCTTGGGATTAAAATGGCTCGATGTAGTTCAAGATTGGTTAATTGACCCTTCTTTGGGTTAGCTCTAATTGACTCACAATTACCAACCAAATCTTTTCAAATTGACTTTCATTAGTCATCATTTTACCTCCAAAAGTGTTTTATGAAGTTCAATTTTGATATGGAAAGTGTTTGGTTTGACCCTATGTGCATGCCTATGTTTAGCAAAGGTAGAGCATAGTGGTTAACCACCTTGTTCAATCCTAACCATGCCCCCATGGTTAGTGGTTTTCACCCTAAAATGTTCAAAAACATATTCCTCATCGAAACACGGTCGTTTTGGCTT
The DNA here is from genome assembly GCA_039720395.1 of Liquidambar formosana. Classification (NCBI taxonomy): domain Eukaryota; kingdom Viridiplantae; phylum Streptophyta; class Magnoliopsida; order Saxifragales; family Altingiaceae; genus Liquidambar; species Liquidambar formosana. The sequence continues at coordinate 10,986,380 of CM077828.1, read as the reverse complement.
TTGTTTCATCAAAATCGGAGTTAATTTGCCCCCTGAAACACTTCTAGAAGGGAAGGGAGACAAAATAGGCAAAAAACTAGAAGTGGGCTCGGGTGACCACCCAAGCCTGGGCGGCTAGCCGCCTGGGCCCAGGTGGCTAGCCTGCCCAGCCTTGGGAGGTCACCCGAGAGCACTTTCCTATTTACACCATGTTTCCTTGCTGAAGCGGATTCCTCCCTATTTTGACGTATTTGGGCTCTTTTGGACGAGTTTCCTTCTAATTTTTGGTAACTTCTGAGTTACTTAAGCCCCAAGGGGGTCTCTAATAGCCCTTGGATTAATTTTTAGGGTTTTAATCCCAGCCATTGATTAATCCTAATTGAAGTCTATAAATACCCCCCTATGCTTCAGCACAAGGGGAGCCACTTTATGCATTAATACTTGAGTGTTTGAGAGAGAATAAGAGAGAGAGACTTGAAGGAGAGCTGGAGTTCTTGCTGTAGCCTTGGAGAGGATTGGTTCAAGTCATCCATAAGAGCAAGGGAGAGTCTCTACAGCAGCAAGGAAGTTTCTTCTTAAGGTATTCCTCCCTCTTTGTTTATGCTGAATATGGGTTAGGCTTATTGCATGTTAAAGGTAACTTTTTTATCATGTATTAACACTCTAGCTAGTTAATATACATGGAATATCTATTGTTTATCTACTGTTTAGCATGCTTTAGGGCTGTCCTATGTGTTTTTTATGCATAGTTATGGTTCTTGTGCTCCTGTTGCCCTTATGCTAGGATTAGTGTCATTGCATGTTAGAGTTAGGATTTTCATCATGTTATGTTGCTTTAGTTAGTTAATATGCATGATTTAATTTCTGTTTAGTTTGGTTTTAGCATGACTAAAGTATGTTTTGTATGTCTTTAAGCATATTTGTGAGTTTAGGGTTTTAGAGTCATTGTTTTATGTTAGTTTTCATATAGCATGATAAAGTAGACCTTTTTATTGGTTTTTCTTCGTGTTTGCTGTATATGTCTTGCATATAGAGTAAATATGATGTTTTTGCATGCATGTTAGTATATTCTAGGGTTTTTATGCATAATATGGTTCTAGGAATATGTTAGGACTTATTATTGTTTGCTGTTTTTGCTGATAGCATGCTTAGTAGATGATTTTAGGCCATAATATTATTCTGTCCAGATTTGCATGTTAGTGTTTTTGCATGGTTTTGAGCACTTGTAAGGGTGCAAATAGGTGTGGTATTTGTCCTATGGCAAATGGGCTGCTCATGTCTGAAATGGCTAATGCTTGGAGCTATTGCGCTCAGGTAAGTGGGTATGAAGGTGCCCCAATTCACCTCTCTCCCTTAACTCTTTCCCTTCTCCCTCTTTAGGGTTAATTTTTAATATGATCCTATGGTTCTAATCAAGGGTTTCCTTAACCCATAAAATTCTGGTTTTTTATTAAAGTTTCCATTTTGTGGATTTCTTTCCAAAATCAAACTTTCTATCAAATTCAACTCTTTTGGTCAAATAAGGAAACCTAGGGTTTTTACCATAGGTTTATATTAGGACTTAACCCTAGTTCTAATCGAACTACGTGGACTTTGATCCATGTATTTCGTTGCATGGTACGTAGGCGCTCTTCGTGAGGCTCAAGTCCGTTCTAGGATCCAAGCATCCTAGGCTTCTTTTTGTTTTGTTTTCTTTTTTTTTTTATTTTATGTTTTTATGTGCTTACTATGCATGGATGGATGAATGAAATATATGATATGCATGCAATTCTTGTGATGATATACTTGCTGATTTTTGTACGAAAGATCTTGATTTAGCCCAAATGAACTGAGAGACCGAAAGGGTAACATGGGTGCCTATAGGCTTTGCCTAGAACCTTCCCATGTCATAACTTAGCCTTCCGAATCCCCGATTTCTTTGGTTTCCAAAAGATTGGTTTTTGCCTTTCCTTTTTTATGGAGTCATTCAAATTGTTTTCCTAAAACAAACTGTTTTTTAGGGTTTTCCTTGTTTCCTTTAAAAAATGAGGTGGCGACTCCTTTGTATTTTCCACACCCACACAACCTTTTCGTCAATCCCTCGTGGGCCCAATTTCCGGGGTTCACACTAAGTATCCTAGGTTTTCTTTTTCTTTTTGTTCTTTTGTCCATTACATATTTGCTAGAGGAGTAGGATGGACCTATGCTTCATCATTTATCCATCACATATATTGCTAGAGGAGTAGGATGGCTAGAGGAGTAGGATGGACCCATGCTTATTCATTTATCCATCACATATTTGCTAGAGGAGTAGGATGGATCTGTTTCTTATTCTTTATCCCTCTACTGCTTTCCATATCTCTCTTATTTGTTCATGGATGTTTACGTGCTTTGTGGATGTTACATGATTTATGGATGTTTATGAATGAATGAATGATTATGGATGATTCTTTACATATGCATGGTGACTAATTAGGAAGTGATTGAAATAGCCCATATAAATTCAGAGACCCATTTTAGGGCGATGTGGGTGCTTATAGGATGTTTCCTAGAACCTTCCCACATCGTAACTTAGTCTCCGAATCCTCTCTTGTTTTAATTAGACCTGCTTTTCCTTGATCAGAGTCATGTGTTTGGTTTTTTAAAGGTTTCCTTTTAAAAACTATTTTCAAAGGTTTTCCTTTTTTCCTTAAAAAATGAGGTGGTGACTCCTTGTTTGTTATGTTTTTTGTGAACTTTTTAAAAACTAGATTTTTATTCATTTAAATATCTACAAGTCTTTTTAAAAGAAGGGTTTTCTTTCCCCCCGGATCGAAACCCATGGTTCACAGTTTGGCAACTCCACTGGGGAGTAGTGGACTAGACTCAAGTAATTTATATGGGCTAATTCAATTACTTAAATTAAAATCAATCACTTGCATATGCTTGAATGTGTGTTTATTTTATTGCATTGTGTGCGCAGTTGCATTTGAATGATAGGTCGATGTATCCTTGCCTTTTTTATTAGCCTAGCCTTGACCCCGGTTCCCTTCGTTCTCGGGTGTCATGTTTGCGAAGCTATCAACTCCTCTTGCCACGTATCCTTGGGTTTTACCCTTGGGTATATTAAATGGATCAATATGTACCACTTGACTCACGCGGCATCTCTCATACCACACATGATAGGTATATAGTTGATTCAAGCAAGTAGGGGACACTATCCTACCCTTTTATCGCATATAGTGGACTATCTAGGACACATGGACTCACCTAGTTTAAAGTCACCATGCTTGTGGAATGAATGGAGGTACAGAGTGGATGTGTGTATGAATGTATGTGTGTATGGAATGAATGTATGTGTGGCATGAATGTGTGTTATGGGAATGAATGTGAATGAATGATGATGCAATTCATGTCATGGCTCTTTAAGAAGATGATACAAAGCCCTCAATACAGTGATCCGGTTCATTACTCTTGAATGCGGTTGGAGATAGGAATGAATGCTATGTGGGTGGTTAATTTTAAGGGGTAACATGACTTTAAAATCAATCGACCTACATCCCTTTAGTACGACCTTCTTACCTAAAGCCCATTGGGCTCATAAGGATGAGAGGCCCAACTAAAGGAATGTTATTGGACCATTACCCGCCCGTTTAAATCAATTGTGGAGACTAAAGGCGCTTTGTGTCATTTTGTAACTAAGTATGGGTTATTTGGTTGTAATAAAGTGCTGGCTTGGACTCGTGACTCTTCAAGCCGTTTGTGTTAGGATTATGCCCTAGAGCCAATCATAGAGATGATTGTTTAGGGATTAGGAACAATCATAAGAGCCAATCATAGAGATGATTGTTTAGGGATTAGGAACAATCATTTGATTTCATTTATGTATGTCACATTTATTATTGATTTAATAAAAGGGCTTATTCTATTATGTTTATATGCATCATTTATATTTACATAATATGTCCATGGAGTTAGAGTTGAGAATATGGAATTACAAAGAGTTGTAATTTTGAGACTATAGATATATCTCTGTACTAAACTCCTTAAGCATTCCTAGTTGAAGGTTCAGTATGATGGACAGTAATGAACCATAGGACTAGCACTTGCTAGGTTGACTCTATAGGAGGATAGCTAGTCTCAAGCTATTTGTGTGGAGACACTACAACCAACAAGTGGGTGCCTATTATAAGAATAGGTACACTGAATGTGACCAAAGATATGAGATAAACTGAATGGAGTTTTTTCCTGCCTGTCAATCAGTTTCTCATTGTTATAGTGGTACAAGTAATCCTTAGACCTGAGACACCATAGTTGCCTTATGCATGTAGCTTTAGAAGTTTGATAACACTAAGTGCAAATCCTATTCAGGGGTCTGCAAAGGTGTTCATTGGCCCTACTGCTATGTGTATGAAGGCATGTGAGTGATCAACAAGGGATCCATCACTCTCAGCAAAAAGAGAGAGAATGTCTCATATAGCATTCATAATATAACTCATTAAATCCATGGCCATGGTAGGATGAATATGAAAAGAGTTTCATGAGTTCATCAATGAGTTGATATCTATGAATGAGTATAAAGTAATTGAACTAGGGACTTGACAGACTTCCATGTCCTATTAGTTCAATTGGAGACATTGTGTTGAAGGAAGGATGCAATTGTAACCTGTAAACTATAACAGAAGGGTTCTTTGTAAATGACTATTCACCTCATTAAGGACCACACCATGAGCCATATGCTAGGTGTTACTCATGGTTAGTAGAAGCCCTAATTGATATAAGTGAGTTATAATCAATTAGGGAATTGGAAGGAGTTCCAATTAGACCCTAAATGGAAAGAGTTCCATTGTGCACACCTTGTGCTATTCCTACTACTTAATGATGTGAACCCAATGGGTCACACACTGATCATGCAAGAAGGGCTTTAAAGTCTATGAGAGAAAGGGTTTTAGTGAATAAAGAATAGTTCTTTATGGGCCTATTTGTATTTGATACAAATAATAGGGGTTAATGTGCAATTAAGTGTAATTACACATAACCCTATTAGGGTTTCTTCCCCATGGCCAGCCCCCTTTAGTGGGCTGCCTATATAAGTCACACTTATGTGTGACATGGCATAAGAGGCTTGCACAATAAACCCTAGCCGTCTAGCCCCTTGGAGGCTCTCTTTTCTCTCTCTCTCTTCTCCACCTCTAGCAACAACAAGGAAGAAGAAAGAAAGGACTTGAAGCTCTAGCTAGGTGTGGATACCGTTGGAGGCAGCACACTTGGGCTGCTCATTCACCGCTGTCCGGAATCAAAGCTTGGAGCAAAAAGGAGAAGACATTCAAACTGTAAGTGTTCTAACCCTCTTCGTAGTTAGGGTTTGATTTTGTATTATGCATAGTTAGATTCATGGGATTGGGAATCGTAGGAAAAATTTTTTATATTCCGCACTTCGATTTTTCCCTCTTGTTCGATTCCCAACAGTGGTATCAGAGCCAGGTTATGCATATTACAAAATACATATGGGCTGGTAATTATGGTGTAGTTGAATGATTCAAAAATCTGGAAAATTTTTTCTGCATAATTGGTTTTCCTCCATGGCTGAACCTAGGGTTTGGAACCCTAGGTCAATTCTCTTCTACTCCTCTTCTAATTGATGGTTAAGTGTATCCATGGATGCAATAGGTTGCATAGGGTTTGAGTTTGGAGAAGAAGAATAAGGAAACTAGGGTTTTATAAAACTGTTATGAACAGTTTTCATGGTTGCCATGAAAAACCGTCATCTTGTTTTGCCTGCCGAATTCAGAGTTCTTCTCCAAAATTTTCGAGCCATATATGGTTAGAAAGCTCTTTGAATAAGCTTTCCAACCCAACAAACGGTGCGTCAATCCGAGTTCTGTAGTGAAAGTTATGAATTTTTTACTACAGGCTGTCTGGAAAGACAGTTTTGCTCGTGAATGATGCAATAGCCACAACTTTGAGTTATTGATGGAGATCAAAGGCATGGCAATGGTTGCCACAACTTGGGTTATGTTCTAGACATGGTAGGGAAAGGTTCCCAAGCATTTAGATGCATCATAATTGGATTAAGATGCTAGAACAGAAGGAAGAAGGAGAAGAACACCATGGAGGCTGAATCTGGGTTTTAGAACCCTAAGGTTCTTGCAATTAATTCTAATTAAAGCTGCTGTATTTATGATGGCAAATCATTATAGGATCATTATATATCATGTGTATATGATTTTCTTTAAGTTTCAAAAAGGTTTTGATGGAAAAAGATTCAAAAAGTTTGAAAATTTTTCATGAACAGCATAGCAGATTTTCTCTGCAGAAAAGTCATCAATGGAGTTTTGATTAGAACTTGAGTTAGGGAACTCCAAATTGCATGAAACCAATTGCATTAGTTTCCTAAGACATGTAGGATACTGGGAAAATTCGTTTGGTAGCCTAATTCATTCATCTTGCTGGGTTTTAAATCAATTTCTGACCATGGACAGTGTGCTGTCAAATTCTGGGCAGCCTACTGTTGTTTTAATTGTTTAGAACAATTGGTCATGATTTGATCATCCAAAACTCTTCTATTAGCTTAGTATTTCATGTAGGGACATGATACAAAAGCTGGTTTCAATGGAGGAGTCAAATTGATAAGGATTTAGAAGCTATTGTGACCTTCAAGGTCTGCAACAATGGCTCCAGCAATGGGTTTTGGAAACCCTAATTGTTCTTGATGATGGCAGCCACTTCCACCACTTCTCACGTGTCCAGAGGCTTGTCCCACACCCCTAGGATGTTCTCCCATGACTGGCCATGGCCTCCCACAGTCGTTGGTGGCCATGGCAGCCTAGCCAAGCTCAGGCAGCCCCCTGGTAGTGACGGCTGCATAGAGTTAAGGATGAAACCCTAATTTTGAGTTAATGATGAAACCCTAATTTCATTATGGCATTAATTAAAACCCTAATTGGAATATTAATTACCTTAATTAAGAGTTAATGATTGGTCATTAAATGACCAATCATGGTTATTGATTGTTAGGGCATAATTAATACCATTAATGATGTCTAGGGTTAGGGTTTTGGAAACCCTAATTAGTGTAATTAATTAAGGGTAATTAATACCCTATTTGGCATTAATTAAACCCTAATCCCTTTTATTAAATACCATATGAACCTAGGGTTTTAATGATTGGACATTAAATGACCAATCATAAGGCATTTAATGATTAGGGCTTGCATTTAGAGTTTAGGGTTATGCATTTAGGGTTTAGGGTTTTAGGAAACCCTAATACACTAATTCATCATTTTAATGATTTTATTTAATTCCTATATTAATTATTTAATTAATATTGATTAATTTTATAATGTTTTAAATGGTTTAAAACACAATTAGGGATTAAATTAAAATCTGGAAATTCTTAATTAAATGAAATTGTTTTGTTTAATTAAGGAAACCCTAATATTGGATATTAGAGTTATTTTAGGAAACTTTACATGTTTTAAATTAATTTGATTAATTGAAACTGTAATGTCTTAAATTTTAAGACTTTATTTAATTCTGGATATTTTTGTTAAAACCTAATAAGATTAGGATGCATTAATGAGATTAATGTAAATCATTCAAGAGAATTACCATAATGCCCATATGTTTTAATGCTTACAGTTTTTCTTTACATTATGCAATGAGATTGTATGTATGTGCTTGGATGATGATTATGGACTATACCCTTTAAACCAATTGTGATTGGCCGTCTTATGAATGGGATGTTATTATTTACAAGAGTTGTAATTTTATTAAGGTGATGTAATTTATTTGGGGCTTGCATGCCACCTTCCCTCTCCCTCTCTCTCTATCATTCTCTTATGTACCCCACATTCCCCTTATGTATCCCTTTCTTTAAATTATGTAAATGTTATGTAATCGAGAGCGCACTAAGGAGCATGGTGGACCCAAAGGAGCATGATAGAGCCCAACAAGCCAATGGTGGAGACCATTAAGCCAAGGGAGCAGATTGAAGGACTTGAAAGCTTAGAGAAATGTTTCAAGAAAGCATGCATGTTACGAATGGTTTATTTTACGATCACCTACACCCACCTTAGACCTTGGATTCAATCTATTGGCTTGGATTGAATCCTCTCAATGTCCATAATCATCATAGTGGGAGCTTAAATTTATGAGATAATTGTATTAGCTCCAATACCATAGTTTGGTATATGTTACCTATTCACTTAGGGACTAATATCAAAATATGTTACTTTATATATGTTGATATATAATAGCATGCGATGTATGATTTATAATAGCATGAGATGTATGATTATAAATAGCATAATTTATATGTTTAAATTTTGATACATAGGATGCATGTTAATTTGATGAGACCCTTTAAAACCCCTCTTATTTAATATTAAGTTGAAAATGGAGAAGTCATTGGGGAATGAATTCTTCATTGCCTTCCATCATTATAGGATCATCTAACGTCCCTTAATGTGGGTACCTGGCTGCAGACATGTAGGAGCTACCCATGTTAAAGACATTACTTGAAACTATCACATATGAGATATCATGGGGTGCCTAAACTGGTATATACCAAGAAACTAACATGTGAGGTATATATTTGGCGAAACATACCTGTGTGAATGATGGGTTTAACTTAACTAGGGAAGTATTCCAAGAAACTAACATGTGAGGTGTATGTTCCCTAGAGGCAAAACGATTGGAACTTGCTTATGAAGCAATAGACAAAGAGTTGTCTTCTTATTGTGGGTTAGAAGCCAAGAAACTAACATGTGAGGCTTCTAGGTCACAGTGGGACCCCAATCCCCATTAGGAATGAGATTCCCGAATTCCATTAGAGGGTGTATGGAATTTGATAAAATAGTGGGAGGTACCATATGATTAAAGACCCAATCATTATGGATAAAAATGAAATCTAATTCTCTGTTTATGTAGATTACCTAATTACTCACCTCAAAACCCCTATTTCCTAATATATAGGATATTGATAGTTTGACTAAACCCGATTTCTTTGATTGACTTAGGAAATTGAGAATTGTTCTCAATTTCAAAAGATTGTTTATATGCTATTAGGCCTTTTATTAAAGGCCCTCCATAAAACATCCTAAGAAGAAAAAGACACTATGCGCAATTGGCATCTTGTTGCCATGCTATATGATAGTATTGATGACTAATGAGCTTCAGAAGCAAAATAAGTCAATGCAAGTGCCTTTGATGTCCTACATCACATACAAAGGTTGTATAGTGAGTAAAATAATACTATAAAGTATAGTACTTGTAAAGGACTTCTTCTGGACTAGGATGTAATAAAAGTTGTTTATTAATAATCATTCTTTTGAAAAATGATTAATCACATAGAATAGCTTGAGAAGCTAGATGTGATTTAAAATGGAAGCATAGAGGAAAGCAAGTCTTGAAAAGTCAAAGACAAAGAAATATAATTATTTTGTAGTAAACATAAGGTATTGTAAAGGGAAATTGATAAAGTATCAGTCTTCCTAGAAGAACCAAACTTTTGAAGTTTTGGTTCATGCTCTAAACTAAATTGTTGGTTAGTTCTGCTTCTTGATTTTTGGATTATGGTGTAATCTAAATGGAAGCAGAAAGTTAAGTAGATAATAAGTTACCTTTAACAAATTTTAATAGAGCAAGAGTTGCTAGATTAATTTTGGGAACTTATTTCTTAACTAAGTCATTTAAGACATTCTAGAAATTTGATTTCCGAATTTAAATGACTAATTAGAGCGAATGCAACGTATTCCGAGAATACAAGAGATGTAGAGACTCTCATTTAAATGTAACGATTATGACTTGGTTATGAGATGACCAAACCCATCTTTTACTTGGTGAAGTGAATGAGTTACGTTTATAATTTGACTATACATTATGATGTATACAGTCATATAGAGCATGCATTCAATTATAGTAGACTCATCTTAGAATACCATAGCTCAATGGTGAATCTAAGAGAACAAATTGAACCCTATTAAGATATGGTTTGATCCATGATGAGTTTTACTAATGTATCCATCTAGGATATACCTTAAAATTGCTACATATTGATAATTTAGGGTTCACTCCAGTTTTGTCCCAATTATATCAGATATAATATGGGAAGAAACCCAACTTAAAGAAGTTAAGGCTTGGGCTTGTGCTACGTATGTCTGGAAACATAATGTAGACAATCTGGAAATATGGTCAAGTGTTGAATTGTGGTATATCCCAAAAGTGGTTGGGATAGTATTTCTATTACCCTATTGAACAAAAGTTGTCCATTAGGATGTTTGCTGGATTTTCTTGAGAAAGAGTTCATTCAAGAAATATGCAAAAGTAGATAGAATTTATAGAATTGTCTGTAAAGCCACAAACGAACAAAGATCCAACCCTTGTCTCTGTTGAGACAAAAACCCTTAACTACACTACAATCTTTTCATAGATCAAATTGGATATTTCTTAACATAAGAGAGATATTGTATCTCTATTAGAATGTGAAAGAATTGTTCTTTGGTGATAAAGATCACCAAGATAATCCTATTGATTATGACTAGACGATGTTTCACATCAACTCGAGAAATGACTAAGAGTCATTAAATCCAATATGGATAGGTAGAGACCTAAAAGGCTTGGCTATTTAAGAATGTTTTCAACATAGGCAAAAAGTTGTCTATAAAGAAACTTGTTTGATAATAGTTATGCTGAAATCCATTTGGATCTTGTTATCTATAAACACACATTTTGAATATGAGATATGTCAAAAAGGATATAAAGATGTTATATTAAATGGTGAAAAACCATAAAAGTGTATAAGTTATAGAAGTCTATTAATAGACTACAAGGTTCTCATAATTAGAACATCTATAAAGTTGAGGTAATCAAATTGTTTGATTTCTCTCATTGTATAGATGGACCATGAGTGTATAAAAGGTTAGTGGGAGTGCGATCGTTTTTCTTTATCCTAAGTATGGATGACATCATAATCATTATGAATGATATATGAATGTTATCTAATGTAAAGTTTTAGTTTTTGGAGAAAAACTAATTCATGAAAGATTTGGCAAAAGCATCCAATAAGATCTATAGAGATAGATCATATAGATTGCTAAGTATCTCCAAATCATCAAACATAGTTGAAATGTTGAAGGAGTTCAACATGGAGAATTCTAAAGGAGGTCTGATTTACTTCAGATAAGAATTCATTATTCAAGGGCATGTGCCCTAGGATAACACAAGTAAGATTCTTAAAGTGTTAAGAAGCCTTATTTTACACTATGTATTGAACCTGATATCTATTATGTTGTAATTGTTACAAATAGTTATCAATCAATTCAGATTTGGAATATTGGATTGTATATGGAAATTGTAAACTCATAGTAGATGGGTATATGGATTTGGATACAATCCATATGGGGTACATTTTATATTCACTTTAGTTGGTGAAATACTTAATGGAAGAACTGTATGAAAGATACAGTGGATTCCATTATTAAGGGTGAATTAATTGTCGCATTGTCTAGGAGACTGTTTGGATCTATAAGTTCATTTAGAACTTAGAGTTGTTCCTTCCATTGAGTTGCCCACACCTTGTTTTGTGACAACAATGGGTCTATAGCTCAAGTATAGGAATCACGGTCTCATCAAAAGTCCAAACTCATAGAGTGACAATTCCAAGTGATTAGAGGAATCATTGGAAGAGGTAATAGATACATTACAGAAGATATTATCTACATAAGTTTTTGTAGACCTACTGACTAAAGCTTTAAAACATAATTGGTTATGTCTAAGACCAACATCTTGAGAAGATAGGTATGCGATACATGGTCGATTGGCTTTAGTGCAAGTGGGAGATTGTTAGGATTATGCCCTAGAGCCAATCATAGAGATGATTGTTTAGGGATTAGGAACAATCATAAGAGCCAATCATAGAGATGATTGTTTAGGGATTAGGAACAATCATTTGATTTCATTTATGTATGTCACATTTATTATTGATTTAATAAAAGGGCTTATTCTATTATGTTTATATGCATCATTTATATTTACATAATATGTCCATGGAGTTAGAGTTGAGAATATGGAATTACAAAGAGTTGTAATTTTGAGACTATAGATATATCTCTGTACTAAACTCCTTAAGCATTCCTAGTTGAAGGTTCAGTATGATGGACAGTAATGAACCATAGGACTAGCACTTGCTAGGTTGACTCTATAGGAGGATAGCTAGTCTCAAGCTATTTGTGTGGAGACACTACAACCAACAAGTGGGTGCCTATTATAAGAATAGGTACACTGAATGTGACCAAAGATATGAGATAAACTGAATGGAGTTTTTTCCTGCCTGTCAATCAGTTTCTCATTGTTATAGTGGTACAAGTAATCCTTAGACCTGAGACACCATAGTTGCCTTATGCATGTAGCTTTAGAAGTTTGATAACACTAAGTGCAAATCCTATTCAGGGGTCTGCAAAGGTGTTCATTGGCCCTACTGCTATGTGTATGAAGGCATGTGAGTGATCAACAAGGGATCCATCACTCTCAGCAAAAAGAGAGAGAATGTCTCATATAGCATTCATAATATAACTCATTAAATCCATGGCCATGGTAGGATGAATATGAAAAGAGTTTCATGAGTTCATCAATGAGTTGATATCTATGAATGAGTATAAAGTAATTGAACTAGGGACTTGACAGACTTCCATGTCCTATTAGTTCAATTGGAGACATTGTGTTGAAGGAAGGATGCAATTGTAACCTGTAAACTATAACAGAAGGGTTCTTTGTAAATGACTATTCACCTCATTAAGGACCACACCATGAGCCATATGCTAGGTGTTACTCATGGTTAGTAGAAGCCCTAATTGATATAAGTGAGTTATAATCAATTAGGGAATTGGAAGGAGTTCCAATTAGACCCTAAATGGAAAGAGTTCCATTGTGCACACCTTGTGCTATTCCTACTACTTAATGATGTGAACCCAATGGGTCACACACTGATCATGCAAGAAGGGCTTTAAAGTCTATGAGAGAAAGGGTTTTAGTGAATAAAGAATAGTTCTTTATGGGCCTATTTGTATTTGATACAAATAATAGGGGTTAATGTGCAATTAAGTGTAATTACACATAACCCTATTAGGGTTTCTTCCCCATGGCCAGCCCCCTTTAGTGGGCTGCCTATATAAGTCACACTTATGTGTGACATGGCATAAGAGGCTTGCACAATAAACCCTAGCCGTCTAGCCCCTTGGAGGCTCTCTTTTCTCTCTCTCTCTTCTCCACCTCTAGCAACAACAAGGAAGAAGAAAGAAAGGACTTGAAGCTCTAGCTAGGTGTGGATACCGTTGGAGGCAGCACACTTGGGCTGCTCATTCACCGCTGTCCGGAATCAAAGCTTGGAGCAAAAAGGAGAAGACATTCAAACTGTAAGTGTTCTAACCCTCTTCGTAGTTAGGGTTTGATTTTGTATTATGCATAGTTAGATTCATGGGATTGGGAATCGTAGGAAAAATTTTTTATATTCCGCACTTCGATTTTTCCCTCTTGTTCGATTCCCAACAGTTTGATCAGAGGAAGTATCGAACAAGACCTCGCCCTGGATGAGACTTTTGCATTGAATAACCCGGCTACACCTAAGGGGACATCTGTTTCTGGGATTCTTGCGGATCCGCGAAGGATTAAGAGGCTATTGAATGACATACTTGGAAAGTTGGAAGAGGTATTAGTGAAGTCTGAAACCGCAATAAGAATGGCACAAGAGATCAACAATCGAACCTCGGTTCTTATTGACAATATTTCTACAGATCAGGCCATGCCTGACACTCAAGTCCCCATCACCTAAAATCAATCCAACCCATCTGCCCAAGCTGGAGGCTAAGCCCAAAATCCACTACCTCCACATACTCAATCATCGCTTCAAAATCCACCACCTCCACCTCCATTACAAAACATCCCCATTTACACCCAATCATCCACTTTCATCCCCACCACTGAAAATCCTCCTATGAGCGATGACCAAAAGATGATGGCCGCAAAGATGTTGGCTTTGGAGAAGACTTTGAAGGGTATTCGCCGTGCAGATGACTTTGTAGGTATCCACACTCTTTCTCTCTTTCCTCAAGCAAGATTGCCGACTTCATTCAAGATGCCAGAGTTATAGAAGTTTGATGGAACGGGTTGCCCTAAGACTCACTTGAAAATGTATGTCCGAGAAATGCAACCTCGTGGTGCTTCCGAGAAGTTGATGGCCCAATTATTCAACGAATCACTTAGCACTTCTTTGGTGCATTGGTTTCTAAGTTTGGATGAGTTGAAAACTAGAACATGGGAAGACGTATGTAGAAAGTTCACCGATCACTATAAGTACAATACAGAGGTTGACGTGACAATGAGAGACTTGGAAACTACCAAACAGACAACAAATGAATCTTTCTCTTCTTATATCACTAGGTGGAGGAAGAAAGCTTCTAAAATGTTCGATAGGCCTAATGAAGAAGAACAGATACAAATGGTGGTCAAGAACCTATTGCCTATATATCACAAGCACTTGTTCACTCACCACTTTACCAGTTTTAAAGCTTTGATTAGCTATGGGACACAAGTTGAAGATGCAATAACTGATGGCACCATCAAGGTTGAAGATCCCTCAAGGTTTCGTCGAGTAGGGAACAATGGAAAGGCACCCGCTGAAGTAAATGCAATTGCTCCACAACAGCGATGGAATATTGGCAATAATTCTACTTTTCGTCAGTTCTCTGATTTGTATGTACCATTGGACAAAGTTTATGAAAGATTGAAAGCAAGGGGCATCCTCAAACCTTTAGACCCGACACTTCCTCCAAATCCATTGCCTAGGTGGTACAACGAAAATGAGTACTACCATTTCCATCAATCCAAAGGTCATAGAATAGACCGTTGTGTCCGTCTCAGATATGAAATACAAGACCTCATTGACAAGAAGATCATAGGCCCACCTACCCCTCCTAACCGTCCCATTGTCACTCAAAATCCTTTGCCATCTCATAACCAATCCCCTACTTCTAATGTCAATGTAATAGAAGATAATTCACCCCATCCACCTCGACCCGTCCGTTATTACACTACTTTGCCTATGAGTCTCACAAAAGTATTTCACCATTGCAAGAAAAGAGGCCTTATCACTCCCCTTCCACCCAAGCCTTCACTTATCCCTGACCCATCCTTTTGCCTATACCATAGAAAATCTAGCCATGATATTGAGGATTGCACCTTGCTAAAGAAAGTGGTCCAAGACTTAATTGATAAGGGAGTTCTGATAGTTCCACAGTCAAATCCATGTGAAGTGCCTACATTGCTACCCACCCTACATGAGGGAAACATGCAAGAGATCGATATGTTAGAGTAGGAAAATCCTGAGGAGAAGCCTATGGGGAAAGAAAAGGTTGTTGAAAAGGAAATACCAAAGAAACCGAGTAAGCCTCGAAAGTCATTTTAGCAACAGTTGAAGGAAATATATGATGCCGGAGATCCCAAAGTGGATTTATTGGGGGAACCGTCTGGGAAGTTTGACTTCTATGTTCTCTACACTCCGCCGCCTCCAATAACAATTCCTATTCGTGCATCCGGATGGGGAAATCCATAGGAAGATGAGCAACAACGGAGAAATCCCCAGTCCGCCCAACCGGATGGGGAAAATTGGTGAAAGAGGAACGGTCGACAGAAAAATCTCTAATGCCAGAGGTAGATATGCTTGAATGGGGGGATATTATGGGAGAATCTTGTAGTGATGAAGTAAATGATCTATGGGCAGACTCTGAAGTTGATCATTTGACTATGAGAGGTCGTCACTTCAAACCATCCTACCTTGAGAATGAAAATCCGGAGGAAGCACTAGAGAAGGGGCAAAGACCTGAAATCTACGATGAAGAGGATGAAGTCCTAAAGCAATTGAAAAAGACTCAAGCCAACATTACCGTATGGGGACTGCTTATGGCTTCTCTTAAGCATCGTCAGACCATACTGAAGCTCTTGAACCAAGTCCAAGTACCCATCGACACTTCACAGGAGGAATTGGTGAGTCTTATAACCTCTGTTGAGAAAGCAGCTACTATAATCTTCACAGAGGCTGATTTGCCAAAGGAAAGGAGAGATCATATGCAAGCTTTGAACATAACTGTTGATACCCTAGGGAAACGGGTTCCCACCATCCTTATTGACAATGGCTCCACTTTAAATGTGTGTCCACTTCGTACTGCTACATCTCTTGGGTTGGGACCTGCAGATTTTGAGCCATCTGGACAATCAGTGAGAGCATATGACAACACCAGAAGGGAAGTGATCGGTATGGCGACCTTACCGTTAATCATAGGATCGGCAGAATTTGAAGTTGAATTCCAAGTCCTTGATGTATCTGCTTATTTTAACCTCTTGCTAGGTCGACCATGGATCCATCCAAATGGGGCCATCCCATCGTCTTTGTACTAAAAAGTTAAATTCCCTTATAAAGGATCTATTGTAACCCTACAAGGAGACTATGAACTCGCTGCTAGTCAAATATCAAGAATCCCCATTTGTGGGATCAAGCACGATCCTTCAGATATGCCATTGTCAGGATTTGAATATGTGCAGGTTATCAACTCAGCACCTGCGGGTAGAGAACTTATCCCACTGGACTTTTCACCACATGGGAACTCGCGTGTCACCGAGATTATGAAGATCATGGGTTTCTTTCCTGGAATGGGAGTGGAACCAAGGCATCGAGGAATTTCAGAGCCAATTAAGCACCAATCGGTCTTGCATACCTTTGGCTTGGGATATAAGCCAACACAAGTAGATTACAAGGAACGAGCGCGGCTGAGGAAAGAGAAAGAGATTGCTAAAGCATGTGGGCACGCTGTTATCCATCCACTTAAGCCTTACAAAGCCAACCTCGAATGGGTGCTTTATAAAAGAAGGAGAAGATTTCCCATATTGTGGTTTTCTAGAACCTACTTATGTGGAGTCCATCAGAGCTAGAGTCCCAGGGTTCGAGATCTTCTTTGAGACTGAGTGGTATCTGATCACAGTGACCATGGTTGAGGATTTTGCAATAGATAGCGACAGAGAAGAAGAGGATTGGGTAGACAGCATGGATTTAGAGGTTATGGGTCGATTGTTTTCAGAATATGTACTAGCCATCGAAGATTGTGAAGAGGTTCCAGTTCCAGCATTCCAGACAGTCAGTGAGCTACTTCAAAACTGGTACACCAAAGGATCCCCCGCTCTTGTTCCAAGTAAAGAGGAGTTTAAGCCAGTAGAGGATATGTAGGTTTTCTTTTGAGTCTTGAGTTAGCAAACAATCTATCTTTGTTCAAATATTTCATTTTTTAGGGTCATTTAGAGTTGTCGTAAGAGTTGTTTCGTTATTTTGGAGTCTTCAATTAGTAATTGGTACTTTCTTTATTTTCTTGCAGAGATTATATCCATTGTCTTCGCTCATTTTTGTCTCTTAATGTGTATGGCATGGAAATAGACCCTAGAGACGCAGATATCCCTCCTGAGCTCGTTGAGCAAAGGAATAAAGGGATAGCACAACCAATTACAGAAGAACTAGAATCAATTAATCTAGGGACGAATGAATTGCCAAAAATAATTAAAATTGGTACAACACTTTCCCCTTCTGAGAAAGAACAATTGGTTGAGTTGTTGAGAGAAAATCTAGAAGCATTCGCCTGGTCTTATGAAGATATGCCCGGAGTAGACATAGACATAGTGCAGCATCACATTCCGACCTAACCCTGACATGAAGCCTGTTAAGCAGAAGTTGAGGAGAATGAAGCTTAAGTGGGCGTTCAAGATAAAAGAAGAGGTGATCAAGCAGATAGAAGCTAAGTTCCTTAAGGTTGCGGACATAGCTGAGGAGATTAGCTACCCACTACATCATGTGTGGAGGAAAGTTATATAGACGATCCTACGACGGTATCCATTTGCTTTGTGTGATGAAGGAAGAAGCTCAAAGAATAATTGAAGAGATACATGAAGGAACAGGGGCACTTGCTTTGTGTGATGGAGGAAGAAGCTCAAAGAATAATTGAAGAGATACATGAAGGAATAGGAGCACCTCATATGAATGGTAATATGCTAGCTAAGAAGATTGCTCATCTCGGTTACTATTAGACCACCATGGAAAGAGATTGTCATATGCACGTCAAGAAGTGCCATAACTGTCAAATCTTTGCCAATATTCAGCACCTTCCATCAATGCCTTTGAATACTATGTCATCCCCTTGGCCTTTTTCAACTTGGGGAATAGATATCATTAGGAAAGATACATCCTAAGTCAAAGGAAGGTCATGAGTTTATCTTGGTGGCAATAGATTACTTCACTAAGCGGGTAGAGGCGAAGTCTTACAAAACCTTGGGGTCAAAGCAAGTGGCCCATTTCATTAAGACCCACATCATTTGCTGATATGGGGTCCCACATGAGATCATATCAGATTATGGACAACACTTCCGAGGCGAGGTAGAAGAAACCTTGCAGAAGTACAGCATTTGGGTTCACAAGTCTTCCCCTTATAGGCCACAGACAAATGAAGCAGTTGAAGCAACTAATAAGAACGTAAAGAACATGCTACAGAAGTTAGCTAAGAAGTACAATGATTGGTTAAAAAGGTTGCCATTCGTTTTATGAGGTTATCGCACTTCAATCAGATCTTCCACAGGTGCTACACCGTACTCGTTAGTTTATGGCATGGAAGCAGTACTCCCAATCGAGTTAGAAATTCCTTCTCTCAGGGTAATAATGGAAGATCAGTTGTCTGAAGTGGATTGGATACGAAACAGATATGATGAGTTAGTCCTACTCGATGAAAGGCGCTTAAATGCCTTATACCATGTTCAAGGTTATTAGCGCAGAATAGCTAGAGCTTTCAACAATTAAGCGTGTCAAGGATTGTGGTTTAAAAGATGGAGACATAGTGTTGAAAGAAATCCGTGCGTCTATCTTTGATCCAAGGGGTAAGTTCAGGCCTAACTGGGGTGGTCCCTACATCATAAAGGAGATATTGCTAAGAAGAGCAGTTCGATTGATGGACTTGGATGGAATAGAGTTCTCTCAACCAACTAATTTAGATCAACTCAAAAAATACCATGTGTAAAGCTTGTTAGGTTGAAAACCCATAAGGGCAGCCTAGGCAAAAGAAAAGCATGAACTACGAGGGCCTGATTCTCCATCATTCAAAAAAAAAAAAAAACAAAAGAAAGAAAAGAAAAAAAGAAAATGTTTATAATATGATGGGGATACGTAGGCAATCCATAAAGTTATCTTGGGTGCCGTCCAATTAGAAAAAAGAAAAGAAACAAGGGGCATGGCAATGAACAATTCATAAATCAAAGATAATTGTTTGATGGCAATTCATTCAAAACTAGAGAAATTGATAATAGCTTTATTTGAAATAATTGTAAGTCCCAAAGGACTATTATTGTGCTTAACATGCTTAAAATTCAATAAGGTCGCTAATTCCTTGCTATCTAAGAAGCCCTCTTTGTTCTAGAAGTTTTGTTTGCCTTGGTGTCGTCCTCCCTTGACCTCCTTTTACTCCCCAGTGAAGAAATCCCAATCAACTCAGCTACTTGAGCTCTCATTGTTGTTTCTTTATGACCAATGTCTTCAAATAGCCACTTCTTGTATTCTTTGCTAAGCTCATAAGGTCCACCAGTGTTTGGTACTAGGGTAGTAGAGTTCCAACCATTCCATCTATCCTCTATCCATTTAACCAGAGGCTGAGAAACAGGTTGAAGGGGGTGAACTTGATTTGAATTTGTCTGAGTGGTACTCGCTTGATGGTTTGGAATTGTTTGAACTGCACCAAATTGCTGAAGAATTCTAGATGGCCAGTAAAAAGAAGTTGCCTTCAAGCCCATTAACTTGACAAGTGTACAGCCTACAGTTCGCAAGAGCACCTTTTCATCACACTTCCAATGAGGCACGTTCCAACAGATAGATCGCCATGAGGTATGGTACAGCATGTTAAGCCATTCGCCAGGAGAAGCATCTGGAGGGAATTCAGGTACATGCAGACGAAAGTGCTGAGGCCCATAATTTGCAACACTAGGAGGTGGCAAGAGGTTTAATCTCTCTAGCAACCACATATGAAGAAGGAGGGGGCTGCCCTTAAAGTTCGCTTTAAACCGATCCTGTACCTTGTCTAGCCCATTGAGAGTTTCCACTAGAACCATCAGAATTATGTTTCGGGACTTGGAAAGAGGAATCACAAGCTCATAAATTTCAATTGGGACAAATAACGTACCATTGGTGAGGAACCTCCCAATGAAGCAGAAAGCTAAGGCGTGCTGACGCGGTTGAGACAAAGATAGCCCACATGACCTCCTAAAGGGCAGAAAAGATGTTGCCAACTTGTTTAAATCTACCATGTTATCTTTTATGAAGATCATAGCATCGTGGGTGGAGATTTCTAGAAGAAAAGCAAAGGAAGAAACATAACCCTGTTGAAGGTATGGAAGGATGAAAGGTCCTGATGGTTGCATTCTGAACAGTGCGCAAAATTCCTCATAGGTGGGGCAAATTTCATTACGATGGAAATGGAAAACATGAAGTTCGAGATCCCAAAATTATGTAGAAGCATAGAGCATAGTCCAATTTACCTTGACTTTGGCAAGAGAATAAAGCGCGTCCAAGCCATAACTCTTGAAAACCCTTTTGTCTTCTTTACTCATATTGCTAAAGCAACATGTCAAAAAGCTATCAAAAGTCTCCATGACTTGATGTTGAATGAATAATAATGGTTTATGAACATGTAGGGAGGGTTTTTATAGGCTTTCAAGCTCAAATTCGAGTCCTATAGTGCTTAGAATTCGAAAAAGTTGCAAAAACGCGTAACAGCGAAATCGCTCGAGAGACTGATTGGCCCCAATCGGTCCAACCAGTTCACCAACCGGTCCAACTGGTTGGGCTCAATCGGTGACCCGAGCCGGTTCGCCTCATTTCCCTGTTTTGACCACCAATGACCCCCGTATGCTCTCGAATGCCAATTTTGACCATCTTGAGCTCAAATTGACTCAAATTTGTGTCAAAAGACATGGAATTCAAACAACAAGAAATAGATATCATAATTCAAAGATGGGGAATGCATGAACTTGGTTTTGAAAACAAAAACTTGAAAGTTGACATAAATGCCCACATAGGCTTAATACAAGGTTTTCACAAGTTAAGAGTTTCTAGATGCTTAAATTGAGTTTCTTAAACTTAAAATAAGTTTCTTCAATGCTTCCTTGGTGGTTTCCTTCTCTTGCTTGGCCCTGCTTCTTCTGTTGGTGGAGGAGGTGGTGGAGCTGCAGTTGGGTTGTACTGAGGGAAAGAATCAATCTACAAGTTTCCAAGAAAATAAATGATTTGAGTACTACTTTTTAAACCAAAAAACCAAGAATTTTCAAAGGTTTTAATTTGAGCTATTCTTACTAGGTGTGAGTGTTCGCCCGCTCTATATGCCTCTTGCCTTGATAGGCTTAGGCTCATCCTTATCATGTCCCTTCTCAAGCTAGCATTGAGATTGATCCATTCTTGTGTATACCTAGCGGGTGTCTATGAAGAGAAATTGGGTAAAAAGTGTCTAATGAATATTTGGGAATTAAGAGAATCAAGTCAACCTTGAAACTTACAGTCTCATATCGAGGATCTATCTGTGGAAGCTCATCCATCATGGGAAGTGCTATGTTTGTGGACACAATGTCGCCTCTTTGGCACAAGTCAATGGACCACTTAGGCCGAGGGAAAGGGGGAAGTGTGTCCCTATCCGCGCCTTTGTCATCACTATCCATATGTACCCCTGACACGCCCGAGGTTGAACCCACTGTGGAATGATGACCACGAGCTTGCCGTCCCTGAAAAGAATTGCATATAGTCAGCTAGGAAATACTTGTAAAGCATGTACAGGGTTAAGTATGTACTTACCCCAACAAGTGGAACTCCTATGACCCTAGGAGGCATCAGATACCTCCTACAGAAACTCTCATAGTCTCCATTCGGGACTATGAAGTCATTTGCCTCCCTACCTCTTATAGCTTTGATCAATTCATGCCCCTGTAAGGAGTTGGCATGTCTCATGCCTCTAGGCGGTGCCATAGGAACCACAACTGCACTAACGGTGCCTTTCACTTGGCACCAAACTCTTTCCCCGAGGTACCAATAGCGACCCATAGGACCTTCTAGGAGGATCTGTTTTTCTGTTATGTTGACACACTTGTGACATTGCTCTTCAGGAGTATATTTCTACTGTGCCCATGGGTCCCAGTCCACCTAATCCATAAATTGGTGTTAAGAGAAAGAATTGAAAAAAAAGATGGAATTCAAAAGATAAAAGCTTTAGAGATTACCTTGTCAGCGGTAATACAAGCCAAGAATGCCCTAACATGGGCATAGTCATGTTTATTGTCCACCAAATCGCACCTATTGTCGATGTGATAATTGGACATAACGGGCTATGAGGGATCATTGTCGATGAGAGTGGGACGTTCAAACCCCAAGTATTCATAGTACCAAATCTGTTTTCAAGAAAATGAATTTCAAAAGAAAATGATGATATGTATTCATTGCAAATATTTTTAAAAGGAAGCTTGTAGGTAGGTTTACCTCCCAGATGAATGACATTCCGCAGTGATTTGTGCTTACTCCACATGATCTGTCACTCATGGACCTATATAGCACAGCAAGTGCAGTACTACCCCAGTTGTATTCACCCATCTCCCAGACATCTTCCATGCAAGCAAGGTGTCCTAGAGGAGCAACATCGCTAGAACTAGCAAAGAATATGCTAGACAACATGTATAGCATGAAAGCTTGGGCAAGACATGGTGGGTCCGCATCGTCCTCTTCTCTTTGATCACAAAAATTATTCTTCAACCAAGTTTTGCACACCCTATTCCTTTGAACTAGTACCATGGTCCCAAGTTGTTCCAAGAGATAGTGGGGATCCTCGTGAGCATTCTCATAATAAGATAATATTCGCCCACCCAGGCGAAGTCCTGTAATAACGGTGAAGTCTGTTGGGGTAAGAGTCATTTCCCTAAAACTAAAGTGAAAAGTGCTAGTTGTGTCCCACCACAACTCAGTAAGGGCCAGCAGTGCTTGTCTGTCCCTTTGCTCCACCCATAAAGCATTCAGGAAGTCTCCAAAACCAGCATTAATTATAATCTTTTGGGTTTCGGGTTGCCGTGTGGCCATTTTGCGCCACCATTCAATGACTCCTCCAAGAACGTGCCTCGTTCTGTCCTCAAAATTTGGCTACAAAGAATGAAGGAAATCATGGAAATTGTTATTTTAAGTATTTGTTATGCTTAATGAATAACTCAAGAATGCTTAAATTCATGGTTTTTCAAGTTTTCAAAAGTTTACACATGTGAAAAGAAAGTTCTTTGCAAAAGAAAAGTATTTCAAAAAGAAACCAAAGGTTAACATTCCAGAGAATACCCATGAGTTTTTCTTTGATTAGTTAAAGCATTTGAAAGAATGATTTTATCCTCTCGAGAATTTTATCAAGCACTTGGTAGGCATTGTTATGACTACAAAGTTTTATAAAGGAAAGTATTTCAAAAATCATAGGTTAACATTCTAGGGAATGCCCTTAAGTTTTCCTTTGATTTTCCAAAGTATTTGAAAGCAAAAAATGGTTTTATTTGGTAGGCATTTTTATGTCTGCAAAGTTTTATAAAGAAAAGTGCTCCAAGAATCATGGGTTAACAATCTAGAGAAAACCTTGGGGTTTCCCTTTGATTTTCTAAGGTATTTGAAAGCAAAAGAATGGTTTTTATTCCTTTCGGAATTTTACCAAACATTTTGTAGACATGGTTATGCCTACATGATTTTCGTAAAGAAAAGTGTTTTTAAACTCATGGGTAAACCTCTTAGAGAATACCCTTGATATTTTGTTGAAAGTATTTTGAGCATTTGAAAGGAACAGAATGATTTTATTCTCTTAAGAATTTTATCAAACACTTGGTAGGCATGGTTATGCCTACATGATTTTTGTAAAGAAAAGTGTTTTTAAACTCATGGGCAAGCCTCCTAGAGAATATCCTTGATATTTGTTTAAGAACTTTGAGCATTTGAAAGGAAAAAAGAATGATCTTATTCTCTTGAGAATTTTATCAAACACTTGATGGGCATGGTTATGCTTACATGGTTTTTGTAAAGAAAATTTTTTTAAAACTCATGGGTAAACCTCTTGAAGAATACCTTTGATAGTTTATTCAAGAACTTTTGGCATTTGAAAGCAAAAAGAATGATTTTATTCTCTTGGGAATTTTATCAAACACTTGGTAGGCATGGTTATGCCTACAAGGTTTTTTGTAAAGAAAAGAACTTCAAAATTCATTGGTTAGCATCCTAGAGAATGCTCTTGAGTTCACTTTTGATTATCTTGACTATTTGAAAGCAAAAAGAAAGATTTTATTCTCTTGGGAATTTTATCAAACACTTGGTGCGCATAGTTATGCCCATGTTGGAAAATGAGGTCTTTGTACATGGAAAACTCCCAAAAGTTGTCAAAATAGCAAGAACTCAATGCATTGCATTCATAAGAATAGCAAATATTTGAAAAGAAACAATGAAATGAAAGAATAAGGATGAACTTGAAGAAGTTGGGAATTATCTTACCTCATTCATGGAATGGATGTAGGAAAGATGATTGTTGGGCTCCAAGAGCAAACTATCCGGTTGATCTTCATAGTGAGGTGCTTTGTATGTTTTCTTGAGGAAATGATGTGGGTACTTGGCATTTGAATATTTGTTTGTTGAAGAATTACTCTTGTTGGGTGTTCTTGAGAAAATGGGTTTGATTTGAAAAAGTAAGTTGGGAAGGTTGATTTGATGAATCAAAGGTTGTTTTGATTCCTTGAAAGTGATGTTGTTGGTGTTAAATCACCACAATGATTCAAGTTTAATGCCAAAGTTTTGGTATTTTGGAGTTTGGAAATGTTGGATGTTGGGTTTCTAGAGAGAAAAGCTCTCAAAAACAAGCAAAAGGAGGATGAACAAATGATGAAGGTGCAAGGCTTTATAGCCAAAACACCACAAAAGTGCAGCACAAAAGCCACTCTTGGGTGACCAGTTGGCCCCAACCGGTCCAACCAGTCCCCCATGCCCATTTTTCGTTTTGTGCAAATTTTGCACAATTTCGGTTAACCAGGCCCTTTTCGCTTTATTTTTTTGACAAAATCTCTCTTAAAAAGCCTAGAACCTGATATGAATAATTTGAAATGCATGAAATGATGAGTGATTAGTCATTAATTGCATTATTAGTTGACTCATGGGGATAATTGCAAGCTTACTTTAACATTTGCTTTGTTAAAGGGCTTTATCTTTAGATGATGGAAGGATGATGCTTAGGATATTTGTTTGGAATCATGGAATTTTATATTCCTTGATTTCTCATGATGGATTGCTATTGCTATTTATTTCTTGAAGAAATTATAGCACGTTGGAATTGATTGAGTGTTCTTGCTTATTTTTAATCCTCGGGTTAAATTAAAACTTTGTCGATTGGATGATGAGTTGATTGAATGCTAGGGATGTTTTTTAAGGATCATGAAATTGTTATTTCTTGATTCTTTATGATGAATTGACATTGTGATTAATTTCTTGAGGAAATTATAGCATAATTGGAATGTGTGCTTTACTTAATTTAAACAAAGATTGTTAAAATAAAGCCTATGATTGCTCGATTGGAATAGGTTTTGAAAGTATGTTTAAATGACTCTTTGAGTCACATACATGGATTGCTGTGAATTGATATTAATTTCTCGAGGAAATTATAGCATAATTGGAATATTTGCTTTACTTAATTTTAACAAAGATTGTTAAAATAAAGCCTATGACTATTTAGATGGAATTAGTTGTGATAGTATGTTTAAATGACTATTTGAGTCACATACATGAATTGCTTTGCATTGCTATTTATTTCTTGAGGAAATTACAGCACAATGAATTGGTTGCCCTCACTTAATTTTAACAAAGTTGCTAAAATTAAAGTTTCATGATTTTGTTTAGTAAGCATGGTGTGTTTAAATGACTCTTGTAGTCACACACAACCCCCTATCTTGTGCGTCTCCTCATTAAAAAGAATGAGCGTACATTATAGAAGCATATGTGTCCCTATTAGAAAGAATAGGCATATGAGAGTATAGTGTGTTTAAATGACTCTCGTGGTCACACACGCCCCCTATCTTGTGCGTGTCCTTATTATAAAGAATGAGCGTACATTATAGAAGCATATGTTCCCCTATTAGAAAGAATAGGCATATGAGAGTATCGTGTGTTTAAATGACTTTTATGGTCACACACAACCCCCCTATTTTGTACAAGTGTACATTATAGCAGTCATGAACATCCCTAGTAGTCACTGTTGAAGTTCAAGCTTTAGTTCCTTGCCCTTTTCTTGTGAAAATGGGCTGTCTTTTCTAACATTGGTGTTGTTTGCGAAGCAAACCCTACCAATGAGGGGCATCTGTAGACACCCCATTTTCATCCCCATGAGATCATGATAGCGTTTGTTTAGGTTTAGAAGCATTTAGGAGTCCCTAAGCATTAAAGGACACTTCTGCCCTTTTAAGCCTTAGGAGAATAAGTCATCATTGCATGCATATTTTTGTCTCTTTGTTGAGTCCCATCACTTGCATTTAGTTTCTAGGATCATCTTGGATATGTGTGTCAAATTTGGTTCAATTCCAGATAGGTTTGGATAGTTAATTAGAACTTTTGCGACTTGAAGGATAATTTCGTCTTTTACTTCGTATATTTTCCAATTGACCTCCAAATTTGTTCCGGAGTGTTCCATTGATCCTAGAATGATGAAATGAGTCCAATTTAAGAGCCAATTTAATTTATTGATAGGTTTTGGATTGGTTTAATTACCCTATGGTTAATTGACATTTTTTCGAGTAATTGCCTCATGAAAACCCAGCCACCTAACCGTGGTTAGGGATTTTTGGTTCAAGAATACTCTAGGCTTATTCTACATTGAATCCTTGAAATTTTGGCTTTTGAATCACTCAAATTGGAGTTAAAATAAAGAATTTGTGTCCGTCTGAAGTTCGGAGTCCGAAATGGGCTAGAATTTCAAAAACCGAGGAAACTTGAGATTGGTCTCGGGTGACTGGTTCACCCCAACCGGTCACTTGAGCACTCCGTCCTAATTTGTCTCGCTTTGAGTTTTTGACGGAATGGGACTCACCACTCTGAATTTTAGCCTTCCAAAGGACTTCTAAGCCTATTGGGAGGTGGTTTTGAGTTGTTTAACATTCATGGGATTTAATTACAGCCCTAGATTGGTTTATGGTGAATTAATCTCAACCATTGGTTCACATGGTTGGTTGGTTATAAATAGAGGCTCATTCATCAGCATAAGGGATTTTTGGTTGGACTTTTGGACTATTTAACACTTCATATTCATTAGAGAGCTAGGAAGAACGAGTTCGCACTCACCCATATCACTTGGAGAAGGCTTCCTACTGCAATTTTAAAGGAGAACTAGAAGGGAACCAAGCCAAAGAGAAGGAAGAACACAGCGAAGACCTTTGCTTTGTTGTAAGTCTCCTTTGCATCCTTTTACGATTCCTTCTTCTCCTACTCCATTCTCTGCATAGTTATGGCTTAGGATTGATTTAGGAATCATATATACTCTATATTTTAGAGTATATATGATTCAAATATGATGTGAAAGTATGCTAGTGGAATAGGATTGTGAATTGCCTGCGTTAGGATAGCTTTTCTCTTAAGGATAGAGGTGCGTTTTGCACAAAAAATTAGTTGATGTGTTTAGGCCGTTTTCTCTTTATGGTTCAATTATATGCATGATTTTAAGCATCTTTTGTATAGGACACTTGCTGTGTAAGCCTCATCTTCATAGGTGTATAGATGATTATTCGTTTCAAGGATAATTATCATCTTTAGAGAGTGATGTTGTTCATAGGTGCTTTCTAGAGTGTGTTTAAGTGCGTTGTGAGTTTTTTGCATTCTTAAGTATATATTTTACGTAGGATATGTGAAGAAACCATTCATGTTGAGTGATTTCTACGTTAAATTATCTCCAGGATAGTTTTACTTAAGAAAGCTCGTCGTAAGGATGGTTATTTCACATTCTTACATAAAATACTTACCTAAGGCATCAAGTTAGATTTTCTTTTCACTGTTTAGGATTGTCATATAATATTTTCATCATGATAATGCCTATTTAGCATGTTTTTGATAGTTTTGTGCATGTTAGGGTGTTTAGAGCAGATAGATTTTGTTTCTCTTTTGGTTTTGTTATTTGCATGAGTATTAGGTCATTATATGCATATTTAGTATTCTAGTCCAGATTTGAATTAGTCTTTGTAATGATGATTTGAGGATGAATATGGTTGGTTTGAGCTTTATAATTGCCTTATAGAATACATGGGGTAATTAATTAGTGTTTTTTTTCGATGCTTTGGGATAATTTGCATATATGGTAAGTGGTTCATGGTAAGTTGTGTATGAAATGTTCTTTTCTCCCCCCCTCGGGTTATTGTCTTTACTTTGGATTAGAAGTCCTAAGTTTCCAACTCTCTTAAAATTCTGTTTTACTTAGAGTTCTATCTCTTTTAGAATTCTACTTTTCTTAAAACTTCTTTTTAAATAAGAGTTCTATCTCCTTTAGAATTCTACTTTTTTCAAACATCTTTTTGGAGAAGAGTTCTATCTCTTTTCGAATTCTATCTTTTCTTAAATTCCTTTTTTTGAAAACTCCTAAGTTTTTAAAACCTTTCTTAAGTTGGAAACTTAGGGTTTATAGTTCATTGTAAAGAGAGTAACCCCTTCTCAATCAAACTACCTGGACTTTGATCCTTACATCTTTGCATGTAAGGTACATAGGCGCTCATTTGATGTTCAAATCCACCCTAGGATACTAAGTATCCTAGGTTTTCTTTTTCTTTTTGTTCTTTTGTCCATCATATATTTGCTAGAAGAGTAGGATAGACCCATGCTTCATCATTTATCCATCATATATATTGCTAGAGGAGTAGGATGGATCTGTTTCTTATTCTCTATCCCTCTACTGCTTCCCATATCTCTCTTATTTGTTCATGGATGTTTACATGCTTTGTGGATGTTACATGATTTATGGATGTTTATGAATGAATGAATGATTATGGATGATTCTTTACATATGCATGGTGACTAATTAGGAAGTGATTGAAATAGCCTATATAAATTCAGAGACCCATTTTGGGGCGATGTGGGTGCTTATAGGATGTTTCCTAAAACCTTCTCACATCATAACTTAGTCTCCGAATCCTCTCTTGTTTTGATTAGACCTGCTTTTCCTTGATCGGAGTCATGTGTTTGGTTTTTTAAAGGTTTCCTTTTAAAAACTATTTTCAAAGGTTTTTCTTTTTTCCTTAAAAAATGAGGTGGCGACTCCTTATTTGTTATGTTTTTTATGAACCTTTTAAAAACTAGATTTTTATTTATTTAAATATCTACAAATCTTTTTAAAAGAAGGGTTTTCCTTCCCCTCGGATCGAAACCCGTGGTTCACACATATAAAACATCAATTCAAACATCAATAATAAAGATGAGAGAAAGACAAGGAGAGATTATTATTATTAGGGTAAATTGCACATTAGGGTTTAAAGTTTTGGTTAAGTTTCACTTTAGGGTCCAAAGTTTAAATTGCATCAATTCAGTATCCGAATTATTTGTTGAGTTGCAATTTGGGGCCTACTGTCAGAAATTTCTGTATTGTCCCTTCTTTTCCCTTTGGGTAAATTGCACTTAAGGGTCTAGAGTTTGGGGTAGGTTTCACTTAAGGGTCTCAAATTTTAATTGCATCAATTTAGTACCCAAATTATTAGTTAGGATTCAATTTAGGGTCCGACGTCAAAACCATTAGTTGACCGGATGGAAATTTTGCACATGATGTGCATGTAACCCAATTAAAATCATATTATCCCTATTTTACCCCTCAACCGGCCAAGAACACGCACTTTTCGCTGCACTACTGGCGAATTCTTCCCTTTAAACTGGCAAATTCTTCCCTTTAAGCCGATTTGTGAGAATCGCATAGCTCCACTTTGTTCTTCCTTTCGTCGCCGCAGCTCAAGCTCCATCAGCAGCTTTGCGAACGGCTTGGCCTCGTTTTGGCACTTGGTTCGACGGAGATGGATATGCCAACGGCAACAAGGAAGAGGAAGGACTCAAGCAAACTTGGCTTTGGCTTTTCTTCTCCTTCTTCTTTCTGGAGTCGCGTGATCTGCCTGAGTTCGTGACGGGATTTGAAATCAGAGATGACCCCATGGCTCGATCCGCCATCGGCACACCATTATAGGTAGCTGGATTTTTCCCAGTAATCTACCTACTGGCACACCATGTTTTCCGGCGATGAAGCAACCAAAAAAGAAACAACAGCCACATAATGGATTTTTTCTAGCAATCCATGTCTGCCACTGACGTTCACTCCTATTCTTTGGCCGTCGATAACACCATTGATTTAGGAGTGTTGCTATGGCACACCATTTTTTCCGGCAATGACGCGGAAAAAAAAAAAACACAAAAACAACAAAAACAACATAGCAACCACATCAACGGCGACAAAGATTGAAATCGCAAACCCAACCATCGATGGCAGTGAAGATCAACCTCCGTTGTTTACCCTTTCTTACCCATACCATAATCCCCATCCATTTTCGTGCAGGAAAAAAAGGAAAAAGAAACCCTCATCTCCTCCTCAAATTTGGCCATTGCATAACCATCACTTCCTCAAATTTGCCATCGGGTTCAAATTAGACGGCGACGGCGACAACGACGGCAAGGGTTTGGAAGGAGAAGGACGGAAGCATGGAGGCATGGAGGGAGAAGAACAGTGATAGAAAGAGACGAGAGAGGCAAGAGAACAGAGACGAGATGAGAGAGAAAATGGGGTGGGTTTGAGAGCACGGGCTAAACGACATCATTTTTTGGGAGGGGCATTAAAGTCATTTCAAAGTTCCGTTAACGGACGTTTCTGATTTTTGGTCAAAGTTGATATTGGGTACCAAATTGACGCAATTAAAATTTGGGACCCTTAAGTGAAATCTACCCCAAATTCTGGACCTTAAGTGCAATTTACCCTTTCCCTTTTTATGGGTTTGAAAACCCTATTTTACCCCTATTAACATTTAATAAACTTTTATATGTTGACCAAATCTGAATAACTCTATCGTTAGATTTGGGGTTTTGTAAATGGAAAATAAAAAAATATTTATTAGATGTTGATAGGGGTAACATAGAGAGAGAAAGAAGATAAGAGTGATATAAATCTGGTTAAAATATAAAGCTTTATCAGATGTTGATAGGGGTGAAATAGGGTTTTCAATCCGATAAAAGGGGCAAAGTAGGGAAAATACAAAATTTTTTACTACAGGGCCCAAATTGCAACTCAACTAATAATTCAGATTCTGAATTGGTGCAATTTAAACTTTGGACCCTAAAGTGAAACTTGACCCAAACTTTGGACCTAAAGTGCAATTTACCCTTATAATAATTATTATTTTTTTACCAAAAAAGGTTGTTTTCCTTTTTTTACCTCTCGCAGCCGTTTCAAAGAGCCATGAATGTTTGCTCGGTTTTCCCTGTCTTTGTTTATTGCGTTTGCTATTTTTTCCACGTTTTCTTGATTATCTCTAGCTCTTTCAGCATGGGTGTTCCCTGTTGGGTCTATGCTATGTTTATGCTTGGGCTGGGGTGTGCATTATGGCATGTTTGCTGTTCCGTCTGCTGTCTTTGCATGTATGCTTTCCTCGATCAATAACATATTTTCCTTTTCGCTAATTAAAAAAAAAACGAGAAAAAAAACAAAAAAGGATGAACCCAAGAGCAACCAGGGCAGTAACCACAGTTGCAGCAGCCCATGTGGGGGGTTTCAGCTAAGGATCATCCTCCCGTTACCCATTGTTCCTCCATTCAAGCCATATATGTTTGTTTAGCTGGAATAGAATGGATGGATGGGAATGGAATTTAATTCCACGCTTGAAGTAATCTCGAATGAAGAGGGTTTGAAATGATTGTGTAAATATGCTGTTTGATTCTATTCCCATTTAAAGTACCTCATCCAAACACATTATTTTGAATGAATTAGAATGTGATTTCATTCCAGTCATTCTATTTCAGCTAGGAATGGCAATGGGTCAGGTAGGATGCTACCCCATGCCCGACCCTACACTTGAACTACTCTGCCCATGCCCGCCCCTATACCCAATGGGTAAGGAGAATTGGAATCCATCAGCAATTCGTCCTTTACTTAGGGCACCCATGCCCGACCTGCCCATGCCCGACTGCCTTGCCACAACAATTTTTTCCCCAAAAATTCATGTTTTTTATATACTGGTGTAGACTCAGTCCCCTCCCCTCCCCTCCCCTGTTATTCTGCAAAAAATGAAAAAATATATATATATATAGCAAATAGCAATTATTCTGCTAAAAATTGAAAAAAAATAAAAATAAATAACCGATAGCAACAGCGTGTAATGGACTTGGATTTTCTCCATAGTCCATTCCATAATCCTTTACTTCTCTGCCTATTATTTCAGTGACATTAACATGAATTGTTGTTAAGGTCAATGGAAACAAAATTACAAGGAGGGAAACTGAATAATAATTAACACAAAATTTAACAATATCACCGTAAAATCAAACACAAACACCAAGTAATGCAGAACCCAAATCTTATATACATTAAGAGAGAGAATGAAAGTGTCTTTTGAGATAAAGAGAGAAGGGAACATGAAGAATGGTGGCTTACCATGTAGATTTGGCGTAGATCTGCCGTATACGTGAGTGCGTGACCATAGACATAGATCTAGAATTTTGGATATGTAGATCTGGGTTGATCGAGTGACGGAGTGAGGCTGAGGCATTGAGGTGATGAAGATGATTCGCTGAGGCACTGAGGCGGTGACGATGAAGCCGTAAGGGTAGGGACTAGGGAGTTACCGAGTGAGGCTGAGTTGTTGAGGCGGTGATGGTGAGTCGCCGAGGCAGTGACGGTGAGTCGTTGAGGCGATGAGTCGCCGAGGCAGTGTTGAGGCCGTAATGGTAAGGATGAAGCGACGAAGAGACAGTGAGGGTGAGCGTGTGCGTGAGCGTGACTGGGTGAGGGTGAGGTTGTGAGGGCGAGGGAGGCGGCAAAGACAATGTTGAGTTTGAGAAAGTGTCTAGGGTTTGTAATGTATGTTAAGAGTATATATAGAAATAGGGGGTGAAATTGTAAAATCACAATTGTGGCGGTCGGGTTGTCGGGTTTTTTCCAATGGGATCCATGCCCGGCCCGTACCCGAAATAATTTTTAAATTTTTGCCCATACCCGACCCAATACCCGAAAAAATTTAAAAAAATCCACCCATATGGGTATGGATCGAGTCGGGACCCTATGGATCGGGTTGAAATTGCCATCTCTAATTTCAGTTAAACAAATGTAGCCTTTCAATGTATTTCAATAGTTCAATCCAAACCCATTAATCCTGAATATATTCCTTATGCGTCTAGTCTCCTAGGTATTTGATATTTCATTCCATCAACCAAAATAAGAAAGACCCAATTTGTACTTGAGATTACTCCATTATTGACTGAGAAATCACATACATGATTATCTTCTTCAACTTATATTAATAAAACGATTTTGATAATAATTAATATTTATGTGTCCATTATAATAAATTTGTTTTTTTTTAAAAAAAAATTTATATTAATTAAAAGTATTCACATGCAATGCACGTGTCCTATAGCTGATATTATTCTTAAAATTAAACAAGTAATTAATTTACAAACACTTATCTAATTGGTGACGGAAGATATATTTCGTATTCATCAAATATCAAAGACATAAATGTGATTACAAATAATTTGGTTATTATTCTTCAAGATTTACATTGGGATATAGAAATGCTTTACAAACAAAAGAGTATTATCCAATGCGGGTTTTACTTCGTCGTTGAATGAATGAGAGATGATGATGATCTACAGACTTCTTGTAAAACGTTTTATTTATTTATTTATTTTTTTCCCTTTATCATTTCTCTTTTGGTATTTGTCAAATAATATGAAATGACCTATATATTCTCATGCCAACCTAACTTTGGGCATGAAAATGAGATCTGAGTGCCACACTTTTCAAGAAAATTTTATTCACAAGAATCATATCAAGTGATGCTTGCAATCAAATTACCGTATATTTGTCCACTTCTTTCAAGAGAATGTTCGATCTATAATTAGGAAAAAAAAAAAAAAACAATCAAAAGATATAATTTTTTTCCAATTAATTAACAATGCTTCTCTTTTTCTTTTTTGCTGGGTCTAGCAAATGCGAAAAAAAAAAAAAAATTAATAAATTTTTTACAACAGAAAATTCAAGATTGGAATCTTAAAAATATATAAAGGGGAAAAAAAAAAGTTGGCTTGTTATCTTGAGCACAAAAGAAAGAAGGATACAAACATGAACCAAAAAGAAGGATATATAGAAGAAAAAAAGGTCAAAGGAAAAGAAAGAAAAAAAAAAGGCAAACAAACAAGGAATAAATGATCTCATAGTCTCTACGATTACTGTTGGGTAAGAGAAGAGGCATTGCAAGTAGAAGCAGAAGAAGGGGAAGAAGAGTTCTTGTGGTTGTGCATCCACACTTTGAAAACCTGCCTACTCACCCCAACTCCTCTGCAGAACCGTTCGATCTCATCTTCTTGATCCTTCCTCTGTAGCTTCCACTCTAGCTTCTCAGCAAACGCTAGCATCTTCTCCTTCTGATCTGCCGTGAACTTTGTCCTGAACCGCTTCTTGCTGCTCCGCTCCAACTCCGGCGACTCCACAACCGTGTTTGGCTGCCGGTAGTCTATCATCTCTGCCGCCACGTCCGGGTCTCGGCCACGGCTGCTGCAGCTTACACCTCTACCGGCGGCGGTGTAGGTGACTTTGCGGTGGAAGTTACGGTGGCATCCACATGCTGCGCATTGTAGGTCTCCCGGAGAACTGTCGTCCATTGTGAACTCTCCGCATCCATCGGTGGCATAGCTGCCAAGGCTGGCCGCATGGTTTCTCAAACACTCTCTGTAGAGATCATTTGGGTGGTCTCCCTCCATCTCTCTCTATGCTCGTGGTTCTCTTGTTTGATACTTTATGATGAACTGGATGGAGGAGGTATTGAATTACGATTATGCTCCCAGATTGTCTGATAATTTACATTCATAGGCTGTTCCCTTGTTTGATACTTTATGAACAATTGGAGGTATTGAATTACGAGTATGCTCCTAGATGGTCTGATTATTTACATTCCAAAGGCTTTATGGCTTGGTAAATGTTAAGATACCAGAGAGAGAGAGTAGTGCTATTGATCCTTAATAGCTGCCACATCAACACATGGATTGTTTGGTACGGTGTTCTCTAAATACATGATGCTATGTCGGTAGGCGGTACGGTAGCCATATTAATAAAAAAAAAAAAGGAAATTAATTAAGGAATTATATTGGTGAGCAATGAAACTTTTTTTAAGATCTCTCCATATTAACATTTGATGTGGTAATAGTAATTCAGAAATTAATTAAAATGTTCAATTGTTATTATTATTATTATTCTTATTATTTATTTTGACTCGAAAGAAAGATTGTGAAATTCATGTCAATTCATAGATAGTTCCGTAAAATTATCGTTCAAGTAAGTAGCCCTCTTTGGATTTTTACCTTTCAATCCTATTTTGATTATGTAAAACTATGGTTATTACTAAGCCTTTTTGTTTTGTTATGGTTTTTTGTCTTTGACCGTTTTTACCTTTTTGTTTTGGTTAATTTTTTATGGCTTCTCTTCTCATAAAGGTGAAATTTTGGCATTGCCTATGAAGCCCATAAAAGATAGGGGTGAGGAAACTTAGCTTATGGATACAGTGCAAGGTTTTGGTACCCAAAAAAAGGTGGTGGTCTTTTTTAGGTAAAGCTATAATCCCCTATTTTGTATTCAGTGCTAATTGGTGAGGTTAAAAAACTCAGCACTGTACTGAACTAATTCGAACTGTTGGATGAGATTTTTGATAGCTTGAATTAAAAGATAAAAAAGTTTCCCATTAATGTCATTTTGATCATTTCAATAGCAATGTTTTGATCTTTTAATTGGAGCCCTCAAAATCCTCATCCAACGACTCAGATTAGCTTAACTCGGTGTTAAGTGTTTTTTACTTCAGTACCGAATCTTAACTCATAATCGCCCCTAATTTTACTCCCTCTTTTTTTTTTCTTTTTTTTGCTACTTCTATTTGTTGGGTTTCTTTTCCTTATCCTTCTAATTACTTATTAAAATTCTAACTTCAGTTGTAGTCTACAAGCCTTTTTATTGGTTACCCAATTCAAAATTTATGATATTTTGTATTGATGGGTTTGCTGTTGGAGCTATAACGTGACATTTAAAGCAAGCCCACTAGATTGGAATTCCGTGTCGTTTCTTGTGACACAGCAGCACATAAAAAGTGGTCTTGTAAATTGTCCATTTGCATCTCCGGTGTTATCGACGTTTTGCTTGTATGGTGTGTGGTTTCAAATGATATAAATCGAATACTGGGTGTTATTTTTCCCTTTTATTTTATTTTATTTTTTGCATATTCAATATATGTTCTCCCCATAGGATTAATTAGGGCTTCCACCAACCTTCCGGCCAACATCTAAAATCTTTACAATTGGTGTGGATCTACGTTAAAAGTTTCAATGTGTTAAAGAGAATTTTTGCCCAAATTAGTTAGGGTTCGTTCAGGTTTTCAATTTGAAGTCAAACAATTTAAGATATTTTACATAGTAAGTTAACTAATTTTGAAATACTACATAAAATACTTTAAATTGTAAAATTTCGAATTGAACATCCAAACATGCCCTTAGTGTTTACTCCATGTTAACATGTTCATTCATAATAAAGAGGTGAATTCTTCTTGGGCTTTGTTTTTTTTTTTTTTTGGTTGGGAACCCAACTAATTGTTCCCAACTAATTGGCAAGATGGTGAAGACGAATTATGGTATATTCGTAAATATTAAAAGGGCAAGGGGGTAGGTGAGGGATGGTGGTGATACTGTCCTGGTTCATGAACGCAAAAACTGTCCACCTAATAGATTTATAAGCCATGTTTGTGTGCTGCCAAGATCATGCAAATGCAAAGTCAAGGAAAATGGGAAGGGGAATCCCTCTCTTGTAATAAATAACAAAAGCGATGACTGATCATCTCCAAAGTCTTCCTTCTATGGCTAAAGCTTCAGTGGGCCCCCTCAACGGTGTGGGCTTTGTCCAATAATTCACTTCGGGAATGCAAATTATACGTGTCTTCTCTTTCATATTTTACTATGCCAGTCTTTTTGTTCTTTTTTGCAGTGTGAGAATTTCTCAAATACATCTCATACATAACATTACATATATCTACATGAAAGATCAGGATCAAGGGACACAATTCCGTTATAAATTTTGTGACATAGCTTGATTTATCAGAGTGATCGAGTAATACTTGGCCACATCGGTTTGCTTATTTATCTTTTTTCATTAAGGTTATCATATCATAAAAGAGAGTAAAAATTAAAAATAAAAATAATTCATGAATTCCTCAAACCGATCTTATAACATCAAATATAATGATGACTCTAATTTTTTTCTAAATAATGTCACTCAAAATCAGGGACAAAGGGAGGGGGTCAAAAGGGGGCAATTTACCCTCCTGACTCTTTTGTCTTTTTTTTTCCTCGACTAAATTATGAATATTTGAAAATTTGACCCTACCAACTTTTTATTTTACTCTTCAAAAAAATTTATTTTGACCCCCAAGCTACTTTTTTAACCCAAAAAAATGATGAGTTTGACCCTATCATTTATCATAATTATTCTTTTACCCTATAAAAGTTAGAGAACAAAATCTCATTATTGTGATCTACCACTGAGGAAAAAATATTTTTCCAAAAATACTTATCATTAGTTTTTAATCTTGACCCTGCAAGACAAATTTCTTGGCTCCGCCACTACTTAAAATCATAGATTTGTGCCTTCAATATTTTGAAGAATTCACTATAATTATTTTATTCTCATTTGTACAATTAAGAGGACTTTTACTATATTATAAGTGTAAAGCACCGACGGGTACAAAATTAATTATTTCTTAAATTTTTGGAAAGCTCAAATAAGAAAGGCCATGAAAGCATGATAACTTAGGTTATGTTTGTTTGGTTGGAATGGAATTTGATTCTATACTAAAAATAATCTAAAATGGAATGAGATTGAAATAAACATTACGGAATGAATATCATTATAATTCACTACTAATATTTGATTTCATTCCCATTTAATTAGTTCATCCAAACACGTTGATTGGAATGAATTGGAATGTAATTCTATTCCATTCCAACTAAGAAACATGGCCTTAGGTCATGTTTGTTTGGTTGGAATGGAATGGGCGGGAAAGGAATCTGATTCTATGCTTAAAATAGTTTAAAATGGAATCAGATTGAAATAAACATTATGAAATAAATATCATTATAATTCACTACTACTGTTTAATTCTATTCTCATTTAATTATCTCATCCAAACACGTTGTTTGGTATGAATTAGATTGTGATTCCATTCCATCTATTCCATTCCAACCAAACAAACATAGCCTTAGTGAATTACATTTCTTTTTGAAAGATCCTATTCTTGTAAATGCATTGCAATACAGTTGGATATTAGCAAAGGTATTGGTTACAAGATTGCTGTTCAGATTATAATTGTAGAGCACCGATGGGGTAAAAAAGTGTTCTATGAAGTTTGGAACACTCGCTCAAAAGAGGTCATTTATGCAAGACAACTTTTTATACCAAAATTTAGGAAAACGATAACTCCGCTCCAAAAAAAAAGCTTCCCGCACTACACAATGACATATAAGGAGGATTGCGAGAAGCTTCATTGGGATGGGTATAGTGTTTCCCTAAATTTTAATGTTTTGTTATATGGACCAAATTCAATCGTCCCACCTACCCACAACGAGTGGGGTGGGTCAAGAAGACAAAAATTTAGTGTGCCTATCATTTTTTAAAATTTAATAATTAATAATTAATATTAATTTTTTAGTAAAGCCCCCCAAAATTTCCTATCCCATATATAAGATAAGATCTCCCCCAACCACCCTTTTCCCTTTTTTATTTTATTTTTCCTACTGTTATCCTGAACACTGTGCAAAAGACCAAACCATCCTCTAACCAAAGGAAGAGAGATCTCCGTTAGACTATAAGACCATCGAAGAACCTTTCAGTATATAATTTTAGAAAGTTGACTTGTTACATGAATTAAGTAAAATGTTATCAAAATTGACTAGACTGTTACTACATAATTATAACATTATTAAAATAAAAAAAAAAATAATAATAAATTTCTATTAACCATTTAGTAATCGATTATTGAGTAGCAAAAAATCGAATTGACTTCAATAAAGTCAACAAGATGATGGGTATGATCAAATATACAAGTTTACTTAGTACTTTACGTTATTGTGATGAGTTGTGTGAGCTGGACGGAGTGGTGTGGGCATTGGTTTGTGATGATTGGTGGGAATTGAGGGGAATTGGTTTCTTGCTCAGAGGTCACTTGATATGTCGGAAATATGTCCTTGGCTTTTGGGAGCACAGCTTTGTCTCCTTTATTGGACTCAGTGTCCAGTCATTGTTGTCGATATATCGCCACATGTATAGCATATACACAAGACTACAAGAGCCATGCCTAGGGTTGGGTTAAGGCTGCATCCAGGCCAAGTGCCAGTAATCAGCGAAAAGCTTAGTCCTCACTATTTCCCTGAAGGCCCCTCCCAATACTGTGAATGATTTATAATTGTGGTTGGGAAATTTGGTTAAGCAACAAATTTTTTTGAAAAATTTGTTGTGTTAACAACATGGTCAACAAGAAACCCCTATGTACTTTGAACAAGAAAATCCCTCTTGTTAAGCATAATTATCATAGTTCATGAACCTAAACCAAACATTGACCTGATTGAGGGAGTGGGTCACCAGGTTGTCTTTTGAACTGCCTAATTATGAAATTATATTATAATATATAATTGAGTTTAATGGGAACATTTTAAATTTTAATAATTTAAGTAAAATACAGTGTGAATATGATAGGAGAGTTAATAGATTAGGGGTTAAGTTCTTTAAAGCAATATATAGTGCTAGCTCAAGTCTCATGATATCCATCTACCATTTTATGATATCCATTCTATCCTTCCTTTTTATTTATTTATTTATGTTTTTATATCCCACCTAAATACCTTTCTTACATTAAAGTATTAAACCCATCCCTTCTATCTTAATTTAAAAATCTAAAAACACACTTACCCCCCAAAAAAAAGAAAAATAAAAAAAAATCTAAAAACATTATTCAAAGAGACCAATCATATATTTGTTTTTCAACTAAAATAATAATCATCTACACACTTAGATTTGGAAAAGTTTTTATTTTTTATTTTTTTATTTTTTCTAGTAGTTGAATGACATCCTTGTAAATGAAAGTTTCCAATCCCCTACAAAAAATATAAATGGAGAATCACTTTCTTTCTTTCTTTCTTTCTTTCCCCCCTTTTTTTTTCAAAACACGGAACTACGGAAGAGAAATATTAAGGTCAAATTTTATTTAATAAGGAAAGAGGAGAATGGTTTAACAAGTTTGGGGTGGTGCAAAAAAGAAAAAAGAAAATTACTAAAATGGTACAGTGGACATTTGACCTTAAATCCTCTTTTTTGGGAAATAAAATTCATTATTGCCACTTTGAATGAAATAAGAGAGCTTTAACCTTTTTTTTAGAATTATTTTTATTTTGACACATCATTTTGTCATTTTCCCCTATGATAATTACAAATACCTTGCTGAAAGTTTTGCTATAACAGCCCCCACAAAGGGAAACATTGATTAAGCATGATCTTTCTAATAGATTTTAATTATTAGCCTTTTTATCCTTGAAATGTGTGGATTTCATGTGATGCACGTCTCTTCATCTCACTCATAATACTTTATCCATGAAACAACTAAGATTGTCATTTCCGTGGTCAAAATATGTCAAGTTGTAAATGTCTCAATCAGTGAGTCATTGTGGTATGTTTGGTGTAAGAATTGAAGTTGGAAGATGTTCGATGTGGAGATTTTCCGACATACTTTGGATTCTCTTAGTAGGACGGTAAGGTGCCTACTTCTTGGTTTAACATTGTTTGCATACCCAATTGGATGTAAGAAAATCAAGGGAAAACTTTTAGACACTGAAATTCTGGTTAGATGGCGGCCACTCATAGAAGTAGCGAGACTGACCGCTTTTAGAATTTTTTTTTTTTTTTTTTTTGCATAAGCAAATATAATATTAGAAATTAGCAAAAATAGGACAATTTTCCATCCCAATCTCTTGATCCACATTCAAGACAGAAACTGGGATCTGGGAAGTTGGAATAGAGCCAAAAATATTGCAAGATGTTGCCAATTGGGCCAAATTTTAGGTACTTAGTTGATTAATGAATTTAGGTGGTTAATATTCAATTGAACCTTAATTGATTTAAATATCTTCATGGTTGAATTCATGAGGAGGCTTATAGAAACTCAAAGATGAACCATGTTTTCGTGGCCTAACTAAGATTTTTATTTTTATAAATTATTTAAAGCTCTTTGAATTGAAATTCTAACACTTCAAATGGATCAAAAATCCGAGTCTTCTAGAGCAAGTAACGACGATTTTAGTAAAAGGTGTCTATGCTGTTAGACTTGGTGCACTCAAGCCTATTTCGGTTAGGGAAATGTTAGCTTCATATTTTGGCTAAGACTTTGCTCTACTACGAGAGAATAAGGGTTGTTTCAATTTTTAGGGTTTAACCATATCAGTGGGTCTCACAACTTTACTCCTTTATTCTCTCATAGTAGGACAAATTATGGGATCAACTAGCATTTCCCTTTGGGTTAGCTTGAGTGCGGAGAAATCAATAGCCAGTCTTCCCTCATTGGCTCGAGCGCATCCGCGTGGACTCAAGGATATCAAGGGAAAACAACATTTTGAGAATTGCTCAACTTCTTATTCCTAATCAGTTCCCCATTCTTTTCTAGTTGGACTAGACTCGGATTTGCTAATTTATATTACCTTATTTTGAGTTTTTTTTATTACTTTTTTATTATTTTATTGTCAAACAAGAAGTATCCCAAGCCATTAGGTCTAAACTCCTATAATACACAAAACACAACAAGTCCATGCATCTGATAATGAAAGAGCAGAAACTTAAATTTAGAACTTCCAGTTCTTGAGCCACGGTCCTTTTCAAACTACCCACGTAGGTTGAATTGTTGGTATATACAGCCGGCTCCATAGACACTATACAATCATCACGCCATAGCATCTGAGAGGTGGACTCTCTCAAGAGAAAAACACACCGGGCACACCCTATAATTTTCCCTCCAAAACCCGTCTTTCTTCCCTGGTTCAATGCTCTATTGAAGTAAATCAAATAAATTAATGCTTTTGAGTGACCAAGTTGAACGTGACTACACTCTGGCCACTGTAAACATTTAGACGTGGGTCTTTGCCCAGATTGGTCATCAATATGGACTAGACAGGGGATCTGTTTCAGACTTTTATTTATTTATTTTCTTCTTAGATAACCGGACCTATACTCTTGACTTAACTCCTCGTATCAACCAATGATATCAATGCTTTTTTGAGAATTTGAATCAACCATTTTTCACTTGTTTCTTAAATTCTAGTGTGAACAAGTAAATAGATATCAATGCTTCTTTAAGAGTTTGAATCAATAATCTTTCACTTAACAAGTGATCCAACTAAAAAATTGTGCTTATTTCATCTCTTGTGAACGGTACTCTGAGGTGCTCTCCTTTAGAGATGGGTAAGGGATTATACAAACAAAACTCATCCCACCCATACTGTGATGGGTTGGATTTTACATGTGCATTGATGTTCAAATTATTAATTATTATTATTCTGTAATTCAACTGGAATCTTATTGAATATTACATTGCATGCGGCTTTGAGCTAGACAAAACAAGTTAACCTCAACCCTAAGGGGTAACTTAGTTGGCAAGAGATGCTACCTCAGGAAATAGAGATCTTAAGTTCGATCTTTGCTATCCTATTGGAACCACTTAAACAAAGTTTCCATAATTCTCATAAGTATTGATCTTACTTGATTCATAAGGGTTAATGGCGGTTTTCCAGAAACAAAAATACTCAAAAACTCAGATTCTTAATTTTTATTTACATTTTTTTTTTTTTAGGACTCCCTCCACTCCAAAACTCGCCTCGATTAGAAATAATGCTTCTCGAGAGACTACAATAGTATAAAGCTTTTAGGGCACAGGTATCAAGATAGTCGAATAGATCCCCATATGGATCCCCACAGTTTTGTATGATCTAACAGGACATGCTGAACAGCAATAATGAACCAATAGAACTGATGTACAGAACCAATTTAAAATGGAGTAGTGAACCAATAGAACCATGAATAGCA
This sequence comes from Liquidambar formosana, assembly GCA_039720395.1. Classification (NCBI taxonomy): domain Eukaryota; kingdom Viridiplantae; phylum Streptophyta; class Magnoliopsida; order Saxifragales; family Altingiaceae; genus Liquidambar; species Liquidambar formosana. The sequence continues at coordinate 10,942,968 of CM077828.1, read as the reverse complement.
ATGAAAATACTGTAGTTTTAACTTAATACTATTTACAACTTTTTGTGCAAGAATAAAATAACATATAATAAAGAGGATTAAAGATGTACTGTAATTTCAACATGCATCCAAGGGAAAAAAAATTATTGATAACCAAATCCAGCAAGCACAAATGAGCCTTTTAATGGACTACTGGCATGGCAAGAAGGTGAACTTTTCCGCTTTCAACAATATGAAGGAAAAAAAAAAAAAAAAAACACCACAATCCTTATTAATACCAAAGTCTAATTAACGTTTTCAGTTTTCAATCAATGGATGAACTTGGAATTCCTAGTAAGAAACAATTCTGAACACAACATCAAGCCACAGCATCTCTTGGTAGCAAAAGGTCAAGCTCTTCTTCAAGTCATGAATTTAATCACTATACCCACAATAACTTCAGAATCTCTTACGGGAAACAAAAGCACAATCCATGTACCAGCAGATCGACTGTCAACTTATTCCATTCAAAATCATTATCTTTACTTCTACAGCGGGAAATCATTAAAATAGTTTTGAAAATCAAAATGCTACCACTTCAAAAAGAAAAACAAATTAAAAAAAAAAAGTCTAATTCACACCAATGTATTTAGCCCTGGATTTGTAAGTACAATATGCAAAGAAAGAAGTAGCACATTTAACATTTCATAATAGTGGCCCCAGGGCGCATCCACCGGGTTTTTTTTTTTTTTTGGGGGGTGGGGTGGGGAGGTGGCGTGGGTGTTGGGTTGGCTCACCATCCAGCTATATTTAAATCTATTTCATTAAATCCTTAGCAATTATATTTTCTCTCACCAACTCAACCCACATTCTTTTTGGCTTCCTCTTTAAGTATCATCCTTTGAAATACCTTCAACATAGATCACATCACTCCTCTCTATTAGTGGATGTATTAGACTCTGTCGCACCTGACCAAACCATCTTAAATGACTTTCCCCTGAGCTTATCCTCAGTTGATGTACCTTAGCATCTCACAAATGCATTCATTTCTTATTAGAGTCTGTTGCACATTACTAAACCATCTTACCATCCTCGTCTCAATTAGACTCATTTTTTGAACAATAGCTATCGTGGCACAAGCAATGCATGTGCAACACGACATCAATAATCATTAGATGGTAAGCCAATAAAGAAACAAAACACATGTAGGAGATCCACAAAAGTATCTCCATATAATTTCTTACTTATAACTAACCATTCTCTAGCTTCATCAACTAAGATTATACGGTGCTTAGACAACATGCATCAATGGGCATCTAAACATGCCTAGAGGTCATTCATAACCAATGCAAAGAAATAAGGGCTTACTGCTTGATCCTTAGTCCTTAAGGTAACCCTTTGTACTTAGAAATTCACTGGCTTGTCCTCAAATTCTTCCTACTCCAGCTAAAATATACTAATACCCAGCCACCATTTAATCAGCAGTTTCCATCCATATCACCTCAAAAGAAACTAGTAGTTCAAAATATTTTCCACGCTGAAAATTAATGAGCAAGCAATACATACATACATATACATATATATATATCTATATATATATATGTATGTATGTATATATATATATATGTATGTATGTATATACACACACACTTAGCGAGAGAGAGAGAGAGAGAGAACCAATCTCATCCTATCATGGTTCAAAGTTATGGTCACGGAGGTCGTCACGTATCAGTCACGGAGGTTGTCACGTATTGGTCACAGTTGCGGCCATCTCGTCACATCTCAGAGTGAGACGCAACATTACATATGAAAGAAGGCTAAAAAAAAAAAAAAAAAAAAAGCAGCTAATCACATTGGAGGCATAAAACAACCCAAAAAAATAATCTAGGACACATAAAATGGTTAAAAGCATCAAACTAGGTAGTAGCGGGCTGTGTTAGTAATAAACTCAAAATTCAAGTCTCAAATATTCTATATAAGATAAGATATCTAGATCAAATTGTATCCAATAAGTCATTTAATAAATTAAGAAGGTAGAAAAATAATACTAGAATGCATTTTACAAAACCATGGCTCAATACCACATCAAGTGATGGTGAGACTCAAGGTCATCATCTTTAAAAATAAAAAATAAAAATAAAAAAGGCTCAAAGTCATTATCATGTCTAGGCCCAGGCCTAGTCATCATCAATTTATTTAAAGCTTTAATGACTATTTTTAATTTATTTCTACAAAATAGAAAATTTAAAATTATGAAAAGTAAAAAAAAAAAGTGTAAATTTCAATAAAAACTACATAGATATATAAGGTCTACATAGACCTTCTAGATCTAAGCAAAATAATTTGCTTGGGTTTTGTGGGTTTTCCCTGCAACTACTCTTCTTCTCCCATTCAATATTGGAGGGTTCACACTTTTGAAAAGCAATGACAGAGAACAATTCATAAAAGAAAGGCCATTTTCTGAACATGGACGTAATCCGCTGTTATGTCTATGACGAGAAAGGTGAGAGATTTACAATAACATTATCACGTCTCGTAACGGAAGGCTTCGAGACCTTGACGTCACAGGCATAATGTCATGGTCTTGGGCATGATTTTGAACCATGCATCCTGTAGATAATTCTATATTTTTATTTTTTTTTTTCACTTGAGCTTTTACATAATAGAATACGTAAAATATTCACTTACCCAAAAAAAAAAAAAAATGTAAAATATTTTAGAACGCTCTAAACAAGTATAGAAGGGTGTACTGCTTGTAAATATTCTAAATAAATATCTTAGATATTTCTAGGGAGAATTCTAGAATGTATGTCTAGACTACTCCTAACCATTAGATAGGTGACACATGTAAAAAACCTAGACATTCTTTGACATGAAGGTGCCTATATATATATATATAGGAGAGGCATCATTTGGCCAAATTTGCATGAGAGCTATAACCAAACAACTAATCTTACAAAGTTTTCTATAGTGCAATACACTTGCGTTCTTCTAAACTCCAAGTGTTCTCTTGTGCTCTCATTCTCTCTTGTGCTATCATTCTCTTCCTACCTCTCTTAGCTACTTTGTTGGGGAAAAGGCTAACTAAACATCTCAAGGGAACTTGAAGTTTGTCTAAGTGAAACATGATTAGCTTGGAAATTACCAAGGTTGTGACATGATGTTTGGGTTTTTGAATCTTACACCAACAATGCACTTAATACTCCTTTTTAACCATTTTCTTCTATACAGAAAACATATATTCTTCAGCAACTCCGAATCCTTAAACATATAAAACAAACAGCCAAACAGGACCATAGTTAGAGTGTAGGAAGGGCTGAGAATGCTGATTATCCGGTAAACTACTTGGGGCTCATGTAGCCCATGCCAGATTAATCGTATTCTAGGCTGGAGCAATGCGTGTACATCAGGAGTCCATCGATGAGAAGGGGCTGGGGAAAGCTTGAATCCAATTCCTATAGTGATGAATATAAGTGCAATTGAAATTCCTGAGGAGTTATACATTTGGAGGGAGAAGGTCCCGTTGAGTTCTTACGCTTTCATAATATTTTATTCGTATAAATGACAAAACCGGATCCCTTTGTTTGATGAGCTTCTACATAATTTCCTTCGGATTGAGCCGACATCTGTCACGCTCGTCGTTCGATTCAAAGAATCTCCGTTCCAGAACCATACGTGAGATTTTCATCTCATACGACTCCTCCCTTATGTGCATAATTTAATCCCTTACAAACCTAGCTAGATGTCTAAACATAATCACATGATGCAACATGTAAAATATGCATGCCATAATGTTGAATATATCTTTGGTTTTTAGATTGGGATCCCACTCATTCAACGAATATTACCCTAATTCAAAGATTGAGATGTCTTGCATCAAGTTTAGAAAATGTAAGTCATACGACAAAAGCTTTGATGTTAAGAAATTTTGTTGTATAGTTATTCTTGCTCAAGATTTTATTGAAGGAATCTGTAAGCATCTTAAAAGTTAATCCATTTAGTTCAAAATCTAAATCTTCAACCAAAATTGCATGACTTTCACATCAAATTACTAAGTTTAGACTCTGCACTAAAATGAGAGATACTACTAAGTTCATACATTAAGTTTGGTTAATATCCGAAATAACATCAAATTCATTAATTAGGTTGTTAACACAAGGAACATAACATATTCAACTAAAGAAATCTTGTGAATGTTGGGTCCACTCTTAATCAAGTGATCCATCTAGTTCATTATGTTTGGAATCCCAAATTGTAAGACATTACTAACTTGCTTTCGACATTAGAAGTCAGGTTATTTGACAAGTTGAAAATGCTTTCCTTCATGGACTCGGAGAGAGGAAATAAATAGAAGATTCAAGCTTACAAAAACATATCGAGAAGCTTCTTGATAGAGGCTATATCTGGGCTAGTATTAGTCCATGTGCCATTCCCACTCTATTGACTCCAAAGAAGGATGGTTCTTGGAGGATGTGTGTGGATAGTAGAGCAATCAACAAGATTACCATCGAGTATTGCTTTCCAATTCCAAGATTCGATCATATGTTGGATTGTTTAGCCAATGCAAAGATATTCTCTAAGATTAATCTTAGAAGTGGTTATCACCAATTACTTAAATATCGATATTGATGGATATATCAAGGGTAAAAAAAAAACACATGGATATATCGAAAATTTCGATATCGATTCAGAGATATGACGAATATTGTTGGTTAAACACGTATATTTTCATTGAAACTCTAGGAACAATGATTAGAAATAGTTTAGAATCAAAATATTGCAATTTAAATATGTATTAGACAAGTATATATTGTCTAGGGTATAAAAATTGTGCCACACTAAGTGAAAGAATGAATATTTTAACAGAGTAAATGAAAGTTATTACTTCACAACACTAGTTTAAGCCATTAGTATAATTGAAATATTTATATAAATCAACACTAAAAAAGTAACAGGTGATAATTTTGACATAATAACAAGAAAATGAATATGTCAATACCGTCGATATATATCCTTAGTATAGTTGATATATCTTGATATATTGACAATACCATGTGAAAGAAAGAAGATATTATGTATATATCAAGATTTTATAAATAATATAAAAAACATTAACAATATCGTAAAGATATTGTGCGAAAAATATATGACAGTTAGATATCGCATCGAGGGGTATAAATATACGGATATATTGTGGATATGTAGAAAATATCATGGATATTTTAGTCTATGGTTATCACCAAATTCGTATTTGTTCGGGAGATGAATGGAAGACCATTTTCAAGACATGATGGGCTCTTTGAATGACTTGTTATTCCATTTGGGCTTCCTCATACCTTCATGCGGGTTATGACCCAAATGTTACAACCACTTTTGGGAGTGTGTGGACCTTGGTTAAGGCGTAAAGCCATCATCTCAACATAGTAGAAGAGAGGAAAACAGAGTTGAAAATGGCACACGACACACCACAGGTACCAAATGATATGAATCAAACCAACCAGTTAACAATCTAGCAAGAAAGTGCTAGAAAATGAGAGAAAATAGAAAAGAGTGTGAAAAAAAATTAAAAGGAACTTTAATTCAAGAGAGAGACCTCTCAGCTCTTTAATAACTCATATAATCTAGAATACTCTTCAAAAACTAATCAAACAAACCCTAAACCAACTATTTATACACTAACAAAGGTTGAGATATGACTAAAATACCCCTAACTAGTTAACAAACTAACCCCATAAGTTAATACAACTAATACAAGCTATTATTAACTATTAATGGGCTATTATAAGCTGCTGGACAGCATACATCTTAGCACATCACTTGTTCAACGTGCAATGAAGTTAATCTTGTGCCATCTTGTGTACCGTTTTGTATAAAATTATGTTTATTTTTATTTTTTAACAACATCATGCATTCAAAACACTTCATAGCCAGAATCTATGCTATTACTATGCACACAAACAACTAATCCCACATCCCTTGATCCATAATCATAAGAGATTTAAAAAATATGTAACATTGTATGCGTCTACAGGATTTAGTAGGCTGTAAAAGCCTAAGAAGTAGATAATGCCAATGCATGAGGAATAATATGTAAAAATAAAAAAGACTTCTATAGAACTAAAGGGCAACAAAATGTAGGGTTTGGCATGCAAGCATGTACCCTACATGGTATAAACCCTGTATATTTTGTCAAAATATCACAAGATAATGATTTTAGAAGCACAAAAGGTTATTAAAATCTCAATACCGTCTGTAGAAATATTGGGCAAAAATAGCGAATATACTGCAAGTAAGACTATGGACCATTTAACGCTGACTAAAAACAGTGATTTTTCTGGGAAGTAGCTTGAGGAAGGTGGAGGATGGAACAAAATAAAAATAAAAAGGAAATTTCATGTTTTCTTGGCTACTTGAACTCTGCCAAAATCCATGAAAACATTAGTTTAGTGTGACAATGTCGACCGGCCAACAACTGCATGGTTGAGAAAACCAATACTAAAAATGTTTTTGCACACAAAAACACACCATTTATACAGAAACCTGATAAAAACTTAAATGAGAAATGAGAAGTAGATCTCTTATTCTAAAACAACCCTAATCTTCACAAGCACTAGATTTACACTCAATTTATACTGAAACCTGATGCAATTTAAGCTGAAATGAGTAGTCGGTTTCTTATTCTATAACAACTCACAAGCACAAGAATTATTACGAAGGGTAAAGCCAAGATTACTGCAATAGCCAGTGCCCAATTAATTGTCTACTATATAGATAGCATGACCTACAACATGGCATGTTCTCAATCCAAAACATCTTTATAAAACTGAAACCATCCTCATTCCTTTTAATAATTTAATCTGTATGAAAATTTTAGAAATAATGCACTGAAATCCAATAAAACTGTGAGTATAAAATATCAAAAGTCAAAACAACCCAACAATGAAATATGTTGTTAACGATCATTCATAATTCAACTTGCATTAACCAATTATATTACTACATTAACTTCCTAATTTTTCCTTTTCTTTTAGCAATCAACAAAAGGTTTTACTATTAATGATTTTAATAAGAAACACTTCGGTGAATCTTGCTCATTTAAAATAAAATTGTACCTTTATTTTTTCAAGACGGGGAAGGGGGAAAGAGAACATTACCAGCCTAAGATTTTTCTAAAATCTATTTCACGATTTCAAGAAAGAAAAATGGAATAACAAAATAAAATTTCCATAGATGTCTTGCTGTTGTTGGGGATAATAAATTCTTGGTTGGCTCTCTATGTCTCAAGTCTTATATCCCTTTTTTTGTCCAAGAGCCCCCCATACACATGAGGCATACAAAGAAAACAACTAAATTACAAATGAAGCAAGAAGGTAACGGGTCAAAAAGCTAACGGTTTCCTAAACACACAATCCCTTTCCAAACAAAAAAGACTACTAGCAGAAGTAAATTTCATCTTTACAATAGATCACTCGACCCCATAAAAAGTTCTCCTATTTCTTTCTAGCCAAAGAGTCCAATCCACCAACTTTCCATTGCTTGACATAATGCTCCTGGCAAGAACCAATCGCACCCCAAGATAGCATAACAAGAGGCCGGGAATTCACAAACAGCTCTACAATGCAAAAGAAGATTATCAACTAACTCAGCCACGTCTTTACACATAATGCACGAATTTGGCAAAACAAAATTCCTACTTGTTAAATGATCCATCGTCAGACACTTATCCCACATTGCCATCGTAGTAAAGAAAACCACTTTTGAGGCACCAATGGTAATCAAACCTTTGAAGCCGTAAAGTTGCCCAACTCGCACCTTGAGAGAATAAAATAACAATAATAAAAAAACCTTTACCAAAAACTTCCCATTTGCCCTACCCTTACAAATATTTGAATCCTCCACCCCCTCTCAAACTCTATTGAATAAAGCTTTTTCAGGAAAAAAAAAGAAAAAAAAAACTCCCTCCAAATCCCAATCATAAAAGTTCCAATGAAAAAGCAACATTCCAAGACTATTTCATCAAAAAAAAAAAAAAAATCCCGAGACATTTCAATACCTTCCCACACCATACAATATTTAGTTCAAGCATCCCTATCAACTGCAAAGAGATACGGATATTCCTCCAAAGACACTTTCCCACACCAAACATCCTTCCAAAATCTTATCCTTCCAGCATTCTTTGAACCTCGCCCCTCTCACAATAAAATAAACAATAAAAAATAATTTATAATAGCTTTCCAAGGACCAACCCCATAGCAACGACGAACATTCTTTGTCCACCACACCCCTTCTTTAAAACTATACTTCCATACAACCTTTTTCCTTAAATTCTCTCCCTCCACCACAAACCTTCAAAGCAATTTTCCTAAAAGGGCTTGTCTGATCCTTATCAAAATTCTAATGCCCAACCCTCCTTGCTTTTTCAAACTATAACCCAATCAACAAGATGAAATTTAAACTCATCACCCATACCCACCAAAAAAAAAAAAAAAGCCCCTTTCAAGCTTTTCAAACCTTTCACCCACCAAGACCAGAATCTTGAACGACATAAAATACCAGGCAAACACGCAAAGGTACAGAAATCAAAGTTTAGCTTCTAGCCTTTTGGGACACCCTCTCTACCAACTGCTTAGTCTTTTCTCAAGCCTCTAAATCACAGAATCCCAAACTATCTTAGCATTGAAAGAAGCATCCGACGATAAGTTGTAACCCTAGATATGAAGAAGGGATAATTCCCACCCTACAATAGAGATTTTTAGCCCAACATGGAATGATCTAAGCTATTTATTATCATTCAGAAGCACGAGTTTTTATATTCCATTGGTTCTTAAACTAGCTAGGTGGCTACAAGATGTGTTCACACATAGAAACCACACAAGATGTGTGCACACATATAAACCATACTACAATAATTTGATGAAGATAAACCATACTACAATATCCAATAAGCTTTATAAGAAGGAACAACGATCCACGATCCACTAAAACAAGGAAAAATAATTCCATAGATTTAGCATGTAGAACTATGTGAGTATGAAAAATTCTAAAACACTCACATGGGAAGAAAAAAAAGAGTGCATATAAGCCCATAACTTGTCAAATATACAAGAGGATAAAACTATTATAAAAAATAAAATAAAAAAAATGCAAATTAGATCAATTCTAAAAATTAATTCGTTTACTAGTTTCACTTACTATATCTATAACATTATTCTCTTTCTTCTAGTCACATTATCTCTTTACTCAATCACTTAGCTTTTCCCTCCCAGTTCCAAGTTTCGAAAGGGGCAATAGACTGCTACATAAAACCTAGAGTGGTTTATTTTTCTTTTTCCTTTTTTTCTTTTTTGAGATAATAAAAAATCTAGAGGGGTTTATTGCCTACAGCTTGATATTTTTTTCTCCTCCCATTTCTTCTTAAAAAAGACACAACACCTTTAGGTATGCTCAACTCTAGGGACTTATAGGGCCTTGTTTGGTTTGTTGTTCTTGTTTCTTCTCATTTTCTTGTCTTCCATATCCTCTCGTTCTCCCTCTCTTGGTTAAAATCCATCACTGATAAATTATTCTCATACAGGGATTTTAAAAATTTTTATAAATAGAGATCCAAGACTTCCAAGCACCATTTCGGTTTATGATTCTGAGTCCATTTTGTCATTGGCTTTTCCTATCCATTTCTCCTTGGCATAAATTCCAAATCTGAAATTTTTTATCAAATTTTGGATCTTTGTAGGTAGAGTTTTAACAATTTTCAGCATTATTCTTCATTCACTAATTACATTTACTAATTCTTTTATAGATCTCATTGCAAATTTTAAGTTCCTCTATGACAGATAAAATATTATTACAACAAATACAACTTGCCATCATAGCACAATGACTGATAGCAACCACCATCATGTATCCTACAATTATTTTAGACAAACAATGTCGGAGTATTAGTCATTTTCAAGGAACACCTTGCTTACAAGACAGAAGATGTGCTCCCATATGGGTTGCACCTTGCACTCGTCTCCAAGAAATATAGAAGCACCTGATATCTCTATCATGCAAGAAGGTATAGGCATAAGAGAATGGAAACATTTGAAGGTGGGGAGAGTATGTCAAGCTCATCAACCACCATTTGAAAATGGAGAGTTTACATAAGGAAGAGGTCTAGGTGAACGTTGACACTCATACAAATGGAATGACTATTTCGAGCAGTAAATCTACCACAATATATGGACACAGATACTTCATCATAAGCACAAGGTGTTGGACAAGACAACTCCCCAAATTCTAGATATAAAGACAAGAACACAAGCATCTGTGTTTGCAAATGTATTTAGACAGCATACTTATAGTTAAGTATAGTTTGAGTCTATGTTTGTGGAAAGAATCATGGAAAGATATCCTCAATAATCAGTTCAAGACAAAGTAGATAAAACTGTAAACGATTCAACATATATCCTTGAGCATCAAAGCTAAGAAGTAATAACCAACAACAGAATGAAGTGAAATTAATAATCGCTCTTGTGCGGACAATCATTATCCATGCATTCATCTTAAAATCTTTAGAAGTGAACTTGTCTATGAGCGTTCAAAATGGTGCTTACCCATCTGGACACATATATTGTGCCAGCAAGTGCGGCAAACAAATCAACATTAGGAAGAAGTGTCCTACATATCATTAATGAAGTCAACTAAGAACACATCTGGACACATTGTTGTGTGAACAAGTGCCCAGCAAACTAATTGACAACAGGAAGAAGTGTCCTACATATATAAATATATATGTGTGTGTGTGTGTGTGTGTGTGTGTGTGTGATAGAAGTAGCCAACCAATTGAAAGAAATTCTTGTTATCATAAGATTACCAACAAGAAAGTTATCATGCAAAGTTTTGATAAATTAATCTCATCACTACTTCCCCAGCCAGGAAGGAAAATAAGATTGATATCCCTTAAACTAAAAACAGAAAAGAAAGAAACATATCTGGGAACCTGAGGGGCAGAATTTCAAAAACATGTAACATGAAATAGAAAATTTATGGAATACAAACAACCTAGAAGCCTCTGTTTCAGGCCACAGACATATATATACATGAGAAACAGGCTGAATGCAATAAGAGGCCAATTGCAGTATCCACATTGTACATCTACCTGATTGTGACAAACTTGTTGGTACCATGTTTTGCCCAATGAGTCCTCAAATCAATTGGATTAGAGAAGTTATAGCCTTCAGCTGCCAGTTTCTCCAAGACCTTCTTAAATGCTCCCAAACTCATTTTCCTTCCAGCTATCCTTGCAGCCGCGCCGTTTTGTACTCATTGGCAATGGATACATCGACATACCTGTGGTACAACATGCAGATTGCCACCCACCAGAACCCCATCGATAACACTGCTGAGGAGCTCCAGTGCATGAGCAAACCGGAATGGGAATACCTGAAATATCCATATCAATCCCATTTATGACAACTCCTGTGTTTTTCTTCACTGGTTTTGCTCGTTGCACTGAAGGACTGCAATCATCTTTTGGAGCAGAAGGGGCTCTCTTAGCCTTCTTTGTTTTGGGGGATTTTTGGGTTTTAGCCCCCTGCCTTTTCTTCAAAGGGGCACTTTCCTTTTCACCAACTGCCTCCTCCACCTGAGCCACCCTCTCATCCTTTGAGGAATCGGGCGGCTGAAGGATATGCATAGGATGAGAGGGATGAGCTCTAGAAGCCTCAGGTAAGACCCCAAAATTGGGGTTTCCGGGTAACACATTGAGAAATTTCTCTCTCTGGCTAATCCAAGCATCCCTCATGTAATCCATAGGGATCTGCGATTGCGAAAACCCGGAATCCCTATGGTGGAAAGCTCCATTCGCACTGGCCATAATGGCCGAATTGCGTCCTCCGAGTAGAGGTTTCTCGGGCACGGTCGACATGAGCTGTAGGCCGAGGTGGCCTTTAAGGGATGTTGTTGGTTCATAATAACCCCAATTTCTCATATTCAAACTACCATCTCCATCCATCACAACTCAAAAACACCAAAAAAATCAATAATTTACTAATAAAACTACAATCTTTATTCAGATTTCACTCCGATTTATCCACGGCATTGCGTTCCTCCTAACAATCCCTACAAAACCACACAAACAATCAATCCATAACTACATCAAAACGTAGAGAATATACGCAATATCATCAGTTAAAAGCTCAATAAAGGAATCACTAAACAAAGATCCATCAGCCACCCACATGTACGAACAACCCTAGAAAATCTCAACTTTTAGGGCATTGATCTTAGATCTCCCCAGCCAAAACAAGAAACAGAACTCAGATCTTCAAACAAGGTGAACGACAGAACAAATTGAAGCAAGCAATGGAAATGTAACATATATACGTATATATCACAGATTTGAGAGATCCAATGGATTTAGATGGGAGAGAAAGACGGAGATGGACTTACTTAGCAGACCGCAAAGAATGAGACCTTAGGGTTCCTTTCCACCTGTGGCGAAGGGGAGGCCGAGGGGTGAAAGGTACAAAAAGCAATGAATATACACATGCCTATCATGTATTTGCCATTACTTACTATACGTATATGCACATATCGGATGGCGGCCTCGTAGGGATGGGCATCGTATTGGGATAGTATATCGTGCATTAGTGAGTTACGGTAGATATTGTACCAATGCATAATGTACAATCCCTAATATATGTATTCGTATTAGGATTGTACTTCATATATTAGTGAGTTACGAAGATATTGCGCCAATGTACAATGTACAATCTCCAATATGTTCTGCTGATATATCTTGTATCAATATGTCCTTATCTGATTAGAACTGCACACATATATATAGTCTTTTTAATATTTTGTATTATATTGACTCCAAAGCTCTTATCAATAACTTATATTTTGCAAAACCAACCATTAGATTAGATCGGATTAATATGTAGGTCATGCATATCAAAAATTAAGTTAATTCAAGATTAATAGTTACTTCATCCATTAATGAGCGATTGTTCTTTTATTACTAAAAAAATATAAATTTCGAATCGAATTGCAATCAGTTTTAGATCAACTTAATTTTTAGTATAGATCGCTTACACAAGAAGGACTATCTAATTCAATAATTGGTTTCACAAAATACGAGTTCCAAGTAAATATAGAATTTGATGAAATTAACCCCCTTACTATAAGGAAAAAAGTGGATAGTGATGATAATGGTAGATATTCGCAAAACCACGTGGAAGAATTGATACTCGATGACAAACAATATTCTTATGATAAAGGCCAAAAAAAGAAAGAAAATGAAATCCTTAAGACATAGACACTGGAATAGAAAGAACAAGAAGAAGCTCATATTCATCTGAATGTAACCAAGACATAAAAATTGGTGAGGCACCATCCTAAGGACCAAATCTTGGGTGAGCCTTTGCACGGGGTAAGAACTCAATCCTCTCTTAGGAACATATGTGATCATTTTGTTGGGAATTGAACTAGAAGGAAAAACAAAGTGCGGAATATAAAATTTTTTTCTAAACGATGCCACAACCCATGAATCTAATTATGCTATAATACAAAGCTAAAACCCTAACTAGAAGAGGGTTGAATCATTTACAATTTATTTGTCTTCTTCCTTTACTCCAAGCTTTGATTCTGGTCAGCAGTGAATGAGCAGCCCAAGTGTTCTACCTCTAATGGTATCCACACCTAGCAAGAGCTTCAAGTCTTTCCTTCTTAATCCTTGTATGTTACTAAAATAGGAGAAGAGAAGAGAGAGAGAGAGAACCACCAACAAGGTGGATAGCTAGGGCTTGAAGTGAGGAGTGTGATATCTTGTCACACATCGCATATGTGACTCTATATAGCCACCAATAGGGCCGGCCATTGGGAAATCCAATTCCTAATTGGATTATGTGTAATTTATCTAAATTGCACATTAACCCCTCTTGTTTATATCATATACAAACTTGGCCTTCAAGAACTATTCTTTATTCATTTATACCCTTTCTCTCATAAACTTTAAAGCTCTCAATGCATAATAAGTGTGTGACCCATTGAGTTCACATCATTAAGTAGTAGGAATAGTATAAAGTGTGCACAATAGAACTCTTTCCATTAAGGGTCTAATTGGAACTCCTTCTAATTCCCTAATTGATTATAACTCACTTATATCAATTAAGGCTTCTACTAACTATGAATAACATCTAGTATATGGCTCATGGTATTATCCTTAACGAGGTAAATAGGTATCTAACATAGAACCATTCTGTAATAGTTTATACGTTACAATTGCATCCTTTCTTCTACACAACGTCTCCAATTAAACTAATAGGACATGGAAGTCTGTTAAGTCCCTAGTTTAATTACTTTATACTCAATCATAAATATCAACTCATTGATGAACTCATGGAAACTCTTTTCCATATTCATCCTACCATGGCCATGGATTTAATAAGTTATATTATGAATGCTATATGAGACATTCTCTCTCTTTTTCCTGAGAGTGATGAATTCCTTGTTGATCATTCACATGCCTTCATACATATAACAATAGGGTTAATGAACACCCTTGTAAACCCCTATAAGGATTTACACTTAGTGTTATCAAACTTTTAAAGTCATATGCATAAGATAACTATGGTGTCTCAGGTCTAAGAATTACTTATACCACTATAACAATGAGAAATTGATTGATAGACAGGTTAAAACTCCACTCAGTTGATCTCATATCTTTGGTCACATTCAGTGTACCTATTCTAGTAATAGGCACCCACTTGTTGGTTGTAGTGTCTCCACACAAATAGCTTGAGACTAGCTATCCTCCTAAAGAGTCAACCTAACAAGTGCTAGTCCTATGGTTCACTACTGTCCATCATAGTGAACCTTTAACTAAGAATGCTTTAGGAATTTAGTATAGAGATATATTGATAATCTTACAATTACAACTCTTTGTAATTCCTATATTCTTAACTCTAACTCCATGGACATATCATGTAAATATAAATGATGCATATAAACATAATAGAATAAGCCCTTTTATTAATTCAATAATAAATGTGACATACATAAATGAAATCAAATGATCGATTGTTCTTTATCCCTAAAGCATCATCTAGCTCTATGATTGGCTATAGGGCATACAACTAACACGAAAGTCATTTAAACACACTATACTTTCATGCGCCTACCTCTTTTGATAGGGCTTGCATGCTTTTATAATGTACGCTCATTCTTACTAATGAGGACTGTAAACCCCAAAAAAGTGGCCCACAAGGATTGAAAAAGATATGTTTGAAAAAGAAAAGGAGTCTCCACCTTATTTTTTAAAGGAAACAAGGAAAACCCTAAAAACCATTTTTGTTTTAAGGAAAACAATTGAATGACTCCATGTTTAAAAAAGAAAGGAAAAAAAAAAAAAAGTCTTTTGGAAACTAAAGAAATCGGGGATTTGGAGGCTAAGTTATGACATGGGAAGGTTCTAGGTAAAGCCTATAGGCACCCATGTCACCCTTTTATCTCTTAATTTATTTGAGCTAAATTAAAGTATTTTTCACTTAGGAATCAACATATATCATCACAAGACAACATGCATATCATATATTCCATCCATTCATCCGGATTTGGATTTGGTGCAGTCCATGCCTTTAACTGCATGGTGTAGTAGGCGTTGGATGGCGGCCACATGGTGGAGCAGGAAATGAACGGTGGAGCAGCAACTTGGGTTAAAGGACTTCCTCCCCTTAACGCCGTTTGCCGTTAACTGCAAAACAAGGAAGAAACGTTGCGTTTGTGCTTCCATTTTGGGGGCAAAACCAGTAATCCCATTTCAATTTCATTTCGTTCCCTCTCTCCTCTCTCTCCTCTCTCCCCTTCCCGCCATTCCACTCTCTCTCCCCTCCCTCTGTTCCACTCTCTCTCGCCTTCCTCGTCCTAGATCTAGGTTTCATGCACACCGATAGTTCCCCCACCACCGGCGCAGGCACAGAGGTGCCAGATCCACCACCGCTGCCGCTGCCACTGCTGCTCTGACCTAGTTTCCCCTGAAAGCCCCTGCTGACTTGAAGGCAAGCTAGTTGTGTAGTTCCCCTATTTCCCCCCAAAACCCAGAACTGCACCGTGTCCCCTCTTCTCCTACTGCGACCGCTGTCCCTGCCGTTGCTCCCGTTTCACCTCCTGTCGGCGATCCCTTTCCCCTACCGCTGCTCTATCTCTCTCTCGGGTTTCCCCTGCTGCTGCCACTGCTTGAGGTTCCTCTGTCGCTACTCCATCCCTCTCTCTTGGGTTCCCCTGCCACTGCTTCCATCTCTCTCTCGGTTCCCCGACGTCGGCATCACACTCAAACCATCTCCCCCAAATCCAAACCCCCGTCCACCCGGTGAGTTTAAGCTAATGTTTGAGCTTGTAGCTTATTCAAGTCATAGTTTCTCCAACAAAAAAAAAAAAAAAAAAAAAAAAAAGGCGCTTATTCAAGTCCTAATTCCATAATTATTTGAAATCGTTCTTCAGTATTGTTTTTGAAAGATGGGATAAAAACATGAATTTGTTCATAAGTATGAGCTTGATTGAGATATTAGTACTCAAAATTGGCAATTAAGAGGTGCGTGCAGAACTTTTACATTAAATTGTTTGTGTTTAAGGCTTTGCAGTTTGGAGCATCTTTGAACATTGATGCTCTTCTTTGTTGGCCTTAACACATGCCTCTCTTCTTGAGTAGACAGCTTGCTTCAGTTTTTTTGCCCCTCTTTTCTTTTTTATTTTTCCATTTTACATTTCTTTTTATTGTTTATCATCAATTTAATGTTTTAGCTTGCTTTGTGCATACTGCATCTAATAAAAAAAATTGTAAATCAGGCATCACCTATCCCAATTGGAGATCGTCAAGCTGTTGTTGAGGAAAAGAGAACTACCAGACGAGGTAAGTTTATTATATATATATATATATATATTTAATACAAACAACTAGCTTGCCTTGTGCATATTGCATCTGATTGATCGTCAGGCTAACACTTGGGCTGCTGTTGTTATGGTTTGAGATTTATTGCCGATGCTAGTTAGTGAAGGATTTGGTTCTGTTTCCGTGTTGGTTTTTGGTTTGGTAGTCATATGGAGTGGCTTTCTATTCTTCTTTGGGAATCGGTGTTGTAGGTTTTGTGATGGACTTGGATGCTGAATTTTGTTTTAGCTTGAGCGCCTCCATTTTGGCCAATTTACTCTGCATATTTACTGAAGCAATAGAAAAGTTAGGGGTTAGGAATTTTTTGTGTATAAAATAAAGCCTAAATGCAAGTTTAGTAGCCCATTTTCTTTTAAAGTTTGTTAAAGATTGGTTTTTTTTTTTTTTTTTTTTTTTTTTTTCTGGGGGGGGGGGGAAACGAGGGGTATCCCAAGCCATTAGGCCCAAAGTAATCCCCGTGATGCACAAACCACACATAATCTCATGCATCCAATAATCCCCTATAAACTAAGCTTTGAATCATTTTATTAAGCTCTAGTATAAAGCACCTTTTTTGGACTTCTGTTTAATGACAATATTAACTTTTGTTTTTCCCTAATTACCATGCTTTTCCGATTTTGTTGTGTAGGTAGATGATTATATCGGGGTTTTGTGCAATGGATTAAAGACTATGCGAAAGAATTGACCTTTTTTGCAATGATTTGAAGATTTTTCGGAAGAACTACAACTGGATAACTAGAAGAGGTGGAGCAGCCCAAAATGATGATGAGAATAGTGATTTGGCAAGGATAAAAGGCCTCATTGTTATTAACCAAATATCAAAGTTTTTGAATTTGCTTGTTAGCCATTGTTTTGGCTTTTAAGCATTATTATCAAATGTAATAAGGCATTGTCATTTGTCATTGTAATGGGGCATGTCCCTCTTTTTTTACTTTTTCAGACTCTCTTAAGTGCCAATTGAAACTATTGTGTTGTTTTGGTCATTTGGGATTTTAATAGTTTGAGCTGATTGAATAATTGTTTAATGGAACTACATGTTTACTCATTGCACAAGTTCCCTTGGCACGATATCTCATTGAAGCTAGGGGATGTAATTTTTTTGAACCACATGTTTATTCATTGCACATGTTTTTACTCCTTTAATTTCATTGTTGAGGTACCTAAACAATCGAATGCCAAAATGGATGGTGCTACTGACAAGCCATTCCCTTTGATAGCAATATTCACTTTGAGTTTCAAATCAGAGCACTTTTGGGCATAACATGGAATGGATTATCTCCATTATGTTTCAGACAACAGTTATAAAATTCAACTAGAAAACAAATGGCATTTGATGTGTCAAGGCACCAATATATCAAGGCACCAAATTTTTTTGAAACTCCAACATAACCCTATCTATAACTAGGATGTCCCAAGCTATCGACTTATCAAACATTAAACACTCATTTAAAAGCCAACAATATATGAAGTCATCAATTTTTTTTGAAAATCTGGCATGACCTTGACTATATGTAGGATGTCCCAAGTCATCTACTTTTCAAACCTATACAACAAACAACTTTTCACCATTCAATCAATAAACACATCTTATGGTAACAAAAATCATATTGCAACAATTAGTCCTAAATAACAATTAGTCCACAATAATAATAAATAAATTAAACGGAGTTTACATCCATCTTCGGCATATAAATCAAACCAAATCCTATATAAATTACAATCCCGACTTTTCAACGAAGTTTACATCCATCTTTCGCAAATTTATCTTCATTTTGGGCTGCTCCACCTCTTCTAGTTATCCAGTTGTAGTTCTTCCAAAAAGTCTTCAAACCATTCGCAAAAAAGATCAATTCTTCCACATGGTATTTAATCCATTGCAAAAAACCCCGATAGCCATCAACCTACACAACAAAACAATGTAAAGACAGGATGCAAAGATTTGACAAAATGATCTAAAGCCATGGCCTTAGCCACCTTGCTGAAGGGTGGAAAAAACCTAAACTCAAAACCAACCATCTTGCTTTCAATCCAAAGGCCACTTATTGAAAACTGAACATCACTTTTTGACCCAATCTGTACCAAGTGATGTGGCAAAAAATCCTCCAAATTGCACAACAATTGACATTTGACCAAAGAGATTTCATTGTCTGCATTCAAGAAATCACCACAACCATTTAAAGGCATTTGCACCCAAGAAGCTTTCATACACCTGGACCAAATGACCAATTCAGAACGTTAATCCATTATTCAACATTCAAACATATAAACTAGTTTTCATATTAGCTAAAGCAAAAAACAAAAAGTCAAGTAAAAAATAACCCAACAATCAAGTAAGTACTAATATGCCTTGTGACAGTTTATTTCTTTCATCCAATTTCTCAAACTCAATTTCTTAGATGCATTTTGTCAAACAGGTAGCATGCCCAAGTGGAAGAAAAACTCAAAACTTAACAAGTTATAACATAAATACATAAAATTACAGATCCAATCAATTCAAAGAGTAAATGGTTATTGAATATTTCAGAAGTTATTAGAGATTAAAAAAATTCCCACAAATACAACTCAAAGAAAGAATAAAGAATCAATAGCTGCTGAAGGTTCAGAGAACCAATGGATATTGAAATCAAATTAACACACACACACACACACACACACACATATATATATATATATAGAGAGAGAGAGAGAGAGAGAGAGAAAGTCATAATTCTGAACCTACTGTACCAATAAAAATAAAGAACATAGTTTACCCATCGTCCCTTAACCAAAAAAAACCCAGTTTACACAAAAAAAAAAAAAAAAAAAAAATACAGAACATACCTGGGTTCTCGCCGAGGAAGGAGGAGCAGCGGTAGCAAGGGCTTTCGGGGGAAGCTAGGGCAGGGCAGCAGCGGCAGCGGCAGCGACGATGGATCTGGCACCTCTGCGCCTACGCCGGTGGTGGGGGAATTGCCGGTGTGCACGAAACCCAGATCTGGGACGAGGAAGGCGAGAGAGAGTGGAACGGCGGGAAGGGGAGAGAGGAGAGAGAGGGAGGAGAGAGGGAACGAAATGAAAGTGAAATGGGATTACTGGTTTTGCCCCCGAAATGGAAGAACAAAATGCAGCGTTTCTTCCTTGTATTGCAGATTAACGGCAAACGGCGTTAGGGGGAGGAAGCCTTTAACCCAAGCTGCTGCTCTACCGTTCATTTCCTGCTCCGCCACGTGGCCGCCATCCAACGCCTACTGCACCATGCAGTTAAAGGCATGAACTGCACCAAATCCAAATCCCCATTCATTCATGCACAATAAACAAACAAAAATAAAGAAAAAGAAAGAAAACTAGGATACTTGGATCCTAGGGCAGACTTGAACCTCAAAACGAGCGCCTACATGCCATGCAATGGAATACATGGATTAAAGTCCACGTAGTTCGATTAGAATTAGGGTTAAATCCTAATATAAACCTATGGTAAAAATCTTAGATTTCCTTATTTGAAAGATAGAGAATGTATTGAATAGTCCAAATTTTGAAAACTTCTACAGGATGGATACTTTGATTGAAGGGTAATTTATTAATCAAAGAAACCTTTGATTATGACCATAGATTCGTATTAAGAAATAATCCTAAAAGAGGGAGAAGAAAAAGAAAGGAAGAAAAAGTGAATTATGGTACTTTCAAACCCTACTTACCTTATGCAACTACTCCAAGCATTAGCAAGCTTAAGTAATAACGGCCTTATTTACAATAAGGCGATTATCACACCTGTTTGCACGGTTGCACCTTTACACGTGCTCAAAACCATGCGAAAACAACAAAATACTATTCTAGATAGAATCATATTAAGGCCTAAATCATCCACTAATCATGCAAAGAACACAAATAGTGAATAAACACAAACCCTAATTCAATCCTAATATCATGACATGCATAAAAACCCTAAAAATCCACTATATGAATACAGAAAATATCATAATTATTTTATCTGCAATACACATACAGCAACTATGAAGAAAAACCAATAAAAAACCTTAAACTATCATGCTATATGCAATTTACATGAAATAAGAATAATAGAAACCCTAGAATCACAACTTTGCATTTAATCCTATAAAATAACCCTAAAGCATGCTATACTCAATATAAACAGCATTTAAATCATATATATTAACTAACTAAAGCATCGCACATAATAAAAATCCTAACTTTAACATGCAATAGGTCTATTCTATAAGAAAACTTATATTCAGCACTAATAAAAGAGAAGGGTTACCTTAGGAAAGCTTCCTTTGCTGCTGTAGAGACTCTCTCTTGTTCTTGTGAATGACTTGAAACAAGTTTCTTCAAAGCTACAGCAAGAACTTCAACTCTCCCTCAGCTCTCTCTTTCTTATTTTCCTTTTAGAACTTAGGTTTAATGCATAAAAGTGGTTCTAGTTACCTCCCGTAGTGCTGAAGCATAATGGGGTATTTATAGAGTTTAATTAGAATAAATCAATGGCTAGGATTAAAACCCTAAAAATTAATCCAAGGGTTATTAGAGACTCCCTTGGTGCTTAAGAAACTCAAAAGTTACCAATAATTAGAAGGAAACTCGTCCAAAAGAGTCCAAGTACATCAAAATAGGAAAAAATTCCGCTTCAGCACAAAAATAGGGAAGATGGCCTTGGGTGACCACCGAAGGCTAGGTGGCTAGCCACTTGGGCCCAGGCGGCTAGTCGCCCAGGCTTGGGTGGTCACTCGAGCCTACTTCAGTTTTTCTCCTATTTTGGAACTCCTTTTCTTCTAGGAGTGTTTTAGGGGTCAAATTAACTCCGATTTTGATGAAATAAAAGCCAAAACAACCGTGTTTTGATGAGGAATGCATTTTTAAACATTTTAGGACAAAAACCACTAACCATGGGTGCATGGTTAGGTTTTACAAAGGCGGTTAACCGCTATGCACTACCATTGCAAAGCATAGGTATGCACATAGGAATGAACCAAATGCTTTCCAAAACAAAATTAAACTTTCTAAAACACTTTTAGGTACAAAATGATGACTAATTAAAGTCAATTTGAAACGAATTGATTAGTAATTGTGAGTCGATTTGAGCTAACCCGAAAGGAGTCAATTAACCAATTTAAACCGTGTTGAGCCATTTTAACCTTAAGCCATTGATTCATCCAATTGAACCTAGAAATAACTTATATGCATTAATATGAACTCCAATTGACAATTTGGACATCATTTAAATGAAAAGTTTGTGACCTAAAAGACGATTATGCTCCTTAAGTCACAAAAGTTCTTATTATCCTTCAAGATCAACTCCAAATTGAACCAAAATTCATATCCATTGTCCTTATGACCCTAAAAAACTAATGCGAGTGACTAGACTAAAAAACAACACAAAAACCTATATGAAATGATGAACCCTAGTAAGGTGGTGCAAAAATGGGGTGTGACAGATGCTCCTTATTGACGAACAAGTTACACTTGTGAACTAATGATAAAGAACAACCCATTTTTGCCTAATAGCTTGGAGAATCACACAAACACCATCCTGGATATGAGGAAATATATTCGAGTCATAGTGATTGGAAAAGACAAGGGAAATATATTCAACCTTGTAGGATGAAATATATTTAACCCTTTGGAAACCTGAGAGTCAATGAAATGGGGAAATATGTTCAACCTATTGAGAGATTTGAAATGAGGACATATAGTCAACTCATTAAAATTGAACTTGAAATGGGGAAATATATTCAACCCATTAAGAGATTTGAAATGAGGACATATAGTCAACTCATTGAAATTGAACTAGCATGGTGCAAGGGAAAAGTGCTTTAACACTTTGGCATTTGAATTGGCATGGGGTAGGGGAAATATATTCAACCCTTTTGAACATAAAATCTGTCACGCCCCGACTCGGAGAGTCGACACGTGGATAAAAGTCAAAGTAAAAAGGCGTACACGTGGATAAGTCAGAGTATAAAAGTTGCGAAAGACTTAGTCAAATTCACGTGTATTTTTTTATTTTTTATTTTTTATTTAATAATAATGGTGCCAGCTCATCAATAATACCTAAATAATTAATATGAAATGTTATGCTCACACATCATGCCCATAATAATATATGATCCCCCAAAATAATGCCAACATCCCTGGCACATATAGGCCAGATTCAAACTACTCAAAGATCAGTAAATACTAATTGTAATAACAATAATAATAGTAATGTCTATACACCAAAATAACATAGTCTCTATGCAATGCACGTGCGTCTATCCTCATCCATGACTATGTTAGTATGCAATCTTCAAGTTCCAACCTCAAATCATGCCACTAGGCATCCGCCATCGGCGAACCTTCATTCATCACCTGATCATCTGAAATAATAATAGGATGAGCTGCAAAGCCCAATAGGAAATATGTGTGGATTCTATACAATTAATATATGTGCAGATACATGGTATATGAATTAAAATCATTTAATAACTCAAAATCAAATATCAGTCACAAATCAGTACTTTGTGTGGGTTTTAAGTTAATTTCCCCAAAAATTCTCATAGTATCTCAACTTCCCAAGACTATGGGATCAAACCATGCATCAACCGTCGCTGATCACAGGTTACGTCGTCACGTCAACCCCCGGCTCAGCCAAGCACGAAAATAACTAATACCTGCGCGGCGTTCTTCCTCGAGGGCTTTAGGGTCTTTCACCCAAGGGCACTTTACCCTGCTTGCTATTCGCGGAGTATTCTCAACGCAGGACACCACTCCATTGTGATGCCCCCACCCGTTTGATGCATACCAAGACCCAAGGTGCATATATCCAAAACATTTTTCATCATTCAAATAAATATCCGAGTGTCCAAAAGTATCCATAAACATGTTTGATAAATTTCTAGAATTTCAGTAGCATTTCTAAAGCATTTCCAAGTAAACAACATTTATAAAGCATTTTTCCAAAATCCAAGTATCATGAAAATTCCACACATTTAACAGATATTTCACAATAACGTTTAAACGAGTATATAACCATGTATCTTTAAGGAACAATATAAAACAGTCGTATCAAATGATATATTGAAGGATTCCCTAAATTTTGAACAAGTAATAAAATATTGAGTTATAAATCAGTGGGAAAATCCAATAGCATCATTAAGGCATTTAAAATCACATTTATAAAATAACACCATATTAAATGTAAAGAAGCCACATTTCCTACCTCAATTGCGAGCAACACCAACCCAAAACCACGTGATAGACATTGACAATGCGAATGCAGCGTTAATGCTCCCTAGGGTCCTCCCGAGGACCGATAAAATCTGATAATTATGCATACGTAATATTTAGGTAAATTTCAAAATAAATATAACGCACTCAAAAATTACTATTGGCTTTCTAACAGTGAACTGTGGTCCCAAAATGATCAAAATAAATTTTTAAACACTCTCTATAATTTTTGGGAATTTTCTGTAATTTTTGGAATTTTCTGGTATTTTCTGGAATTTTTAATAAATATTAATTTGGCCAAAAAGTCAAACTATAGTCAAACTTGGTCAAAATGGTCAACTAAGGGTCCCACATGGTAGGGCCCGCCAAGACGAGTCCAACGGTCAAATTTGGGGTTCATATGATTATCGTATGGCTTTTAAATGCGTGAGAACACGGTAAGGTATACAGATGCACCCACACAGGATCATAGACCTATGGGGTCATCTTCAACCTCCCGCGGGTTGAATTGTGTAACCGGGTTACACCGTGTGTTCAACGGGCCAACTTCGACGATTAATATCTCCCTTGTTTCTTAACCGTTTTCAGTGATTCAAGTGTCGAATCGAAGCTCATGCGGAGTACTACGTGCGAATATAAATTGTTCATTCAAAATCCTATAAAATTATATTCGTTCTTAAGCCTAAAGTTTCGGGTTTTCATGATCCAAAATTCTAAAATTTCTAAAACTTCAACCTACAGTCAATTTCTCTAAAATTTGACACTACCATGGTGTTCCTTGGTCCCAAAAACATAAAATACGATCATCCTTTCTAAAAATAACATAAGAAAATAAAATTGCATATACATATGTACATATACACAGTACGTGATATATATATATATATATATATATATATATATATGAAATCAACAATAGAGGAGGTGAGGATTTTACCTCACTAAGAGAGCTCCACGAACTCAGCCAAAAATCTCCACCAGACCACTTTTTTTTCTCCTCTGTTCTCTCTCAGTTTCTCTTTCTCTCAGTTATTCTTTCCCTAACTCTTTGTCTCGGGTCCCTCTATACATATATATATATACACATATCCGAACAAGATGCAAATGGGAACAGAGATGGGAGTCAAGGTGAGTAGGTGCGGCTGAAACATGGCTTCTTAATTGCTGAAGGAAAAACAGGGCTGGGTCATTACGGGTTGCAGAGTTGCAGGAGGAAACTTGACCGGGAAGGTTTAGGCTTGCAGAATAGGGGAGGAAAATGGGTAGCCTGTTCACATTCATCTCCATGGTTGTGCTATGGTGTGGTTGAGTGCATGATTTTATGCTATACTTGCCTAAGTTATGGTGAAGTTGCACACATAGGATCAAAATAAATATCATAAATATACTTATAAAATTCAGGTCATCACAAAATCAATTCAAGGAATTGATTTCAAGATGAAATATGTTTGATTTTAAGCTTAAAAAGTGTCCATAATCTCATTTTAAAGAAGGTTTGATCACGTGCCAAGGCGAGACAAAGTGGGAAAGCAAGGTCAAATGAGCGGGCTAGGGTGACCACCTAGGCCCCGGCGGCTAGCCACCTAGGCCCAGGCAGCTAGCCACCCAAGGCTGCGGGGTCACCCAAGCCTTTGTTGAAAAAATTCTGGGTTTTACATAGGGGCACTATTTATACTCCTCATTCAACCCAACCCGAAAATTGAGAGTTTCTCTCTCTAAACCTATACCTCGTTTTGCAAAATCATTCCAACACTCAAAACCATTCAAATCCACACTTCAAGGTTGATTCATACACATGAAATAACATCATTGACACCCAATTTAACATCAAAAACAACAAATTTGCAGCAACTTTGCAAATCAAAACCCATCAAACCCATTTTCCTCAAAGCAAGCTTGTTCATCAACAATGGATTCCAATGAAGCTTCCTACTCAAAGTATCCCTTCTTGGAGTCAAAGAATAGGTACAAAGCACCAATATATGATGCCCCACAAGAGAAATTGTTGCTAGAACCGGAGAATCATCTTTTATATATCCATTCCAAGAAAGAGGTAAGCTTACCCAACTTAAGAACTTTTCTTTGAAATTTTCATTTTTGTTGGTTGAAATGTATTCCCATGAACTCTTTATGATTATTCCTAGCAATCTTTGCAATGCCTATTGATTTTAGCAAGGATTGGATGTAGAAAGAATTTAATTTCAAAGTTTGGTGAATAGTGCCCACCAAGTGTTTAATAAAATGCCCAAGTGATAAAAATTCATTCAACCTTTGTAAAATTGATGAGTATTGCTGGGCAAAATCATAGGCATTCATTTCTAATTGATTTTAGAAGTGAAAACAAACATTTTCATGAACTTTGAAAAACAAAGTTTGCTATATTTTTGAAGAACCAATGTTTTCATGAACAAAGTTCACTTATTTTTCTTTAAAAACCAACTTTGGAAAACAAAGTTTACTTATTATTTCCTTTGAAAAACCAATGTTTTCATGAACTTTAAAAAGCAAAGTTTACTTATGTTTTTGAAAAATCAATGTTTTCATGAACTTGAAAGACGAAGTTTACTCATGTTCATGAACTTGAAAAGCAAAGTTTACTTATGTGTGAACCATGGGTTTCGATCGGGGAAAACCATTCTTTTAAAAAGACTTGTAGAAATTTAAATGAATAAAAATGTGGTTTTTAAAAGGTTCACAAAAACATAACAAATAAGGAGTCGCCACCTTATTTTTTTAAGGAAAAAAGGAAAACCATGAAAATAGTTTTTTTAAAGGAAACCTTTGAAAACCAAACATATGACTCTGATCAAGGAAAAGCAAGTCTTAACAAAACAAGAGAGGATTCGGAAACTAAGTTACGATGTAGGAAGGTTTTAGGAAACATCCTATAGGCACCCACATCACCCCAAAATAGGTCTCTGAATTTATATGGGCTATTTTAATCACTTCTTAATTAGTCACCATGCATATGTAAAGAATTATCCATAAACTATCCATTCATCTATAGACATCCATAAAGCATCATAAACATCCATGAGTAAATACGAAGAAATATAGAAAGCAGTAGAGAGATATAAAGAATAAAAGAACAAATCCATCCTACTTCTCTATCAATCATATATGATGGATAAATTCATTCTAATCCACTAGCAATCACAAGAGATAGATAATGAATAAGCATGAATCCATCCTACTCCACTAACAATCATATGTGATGGACAAAAGAATAAAAGAAAAAGGAAAACCTAGGATATTTAATATCCTAGGGCGGACTTGAACATCAAATGGGCGCCTACGTACCTTATATACAAAGATGTAAGGATTAAAGTCCACGTAATTAGATTGAAAAAGGGTTACTTACTTTACAATGAACTATAAACCCTAAGTTTTCAACTTAAGAAAGGTTTTAAAAACTTAGGAGTTTCCAAAAATAGTTTGAGAAAAAGTAGGTATTTGAGAAAGAGTAGAATTCTAACTCGAATAGACTTTCAGAATAATTTGAATTCAAAAGAGAATAGAATTCTAAATAAAACAGAATTTTATAAAAATTGGAAACTTAAGACTTCTAATCCAAAGTAAAGATAATAACCCTACGGGGGAGAAGAGAACAATGCACAACAAAACTCACTATGAACCAAACTTACCATGTGCCAATTATCTCAAAACATTAAGAAATCACCAATTACCCTATGTATGCTATAGGGCAATTATCATGCTCAAATTAACCATATTCATGCTCAAATCATCATTAGAATACCTAATTCAAATCTGAACAGAATACTAAAGATGCATATAATGACCTAATACTCATGCAAAGAGTAAAAATCAAAAGAGAAACAAAACCCTAATATGCTAGCTCCTATATGCCTTAAACATCCTAACATGCATAAAACTATCAAAATCATGCAAAGTATGAATTATCATGATGAGAATATCATATAACAATCTAAAACATGAAGAGAATACAATAACTAAAGCCTTAGATAAACACTTTATGTAAGCATGTGAATTAATCATTCTTACAGCGAGCTTTCTTAAGAACCATCCTAAGATAATTCTATGTAGAAATCACTCCATATGAATGATTTCTTCACATATCCTATGTAAAATATATGTCTAAGAATGCAAAGGACTCAATCATGCACTTAAACACATTACAGAAACCCCCTATGTATAGCCTCACCTTTTAAGGACGATAATTATCCTTTAAAAGAATAATATTCCATACACCTATGAAGACGAGGTTTCTATAGCAAGTTTACTATATTAAAGATACCCCAAATCATGCATATAATTGAACCATGAAGAGAAAACAATTCAAACAAACCATCAAAATTCCAGTGCAAAGTGCACCCCCTATCCTAGAGAGAAACTAATCTAACAGCAAACAATTCACAATTCCTACTCCACTATCATGCTTTCACATCATATGAATCATAAATTAAAGAGCCTACATGCTTCCTAACTCAATAACTAACCATGAATATGCAAAGAAGGGAGTAGAAGAAGAGAGAAAGGTAGAAAAAGGAGAATAAGGATGTATTGAAAGCTTACCTTCAAAGCGAGAACCTTGCTGTGTTCCTCCTTCTCTTTAGACTTGATTGCCTTCTAGTTCTTCTTCAAAATTACAGTAGGATGCTCTCTCAAAGTAGTATGAGTGTGTGCAAATTCGTTCTCCCTAGCTCTCTTATGAATATGATGTGTCAAAAGTCCCCTATGCTGATGAATGAACCTTTATTTATAGCCAACCAACCATATGAACCAATGGTTGAGATTAATCTACCATAAAACCAATCTAAGGCTATTATTAAATCCCCTAGATGTTGGAAAACTCAAAATCACATCCCAATAGGTTTAAAACACTTTTGGAAGAAGGAAATTCGGAGTAAAAGAGCCTAAAACGCATCAAAACACAAAACAGGACAAATTAAAGCGGAGTGCTCGGGTGACTGGTTGGGCCAACTGGTCACCTGAGCCAAAACTCAAGTTTCTAAGTTTTTGAGGATTTCTAGCTCATTTCGAACTCTTAACTTCAAATGGACATAAATTCTTCAAATTAACTCCGATTTGAGTGATTCAAAAGCCAAAATTTCAAGGATTCAATGTAGAATAAGTCTAGAATATTCTTGGACCAAAAATCCTTGACCACGGTCAAGTGGCTGGGTTTTTATAAGGTGGTTAATGAAAAAAGAGTTAATTAGCCATAGGGTAATATTGTGAACCAATCCAAAACCTATTCAATAATTAAATTGGCACTTCAATTAGACTCATTTCATCATTTTAAGATCAATGGAACAATCCAAAATGAGTTTTGGAGTCAATTGGAAAATATACAAAGTAAAAGATAAAAGTGCCCTTCAAGTCGCAAAAATTCTAATTAACTATCCAAACCTATTCGGAATTGAACCAAATTAGATATACATATCCTAGATAATCCTAGAAACTAAATGCAAGTGATGGGACTCAACAATAAAACAAAAATATGCATGCAATAATGAACTACTCTCCTAAAGCTTAAAAGGGCAAAGGTGTCCTTTAAAGCTTAGGGACTCCTAAATGCTTCTAAACCTAACCAAATACTATCATGAAATTATGGGGGTGAAAATGGGGTGTCTACATTATGTTTTTTGAAAACCAATTATCATTGCATGCCCGCAACTTTTACACTAACTAGATGAATAATTCCCTTAATTAGCCCAACTTCCAAGACCTACGCACAAGGTCTTCCATTAAAGGACTTATCAGGTGGTGGAATCATCTAAAATTGGCCCAACCCATTGTAAGGAAATTGATTGAAAAAGCAGGTTTTGGTTTATTTCTTGGTTCTTTATGGAACGAACAATGGGATAGGCAATCCCTATTGCCTTGTCTGAGTTTTGGTGGGACACCACCAATACCTTCCATTTTAGCTTTGGGGAGATGACTATAACTCCCAAAGATTTTTCTATCATCATAGGCTTAAGTACAAAAGGGAGGAGGTTGGCATATTATGTGGATGCCAATACAGATAGTGATTATGTTCTCTCGATGTTAGGGGAGGATGTAGAGGCGAACTCACAGGGTGTTTGTCTCAGTTGTCACAAAATAATGGTAAAGGCTTCTCAATGGCAGGAACTACTCCTAGTTCAGTAATGAACTTCTTCATCTAAACAGCTTCCTTGGCAGCCTCTAATGCAGCAATGTACTCAACTTTTGTAGTGGAGTATGTTGTGGTATCGTGCTTACAACTCCTTCTAACTTATAGCTCCACCATTCTAGGTGAAAACATTTCCTGATGTTGATTTCCTATCATCATTGTCAGATTGAAAATCTGAATCTGTGTAACCAACCATTTTCAAGTTTCTTTCTCTATAGACAAGGCATAGGTCCTTAGTTCTTCTCAAATATTTACAGATAGCCTTAACTGCTTCCCAATGTTTCTTACCTAGGTTTGTTGATATCTACTCGTAACACTTTACAGCAAAACTGATATCTAGTTTTGTACATAGCATAGTATACATAAGACTCCCTACTACAGAAGCATAGAGAATCTTCCTTATGTATTTGTCACATCCCATTTTTGTCACCTTAGCTAGGGTTTGTCATTTCACGTGACTTTTTGTTTCCTTTTTGAGTATAGTCTTTTGCATTGCGTTTCTAGGGTCTTGAGGACGATGTACATGAATTTTGGTTCAATTTGGAGTTGATCTCGAGGGTTAATAAGAACTTTTACGACTTGAGGGGCATAATCGTCTTTTAGGTCACAAACTTTCCATTTGACCTTGAAATAACCTCCAAATTGTCAATTGGAGTTCATATGGATGCATTTGAGGTATTTATGGGTTCAATTTGATGAATTGATGGTTTAGGATTAAAATGGCTCAATATTGTTCAGGTTGGTTAAGAGACCTTCTTCGGGTTGGCTCAAGTCGGGCTTATAATTTTCACTTAATTCTCCCTCATTAGATTTTAATTAGTCTTAATTTTACTCCAAAATATGTTTTAGAAGGTTATATTTTGATTTGGAAAGCATTCAGTGCAACCCTGTGTGCATACCTAAGCTTTGCGATGGTGGTGCATAGCGGTTAACCACCTTTATAAAACCTAAACAGGCACCCATGGTTAAGTATTTTTGTCCTAAGATGTTTAAAAATGTGTTTCTTATCAAAATATGGTCGTTTTGGCTTTCGTTTCGTCAAAATCGGACTTCGTTTGACCCTCAAAATACTTTTGGAAGGCGAAAGAGTGCAACAATGGTAATTGCTGACGGCGCGCTCGGGTGACCACCTAGGGCTGGGCGGCTAACCGCCCAACCCAGATGGTCAGCCGCCCAAGCCTAGATGGTTAGCGCCCAAGGGCAGGTGGTCAGCCGAGCCTCTTTCCTTTTTTTATGCTGAAGCGGGATTCCCTTCCTATTTTTGCAAACTATTCCGCCTCTAGCTGCCACTCCATCTTATTTTTAGCCCTAATTGACCTAATTGAGACTCCAAGGAAGCTCTGATGACCCTTGGATCAATATTTAGGGTTTTAATCCCAACCATTGGTTGATTCCCCTTAAACCCTATAAATACCCCTCTATGTTTCAGCATTAGGGGGCCACTTGGAAGGCAACTAGAGCCATTCCTATACATTTAACCTAATTTCTGAAAGAGAGGTAGAGAGAGAGAGTTCCAAAGGAGAGCAAGGGTTTGTGGAGGCTTAAAGGAGAATGTTTCAAGTCATTGACAAGAGAACGAAGGAGTCTCTACAGCGATAAGAAGGTTGCACTATAGGTATACCTCTACTTCTATTATGCTGAAATTAGGGTTTTTGCTTAGAATAGCTCTATTGCATGTTAAAGCTTATATTTTTATTATGTGTTGATGCTTCTATTAGTTAATATGCATGATTAGAATGTTGTTCATAGGTAGTTTTGCATGCTAGAGGGTTATTTTATGTGGTGAAATGCATAGTTGTGATTCTAGGGTTTCTATTGTGCTGAAATTAGGGGTTTTGCTTAGAATAGTTCTATTGCATGTTAAAGCTTACATTTTTATCATGTGTTGATACTTCTATTAGTTAATATGCATGATTAGAATGTCATTCATAATGAGATTTGCATGATTTAAAGTTATTTCATGTAGTTTAAGGCATGATTGTGATTCTAGGGTTTTTGTTGTCCTTGTTTTAGTTTAGTTTCATATAGCATAGTAGCTTAGGGTTTTTATTTGTTTTTTCTTCATAGTTGCTGTATATGTATTGCATATAGAATAAATATGACAAAGGTGTTCATTAGCCCTATTGCTATATGTATAGGCATGTGAGTGATCAACAAGGAATCCATCACTCTCAAGAAAAAGAGAGATAATATCTCATATAGCATTCATAATATAACTCATTAAATCCATGGCCATGGTAGAATGAATATGGAAAAGAGTTTCCATGAGTTCATCAATGAATTGATATTCATGATTAAGTATAAAGTAATTAATCTAGGGACTTGATAGACTTCCATGTCCTATTAGTTTAATTGGAGACATTGTATAGATGGAAGGATGCAATTGTAACCTATAAACTATAACAGAAGGGTTCTATGTAAGATACCTATTCACGTCATTAAAGACAATACCATGAACCATTTGCTAGATGTTATTTATGGTTAGTAGAAGCACTAATTGATATAAGTGAGTTATAATCAATTAGAGAATTGGAAGGAGTTCTAATTAGACCCTTAAATGAAAAGAGTTTCATTGTGCACACTTTGTGTTGTTCCTACTATTTAATGATGTGAACCCAATGGGTCATACACTAATCATGCATTGAAAACTTTAAAGTCTATGAGAGAAAGGGTATAAGTGAATAAAGAATAGTTCTTGAAGGCCAAGTTTGTATATGAGATAAATAAGAGGGGTTAATGTGTAATTTAGAGAAATTACACATAATCCAATTAGGAATTGGATTCCCCCTATGGCTAGCCCTATTAGTGGCTATATATAGTCACAGATGTGATGTGTGATAAGACATAACACTCCTCACATCAGGCCCTAGCTATCCCCCTTGGTGGTGGCTCTCTCTTTCTCTTCTCTTCTCCTTTTCTAGCAACAACAAGGAAAAGAAAGGAAAGGACTTGAAGCTCTAGCTAGGTGTGGATACCATTGGAGGTAGAACACTTAGGCTGCTCATTCATTGCTGTCTAGAATCAAAGTTTGGAGCAAAGGAGGAAGAAAAATAAACTGTAAGTGATTAAACCTCTTTGTAGTTAGGGTTTTGGTTTTATATTATAGCATAGTTAGATTCATGGGCTGTGGAATCGTTTAGGAAATTTTTTTATATTCCGCACTTTGTTTTTCCTTCTAGTTCGATTCCTAACATTTCATGGTCACACACGCCCCCTATTTTGTATAAGCGTACATTATAGCAATTATGATTATCTTCCCCAGTGGATACTGATGAAGTCTAATCTTTGGTTCTTAGCTCTTTTATTATGAAAATGGGCTGTCTTTTTTAACATTGGTATCGTTTGTAGAGAAAATTCCACCAATGAGGGGCATTTGTAGACACCCCATTTTCATCTCTAGGAGTTCATGAACTCATTTCATGAGTTCTTGAAACATTTAGAAGTCTTTAAGCCTTAAAGGACATTTTTGCCTTTTTGAGCTTATGAGAATAGTACATCATTGCATGCATGTTTTTGTCTCATTTTTGAGTCCCATCACTTGCATTTAGTTTTTTAGGATCATCTAGGACATGTGTGTCAAATTTGGTTCAATTCCGGATAGGTTTGGATAGGTAATTAGAACTTTTGTAACTTGAACGGCAATTTTGTCTTTTACTTCGTATATTTTCCAATTGACTCTGAAACTTGTTCCGGATAGTTCCATTGGTCTTAAAATGATGAAATGATCCTAATTAAAGTGCCAATTTAATTATTGTATAGGTTTTGGATTGATTCATCATATTACTCTATGGCTAATTAAACCTTTTTCGGTTAACCACCTTATGAAAACCCAACCACTCGACTGTGGTCAGGGAGTTTTGGTCCAAGAATATTCTAGGCCTATTCTGCATTGAATTCTTGAAATTTTGGCTTTTGAATCACTCTAATCGAGAGTTAATTCGAAAAATATATGTCCATTTGAAGTTAGGAGTCCAAAATGAGCTAGAAATCCTTAAAAACATGGAAACCTGAGTTTATTCTCGGGTGACTAGTTGGCCTAACCAATCCAACCGGTTCACCCAACTAGTCCAACCGGTTGGCCAACCGATCACCCGAGGACTCCGCTTCTGTTCGTCTTGTTTTGTAGTTTTGACACGTTTTGGACTCTTTTACTCCGAATTCTTCCTTCTAAAAGTGTTCTAAACCTATTAGGAAGGGATTTTAAGTTGTCTCACATCTAGGGGATTTAATAATAGCCTTAAATTAGTTTTATGGTGAATTAATCTCAATTATTGGTTTATATGGTTGGCTAGCTATAAATAAAGGTTCATTCATTAGTATTACAGACTTTTGACACATCATATTCATAAGAAAGCTAGGGAGAACGAATTTGCCCACACCCATATCACTTGGAGAGAGCATTCTATTGCAATTTTAAAAGAGGAACTAGAAGGCAATCAAGTTCAAAGAGAAAGAAGAATGCAGTGAAGACCTTTGCTTTGTTGTAAGTCCTCCTTATCCTTATTCTCCTTCTTCTATTGTTTCTTCTTCTTTTATTCTATTCTCTGCATAATCATGGCTTAGTATTGAATTAAGAATCATATATGCTCTATATTTTAGAATGGATATGATTCATATGATGTGAAAAATATGCTAGTGGAGTAGGATTGTGAATTGTTTACTGGTAGAATAGTTTCTCTCTAGAATAGGGGTATGTTTTACTCAGAAAATTAGTTGATGTGTTTAGGTCGTTTTCTTTTTATGGTTCAATTATATGCATGATTTTAAGCATCTTTTATATAGGACACTTGCTGTATAAGCTTCATCTTCATAGGTGTATGGATGATTATTCTTTTAGAGGATGATTATTCTGTTATCGTTTTTAGAGGGTGAGGCT
The DNA here is from genome assembly GCA_039720395.1 of Liquidambar formosana. Classification (NCBI taxonomy): domain Eukaryota; kingdom Viridiplantae; phylum Streptophyta; class Magnoliopsida; order Saxifragales; family Altingiaceae; genus Liquidambar; species Liquidambar formosana. The sequence continues at coordinate 10,907,871 of CM077828.1, read as the reverse complement.
ATGCATAAGTGCTTTCTGGAGTGTGATTAAGTGTGCCATGAGTTTCTTTGCATTCTTAGGTATATATTTTTTGTAGGATATGTGAAGAAATCATTTATGCGGAGTGATTTCTATGTAAAATTATCTTAGAATAGTTTTACTTAAGAAAGCTTTTCGTAAAGATGGTTGTTTTACATTCTTACATAAAGTACTTATCTAAGCCATCATATTAGATTTTCTTTTCATGTTTTGGATTGTTAGATGATATTTTCATTATAATAATTCATATTTGGCATGTATTTGATAGTTTTATGCATATTATGATGTTTAAGGCATATAGGAGCATATTAGGGTTTTCTTTCTTTTTTTGATTTTTTTTCTTTGCATGAGTATTAGGTCATTATATGCATGTTTAGTATTCTGTCCAGATTTTATTTAGTCTTTCAAATGATGATTTGAGCATGAATATGGTTGGTTTGAGCATGATAATGGCCCTATAGCATACATGGGGTGATTAATCAGTGATTTCTCATTGTTTTGAGATGTTTGGCACATGGTAAGTTGGTTCATGGTGAGTTTTGTATGAATTGCTCTCTTCTCCCCCCTAGGGTTATTCTTTTTACTTTGAATTGTAACTCTTAAGTTTCCAACTTTTCTAAAATTTCTTATTGAATAAGAATTCTATCTCTTCTCAAATTCTAGTCTTTTCTCGAATTCCTTTTTTGGAAGTTCTTCTCTTTTTAAACTCTTCTTTTCTTTTAATGGAAACTTAGGGTTTATAGTTCATTGTAAAGGGAATAATCCATTCTCAATTGAATTACGTGGACTTTGATCCTTACATCTTTGCATATGGGGTACATAGGCGCTCATTGATGTTCAAGTCCGCTCTAGGATACAAAGTATCCTACGCTTTCTTTTCTTTTCCTTTTTTCTTATCCTTTATCTCTTTATACTATTTTCCATATCTCTCTTATTTGTTCATGGATGTTTATGATGCTTTGTGGATGTTTATGATGCTTTATGGATGTTTATGGATGTCTATGGATGAATGGATAGTTTATGGATAATTCTTTTCATATGCATGGTGACTAATTAGGAAGTGATTGAAATAGCCCATATAAATTCAAAGACCCATTTTAGGGTGTTGTGGGTGCCTATAGGATGTCTCCTAGAATATTCCCATATCGTAACTTAGTCTTCAAATTCTCTTTTGTTTTGTTTAAACTTGCTTTTCCTTAATCGGAGTCATGTGTTTGGTTTCAAAGATTCCATTTAAAAACTATTTTCATGGTTTTCCTTTTTCCCTTAAAAAATGAGGTGGCAACTCCTTGTTTGTTTGTTTGTTTTTGTGAACCTTTAAAAAATAAATTTTTATTTATTTAAATCTCTACATTCTTTTTAAAGAAAGGTTTCGATCAAAACTCGTGGTTCACAAGTGCAAGCCGCTTTCATAAGTGTAGCTAGAAAAGCACGACATATGATTGTATTTTGCCATGACCCAAATTAATTAAGTCGTGATCAATTATAATAAAACAAGTTTTACTTAAATAAATCATTTGATAAAAGAGGATGACATATGTCAAAATTTCAACCATTTTTAAAATTTTGGGCATGACCCATTTGTAAGTGGGATATGTCATTATAAAACCTGTTATAAAATCCATAAATAAATATTTCCTATTATCCATACATTATGGTATCATCTCATGCATGGCATTCCACATAAGGAACCATAAGTAATTAAAAATTACAACCTGAAGTAATTTACATATACATTGGCCGTTGGACCAAAATAAAAACTAATTAAATACATTCAATTCGCTTAATATACATCATAAAAAATTCCATTTCAATTATCCACAAAAGAACAATTATACTCCTCTGATTGCTAGCATATCCAAAAGCTGCATCTCTAAAAATCTAAAAGCAATTTGAAATGATAGGCATAAGTTTGACAATTCAATAAGAACAATTTAACATAGTAAGCTAAAGCAATGATATAAGTAAAATCCCAATTATATCATTTAAAATAAAATATACTAACTGAGTATATTATTATCCAAAAAAAAAAAAAAAAATACAAAGATAAGTTATAACCTATAACTTAAAATGAATAATGCATGATACCTAATGCAAATGAGACTTTTGTTCAATTTGATTATTCCATTAATTACCCAACTTCCTCCGAAGGGGCCATCACACGGAGGATTTAAGACCCAACCTCCAAGAGGACAATACAGCACGACATCCCTAACTGGGACCTCAGTAGCCTCATCCATAGGACAACACAACAAGATATCCCTAATTGGGATCGCAATAGCCCGAATTTGGGATAACATGAAGTAGCCCAGGGCTAGAGGATATGAAAACATGTCACGATGTCCTATTCTAGGACTGTAGTAGCTCTACTCCAATAGTCCCCAACATTACCAAGTTGATTATTAAGTCTATTTATGTATGGTTATGCCCACCATAAAATGAAATTCGCATAACTATGATTTTACCAAAATCATTTTCATAAATTTCCAATTATAAGTCATATTCGAAATAAATATCATAGTTATACTAAATGATGATAAGATAGAACAACATAAATGTTCATTTATGATTTACATGCTTAAATTCCTAAATGAAATCCAAAAATAAACATATGAATTACATCCATAAATTCATAATTCCAAAATATATAAATGCCTAAAATTCACATTGAGCATATAACCAAAATCAACATAATTCCCATTTATTTCCAACTTGCAATATATACAAAATTAATATTCCAAGAATAATAGGGATAATGATAATATATACCCTATTATCATGTCAATAGTTTGAATCTATGAAAATTGCACTTACCTCTACCAAATGTGTAGAAAATGGAACTTTGATGTCATGGGTGTGTAGATACAACCTTAGAATACACATGCAAGCTCCCAACTCCAAGAATAAAGCTCTAAAGGTTCAAACCCTAATGCCTAAATGCAATAACAATGGTGGTGATGAAGACCCCATAACCCAAATGTAGTCAAATGACTCTCAATGCCATGTCTAAACCTCTATATGCAAGGATGAGGATGAATCAACTCAAAGAATATAAACCTTAGGTTCCTAAAGTGAGGAAAACTTCCCAAAATGCAGCCACAAGTAAGGAGAAAGTAGATTTAACCATCTAAGATGCATATAAGAATGGAAATGGGTGAGAAACCTATTTTCACTCTCCATCATCCTTACTCCCCCTCTCTTTCTTTCTCTTCTCTTCTCTTATACTCTTCCCAAGTCTAAACACTAGATTTGGTGTTTAGAAGGTAGGGCCAAGGTAGTATATAGGTTAGATGGGGGTAAAAACGTCATTTAGTAAGTTTTTAGAAACCAAATTGCTAAACCCCAATCGATAGGCCTGGCGGAGAAAACAAGATAACATTTTAGCATCCTCCAATCGATCGGCCTACCTAGAATTTGCATAAATTCAAATTCAAATGTATATTATGCTACATCCATGCCCATTAACACTTATAATATACAAAAATAACTTCATACATCGCTCATGCATACCCAAAAACATCCTCATTCATCACATGCCATGCCCAAGCATGGAGAAATAGAAAAAAAATTCCTTAATATTCATATTAACAAAGTATTAGACCTTTAATACCTTACTTAAAAATTACAGGTGTTACACATTTGAAGCCTCGTAGAGTAACATTATAGTATTGATTGAGTTGATATGATCGCTGGGATTAACAGTACCATCATAAACATCGAAATGAGGCATGCGAAACTTTGGCAATAGTGACTTATCCATTATCTTCTAAGTGACTAAGGAAGCACCACTGCTATCTTTTCTTTCTCGTCTTAGACGACACTCTTCTGTTTGGCGATGTATTTCATGACTTGTATTTTGGCGGTGATTCTTTAGTGACTCGTGATCGTTTTGTGAGGAATTTGTGCTTTAATGAGATTGTCCCTAAGCACGGGCATGAACTTCTTAATTATATTGTAAATGAGGTCTATTTTTTGCTTCAACAAATCCATTCATTGTCATATGGGAGAAGCTGACCGCTGATGATCATCAGATGCTCTCTTATTTTCAGTGACGTGAGGATCTGTTTCACAAGAGCGTACGCTATCTCTCGATTAGGGGTTTTACCCTACATTTTGCACATTTATATTCACAGAGCCCTATGGTTGATTGTTTTCTAGTGGCAGATTATGGTTCTCTTCTATTCGTTTGGATCTACTAACGAGGGAAATTGAATCGTTTCCTAAAAAAGGTGCCAAACTGTTAATGACAAAAAATGACCAATAGTCAATATTTACGTAGTCCTTTTGCACGTACTCCTCGTGTGTACCTACAAAATAAGGACTCAAGCGACCAGTGGGTGACCATCGGGAGCCTCTCTGAAGCTTAAGCTAGTAAGCGAAGCAAGATAGTGGAATTGACTAGGAAGTGGTGCATACCTTGCTTATGTAGAGGGGCTCCCAATTAATGATGATAAAAATCCTTCTTATAGCCAAGTAAGTAGATTGGAGTCCTACGTGAATTGGGAGAGCTTTCAATTGGCTTGGATAGACTTATTTCTATCACTCTGCTGTAAAATTCGAATAGGAATATAATTTCCAAATGTATAGAGAATTACATGGTAATATGGAGAGAAATACGGAGAGTAAAGTGGAGCACACCTAGGAAGCAGGTTGGCTTTTAGGTGACCTGAAAAATAAGGCGTCCTAATAACTGTAGATCATTTTACTTCCCCATGTGTCAACATGATATTGATGAGTAATTTTCACCCCTCATCATTAGTTATTAGCAATTTGACATTTTAATTGTTATCCATAGCAATATCTAAACAAGGGCTTTTCATTAGGTTCACAAACAATTTATAGCAAAGGGATAATTTATATTCAAATTGCATATATTTACCAACAAAGAAACACAATAACGTTAGTATGGACATGCATGTATGATCCTAATCTTGCCACTTTCGATTTTCTTTACTTATCAAATTGATTTTGACACGTTTGAACCTTCATTTCATGCACCACATATGTAAACACATTTGCATGCAATAAAAAATAAAAAATGGGTGCTAGCAACCTAAAGGAATTGGTTTTGCATGTAACAGTGTGGTATCAGATCTTTTATCCTCAATTCTATCATGCTACACCACTGTTTATGATACACATTGGGGGGCATTAGCACAAACTTAGAAAGGAGGGAGAAGGGTTGCAAATCACACTTAGGGCTGCAAAAATAAAGGTTATGATACTAGGAATTAAAAACTGATATCAAGTTGAAGAGAGTGCTCACCTAGTGTAGGTGATTTTCAGCTTTGCGTTGTAATTGATGAAGAGAAACTTGGTGTGGCTTTATCAAGACCTCTAAAAGCCTTCTTCAAGTCTTCCTTTGATGCTTCAAATGATACTTAATAAATGTTTAACGAATGATTGCATGCATCATCCAATACTAAGTATGGATATTTTTGGATTGGATGGGATGGAAGGGATTTGATCCTTAATACTTTTAAGCACTAAGATAAGAAAAGTTTAGTGAGTGTTCTGGTTGAATTTAGAAGAAGGTTGGTTGCATGGATTGCTTGTAATAAGAAAGAATTGAGTTAGTCATCATGGATGTTTGAAAATGAATAGGGGTGGGGTATTTATATGCATTTTTTAGGAAATTTTTAGAGTAAAATGGAATATTGGGACTGGGACTTTGGGTGGTTAGGGACATGGAGGACATTTGGGAAAAGTTTTAAGAGGGAAATACCTCATGTAATGGTGGTAGAATAGCTTGAAGGAAAAATATGCATTCTTCTTGAAAATTAACCTACTCTTATTTGACAAGCGTGGGTCTGTTTTATTCATTGCCACACGCAATTCACCTGCAGATGAATCTTGCAAGTAAAAAGTAAAAAAAAAGGATGGGCTATCCACGCCTATCTGTTTCGTGGGCGTGGACTAGCTTTTTATCAAATCACCCATATTTTGCCTTGGGAATTGTGACTCCTCTAGTTGTGTTCTTTATTTGATCCCTTGTGGATGATTTGGTAGGGTAGGGTGCTTGATATAGCTTACTCCTAATCTGTCTAATCGCTTGATTTTGACTAAATCTTGATTCATCAATTTTCTGGCACCGATTTCTAGTGTGGACTAAAACTTTGAGGTTTTAAACTTGGTTTAGGGATTAGGATGTGGGGAAATGCCTTTCGAGACTTAACCTTAGCATTTGATCATGATTCCTAGTTTGACCGGGTTGTTGATCTGGGTTTTGATTTGCTAGGGTTTTTTCTTCAGAGACTTAATCAAGAGGTTTCCTATGGATCTTGAGGACTTAAATTTGAAATTCGATGGTTGGATTGAGCATCAGAGGCATGGTTTGAAAGATTGAGTCAGCTAAAGTTAGCTTGGGAAACAATTTAGGGTTTTGAAACGGATCGATTCATCATAGGCCTTTTGGATCTAGAAATTGGAATTCGTAGATTTGTTCTTGTTGGACCAAGGACAACAAACCTAGAGTTTCTCTAAATAATTGATCTTTGGTAAGGCTCGGTCGGAGATCAGATCATTGGATGTAGAAGTAAAATAGCCCAAATCCGATTTAGGGATTCAATTGGAGATTTAGAAAGGCCTGATGGTGAATTGGGCCGTTGGATTTGAACATCGATCTACCCAAAATTAGTTCGGGTGGCTGATGTTAGGGTTTGAAAGAGCCTAGCCTATGATTGGGATACGAGATCTTGACAGTTGGCCTGAAAGATGTGACTATGGGGTGGGAGAATCATACCAAAAAAAACTTGGTTTCACCTAGTTTCGTTGACTTGTCAAGTCAACTATGCGATGTCCTAGACACTTATCATTATTTATAGGAGTCCAAGCAAAATTGGGGTGTCTACATTGATGATTGTAGTAGGGGTTGACTTGCTAGTGAGATAATTAAAAGTATTTTAACTTACGAATAATATGGACTATGCCAAATACATGAATTATACCTTTGCTATTAAAAAAAACTACTCTCTCCATCCTACAAAGATAAGCCAAGTTTGACAAAACACGTAGTTTAAGAAAAGTTATTATTGTATTAACTTGTTACTTTTTAACCTCTAACTTTCCAAAAGTACCCTTTCCTGCTTGGTGTTGGGTTTTGTGTTGAAATTAATTATTGAAACAACTAAGGGTAGTATATAGGAAAGTTCAAAAAAATAATGATTTGACTTTTCAAAGTAGACAAACATTTTGGACAAAAAAAGTTCCAAAAATGGCATATCTTTGTAGGATGGAGGGAGTAGTACTTTTCATTACATATGCACATGTATTATATAAGTATAGTATGAGTATTTACTAACTATTGGGATGGGACGCTCACCTCTAATGGATTGCCCAAATATGGATTAAATTATTGGGGGGTGGTTATTGCCACCCCTTAATTTTATTTGCACCCCACAGTTATTTAATTTTTCAATGTTTTACCAAAAATATAAAAGGTTTTTATGAAAACATGTCGCATTGTTCCCTAGAAAATTTCCTCTATAAAGTTGCTCAAAATGATATTTTCTAGTGAATAATGTGGCCACTGTTAAAAAAAAAAAAAGTTTTTTTATTTTTCATAAAACCTTAAGAAATTAAAATAAGTGGGGAATGCAATTAAATTAAGGTGGGCAATAACCTTCCCCTAAATTATTTGTACATTCTAGTCAAAGGAAAAGGTTGCTTGGGCCCATGGGCTGCATGACTAAGTAAGTCGCTAACACTCCTCGCCCACCAAGCAATGTGGCCAAGTACACCTTCAATATCCATCGAAACTTCCAGTGACTTGGGGGAAAACCTTTCCAACCTGCTTACTCTTTTCCCTGGTGACCCTCTCAACTTCACCTCGAGAATATAAAATTACCAAAATTAATACCAGGACTTGCACCATTGATCATAACCGTATTGTCTTTAAATTGGCAGGATGGAGAAGGGAGAAATCGATCTTCGGCCCAAATCTAGGAAAGCTATGGTATCACGCCACTCCTGGGCTCTGGAATGTGAGAAAAACATTGGAGGGCAGTTATTGTAACCCCTCAATTTTATGGTAAACCCCACTTTTTTTTACTTATATTTTATTTTTCAAGATTTTATGAAAAATATAAAAGATTTTTATGAAAATTGATTACGCTGTTCACTAGCCCTCAAAACATTGTTAGAATTACATGAAGTCGGGTTGGGCTCTCAGCAGTAGTCCCATCTCCCCCACCCGAGCAAAACACATAACCCTCTTTGGGTCGGGCTAGCTTATAATGGGTTTCCAAGGCTTTAGTAGAGATACAAGGAGGCTTAGCTTGTTTACAGTGATATTTCTACTAATAAATATACAGAACTTTTGCGCCAGATAAAAAGGGAATGGCTGGCAATGGCATTTAAAGGGAAGATAAGCACATGGTCCGAGAAAAAAGCTAAGAAAAGGAAAACCTTTGCCTCACTTTGGCCTCCCCGTTCTCCTTTTGTTTTGGTTTTAGTTGTGAAAGACATATAACAGCAAACACACGCTGTTTTTTCAAACACCTATTTTTCTTCAGCTCAAAGTTGTGAATGGTCTCTGCATAAGTGGAAAGATGCTGTGCTTCTTCTGTACCCACTGTTCCCCCTCGATTGTGACGAGAGAGAGAGATATGAGAGTGATGAATGGAGTTTGTTCGTGTCTGTGTGGGTTGTAGATGCTGAGAGGGACGAGTGAGTCTGTCATTAACCCTTACAACTGTGGCACTGAAAAACATGGTGTTTTTATTCACATTTAAAAGAGAGCAGGACACCAGTGAAAGCAGTGAAAAAAGGACTATCTGATTCCTCTCTCTCTCTCTCTCTCTCTCTCTCTCTGTATTGATATTTGTGAAAATTTTGGTTATAAATATATGTCAGTACCCTTCTTTAATGCTAGAAGAGGGGTCACCTCCATTTTCCTGACCTCCTTTGCCAACAAAGATCTCCATATAGTCCAAACAGAAAATCTATCACTACCAAAAAGTTGAGACAAGAAATAAAAATTATTTCACTATATGATTTTTGTTTTCATTTGTTTTGTTTTGTTTTTGGGTGTGTCGCGGTTTATAAACCATTCAATGAAATAGTAGCCGAGTAAGAAAACTTGGGGCTTTTTATGTTTGATCAACTTTGATGATTGAACGGTTCTCTATTTTTTTATTCATTTACAAACCAAATGATCTAATGACCATAAAAAAATCCTACAAATCTCTAAATAAATAAATAAATAAATAAATAAAAAACACTTTCAGAGAATCCAAATTCGAAAACTTAACAAAATGCAAAAGTTAATATAAATTAAATATCAAAGAAAACCCACATCATTAATGAAAACTACTTGCATCGAAAAACTGTAACGGAAAAAAGAAAATTAAAGAAAAAAAAAAACCATCATTCTCCATTTACTGAATTAATGAACGAATAATATCACACAAATTGCAGGATACAACACTCCATTAATCAACATATCTCAGATAAGCACAACACCCACTTGGTATATTAATAGATCTAGAGTGAAAATTAAAGAAAAGAAAAGAAAAAAAAACAGAAGGTTAAGCTGAACATAAAGGTGGAAATAGAGAAGGATCTATGGGTTAGCGATTTTTCCTTTTTTTCTGTGATCAGTTCCATTATCGTTCTCTACTTCACCTTCTGTTATGGCCGATGACATGTAACTTAATACCAGGGAATTCTCATCAGGGGGTGCCGTTGCCATCTTTGCTTGGAACTGCAACTTGCAAGCATGGCAAGTGATTTGTAGAATAGTTGAATTGATTTGTTTCATTGCATGCTCTTTCAGAGCTTGGGCCTTGTCTAATTCAGCTTGTGCTTGTTGCCTGATTCTCTTGGCATTATTAAATTCCTGCTCTGCTAGTTCAATCTGCCGCTTCGCTGCTTGTCTTGCCTCTTCGGCATAAGCCTTCTCTGCCATAGCCAGTGTCAACTGCTCACGAGCTTGTTCTTTTAGCCTTGACGCAGCCAGCAATGCAGGTTTCTCACTTGTGTTGCTCTCCCTGGGAGAGCTTCTACCTGTATCATTGCTTAATTTGGCTACGTTGGATTCATTTTTTTCGCTGAAATCACATGACCCAATCGAGAGCTGCAACTGGGTGGAATGGTTTTCATCTGTTTTAGGAGAAACCGAGATATCATTGCGATTTGATGTAGTTGACAGCTGAAGCTCCAAATTATGATAGTGTGCATTCTTAGAAATATTATCTCTGTCACGGCTTGAGAAAATGGTATCTGTTGGCCTTGGGATTACTAGACCAGGCCATGGAGCTGTACTGAAGTTCGTTTCACTGGATGGACTCGGGCTTGAAGCGGTTCGAGACAAACATGCGGGCTGCAGCGTCTGTGATTCCGGCCGGAGGCGCCCCATGTTGCAAGCATCTTGGTGTTCAATGAAACTCTCCACTCTAAAAGATGGGATGGATGTAAAAGATATATCCAATTATATCAATTTGTATACAGTTGTAACGAATCCAGATGTAGTACAAAAGTAGAGCAAGGAAATATTCAAAAGTGGTTTCATCTGGGTGTCTTTATTGATGAGGATGGGTAGTAGAAACAACGCGAGGAGGTGATCAAGTCAATAAAACGCAATAAAGAATAATAATCAATAAAGAAAGCAAATGCACATTTTATAAATAAACGTCTTGAAATGAAATCGGAGTGGATTTGTGACAGTAATTAAAGGATGACGTGAAATAAATAAATGAACCAAATCATTTTAATCTCACTGCAATTAATCATTTCACATAGATGAAAATGAAGTATTTGGGGTTTAGGATCTGAAACCAACCACAATTTGAACAATGAAATCTGATCTTTGGGAACTGTGTTCCAACTGTCAATGAAATATTGTTAAAATTGGATTAGGCTTCCATTAGGCAGAAACCAAGCCTATTGTTTTTCTTTTTCTTTATTTATTTTTTATTTGATCCTTTTTAAGCCAAAAACCAACTTAACAAATTGGTGTGGGAGAGATTTCATGTTTGATCATGAGAATGATTACCATAATGGCACGTTTGTTTGGTTGGAGTTGAGGGTAATCGGAATATTGGAATGGAATAAGATTTCCATGGTGAGCGCAGCCATTATAGTAATCATTCTCATGATCAAATCATATGGTAGCAAGAATTTTCAGTGCTTAGACCGAGGAAAGTATAGTAGCAAGAATTTAATACAGCAACATTTAATTGATTTATAATCAATATCAATTTATCGTTTTATTTCATTAAATTTTTAGAAGTTCAATTGGGATGTTTTGGTGGAATGAAAGAGAAAATCTTATCAGCCACCGGAGGGGAATCAAATAAACTGTGTTACCTTGAGAAAACACGGCCGCAATCGCAAGAATGGCCTCTAGTCCCACATGTTTTGAGATGGGCTTTGTAATCCGATTGAACAGCGTAACCTTTGGAGCATTTCTCACAGACCCATTGCTTGTGATTGCTGTGCTTCCTTCTAAAGTGCTTCTTGATTCCAACTAGATCGCCAAGTGCGTGGCATGGGTCATGGTGCAAGCAGCTTGGCTCGGGGCACACAAATACACGTTTCTTCACCGCCGGTGTCTCCCTCTTCAATAGCTTCCAAGGGACCTTGTGCCGTCTCCGGTGCATCTGAAGGTTCTGGTCTCTTTGGAACCCTTGGTTGCAGATCTCACAAATATATCGATCCGATTCCAATAATGTTTTCGGTGAGAGAGAAACGACCTCTGCATCTGGATCTATGGCAAAAGATTTAAACAAAAAAATAAAACATAAATCACCAAATATTAGTCAGGAAATTAAAAAAAGGATAGATTAAATGAATAAAATCCAACACCTGGAGTCCCAGCTGGCCTTCTTTTCCTCTTATTAATATTGTTTCCATTTTCTAAGGAGGTGAAAGGCTCAGGAGAAGGAACTAGGGAAGAAGAATTATTGCCGAACATGTGTGAATTTTTGCCCTGGCCTTCTTGTGTCAACTTCTAAAATATATAAGCCTAAGCTCGACCAAAGCAATCTTTCTCTGCGCAACTGCTGATCTTGGTTTTACCCTCTAGACTTTAATAGTATTAAACTAATGGAGAGGTTGATCGAGGAAGAGGTGGGGGTTGAGAGATGATACAGCTAGAACATGAGGGGGAGAAAAAGGCTCTTTCTTTCGGTTATCAGCTTTCTTTTAGCTTTAAACTTTCAGCTTTTTCTCTCAGCTTTCTTACTTTCTTTTCTTTCTTTCTTAGCTTCCAGCCCTCAGCTTGATCAGGTGTTGTTGTAGAGTCTCCTTAATAAACTTCTTGGAAAGGCTAGGAGAGAGAGAGAGAGAGAGAGAGAGAGAGAGGGTCTGACCCAATCACATTGCTCGAAACTTGATCCCACAGCCAGACTGGGACAGAAGAAAAACATCCCCACAAAGAAACAAACACTCATAATTCATCGCACAGTAAATTTTGCATGCATAAATACAGTCAGGCTCCAAAATACACGTAAGCTCCCTGTTTCTGTCAGTTTCTCACAACACCGTTATATGGCTACTTCTCCACTTACACTATGGAGAAAGAATTTAATTGACCAATGTACCCTTAGTCATCATTGCTCATAAATTCTAAGTCTGCAAGTGCTTAAATTTCGTAAGGTGATGTACTGGGGATGTTTAGTCACCCTCAAGGGTATTGTGGTCAAGGAAAACATAAGCCTTTGGGTAAGATGCTTACTTTTGATAAATGGGATGCATTAGCATATCGGTGGGTTAACATGGGTAGGATTGTCCTTTGCACCTGAGGTTGGCGATGGCCCGGTATCTAAATGGACCCAAAAAATACCGGGATCAAACTCACTCTAGCAATTTTGTTTATATTAATTAAATAAATAGTTAAACTTATATTTAAATATAAATGTTTCAATTTATATATATATATATCTATATATCTATATATATATATATATAATTCTGACTAGGTGAGCATGTGTTGATGTATATTATATCAGTACAATGTATTAGGGGTTGTACCCTATGCATTGACTTAACGTATCCCGTAACCTACTAATGCATGATATATAACCTTTAATACGAGTGTTAATATAAGTTATATATCAATTTGTGATTACCTAATCATCATTCGATATATATATATATATATCATTTTTAGGTCAACTCATGCTGATTTTTTCCTTTTCCTTCTTTTTTTTTTTTTTTTTTTTTTGTTTTTTGCGTTTGAACCATGTATTGAGAATTGTATCCCCTATATAGGTGAATTAATACAATTATCCAATGCATGGTAGTCAAATGCATGGTAGTAACGTTTTAACTTCATTTATTTATTCCTTTTAAAACTGTGGTAATGAGAGAATGTTTGGTTAGTGGACCATATTCATAAATGGTTTACAAAAAAAAGGAGGGTTTTCGAAAAACTTTTAAAAGTGGTTAATAGTCCACGAGAATCCCATAAATTACTAAATTAATAACTACAAGCCTAGTATACATTCCGATATTCCTATTCATATGAGAGTGGGTACCAAATTTGTTGATCGTATTTGATTCATGGATAGCACTGCCAAGGATTTTGTTTATGACTTAGGTTGTGTAATCAATTGAAAATTAGTGGGTATAATCTTCCTCTACCCTGGGCTCATGCGTACGTATCTCAAATGAAAGGGAGTATTTTAAAGGCAACTTAGACATGATAGGTGTGGCCAATTATTAAGCAGTGGAATCATAAGGTAGGGAGTGATGGATGGCAGATCCATCAATTAGCTGATACATATGGATTAACTGCTTGCAGAATGGTACACCTGAAGCTGTACTGCAAGGCTGCACCATGGAATCATTTCTCAAGGATAAAAAGAATCTAAGGAAAGCGCACCTCCGACACCAAAAATGTGGCCTCTTGTTTGGTGGCTGCCGGGTTCAAAAAGAAGTGGGACCCATCTCATACCCATACCATAATTTCACCACCTCAGCTAGCACCCTTATCTATTTATGAATTATTATTATAATTTAATTATATGAAACCTAACGAGCCCTCAAATATCAGGAAATATAAGTCAGAACCATAGACAGCCTCGTGTCAGGATGATTAAGAGAGAGAGAGAGAGATCTTGTTTGATAGGTTAATGTAGTTTTGATATATTTAGGAAATAAATAAATATTGTGTTTATGCCAAAGTATGATTAGATTCGGGATCGAGAACACTTGGGCAGGATGATTGCCAAAGACATTCTCTACTGATGCTGCATGTGTGTGAGAATCCGACTCCCATCATCCCCCCATTCCCTCTACAGAATAAACAAACCAAGTTAAACAGCTTTACTAGCTTTTTCGTATCATTATTCTATTACCATCATGAGCCTACATCTCTATCTCTCTTTCTCTCTCTCTCCTCAACAAAAATTCGTCCCCATATGCCCGTAGTGCAAGGTATATGTTGCTGTCTACGGCTGCCAATATTAATTTGAATTCAGTGACTCTGGACCGACTCTATTCAAGGCCTAGCCTGCATCCATTTTCGTCTTTTCACCCTACTTTCTTCAAGGCTGGGGCATTCTTCTCTTTTTGCCTTGGTTTCTTTCCATGCTGGGGGGAGTTTAGTCTTGTGTCCCTAATTAATTTTCCAAAGTTAAGGCCTTAAGGTGCTTTTGTAAATAAATGTTGGAAGACTAAACATGATTTTAGATAGTTCATTGAACACAATTTGTATTGAGTAGATACATGTATGTGATTAATAAGGTTTATGTATTGGTAGTTAATATAGTTCATGTATCTAGGTTAGTTCGTGAATAGGTGTCTAGAAAAGTGAAGATTCATTAGGAATGTATTTAAGATGGATGTATCCACAAGGTCTATATAAAATCAAGTCAACTCAAGTCAAGTGTAGTATGTACAAGAAGAAGTACCAAGTAAGAAAGTTAAAGAAAGTTTGAGTGGTTCCTAGAGTTCTGAGTACTCTCTTCCCTTTAAGCATTCATGTGCCTCCGAATTTCAACAAAGTGGTGTTAGAGCTAAGTTTATGAAAGAAATGGTGACGAATGGTATGTTTCCATTCCACTTTCCCCGGTTACAAAAGGAAACTTTGATAATTGGGCAATTCGAATGAAGGCGTTGCTCGAGTCACAAGATGCTTGGGAGATTGTTGAGAAAGGATATGTGGAACACGAAATGAAGCCACTTTGAATCCAACTCAAAATGATGGGTTGGTAAAGTCTAGAAAGAACGATCAACAAGCCCCTCCCACTCATTCATCAATCATTGGATAATGCTATGTTTGAGAAAATAGTAAACGCAACTGGCTCAAAACAAGCATGGGAGATCCTCCAAACCTATCACAAAGGCATTGATAGAGTGAAGAAATTCCTGCCTTCAGACATTAAGATGAGAATTTGAAGCACTTCGCATGAAGGAATCCGAGTTAGTTTCATAAGAGTCTTGGTAATTGTGAATTAAATGAAGAGAAACGGTGAAGATGTTCAAGGTGTGTGTGTAATTGAGAAAATTCGTCGATCTCTAGAGCCGAAATTTAAGTATGTTGTCATAGCCATTAAGGAGTTGAAGGACTTGGATTCCATGACTATTGAAGAACTTATGGGGTTGTTACAATCCCATGAAGAAAGATTAAATAGATCGAGGCAAGGATGGAGCCATAAAGATAGTATTGAAAATGAAGCTTTCTCTAAATGACAAGGGAGAAACTTAAAATCGAAGTCCAAGAAACCAAAGAAGTCATAGTCGAGGTCGAGGTTGCTAGTAGAAGTAGAAGAGATAGAGGTGGTTGAGATCCATCATCTAGTTATAAAAAAGAACACAAAGAGGACATGGAAAAGGAAGAGGCTGGTAGAAGAAGCATATCAAGGAACAATGAGAGAATAAATGATAAGTCACAAATAGAATGTTACAATTGTCACAAGTATGGCTATTATGCTTACGAGTGTCGAAGTATAATCCAAGACCATGAAGAGAAAGCCAATCTTATTAAAGATAAAAAAGCATAAATGAAACGAACTCTGCTGATGGTAGTCAAAGAGAATGAAATGGAATATAATTCATGATATCTTGATAATGGGGTAAGTAATCATATGTGTGGAGACAAAGATAAGTTTGTGGAGCTTGATGAAATAGATAGTGGTATCGTCACCTTTAGTGATTCATCCAAAATCACAATTGAAGGGGAATGTGATCCTAATTCGCTTGAAGAAGGGAGATTAAAGGATCATTCCAAATGTTTATTATGTGCCAAAATTGAAGAGTAATATTCTAAGCTTGAGACAACTTTTGGAGAACCGTTATGAAGTTCAAATGAAAGACCATAATCTCTTGTTGAGAATCAAAGTGGGAGTCAAATTGCTAAAGTTTCAATGTCTCATAATAGATTGTTTGTGATAAGTCTCCAAACTGATGCACCTATATGCTCACTTAAAGGCTTGCGTCAAGGATTTCTCTTAGAAATGGCATATGAGATTTGGACACTTAAACTTTGGAAGGCTAAAGCAGTCGAAAGAACAAAATATGGTGATGGGACTTCCTTCCTTTGAAACATCCCAACTAGATTTGTGAAGGTTATCTGTATGGGAAACATGCAATTTTGCAAAAGTTTTTCCAATGAGGTTACTATGAAAGTCACAAAGCCATTAAAGCTCGTGCATACTAATGTAGATGGACCAATCAAGCTATCTTCATTTGGTAACAACAACTACTGCTTGCTGTTTAACTGATGATTTTACTCTCAATACATGGATATATTTCTTAAAGCATAACTTAAAGGCTTTCGATGCTTTCCAAAAATTCATGGCAATCGTTGAAAAACAAAGTGGTTATGTCATTAAGGCTCTAGGGTCAGATAGAAGAGGATAACTCATGTTTAGTGAATTTATAGCTTTTTGTGAGAAAAATGGAATCCGTTGTCCTCTAACAGTTCTTAGATTGCCACAACAACGGTGTTTCTAAAAAGAAGAACATTCTTCTAGGTGAAGATCAAACCCAATCTATTTATGGGGTAGATCAAACCATTACAATAAGCAAATCTCTTTTGCTCAACAAAGGTTATGCCTAATCCCTCAATCTCTCTCAAAGATAGATGTGAATGAGGTACAATAACAAATCCTTCTTAATAATTAATAGGGTGAATAAAGAATTCAACTGAATCTAATATGATATAAACAATGAAAACTCAACTATATGGATTTAGGGCTTGATAATGGATAGGAAGAATATAATATTTTTCTTTTTATTAATCCATACTTCTAAAATATTTAAGGCACCATTTATAGAGGCTGGAATGGTTTATAACCGTTGGGAAAGAGCTCGTTAAAAAATATAGCCATTAGAGCACTTTTTGGGGCTTTTAAAAACTAGTCGTTAAAGCTTTCTCACAAGGTTTAGTCGACTATACCCTTGTTAGTAATTAACTAAACTTTCCAATAGCTAAAAGTTTAATCATAGTATAAGGTGTAGTTGACTAAACTAATTAAGCAGGTTAGCTAGTTTAGCTTACTTTCATGAACTACGATCATTTAAATCCTTGGTTATCAACTTAGGTCACTTGTATGTGATTAAAACATTTTATTTAAGGGTCCTAAGTGTGAGCACTACGTCCTAAACCACATGGCTCAGGAGTACGATAACTAATCAAGAATGGCTAGTGCAGAGAGGAGTCGTATATACCCAATTTAGCTTTGGAAACTAATTGTGTAACACCCATATACATGAATATAATAATGTTCATATGCTTCTACAATATCAACCATAACACATACACATATACGTCTACTACCATAGAGTCTTCACCATACAAATTCAAATACTAGGTTATCTCAAGTAATTACATCTCATATAAAACTTAAAGAAAGTAATTATATCTCATATATGTGTGTGTGATTTTTATTGAGTCATTACAAATTGACCCCTAATAAGGTCTAATTCATCATAACCAGAGAATACTTGGTTTAGAGTTAGGGTACATCATTGGGAAGGTGTAAAGCACTAAGTAATGTCTGGTTGAAACTGACCCCCACACATAACTATTGACTTTAATAATTAAGTATCTTATTAAAGTTAACCCTAAATTATACAAATTAATAATGACACTGCAACAATAACCAAAATAATAAATAAACAAAATAAAAGAAGAATTTACAACAAAATACAGAATATACAGAATATTAGTTAAACATCAATCAACTAGAAACGGAAGAATATAAATAAACCTAGTAATTTGTCTACCAAGGGGGTGCGTATGCAACAAGAATGGTTGCATACACAACCCATTGGCATGTATTATAGATCATGATAGAACATTTCATGCATATTCCATAGGGAGATACGAAAGAATGAATGCAAGAATATTTAACAAAAGAAATAAGAGATAGAGCACAAAAACGAACAAAAAAACATGTCTGCTTGGGTTAGGAAGCGTATGCAACTACTGGGGTTACGTACACAACCTATTGGCACTATCGGAATCGACTAAAACCTAACAATATTGATGATTTCGAAGACTAATCATACACAATTAATAAACAGAAATAAGCACATAAAAACTGTAGGCTAGGATATGTTTGCTAAACCTATGTACACTCTTTCCATTGATTGGAGAGAATGCAATAAACGAGCATATATGAATTCATTAGCTATTCAAATAGTCAAGATAACAAGAATCAATACTTAAAAATTTGTCATTAAATATGCATGATAAAGGTATAATCAAAATCTATTTATTCATATCTAAATAAAAGGGAGCATCTTTATTACCAAGCATGCAATTTTGCTAACACAAACTCAACACATCAATTATTATCAAAATAATAGTGTAAAATCAATTAAAGCAGTTTCAGTGTATTACCCTCAAGTTTATGCACCTTCAGTTTAGCAAAGTATTCCCTTCCAAGCCTTCGGAATCATAGCTCCAATCCTCAATTTAGGGTTTTTGGGTTGAGTTTTAGGTGGTGGTGGCTTCTCTGGTATTCCGTCCCCTGACCTAGTTCCATAGAGATGAATATATAAGGTTTGATTAGGGTTTAGGGTAGTAGTCCTAGACTTGTTGGTTAAATATATACCAAAATAGGATTTTCCATATCAGTACATTGGCTTAGGGAGAAAGAAATACCAAAACAGGACTTTCCATATAAGAAGGGATGGTGTGTACGCATCCCAAATGGCTGCGTACACAATGGCCTGCATCCTGCACCAATGGGTGCATACGCAACAAGGCTTGATGAAAATTCGCTGCAGGCTCGTGGTCTCCGCTATGACTTTGTTAGTTAGTTCAGATTACTTTGCATTTTACAAAATGAATAATAAACCTTATCATCATGATTAAAAAGGGATTTGAGATCAATTAGGCGGTACAAAATGGGGGTCTACACTAAGGTTCTTTAGTTATGGTTTATAGATCTTATAGTTCATTGAACTTTCACTATTCAACCATTTACATAAAATCCTAACTCTCACCCAAATACCCAAGTCTTTATTAACTTCAACTCTTCTCTTATTGGGGTCTTGAGAGTTGGAATCTTCTCTTATTTGAAGTTCTATGCTTCTCTTGACCTTTGACTATGCTTCTCTTGACCTTTCACTTGATGAAGCCTTTTAGATCCTTTGCTTTCTTTTCATTTGCTTATCTTGTTTTCTTGGCGAAATTCTTATAATAGCACATTTGAGTACAGAAAGACCTAGCTTATAATGATTAACTTAAATGATAAACATTAGCCTATAATCATCAATGCTTTATTATCATCAAAATCATAATATATATATTCATGGAATGAAACCTTAAGTCTAACAATTTATATATTTTTATCTGATTTCATTTATGCCTTTATAAATATTCATTTTTCTTCTTATCTTCTTATTCTTATTTTTACTTTGATCTTCTTAATTTTATTTTTTCATGATTTAGAGTTTGTCGTACTTTTTGTTTATTTTACTATTGTTTCTATTTTTATTTTATTTTCACTTTATCTTTTCTGAGTTTTCTATGAAGACAGGTTTAAATAACGTGAGTGTACTTAGCTATATCACTTTATCTTTTCTGAGCATACACACAATAGGTAATTCCGTGTCTTCCTTTTTGAGTCATTTCCTTTTTATTTATTTCTACCTTCATGTATTTTCGTGGTAGTGTATCCCCATAATATGTGTTTCCATGTTTATGTGTTTCTTCATTTTAGTAATTTCCATAGTAGTAGATTTTTATATATTTGGGCATTTCTTTTTAATTAGTTTCTAAGTTAATTTATTTCTATAGTAGTGTGTTACTTTGTTTATGTATTCATTTTATT
Source organism: Liquidambar formosana (assembly GCA_039720395.1). Classification (NCBI taxonomy): domain Eukaryota; kingdom Viridiplantae; phylum Streptophyta; class Magnoliopsida; order Saxifragales; family Altingiaceae; genus Liquidambar; species Liquidambar formosana. The sequence goes on along the minus strand of CM077828.1, from coordinate 10,887,622 downwards.
TTTTATTTTCTTTATTGCGTTTCCTTTATTTGTTTATTTACTTATTAATTGTTCCCTTTTACTTGTTTATTTCCTTTTATTATTATTTCTTTGTTTACACTAATTCCTTGTTTAGATTAGTTCTTTTTTACATTTGTTTCTTAGTTTAATTTCTTGCTTTATTTATTTTTCTTTTGCTAAATTATTTCCTTTATTTATTTACTTATTTCTTCTTTTATTTCTTAATTTTTTAGTTGATCATACCATATTCTGCATGTTGCCATTTTCTGTTGCATGTTTTAGGATTGAACCAATTTGAGTACTTATTTAATTACAACTAATAAATGCATGGGGCCGATTTCTAGTTGGGCATTGTTAGGTTCCTAAGACCTTCTCGACGATGTACCCTAACTCCGAACCGAGGTTGGAATATCTGGTTATGACGAGTTAGACCTTGCTAGGCTTCAGTCAGTTCCCGAAACCATAATCGAGGGGGAGGTGGGGAGGGCTCCTCTCCACACTAGCCCTGTTGATTAATCAGCATACTCCTATGTCCATGTGTTAGGACATGGCATGCACAATATGTCCAATTTACTGAATGGGTCATGTTGAAATTTTTATAAATTTTGGATATTTTCAAATCCATTTTAATTACCTTTGATCATGACCCCTTAATTTTAGGTTTGTGATAATCTTGATCCGTGCCAATCTCTTATCTCTAGCTTTCCATATAGAGTTAAGTTCCATACTTCTTAACTATTTGCATGTCACGTTGTACAGTAGCTAGACCATCCTCAACATTACTAAAATGATGCTCAATCTCACTCGTCTTCTTATCAAGGGTCCTAAAACCCTAGTCCATGCTCAACCAAATGCCTTAGAGGGCTATCAAAAGGACAGGAATGCCTGGAACAAGAAGTTGTGGAAACTTAAGCTATGGTGGGCTATTGCTCTTGCTAGGGCAACTACTACTTGATAACTACATCATCTCCTTTCAAGAAATGTCCATCACCTAACTCATGCTCAACTTTCTCCTCTTGTACATCTCCCGACTCATCAGTTATGGCTCCATCTCTCTTCCTATCCAAATGCCATCCTCATTGGGTTCAAAACATATATCCTCAAAGTGGCCTTATCATAAACATCAGAAGGCTTGGAATGACACTTGTCGGACTCTAAACCGATAGAAATTTCAAAGTACTTGAAGATGGTGGTGAGGGCATTGCTATAGGTGGAGATCGAACTCCACCAAATTTTCTAGTGGGATACTCAAACATATGATGGAGCATTATGTGAGCCAAGTCGAACTTGTTTCGATTTAAAACACACCAAGTAATCAAAATATCGTAGAAAATCATATGTGCACGACTACCCAATGAGGATTGATATTGTAGGTAATGAAGTGGTCAATTAGATGAACCTCAAGACACATTTCCTTTAAATTTGGGAAGGTATGAGTTTTTTAATGTTGGGGTTGTTTCAAATTTGTCAAATGGCAATCAATTTTTCTAATCCCCTTCTTATCTAACCCAATTATGGCTATCAAATTTTTGGAACGAGTTAATATAGGGCACTTTAAAGAAACGAGCAATAGTGCTAATATTTAACTTGATAGATTTGCTCTTGACCCAAGAAGTGATGCTCAGTATATTTATCAAGATTGAAGTGAATGTAGAAACCTTTAAGCAAATGTGGATAAACAATGTTGTTGAGAATAATAAAGAAACCCCACCTAATGTCCTTAAAAAGAGAAGAAATATTCATATGACGATGATCAAAGAACTCGAAACACACTGATCTTACCATATTCAACTTTACAATTCTTGAATTTCTTCTTGTAGTTAGCTAAGGTTTCAATGTTGATATATAGATCTTTATCCCCACTATTTTATTAAATTTTCTAAAGTGTCACCTAAATCAAATTTTGGTCAAATAATGGAGTTTTTCCAAGTCTTGGGATATTTTTCTTATTCTTGTTTCAATTTATCTCCTAGATAGAATAAGTCTCAATTTCATTAAAATGATTTTCCCAATTTTCTTATCCCAAAACTTCACAAAACAATTTCTAAATGCAATTCCCATCAAAGTCGGATTTAGGAAATCCAATTTTTGTGCAAATTCAATATTCCTAACTGAAAAGAAAAATCCTTCGAATACCCCAATCATGTAATGGTTAGATGAAATGGCATTGTTCCTTCAAATGTGTTTCTAAGAAAGTATTTTCTACGGACTTCTTTTCTTTTCTTTTTTTTCTTTTTCTTTTTCTAAATAAATTAGGCCTATGAGCACATGATTTGGAGGACTCAAGGTGCTAACCTAGTTGGGATGCTGAATCATCTTTGATGCTTTAATCCTTTATTTAAAATTAAAAAAAAAAAAAAAGATTTCCAAAATTTTCAAGAATATGATTAAATGTTCATCAAATTGTTAATTCAAATTGATCCTTCCTATTTCAAACTATCTTTTCAAAATGGCATATTCAAATTTTCGACCTACAATAAAGATAACACACTTACTATTTCAAATCATGTTTCAAATGCAAGTCATGAAAACAATTTTCCAAAACGATCTTCTTATAATAGGAAATCCCTTTGTACTGGTTCAAGCAACATAAGATAATTCTCCCATTTTGTCACAAAAGTGAACCCATTTTCTACACATCTTTCAATATGCGACTTCACTTCAAAAAAGAGGCCTCTCTTCATTTAAAATACGATTTTTCATTCAAAAGGAATTTATATCTTTAAAGACACTGAATATCCTAAAAAAAGGGATCCCATTATTTTCTTTATCATCAATGTTTACAAAAAGTATTAATTCCAATCCATTTCTAAAACTTTCAAAGTTTCAAACTCCCTAAGTCCAAGGTTAAGGCATACTTGGGAATAATGCATTGAAAGTGGACTCACATCGTTCCCATTTCCATTCCTTTCAAATTTCAATCCCCACACTAATAAGTAAGGATATTTTGTCAATTGGGGAGTGGACCAATCTAATATGAGATATTCATTTTTAGGAAGGAATGCAAATTTGTGGTCTTTCTAAAAGATTTTTACACAATCATTACTCAAACAAACCTTAAAGGCACAGTTTCAAATATTTTTCTATCTAAACTCTAGTTCAGTGCCTTTGAGGACTTTTTTCAAATTATTATTTTTCAAACAAACCACTCAATTCATCATCTTTCAAAATGGGTATTTCATGTCAACTTGGTTATGTAAGAAATTTAATAATGTCAATAGGGGATTCTAATAGAAACCTTGTCAAATCCGAGCACCTGTTGTATTCCAACAGGTGATGCGGGATGCCTAACACCTTCCTCATTCGTAACGAAACTCCCTTACACTCAATCTCTAGTCACGTAGACTTCTATGAGTCATTCAATTTTTCAAAAGGGACCTCAAATGGACTAATTTCTCAAATAGACCTCAAATGGACTAATTTTTTAATGGAACTCAAATGGACCTATTTTCAAATTGAATCTTAGGATGACCAATCACATCCTCAAACCTTTGATTGGTGGAGACTCCACAGCCTTGATTGTTTTAAATATGTTTGCATGTTTAGATTAGTTGAGGTGCCGTTGAACTAAACCTAATCAATTTGTTTAAAGCCATCAAATCACCACAACCCTTATTCCACACCGCCCATTACTTCTAAGCGCTCCTCACTGAGGTGCACTGACCCAACGAGGCATGGTGTTGTAGGTAAGTAGTGAATTAGATGAGCCTCGAGAGTCATTTCGTTTACATTTGGGAGGTAGGATTTTTGAATGTTGGGGTTATTCCAAATTTTTCGAATCGTGGCCAATTTATCAAATCCTTCTCATCTAACCCAAGAATAGGTATCAAATTTTTGGAAGGAGTCAATATAGAATACTTTGAAGAAACTGAGTAATATTGGAAATATTTAACTTGATAGATTTGCCCTTAACCTAAGAAGTAATATTCATATATTTATCAAGATTGAAGTGAGTGTAGAAACCTCTAACCAAACATGGATAAACTGGTGTTGTCAAGAATAATAAAGAAACCCCACCTAATGATCTTAAAGAGAGAAGAAATATTGATGTGACAGTGATCAAAAAATTTAAAACTCATGCATCTTACCATATTCAACTTTGTGGTTCTTGAATTTCTTCTTGTAGTCGACTAAGGTTTCGATGTTGATGTGTAGATCTTAATCACTATGTCTAGCTTTGGTTTATAATTCTTGTTATTGCCCTTGCTCTTACTCTTGAGGAGTCGCAGGTGGTAGAGATGGAGTATTTGCCAATGGGTCTTTGCACTTCAAAGATAAAGCCCTAGCAGCGTTCATGAAGGCTTGGAGAAGCTTCTCTGCCCGTGCATTGGGTCATGGTTTCAAATGATTGGAAAGGGTTAGGAGTGATGGAGAAGTAGCCATCTAGGGTTTGGATATGAAAGATAGGCAAAGAGAGAGGGTCGATTATGTGAAAAAATAAAATAAGAAAGTAATTCAAATATGTGCAGGAGAGAACTTAAAAAACCCTAACATGACACTTTTAGCCAACATTTATGCATTCTTGATATCCATTTGAAACAATTTAAAATATTTTTGGTATGCATATACAATGGGCATTCTAATAGCCCCAAGTCTTACTACCGAAGAATAGGTTTCATCATAGTTTGTGCCGTTTTGTTGGTCGAAACCTTAAAAAATGTCAAGCAGTTTCTTACAACAATTTTAGATTCATCTTTCTTGTTCCTAAAGACCTATTTAGCATTATAGTCTTTTGGTCTAAAAACTAAGGTCTAAAATTTGTTCCTTTCAAATAGGTTCAATAATTTTTGCATAACAAGAATCCATTATTCATCATTCTCAATCTTAGGTTCAATTTGAGATATGAATGCAATTTGATCACACACATTTCTGATCGAGTTCTTACCCCATGTGAAGGCTCACCCAAGATTTGTTCCTTCAGATGGTCCCTCTTGGGATTTTGTTCTCCAACCTTGTTTTTTTTTTTTTTTTTTCCCTAAATTTTTGTCTCTATTTTATCTCCTTTTATTTTATTTTATTTATTATTATTATTATTTTTTATCATGAAGCTCTATGAGCTCCTATTTTTCACTTCCATTGCATCTGAAATCAAGTTCTAAAGGATTACATAGCTACAATTGCCAATTGAATGAATTCTAGTACGTTTTCCGCTTTCTTGGATTGAACATTAATATTATTGCCAAACCTACAAAAAAGTAAATCAATTTTATTTGTATGTTGAATTATTTGAATTCAAATCAAAGCTAACTCAAATTAAGTTGATTTTTGAGAAATATATGGATTGAGGTTAAGTTTTCCCCTTTTTTGAATTTTCTAAGCTAAAGTTAGGTTTAACTTGAAATTCAAGTTTAGTTTAACTTAACTTGAATTTCGTGCTCATATTAACTTCAATTAACTTATTAGTTTTGTTAGAGGCATAAAGCAAGTTAGTTTTAAGGCCTTCTAGGAATAGTAAAATGAAAAATCAAAGATAATGACTCTCGACCAAACTTGATTTAGAGCATAAATTTTCAGAAATCCTAATCATGAGAGTTTCAAGTTAATGCTTTGAATGAATGCTTACTTCTTCTTCTTCTTCTTCTTCTTCTTCTTCTTCATCTTTTTCTTTTTTGTTTTTTTTTTTTTTTTTTGGCTGCCTTTGTCTTTGATTTTGTGGTTAGAGGATTGTTAACAAAGATATAATATAAAAACCCTCGTGTTGTAGAGATAAAGAAAGTTTGTGCAGCATTTGAGGAAAGTTTTAATTTGTGCGCGGAGATTGAAATGGGTTTGACATAGGCAAATGATAGTTTTGTCCGTTCAAATGGTAATTTTATTGTTATAGTTGGCTTTTATATTGCTGCGCTCATATATCTTTCGACCATCTAATGAGGTATTCCGATAATTAAATAAATAAATATTTTATTTAACTTTCTGTATTGACTTTCGAAAAAAATATATTTTTGATTCTTGATTGAACTAGATTTCAAGTCGAGTACAATTCTAAAAACTAGCAAACAATAAATATATTATTTTTTTTTTCAACATCATAATAAAAAATTATTTAGGAATTTTGTGAACTAACCTTGGAATGTTTCAATTCGAGTAGAACTCTTAAAGCTTTAGAGTACTTATATTTTTCAGTATCCCAATTTAGATATATATATATATATATAGTACCTTTTTGTCAACATCTTAGTAAAAAATAGATCCTTAATTACTGAACTCTGGTATAAATTTTCCTTTCTCAGCACTAGTTGTAGCTATATTGATGATTTTACGATTTATTTTTATCTTTTTCATGATAAGAAAATCAATAACTTTATACATGTTTTCTAAAAAATAAATAAAAATTTCGCACAAGAAATTTCACTTGCAATGCCCATGGTCACTGCTAATTATCTACAAGTGTCCACGTGCAATTAATTCACGACAAACACATTAGATCATCTAAAGATCAAGTACAGTATTTTTTATGATGGACATGGATCGAAAGAGTTTTTATTAATGAAGAAATGAAAGCGTGTGGGAATGCCTATTAGCAGGAGTTTCTTTGTTGTTTTTTGAGTGTTCTGTTGGGAATGACTCCTGAGCAGGGGTTTCTTTGGTGTTTTCCTGGAGGGTGCTTCTTGTTTTTGGGGTGTTATCTTTTCTGGGGTCTTCTTTGGTGTATTCGCAGTATTATCTCCTTAATAATATAATTAATTTTAGCGGATCAAAAAAAAAATAAAAAATAAAAAATAGCATGTGTTAAAATAAAAAAGATAAAGAGGCAGTATACAATCAAACCAATAGTAATTATGATCACCACACAAGAACATAAAAAAAAAAAGTAAAAAAAAAAAGGGCAAATTCATTATGTCCTAACTGGGTTATATAGTTTGGTTTTTGACTAGTCATCATTACATGGTTGAAGATTATTGCAGAGAGAAATTAAAAGGAGTTGGGGAATTCATAGAGAAGAAATTGAAGCTAGTGGAAGCGAGATGCTTCCAAACATAATATTCTTGGATTGTCTTGTCTCAGAGGGGCCCGGCCCCTACCCTTCACCACTTTCATTATTAATTTATCCTCTGTTCATGATATCGGTGTTTTCTCTTGGAAGCATATCCTGATTGAAGCCATATGTCTCTCAACTTGTCATGTCCATTATTCCGGCCTTCTACTTTTCCTTCTTTTGTTTTCATCTTAAGAGGTATTAATACAGGGACAAATATAAATTACAAAGGGATATCTCTGTAATCCAGCTTTCATTTCTTCTACTTGTCATCCTCTTTTCAATTAACAGCTTTTTTTTTTTTTTTTTCTCTTCAATTAACAGCTTGCATAAGACAAACATATATTGTTCCATTTTATCAAACATCTCATGATAGCGGCAAGAAAATGGAGGTGTGGGACAATGGCATGGTCATGTAGTTATTGTCTATAGGAATCATGTGTCTTATATTGAATACACCATGATGGAGCATTCTCTTGAATTGATTACCCTCCTTTTTTTTTTTTTTTCTTTTTTTTTCCCTTTTTGTCCTTCTTTTGACCCATATCATAGGATGCAGTGTTCGAAATTATCTAGGGTAGAGATCCTTAGAAATTACTGAAATCATAGTTGCACAGTGGTGCAGCCATGAGATTTGATAGTCACGGACAGGTTGAGAGTCAATTAATTCTTACCTTAGACCAAAAAATAAATAAATAATCATTAAACTCAACACTAATTATCTATCCTTTGACTGTGATAATAAGCGCCAATCATTTAACTCGGACGCACTAGAGCATGAAATCAAATTATGATAGGTTTTTACCTAATATTTTATCACTTGGATTACTCGGAGATCCCTATTATGATAACATGGCATAGAGATTGGTTGCCTGCAATAACTATGCATTTGTAGAGGAATAGGAAAAGCTCAAAGCAAAGCAATGCTCCCCCCCCCCCCCCCCCCCCCCCCCTCTCTCTCTCTCTCTCTCTCTCTCTCTTTTTTTTTTTTTTTTGGTCAAAAAGAATCAAAAAAGGAGTAAGCATCAAGAGGTCCACTAGCATCCCAGCCAATTTGGTACCTTAGAAAACCTCTTGCTACTAGGGCTAACCTAGAAGGCGAGGGAGGGTAGAGTAAAAGATAAGATTATAATAGTTAGGAGTTCGATTCCTTTCTATTGTATCCAAAAATAATATATATATATATATATATATATACACTAAGTTTTATTAAAAGAAAGAAAAAGTACAATGAAAGGAAATGAACAAAAAACGGATCTCTGTTATACACAATCCAACTCACAATCAAAATGAAAGCAAACTAAAACTTTATCTATAATTAGGTAGGTTATACATATATATATATCATGACAAGTAGATGAAAAAATCTATGAGGGAGCTATCCACCACCATTTAAACCCATTTTATAACAGCCCATGATTGGCCACATATGTAATCAGCAACTGCATTATCTTCCTTGTTAAAGGCCATGTATTTAAGTAGGATTCGCAATTCAGCCATCGGATTTTGAGTTACCAAATTAAGGTGGGAAGAAAACATTGAACTGTTCTTTTTTATTTTGTTTCTTTGTTTATTTGGTCCAAGGTATGAATGGGGTTAAAAGTAAGGTTGGGCCCAGTCGAATTGTTTGGGAAGTTTCGTCTGCCGTCACATACCCACCTTAATTGTGGTCATACGGACATAGTTCGCGCGTACGTCGAATTGCAATGATAGGCGATTTTAGGGGAGGAAATTGATGGCTGTTTTGACTGCCTACGTAAATCTTACTCTAGCCTTGGTTTCAAGACAAATAATCTTAATTCAGCCCATTCCTGACCGGAGTTTGAAGCCAATTTTTATTCATGAAAGCAATCGGGAGAGAGGTCACGCCTGTTGTCCTCTCTATTGTTAATTCCAATTTTTTTTTTTTTTTAATCAAATTAATGTCTACTTACGCCATATTTGGTATGAAGGATTGGAGGAACAATAAAAAGGAAAGGAGGGATAGGTGAAAGGATTAGGTTAGTGTCTTTAAAGGATTTCAACCGGAAAACAACAAGTTCAACTGTCACAACTGCCCCTAACTTCAAACACACCTCCATCAACTGTCCTGTAATTGTTCAATACATGTGAGATAGGAAAACTGCACGTGTCTATGGGGATTAGTCCAGCTGGTGCATAAGCATTCCGGTCTTGACATGGTTAATAAAATACGATACATGAGAATACGGGAAGGCATACGTAAGGAGTATAATGTGGGTTTTTTTTAATACAAAATATGATGAAAAATTCGACATAAAAAACTCAAAATTGAAATAAAACAGATATGAGCATATTCGGGTACAAAATGAATTTTAATTAAAAATTTGGAACAAAAAATACACAAATATATTATGTTATTCATTTAGTATATCATTATTAATCACTATTTTTATATTATTTTATTTAAATTTTCATAAAATATTGTTAAAAAATCAATCATGTATAAAATAATGATCTTCTTTTTTTTTTTTTTTTTTAATTTGTTTTATTTTTTTGTACATTTGCTTAGAAAAATGGAGAAAATTGGTTGTGAAGATGGCTGAAAATTAATATGTAAGTCTTGATCTATATACATTTTCATATTTTCACTCCCTAAATTATTCTTAATTTTTGTCCTCAACTCATATGAATTATGGACTGTGTAACAAAATAGTAAATACAATCATCTAATCTTTAACAAACCCAAATAAATTGTATAAAGAGATAAGAGATTACAATAGAAAATTTATAAATTAGATTTTAATTTTACAAAATAAAAATAAAAATCAAGGTATTTTAAATATTATAGCAATGATATTGTCGATGATTATAATAAGAATCGACTTGTCAACGTTATAATTAAGAGTATTTTAACTTACATCTAATACAGAATACATCAAATACGTGAACTATACGTTTGCTATAAAAAATTTATAAAAAAAAATGAGTATTTTTTATTATGTTTGAACTTTTTACCTCAAACAAAAGTTTTTAAAAAAAAATACATACATATGTGTATTATACGAGTGTAATACAAGTATTTACTAACTATGCCTCCTAATGTTTTTTTTAAAAAAAAAAAAAAAAAAACAGAGGAGGCCAATTGGGTGACTAGTTTACCCCGCAGAGTTCTCCCCGTATTCCTCGAGAAAGGGCCATCCCTGATTGCATCTTAAGAGTCATAACCATTTTTTCCTGTGGCAATTTCCTTCTCGTTTTTAAAGGATATCTATACACCTTGAGACTTGAGAGAGTAGTTGATAAAAGAAATATATATTTGTCTCTTCTCTTTTGATAAAAATATCAAAATTTTTAACTTGACTAATCTATTATAATAGAGAGAAAGTCGCTTATTTCACATCAACAAACATCAAAGATAAACTTCTCTAATAAGTGAGTACGTATATTAATTTATGAATCGATCACATTATATTTATGGATTAATTCATGAGACGTCAGTTGAAAAAGGAAATTTATTGCTAAACGCTTACACTGGACACCTACAATTAGGATTTTCGGTGACACATTATCAGTAAAAGCAAAGCACAAATAGTTGGATAAACACTCTACAACGTATCATTGCAAACATTAATCAAATTAACATTTTTATCATTGTGATTGTAGATCAAGTAATTAACGATCAAAAAATTATTCTGAGATAGCGTTTGACTATGTGGCATTATTAATAATAATCGAAGCATGTTGGAAGGGGGAAGTGGTTCCCAGAATGAAGAATTACTCCTAGATGAGTAGTTGTGTATTAAGATATTGAATTTTCTTTTCTTTTTTTTTTTTTTTTTTGGTTTTGGGGTTGAGAAATCTTAGGGATGGGCCACATTATAGACTGAAAAATGGTAATCTAATGAAAATGTTAAAGCAATAAAGCGAGAGCAAGAAAAGGCGCCTATTACCAATCTTTTTATTTTTTATTTTTTTGATACGAGGAGGAACCCGCCCAATTTATCACCAAGATCAACTCCTAGCTTAGCTGATCAGTAAACCTCTATAGGCATATGCACCACATGCTCAATACATGTACCAAGTAAGTCACGGCATATGGCCTGTGAGACTCAAAAACAGGACCTTAGAATCAATACCTAACACCTTGACCATCTAAGCTATCCCCACGGGTTTTCCTACTACCAATCTCGGCACATATGTAAAGTCAGGAAATCTTTGAATGATCAAAATTGGACAAAACGCAAGCTGAAGGGCAGTACGCATAAAAATTTGTATTATAGAGGTGTAAAAATTAGGTAAAAAGATATATTCAAACTTGATTAGTTTCCACACATCTTAAAATGTATTAAAGATAGAAAATAAAATAATTAAAATAGTAAGATAGATTTAGGCTCAAGTGAGGGACTTACCTACTAGATAGTTTTCAATGCCATTCCCTTGTATTAATTGACCAATATTGCGGTCACTTTTAAATAATTAAAAATTCAACTTATAGAAGTATACCATGCAACTAATCAATAATTGATTATAATATGAAAGTACGTACAATATCCTTGGGAAAAGCTAGTAGATGGGAGTGTCTGAAAAGTTTATGCGAATGCGTGTATCAAACATCGTATTAAGAATTAAGAAATATGGAATATAAAATACTAGTTGATCCATACATGGTTTGCCCAAGACAAGCCCACCTAACCCTAGGCCTGTAATTATGCTGCACTCGGCCCTTTTCTCATCACATGTTCTTCATCCAAATGGGTATAATCTTGTGGGGCTGAAAACAATCCCAGCATCCCCACCCTTTTTTTTTTTTTTTTTTTTTTGGTTGTGGCTAAGTTCAAACAATCCCAGCATCACATGACATGACCTTCTTGTCCACAATGCACGTAGGGAAATGTTTTGGCTCTGGTTAATTATGGTAACAAACTCAATACCTTCCGGGGCATAGCCATACATATATGCCAACTGAATTACCGGTAAATATCATGCTTTCCCATCAATTTATTTTTTTATTGTTTTATTTTTGTTTGGATCAGCAAAAGAACTTTTCTTCATAATGAAGCAGAAACGTTGGCTCGTAGAGCCTAGAGGTGCAAGATCAATAAGTGCATGAATAATTCATCCTTAATGGAGAAAAGCCAACCAAGAAAAAGACATAATAATTAATCCAATTCCATTGAATTTTTTTGCAAGGTTTGTCACCTCCGACCACACCAACAGATGCTCTCTCTCTCTCTCTCTCTCTCTCTCTCTCTCTCTCTCTCTCTCATGATTCTATTATTCTTCTCCAAAGAGGAAAACTAAAAATAAATAAATAAATGGACTTAAAGTACCATTTTATCTAGTCGATCGGACAGGGAGCGTGGGTTTGTTCCCCTTTATTTTTCTTCTACTCCTTCTTTTCATCTCTCTTCTCTTTATCTTTTTGGTTGTGATGTGTACCCTTTTCTGGGAAGGAGACCTTTTAGTCTCCATGTGCCTCCATCAACTTCAACCATGGCAGTGGCTCATCTCACATGAAAGACAAACACCTAAAAAGTACGGGGATAAGTTGAACAACGAGTGCATGCACTTCTCCAAGCCTCGCCATCAGATGAGCGACACGTCCTCCACGCTCTGTCTCTCGTTACACGTGTCTCTATTTTGACAACGAAAGTATAAAATGCTCAAGCTTTCTCTGGTCTCAAAGCATTTTAGGGGAAAGAAAAACAAACAAAAAGTGACACCAAAAAGAAGTTTTAAGTGGTAACATGACTAAAAAGAATAAAGATAACAAAGGTGTTATTTACAACCAAAAAGCTAGCTTCCATGAATTGACATATGCTTTGTGAGGAAGGATCTAAAGAGCTTGGTTTTTTTTTTTTTTTCTTTGAATTATAAGCTAGAAAAAGCTATCCCAACAAACCCTAATCATCAATTGAGATGTTGGGGCCCTTTAATTTTGGGCATCTTTTGATCTATAGCCCTCAGAATTACCTCACAAAGTTGATATGTGAAAACTCAAGAAACAAACCATGTGAGTGGGGAGACCCATCTTTAAATCCAAAAAGAGAAGTCTGCAAGGGCAAGTCCAAAAGTCAAAGCATCAAATCTAAAAGATTAAAAGCTCCCCCTTTATAAAAAGATCCAACGTGCTATCATACATTGTGGCCTTCATTTCACGTAAGCAGTAAAAACAAGTTGGAAATGGGTGGGACCTACAGGCTACCTTCCAAAAATAAAACACACGGCCATCGCCATAATTCATTCTTAAGGAGCTTCAATTTTGACAAGGTTTTTTTTTTATTTTTTTTGTTTTTATAAGAGATGAGAATTTCATTGGGGGAAAAAATATTGAATAGGCAGCATAGTCAGTTTTACAAAAATTTCTGAATTTTAAAATTTAGCAACTAACTTCTTGAACTAATAAATCATGGCACTTTACCCTCATCTACTTGTTTGCCCTTATATTTAATAGAAATAAGCCATTTGATCAAGCATTACATATTGCTCATTAAACCATTTGAGCAACACGTAATGCTTGATCAAATGGCTTATTTTTATTAAATATAACGGCAAACAATTAAGTAGATGTATACATATATATATATATATATATATATATATATATATAGAGTCCCCTTCTTATGAGATTAATCTAACCTAACTTTGCATTAGGTCACTTTTCAAAATTGTACATGTAATTCATATTTTACGAAACCAACCGTTGGATTAGATAACCTTATCATGTAAGTAATGCATACCAAAAGGCAAGTTGATCCGAGACTGATTGCTATTTCGATCCAAAAATTACATTTTTTAATCATTGACAATCGCTCATTTTGGACATTTATGAATGAGGTAGTTCTTAATTTCAGATCAACTTGATTTTTGGGATGCATGATCTTCACATGAAGTAGATCTAATCTAACGGTTGATTTTGAAAAATAAAAATCAGAGATAGAGTTTTAGAAGATGACCTAACCTAAAGTTAGTTTAGGTTAACCTCATAAGAAGGAGACTCTCCTCTCTCTCTCTCTCTCTCTCTCTCTCCATATATATATATGATTGGTTTGTGCATTATGTTTGACAAAAGTCAACTATAAAATTGACTAAGATGATCAACAAAATGTCACAATTTAATAGTTTATAGAGTTATTTTTTTTAGTTTTAAAATTCAAGGGACCTTGTGAAACCAACTAGTATTTTTATTAATATTTCATGTATTATATGCCAATCTCAAAATAATAATTATAAAAAATTTAAGGAAAAAAAAGGGTTTACGTGCATGGGTAATGATTTACGAGGGTGACTCACATGGACCGAACGTGAGCCGACCATAACACTCCATCAAGCATCGAAAAAGGATTAAAAACAACAAACCAAAGATAAAAACAAATGTTAAATCGGGATGCTTCTTAAAGAATCTTTATCTATTTCTCTCTCCTCTCTCTATTATCTCTCCATAGCTGCACCTAATCGAGAAGCTTCTTGAAGAAGTTACCTTCTCCCTTCTCTCCCCTCTCCATACCAAACCCTATCACCAATGAAGTCATCACTCTACTGTTCTCTCCCTCCTCCAAATCTATTGTAGAGTTGGTTAGGATGCCATAAGGGAGAGATATATATGGTCTATCTTCAGTGGTTTTCCAAATTTGGTGTAGTCACCAACAAGTCCATGGGAAGTCATGGGAAGATCATCATTGGGAGGATTGGACCCTTCTTCCACCTTAAATGTCAACCCCCATCTTTGACAACCAACGTCTTATTAGTCTACGTATTAAGTAGAGGCAAAGCTTTGTAGTAGGCTACACTAGGCTGTAGCCTAGATAGCCCACCCTTTTTGTGTTTTTTTTTACTTGCCTAATTTCGTTGGACTTTAATATTAGCCCAGGTCAAATAAATGGAAAACTAGTCCAAAAACTAAAACAGCCCAGACTAAGGTAGCCCAAACTAAGGCAGTCCAAAATTAAAACAAAGAAGGTAAAAGGGTTCGGATATTGCAACCCCTTCAAGTGATCTCTCTACCCCACTAATTTTAATTTTTAAAATTTTTAGAAAAATATAAAAGGTTTTTATGAAAAGTGGTTGCGAAGTCCACTAGAAAACATCATTTTAAACAACTTTGCATAAGAAATTTTTTCCAAAATCTATAGTTTAAGTGGACTTTTTGGCCAAAAATAAAGTAAGGACTATAAATGGCCAAAAAGTCTACCTAAATGATAAATTTTGGAAAAACTTTCTTTTGTAAAGTTGTTTAAAATGATGATTTCTAGTGGATTACGTGGCACTTTTATAAAAACCTTTTATATTTTTCTTGACCCTTAAAAAAATTAAAATTAGTGGGATGGGAAGATCACTTGAAGGGTTTGCAATATCCGGACCCAAAGGAAAATGGGAGAAGTAGATAACAAGCCCACCTACCGCATGGGGTGCTTATATACTCTTTCTACAGACTTGCTTCTCTCAGTCCAAACCAAAGACAATAGGTAAAGGAAAAAAATTGGGGGGGGGGGGGGGGGGGGAGGCAGTGAAAAGCTAAATAGTGGGTTTTCTCCATTGGGATTTGGCTTGTGATTTGGGAAGCTTCTCCAAATCTCTCTCAATTCTCTCCCTCGCCGTGACAACACCGGCACCATCGATGGTCAATAAGATTCTCAATCTTTCTTTTTTTTTTTTTTTTTTTTGGATTTTATTGTACTTATCTTCTTTTTTTTTTTTTTTTTTTTTTTTTTTTTTTTTTTGTGGTTGGGTTCTCTCTCCCTCTTCACTCTACAGGTTTTTGCACTATTCCTTAGACCATGAGAGTTGAGACTGGTAAATATGGTGAGGTTGTGACAATCTTCAACTCTAGTAAGAAGAATTCGATTTTTTTTTTTCTTTTGCATTTATTGCTACTATTTTTTGGTAGGAAAGAACTAGGAAACAAAAAATAAGGGAACAACGAACAAGAAGAATGTCTGAATGTGTTATCGACCACAAGAATACATTTTTTTTTTTTTCCTTTTGTATTGATCTGATTTTTTATTTTATTTTTTTATTTGGGTTTTCTTGTATTTTATTTATTTTATTTTTGTTTAACAAAAGGATTTTTTTTTTTCTTGTCTTGCAAAAAGCGGAGCTACAGAGAGGCGAGAGCCTTCTACTGGCACAGAAGCCAAGCTTGTTAATTCCGACATGGTTCTTCATAATATTAAATAATAATTAGTATTGTTGTTGATTTTTTTTTTTTTTTTTTGGTTAGATGTATTCTTTGTGTACAAAGAATTTATTTCAAGAATGTAGTTTATACTACATGCCCATGTTCTGTCTTTTTTTTTTTTTGTTTTTTTTGTTTGTTTGTTGTGGCAATTACATACACATGTTCTTATATTTTATGCACTTGTTTTATTTATTTTTATTTTTATTTTTTGTTTTTTCTCGTCTTACATAGTGGAGTGATTGTATATTACATAATGATTTTCACAATCATAAATGGGTGAATCTTTTTAGGACTTGAAACTTCATAGGAATGCTAAACACGTTAATGCGCAATCATTGTGCTAGCTTTATTAGCTTATTCAGGAATCCTAGCTTCGAAATTTGTAATGCCTGATGCTCTCGCCTCTCAACTACTCACTCTTCTACTCACTATAAGTTATATGTAATATTATTTAGTCATTGTTCATATTAATTATTTAGTTTTTTTTTTAATTTTTATTTTAGTCTAAATAGTTTATTAAATTAGGCTAATGATATATCTGTAATGATTATAGGAGGTTTGGGGTGAGCCAATTGAAAACCATTTTTGTGATTAATTGTTGTAGAATAGTTCTAGGAAGTTTAGGGTGAGCTAATTGAAAACCTTCTTTGTGATTGATTGTTATAGTACAGTTCTAGGAGGTTAGGGGTGAGCCAATTGAAAACCCTCTTGTGATTGATTGTTGTACTATGGTTGTAGGAGGTTAGGGGTGAACCAACTGAAAACCCTTTTTGTTTGATATATTCTTTTATGATGACATTTTAAAAATAAAAATAATGAATGTCACCTTTAAAATTGATTTCAACTAATTTTCCTTTATTTCTTACTTTTTTAGGTTATTAATATAATGAATCAACAAGGTAAGAAAAGAAAAAATATCGATTCTTTTTTTAAACCAATTGGTAACATATCAAAACAACATGATTCACCTTCTACATCCAAAGAGTCGCTCATTCTCAATCTCAAAGGGTTGAATTTGATAATACTTTTTTTCAACGGGAACCAAGGTTACGTATTCTGATTTATCAACATCCCGTTAATAAACGAGATGAGCTTAGACGATCGTATATCAAAGCGGGGCCATATCACCCTTTTTGTCAAGAGTATCCACTATCTAAATTTGGAAAACAATTTCGTCGATTTCAATACTTTTGGTTCAAAGAATTTCCTTTGTTAGAGTATTCACCTTCAAATGATGTAGTATTTTGTTTTCCATGCTATCTTTATTAAAATGAAACATCAAACCAAATTGTCTTTACCATTGAAGGGTTTAAAAATTGGAAGAGGGATTCATAAAGGTAATAAATGTGTCTTCTTGACACATGTACGAGTTGTCCATTCATCACATAATAATGCTGTTGAATATATGAATGGTTTGAAAAATGTTACTCGGCATATTGACAAGTAATCATTGTTTGTAGTATGCCCTACAGCCAATCATAAAGATGATGCTTTAGGGATAGAGAACAATCATAAGATTTCATTTATTGTGTGTCACATTTATTATTACTTTAATAAAAAACTTATTCTATCATGTTTATTTTATTCTTTATATTTACACGATATATCCATAGAGTTAGAGTTGAGAATATGAAATTACAATAAGTTGTAATTTTAAGACTGTATATATATCTCTGTACTAAACTCCTAAATCATTCCTTATTGAAGGTTCATTATGATGGACAATAATGAACCATAGGACTAGCACATGTTAGGTTGGCTCTATGGTAGGATAGCTAGTCTCAAACTATTTTAGTGAAAACACTATAACTAACATGTGGGTGCCTATTACATGAATATGTACATTGAATGTGACCATAGAATATGAGATCAACTGAATGGAGTTTTAACTGCCTGTCAATTAGTTTCTCATAGTTGCAATGGTACAAGTAATCCTTAGACCTAAGACGCCATAGTTGTCTTATGCATATAGCCTTAGAAGTTTGATAACACTAAGTGTAGATTCTTATGGGGTTTACAAAAGTGTTCATTGGTCTTATTGATATATGTGTGAAGGCATGTGAGTGATCAATAAGGAATCCACACTTTTAGTAAAAGGGAGAGAATGTTTCATATAGCATTCATAATATAACTCATAAATTCCATGGCCATGGTAGGATGATTATAGAAAGGAGTTTTTATAGTGCATCAATGAATTGATATTTATAAATGAGTATAAAGTATTAAACTAAGGACTTGACAAAATTCCATATTCTATTAGTTTAATCAAAAACATTGTATAAATGGAAGGATGTACTTGTAACCTTAAACTGTAATTAAAGGGTTCGTTGTTCAATATTTATTTACCCCATCAAGGACCACACCATAAGCCATTGCTAGATGTTACTCATGGTTAGTAGAAGCCGTAACTGATATAAATAAGTTATAATCAATTAGAGAATCGGAAGTTGTTCTAATTAGACCCTTAATGGAAAGTGTTCCATTGTGCACACCTTGTGTTATTCCTACTACTTGATGATGTGAACCCAATAGGTTACAAACTGATCATGTAAAGAGGGACTTTAAATCTTTGAGCAAAAGGGTAAGATTGAATAAAAAAAGTTCTAGAGGGCCACATTTGCATTAGATATAATAAGGAAGGGTTAAATTGCAATTTAGAGAAGTTGCAATTTAGAATCCACAAGGGATTCTCTCTCTCTGTGGCTGGCCCCCTTGGTGGCTATTTAAAGCAACACTAGCATATGGCAAGTTACTTGATTAACTCTCCCTAAGCCCTAGCCAAATTTGGAGGAGCTCTCTCTGTCTTCTCTTTTTCTCTCCTCCTGTAGCTTCAACAAGGATTGGTTAAGGGAAGCTTGAAGGCCTTTACTAGGTGTGGATACCATTGGAGGTAGAACACTTAGGTTGCTCAAACCATTGTTGTCTGGATTCAAAGCTTGAAGGAAGAAGAAGAAGACATAACCACCTGTAAGTATTCAAACTCTTCTTCTAGTTAGGGTTTGTAGTTTTGTATTAAAACACAATCAGATTCATAGGCTACATGGAATTGATAGGAAATTTTTTTTATTCAAGTTATTCCGCATTCTAATTTCCCTCTAGTTCAATTCCTTTCAATCAATGCACAAATTATAGAAGAAATTCATAAGAATAGGTTATAACTAGCAACAACAATTGATAGCATTTGATGGCTTGCTTTTCAATCATGTCCTTTAAGAGGTCATGATGAATCCGAGGGTTCCAAAACTGTGGCCATTTCATTGAATTGATAACGTTTATGGTAAAGTTGAGAGTTGATATTGATGATGTTGTCCTTGAAAAAGCTCCAAAAAATGCAAAGTACTCTTCACCAGTGATTCAAAAAGAGATATTGTATATTTTTGCTAACAAAGTGAGAAACATGATTTGCAATGAAGTTAAGGATGCTAAATTTTCTATTCTTGTTGATGAAGCAAAAGATGAATCTAATAGAGAACAAATGGCCATGGTCTTGAGATTTGTTAATGTTGATGGTTTCTTATGAGAGCGGGTTTATATCTATATATATATATATATATATATAGTTTATTGTACATGTTTTAGACATAACTACAGCAACTCTTAAACAAGAGATATTAAATGTACTCTCTCAGTTTTAATATGCAAATTCAGAATATGCGAGGATCAAGGGTATGATGGTGCAAGCAACATGCATAGTGCATGGAATGGATTACAAGCCCTAATTCTTAGGAAGTGTCCATATGCATATTATATACATTGCTTTGCTCATTAACTACAACTAGCACTACTTATGGCTGCTCAAGATGAGATTTCTATTTGGGAATTCTTTTAAAGTTAACTTGTATTGTTAATCTTGTTAGTGCTTCTCTCAAACGTCATTAAGAGTTACAATCTGCTTAAGTTATTGAAATTGCTAAAATGTTAGCTACTCATGAACGTGAGACAAGTAGAGGGGCTAATCAGATAGGTTCTTTGCATCGTGCTGGAGCTACCCGTTGGAGTTCTCATTTATTATCAGCTTAAGAGATATGTATGGTGCAATATGTATAGTTCTTAGCAGCTTGTTGTGGAAGGATCCTCATAGACAATACTGTGGACAAGCCTGGTGGTGCTTTAAAGGCAATGAAGTCCTTTGAATTTCTATTACTCTTGTATTTAATGAATAGAATTATAACAATCACTAGGTTTTCTTTGTAAAGCCTCTAAGAGATCATAAATAGAAGAATTATAATAATGTAAATGAGATACACTAAATCGCTATTAGTGTATATCATCACAATCTTAGATTCGGTTCATGTGATTTGATTAGGGAGTTGAGAATATTTGAAACTATTTAATTAAGCCTGATTTATCTCTAATATATATTTAGATTGTCTCTAGATTTCTATTTAAACCCTGACAAGGGTATTTTGTAATCAAGCAATCTATTATGAATTAAATTCAATTCTTCCACATTGTATCAGAGTAGGTCGATTGGACCTAAGTTTTTCTTCAATAGCATCCATGCTTCCGGCGGGTGGTGCTCTGCCGCCCATCTGATTTAAACTTCCTTTTCCTTTCTTTTTTTTTTTTTTTTTTTTTCTATTCAATATTTTACGGGGGAAAAAAAAAAAGGCATTTTTGCCATATTCAAATGTCTATGATGTTTATATTTTGTCATTAAATTTTGGCTTGCGTAAATGTTTAATCGGGATTCAAAACCCTAGACTAGCTAGTTAATGGTTCGTTTGGAGGAAGAAGAAGAATAAGAAAAAGAAGGCTTGAGGACTTAGAAAAGCCCAAGTTTATTGGTTCGTTGAGGCACATTGTGGCATAAAGAAGCCTAGGCCCGTAGAGACCTTTTCTTTTTAGCCCATGAGGTTTATCTTCATTCTCAATTTTCATTCAAACAAGCTTCACCAGCACAATCTAGTAGTGGAAAGACCCCAAACAAGCTCACAAACAAACAACATAGTGAAGATTTCAATGGCAAATCCATGAAGATTTTCTTGCTAAAATCCCCATGAATTTGAAGAAAGGTATAGGAGAATATAAGTAGAATCATAATAATAATTTAATTGAAATACATCAAAAGTGAGTTGGTTTGGTGTATCTCAATCCCAATCTTTGAGATTGGGCTGGTGTGATTTGATTAGGAGGATGAATATTTGATTAATTCTAGATTACCTCCTTTCTATTTATGTTATGTTTAGACTTCTATTTAAACCCTAGTAAGAGTGGTTTGTATTCAAGCAATTCGATTATGAATGAGAATAAGTTTTTCTATATGGTATTAGAGTGGGTCGATTGGACCTAAGTTTTTCTTCGACAGCTTCCACACTTCCAGCGGGCGGCACTCTGCCACCCATCCGGTTCAAACCTTTGTTTCCTTTCATTTCTTTTTAGCTAGTATTTCATAAGGAAAAAAAAAAAAAAAAAAAAATCTCTATTCCCTCTTTAAATAATTGAGCTACCTTGTTATATTCAAATCTCTATTATGTTCATTTTTTGCTTATGCAAAAGTTCAATTGGGTTTCAAAACCTTGGACTGATGGTTTGTTCGAAGGAAGAAAAAGAATAAGAAAAAGAAAGACTTGAGGACTTTGAAAAATCCCAAGTTTATTAGTCCATTGAGCACATCGTGGCACAAAGAAGCCACCCAAGCAAGCATGCAAGCAAAATCTAGTGATAGAAGGACACCCAAACAAGCATGCAAGCAAGCTGATAAGGCGATGATTTCAATGGCAAATCCACTAATTTTTTTTACTAAAATCCTCATGAATTTAAAGGGGAATGTAAGAGATCATAAATAGAAGAATTATAATAATGGAAATGAGATACACTAAATCACTATTAGTGTATCTCATCACAATCTTAGATTCAGTTTATGTGATTTGATTAGGGAGTTGAGAATATTTGAAAATATTTTATTAGGGCTGATTTATCTCTAATCCATATTTAGATTGTCTCTAGATTTTTATTTAAACCCTAACAAGGGTATTTTGTAACCAAGTAATTCAATTATGAATGAGAATCAATTCTTCTATGAAGCTTTGCAACACAAATCTCTAGACATCTTGAATGCTATGGAGAAAGTCTCAAATGTAAAAGCACTTCTTCAAACTTTGAGACAATATGGTTGGAATAATCTCATTATGTTTGTGGAGTCAATTTTTAAAGAAAATGGCATTGATATACCCGATATGGATGCTCGCTACAAAGGGGTTCATTCTTGTTAGGTAAAAAAACCACATCTCAGGCAAGCATTATTAACACATTGATATATTCAATGCGATAATAGATCGTCAATTAATGGAATTGAATAACAGATTCAACAAGAGGGTAGTGGAACTCCTTACCCTTAGCTTAGCTTTGGAACCTAAGAATGGTTTTAAATCATTTAAAATTGATGATATTCAGTAGACTTGCAGAGAAATTTTATCCTGATGATTTCACTAATCAAGATATGTATTACTTGAGATCTCAGTTGCAACATCATGAGATTGATGTACCTCATCATCATAAATTTCAGAATATGTCTACAATTTCTGAATTATGCAATGGATTGATTGAAACCGAGAAGCAAGAGGATTACTATCTTATCAATAGGTTGATTCGTCTTGTTTTGACTCTTCCTGTTTCCACTCCAACTACGGAACGAGCATTTTTAGCTATGAAATTTGTTAAATCTACAATTTGTAACAAGATAGGAGATTAGTTTTTGGCATATTCCATGGTTCTCTATATTGAAAAAGAAATTACAGAAAATATTGATTCAAACTTATAATAAATTATTTCAATTTTATGAAATACCGCAAAGAGTAGCTTCAATATGGTATGTTTGTTTGTTTGTTTGTTTGTTTGTTTTTTTTTTTTTTTTCTTTTTGTTGGTACATATCAATTTCATGCTCAAATGTATATTTTATTTTGTTTTGGTCGAAATATTTACATAGTTATGCATACATAAGTTAGAAATTAATTATAAACTTGTTTAGTTTTTATATATATATATTTGTGTTTCTTAGTTTTTTATCCTAGCCCAGGGCAATTTCAAATCCTTGCTCCGCCCTTGCTACTAAGGTCTCATATCTGGGTTCATCTTCCTTCTACCTCTTTTATTTTATTTTATTTTATTTTTTTTGGGAATTTTGGCCATAGCCCCGTGTTAAAAGAGTTTGTTTGTTTGTTTCTTTTTTTCTTTTTCTTTTTTTTTTTTTTAAGGAGAAATTAGCAATTACCCCTAATAGGAGACTACTTTTAACAATAAACCCACCATAAGACTTTTTAATTCCATTAACCCATTTTTTAGAGATTCTTTTAGCATAAGGAAAACCATTTTTTAGAAATTCCTGTGTTAGCCTTTCTTATTTATCAGATTTGTTTTGGGTTATTCCTCTCTCACATGGGTTTCATCGGCAACAACTCCCACTAGCGATGGCTCTTCTCCAACGATGGTTCCCATTGGCAATATCTCTCTAACAATGGCCAACTGACAACTCTTCTCCAACGGGCCACCACCATCTCCACTTCTACCACCTATCATTCTCTTCTCTCTCTCTTCTCCCTGCCTCACAAGATATGAAAACCAGATCTGTTACTAGCTAGCTATGGTTGTCCTTTATTTCTTTTTCGTCTTCTTCTTCTTCTTTTCATTTTTTTTCCTTTGTCCCACTAGATCTGGCTAAAGTTCAACCATAGCTATCTTCTCTCTTTCTTCTTTTTTTTTTTTTAGTTTTTATTCAACCATGGCTATCTGTTGTAGAATTTGTAGTAGCATGAGAAATGCTGTTTTTAATAGTTAACATAGTAAATTGTTACTATTTGCTGTAAAAATGTTAATAGCACGAAAAATATTGTTTTTTATATCCAAAATAGTAAACTGTTATTATTTGCTGTAAAAATTTTAACAACATGAGAAATAATAGTTTTTTATAGCTAACATAGTAAACTGTTACTATTTGATGTAGAAATTTTAATAGCATGAGAAATGCTGTTTTTTATAGCCAATATAGTAAACTATTACTATTTGCTGTATAAATTTTAGTAGCACGAGAAATGCTATTTTTTATAGCCAACATAGTAAAGTGTTACTATTTGCTGTAAATAACGTTTTATATAATGCCATTTTTTCTCCATTCTAAATAGGAACCATTTTCAAAGAAGAAAAAGAAGAAGATGGTGATCTAACTGGTGTGATGGGCTAGGGCTTACTTTTTTGCTGAGATGAAAGTAGAGGAGAGTCACGAATCTTGTAGAGGTTGCCAAAGATGGAGAAGGTTCATAATAGGGTCGTTGGAGGTTGAACAATGGTCGGTAAGTGATCGGATTTCTATCGCTGGTGGAAGTCGTCGTCGGTGGTAACCATGGAAGAGAAAGAGAACGTAACATGCGAGAGAGAGAAGAAAGAGAAGAGAGAATAGGGGATGAGAGTGAGGAAGAACGATGGGCTACGTATATATAAAGGTAGTTTTGTCCATTCATGCTCAAAAGGAGTTATGAGATAAACAAATTTGTCTTGGGTTCTATTGTAAAAGGTATCTTATACTAAAGGGCTATGGCCAAAATTCCCCTTTTTATAATAGCACTATAAACAAATTTGTTTTGTTTATCTCTCCATTTTACACCAAATGGAAAAATATACTCTATTTTTACCCCAACCTCCAAAACCCAACATCTTCACAGCTGATGTTTCACATGTTATTGGAAAAAATGGAATTGGGCTTCATTATCCTGATCGACGACTTGCAGATCGATGTTGACCCATACCCCAACACCCCAAAAACTTGCAAATCCCCACCTGCAAATCAACTCCTCCTCTTCCTCGACAACAATGGGATAGCGAGAGAAGCAGTTAACTGATTGCTGCATCACAAGGCCTTGCAACGGTGTTGATGGACTATGCTAATTTATTGAATAATAGATCAGATTCTTACTTAAAGGGATTGATTAGATCTTGCATTGAACTAATAGAAGGCCAAGATCCAGACATGAACCACTGAATACTAGCATTCAAAAGAACCAGTCTCATGGAAAACTTATTAATGGTGTTTTACTTAGAGAAAAAAATATGAATGCAGGCCACCTTAGCTTTGGTTAATCGAAAAAATGGAGCTCATCGTGGTTGGAATCCAATGAGTTATTTCTCCTTTACAACCCATTCATGTACAACACAACCCATTCTTCATCTTCTTATTTTCTTTTTACCACAATAATAATAATAATAATAATAATAATAATAATAATAAGGTTGCTCATATGTTGAAAGAAAAAATGGTTATTAGAGTCAATGTATCACGTCCCAAACTCAAAATAAAAAAATCTAAAAGCACGAACTCAAATCCAAATTCCAAAAATAAACCATTCAGAATCTTTCAATTATCTATAGAGAAACTCCAAAAATTAGTTTAAATCACAATGCTAATAGTCGTCCAATACAAAAGTACATAAATTAATAAATCCTCCAAATAAAGCTTAAGTCGACCACATTGTCTGAAACCCAGAACACATTGAGTTAACTATCTATCCACTGATCACTGATTACTTCTGAAAAATAATTGTAGAGGTGAGCATAACATACACAAGAATAAGCTAAGCCAACTACACGAATATTTTCAGAAAATCAATTTATACAAATCACATGCTTTTTCATGAAAATCCATTTTAAAGATTTATCAAAAGAGTATTCAGATCCATCAAAAATCATTATTCATATACTTTAGAAAATTCATATTAGAGAGCATATTGGAAACTAATTTTCAAAATTTCATATCAGAATATAATAAAATAATTATATTTGAACTCTAGCTAACCATACAGACGGCTCAAATAGATTGACCCGAAAGTCCAGAGGGCGCTCCTATCAAGAGAAAACTTAAACAAAGCATTGGTACCAAAGATCAGTAATATCCCCTATTGAACGAGGCTAGAGCATTGGAACCCAAAGGAACCAAAGGCCAATAACTTTACCCCTACTGGCCAGGGCTAAACATCAAACAGCCAAACCAGAGCTCTAAATACATTCACAATTCAATTATCAAATCAAAAACATTAATTAAACATATTTTCAGTAAATTAGTCATTCAAATCAAAGAATCGTTCAAAACAAAGTAATGAATAAACAGTATTTTACTTGGCTCATGGAGTATTATTTTTAGACTAATACACAAATCAATTGCATAATACTAATAAAATCATTTATTTCAGAAAAAGAGACAGCATGTTGTACTCCCACTTACCTCAAGTTAATCCTTCAAATCTGATTGAAATAACTTTAATAATCTACCGCTCAAATCGGATCAATTAATATATGTATTGAAATTAAACCTTCAGTTTTTTGTTCCTCAACCATAAAAGAGTGAACTCTCAATCTCCACATCAAGTACATAGTGGTGTCTCATATATGCACCACTTTTTAGATCCACGTTTGAATTCTATCCAACTAATGGATATATTCCTAATCCTATGCACACAACCACTCTTATAAATAATTAGTATTTTAGTAAAAGTGAAATTTTAACTCTTGAGTCCTCACTTCACTACACGTCCAAATAAAGGAATCCAATTCTTTTTATAAATAAATAGGAAGTTCAATACCTTTATCTCATACTACTACCTTGCAATGTACATAAATATATGTAAGCAATATTATGAACTAAAAAAAAAAAAGGAGGTTTACTAATTTGCCATCTATTTATTATTTCATAAATATCCCATGAAAATGCAACGAAATAAGCCTATAAATAAAGTACGAGGTATTACACAATGTCAAGAAAAAGAGTTACAATAGTAGCACTGTAGACACCTAAATTTTATTGGGCTGCCTCTGGACAAAATCAATTAACCCGTCAGCAGTATAATTAGGTCGAACACACTCAGTACCTAATTTTATTCACCCTGTCCTACCCACCACTAGGGCAAGGCATTTCCCCATTTCAATATTCGAGGCTCTTAGAGCAGGGAGAGGGCACAAACCCTTCGATCCCCAAAATACCCTTAATCAAACCCCTAACACAACATTGGGTGGTTCGATTTCTCGCAATCTTTGATCCAATGGTTAATCTGACCGTTGGATCTTCAATTCAATATTCTTAGAACTGTCTAGGACCATTCGATTAGGAATTAGAATGCACAAACCCTCCGATCCCCAAAATACCCAAATTGAACCCCTAACACGATTCCTCATAATCTTTGATCCAATGATTAATCCGACCGTTGGTTCTTCAATTCAATATTCCTAGAACGGTCTAAAACCATTTGGTTGGGAATCAGAGGGCACAAATACTCCGATCCCCAAAATACCCAAATTGAACCCCTAAACACAACCTTGGGTGGTTCAATTTCCTACAATCTTTGATCCAGTTGTTAATCTGATCAGTTGGATCTTCAATTCAATGTTCCTAGAGAAGTTTAGGACCATTTGATTGGGAATCAGAGGGCACAAACCCTCTGATCCCCAAAACCCCCCAAATCGAACCCCTAATACAACTTTAGGTGGTTCGATTTTCCACAATCTCTTATCCAATGGTTAATCTGACCGTTAGATATTCAATTCAATATTCCTAGAGCAGTCTAGGACCATTTGATTGGGAACTAGAGGGCAAAACCCTATGATCCCTAAAAACCCCCAAATCGAACTCCTAATACAACCTTGGGTGGTTCGATTTTCTACAATCTTTGATCTAATGGTTAATTCGACCATTAGATCTTCAATTTAAAATTCCTAGAGCAATCTAAGGACTATTTGATTGGGAATCATAAGGCATAAACCCTCCGATCCCCAAAATACCCAAATCGAACCCCTAACACACAATTAGGTGGTTCTATTTCTCACAATCTTTGATCTAATGGTTAATCTGACTGTTGGATCTTTAATTCAATATTCCTAGAGCAGTGTAGGACCATTTGATTATGAATCAGAGGGCATAAACCCTCCGATCCCCAAAATACCCACCCCTAACACAACATTGGGTGGTTCGATTTCTCACAATCCTTGATCCAATGGTTAATTTGACCGTTATATCTTCAATTCAATATTCTTAGAGTAGTCGAGGACCATTTAATTGGGAATCAGAGGGCACAAACCCTCCGAATTCCAAAAACCCCAAATCGAACTCCTAATATAACCTTGGGTATTTCGATTTCCCACAATCTCTTATCTAATGGTCATTCCGATCATTAGATCTTCAATCCAATGTTCCTAGAGCGGTCTAGGACCATTTGATTGGGAATCAAAGGGCACAAACCCTCCGATCCCCAAAAACCCCCCAAATCGAACCCCTAATATAACATTGGGTGGTTCGATTTCTCATAATCCTTGATCCAATATTCAATCCAACCGTTAGATCTTCAATTCAATGTTCCTAGAGCGGATGTAGACCATTTGATTGGGAATCAGAGGGCATAAAACCTCCGATCCCCAAAAACCCCAAAATCGAACCCCTAATACAACCTTAGGTGGTTCGATTTCCTACAATCTCTTATCCAATGGTCAATCCAACCGTCAAATCTTCAATTCAATGTTCCTAGAGCGGTCTAGGACCATTTGATTGGGAATCAGATGGCATAAACCCTCCGATCCCCAAAAACCCCCAAATCGAACCCCTAATACAACCTTGGGTGGTTCGATTTCCCACAATTTCTTATCCAATGGTCAATCTGATCGTTGAATCATTAATTCAATGTTCTTAGAGCGGTCTAGGACCCTTTGGTTAGGGCATTAGAGGGCACAAACCCTTCCGATCCCCAAAAAAACCCCCTGAATCGAACCCCTAATACAACGTTGGGTGGTTCGATTTCCCTACAATCTCTGATCTAATGGTCAATCCGACCGCTGAATCTTCAATTCAATCCCTCAAGATCAATACAAGGCCATTTGATCGAAGATCGGACTTCATTCAACTCATGATCAATAAAACCCTAATCACAAAGCCTTGTGAGTATCATACACTTCCACTTTTTAGTCCCAAACCAAGTTTAGGGAACCAGGGTTTCAATCCACATTCAAGATCAACTGGTCGGAATCCATCTAATCATTGATCGAACACGATCACTCGATCGTACAACCCCATAGCAGGGCGGACCACCACCTTTGACCCACCACAGTGGCCCCACTTCAGTAGGTGAGGCACACAAACCAAGGATCACAAGTTCCCTATGGTTAATTATGAGAAATCATCACAAATGTGGGAAAACTGTGCCCATGCTGGTAGTGCCAGCGTGGGTGAATCTACTCTCGGCTTTATAGCCACCCTGCGGTCCGTAATCTAGCTGCATAGATGGGACTAGGCCCACGCCTACCATGCCAGCATGGCCCACGCCTGCCATGCTAGGGTGGATAATCTGCCTTGGTAGATTGTCCTTTTTGCCACAATTGGACCATTTTACCCTCATTAAATGAGGTATTTCCTTTACCAAACAATTCCCAAATGCCCTCCATGTCCCATGTGACCATAATGCCCTTCCAAATAAGCATTTTACCCCTAAACGTCCAACTTTTCCTATAAATAGTCCACATTTTCATTCATTAAGAAAAACCTAACATTTTCATCCTAAAATCCCTAACCTTTCCTACCCAAAAGGATCCCAACTTCTCTTACCTAAACACCAACTCCTCTTACTTTTATCCAATCTCATTCCATCCACTATAAAAATCTTCACACAAAGCCCTCCATTACTCCACAAAAATTCACCTCAATGCATGCACCCATGCATTAAACTTCTTCAAGTTGTCAAAGTCTCAAATTCAACCACCATCCAAGCACACTTGGGACATTAAAGGAGCATCTCAAGGAAAGATTTTCAAGCCTAGCAAAGGAGCACTCAAGCCTACATTGGTTAAAGCTAAGGTGAAAATCACCTAAACTAGGTCAGCTTCCCTTTTAAAATTCATTCTTAAGCTTTCTTAAATTTTCCATTGATACTGTTATTTATTGTAGCCTTAATATATGATTGTCACCTTCCCTACCTTTGCCCGAGTACATACATGGACTTCTTAACACGTGTCGTGAAGGGATTAAGGTCCTGTATGGTGGGTTAAAGGCGAGGAGACCTAAACCACCCTTTGCATGCAAACCACTTCAATAGGTTGCTAGCACCCATTTTTATTCTCTTTTATTGCATGTGAGCTTGCATTTGTAATGTGTGAAATGAAATTTAGGCATATCAAAAGGTTAAAGTGATATTTAAGCAAAATTAAAATTGGCAAGGTTAGGTTCATGCATGCATGCATATTGTTTACACTAACCTCTTCTTGTTTTCTTATTGGTAATCATAATAAACTTGGACATAAAATAATCCCTTTTGTAGTGGAGTTCATTGAACTTAATCGAATATCCCCATGCTTGGATGAATGGACAAATGTAAGGACTTGAACAAATTCATTTAAAATGATTGTTCTCATTTTTATATTTTATTTATTTTATTTACTTTAGAGGCTATGGCTTTCGCTACCCTCCGGGTCGTGGTCGTTGCGACCCTTTGCCCATTGCTTGTTCATTTTCTACTTTTATTTATTTACTGCTTTATTGAGAGGCTATGGCTTTAGCTATCCTCCGGGTTGTGGTCGTTGCGCCTCTTTTGCCCCAACGTTTGAGCACTTTTCATTTTGTGGTCATTTGACCCTTTTACTTTATATACATATACTTGTAACTATCAAAGCAATAAACATCGCATTCATGAATTCCAAACCTTGCCAAGGTTGATTATGTTTATATATCTTTTGACATTTTCGATATGTTTATCTTGAAATTTCATGCTATGTGATACTTTAATTCTATTCCCATGTGGATAAAGTTTAATCAAGGCCTCGATGTAAACTGTCATGCTATGGATAAAAGTTTACAGTATCAAATGCTTAAAAGCTCATCCCTAGCATAATAGCTTATCACCATCAAATGGATTTAGTCAATTGACCTGCCATATTCCAATGAATAATCCAACCGTGAATCCTAGGAACTCCTGCGTGTCCCTGTGTCACGTAGTAAAATTCCAATGCGTAGGAAATTAGTTGATTACTTTTTTATTCAATTAATTCAAGTGCACGCTTAGTTTGGATAAGCTTCCTCTTCACCATTTTCATGCTTCAAAAGCTCCAAATACTTTTTTCAAAAAAGTCTTTAGAATTGAAAGTGATTCTTTGCATCTCAAATCTCCGCTAAAGGGTTTAGCTTTCAAAAAGGGTTTGATTCATGTTTGCATAGGACCATCTTCCCGCTAAACATTTTTTTCGACAACATTACCATCTCTATCATATAAAGATTTTGACTTCATGACTCAAAAGGAATTTCTCACCTTCAAACAAGTTACTAATACGCGCATCGTTTACAAAAGCATTACTTTCAAAGTCCTCGATGGGCATACAAAGGTTTCAATTGACGAGTTCATTCTAAGAATGACTTGAATAAATCTTTTCATTTTAAGGGCGCATGCTCTCTTTCCAAAAAACATCTTTTCTGTCACATAAAGTTAATTTTCCAAAACCATCATTCCATGCAGGATGCCCCCTTTTAGTTGGGATAAAGTATTATAAAATTTCACTTTCATTTCTAAGTGGAATTCTTTTACACTTCAAAAGTTCTCCCTCTTCAAACTCATAAACATTTCTCTTCTTTCAAAAGAAATCCCCTGTCTTCAAAAGACTGTTTTCCTCTTTAAAAGGGAAACGAACTACTTATTTTCAAATGTTTTCAAAAAGCATCCTTTTCTCCATCCATCCCATTGACTTTAAAAGTCTCGAGTTCTTTAAAGATCCGAAATAGATTCGCGCTTGGTATTAATTCTTTAAAAATGGAATCACATCATGTCCATTTCCATCCTTTCATAAAAGGATTGATTTTTATCGCTGCAAAATAGAGATATTTCTATCAGGAGTCGATTAATTTGATCTAAGATACCCAGGAGAAGGAAGGCGAATTTGTGGTCTTTTCAAATCATTCTCATTCACTAAACCCTAAGGCATATTTCCAAAACAAATGCTTTCAAAACCTTGTTCAAATGCCTTTAGGAATTTTTTTCAAAATGGTAAACTTTCGTCACCCTTCAAAAAGGGTATTTCATATCAAATTGTTCGCATAGGAAATCAATAATACCAAATAGGGATTTAAAAAGAAACATCGTCAAAATCGAGAACCGTTGAATTCCAACAGACGATGTAGGGTGCCTCACACCTTCCCCACTCATAACCAAACCCCCTTACCCTCAATCTTTAGTCTCGCATACCAATAGGAGTCAACTAATTTTTCAAATGGACCTCAAATGGACCCATTTGCTGATAAGCCCTTAAAGGGACTTATTATCGGATCTCAGATGACCCCACTTTCTAATTAACCATAGGATGCCTAGTCATGTCCTCAAACCCTTGATTGGTGGCGACTCCATAACTTTGATAATTCTAGATATGCTCGCATGCCTAGGACTGGTCAAGGCACCCTTGAGAAGAATTCAATCCATCTTCACAATCACTCAACACCACCCACCAACGAATGACTCGGGGTCGTCCCAACTTAGGAAGGGAAATATCCCATCCCTTTTTGGGGTAGCGACAAGCACGTTACTGTTTGACAATATATAGCATAATAGTAGCATATTATTTTTTGACAGTATAACTTAAGAAGTAGTAACGTGTTACTATTTGACATAAAAATAGTAACATATTATTGTTTCAATATTTCTTAGAATTACTTAATCACAATGGGTATTGTTTCGAAGGTTGCGACAAATAGATTACAAAATTACAAATTTTGTCAAAAATAGATGTGTATATTAAAAGTTATGATTTTTTTAAAAATTGAAAAACTAAAAAACAAGTTAGTTACAAAGAGTGCCCTTAATAACAAAAAAATGAGTGCTCACAAACACATAAGGGTAAATTAGGATTTTTCAAAAAACAGATGGAGTTAATACTACAAAATACTAAGATTTGAGGTTACCAAGTTAAGGAATCTTTTGATAGGGGTTATTGCCAATTTTCCTTATTTTTTTCTTGCTATTGGTTGTATTAAACTGGATCAAGATAATTTTTATTTTTTATTATTTATTTATTTTATTTTATTTTTTACTTTAAAATTTTTCTTTCACAAATCAAAATAATTAACTTGATTTTTCTTCTTCTTTTTTTTTTTTTCTCTCTCTTTTTTTTTTTTTTTTTTTTTTTTTTCTACTAGGTTTTGATTAACTAAGTTAATTTTATAGGATTAAGTAGATTTTTTTTTAATGGTTTTTGAGTAGGTTTTGAACTAGATTTAGGACTTGGAGTTTTAAAAAGTAAGTCGTTCATCCTTGATTATCTAGTTAATTTTATAAGATTAACTGTATTTTTTTTTAATGATTTTAATTAGGTTTTTTGAACTAGATTTAGGGTTTGTGTTTTTAAAATTTAAGCCATTCATCCCAACAAATTTAAATTGCTAGTAGATGAGAAGAAATCATGGGGTTACCCATTTTTTAAAGGATATGAGCAATCCCGTGATTTTAATTAGGAGTGTTTGTTTTAGTTAATGGAGTTTTTTGAAATAAACAAAAAAAGAGTTACCCACATCAGTGGTCTCACAGTTTCGGATTAATATATTCGTCCCATGTATCACTACTCTTTCATGTATCATATGGTTTTTAATAACCTCGTTTTTCTTTGCCTTTTCTTTATTTCCTTTTTTTTTTTTTTTTTTTTGTTTGCTGGGTTATTTTACTTTACTATACAAACAAAAACCTTTCGTGAAAATTCTCCCAGGAAACCTAATGCTATGTTTGGATAAGGAATTTTTAGGTGAATTTGTCTTTAAGATTGAATTTATAAAATTTTTATAAGAAAACTCCTTATAAAGATTTTGTAAATTATACCTTAAAAACAAATTACACCTAAAAATTCAGTTATGCAAACATAGCGTAATGAATTTTTAGCTCCGGAGAAGCATATAAAATTATTCTCCCTATACTCCAACGTTATTAGACATATTTAAGTTGTATTACAAAAAAGCGCACCTACTTCAATGCCATAGTTCACGCACTACTACTCCCGCAAGGGAACGACCTCGAACTAGTCGAAACAAAGTTAAATACATAACTCGTAGGTTGTGAAAACCCAAGTGGGTAAAAGGCCCTTTAAAAAAAAAAAAAAACATACACACACACTCGTTCGAGAATTGGCTAATTCCCTTTATTTGAAGCCCATTATATAGGGCCATACTTAACCCATTGTTGCCCAGATACAATGGGCCCATTGTAGTCCCTTTTAACTCAATGAAAAATCTTGAGTTTAATTTTTCACTTTCTTTTGGAGCAACGACAGCCACCAGTTAATGAGTATTGATGGATGCCGAGTAACTAGTGGCCTTACTCTTTTTTTTTTTTTTCTTTTTTTGGGAGTCAAGGAATTAGTCAGGGCAAATCGATCCGTGCTCGCAGAAAATAAAAATAAAATACATACAAAATCCAAAATATGTTTGTTATGTTTGGCAAATCTCGATCTGCAAGGATAAATGATATATTCATGGGGTGCTTGTCTTTTGCAGGATCCATTATGAGGGGTCTGTGAATCAACAGGTGCAAGAACAAGTCTAGAAATAAAGGAGACTGATGTTATTGTCCTTAAAATGGGTTTCGCAAAGCAGAGCTAGTAACGGAAGTCCATTGTAGCAGGAGAGAAATACAATGTCTATCATTCCTTGCCTTCCAGATGCGCCCTAGGATAAACACCACCATGCGCAGAAGGTTTTTTGCTAATGCATCCCCCTTTCTTTTACAAAGTTGTAAAATATGCAGTCCACTTAGACAATAGATTTTGGAAAAACTTTCTTTTACAAAGTTGTTTAAAATAATGTTTCCAAGTGGATAATATGATTGGTTTTTATGATAACTTTCTATATTTTTCACAAAATCTTGAAATGTAAAATAAGTGGGAAATAAAAAGCAAGTTTTGAGGTGCCAATAGAAGCCCCATTTCTTTTATCCCCATTGACCATTGAAACTAGGAGTGAGGCCAAAAAAATTCGTCCTAGAGGGCTTAGAAATTAACTCCTAAGAGAAGGGTTTTCTTCCCCTATAGTTTAGGGAGAAAAGTGTAACTTAACCTAAAATAATTAAGACAAAGTTAAAAACCAAAAGGTTTTTATTTCAATTTTTATGGGAGGATCAAATTAACAACATTTTGAAAGCAAAATAAAGTATTTAGGAGGGTCCAATTTGTTATTATATAAAAATTAGAAAATAAAATAGGTTTTGACATTTAATTGCTATGGGAGGATCAAATCTATAAAATGATCAAATTATTGGGAACAAAATAAAATCACACGTACAATGATGAAGGCCATAGAACATGAACAAAGTTAAAGGAGCCCAAAAACCTATAAAGTTAACCAACAATCTACCTCCAAATTAAAGGGCTTCGTCTTTAAAGGAGAGGTAGAATCTTGTATACTCTCAAGGCCCATTTTGGCATGTAGAGTATAAGACCTTACACCATTAAATATATATTTACCTACTAAATTCTTGTTGTCTTGTTCTCTCTCTCACTAATCTTTGAGTTTGTTTCTCACCTCCCCCTCTACATGAATGCATTTTTTTTTTAAAATTTTATTTTTGATTAAGAAAAATTAACTATATACACCGCAACACTATATTAAAAACTAGTACTACAAGTCATCATACAGAGAACCAAATTGGGTAAAATGAAGGGTCAAAAGAATAAAAAAAAAATGATATTTAAATTAAAATTATGATAAAGTCAATTGTTAGAGAAAAGAATGTAGATTCTTGAAGCATATGTTGCAATCTCACATACAAATCAATAAAAATCATTGCATGATGAGTCTATGCTCTTGTTTATTTACTGCATTTACACCATCGCAGAAATTATTGAAATAATCAAGTGGATTAAAATTCATGAATGCCCCATGACAATATGTAGACTCCCGTCACAAATTTATTTGCATTGGCCTCAAATTCATGGTGCCAGAATATATTGTGAAAATTTCATCCGGAGAAGCCTTTACTCGTGTTTCTATCGATGGACGAAAGTACTGAAAGTACGACCATGCAAAGGAAACCCAAAAATAGGAGGCCTGTAGCAATATTTCCCCTGTCTAGAAACCTTTCTGACTTTGATCTCAATTCATCAGCCCCTGCAACATTCAGTGCCACAAGGCTATCGAATAAGGCATTGAGGAATTTCTTGAACTCAAAAGTCACCCCAAAACCAGCGCCAGTGCCTGTTGCCAGAAGGTAGCTGATGACCTATGCGCCAAACCAAATCCTTACATGAAATTGATAGACTAAATTCAAAGTTAAATATACATCAATAATAAATATTTAACTAAAAGATAAAAAATCAGGCAAAAAAAAAAAAAAAAAAAAAAAAGGGCTACAAGACGTATTAGTGTGAATGCAATGTGAGGTGGAAAAAACTTATGGGGAAATTGCATACTGGTCTGACCACAGGAAAATAATTACAGTTACTATAGTAACACTCTTAGTTAAGTTAGTAAACATTTACTATCATCCTCTGAGAATTAATGGATACTGATACTAGCTTGGCAGATAATAAAGTGCCAAAACGGTGTCACTTATTCAATGTCACATGTTCTTGACTAACAATAATGCAAAGATTTCAATCACTTTTTGTCTTGGTTTCTAAATTAGGGTGGCTTAAACTTAGACTATTTGCACCAATCGGCAGAGATCGCTAGCTCAATACCTGATTGGCAGTGGCCGGGCAAAATCTCAGGCCTGTTTGTGTATTTCGAAACTTGGATCAGACTATTTGGTTTTCAAGTAAACCAATTCATTATTGGTTTGAAGAAATTGTGTTTAATTAAGGTTGAATAGGTATACACAAATAAAAATAAATAAAAAAGGAATGAACTTACCAAGAGTTGATAAATCAAAACTGGAGAGACTGAGAGAACTTTTATGTTTCCCAAACAGTCCTAATGAATATAGAGACCTAGGCCAGATATAGACTTAATTTGGGTATAAGTGGCTCCATGTTGTGTAATTTTCACAAAGGAAATATGCATGGTTTGACTTGGGCTTGCACTGCTTTTACCCTTCTGGGCAGAAATTAAAACTCCACGCGGTATATAAACCGTGATTTGTCTCTTGGCCTAAATTTAAGAAACAGCATGCTTAGGCCAGACGTCGTAGACTCGCACGAGGTGGGAGTTCTTTTTTTTTTTTTTTTTTTTTTATTGGAGGTACAGTAAATTAGTAATAATGTTGCTCCACATTGACCCAAAAAAAAACACAGCTAAGCTATGTTGATCCTCAAACCTTTTTCTTTAATTTTGTGGTGTTAAAAAAGAAGATGCATGGGTCATTAGGTCACTTGCAAAAGTATGTGGAGGACCTTGTCTCCATAAAAGTCGAACTCTGGCAGGCAATCGTTGCTTATCATCCTCTTTCCAGTGCTAACGTAATAAACAGCAAAAGGTATTTGGAACAGCGTGTAGGCAAATCCGATGACACCCGCAGGCGAGAACATGCCTGAAAATTTTTCATTCTAGTGTTAGGAATCAAATGGGCGAGCAACTAATCAAGGTCGTGTGATGATAATAAACTTAGTAAAGTAGACATACTAATAGCTTGTCCATCGGATCTGTAAATTTACATTTCTATTCAACAAAGAACCTCACATATGTGAGTGACGCATCTTTTAATTTCTGGTCAACTTGATAATTGGCAATCATAATATGTATAAGAAATTGGGAATAACATATAGACAATTATTACAATCTAATCTAATAGTACGTCTCCCAAAAGATTTTTCACATAACAAGTTACTAAAATTTTTGTCAAATTCTATGTATAGAATTGTGCACACCACTTTGGTCCGGCCATGCATTTATATAAATTTCATTAAAAAAAATTTATATATTTGCTAGGACCATGGCCCCCCTAGTCCCTATGTAGTTCCACCCTTTCTCGTGTGTGTCAAAGAGGGAGAAAACAAGGTTGGAATTTTATGGCACCTAGATGTATTTATTTATTTTGGTGTGGTGGTACTGGAACAATGCCCCAGAGAGAGAGAGAGAGGGAGAGAGAGAGAGAGGAGACAGGGTTGGAATCTTACACCTGGTTTGTTTGTTTGTTTGTATTATTATTATTATTTTTTGTGTGGATGGGGTGGTGTTGAAAACAATGCTGCCTAAATTGAGCACAATAGACCATTTACCCCACAAACTGAACACAATCAAGTTAGATATTTCTATTCTTACTACTTGATCAATGATATATACGAATTATCTCTCACATGAAAGTGAGACTTACACATGTGATATCCCTATGATGTACGAGATGTGTTATACCTCGTGATCATTGTACAGGCAAGATGGACCAAAACTAAAGCAAAACTTGAGGCCAGGATAAAACAAGATGTCCTCATTTAGTTTACATAGGAGTTTGAAATGACAGCTTATTTTTGGGCTTTTATATTTTGAGTGATAGAAGGTAAACGTCTCCTTCCAATGAGACAGTGCACCACCCGCGATCAAAGTAATAGTTTACCTTACTTAATTAAATGCAAACCTCATATTAATTGAAAGTCGGTTATCATTTTCATAGTTGTTTTCCTCTTTCGAGAGAAAAGTTTACAAATAAGTTTGAATTAAAATCTATACTTTTTTTTTTTCTTTTGGGAGAGAGAAAAATCTATTATTCTATTGGGTTTTAGTGCCTAAAGCCAAAATCAAATCCTCTAAAAGGATCTTATCGGGGGTTTTGCTCCTCGTGGGAGTGGTTCTCTTGCCTAGTGCAAGTTATTGTCTTCTCGGGGGTGATCTTTTGATTCCCCTGTGGGAGTTTTTACACCTGTTACGGTGATCCTTTGGTGGCTCTGATGGACGAGTGGCTCTGATGGACGAGTCTTTATCAGCGATGTGGAAGAAGTTTGTGTTGACCGATGAGGAGTGGGAGAATTTGGATGTCACTGGCGCTATGCAGGAGATTAGTAGGGAGAAAGCCAATTTCTGTTTGGTTGGAAAGCTTCTTACCGATAGGCCGTTTAATGCCGAGGCCTTGAAATCTACGTTGAAAATGATTTGGCGACCGATAAAGGGGCTCACAACAGTGGACATAGGGAAGAACCTGTTTCTATTCCAGTTTTACCATCCGTTGGATCGACGCCGAGTTCTGGACAATGGCCCCTGGAGCTTTGACAAATCACTGGTTCTTCTGAAGGAGATTGAGGGGGATGTTCAGCCTTCGGAATTAGTGATCGATCAGGCGCCTTTTTGGGTGCAAGTCTATAACCTGCCTCTGGGATGCATGTCTCAAGAGGTTGGGCAGATGATAGGCGAGAGATTGGGAGGGTACATTGAGATGGAGCAAGGCGCAGGAGGGGTTTGTTAGGGCAAGTTTATGCGGGTGCGGGTGAGTATTCAACTGTTTAAACCGCTGAAAAGAGGGGTGATGTTGAATCTAGGTGGGAAAGTTATGTGGGTGCCGATTAAATATGAACGTTTACCCATATTTTGTTACTTCTGTGGCCTGCTTGGACACACAGAGAAGGACTATGTCCGTCAGTTTGAGACTCAGGGGGGTTGTTCGCAGGAGATTTCCCAGTACGACGTTTGGCTTCGAGCTTTAGATCCTACTAAACCGGCAAGAAAGGCAACGGGAAGTGGCTCTTCGCGGCACTTGGAGAAGGAGGATGGGATAGTGAGGAACGGGCAGCAGCCGCCGGTGGGAAGGGCTGGTGGGCAAATCTCAGGCATTGAGTCTGACGTGGCGATAATGGAGTTCCCTGCGGCAAATCACAGCCCTCAAATTCCGGAGACGGAGATGGGTGATTACGCGGAAAGTGGAGGTAATCCGGGATTGCCTGTAATCTCGGATTCTGCTGTTACGCCAGCTCGGGTGTTCGAATTTGGGCGGGATAATTCAAAGAGGCATGACACGGATTCTAGTTCTCGTGTGAGGCAAACGGCGGATATAAGGGGCATAAATGGGGGTGAAACAGAGGATTTGTATCCTGATTCACTTATTGCTCAGGCTACACGGGGGCATGAGGTAGCATTTGCTGACGTGGAGGGGGAAATGGGCCCTACCAAGTCAAGAAGTGACCATAGTGGGGATCAGCGTGCCAACCAGGAGGGCTTTTGTGCTAGTAAGGCCCAGTTGGGAACGTCCACGGTGGGTTTAGACAGGCGACCCGTGAGCTCCCCTTCGCACGTGATAGGTAGTCTAGATTTTTCTCCTTTACAAGAGGACACGGTGCTTTTTCCTTTACCGTCTACAGGGGATAGTCTTGGGGGTAGAGGAGGGAGCTGGAAACGCAGGGCTCGATCTGCGAATTTAGGGAGGAGAACTGCTGTTGAAGGAGAGAATAGAGGTAAACGAAGGCAGATTTTTGAGTATGTCCATGATGGGGAGCTTACATCCAATGGTTTGGGGAGCAATGGGAAGCGACCACGCTATGAGTCAACGGGGCCTGCAACCCAGATGGGTACTAAGGAGATATCGGTGCCGACTGGTTACCAGCCACGCCGGATGCAATGAAAATACTGAGTTTTAACTGTCGGGGGCTTGGGAACCCTCGCACAGTTCGCGCACTTCATGATATTGTGAAGCGAAAAGCTCCCAGTTTAGTTTTCCTTATGGAGACTAAGCTGTATAAACATGAAATGGAGAAAGTCAAATTCAAGTTGGGTTTTGTAAATGGGTTGTTTTATGATGCTAACAATCGTGCAGGTGGATTGGCACTTATGTGGCGGTCAGATGTGAATGTGGAAATACTCAGCTACTCAGGTAACCATATCGATTCTCAAATTCTAGATAATGGGGTTGCTTTGTGGAGATTTACTGGATTCTATGGTTATCCCGAGGTGTCTATGAGAAGGCTATCGTGGGATTTATTGGTGCTTCTTCATTCCCGCTCAGCTCTGCTATGGTTATGTACAGGGGATTTTAATGAGATTGTGGAGGCAGGGGAGAAATGGGGTCGAGTTCCGCGAGCCGAATGGCAGATAAGGAACTTTCAACAGGCTCTCTCACGGTGCCAATTACAAGACCTGGGTTTTCATGGGCCTAAATTTACTTGGTGTAATAATAGATTAGGAGAGGAATGTGTCAAGGAACGGCTGGACAGGGCACTGGTGTCTACAGATTGGGATGTGCTATTTCCCATTGCGCGGGTGGAGACGCTAGTGTGCAGTGCATCGGACCATTTGCCTATTTTAGAGGATTTGGATGGGGTTTCAGCAGGGGTGGGCAGGAGGAAAAAATTGTTTCGATTTGAAGCAATTTGGGTCCACGCTGAAGAGTGTGAGCAGGTTGTCAGGGAAGGTTGGGGTGATGGGGGTCTGGGTTCCACTATGTATTGCGTCAACGAGAAGATCAAGTCAACTAGAATGCAATTGCTGGCATGGAATAAAACTCAGTTTGGCAATGTACATAGGCAACTTAGGGTCATGAGAGAACATCTCAGGGCAGTTAAGCAAGGGCCGGTATCTATTTCTGCTGTTGAAGAAGAACAATGGATCATGCAGAGTATGGATGAACTCCTCTCCCGAGAGGAAATTTTGTGGAAACAATGCTCTCGTGTTGAATGGTTGAAGGAGGGAGATAGAAATACGGCCTTTTTACATGCGAAAGCTTCCCAAAGACGAGCCAAGAATTTGATTAAGGGACTAAGGGATGATCAGGGTATCTAGCATGAGGCAGAGAGTAATGTAGAAGGTATTGTTGTTCATTATTTCAAAAATATTTTCTCATCCCTTCATCCCCATATAACGGACAGGGCTCTTGAAGGGGTGGATCACCGTGTTACCGCAGAGATGAATTTGGCGCTTTTGTGGGAATTCCAACCTCATGAGGTACGAGATGCCCTTTTCCAGATGCACCCTAGTAAATCTCCTGGTCTGGATGGAATGTCGACCCTTTTCTACCAAAAATATTGGCACATTGTAGGGCCTGATATTACACAGGCTACCCTTTCTTTTTTAAGGGGTGGCCCTATGTTCAAAAATTTTAATTATACCCATATAGTGTTGATCCCTAAAACAGCTAGTCCTGAGCATATTACCCAGTATCGACCAATTAGTCTATGTAATGTGGTCTATAAGATCATTGCTAAGGTTTTGGCCAATCGTCTTAAGACCATTTTACCTCAGATTATTTCAGAGAGCCAAAGTGCGTTTGTGTCAGGTCGTTTGATCATAGACAATATTCTTGTCGCATTTGAGCTTATGCATTTTTTGAAGACCAAGAAGAATGGTAGGGAGGGGTGTTTTGCTTTAAAACTCAACATGAGTAAGGCTTATGATCGGGTGGAATGGGCATTTCTTGAAAAAATCATGGAAAAAATGGGTTTTTCCATAACATGGATTAAGCTGATTATGTCGTGTGTAAGTTCTGTGTCTTACTCAGTGATGATCAATCAGTGCGGGTACTTTCAGCCGTCAAGGGGTCTCCGGCAAGGGGATCCACTCTCGCCATATCTTTTCCTCCTTGTTGCTGAGGGCCTGTCAGCAATGCTAGCACAGGCGGAGCGGGCGAATCGATTGACTGGGATATCCATTTGCAGAAATGGTCCGACAATATCTCATCTCTTTTTTGCTAATGATAGTCTTCTGTTTGGTAAGGCTACAGAGACGGAGTGTAGAGTGGTAATAGAAGTGCTACATCAATATGAGGAAGTGTCTGGGCAAAAAATTAATTTGGATAAATCGTCTATTTTTTTCAGTAAGAATACTGATGTTGGTCAGCAGGAGGTCATTAAGCACTTGATGGGAATATCCCAAGCAGGTACTCATGGCAAATATCTAGGACTACCTACGCTCATTGGTAAATCTAAGAAAGAGGTGTTTGGTATTCTTAGGGAACGGGTATGGAAAAAGCTGCAAGGTTGGAAGGAGAAGCTATTATCCAAGGTTGGCAGAGAGATATTGATTAAGGCTGTGGCGCAGGCTA
Source organism: Liquidambar formosana (assembly GCA_039720395.1). Lineage (NCBI taxonomy): Eukaryota > Viridiplantae > Streptophyta > Magnoliopsida > Saxifragales > Altingiaceae > Liquidambar > Liquidambar formosana. Next base: position 10,844,636 of record CM077828.1, on the reverse strand, counting down.
TTCCCACTTACGCTATGAGCTGCTTTAAACTTCCACTCTCTCTGTGTAATGAAATGCGGTCTATAATAAGCAACTTTTGGTGGGGACAGAAAGCTACAGAGCGGAAGATTCATTGGTTGAAATGGGAAACTCTCTGTTTCTCAAAAAAAGATGGTGGACTGGGGTTTCGTGATTTTTCAACTTTCAATAATACTTTGCTAGCCAAGCAAGCGTGGAGGCTTTTGGTTAATGGGAATTCATTGTTGGCACGACTTTTGAAGGCCAAATACTTTCCCAGGTGTACTTTCTTAGACTCTTGCTTGGGGGGAAATCCTAGCTACTCTTGGCGTAGTATTTGGGGGGTGAAGGTTGTGTTGGATAGAGGAGTCAGGTGGAGGATTGGGGATGGCAGGTCTGTGGGAATTTGGAAAGAGAAATGGCTACCTACTTTAACCACCTTCCGAGTTACTTCTCCCATGAACACTTTACCCGCGGATGCTCGGGTTAGCGATTTAATTGATGTTGATAAACAGGAATGGAAAGTAGATTTGGTGGAATGCATATTTTTGCCTTATGAGGCCTCAACCATTTGCCAAATTCCTCTAAGTCACCGACTGCCTGAGGATAAACTGATGTGGCATTTTACTCCTAAGGGAGTCTTTACTGTGCGTAATGCCTATTTGATGGAGATGGATCATGTACGGAGAAGGCGGAGTAATGTTGCTGGGGAGAGTTCCACATCCGTTCTAGCGCACGACGCGTGTGATTTTATTTGGAAACAATTTGTTCCCAATAAGGTTAAACACTTTGTGTGGCGGGCGGCTAAAGGTATTCTCCCTACTCGAGTTGGGCTTGTGAGGCGAAAAGTTATTGAGGATCCTTTATGCCCACTGTGTGGCCAGGAGGAGGAAACCATTATACATTGTCTTAGGGAATGTATTTGTGCAAAAATGATTTGGCAAGTCAGTGGGTTGGGATGGCAGGGAGATGGCGATGTGGCGTCAGACTTCCGGGGTTGGTTGCTTGTGCTTCATCAGCAGGCTGATAAGGAGATGATGGCACAACTTATGTTCACGCTGTGGGCTATTTGGCATGGGCGGAACTCTTGGGTATTTGAAGGGATTAGGGAGGAGCCACTCGTGACGGTTGGGAAGGTTGCTAAGGCATGGCATGATTACTTGGGAGTTGCAACTAAGCAAGGGAATGTCAGTGGGAGAAGGCCAATTGTTCGTTGGCAACCTCCAAGGATGGGTATTTTCAAAATTAATGTGGACGGGGCTTTATTCGGGGAGCATCATTGTGCGGGTTTGGGTGTGGTGGTTAGGGATTGGGAGGGCCATGTTATTGCGGCAGCTTCTAGGAAAATCGCTGGTGAGTTTCCGGTGATTGTAGTGGAGGCTATGGCTGTCCGTTATGCTATGGTATTGGCACGAGAATTAGGGTTGCACTCCGTGGAGGTGGAAGGGGATAATGCTGAAATTGTCCATGCTCTCACTTCTTACTCGACTTGGTTAACTTCGCTGGATCTTATCATCGAGGATATTCTTTTTAATGCTGCTCATTTTTTTGACTTGGTTTCCTTTTGCCATATTCGACGCGAAGGGAACGCGGTTGCTCATGGCCTGGCCAGATTTGCTCAAAACGTTGAAGACTTTTATGTTTGGGTTGAGGAAGTCCCGGAATTTATAAGGGACCTATTTCTTGTTGATTTGTACCAGGTTTCTGAGATTTAATACAAAGTCAGTGATCGTTCATCAAAAAAAATAAAATAAAATAAAAGGATCTTATCTTGTTCGGACGGATATATCCATCAATATGGTCCACACGATTAAATAATTAATATAAAAAATACCAAAGGACAGATATATCCATCCTAAAGGCATTTATTTTTTATTTATTTATTTATTTTGGAAATGGGGCAAATAAATTGGATTTGGGTTTTACCCTTTGGGACAAATATATATGTCTCATATTTTGCCAAATTTTCAACAATCGAGACTCATACATTCTTCCGTCCCAATTTAAGTGCTGCAATTGTTATGTTTTCTTGTAGTGAATGAAGTTGTTTTTTTTCATTCAAAATTTACAAAGCACTCCCAAAGGTACCAAAGCCAAAATTAAAAATCACAAAATTCAAAACACGAAGAAAAATATTTCTCGAGTGTACTTACTTGTATGCAATGACATCCTTGAAGGTTGTTTTGCTGCCATCAGTGTTATTCGTGAAAGTGTTGGTAACCAATACCACAATAGAAGAAGCTAAAAGCAAGAGAGTGGCGACCCTCAATACAATGGTTGAGATAGCTATAGCCTTCGATGCCATTAATACTTAATTTGTTGATGCAATTTCTTTCTTTCTTCCTTCTCTTGCAGCGTTCACATATATTCAATGCTAAAACTTGTCGTTTATAGAACAAACAAACAAGGCCCCTCGGTTATCTCAAGTGTTTTTGGCTGCACTCGCGTTGCTGTATAGGGACTTTGGAAGACCTGGTGGCTGGACGAGATTGTCATGGTTGAGAGGTCCTCTTGACGGCCTTTTCAAATTCAAACCAATTAAAACTGGCCAATTGAAGGATTTTCCTTTTTTTTTTTTTTTTTGTAAGAATAAATTACATCTAGACCCCAGTGCTTATTGAAAAATATACTCCCTCTGTCCCATTAAGATAGGCCAAATTTATAACTTTTTTTGTCCCAAAATGTTTGTCCACTTTGAAAAGTCAAATTATTATTTTTATAAGTTTCCTACAATACCCTTTGTTATTTCAATGATAACTTTTAACACAATACTCAATACAAAAAAGTTGAGGGTTTTTTGGAAAGATGAAATTTAATTAATATAAGTCAATATAATGATGACCCTTTCTTAAACTCCGTGATTTGTCAAACCTGGCCTATCTTAATGGGACGAAGGGAGTACTAGGAAACCTGTAGTTTTTAAAATTACACTAACAATATATTTGGATAAGGAATTTTTAGGTAGAATTTTTCTTTAAAATAGAATTTGTAAAATTATTATAAGAAAATTCTTTATAAAAATTTTGCAAATTTCATTTCAAAGATAAATTTTACCTAAATATTCCTTATACAAACATAGTATATATAACTTCCTTTTGGAAAATGATCTACAACCACTCACTTTGTCCAATAGCGCCACTCACTTTGTCCAATAGCACGCCACTACTGCTCACAGTAATGTCCTACTCTTAATTTTTTGGAAATACCCATTTCGCCTTTCTCAAACTTAAAATGCATAATACCATACCATGCGTCTTGTGCCACTTACCCAACTTAACCCTCCTCTCTCTCAATGAATATATTCATACAATCATACCCACATTTTTATCAACATGTGATGATGCTTGTTGGATTAGAACATGTTGTGAGGTGTTGTATCTCATGTATAATGAGATTGTACAATACAATCCAACCATACATAGGGTACATCACTGAATAGCACGTGTTGATATATGCTACAAACATTAGCATCTATATATATATATACAAACAGTGGGCCACAAATGATACGTCAAATAATATACAATATTTTATGATTATACATAAAATATACATCCCTGAAACTCTCTTTGAAATTCGTTCATCTTCAAAAGGGTATTAAGTTTCTTCTTTTTCTTAACAAAGTAAAAGAAAAAAAGAATAGAATAAAACTAAAACAAGAGGTATATTTTTAAAAGAGTACAATTTCCAAACGGGTAATACCTTTAGATTCTTCGACAGTATTTTCCACCAAAGGTGAAACCTCCCCCCCCGGTCTCTCGAATTACATGGATTTTAATTGATCATATATGTACGTAAACCGCTCACTTGAACCTAAATCCAAATTAGGATACATTTTGTTTGCTTGTTAAAATAAGTCGAATTAATAATGCAAGTCAGCGAAACACAAATAAGGTCTAGTGGCCTACTGACATAAAACTTGGGACATTTGCATGTTAGAACCTATGAGGGGGAAAACATGGACTTCCTCTAGAACTCTGACACTGTTGCGACGATGGCTTTTCAAGGACGGAAGCAGGGCCAGAGGGTGACCAACATGAGTTCGGCCAAAACCCCTTTGATGCCTAAGTCAATGAATGGAAGGAAAAGTCTAGAGAGAGAAGATGAGGGATGAATTAGGTCATACCTTGGGTTTGCATAGTAGGTATGCCTCTATACGACCTACTTAACACCTAAATCCTCATCTTTGTTTCCAAAACCATGCTTTTCCCCATAAATGAGTAACTTTCGTTTTTATTTACTGAAAACCTTCTTTTTTTTCTTTTAAATAGAAAAGGTTTACTCTTGTTTATGCCCTCCCTTTCCTAAAGAATGGTAGCAATTCCCCCTTCTCTTTTTTCTTTTTTTGGTGCTAGAAAAGAGTACAAATAGGTGACTCCATATACCCACCAAAAAAGCGTTGTCTTTTAACAATCACAGTTAATTTACAAGGGACCCATAACACCTATGTCGGACCCAAAACTTAAGTTCCACTGTGAGTTCTAGTCATTAAAAAATAGATTCAGTCCCATCAAGTGAGTAGAAATTCGAATATGATAATTGGGTGAGAAAATCCAAATACTAACCATGTTAACCAACTGCTTAATGATAACTCCAGTTCTTTTACCATTCCCTTAGGCAACCTAAAATATCTTCTCTCCAAGCCTCGGGCAAAAGCCATGGTTCTCATAAATAGCTCCAAAGCTAGCTTTTCTTAATTAAGACTTATGTACCACTGTACCAAACAGTAAGTGAAGAATATTGTACTCTAGATCTTGAATTTATAAGCCCTGCGACCTTGGTACTACAAGCAAATCCATACAGTAGACACCTAAATGCAATTTATTTTGGGAGGTGGTGTGATACCAAAGAAGTAAACCTGCTACCAACCTTTTTGGATGTGGTGGGTTTCCAACTGCCAAGGAAGAGGGCCCTTGTTAATTGCCACCAACTTGGACACTTCTTTGACACACTGGGTGATAAAATTACACTTTTATATTAGAGATTTTTAGTTATTTGTAGATATATCATCGTGTGAATGAAACTTAATTAGATTTATCACATATTTTGCATTGATCGTCTCAGGAATGGTTGATAATGTGAATAATTTATAAAATATTTGTATTATTTGCAAGTCATCCCTCCCCATTTCTTGTCAACCACTGCTAGCTTTTCACACTCAAAATCCATCTTGGATTTCTAAAAGTCATTTTTGTGTTGACCATCTCCTATACAGTGGCGGGGTCAGGATTTTGATCTCAGAGGATCAAGAATCAAGACTAATAATAAGTATAATTTTTTTTCCCTACTTAATTGACAATAACAAGAAAAAATAAATAGTGATTTGAAGATAAATATACATACTAAAAAATTGATTGATATTTGAACAATGCCCCCACAATCTCAAAAAGATTATTCAATATTTTTATTTCTCTATTTCCTATCTTAACTAACCAATTTATGAATATCACGACCGAAATATCAATTGTAAATATTGTTGGAATATTTTAATAAAAATATATCCTTTTACCTTCTTGTGTTATGGGTCCCACTTTGACAAAAGTGAACCTTAAAGTGATTTTATTTTATTTTTATTTTATTTACTTCTCCTTCACTCTTATTCGGTGAGATAATAAAGTGCCAGTACACGTGCAAAGGGAAAGTAGATGGGAGAGTTGAGGTTTTGTTTGGGACCAACGCAAGGGTTTACCATACGGTAAGGGATTAGGGCTTATACACTTATTTTTCATTTTTGAATACAGATTTGTAACCCCCACACTAAATAGCCACAATCAGTTTTGAGTTTTAGATCAGATTTATTTCTCTAACAGCTATTTCATTCATTTTTTGGTTTAGATGGTTTAAAAACTGATGGCAGTTTTGATTTCAAATTAAATTAGGATTAATGCAGATTTGAATCTTGTCTCTATTTGTTACAGAATTTTCACCTATGAAAAGAGACTCTTTTCTAGATTTTTGTATCATCCAGTTCTCTCTCTTTTCTCTTTATATTTACACATTTTGTCTCTGTGTTTCCTAAGTTCTGAGTTTTCATTTTTTTAGGCTAAGTGTAGTGTCAAGTAGAACTTCTACCTTTCAGGTTGTGCAAATTTGGAGAAGTATCCAGCCATAGGTTATGCTGTTGTATCCTAGAGGCGACGTGTTCTTGAGCTACTGCACCGGAATCACTTTGTAATGGCGCAAATCTTCTAAAAGAGAGCGACATTGTTTACGCCTCAACCTTGCCTGTACTTCACAAACTTCATCCACCGAGGTAATATCTTCCTATTTCTCCAACAAACATAAAATTGTAGGTCAAAGCTATGAAATAAGCAAAATTAGGGCAGATAAATGAAAAACTAAAGGATTTTAATGTTGAGTAGGATAAATATTAAAGATATCAATTAATGGAACAGTCAAAATAAAAATCAAGTTGAGGCAAATAAAACCTCACAGTGTCAAAATATATTTTAGGAAGGGTCAAATTTAGAAATATTATAAACTTTGTGTAAAAAACATATAAAAAAAAAATCTTAGGAAGGTCCCTTGACCCCCGCCCCCTCCACCCCAGTCCTTAGAGATTAAAGTTAGACTCTAAGAAGCAGAGACATAGATTCGGTTATACTACGACACGAACACTTCGATACAACAAATCATCAAAATTGAAGACACGGCAGAGACATGACATTAATAAAATAGGCTCAGGGAGAGTTGTTTGAAAAAGAGTGGATTTGAGGTCGCCTCAGAGTTCGTCTCCCTCTTCCACCATTAGAAATTATTTTTCTCGGAGAGATAGGATTTGAAATGAAGAGCGGGTGCAAAGGGTAAGTAGAATGTTCGTTGTCTAGCTGGTGGAATCTTGTCGGAGTCGGATTCTGGCCACTGGTGTCCTACCGCCCCGTTGCCGTTCGTCACCCAACCTAGGGTTTGGTGAAAGAGCGGCATAGATAGTGGTACTTTTTGAGTTTTGAGATGCTTTTTCATATTTCATTTTTATTTTTTTTAATTACTGGTATCAGTGCCATTTCAACTTCAAATTATCATCATTGTTCAAGATCGTTGGATCTGATTAGATCTAACAACTTGTGGGTTGTGTCAAAAATGAAGTGCCTTTCTTGAGTCCCTGATCCTGCCCTTATACATATAATTAGATAATATCTTTGGTACGTATATCTCATAATCATCGTTTATTCAAAATGTATCATTTGTATCGTATTTAGAGACTTTAATAGAGTAATTCATTGATAAGATGAGATAAAAAGCAAAAAGGAGAAAGAGAAAATAACAAAAGATAAGAAAAAAAAAGTATCGTGTTGAATGTGTGTTAGAAGAGTTTACAGCACCTCTAAAAAAGTATTCATCCCTCTTAGAAGCTAGTGCTTCTTATTTTCGTTTTACATTACCCTTTTTTTCCTTTAGGTAAGCAACAATATTTTATTAATGAAATTATATTTGAAGGTATCACAATAGTAATAATAGGTGGCCATTGAATTCCATAACTCGATCTATCATTAATTAAAATTTCTATTTTTCCTGATCAATAAAATAATAATAATAATAATAATAATTGACAAACAAATAAATAAATCCTCCTTGTTGGGAAGGCTGAAGGAAACAACCATTAGGCACCGGGTCAGACAAGCCAACCAGTAACTGACGCACTCGCGTAGAAGAAAGGAAGAAGCGGTCACCAATTAACCTTTATTCATCTTTAATAATTGATCAACACAATTATTGCCTAATTGTCTTGACTTTGAAGTCTGCGTTGCCATTAAATATATATATATAATAAAAAAATTGGTCAAATAGAAAATGATTCATTGCCAAAACTTCTTGAAACGACAACGTCTTAGTCTTTAATAAAATTGGTCAATTGTGACAGCCCCGATTGACGATAATAGATATCCAGTTATTTTCACATTGCATGTAAACCACCCAATGCCACAGGATTTTCAACTGTGCCTTCAATTCTCTGAGAAAATCATTCTTGATATCTTTACATCTCATAATGTACACAAAAGACAAATATAATTGTGAAAATTATTACTTCACATCTCATATTATCTAAATATTGAGTATAACATGTGTTCATATACCTATTTGAGTCATCCACTCAATAATTTAGACTGTTAAATTATGTTGGAAATTACTTAACAATTACTACCCTAGTTACTAATTCGGGCGACACATTACTTGAACCCTCCAATTAAGAACCCAACGGATTGGTTTTAGGGTAATATCGGGTAACATCAATACAAATGGGTTGGAGCCCAGTTTAGTCTTGCAAACCCGCCAACCCATATCAATCTATGCATTAAATCAAAATATTTTAAAATAAACCTTGATTTTATTATTTTTCCAATCTCATTAACATGAATTGTAATCTATTACATATTATAATTAAGAGATATATGCTGACATTAGCATTATAATGACATGGCTTCTTAATAAGCCTTCCCTCCAAATTCCTACCTTCTCCTTATTTTTGGGCCTACACTATGATGTCAGCAACTCTCTTTCCATTTTTTTTTTTTTTTTTTTTTTTTTTTTTCTCTCATACACACTCCCTTCTCTCTTTCCCTTTTCTTCCTTTTTTTCCCCTTTTCAAATTTCAAACATGAAAACACTTACGTCCTGGTCGTGGTAGCAGCACTAGCTGTGATTAGCATCAACTTTTGGGACCACTTTGAATATTTTTAACATCCTATTATAAGCAGCAGGTGACAAGTCTTGATAGCCTTATTGCGATGAGCTTTGTATGTACTCTACTTTACCTCTGCTTTTGAAGCTTGGATGCAGTTTTTTTTTCATGTTATCTATATTGTTTTTTGGGTGGAAGATATAAGTTAAGAAAATGTGTCGACCCTTATTGGTTGTCTTCATATTTATTTGTGATTCCTGCACATCGCGCGGGTTTATATATATATATATATATATATATATATATATATATATATAGGCTAAAAAAACTAAAAATTATCTTTGGCCAGACCTTGAATCTTAAAAGTAACAAAAATAACCTATTTTATTGGACAGAAGAATCTTAAACGTAGCTAAAACATTTGTAGCACTTGAGCCGAGGATTACGTTTTTTTACCTTTTGTTTTCCTCTCCTTTTCTCGGACATGGGACAAACAATCAACCCATAATTCAATGGGTGATGGGGACAAGGTAGCGGACCCCTCCTTGAACTAATCCTACCAAAGGTTTGAGACTTCAAATAGAACCTCCCAACAACCCTGGTATATAGTTGAATGAAAAATAAAGATAATTTTTTTTTCCCTTTTTTTCTTGATGGTACAATGAGAGGAGTACGTCATAACCCTTTGTACCACAATTTTTTTTTTTTTACTTTTTTTTTTCTTTGAGGGTACAATGAGAGAAGTTAGAACCCTAAACTTGTTCTATTCCTACCATTTACCTCACCCTCTCCCACCACTAAGTTAATCTTAATAGCTTAAAAAGTAAAAAAGGTTTTAATTTAGTTTATTGGAAGTAATGCTATATTCCCAAAAAAATCTGCCTAATCTTATAATTACCCAAATAATATGGAAATTAGATTAATCAATCAAAATTTTATTAAAACAAATAACTAGCTAATCATAGTGGATTGATGTGGCAGCAACATTTGTACATTGAGAATTTCGGTAAAAAAATTTAAACAATTTAGCCTTTACATGCTTAGATTCTAAGGGTTAATTACAATGGTTTGTCAGGACAAAGCATCTCCAAACATATGGACGTAATTAATGACGTAGCTCTAGCTTTCGAGTCTCCACACGGAACTAATTAATCATCTGCATCTATATAGTGCGCCAACAAATTAACGGTGATAATTTGTGTGGCAACCCCCTTACCTACTACCAAGCTTGAAAGATGATGAGAGAGCAAATCCCAGAGGTGGTACTGAGCTCCGGCCAGAAGATGCCGGTGATAGGCACGGGAACAGCGAGCAACCCCCTCCCACCACCTCACCAACTCACCTCCATTTTGGTTGATGCCATCGAGATCGGCTACCGCCACTTTGACACTGCTGCTATCTATGGCTCTGAGGAGTCCCTTGGCCGAGCCGTGGTTGAAGCACTGGACCGAGGCCTTATCAAGAGTCGCGACGAAATTTTCATTACTTCAAAGCTATGGTGCGCCGACGCCCACCCTGACCTCGTCCTCCCGGCCCTCAAGAATACACTCCAGTAATTATACTATACTCTGTCTAACTCGCAGAACCATATATATATACTAGGAATTTAGGAGTTTTTTCCTTCTTTCTTTTTTCTTTTTTTGGTAGTTAGTCACAAATATTATTTTAATTGTGGGAAGAGGGTGTTTACGTGAATTAAACCTTGTGTTCATGTTTGTTATATCCATGAAATTCATTGTTTTTTTTTTTTTTTTTTTTTTTTTCTTTTTGATAAATGAGAAAATTTTATTTGTTCATTTATTTTTATCTTTTGTTTTTTTACCATTTAAAAGGAAGCTGGGAGTAGAGTACCTGGATCTTTATCTGATCCACTGGCCGATAAGGATGAAACAAGGAACTGTTACAGGTTTCGAGGTTTCAAAGGAGGATATCCTTCCTTTTGACATCAAAGGGACATGGGAGGCCATGGAAGAGTGTTACAAATTGGGCTTAGTCAAGTCTATTGGTGTAAGCAACTACGGGACTAAAAAGTTGTCACAACTCCTACAACATGCTACAATCCCTCCGGCCGTCAATCAGGTAAAATGAAGATCACAATGAGCGCGCTTTTTTCTGTTTTTTTTCCTTTTCTTGGGTACAGCTATTAAAAAAAACATATGTGAGCTTAGGCATCAAGGAGAAATTTGTACAGTTATATATATATATATATATTAGTTGTATTTGGCCATTGATTGATAATGATGAGCATAAATGGAAATAAATTCTTTCAGGTGGAAATGAACCCGGCATGGCAGCAAGGAAAGTTAAGAGAGTTTTGCAAAGAGAAAGGAATTCATGTATGCGCGTGGTCGCCATTGGGAGCGAATGGAGCTTTTTGGGGTTCCCTTGCAGTGACGGAGAGTCCAATCCTTAAAGACATTGCGGCTGCTAAGGGAAAGAGTTTGGCACAGGTACTGATCTAATTCATATACTATTTTCCAATCATTTTTGTATGCTCAGTACGTGATGAATGTGAATGAATGGTGTTCCGTTGAGCCCCAATCATGTAAAATGAGAAAGCTAATGAAACTATTTTTAGGGGGAAAAAAAAAAAAAAAAAAAAAAAACACCCTCCCAAACTATAGGTCCATTTTCACAAAACCCTATAAACTTCAAAATTGAACAAATAACCCCTTAAACTATCAAATTGCTATCCATCGCCCCTCCTTTATTTTTTACATTAGAAAATCTAATGAAAATTCATCATTTGAGATTCATCTAATGTTATTAAACCGATTTATTGTATAAACCATGCTTATACAATTGGTTTAGACATTAAGTTCGACAAAAATATATCATAAATTTAGTATAAATAGTGGCACTAATTGCTAAATGCATATACATCTGAATGGACATTGCAATCACTTTTTTTTAGAGGAGTTACGTGAAAAAGAGTTAAACATTAAGAGAGTTTTTTTGTAAATTACCTTATTGTGAGTTTTCTATCTCTGTTTTTCCTCTTTTCCCAACAAGAAAGTATACGTATGAGGTTCTTGTGTGTTCTTTAATTAGATACGCTTCGTTTAGTACTTGCCTCTTCAAATGACTTATGGAAGTGTGGGATGCAATATCTTATACAGTGTATGAATACAGTGCCTTCTCGAAAAAATTATTGAACTCGCTTTCAAGCATATTTTACATACCTAACAAATTTGAGTAACATTTTTTTTCTTCAAGACCACATAGTTAACCAGGCCTTATTTATTTATTTATTTATTTTTATTTCTTTTGTAAGAGGCAAAACAATAGTTGCTTTGTACTCAAGTTGAGTGCCTCATGTACATAATAAGGCCTTTGAAGATCATTGTTGTGAGTTGTGATCATAATAACTTTAAACAACTTCCAAATACGGAGCTGAGTTGTCAATATTATGCTGAGGTGAGCAAGGACCGTTGGACGAGGTGATGGACGGTTTAGATTAAATTAAAAGTTGTCCATCATTTCAGTAGCAACTTTTTTAACTCTTAATCGACTTGTCCACCATCTCATCCAATGGTGCTGCTCACCTTAGTACCATACTGAGTTTTAACGAATCATTGCTCAAAACGAGCAAAGAAGTAAAATTAATGTGAGTCGTCAGTTTTTCCTTAATATGTATGTTTGTGATAAACATATTATATTAAATAAATGCAGGTTGCCCTGAGATGGATTTATGAACAAGGAGTGAGCTTTATCGTTAAGAGCTTCAACAAGGAGAGAATGAAAGAAAACCTTCAAATCTTTGATTGGGAACTCAGTGAAGATGAATTGGCTAAGATTAGACAGATTCCACAGCGCAGGGGATTTTCTGGAGAATGTTATATTTCTCAAGAAGGGCCTTACAAGTCACTGGAGGAACTTTGGGATGGCGATGTGTGAATTTCTTTTCCATGGAATAATGTAAACAAATTAAAATGGATGAAACTGAATAAACAGAATACAGTTATAATAATACTTTTATTTTATTTTTTTTTCCCCTTCTCAGTCGGCATAATATGAGAACCCTCTCTAATATACTTTGACAATGCCTAAATTTTAATAGTGGTGCGTTTGGATGAGAGATTTGGAAGAGAGATTTGAGTTAAAACAGGATTTCAACCTCATCCGCATCTATTGTCGCCGCTATATATAATTTGGCTTTGAAATCCCAACTTAGCCCAAATCCCTCCTATAAATTTTTCATCCAAACGCACCATAAGTCCTCATTCCCACTGTATCACTGCATTTGCTGCAAGAAAGTTGTTTATGTTTTTCCCTTTTTTAACCTTCTAAATTCCCTTTATTTAAACACATTCAACAATGGGAAAAGAAATAAATAAATAGAAAAAATAAGTCGTTCAAATGGCTGAATTCTCAAAAACTTTTGGTCAAATTTTCAGAGAATTTGGTTGACTTCTAATGAGCAATTTTCCAATTAAACTCTAGTATATATGTGTAGATTCTTTACCAAAGGAAACCAAGCAGTCCTACGTCTCAACTCTCAAAATTGTAAAGCATGCCATTATGCTATGTTTGGATAAGAAATTTTTAGGTGGAATTTGTTTTTAAGATGGAATTTGTAAAATTTTTGTAAAGGAGTTCCTTAATAAATTTTTTTACAAATTCTATTTCAAAGACAAATTCCACATAGAAATTCTTTATCCAAACATAGCATTAAAGAATTTCCTTCGCCTATCCAAAATAAACGAAACATCAACACCGATATCAAATCCTCATATTTGCCTATAGAATTTCAGCAACCTTTGTTTCAGAACACATGATTTTAAAATATTTACGTCTCAAAGTTGAAAAATCAAGGCCGACATCAACCAAATCTTCATGCTTCTAGACTTTTCGCCCACCTAATTACTTTCAGAGCACACATACTTTTGAAAATTTTACATCTTGAAGTTAATTAATTATAAAGCATGCCAACAAGAATTTCCTTGGCCTATCCAAAATAAATGAAAAATCAACACCGAATCCTCATGCTTTTACATTTTTTTCCTACCTTAGTTTCAAAATACATGCTTTTGGAAAGAAATTGAATAAAAACATCTCATTGGATTGTGATAGGTTATGAGTCACCAAGACTAGAAATTTTCTTATTTTGCTTTGTTTCTCTTTTCCTCTTCTGTATTCTTTTTTATTTCTTTTAATATATATCAAGTAGTGAGTACATGATTTTGAGGTCCTAGGGTGCCAACCTAGTTAGGATGTTAGGATTCTCTTTGATGCTACCTTCTACTTTTATTTTATTTTTTGAAAAAAGTATTAGGAAAAGGACAATTTGATAATCACAACTTTAAATGACTAATTAGGCATACCAATCCACTTGGAGGATGCCAATATTAGAAACCAAGACGTTTGAGAACACTGAAAATAATGAGGTTTGTTAAGTAAAATCACAAGTTAAATAGAGTAGAGGTGAGGTAATGTCCATGGTTTCAAATCAGAATTATTAATATTAATATTAATATTATTTTTTGTTGGTGGTGTCATATGATAGGACTATACACACTCACTTGGTGGGATGTACATGGGATTTCCGCTCCAACATTCAGTGCCTGTTTGGGATAGCTGCAACTTCTGCTGTTAATCAGAATCAGAAGAGAATCAGAAACTACTAGTAGCAGAAGAGAATCCTCCTAGTGTTTGGAAATTAATTTCAAAATTGATTTTGCTACCATAAGTGATTTTTTTTCCTGTTTGGCAAGAGTTGCTGCTAAAGTGATTTTAACCCTGAAATGACAATATTACCCTTAGAAGTAGTGTTTTTGTTGGTTTGACATCCACCAAAGTGATTTTACTAAAATTTCATTTTTTTTTAGAAGGCATATGAATTGAATACAATAAAATACTTGATTGAACATGTGGAACATGACTTTTTATATCAGCAATGGCCACCGGCTCTCATTTCATAATCAAATGTATACTTGGATGGGGTTTCTTCCATCCAGATCCTCCTTCCGAAATTGTCCTAAAAAAAGAACAACCTACAAGTTATAATTGGTTCCGCTGTAGGAGCTGCAGTTACGGTGGTGTTTCTGATAGGCTTGTGTTATTTCTTTTCGGTAGCCTGCAGGTCAAAAACTATTCAAAAGGGTGGAACGGCAAGCTGTATCTCACGAACTTCCTCCAATCTTGGCCGGTTCTTCACATTCCAAGAAATTCTGGATGCGACCAACAAATTCGATGAGAGACTGCTTCCCTCAATGATATTAGCACATACTTCCCTCAAAAAATTTGATTTGAGAAGGAGATCAAAACCTCCAAGACATTGGGGGAAAAAAAAAAGGTTTCATGCGTTGAATTTAGGGGGAAAAAAACTGGGTTTCACGGTTGAATTTAAGGGGAAAAAAATGGGTTTCATGCGTTGAATTTAGGGGGAAAAAAACTGGGTTTCACGGTTGAATTTAAGGGGAAAAAAAATGGGTTTCATGCGTTGAATTTAGGGGGAAAAAAACTGGGTTTTACGGTTGAATTTAAGGGGAAAACAATGGGTTTCATGCGTTGAATTTTCATGCGTTGAATTTAGGGGGAAAAAAACTGGGTTTCACGGTTGAATTTAAGGGGAAAAAAAATGGGTTTGACAACCCATCTCTGTTTGGCAACCCCAAACCCCAACAGTACAACCCCAAACCCCATTTGTGTTTGACAACCCCAAACCCCAACGGCACAACCCATCACCGGCCAATATCCCCCTGGTGAAGCAACACAATCCCAACCACCACAACCAGAGCCTGGATCGTCGATGAAAAGGAAGATTCGGTGGAAGAGGGTGGAGGATTCCGGCACCATGTCGTGGTCGACAAAGTAACCAGCGTCGGAAAGGAGTATCGTGGCCGTCGACCTTAATCGCAACTACCATCAGTGGAACGCTAAAACCCCAAAACATCTGGCTCGGCGTCTCCTCCTCCTCCGTCGGGTTCCTCGACGCCATCAACTCCGACGACAAGATCGCCGCCTCCACCATCTTCGTCGACCTCAAAGTCTCCACCACCTCCATCTGCGGCTGCTCCTTCGTCGACCTCAAAGTCTCCACCACCTCCATCTGCGGCTGATCGGGTTTGTTTTGATCTCACTACATCTACAGGTGCGAGGGAGAGGAGTTGGGTTTGGGCGCTATTGGTGGCTCAGTTTTGATCATGAAAGACAAGGATATAGATGGGATTTATATTTCATATGTTGTAGAAGGAAGGGCACGTTGGGAATTAGATTAAGTTTCATTAAAAGGGAAAACTGATTCCCGGTCAGATTTTGGCAAAAGCTTGGGTACCCCAGCTTCTTCCAAAATCCACTAAAATCAATTCTGATCATCAAAAGTGATTGTGATCACAAACCATACCCAAACAGGCCCTCAGACCATTGGCTATGAAAATACCATCTTAAACATGCTCCTCGTTAGCCAATGAATGGAATTGGAGCACATTTTCCTTAATATATAAAGCAGTGAAATCGATTGGCCTACAAAAAATTTCAAAAGCCAGTCTATTGTTATTATAACACGAGGTTAGGTGCCAGGGATTTGAAAGCTGAGAAGGAGAAAGCAGCAGAGTAAGAGACCCTAAATCTTCTTGATATCTGTTGTTATTACAAACTTCTTATGTAGGTGATCCATGGAAAAAATCAATTTGATCCAAGACTAGTTGTTGTTCGATCCAAAACTTACATTTTCTAATCAATAACAATCGCTCATTTATGGACATTATGAATGAAGCAGTCCTTCATCTCGAATCAACTTGACTTTTAGCATGCGTAATCTTGAATCAAATTCAATTCAACCATTGGTTTCGCAAAATACGAGTCACTGGTAAGAGTTTTGGAGTTTTAAAATACTGCTTAATACCACGGAATTAAGCAGTATTTTAAAATTCAAATGATGTACATATATAGTTCTCAGCTTAAGTCGTGTTAACTCATGATTTTCATAGACTTAAATATAAGGTATTTTTTGAGAAGCTTGATTATTTCTTTGAGAAGATTTTGACTTTGCTATGGAGCATTTGAAACCATAGGAATCAAGTTGCTTTTAATGGTTTAAAACCAAATCCCACACAAGTTTTTCATACAGCATCAATCACTTTAATGATTTGTTCAGATATTATCATGTACCTAACTTTATTTTTTATTTTAGTTATACATCATCTCCACCTCATCTTAAGTCCAATTGCAAGTATGTTCGTTGGATTCATCCTCCAGCAGATTGGATCAAAATTAATTTTGATAGATTGAGGATTCATTCAAGAAAATCTCGTGTTGGTGGCTTTGTCATTAAAAATCATGAAAGTTGTCCTCTTGGGGCTTTGGCCTTTAATCTGCACAATGCTTCTATCTTTGTCTCAAAGTTCTTATCTCTTTGCAATAGCTTATTTTATGATGAAAAGAAAGGTTATAAGAAGATATATTCAAGTCGAAGGGGTTTCACAAGTTATCATCAAGATTTGCTCGGCAACTTTTAATCACCTTTGGCATGAGAGGATTCTTTTTCAAGATATCAAGTATCTCTCTAGATTTTTTGAGAGTATTTCGTTTCACTATGTCTTTAGACAGCAAGTTATACAGCTCTCGATCATCTTGGTCACACCCTTGGTAATCTTGTTGTTTGGGAAAATAGTTTTCTTTCTGAGTTGTCAAATATTTGTAAAGAAAGGATAAAGAGAGATAATCTATTTTGTTTTTTTTTTTTTTTTCCATAGAAAATAGCGGTGGAGTGCCATGATAGATAAGGGCATGACTTGCTTGCTTGGCTATTTTTTGTTCCTAAACACCTTCTTTATTTGAACAGGAAAGAGTTTTGCTTGCTTTGAG
The DNA here is from genome assembly GCA_039720395.1 of Liquidambar formosana. Classification (NCBI taxonomy): domain Eukaryota; kingdom Viridiplantae; phylum Streptophyta; class Magnoliopsida; order Saxifragales; family Altingiaceae; genus Liquidambar; species Liquidambar formosana. Next base: position 10,827,211 of record CM077828.1, on the reverse strand, counting down.
TTTTTCTTTTGGTCAGCTGTTCTCCGCTGGATCTTGCCAATAGAAACCTCTATAGTTTTTGTTAACGAGATATCTTCTTTTTTTCTTTTTTTCGTTTTTTTTTCCCCATTGTTCCTAGGGATCAGCTGATTGCCTCCCCTTTGTTCTGGAGGCTCTCCAGCCAAGGAGGGGCTTGCTATCATAACCTTTTCTCCTAGTGTATGTGAAAAAGAGTGACGAGCCCATTTTTGTTCAGTCATATACAGGTTAGTCTAAAGAACGAGAGTCAGCTTCCTTATGTCCATTGTTCCTCTATCGTTCAGTGGTGGAGCGGTCGGCCGTTAAGTGATTGGTTGTAGGTTCAAATCCACCACTAATAAACTAAATATCTTAATAAATAGAAGTGTGCCTCCGAAAAGACTCTTTCTTACAATGAACTTCTTCTGGAGCCAAGACAATTCTGTCTGTGATCTTGCCTATAGCTGAACAGTTCCAAAGCTTCTATATCCACCCGAGAATGGGTTATGGTGTTACACTACTTCATTGTACTCTTATTTTAATTAATAATATTTCTTCTTTCATTATAATAAATTTGAAATAAAAAAAAGATTTAACTCTTGTCGGACAGGACCAGTTCCCTAGCTATTTTTTTTAAGGCAAAAACCGAGTATGGGCGGTAAATGAACCAAGCTATCATGACCAGCTTATTCCTATACAGGATAATAGCTCTCAAGCTCCTGCCATGAGAAACAAGCCAATGGTCAAAATCATTTCAGGTCATTATATATGTTAGCAAACCAGGCCCTGATGCCTCAAGCCTAGCTCATACAGACTCTCGAACACGATCGCAGTGAGATCTTGGGTTGTGTCAATTGTGCCCTTGGGCTACAAAACGGGAGGTAGCCCATCCCCTTCACCCCTACCGAATCCCTCCACTTTCATATAATTGGATTATTTGCTTTGGATGAACTTTAGGAACTGTAATATAATTTCATGGAAAAAGCCATTGGAAACCACCACCACTCCCCTCTAACAACCCCAAAATAAACCCCCATGATGTGTCATAAAAACAGAGGTTTTAATGACACATCATGGGGTTGTTTTAAGGGACGTTCAGGGGTCCAATAGCATTACCCTAATTTCATATTATTAATTTTTTATTTTGGGTAAATAAAAGTTCAATTCCCCTTAAAGTAGTTCTACCTATCAATTCTTCCCAAATAACAACCATTATTTCTGAAGGAAAACTAGATTCTCATGAATGATTACATTTTACTTTATATCTTAACTTTGTAATAGAATCAGTAATTTTCTTTTCTTTTCTATACACATTATTAAGCTTAATATCTATGTTATTCTTAATAATAATCTTTCTACAATTACTAATTATACTGTACATTGTCCAAGGGCATTTATCCAAATGATGTAAACTATTAATAAACAATTTGAAATCACCTTCAACAATCACCTTGTTACAAATTTTTGCTTTGCCAATATCAAACCATTACTAGAATGGAAGCTACCTCAATGCAATAGCTTCCATTCTAGGAAAAGAAACATTCTCTTCAAGGTAATTACAATGCATTGCTATTGGCTTATCAAAATGATCGTGAATTATTGATCCCGTAGTCCCATTCTTTTTCTTTTTTTTTTTAAACAAATTCATCAAAATTTATTTTAACCCACTCATCGTCAGGAGGAATCCATCTAATAAACTTTGAACTCTTTTTAAATTTCACACTTTCACAATTTTTGGATTTATCAAAGTTAATATTATTTCTAAATAAGTTAATCACATAATTCGAAAAAAGATTTGCAGTCTTGAAAATAACATTATTTCTAGCACACCAAATTTGCCAAAGCAAATTAGCTATTTTATACATCACATAATCTGAATTTTTACTTTTTGTAGAAGAGCATTGGGTTAAATTCAAAATCCAATTAATCATTATTATTATCTGTAGGCATAGGGCAAGAGTTACTAACCAAATTTTACACTTCTTTAACCCTAATATAAGTCATAAACATATGATTAATATCTTCAATTTCTAAATTACAAAGAGGACAAGAACTCTCACTTTTACTCCTCTATTAGCAAGTAACATTCTACTTGGAAGTTCACCATGGATCAACAACCACATAAAATTCTTGATCTTATGAGCAATACATAACTTCCAAATCCAATTAAAATTTTATTGCATAACATTACCACTTTCTTTTTACATTTCAACTCCCTATGGAGCCATGTAGTTGTTTTAACCAAAAAATGCCCATTGGACACTAGACCCCACCATATCTTTATCAAGAACATTCATAGTTGGGATAGGAAAATTCAATATTTTTCTTACAAATGTCTCCCCTACAATGATATAATAAACTCTAGATTCAATCTCTTATCTAAACAAATAGCATCAGTAACTTTCAAATCCCAAATAATATTATTAAGATATTATCTAGGAGCAAGCACCCAAAAAGAAATATCCTTCCCATTTCCAAGAAACCATCTAATACCATGGCTAATGAGGTCACGTCCTATTAAGTATATTTCGTATATTTCTCTATGCCCATGATTCTTTATGTTTTGGAAGGATTTGAAAGAAACTGTCCTTATTTAAATATTTTGAATCGTATCAATTTGACCCAAAAATTTTATTTGATTGATTTATGGAATTATGATGCATTTTCTCAAAAGTTGAGGTTGATTTGGAGCCTATTCTATTAGAGATTCCCCAGATCTTGTGGGAAAAAAAAAAAAAAGAAAAAAAGGAAAAGGGTATCATGTTTTATAGCATTTCAAGATATGGGCATCCGTTTTATGGCTGAGCCTAGCTGAGTTTTGATCATTTCACCCACAAAAGTCAAGCCTAGGCTAGCTGAACAATTAATGAACTAAGCTTGAACATACTTGTCTGAGCTCAGCCCAAGGCCAAGCTGACCTCGAAGACCTTTCAGTATAACTAAACTTCAAAACTTGGTCAGCTTGGCTAATTTGCAGCCCTAACTAAATTGGTATGTACATTAAGTGGACCAAACTGAGACACGGCGGGTTGGGTCATCCAGTTAACTACTTACACCAACCTAAATCACAATAGGGGGAATTACAGATAGGTTTGAGTACGGGCAAATAATTATGGTTCAATACAAATGATTAGTAACTTACAAGTAAAAGAGTACTAACTTAACTAAGAATGACTACTAACAGTGGTTAAATTGTAATTGTTAGCCCGTAACTGGACCCATCTGTAATTCCCCCCATAACAATTCCTAGCTTCGACAAAAGGCAGTCTTTACTGTCTTTTGCAAGGAGAAAAAAAAAAAAAAGTCTGTAATAGAATGCACAAGTGCTAACAACTATTTGAGATACAGCAGGTTCTTTTGTTAAAGTTATAAAGCATGCCAACAAAAATTTCCCTCCCCCACCCAAAAGACACGAAACATCAACACCAACATCAGCTGAATCCTCATGTTTTTACATTTTTCACCCACCTTAGTTTCAAAACATCATATATGCTTTTGAAAATCTTACATCTCATAGAGACCACAAGGTAGCCAGAAATTGAATCATGTTGTGAAATCAAGATTAGAACAAGTTGTGAGGAGAATAAGAACTTGGAACAATAAGCACTGCATAGAAAGAATAAAACTTCTCATTATTTATCATTCATCTCTCATTCATTTCTATTCATCTCAATGTACATAGTTCTCTAACCAAAGCCTTCTTTAGATAGGCTCACATTCACCTAACATTTGAAGTGGTGATGAATTCATTCCCCATTAACCAAATGATTCATCCACTATTTACCAAGTGGTGCATCTACCATTTACTAAGTGATTCATCCACTATTAACCAAGTGGTGCATCCATTTACCAAGTGGTGGTGGATTCATTCATCATTAACTAAGTGGTGGTCATCCACCATTTTACTAAGCATTTATAACACTCCCCCTTAAATGTCTACCATACTGAGACAATGTGCCATGTTAAAACCTTGCCAGAAAAACCTAGTGGGAAAAAAAACTAGCGAAGGAGAAAGATCTTTCATTCAAATTCATAGAATAAGATTATGCATATTAGAGGTATAATCATATGTAAATGGTTTAGAGATAAATTTTGCTAATTACACATGATTAGGAGTTAAAATGTTGATGCAAAGTAGTATGAAATGATTGTAGGGTAATTATATTGCTGAGTTATTGTTTAAAATGCCATGATAGTGGAGTAGGTTAAATCTGAATAGGACCGATTGCCTATTTGTCATCGCTAGTATCAATCAATGATGCTAATGTCAAAATGTTAGGCAAATATCATACCTCTGATTTCGTAGTAATGTTGTTTGGTTGCAATGTTTTAGACCATTAATTCCAGGATTAGTTTAGATTATTTTCTGCATTCTGGAATCTGGGTTATGTCTATGGGTTGCGTACGCAATATAAATGGTTGCGTGCGCACCCTATCACGACAAGTAGTCTTCTATTTTAGGGTGTTCTACATGGTAGTGGTTATGATTTTTATCTCTTAATTATTATTGATTGGGATTACATGCGAGTTACTGCAATGGGACTAATAGAAATGCAGGCACATGAGCAAAGGTGCGTACGCACCACGTTGATTGCAATCAGAAAGCCTATCTTCTGGTTTTATTTCTGTTTGGTTTTATTACTCAATTTTTGACTGATCATTCTGCATATTCCATTCATTACTGCATGATATAATTGTTGCATGTTTTAGGGTTAATTTTAATTCAATATCGAGTTAATTATAGCCAATAGTTATGTGTGGGGGGCTGGTTTCAATCGGGCATTGTTGAGTGCCTAATACCTTCCCAATGATGTATCCTAGCTCCAAACCTGAATCTCTGGTTATGACGAGCTGGACCCTGTTAGGGTTCATTGTTCCCAGATAGTAACTAGGTGGCGACTCGTCTCCGCGATTAGTATCTCGAGGCTAGTTGCGTATTCTCGAACCATCGCGGTGGTTGTATTACTTTCTTAGGGCGTGGTGTTCACACCTTGGATTAATTTTTAGGGTTTTAATCTTGGCCATTGATTTATCCTACCTAAACTCTATAAATATCCCACTATGTTTCACCATTAGAGGAGCCACTTTTATGCATTAAATTTAGTTCTAAGAAAGAGAGAGAGTGTGTGTGTGTTCTAAGGGAGAGCTAGAGTTTGAGTGTGCGGCTTGAGGAGAGGTTCTTCAATTCAATTAGAAGAGGAAGGAGGATTCTCTATAGCAAAGAAGGAGGCTCTACAAAGGTATAAACTCTAAACCCTTAAGGCTGAAATTAGGGTTTTCTCTTAAGTTAGCTTTATTACATGCAAATGTTATAATTTTATCATAGATTGATGATTCTATTAGTTAATATATGTGACAATAATGATATCCATGATGATTTTTGCATGTTTTAGAGTTAATTCATAGGTTATAATGCATAGTTGTGAAATTAGGGTTTCCATTATCCTTATTGGCTCTCTAGCTTATGCAAGTTTTATGTAACATGTTTAGAGTAGGTTTTTTGAGTTATTTTTCATCGCAGTTGTTTAATATATGTCATTCATGGTAGAATCATGCTAGGGTTGCATTCATATTAGCGGATTTCTAGGTTTATGTGTATGTTAATTGGGATATGGTATTAGGGTTGTATTAAGGTTTTTATTAGTCTATGATTAATATTGTTTGTATGATTATTGGATGAGTTTAAGCTTTGATATAATTCTGTCCAGATTTTTATTTTATTGTTTTAGCATGATTTTGAGCACGTGTAAGGGTGCAAATAGGTGTGATAATTGTCTTATTGCAAATAAGGTTATTGCCAATTTTTTGCTATTGCTTAGAGATAAATGCACAAGGCAAGTGGGTATGAAAGTGCCCAACTCTCTTTCCTTATTCTTTCCCTTCTCCCTCCTAGGGTTATTTCCTGATAGGGATTTATGGTGATTGCTAGAAGTTTCCTTATGAAATAAGCTGCATTTTATTAAAATTGCCAATTTTTGGAAGTTGCCTTTTTATCAAAGTTGCCTTTTTCTCAAATTTTCCATTTTTTGGAAGTTGCCTTATTTCTAAAATTCCATATTCGAGTGATTTAATATTTGGAAATGTTCCATATTTTAAATAAGGAAACTTAGGGTTTTTACCATAAGTTTATATGAGGTTATAACCCTATTTTTTTCGAACTACGTAGACTTTGATTCATGTATTTCCATACATGGTACATAGGCACTCAATTGATGTTCAAGTCTGCCCTATGATACCAAGTGTCCTAAGTTTTCTTCTCTCCTTTTCTATTTTCTCTTTTATTTGATTATGTGGATTGATGGATTAATGATATGCATGCTGTCTTATAATCATATATGTTGATTTGTGTGTGAACAAGACTATAATTTAGCCCAATTAAACTAAGAGACCAATTAGGGTGATATGGATGCCTATAGGTTTTGCGTAGAACCTTCCCATGTCATAATTAGTCTCTGAATCCCTTGTTTTTTTGGTTTCCAAAAAGACCTTTTTTTGCCTTTCCTTTTTAAAGCATGGAGTCTTTTAATCATTGTTTTGTTAAAATAAAACATTTTTAGGGTTTTCCTATTTTCCTTAAAAATGAGGTGGCAACTCCCTTTTTATTCATGTGGGTCATTTTTTGGGTTTCACAACGTGTCTGCTAGATATCAATATTATTGCTCTTCTAGAGTTTATATGTATGTGCTTGATACAATCACCTTTGATATAACTTTTTCTTATATGTAGTTTCATGGGAAAGCATAAAATATGTGTAATGTCATTCCAGTGTTGTCGAGTTGGAGCAAAGTTGAATTCTGCTAACAAGTTGACTAAAAATGATGTATTAGGGTTAGTGCATTGTACTAGATATAACAAATCGCTTATTGCACTAAGATATGGTACTTCAAGACCAAGTAGCATTTCATTATCTTCTTTGGGATGAAATTGATCTTTTTTAATATCAAGAGATCAAACTATCATGGGAGAACTTAATGGATGTGATTTATCCATATTAAGATGTTTTAATACCTTTTTGGTATAATAAGGATTCTGTTTGACTTATACTCAAATTACAGGTCGAGACAATATTTTGTTGTCCCTTCATTAAATATTTAGCAGCTTTCATAAACTCTTCGAGAGGTCCAATTTAATTTATATAATCAACATAAATTATAATGATAACTAATCCCGATTCTAATTTTTTTTAAGGGCATATAGAATTGTTAACATATCCTTCTTTAACTAAGTACTCATTGAGACGATTTTACCACATTCTTCCAGATTGTTTTAATCCATGCAAGGATCGTCTCAATTTAATTGAGTACATTTTTTGTGATATTTGCTTCAGGCAATTTAGATCCTTTAGGGACCTTCATATATATATATATATATATATATTTTTCATTTAAATTTAATGCCATCCATTACAGATGGATATGTTTATTCATAATCAATCTTTAGTTTTTGTAAGACACCAAGTTTTATATCTGACGATCTCATTTCTATCATTATGCTTTCTTATAAATATCCATTTGTAATCCCATGGGTTTCACATTATTGCGCGTTAGGACTTTAGGTCCAAATGCTTTGTGTTTTACTAGCGAATCTAATTCCATTTGGATTGTTTTTTTCCACTTTGACCAATCAAGTCTACTATAACATTCGTCTACAGTGTGAGGTTTAAGATTGTCGACATATTTGAAATTTCAATAGCTACTATGTAATTAATAAACACCTTTATGTGATTCCATAATGCATGCATAATTTATGGAAATTTCTTTATTTCCATAGGCCTTTTTACTGTTTTCAGTCTCTTCATGGAATTTTTCCTCTTTAGGAGTTATCATATGAGAAATTGTGAGAATATTTATTTCTTGTTCAATAGCCTCTTTTGGAGTGCTTTTCTATAAAATTGAACATATGCCCCTTCTCACAATTTTTCTCATTTCGAATACCCACTTATATCTGATAGCCTCTAAACTACAAGTCCAAATAGTTCACATTTTGTGAGCAAGTTTAACTCTGATTGAATTACTTCTTTCTACATTGACCAATGATTTCTACGTCAATATTCTTTGACGATTTGTGGTTTAATTTCATCATTACTTCTGGTAATGTCAAGAATAACTTTAAAAGAAAATATATTGTCGACAACAATTTTGTTTCTATTCAATATTTCTCTTGAACTTATGTAATTTATCAAGATCTCGTTATTGTTAGGTACCTATTCCTCTTTAGGGAATAATTTCTTTAGGAGATTTCACTTCAAGAGATTCCACTTCAAGAGATAACTCTTTAGAAGGTTTTTCTTCAGGAGATTCCGTTTCAAGGGTGTGAATATCTGACTAAGTTTTGCATAAAACTGATGATCATGAATCATTCAGTCAAATTAAGTACACATAGCTGCACCTAGGGAATTAACTCTTCAAGAGATTTATTGTCCATTACCAATTGGATGGATCAACTATTTCTGTTGCCTGTTCTATGGGTATGGCCTCTTCAAGAGCACTAGAGTCTTTTCCTTTCTGAAGATTTTTATTCTTATCACTGACAAGTCTTCCTCGCTTTAGGTCTGTTTTATATACATTTGCTGCCATATTAACATGTTGCCCTATAGGGCAAGTAAATGATTATTTGAATTTTCAATTCATAACATCAAAAAATTTATTGAAAATTTACGCTATTCCTCTATTTAGTGGATTTCCTCCCTCTAACGGCAGGAATTCTATCAAAATAACAATATGCAAAACTTGCTATAAAAACAATACCTTTTGAGTTTGTATGTGTAAATTTTTACCAGATTTCCTCCCTCTAATGGTAGGAAAAATGAATAATCTGCAAAACTTACTATAAAAACATCACTTTGTGAGTTTGAGTGTGTGAATTCTTATCTCACTATGATATTACCATTCGTTACACATTATTTTTATTTTATTTTTTCTGATCTCAAACCATTTGGGCTTCTTGTTCTTGTTAGTGTGAGAACAATGGGTTGGTATTCCTTCTGTCCAATAACACTTGTCAGGCCTATCTAAACAAACCCGCACTGGTGCCTGTGAATTTTTTAAAAAGATGCAGAGATTTAAATAAATAAAAATCTGTTTTTAGAGGTTCACAAAAACAAACAAATAAGGAGTCGCCACCTCATTTTTTTAAGGAAAACCATAAAAATGTTTTAAAGGAAACCTTTAAAAACAAAACAAGTTGACTTCGATCAAGGAAAAGCAAGTCTTCACAAAACAAGAGAGGATTCAGAGACTACGTTACGATGTGGGAAGGTTCTAGGAAACATCCTATAGGCACCCACATCGCCCCAAAATAGGTCTCTGAATTTATATGAGCTATTTCAATCATTTCCTAATTAGTCACCATGCATATGTAAAGAATTATCCATAACCATCCATTCATTCATAAACATCCACAAAGCATGTAAACATCCATGAACAAATAAAAGAGATATGAAAAGCATGTAAAACAGATAGAGAATAAGAAACAGATCCATCCTACTCCTTTAGCAATCACATGTGATGGATAAATGAATAAACATTAGTCCATCCTACTCCTCTAGCAAATATATGATAGATAAATGAATAAGCATCAGTCCATCCTACTCTTCTAGCAAATATGTGATGGACAAAAGAATAAAAAGAAAAGAAAAACCTAGGATACTTAGTATCCTAGGGTGGACTTGAATATCAAATGAGCACCTACGTACCTTACATACAAAGATGCAAAGATCAAAGTCCACATAGTTCGATTGAAAAGGGGTTACTCCCTTTACAATGAATTATAAACCCTAAGTTTCCAACTTAAGAAAGGTTTTAAAAACTTAGGAGTTTCCAAAAATAGTTTGAGAAAAAAAAAAGGGTAATTGAGAAAGAATAGAATTCTAACTCAAATAGACTTCCAAAATGATTTGAATTCAAAAGAGAATAGAATTCTAAATAATAATAAAAAATTATAAAAGTTGGAAACCTAAGACTTCTAATCCAAAGTAAAGACAATAACCCTAGGGGGAGAAGAGAACAATGCATAACCAAACTTATCATGAACCACTTATCATATGCCAAATATCCCGAAACATCGAGAAAACACCAATTAATCACCCCATGTATGCTATAGGGCAATTATCATGCTCAAACCATCCAATATTATATCCAAATAAGCATTAGAAAACCTAAATCAAATCTGGACAGAATATTAACCATGCATATAATGACCTAATACTCATGCAAAGAACAAAAATCAAAAGAAAAGACAAAACACTAATATGCTCCTATATGCTCTAAATACCCTAACATGCATAAAACTATCAAAAACATGCTAAATATGAATTATCATGATGAAAATATCATATGTGTCACACCCCATTTTTGCCACCTTAGCTAGGGTTTGTCATTTTATGTGTCTTTTTGTTTCCTTTTGGAGTCTAGTCTTTTGCATTGAGTTTCTAGGGTCTTAAGGATGATGTGTATGAATTTTGGTTCAATTTGGAGTTGATCTTGAGGGTTAATAAGAACTTTTGTGACTTGAAGGGCATAATCGTCTTTTAGGTCACAAACTTTCCATTTGACCTTGAAATGATCTCCAAGTTGCCAATTGGAGTTCATATGGATGATTTGAGGTATTTATGGGTTCAATTCGATGAATTGATGGTTCAAGATTAGAATCGCTCAATATGGCTCAGGTTGGTTAAGAGACCTATTTCGGGTTAGCTCGAATTGGCTAATGATTTTCACTCCATGACCATTCGTTTGACTTTGATTAGTATTAATTTCATCCCCAAATGTGTTTAGGTAGGTTGAATTTTGAATTGAACGACATTCAGTGCAACCCTATGTGCATACCTAAGCTAAGCGAAGGTGAGGCATAGCAGTTAATCGCCTTTGTAGGACCTAACCATGCAGCTATGGTTAGGGTTTCTTTCCCTCAAGTGACTCAAATTACATTCCCCTTCGAAACACGATAGTTTTGGCTTTCGTTTCGTCAAAATCGGAGTTGATTTGGGCCTCAAAACACATTTGGAAGTTGAAAGGGTCAGAAATAGGTATAAGATGACGAGGCCTCGGGTGACCACCCAGGCCTGGGCAGCTAGCCGCCTGGGCCTAGGCTGCTAGCCGCCGAACCCCAGGTGGTCACCCGAGCCTCTTTCCATTTTTGAGTGATGAAGCGGATCCCTCCCTATTCTCTCAAATTTGTCCGCCTCCAACCGCCATTTAACCCTATTTTCAACCCTAATTGACCTACTTGATCCCCAAGGGAGCCTCTAAGAGCCCTTGGATCAATACCTAGGGTTTTAATCCCAACCATTGAGGGTTTCCCTCAAACCCTATAAATACCCCTTTATACTTCAGCACTAGAGGAGGCATTTTTGAGGAAGAAACACTAGAGAGACTTGGAGGCCATTACAGCCATCCTTAGGATAATTTAACCTAAACTCTGAGTGAGAGAGTGAGAGAGAGAGCTTGGTGGAGGGCTGGAGTTTTTCTTGAAGGGTTGGAGGAGAGTGTTTCCTGCAGTACATAAGAGGAGAAGAAGACTCTACAACAATAAGGTTCTACATACAGGTATACCTCCCTTCTCTTTCATTCAAATTAGGGTTTTGCATTGGATAGCTATTGTTTCATGTTCAAGCTTATATCTTTATCATGTGTTGATGCTTCTAATGGTTAAAATGCATTATTAGAATAGTGTTCATGGCTAGTTGTGCATGATATAGTGTTATTCCATGTGATTTTATGAGAGCTTATGATTCTATGGTTTCTTTAGTGCTGAAATTGGTTTTCTGCATGAAATAACTCTTTTGCATATTAAAGCATGTGTTTTTATCATATTTTGCTGCTTCTATTAGCTAGTATGCATGATTAGGATGATGTTCATGGGTTGTTTAGCATGCTAGAGTGTTATTCCATGTGATTTAATGCATAGTTGGGATTCTAGGGTTTCTCTTGTGCTGAAATTGAGTTTATGCTTAGAATAGCTATATTTCATGTGCAAGCCTATGTCTTTATCATGTGTGGATCATTCTATTGGTTAATATGCATGATTAGAATGCTGTTCATATTCGGTTTTGCATGATTCAGAGTTATTTCATGTGATTTTATGCACAAGTGTGATTCTAGGGTTTCGTTCATCCTTGTTTTAGGAAAATTGCATATAGTATGATAGCTTAGGGATTTTCCTTAGTTTTTCTTCATAGTGGCTATATGTGTGTTGCATATTAGATAACTATGATATTTTTGCATTCATGGTAGTTGATTTTAGGGTGTTTTGCATATTATTGCATACAGGGCTGGATTAGGGTTTATGTTATTTCATGATTCGTGTTGTTTACATGATTTATGGGTGATTTTAAGCTTTATTTTAATTCTGTCTAGATCTGTTTAATGGCTTTAAAGATATGTTGTGAGCATGTGTTAGCCTATGTTTAAGCATGATAATTGCTTGGTTAGAAACTAGGTTGGTTTGTTGGTATTTTTGGTGTGTTTTGCATGCAAATTGTAGGTACATGACATGTACAAACCCATAGAAAGTGGGATATGACAGGTGCAATTACCCCACCAATGTGGGGTGATTATTTTGGCTATTGCGAGATGAAATCTTGCAAATAAAGTAACTACCCTATGCAATAGGGTGGTTATTTTGACATGTTGCTTTTGTTTAAGGTAAGTTGGGTATGAAGGTGCCCTAATTCACCTTTCTTTACTTCTTTAAAACTTTCTCTTTCTCCCCCTTAGGGTTGTTTCCTAATAGGGGAACATGGCAATCCTTATAGTTTCATTTCACAAAAAATTCCTTTTTTTTAAATGAAAGTTTCTATCTTTACTTGGAATACCATATTTTCTAAAGACCTTTTGAGAATCATTTATCTTTAGAAACTCTCGTATCTATGAAAGGAAACTTAGGGTTTACCATAGGCCTCTATTATGTTGTAACCCTAATTCTTTTCGAACTACGTGGACTTTGATCCATGTATTTCCATACATAGTACGTAGGCGCTCTTCGTGAGGTTCAAGTCTGCCCTAGGATACTAAGTATTCTAGGTTTTCTTTCCCCTCTTTCTCTTTTCTATTTTTATTTTATTTATTTGCTTATATGGATGAATGAATGGATGATATGCATGCTGTCTTTTAATGATAATTGATGATTTGTATGTGTTTAAGACTTTGATTTAGCCCAATTAAATTAAGAGACCATTTAAGGCGATATGGATGCCTATAGGCTTTGCCTAGAACCTTCCCATATCGTAACTTAGCCTCCGAATTCATAATCTTTGGTTTCCAAAAGACTTTTTGCCTTTCCGTTTTTAAACATGGAGTCATTCAATTGTTTTCTTCAAACAAACTGTTTTTAGGGTTTTCCTTGTTTCCTTTAAAAAATAAGGTGGCTACTCCTTTTTGTTTTCAAACCCTATTTTTCTTTTCAACCCTCATGGGCCTCTATTTTCCCGGGTCCACAATATGACAATCCAAAACATGAAAATAAAATCTAACATAATGCCTTAGGTAAGTATTTTATGTAAGAATGTGAAATAATCATCCTTACGGCGAGTTTTCTTAAGTAAAACTATCTGGAAATAATTTTACGTAGAAATCACTTTGCATGAATGGTTTCTTCACATATCCTATATAAAATATATACTTAAGAATGCAAAGAAACTCACAGCGCACTTAAACACACTCTAGAAAGCACTTATGCACAACCTCACCCTCTAAGGACGATAATTATCCTCGAAAAGAATAATCATCCATACACCTATGAAAACAAAGTTTACACAGCAAGTGTCCTATACAAATGATGCTTAAAATCATGCATATAATTGAACCATGAAGAGAAAACGGCCTAAACACATCAACCTATTTTCTGTGCAAAACGTACCTCTATCATTAAGAGAAAACTATCCTAACAGCAAGCAATTCACAATCCTACTCCACTAGCATGCTTTCACATCATATTTGAATCATATACACTCTAAAATATAAAGTATATATGATTCCTAAATCAATTATAAACCATAACTATGCAGAGAATGGAGTAAAAGAAGAAATAATCGTAAAAAGATGCAAAGGAGACTTATAACAAAGCAAAGGTCTTCGCTACGTTCTTCCTTCTTGTTGGACTTGATTGCCTTCTAGTTCTCCTTTAAAATTACAGTAGAAAGCCTTCTCCAAATGATATGGGTGTGTGCAAACTCGTTCTCCTTCTCTCTCTAATGAATATGAAGTGTTAAAGAGTCCAAAAGTCCCACTAAAAGTCCCCAATGCTGATGAATGAGCCTCTATTTAAAACCAACCAACCATGTGAACCAATGGTTGAGATTAATTCACCATAAAACCAATCTAAGTCTATTATTAAATCCTCTAGATGTTGGACAACTCAAAATTACATCCCAATAGGTTTAGAACACCTTTGAAAGGCTAAAATTTGGTGTAGAAGAGTCCAAATCCGTCAAAACTTCAAAATTGGATAAACAAAGCAGAGTGCCTCAGGTGACCAGTTAGGTGAACCGGTTGGACTGGTTGGGTGAACCGGTCACGCGAGAGGAAAATCAAGTTTCCCCAATTTTGAGGATTCTTGACCCATTTCGGACTCCTAACTTCAAACGGATTTAAATTCTTCAATTTAACTCCGATTTGAGTGATTCAAAAGCCAAAATTTGAAGGATTCAATGTAGAATAAGTTTAGAATATTCTTAGACCAAAAATCCCTAACCACAGTCAAGTGGCTGGGTTTTCATAAGACAGTTAACCAAAAAAAGGTCAATTAGCCATAGGGTAATATGGTGAACCAATCCAAAACCTATTAATTAATTAAATTGGCACTTCAACTAGGCTCATTACATCATTCTAAGGTCAATGGAACAATCCGAAACAAGTTTCAAGGTCAATTAGAAAATATACGAAGTAAAAGACGAAATTGCCCTCCAAGTTGCAAAAGTTCTAATTAACTATCCAAACCTATTTGGAATTGAACCAAATTTGACACACATATCCAAAATGATCTTAGAAACTAAATGTAAATGTTGGGACTTAACAAAGAGACAAAAATATGCATGCAATGATGACCTATTCTCCTAAGGCTTAAAAGGGCAAAAGTGTCCTTTAAGACTTAGGGACTCCTAAATGCATCTAAACTTAAACAAATGCTATCATGAACTTATGGGGGTGAAAATGGGGAGTCTACACTACCCTTTCTTATGTCAAGAATTACTTTTCACACAACCCAATAACAATCAATAGGTGAAGGTATTTTGGAAAGATAAAGTTTAATTAATGAGAAGTTAATGCAATGATGGTTTTTCTTAGACCGTGTGATTTGTCAAACTTTGCCTATCTTTGTGGGACGAACGGAGTATTTGCTATGTTACATTATCACGGGTGCGGGTGCGTATCCAAATGTCAAATTCGTCAAATCTTCAAAAATAGTAATTTTTTTTAAAAAAAATCAAAATTAGGATACGAGGACTCCGCCAAAAGGATCCAAAAATTAGCTATGAGTATGGGGATATGTGTGGGTGTGTGTTTATCAATATATTATATAAAGTAAATAGTCGAATCTTCTGCCAAGTTAAATCTCACTCGAACCCAGTTGAGCTTCTTCTTTCTTCGTCTGTCACAGTTGAAGCATTTTCTTCCCTCACAAAAGTTATATCAGCAATCAGCAATTTCATCTTCTCACAAAGTGTTGGTAACCAATACCACAACAGAAGCAGTTAACAGCAAGAGAGTGGCGACCCTCAATACAATGGTTGAGACTATTGTAGTCTTCGATGCCATTAATTACTTTAATTTGTTGTTGCAATTTCCCCCTTTCTTCCTTCTCTTTCAGCTCATACGTATGCGTGCACATATATTCAATGCTAAAACTTGTCGTTTATAGAACAAACAAACAAGGCCCCTCAGTTATCTCAAGTGTTTTTGGCTGCACTCACATTGTTGTATAGGGACTTTGGAAGACCTTGTGGCTGGACGAGAATGTCATGGTTGAGAGGTCCTCTTGACGACCTTTTCAAATTCAAACCAAAACTGGCCAATTGAATTTTTTTTTTTAAAGAGTAAATTACATCTAGATCCCTATGTTTATTGAAAAATATACTAGGAAACTTGTAGTTTTTAAAATTATACTAACACTATGTTTGGATAAGGAATTTTTAGGTGGAATTTTTCTTTGAAATAGAATTTGTAAAATTATTATAAGAAAATTCTTTATAAAAGTTTTACAAATTTCATTTCAAATAAAAATTCCACCTGAAAATTCCTTATCCAAACATAACATAACTTCCTTTTGGAAAATGATCTACACCCACTCACTCTGTCCAATAGCGCGCCATGACTGCTCACACTAATGTCCTACTCTTAATTTGTTGAAATACCGGATAGATAGAGTGCACCATTACTGCTCACACTAATGTCTTACTCTTAATTTTTTTAAAATACCCATTTCACTTTTCTCAAACTCAAAATGCATAACACCATGCATCTTGTGCCACTCACCCAACTTAACTCTCTTCTCTCGATCTCAACAAATATATTCATACAATCATACACACATTTTTATCAACACATGATGATGCTTGTTGGATCAGAATATGCTGTGAGGTGTCGTATCCCATGTATAAGGAGATTGTACTGTACAATCCAACCATGCATAGGGTTCATTACTTAATAGCACGTGTTGATGCTACAAACATTAGCATATATATCTATATAGATATACAAACAATGGGCCGTGCGTGATACGCCGAATAATATACAATATTTTATGATTATACATAAAATATACATCCCTGAACCTCTCTTTGAAGTTCCTTCCTCTTCAAAGGGGTATTAACCTTCTTCTTTTTCTTAACAAAATAAACAAAAAAAAGAATTCAACTAAAACAAGAGGTATATTTTTAAAAAGTACAATTTCCAAATTGTAATACCTTAGATTCTTTGACGGTATTTTTCCCACAAAAGGCGAAACCTTCCCCCCCTCCCCTCCCCTCCCCTCCCCTCCCTTTTTGAAGTACATGGATTTTGATTGATCATATATGTAAGCCGCTCACTTGACCCTAAATCCAAAATAGGATAAATTTTGTTTGTTTGTTTGTTTGTCCCATTTTTTTTTTTAAATCCTTGTTTAAATAAGTTGAATTAATAATGTTAGCGCAACACGAATAAGGTCTAGTGGCCTACAGACCTAAAAGTTGACTTGGAACATTTGCATGTCAAAATCTATGAGGAAAATATGAACTTCCTCTAGAGCTCTGACACAGTTGCTACGATGGTTCTTCAAGGACAAAAGCAGAGTTAGAGGGTGACCGACATGAGTCCGACCAAACCTCTTCGATGCTTAAGTCAATGAAAGGAAGGAAAAATTTAGAGAGAGAAGATGAGGGATGAATCAGGTCATACCTTGGGTTGGCATAGTATGTGCTATTTATTGCCTCAATACGGCCCACTTTGTAGTCTAGTTTAATAGCCGCCTGGTTAAGTTAGAGGTCGGTTTACATGGGTTAGTTAAATAACTGCCTAACCATGGTTAACTAATTAAGCACAAGTATAACTATCTAACTTGAGTTAAGATAACCTTCAAAACTCCCATGCTACCTAGATAGTCTAAGTAGCTTTGACATGCATCGCTTGGAATCAGTTCGATTATGACTTCAGAGAGTGACCTCGATAATAACACTATAATGCTAATGGCACTACACTAATCGTGCTCAACTATGCTTCTACCTTCATGGTTGTTAACCCATGCGGGGATTCGGAGCAATTTCAATTTCGTATTAACGATGCTGCGTTCTTGGTACTGATGTAGAACAAGTTTCACATAAGTTCATGGAGGACCTGGAGCATCACAAAGTTTTACACAAAGCAGAGGGCAAAGCAGAAGGTACTTAACTAGAAAGCAGAGGGCATCTAACTAGATTTGATTTGCCGGACCTGCCAAATCTAGTTAGTTTCTTAACTAGATTTCCTTAATTTCCCAGGGTGTTTATTTTGTTTATTCCTTTCTTATTTAATTGCTTTCTCCTATTTTATTGCTTTCCTAAGTTTAGTAGAATTCCTTTTTCCTAGTTTACTTAGAGTTCAAGTATTAATTCTCTTGAAATAGGCTTGTAGCCCTATGGGCAGAATAAATTTTGATCAATAATATTATTTGAGAGTTTTCTCCAACTTATTGTTACTTTCTCGTGGATTCGAGTTCTTTCTCGTGGATTCGAGAACCCTAGGCTATTGACGTTTGTCATAGTCATATCATTCTAGTTTTCCGCTGCGTCAATTGGTATCAGAGCAAGGATTTGCCTAGCTTCAATGGCTAACCAAGGAGTTGGAGAACACACCCCTACTGGCGGTGATCGTAGGGAGGTTGCTTTGTGGGAAGCATTGGATACACTTCGTGTCAACCAACAATTGAAGATGGATGAGTTACGGCAAGAAATAAATGGGCAATTTGTTGACTTGCGTAACATGATCGCTAGGTTGAATCTCAATGCTGACAACAGACAACCAAACGTTAACAGGAGGCGTGCCGATGGATTTCCTAGAGGCCAACCCATTAACCAAAACGCTTTTGGGCGTCATGTTCGTTATCATACATATAGCGAAGGTGATTCAGATGAGGAGTTTGATGATGATTATATTCCAAATTAGTTGGGGAGGCGGCAGAGAAATTTCGATGATGGAAACGGTGTGAATCAACCAATAGTGAGACAACGAAATTTCGATGGGTATCAATTAAAGGCAGACATACCACCCTTCAATGGAAGTAGAGCTCTTCTTCAGCATGATGGAGATTCCTGAGGATCGTATGGTGAAATTGGTGGCTTATAAACTGAAGAGTGGTGCCGTAATTTGGTGGGATCAACTTCAGATTAATCGACATCGACAAGGGAAAACGCCTGTGAGGACTTGGAGGCGAATGCGACAACTCCTTAGAGGTGAATATTTACCGCCTGATTATGAGCAATATTTGTTCCAAGCCTACCAAAATTGTACTCAGGGATCCAAATCTGTATTTGATTACTATGCTGAATTTTCTAAATTATCTGCGAGAAATAATTTGAATGAGACAGATGGTCAAAGAGTTGCGCGGTATCTTAACGGGTTGAAGCTGTCAATTCGTGATAAAATTGGGTTGCAAGTATTATGGACGGTGGAGGAAGCCCATAATTTAGCATTGAAGGCTGAACTCATGGAACATAGACTGACGTACTCAAGGTATCATAGGAACACTGGGGAAGCTTCTAATACTAGTGTAGACAAAGGCAAAAGCCCTCAAACCTCTATGCCTACAACTCAAGGGAAGTCACAAGGAGAATCAGCCCGAAGCAATGGTAGTACCGAACGACAGCAGGGTACTCAAGCTCACCGCAATATCCCAACTAGTCCTGATCTTTATGCTAGGCCTGTGCCAGATAAGTGTTATAGGCATGGTAAGCCTGGGCATCGTTCCAATACCTGTCCTAATCGTAGACCTGTGAATTTTGTAGAAGAGGGTAATGAAGAGATATATAAAGATCAAATTAAAGGTGAGGATGAATTATATGATGGTGTCAATGAAGTTGAGGGGGTAGAGCAAGTTAATTGTGTAGTACAACGTGTGCTCTACGCGCCAAAACAAGAGGACCTTACCCAACGTCACAATATTTTTCGTTCTTATTGTATTATCAATCAAAAACTGTGTGACTTAATCATTGATAGTGGGAGTTGCGAGAACTTCGTGGCTAGAAGGCTAGTGGACTGTTTGAAACTTCCAACAAAGTTGCACCCATTCCCATATACCATCGGTTGGATTCAGAAAAGACCTACTGTGAAGGTAACTCAAATTTGTCGCGTTCCAATTTCTATAGGCAAGCATTATAAATCTGAAATTGTATGTGATGTAGTTGATATGGATGCTAGCCATATTTTATTGGGTCAACCGTAGAAATTTGATGCTGATGCTACTTATAGAGGTAGAGATAATAAGTATTCTTTTGTATGGGAATCAAAGAAAATTGCTATGGTTCCAGCAAAATAGAATTCAATTATAAATAAACCTCTTAAAACAGAAGGGCAATCTTTTCTAACCATGAGCAGGTCGGACGCTGAGTTCATGGATGACACTAAAGAGTTGAATAATGTGTATGTTGTGATGGTAAAAGAAGTGGTAGAAGAGAAGAAATCCCAGCAATCAATTATTTCAAGCAAAATTCAACCATTGTTGGAGGAATTCAAGGAGTTGATTTCGGAGGATTTGCCTAATAAATTGCCACCTATGCGAGATATTCAACATTATATTGATTTGATACCTGGGGCAAGTCTACCGAATTTGCCACATTATTGAATGAGTCCAAAGGAGAATGAGATCTTAAGGGAGAAAGTGAAGATTTGTTGCAAAAAGGTTTTATTCGAGAAAGCATGAGTCCTTGTGCGGTTCCAACATTGTTGACACCAAAGAAGGACGGGAGCCGGCGGATATGCATTGACAGTAAGGCCATCAACAAGATTACTGTAAAGTACAGATTTCCTATTCCGCGGCTTGATGACATGCTAGACATACTCGAGGGATCCAAGTTGTTCACAAAAATCGATTTGCGTAGTGGGTACCATCAAATTCGCATTCGTCCTGGAGATGAGTGGAAAACTGCATTCAAGAGCAAGGATGGATTGTACGAGTGGTTAGTCATGCCATTTGGGCTATCCAACGCACCAAGTACCTTTATGCGAGTCATGAATCAAGTCTTGAGGCCTTTTGTGGGAAAGTTTGTTGTAGTTTATTTTGATGACATTCTTATCTATAGTAAGACTGAAGCAGAGCATATTGGGCAATTAAAAGAGGTGTTGACTATGCTGCAAGAAAATCAATTATTTGTTAACTTCAAGAAGTGCACTTTTATGACGAATAGCCTATTATTCCTGGGTTATGTGGTGAGTGCAGATGGAATTCATGTAGATGAAGACAAAGTTCGCGCAATTAGAGAGTGGCCTACACCAAAGACTGTGACTGAGGTGAGGAGTTTTCATGGTCTTGCTACTTTCTATCGTCGCTTCATAAGGAATTTTAGTACTATTACTACACCAATTACTAAGTGCTTGAAGAAAAGAAAATTGCTATGGGGTGAGGAAGCTGAAAAGAGTTTTGCTTTAATCAAAGAAAAGTTGTGTACAGCACCTGTGCTAGCGTTACCAAGTTTTGAGAAAATTTTTAAAGTAGAGTGTGATGCTAGTGGAGTTGGCATTGGAGCTGTTCTATCACAAGAGAATCATCCTGTGGCGTTCTTTAGTGAAAAGTTGAATGAAGCGAGACAGAAATGGAGCACCTATGATCAAGAATTCTATGCGGTAGTTCGAGCTTTGAAGCATTGGGAACATTATCTTATACAAAGGGAGTTTGTGCTGTATTCAGATCACCAAGCATTAAAATTCATCAATAGTCAGAAGAAGCTTGACAGTATGCATGTGAGATGGACTACTTTTCTATAAAAATTTCCTTTTGTTATTAAGCATAAATCTGGGGTTATGAATCGTATTGCTGATGCTTTGAGTCATCGTGCTACTTTACTTGTTACATTGGCACATGAAATTGTTGGGTTTGATTATCTGAAAGAGATTTATGAGGCTGATGAAGATTTTAGAGAAATTCGGGCTAAATGCAGTGACAAACAACCTGTCAGTGACTTCAACTTGAATGATGGATCTTTGTTTAAAGGAAATTGTTTATGCATCCCAAAGACTTCGTTGAGGGAAAAATTGATCCGAGACTTTCATGGTGGAGGATTGAGTGGGCACCTTGGAAGAGACAAAACTGTGGCAGCTTTAGAAGAGAGGTATTTTTGGCCCAGATTGAAGAGAGATGTGGGGAATTTTGTGCAAAGGTGTTACATTTGTCAGACATCGAAAGGGCAGTTGCAGAACACTGGTCTTTATATGCCTTTACCTATGCCACAAGCTATTTGGGAAGATCTATCTATGAATTTCGTGTTGGGACTACCTTGTACTCAACGAGGAGTGGATTCCGTGTTTATAGTGGTTGATAGATTTTCTGAAATGGCCCATTTTATTCCTTGTAGAAAGACTTCTGATGCGTCCCATGTTGCAAGATTATTCTTTCGCGAGGTGGTTCATCTACATGGGGTACCTAAGACTATTACTTCTGATAGGGACATCAAGTTCCTTAGCCATTTTTGGGTGACTTTGTGGAGAATGTTTGATACTTCATTGAATCGTAGTACTACTGCACATCCTCAGACTGATGGGCAAACAGAGGTAACTAATCGTACCTTGGGGAATTTAATTCGAAGTGTTTGTGGTGACAAGCCTAAGCAATGGGATCATGCCTTACCGCAATGTGAGTTTGCTTATAATAGTGCTGTGCATAGCGCTATTGGGAGATCACCTTTTGTATTAGTTTATATGACACCACCGAAACAAGTTATGCATTTAGTGAAATTGCCTAGAAGGCCGGGTGTTAGTATTGCAGCTGAAGCCATGACCAAGCAGGCGCAAGAGATTCAAGAAGAAGTCAGACAAAAGCTTCAGGAGACTAATGCAAAATACAAAGCAGTTGCTGATAAGCATAGGCGAGCCAAAGTGTTCAAGGAGGGAGATTTTGTGATGGTCTTTTTGCGCAGAGAACACTTTCCTGTAGGGACATACAACAAGCTCAAGCCGAAAAAATATGGGCCTTACAAAGTGTTGCACAAGATCAATGATAATGCTTATGTCATTGATTTACCAGAGAGCATGAAGATTTCAAGGACTTTTAATGTTGCTGATTTGTTCGAGTTTCATCAGGCAGAGCCACTTTATCCAAACTTTAACTCGGGGACGAGTTCTTTTCAAGTGGAGGGGACTGATGTAGAACAAGTTGCACATAAGTTCATGGAGGACCTGGAGCATCACAAAGTTTCACACAAAGCAGAGGGCAAAGCAGAGGGTACTTAACTAGAAAGCAGTGGGCATCTAACTAGATTTGATTTACCGGACATGCCAAATCTAGTTAGTTTCTTAACTAGATTTCCTTAATTTCCCCGGGTGTTTATTTTGTTTATTCCTTTCCTATTTTATTGCTTTTTTTCCTAAGTTTAGTAGAATTCCTTTTTCCTAGTTTACTTAGAGTTCAAGTATTAGTTCTCTTTAAATAGGCTTGTAGCCCTATGGGCAAAATAACTTTTGATCAATAATATTATTTGAGAGTTTTCTCCAACTTATTGTTACTTTCTCGTGGATTCGAGAACCCTAGGCTATTGACGTTTGTCATAGTCATATCATTCCAGTTTTCCGCTGCGTCAGGTTCAAACTATTTCTACACAGAATCTAACACCGAAATCCTCATCTTTGTTTCTAAAACCATGCTTTTCCCCATAAGTGAGTCACTTTCGTTTTTATTTACTAAAAACCTTCTTTTTTTTCTTTTAATTAGAAAAGGTTTACTCTTGTTTATGCCCTCTCTTTCCTAGAATATGATAGCAACTCCTCTTTTTCCTTTTTTCCTTTTTTGGTGTTAAAAAAGAGTATGCAGGTGACTCCATATATCCACCAAAGAGAATTGTCCCTTAACAATCACAGTTAATTTGCAGGGACCCATGGCACCTATGTCGGAGTCGAAGCTTAGGTTCCACCGCGAGTTCTAGTCATTAAAAAATAGGTTTAATCCCATCGAGTGACTTTAGAAATTCAAATCTGAGAATTGGGCGAAAAAATCCAAATACTAACCACGTTAACCAACTGCTCAATGATAACTCCTGGTTTTTTTACCATCCCCTTTCGGAACCTAAGAATATCTTCTCTCCAAGACTCGGGCAAAAGCCATGGTTCTCATAAATAGGACCAAAGCTTTTCTTAATTGAGACTTATGTACCAGTATACGAAACAGTAAGTGAAGAATATTGTATTCTTAGATCTTGAATTTATAAACCCAGCGACCTTGGTACTAGAAGCAAATCCGTACAGTAGACACCTAAATGCAATTTATTTTGGGAGGTGGTGTGATACCAAAGAAGAAACCTGCAACCAACCTTTTTGGATGTGGTGGGTTTCCAACTGCCAAGGAAGAGGGTCCCCTGTTAATTGCCACCAACTTGAAGGACACTTCTTTAACACACTGGGTGATGAAAATTACACTTTTATATTCGAGATTTTTAGTTATTTGTAGATTTATCCTCGAGTGAATGAAGCTTAGATTTATCACATATTTTGCATTGATCGATCTCAGGAATGGTTGATAATGTGAATATATAATTTATAAAATATTTGTATCATTTGCAACTCATCCCTCTCCATTTCTTGTCAACCACTGCGAGCTTTTCACGCTCAAAATCAATCTTGGATTTCTAGCTAAAAGTCATTTTTGTGTTGACTGTGTACGGCACGTACAGTGGCGGAGCCAGGATTTTGATCTTGGAGGGCCAAGAATGAAGACTAATAATGAGTATAATAAATCTTTTTTCCCTACTTGACAATAACAAGAAACAATAAATAGCAAATTGAAGATAAATATACGTACTAAAAAATTGATTGATATTTGAACAATGCCCCCACAATTTCAAAAAGATTATTCAATACTTTTATTTCCCTGTGTCCTATTTTAACTAACCAATTTATGAATATCACCACCAAGCTATCAATTGTAAATATAAAATTGTAGGTCGAAGCTATGAAATAAGCAAAATTAGGGCAGAAAGATGAAAAACTAAGGCCCTATTTGCTTTGTGAAAATATTCTCAATTTTTATTTTCTGTGAATATTTTCTAAAAATGATTTTCATTTTTAATTTTCAAAATTTAGAAAATGTATTTGGTTTACGAAAATGAAAATATTGAAAATGTGTTTGGTAAACTATTTTCTCTTAAAGGTTTTTTCTCAATCGTTTAAAGAGAAAGACTCATCCATCCACTTTTTTTTTTTAAGTGAACATCCATCCACATTTGTTACTTGCAAATAATCAAATATAAGAACAACTAATAAACAAACCCATGAACAACTAATGTAAGCACTAGATAACATAGTGGAAGCATTAAAAATAAGTTATGATACCAAAAGAGAGCAATAGAACAGGTCTCCATTTGACTTGTATATATAGCGAGAAGCTTTAGATTAGAAAAATGTGACTGATTCGAATTCCATTAACTGTATCTCAAATCCTTCAAACCCTTTTTACAAAAAAAAAAAAAAAAAGAGATATATATATATATATATACACAGATCTACATATATACAAATATAGAGAGAAGAATAGTTGTTTGATCACTTTTACAAACAAAATAATAAATTATATGAATAGATATATTATATTATTATATATTATATATGTAGAGAGAGGGGAATAGGAAATGTATCTTTTCTCTGTGGGAGAGTATCAAAAGTTGACTAGGAAATGTGAGATGAAAAGGACAAAAGAGATGAGTGGGGCGGGCACCTTTTTAAGCCTTTAATATTGAGCCTTTTTTTTTATTCTTTTTTTGAATTAGTAGACTTTGGCGCCATATGTTATAAACAACGAGGTTGTCCGTCATTCTTACTGAATGAGTCCTGTGAGTTAATTTTTTTTCCATGTTTTTTTATTGTTTTCCTTTGAAAACGTAAAAAACGTCATTTTTGACGTTTTCAAAATTTCATCTTTTTTTTATTTGTTTTCAACAAAAAGTTTTTTATTTTCTACAAGTAAATATGTTTTCTACAAAATTTTATTTTCTTTAAAAATGAATATGAATAACGGGAAATTTTCACAAAGCAAACAAGGCCCAAAGGATTTTAATGTTTGAGTAGGGTAAAAATTAAAGATATCAATTAATGAAAGGGTCAAAATAAAAATAAAGTTGAGTCAAATATGACCTTAGGGATCAAAATATATTTTAGGAAGGGTCAAATTTATAAATATTATAAACTTTGTGTAAAATTAGGAATAAATAAAAATCTTAGCAGGGTCCCTTGACCCCCTCCCTCCGCCCCTGGTCCTATACAGATTAAAGTTGGACTTTAAAAAGCACGGACATCCACGTGACATATGATTATACTACGTTGAAAACAAAAAAATCATCAAAATTGAGGAAACGACAGACACACGACATTAATAAAATGAGCTCCGAGAGAGTTGTTTGAGAAAGAGTGGATTTGAGGCCGTCTCAGAGTACTTCTCCCTCTTCCACCATTAATTAGAAATTATTTTTCTTCTGAGAGATAGGATTTGAGATGGAGAACGGGTGCAAAGGATAAGTAGAATGCTCGTTGTCCAACTGGTGGAATCTTGTCGGAGTCGCATTCTGATCACTGGTGTCCTACCGCCCCACTGCCGGTCGTCACCCTAGGTTTTGGTGAAAGAGAAAACATGGAGCGGGACAGCTAGTGGTACTTTTTGAGTTTTGAGATGCTTTTCCATTTTTCATTTTTACTTTTTTTAATTATTGATATCACTGCCATGTCAACATCAAATTAAAAAACCTTGCGCACATCATCATTGTTCAAGATCGTTGGATCTGATTAGATCTAACAACTTGTGGGTTTTATAAATAATGAAGTGCCTTTTTTGAGTCCCTGATCTTGTCCCAATATATATAATTAGATGATATCATTAGTACGTATGTATCACAATCATCATTTATTTAAACAAATCATTTGTATAGTTTTTAAGGATCTTAATAAAGTGATTTATTCATAAGATATGACAAAAAACAAAAATAGAGAAAGAAAATAAAGAAAGATAAGAAAAAAGAAGTATTGTGTTAAATGTACGTCAAATGAGTTTACAACTCTTCTAGAAAAGTATTCATACTTCTTATAAGCTAATACTTCTCATTTTCCTTTTACATTACCTTTCTTTTTTCTTTGGGTAAACGACAATATTTTATTAATGAAATTATATTTGAAGGTATCACAATAGTAATAATATATAGGTGGCTGTTGAATTCCATAACTCTATCATTAATTAAAATTTCTATTTTTCCTGATCAATAAAATAATAATTGACAAACAAATAAATAAATCCCCCTTGTTGGGAAGGCTGAAGGAAACAACCATTAGGCACGAGGTCAGACAAGCCAACCAGTAACTGAGGCTCTCGCGAATAAGAAAGGAAGAAGCAGTCACCATTAATTAACCTTTGGTCATCTTTAATAATTGATCAACACAATTATTGCCTAATTGTCTTGGCTTGAAATCTGTTATGCTAAGAAGATGACTAATTGCCAAAACTTCTTGAAACAACAATCTTTTAGTCTTTGAAAAATTGTGTGTGGCCGGCTGTGACAACCCAATTGACGATAATAGATATCCAGCTATTTTCACATTGCATGTAAACCACCCAGTGCCACAGGATTTTCAACTATGCCTTCAATTCTCTGAGAAGATCATTCTTGGTATCTTTACATCTCATAATGTACCCAAAAGACAAATGTAATTGTGAATATTATTATTTCACATCTTATATCATCTAAATATTGAGTTTAATTTGTCTTTATATACCTATTTGAGCTCCACTTAATAGTTTAAACTATTAAATTGTGCTGAAAATTACTTAACAATTACTACCCCTAATCACTAATTCGGGTGGCATATTACCTGAACCCTCCAATTAACAACCCAACAGATTGGTTTTAGTTAATCGGGTAAAATCAATACAAACGGGTTGGAGCCCAGTTTAGCCCTGCAATTACTCGCCAACCCAATCAAAATATTTTAAAATAAACCTTGGTTTTATTATTTTTCCAATCTCATTAACATGAATTTTAATATATATCTAGGCTAAAAGAACTAAAAATTACATTTTGGCATACCACATGTGTGCAGATAAATTTCCAGAATTTTATTAAAACAAGTAGCTATTCATAGTAGATTGAAGTGGCAGTAAAATTTGAATAAGAGAATTTCGGTAAAAAATTTGGACAATTTAACATTTGGATGCTTAACTAGATTCTAAAGCTTAATTACAAATGGTTGGTCAGGAGTGGGGACAAAGCATATCCAAACATATAGATGTAATCAATGACCGTAGCTCTAGGTTTCCAGTCTCCACACGGAATTAATTATGTACACAACTATATATATAGTGCACCACCAAACGTTGACAATTTGTGTGGCAACCCCCTTACCTACTAAACCAAGCTAGCTTGAAAGATGATCCCAGAGGTGCTACTGAGCTCCGGCCAGAAGATGCCGTTGATCGGCATGGGAACAGCGAGCAGCCCCCTCCCACCACCTCAACAACTCACCTCCATTTTGGTTGATGCCATCGAGATCGGCTACCGCCACTTTGACACTGCGGCTCTCTATGGCTCTGAGGAGTCCCTTGGCCGAGCCGTGGTTGAAGCACTGGACCGAGGCCTTATCAAGAGTCGCGACGAAATTTTCATTACTTCAAAGCTATGGTGCACCGACGCCCACCCTGACCTCATCCTCCCGGCCCTCAGGAATACACTCCAGTAATTATATTATACTCTATATATATCACAGAACCATATATCTATACTTGGAATTTAGGATTTTTTTTTTTCCTTATTTCCTTTTTCTTTTTTTGGTAGTTAGTCACAAATATGATTTTAATTGTGGGAAGAGGGTGTTTACGTGAATTAAACCTTATTGTGTTCATGTTTGTTATATCCATGAAATTCATTGATTTTTTTTCTTTTTTCTTTTTGATAAATGAGAAAATTTTATTTGTTCATTGATTTTTATCTTCTTCTTCTTCTTCTTCTTCTTCTTCTTCATTTTTTTTTTTTTTTTTTTTTCACCATTTAAAAGGAAGCTGGGAGTAGAGTACCTGGATCTTTATCTGATCCACTGGCCGATAAGGATGAAACAAGGAACTGTAGGTTTTGAGATTTCAAAGGAGGTTATCCTTCCTTTTGACATCAAAGGGACATGGGAGGCCATGGAAGAGTGTTACAAATTGGGTTTAGTCAAGTCTATTGGTGTAAGCAACTACGGGACTAAAAAGCTCTCACAACTCCTACAACATGCTACAATCCCTCCGGCCGTCAATCAGGTAAAATGAAGATCACAATGAGCATTTTTTTTTTTTGTTCTTTTTCTTGGATACAGCTATGAAAAAAAAAAACATATGTGAGCTTAGGCATCAAGGAGAAATTTGTACAGCTATATATATATATTAGTTGTATTTGGCCATTGATCGATAATGTTGAGCATAAATGGAAATAAATTATTTTAGGTGGAAATGAACCCGGCATGGCAGCAGGGAAAGTTAAGAGAGTTTTGCAAAGAGAAAGGAATTCATGTAAGCGCGTGGTCGCCATTGGGAGCGAATGGAGCTATTTGGGGTTCCCTCGCAGTGATGGAGAGTCCAATCCTTAAAGACATTGCGGCTGCTAAGGGAAAGAGTTTGGCACAGGTACTGACTAATCGATCTGATTCATTCTAATTCATATACTATTTTCCAATCATTTTTGTATGCTCAGTACGTGATGAATGTAAATGAATGGTGTTCCGTTGAACCCCAATTATGTAAAATGAGAAAGCCAATGAAACTCTTTTTAGTTAAAAAAAAAAAAAAAAAAAAAAAAGAAACACCCTCCCAAACCATAGGTCCATTTTCTCAAAACCCTATAAACTTCAAAATTGAACAAATAACACCTTAAACTATCCAATTGCTATACATCGCCCCTCATTTATTTTTTACATTAGAAAATCTAATGAAAATTAATCATTTGAGATTCATCTAATGTTATTAAACCGATTTATTGTATAAACTATATTTTTACAATTGATTTAGACATTAAGTTCGACAAAAATATATCATAAATTTGGTGTAAATAGTGGCACTAATTGCTAATAGACATCTGAAGGGACATTGCAATCACCTTTTTTCTTAGAAGAGTTACGTGAAAAAAGGTTAAACATTAAGAGAGTTTTTTGTAAATTACCCTATCGTGAGTTTTCTATCTTAGTTTTTCCTCTTTTCCCAACAAGAAAGTATATGGATGAGGTTCTTGTGTGTTCTTTAATTAGATACGCTTCGTTTAGTACTTGCCTCTTCAAATGACTTATGGAAGTGTGGGGATGCAATATCTTATAGAGTGTATGATTACAGTGCCTTCTTGAAAAAATATTGAATTCGCTTTCAAGCATATTTTACATACCTAACAAATTTGAGTAACAGTTTTTTCTTCTTCAAGACTGCATAGTTAACGAGGCCTTATTTATTTATTTAATGGCAAACCACATATTAATGTCATTAACTTTACCCCAAAATTCAATGTAGTGCATGAACTCTTAATTTGTCCAATTTAATGCATTAACTATACATTAGTGTTTCAATATGGGTAAACATCGAACTGGCCGTTTTGTTCACTAACGGGACCTCACATTCACTCACGTGGTGACCTATTTGGCACCGACATGGCATCCCTATGGATTCTCTTTCAGGGCAAACTACATATTAGTATCACTAACTTTACCCCAAATTTCAATGCAGTGCATAAAATTTTAATTTATCCAATTTACTGCACTAACTATACATTAGTGTTTCAATGTGGGTAAACATGGGACAACCATTTAGTTCACTAACAGGGACATCACGTGCGCTTACGTTGTGGCCTATTTGGTGCCGACGTGGCATCCCTGATAGAGTCTCCATCAAAACTATTTCGACAGACCCATCCATAGTCAAAAACAACAAATCATAGGAGGCCCCACCTTCCCTCCCATTTCCATTTTCCATTTCCCCTTTCCCTTTTCCAAATACCTAATGACAATCCCTTCTATCTGAAGAGAAAGAAAGGCTACTCTTGAAAGTAGTGAAATATCCACCATGTCTTCCACCACCGCCACCATGGAAAGACACACATACTGGTGCCACTTCTATGACATTAGCGTCTCCATTCTCCTCCACCCTCACTGCCACAATAACTTCCTCGAAGAAATGGAGTTATCCCTTTGCCTCTTCCCTAACCCTAATTCCACCCTCCATCCCTTCCCTATTCTCCCCCCTCCCCAAACCCTTGTGTCCCCCATCCCCACCACCATTCCCAAAAATGATCTTGACAGCTTTGGTGTCACCGCCCTCCAACTCCCACTCACCACCACCTTCAACGACAACTACCTCCTTGATAGCCCTTACCTCCATCGAGGATGCCACGTCGGCGTCAAATGGGCCACCATGTGAACACACGTGAGGTTTTTGTTAGTGAACTAAATGACCGTCCCATGTTTACCCACATTGAAACACTAATGTATAGTTAGTGGATTAAATTGAACAAATTAAAAGTTTGTACACCACATTAAAATTTGGGGTAAAGTTAGTGACACTAATATATAATTTGTCCTAAAAGAGACTCCAACGGGATGCCACATCGGCGCCAGATGTGCCACCATGTGAGCACACGTGAAGTCTCCATTAGTGAACTAAACGGCCGTCCCATGTTTACCCACATTGAAATAATGTATAGTTAGTGTATTAAATTGGACAAATTAAAAGTTTATGCACCACATTGAAATTTGGAGTAAAGTTAGTGACATTAATATGTAGTTTTCCTGTATATTTATTTTTATATTTTTTGTAAAAGGCAAAACAATAGTTTCTTTGTACTCAAGTTGAGTGCCTCGTGTACATAATTAGGCCTCTGAAGATCATTGTTGTGAGTTGTGATCATAAATACCTTTAAACAACTTCCAAATACGGAGCTGAGTTCTCAACATGATGCTGAGGTGAGCAAGGACCATTGGACAAGGTGACAGACGGTTCAAATTAAATTAAAAGTTGTCCATCATTTCAGTAGCAACTTTTTTAACTCTTAATCGGACCCGTCCACCATCTCATCCAACAGTGCTGCTCACCTCAGTACAATACTGAGTTTTAACGAATCATTACTCAAAACGAGCAAAGAAGTAAAATAAATGTGAGTCGACAGTTTTTCCTTAATATGTATGTCTGTGATCAACATATTATATTAAATAAATGCAGGTTGCCCTGAGATGGATTTATGAACAAGGAGTGAGCTTTATCGTTAAAAGCTTCAACAAGGAGAGAATGAAAGAAAACCTTCAAATCTTTGATTGGGAACTCAGTGAAGATGAATTGGCTAAGATTAAACAGATTCCACAGCGCAGGGGATTTTCTGGAGAAGGGTGTATTTCTCAAGAAGGGCCTTACAAGTCACTGGAGGAACTTTGGGATGGTGATGTGTGAATTTCTTTTCCATGGAATAATGTACACAAAAATGGATGAAACTGAATAAATAGAATACAGTTATAATAATACTTTTTCTTTTTTTTCCCCTTTTCAGTCAGCATGATATGAGAGCCCTCTCTTATATACTTTGACAATGCCTGAATTTCAATAGTGGTGCGTTTGGATAAGAGATTTGGAAGAGAGATTTGAGTAAAGATGGGATTTCAACCTCATCCACAACTATTGTCGCCGCTATAATTTGCCTTTGAAATCCCAACTTAGCCCAAATCCCTCCTACAAATCTTTCATCCAAACGCACCATAAGTCCTCATGCCCACTGTAGCACTGAATTTGCTACAAGAAAGTGGTTTATGTTTTTTCCCTTTTTTTACCTTCTAAATTCCCTTTATTTAAACACATTCAACAATGGGAAAAGAAATAAATAAACAGAAAAAATAAGTCGCTCAAATGGCTGAATTCTCAAAAACTTTTGATCAAATTTTCAGAGAATTTGGTTGACTTCAAATGAGCCAATTTTCCAATTAAACTCTAGTATAAATGTGTAGATTCTTTGCCAAATGTCATGGATCTCTGTCTCACATCGGATAGACACTGGGGGAGTCTTGGGCATATAAGTGGTGAGGGCAACTCTACCTATTGGGCTAGCCTATTGGGTTGGAGACCCGACCCGTGACAAGTGGTATCAGAGCCAACCCGATCCCTTATCCGATGTCACGCCAAGCACCTGGGCCCACGGGGTACCGAGGGCGTATATGACTCGCGTGGGGTACGGGGTGCAGACAGGTAGGCAGGGTGGGCCCAACCACGACGTGGGCGTCATGCGGGTTGGGTGGGGGAGAATGTCATGGATCTCTATCCCACATCGGATAGGCACTAGGAGAGTCTTGGGCATATAAGTGGGGAGGGCAACTCCACCTAACGGGCTAGCCTTTTGGGTTGGAGACCCGACCCGTGACACAAAGGAAACCAAGTAGTCGTACGTCTCAACTCTCAAAATTGTAAAGCATGCCATTAAAGAATTTCCTTGGCCTATCCAAAATAAACGAAAAATCAACACCGATATTCATCAAATCCTCATATATGCCTATACAATTTCAGCAACCTTGGTTTCAGAACACATGCTTTTAAAAAATTTACGTCTCAAAGTTGAAAAATCAACGCAGATATCAACCAAATCTTCATGCTTCTAGATTTTTCGCCCACCTAATTACTTTCAGAGCACACATGCTTTTGAAAATTTTACATCTTGAAGTTAATTAATTATAAAGCATGCCAACAAGAATTTCCTTGGCCTATCCAAAATAAATGAAAAATCAACACCGAATCCTCATGCTTTTACATTTTTTCCCACCTTGGTTTCAGAACACATGCTTTTGGAAAGAAATTGAATAAAAACATCTCATTGGATTGTGACAGGTTATGAGTCACTAAGACCAGATATTTTCTTATTTTGCTTTGTTTCTCTTTTTCTCTTCTGTATTCTTTTTTTTTTTTTTAATATATATCAATTAGTAAGCACATGATTTTGAGGTCCTAGGGTACCAACCTAGTTGGGATGCTAGGATTCTCATTAATGCTTCTACTTTTATTTAATAAATAAATATTAAAAAAAAGTATTAGGAAAAGGACAATTTGATAATCACAACTTTAAATGACTAATTAGGCATACCAATCCACTTGGAGGATGCCAATATTAGAAACCAAGACATTTGAGAACATTGAAAATAATGAGTTGTTAAGTAAAATCACAAGTTAAATAGATTAGAGGTTTAATTCAATAAGCCAATGAGGTAATGTCCATAGTTTTAAATCAGAATTATTATTATTATTATTTTTTTTTTTTATTATTTATTTTTTTTTTGGGATGGTGGTGTCATATGATAGGACTATACACACTCACTTGGTAGGATGTACATGGGATTTCCACTCCAACATTAAGAGCATTGGCTATGAAAATACCATCTTAAGCATGCCCCTCGTTAGCCAATGAATGGAACTGAAGCACATTTTCCTTAATACATACAAAGCAATGAAATCAACTGGCCTACAAAAAATTTCAAAAGCTAGTCTATTGTTATTATAACACAAGGTTACGTGTCAGGGATTTGAAAGCTGAGAAGGAAAAGGCAGCAAAGTAAGAGACCCTAAATTTTCTTGATATCTGTTGTTATTACAAACTTCTTATGTAGGTTGTCCATGGAAAAAATCGATTTGATCCGAAACTAATTGTTGTTCGATCCAAAACATATATTTTCTAATCAATAACAAGTCGCTCATTTATGGACACTTATGAATGAAGCAGCCCTTCATCTCGAATCAACTTGATTTTTAGCATGCATAATCTTGAATCAAATCTAATTCAACAATTGGTTTCGCAAAATACGAGTCACAGGTAAGAGTTTTAGAGTACTACTTAATACCATAGAATCAAGCAGTATTTTAAAATTCAACTGATGTGCATATATAGTTCTTAGCTTAAGTCGTGTTAACTCATGATTTTCATAGACTTAAATATAAGGCTATTTTTTGAAAAGCTTGATTATTTCTTTGAGAAGATTTTGACTTTGCTATGGAGCATTTGGAACCATAGGAATCAAGTTGCCTTTAATGGTTTAAAACCAAATCCCACACAAGTTTTTCATACAGCATCGATCACTTTAATGATTTGTTCAGATATTATTATGTAACTAACTCTATTTTTTATTTTAGTTATACATCATCTCCACCTTGTCTTAAGTCCAATTGCAAGTATGTTCGTTGGATTCATTCTCCAGCGAATTGGATCAAAATTAATTTTGATAGATCGAGGATTCATTCGAGAAAATCTAGTGTTGGTGGCTTTGTCATTAAAAATCATTAAGGTTGTCCTCTTGGAGCTTTGGCTTTTAATCTGCACAATGTTTCTATTTTTGTCTCGAAGTTCTTAGCTCTTTGCAATAGCCTATTTTATGATGAAAAGAAAGGTTATAAGAAGATATATTCAAGTTGGAGGGGATTCACAAGTTATCACCAAGATTTGCTCGGCAACTTTTAACCACCTTTGGCATGAGAGGACTCTTTTTGAAGATATCAAGTATCTCTCTAGATTCTTTGAGAGTATTTCATTTCACTATGTCCTTAGACAGTGGGTTATATAACTCATCTTAATCACACCCTTGGTAATCTTGTTGTTTGGGAGAATAGTTTTCCTTCTGAGTTGTCAAATATTTGTAAACAAAGGATAAACAGAGATAATCTATTTTTTATTTTTTATAGAAAATAGCGGTGGAGCGCCATGATAGGTAAGGGCATGACTTGCTTGCTTGGCTATTTTTTGTTCCTAAACGCCTTCTTTATTTGAACAGGAAAGAGCTTTGCTTGCTTCAAGTTTTTCTTTTCGTCAGCTGTTCACCGCTGGATCTCGCCAATAGAGACCCTTATAGTTTTCATTACCGAAATATTTTCTTTTTTTTTTTTTTCCATTGTTCCTAGGGATCAGCTGACTGCCTCCCCTTTGTTCTGGAGGCTCTTATAGTTTTCATTACCGAAATATTTTCTTTTTTTTTTTCCATTGTTCCTAGGGATCAGCTGACTGCCTCCCCTTTGTTCTGGAGGCTCTCCAGCCGAGGAGAGGTTTGTTATCATAACCTTTTCTCCCAGTGTATGTGAAAAAGAGTGACGAGACCCTTTTTGTTCAGTCATAGGTTAGTCCAAAGAACGAAAGTCAGCTTCTTTATGTCCATTGTTCCTCTGTCGCTCAGTGGTAGAGCGGTTGGCTGTTAACTGATTGGACGTAGGTTCAAATGCACCACTAATAAACTAAATATCTTAATAAATAGAAGTGTGCCTCCGAAAAGACTCTTTCTTACATTGAACTTCTTCTGGAGCCAAGACAATTCCGTCTGTGATCTTGCCTATAGCTGAATAGTTCCAAAGCTTCTGTATCCACCCGAGCATGGGTTATGGTGTTACATTACTTCGTTGTATTCTTTTTTTAATTAATAATATTTATTCTTTCATTATAATAAATTTTTTTAAAAAAGGATTTTACTCTTTTCGGACAGGACCAGTTCCTTAGCTATTTTCTTAAGGCAAAAACCGAATATGGGCGGCAAATGAACCAAGCTATCATGACCAGCTTATTCTTATATAGGATAGTGGCTCTTAAGCTCCTGCCATGAGAAAAGAGCCAATGGTCAAAATCATTTCAAGTCATTATATATGTTAGCAAACCAGGCCCTGATGCCTCAAGCCTAGCTCATACAGACTCTCGAATACGATCACAGTGAGATCTTGGGTTGTTTCATTGCGCCCTTGGACTACAAAACGGGAGGTAGCCCATCCCCTTCACCCCTACTGAATCCCTCCACTTTCATATCATTGGATTATTTGCTTTGGATGAACTTTAGAACTGTAATATAATTTCATGGAAAAAGCCATTGGAAACCACCGCCCCTCCCCTCTAACAACCCCAAAATAAACCCCCATGACGTCTCTGTTTTCATGACACATCATGGGGGTTGTTTTAAGGGACGTTCAAGGGTCAATAGCATTACCCTAATTTCATTTGATTATTATTATTATTATTATTTTTTGGTAAATAAAAGATCAATTCCCCTTCAAAGTAACTCTACCTATCAATTCTTCCCAAATAACAACCATTATTTCTCAAGGAAAACTAGATTCTCATGAACGATTACATTTTACTTTATATCTGAACTTTGTAATAGCATCAATAATTTTATTTGTTTCTCTATACACATTATTAAGCTTAATATCCATATCATTCTTAATAATAATCTTTCTACAATCACTAATTATACTATAAATTGTCCAAGGGTATTTATACAAATGATGTAAACTATTAATAAACAATTTGAAATCACCTTCAACAATTACCTTGTTACAATTTTTTGCTTTGCTAAAATCAAACCATTACTAGAATGGAAGCTACCTCAATGCAATAGCTTCCATTCTAGGAAAAGAAACATTCTCTTCGAAGTAATTACAACTGCATTGCTATTGGCTTACCAAAATGATCGTGAATTATTGAACTCTTTTTAACAGATCCCATTCTTTGTTTTTCAACAGATCCATCAAAATTTATTTCAACCCACTCATCATTAGGAGGAATCCATCTAATAAACTTTGAACTCTTTTTAAATTTCTTACTTTCACAATTTTTGGATTTATCAAAGTTAATATTATTTCTAAATAAGTTAATCACATAATTTGAAAAATGATTAGTATTCTTGAAAATAATATTATTTCTAGCACACCAAATTTGCCAAAGCAAATTAATTAGCAATTTTATAGATCACATAATCTGAATTTTTATTTTTTTTCAAAAGAGCATTTGCTTAAATATAAAATCCAATTAATCATTATAATTATCTATAGGCAGAAGGCAAGAGTTACTAACCAAATTCCACACTTCTTTAACCCTAATACAAGTCATAAACATATGATTAATATATTCGATTTCTAAATTACAAAGAGGACAAGAACTCACTTTTACTCCTCTATTAGCAAGTAACATTCTACTTGGAAGTTTACCATGGATCAACAATCACATAAAATTCTTGATCTTATGAACAATACATAACTTCCAAATCCAATTAAAATTTTATTTGATTGATTTATGGAGTTATTGATGCACTCTCTCAAAAGTTGAGGTTGATTTGGAGCCTATTCTATTAAAGATTCCCCAGATCTTGTGGGAATAAAAAAAGGGTTCACAGTAGATCCTGTATGGTTTCATCCCTTTTATTTTTATTTTTTTTAAATGTTTGCTTTCATCATGTTTTATAGCATTTCAAGATATGGGCATCCGTTTCATGGCTGAGCCTAGCTGAGTTTCGATCATTTGATCCACCAAGTCAAGCATAGGCTAGCTGAACAATTAATGAACTAAGCTTGAACATACTTGTCTGAGCTCAGCCCAAGGCCAAGCTGACCTCGAAGACCTTTCAGTATAACTAAACTTCAAAACTTGGTCAGCTTGGCTAATTTGCAGCCCTAACCAAATTGGTATGTACATTAAGTGGACCAAACTGAGACATGGTGGGATGGGTCATCCAGTTAGCTACTTGTACCAACCCAAATCACAATAGGGGGAATTACAGATAGGTCTGACTACGGGCAAATAATTATGGTTCAATACAAATGATTAGTAACTTACAAGTAAATGACTACTAACTTAACTAAGAATGACTAGTAACAGTGATTAAACTGCAACTGTTAGCCCGTAACCGGACCTATCTGTAACTTCCCCCCATAACAATTCCTAGCTTCAACAAAGGCAGTCTAGCTTTACTGTCTTTTGCAAGGAGAAAAAACAAAAGTCTGCAACAGAATGGCACCAGTGCTAACAACTATTTGAGATAGCGCAGGTTCCTTCGTTAAAGTTATAAGGCATGCCAACAAAAATTTCCTTCCCCCACCCAAAATACACGAAAAATCAACACCAATATCAGCTGAATCCTCATGTTTTTACATTTTTCACCCACCTTAGTTTCAAAACATCATATATGCTTTTGAATAAAAAAATGTTAGTGTGATTACGCACATGTAACACCAAAAATAGCAAAAATGTAACAGACCCATGCAAATAAATAAATAAATGATTCAAAGGTGCTACACTGACATTTCTCATTCAATCCCAAATCACCTTCAGCGTCTGAAATCATCACACTAGCCTCATCAGGTAATCATGTTACCATTACTCATCTTATGTCTTGGATGAGAAATTAAAGGTAATAAACATCAACTTACACTTGGCTCCAAAGTAATACAAGTGATTAGCTCCATTCAACGTGATGGTAGTAATTTGCACTACTTCAACAAGTACTTTGACATCACTACAATTTCACACAAATAATGCACCATCACTAAAAACACATAAAAGTGGCTCTATAAACAAAAGCTGTAACACCTACTAAACATAAACGGCAAAAAATAGAGCTCAAAACACTACGAATTATAAAATCGCACCTCATCTGAATAATCGCAAAATTAAAAGCAGATATTGGTGTTGAAACATAATTCTTTTCCAATAAGGACCTCATATGTTGGGTTGCTATTACCTTCATGACGGCTTCTTGAATCAAAAGGTCGAAACATAATGCTTTCCCAATCCAAATCACCCATCGCTTTTCAATCTTTCAGCAGTAAAAGCAACCCAACAAACCACCATCAAGCAACCAAATCGCACAAGCGCAAAAACCGACACGCTAGAATGGGAGTCCTTTGATAAATGCAATGAAATAGCAGGGCTTATAAGTAAGCTTAGCTGTTGGTCACAAACTTGACCCACCATTACATATGCAGTGTGGTGCATTAGTTTGTGCACACTACAAGCAGTTTTCAAGATCATAGTTATTAAACTTGGACCGGACATTGACCCGGTCTAGGGGTCAAGTCACTAGGTCACTGGTTCAACCGTCGGGTCACCAATCGTACCAATCGTATAATTAAAAAATAATAAAAATTTAAAATAAATATACTTCATCAAAAAATTTAAAATAAATAGTAGAAAAAAATGAAAGTTTGTACATTGGACAATAAATAATATGTACTGAGTTATTTCACATCAGTAACATGTGGTCAAGTGGTTAAGAACTAGCAAGCACTTTGAATTTTCTAAACATCCACGTTTCAACTCCCCATGTTGACAAAAAAAGAGAATTTTATTTACCCTCTAGAACTGGTCCAACCGGACTGGTTTACACCGGTTGAAAGTGGTTCAATCCGGTTTAGTCCAATTTAATTGCATTTCCGATCCAATGTCATAACCGAACCGGATAAGGGTTTGGTTCGCCGGTTCACCAGTCAGGCCCCCTGTTCTGGTCCAGGTTTAATAGCTATGTTCAGGATCATTTGGAACTTCAATTTTGCTCTTAAAAATGACCTTTTGTTTGCTATATATATCATCTTGGAATTAAATCACACCCCGGTTGGGCTGGTTCAGTTTATGACAAGTTATCTACATTAGAAAGCTATGACCTATATCTCTATCTGAAAGCTTTTTATTTATTACTCCCTCCATCCCACAAAGATGGGCCATTTTTGCAACTTTTTTTGTCCCAAAAAGTTTGGCCATTTTTAGAAGTCAAATCATTTTTT
The DNA here is from genome assembly GCA_039720395.1 of Liquidambar formosana. Taxonomy (NCBI): domain Eukaryota; kingdom Viridiplantae; phylum Streptophyta; class Magnoliopsida; order Saxifragales; family Altingiaceae; genus Liquidambar; species Liquidambar formosana. Next base: position 10,787,023 of record CM077828.1, on the reverse strand, counting down.
TTTTTTTTTGGATTTTCCCATGCTACCCTTTTTCAAGAATTACTTTTCACACAACCCAATAACAATTAGTAGGAGAGGGTATTTTGGAAAGATGAAGTTTAATTAATGAGAAGTCAATGCAATGATGGTTTTTCTTAAACTGCGTGATTTGTCAAACTTTGTCTATCTTTGTGGGACGAAGGGAGTATTTACTATGTTACATTATCATGGGTGCGGGTGTGTATCCGAATATTAGATTCATCAAATTTTCAAAAATAGTCACAAAAAAAAAAAAAAAAAAAATTAGGATACGAGGACTGGCCAAAAAAATCCAAAAATTAGATACGAGTATGGGGATATGTGTGTGTGTGTGTGTGTGTTTGCACATGTGTTTATCAATATATTATAAAAAGTAAATAGTAGAATCTTCAGCCGAGTCAAATCTCACTTGAACCCAATTGAGCCTCTTCTTTCTTCCTCTGTCACAGTTGAACCAGTTGAAGCATTTTCTTCCCTCACACAAGTTGTATCAGCAATCAGCAATTGCATCTTCTCTCAGCATATCTTCCTCCATAGCAGTCAACTCTCATTCTACAATCGAACTATAGCATTTACACCATCACATCTCATGAAGCATCATAACCTTCACACCTCGTACCTCTTGTCGCAAGTCTAACCAGTACACATCATCATCTGCTATTGGCAATGCCCTAAATTCATTCTTCGCCAATCACACCAAGCCCTAGGAGTCATATTATCTTAAATCGAGCACATCGCACCCAAGCTCGTCGAACTCGAGCATATTGCACCATCCGTTGACCCTCATCGCCCACGCTCTCTCTGGCTTTCTCTCTCCTCAATTGCATCCCATCAAACCTAAATTGCACCATCACTCATTCGTTCCAGCAGTGCATCATATTGTGGATCTCCACTGCAAATCGCAAGATCTGGCAGCCATCGTTGACGTACACTCCAATCCCTAGTTGCAAGACCTCGTAGCAATTGTCAAGCCCTAATTGCACCAAGAATCATCCTGTATCTTCCTTCTCTGAGCCCCATTCTTGTTTGGCTACTAGTATATAATAGGTGTTTGACAGCTTATTGTTAATATCGGATTGGGTCAGTTTGGCTAGAGTGGATTATTATTCAAGTTGTGACCATTTAATAAGTCTTCATGGGAGTAGTGTCTGGCTTTGTGACCACAATTATGGAATCCAACAATGTTGCTTTTTTACTGAAATCTCTGCATTCTCAATCATTATGTGGCCTACTGGCAGCATTTGCAGGTTCTACCTCTAGCATTGTTTCTCCTCCTACAATGCAATCTATAATTGCACAACTCCGGTCTATGATCAAAAGTCCAAGAAGAAGATTGGACCAAGCATTGGGTTTGAGAGCTTGTATATTTCTTTACAACATCTCATACCTCTGCCTCTTTTCGGTTTCTTCTTAACAAACTCTTAATGCTTTCTTGGCTCGCGTCATGAGTTTGAAAGAGGGAGAGGGGGGGGGATAGTTTAGTCTTTTAGTCATATTAGGGTTATTAGAGTTAATTTCCTAATGTTAAAAGTTAGACCTCTACTTATATGCTTGTAATATGTCTTTTTTTAATCAATCATAATTATTCTTTCCTAAAAAGTAACACTTTCATGCGTAGTGTTGTGTCTCACACTCTCACCCAATATATGAGGAGACAGCCACAACCGTGTGAAGACCGTGACTGATACATGATGGCATCCATGACTGTGACTTTGAAGTTTGAACCATGATCTAGAAGGATTGAATTCATTCAAACTGGTCTAGGAAACACTACAACAATTTATCAAGTTGAATACTTGTTTGGGGGAAAGATGAGTTTTCTCATCTTTTCCAAAGACCCTGTCAAAGAGGAAAACAATATAGGCCAGGGTATTGCCACCAAGGACTTAAATATTGATATCGATGGATATATTGAGGATCCCAAAGCACAAATATATCAGATATATCGATGGATATATCGAAAATATTGATATCAATTTAGAGATATGGTGGATATTATTAGTAAAACACAGATATTTTTATTGAAACTCTAGAAAAAAATATGATTTAGACTCCAATACACAATTTAGAATCCAAAGACTACATCTTAATGTGTATAATATAAGTATGTGTTGTGTAGGGTATAAAAAGTGTGACACGTTGAGAAAATAAATGATAAAAATTTATGCAAAAACATCTAAGCGTCACATAACATTAAAATATATATTTGTAACATTTAAATGTAAAGCACCACTAGACTAAAGCCCATTGACTTGAAATCATATTTTAAAATATGTGAATTGCTAAACATTATTCTATGAAAAAAAAAAAAAATTATGAGTACACAAAAATAAACAATAAAAAATTAGTAGAGCTCTTTTAAAAATATTACAAAGTTAAAATTAAGGATATAAAGTTGAAAAGAATTATAGATTACTAGTTACATTTATAAAATATAATATAAAAAAGGGGCCTTTCAATAAAAATGTTTATTGTATTTTAAAAGCTTTAATAAAGTTCTAATTAAAAAGAAAAAAAGAAAAAAGGGAAGGTTTTATAGAGTGAAACAGTGAAAGTGACACGCTCACTTTACCAATCATGAAGAGCTGGACAAAACAAAAGAAAGAAAGAAAAAAACCTTCACACACACAGAGCATCCATGGAGGTTTGAAGGTGGGTGACGCCAATGGCTAGAAGACCACAATAGCACGTATGGGGTATGTCAACCTCCTTCTTCTTCTTCTTCTTCTTTGACAACAACAACGACGCCAGTGATTGTGAATCTATGATTCTTCTTCTTCTTCTTCTTCTTCTTCTTCTTTAGCGATGACAACGACACTGGTCATTGTGATTCTTCTTCCTCTTCTTCTTCATGAAATTTTCTAAAAAAAGTCAGAAATTTTTCACCGACAAGATGATATATCGCCGGTTTTCTAACAAAATCGAGGAATATCGTTGAAATTTCATCAAAATATCTTCAATAAATGGAGGAAAAATGGCGAAAAAACTTGGCATATTGTGATATCGTCAAAATTCAACAATATATCGTCAAAACCTCGAAATCTTGACCGCTAAGATGTGGAAAAAAAATCGCAGCCAAATATCGTTTCGTTACCCGTTGATACAGCGATATATCAACGATATATCGCCGATATCGACAGTATTAAAGACTATGATTGCCACCACATAAAATACTCCAAGCCCCCCACTAATTAAAATAAAAGATAATTATTTTTATATCGAAATGCACATTTACCATTTAGGACATGTGTACTAAAAGATTTAAAGGAAATTTTCCTATCCCCACTGTAACATCCCAAATAATTATTATATATTAATTTTGGGTTTGATAGAGAATTGGAAATTTTTATAATTTTGTACACTCGTAGGATGTTTTAATAAATTTTATTAAAGTTGGGATCAAGAGTATAATTTCCAAAACTTAAAGGTTCTAATTGTTTCCACCAGCTTCTATTTAGTTCTACATGCTTCCAATACATATTACATTCGGTGGACATTTCTTGGGGATGTGTATCTATTTATATTTTATATATATATATATAGCATGTTAAAAGCAAACAATGTGAAGTGAAGGTGGGCAATGATATCTCTATAACCGACTTAGTGCCTGTTTGGGATAGCTTCAGAGTAGAATCAGAAGTAAAATCAGAAGCTGAATCAGAATCAGGGGGGAGGCAGCTTGAGTAAATTGGCCTCAAAATCTCTTTTGGGCTTACAATCACTTTTCTCATTTTTTATCCAAACACTTTTAAAAGTTATTATGGGCCATCAGAAGAGATTTTGGGCCTCCCAGAATCTCATCCAAACAGGCACTTAGATATCATATAAATAGTTGGAATTCTATGCCATTCTCTTATACAATATATGCCTATATATATAGTACAGCTTAAGGGAAAGAGAAAGAAATGAGAGAGTAAGCAAAAGAGATAGAGATGTGAAGGGAGATTTGCCAATTTCGATATACGTTTATGAAGGTTCGGAATTCACATCAATTATAGGTAGGGGGTTTAATTCTTGTACAGTGAATGATGATTGTTTTGATATATATATTGAGATTTGATTTGGGTAGGGTGATAAATATTGATAATGACATTATTTGATGTCATGAATTATGATGGTTGATTTTATTGAGGCCAATGTATTTGAGAATTGAATTGTTATTGATCATTGGATTATACTCGGGTGTATGATTTGGAGTTCATATTATTTGGTTTATCTATTATGTTGAATATAAATGCGTGTATTGCATGTGATATTTGAAACATTATTTATTGCATAAGAAATCTAGGCAGTTGTCACTCACCCCAATATATTTTCAGGTCATCATCATTGGGGGCACGTAGTAAAATTGGGGTCGATATTTGGAGAGATATCTTATTGACTTATTTTATTTGTCATTTCTATAAAATTGAAGTAAATATTATTTAATGAGTTAAGTAATGTATATTCATATGAGTTTTGGGTTAGCCACTGCTTTCCGCAGCTGTATTATATTTTTTTAATTTCAAAAGAAATTCATTTTTGAAATAGTTTTATTTGTATTGAGCTCATAGATTTAAACGTCTAATTTTACAGGTCGTTACACCCACCCCCCCCCCCTCCCCCAACCCCAACTTCAAAAAAATTACACATTCATCTTCAAAACCTCATTTTCTCATAAACTCTAACAACCGTAACTCAAAATTCATATACACATTAAAAATTAGTATTTCTCATGTTATATGGAAGAATAGATAAGCAAAGCAATGTTAAGGATGATCGTAGTAACAAAAAAATACGTATTTAAGCATTTTTGTTGAGTTTTACATTTTTTCTTTGGGCTCAAGTTCATCGTGTTCAATCTCGCGAATCTAAACTTGTTGGACAAGTTCAGATAGTGACAATCAAACACTTTTGGATTGTTCGTTTCTATAACTCTAAACGCCTTTTTAAGTGTTCTACTTTATAAATGCAAACAACTTTGCATTATTCATTTTTGAAAGTTCAAATACATGTTTAGATTATAAAGCTGAACACTTAAAAACCGTTCGGCAAAAATGAACGACCCTAAAGTGTTCGATCATCACTACCCGAACGTATCCAACAAGTTCGGATTCGCGAGACCGAACACAACGAAGTTCAGCCATAAAAATAAAAATTATAATAGAGGCGTTTTTCCGATGTATGGTATGGTCATCGTTCCGTGGCTGTCATCGTCCAACCTAGAATAGAACGAAGTGATGGGAGAAGGGGAGTGATACAAGCGTGTTGTGGATGAAGATTAGTCACTCACTCTGGCAAGATGACATGATTTCCGATGTATGATTATGGTTCTAATGTGTCGTGAAGGAAATGGTGTTAGCGTTGGCATCAACTATGTCGTCCAAACACAGAGACGAGAGAGGGAGGGTGGTTGTAAGTGAGACGGGGTTTGGAGGTGGATATAATCTTTAGATTTTAATTAAAAGGGTATATTAGGAATATGGTGGGGTGGTAATAGCAAAATGTGAGGGGAATAAAGTAGTGAGGGGGGAGAGCAATTTCTGTGGTGGCAATAGCCTCCCCCAAACAATATTTATACATTTTTTAATTCCAAACAGTTCAACATTCCATATTTGAAGTTAATTATAGAGGCTCCAACATCGTTTTGATGCTAGAACAATTTGTACAACAATATAGTTAGTATGAAAAACCAGATTTATCAAACTAAGCTAGTCATTCAGTGACTCCGTAATTGTTGGAAAAGTAGAAGGTACCTTCAACCTCAATGCAGAACCAAGCAAAGCTCCCACTCTACCACTTGAAGAAGTTTAGGATGCAATACTATAAACAAATGAACTCCTCGATGAGACTAAAGAACTTGATTGTCATCAGATGGTAACCTATATGTGCGGGTGATACGAATCTGTATAAAAAGTATTAACTTAGTGGCATCAACTGAAAATAATATACCAATATGAATATTATCATTTCAATAGGAAATTGCTTGCTCGACATCCAAAACATGATTATTTGTATTAACTGGATTGATACTCAAACTGGCTCCTGTTATTCAGATGTGTATCTTGGAACCAGACGCAAAGACACCAAGATTACCAGAAAACCAGAAAGACCAGATGCCTTTAACTCCATTTCCATTCTTTAGACATGATTCAATAGCATAGACCCATAAAACAGCAGGTCCAATAGTTGAATCAATGGCCTAAAAGACGAAAAAGTTGAATAACATATTTCCAATGGTGTTGATTTAAGGTTAATCAAGTTAGGGTATGCTAGCACCAAACCTAAATCAAGCATGCTGACGGACCATATTTGCTGGAAGTGCAAGCATTATAGTACATTACCTGTGCAAATGCATAAATTGCTCGAAGGATTCTAGCATAATCAGTTCCAAGCATTTGAATGACGACATCTGCCAGAAATGTTCCCCACATCCTGCATAAGATACCAATGTAAAAAATCGGTAGATTTGATGAAAATAGATCTTCTAGAAGATACAGTTAACTAAAAATTTTGAAATGAGGAAACCAGAAGCTAAAAACTCAATAACTCAGCAGAAGATAACTGTCTGAGCTTTCTGAATTTGAACTGATATATTGGACCAGACAGTGGAATTGTCTAAAATCTCAACAACTCAATGTCACAGTTAGGTTACACCCTCAAAGCTGTTAAATGTGGAAAGCAGTATTCCTGAACAAACCCATTCAGTATAACTACATAAGCATAAATATGGAATTTCAATTTCTCAAGGCCCTCAGCTGATAATGTTTTGTTTTAAAGCTCACTGCTTTTGTGGTTGCTCCACCAAAATCGACTGTAACGACAGATAAATTTTAACAACTCAAAACTTGATCAAAGTGCTTTATTGATTTACTACCCGCTGGTTTCATTCCAGTGAGCCATTTGTAATTTTTCTTTTTCCATTTATTCTGTTTGTCTTATTTTATAAAAATAAAATGAGTGTGTGCTTATTAACCTCTTGTGTATTTTCTTCATCCATACAATCATATAAAGGCATTGGGATTTGGTGTCCACCATGCAAATTTTGCATTATCTTCAAACCATGAAATCACCATATAAACCTCACATGTAATAAACTCTTTAAAAAATGAAATGTTAAAAAGGGGAATATAGTAAAAGAAAGAAAGTCAAATTGCATAGTCACCCACATTTCTTTCACTAAGTCTCTCTCATCCACATCACCATATATATATATATATATCCTCACTTACCATACAACTCAACAGAGAAAACGAAAACTAAAAAGGACATGTTAGTAAAATAACTAGCACATCTAGAAGAATGTCCTACTTTCCCTCCTACACGATTACACCCTACTCACTCTCTCTCTCTCTCTTTCTCTCTCTCTCTCTCTCTCTCTCTATATATATATATAAAGCTTTGATCATGTGTGGGATATCCCAAATATTCCGTTCGATCACAGCTGTCCATGAGCAACACGCGCAAGCGCGTGAATGCACGCAATGTTGCTCACGGATGGCCGTGATCAAACGGGATACTCCGAGATATCCCACACATGATCAGCCCTCTATATATATGTGTGTGTGTGTGTGTGTGTGTGTGTTTCCTTGAATTTATTTATTACTATCCGACCGTTATACTAAAGTTTCCAACCTAAAAGCCTAAGCTATTAGGTGGAGAACCAAACAGGTATATGAAGCCATATCAAAATCAATATTTGTATGAATATCATTTTATTTAAAATCTCAATAGTATACATCTAGTTATGTGATGAGTTCACAATTGTTTTGTGCATAATGCTTATTCATTTTCTTTTATGATAGTAGTTTATCTTCTTTTTCTCTTTGGGGGTAGATTTACAAAAAATTTGTTTATGATATTTTTTTATATTTTCTTTTGTTGTATTGAATTTTTTTTTTTTTTTTTTTTTTTGATAAGGTAAATGATTTTATTAGAAAAACAAGGTTTAAACCCTCGTACATGAGACATATACAAGAGAAAAAAACCGAAGATCCATAAACAAAAAAAAGAGCCTCCAAAAAAATACCCCCATCACCCAATTACCTACAAAGGAAGTCAACAAAAGGTCAAAAAGAAGGGTTACTACCACCCATATAGTTACAAAACCACCAATAAAGAGATTTGACAAACGAGGATTTGAGCTTCACAGTAGAGGACTCCTATCCTTCAAAAGTTCTTAAGTTACGTTCTTTCCAAATGCACCACAAAAGAGCATGAGGAACCATCCTCCAAACGGCCTTGGGAAAATATTATATTATATTATATGTTATTTTGTATTTTCTTTATGGAAAATGACCCAAAGTTTTGTTTTTCACTACTCAACATTCTCTAACTTTTACTGTTAAATACACTTCACATATGTTATTATTGATGATTTCTACATAAATTTCAATTTAACATGACCAGCTTTCCTTTCACTGCAGAGTAGGATCAATTTGATCGTTATAACTTTTTAATGGTAGGGTTAATTAATTTGGTTATTCGTAGTTAGAAAGATATCGTTAATAAATAACCAAAAAATAAAAAGACTTATTTAATACAATGATAATAACTTCATATTATATATTTAATTATAAATAAAAAAATTATCAAGTTGCACATGTGATGCGTTACACACACATCGCATGTGGCCCAAAAGCTGGTCATTGATTAAACAAATTGGTCATCTAAAATCTATTAGTCCTTCAGTTGGGGAGAATTTAAAAGTATTGAATTCAATCCTATTCAACTCCTCCCCCCTTCCCCCCCCTCCAAAACCCAAAAAATAATAATAATAATAATAATAATATTATTATTATTATTATTATTATTACTCCCATCTCAATTACTGATATTGAGGACAAATTCTGTAGGGATTATTCTAATGATGGAAAACTTACTATTAAATCAACTACTTGGCTTCACAATAATAAAAATCATTTGGATCACCCTAAATCTAGATTGCTCAAATAAGAGGTGGCAACTCAAGATTTTACCTCAAATGGATTTTTCATGTGGCTTCTCATAAGAGAGTCTTTCCACTAAGAGCATCTCCAACCCAAGTGACCTATTTTGGTGAGCTAAAAGCTATTTTTAGCTCACAAAGTGTAAAAATAGCTCTCTACAATAAAAATAGCTCACTGCAATAAAGTGGTTGCTCCAATGCAGCATGAGCTATTTTTTAGCTCACTTATTTTTCCCTCTTTCCAACTACCATTATTCCATACCAACTTCCATTCCCCACTTCCAACTACCATTCTCTCACTTCCAACTACCGTTAATCTATTCCAACTTCTTGATTTTTATTTTTATTTTTCATTTCTTTTTAAGAATTAAACTTTCTTTCTTCCATACCAATCTCAAACTAAAACATGACTCCAGTATATAATTTTTATTTCTATTTCACAATCTGGCAACGGCTCTTTTGGGAAAACAACCCTCCCCTGCAATTGTCTGACTCCCATATGCTTTTTTTAAACCAAACAAGAGATAGACTCAAAGCCATTCTAGATTAGAAACGAAACAAAAAATAAAAAAATAAAAAAGTAGCTTGTCATTCCAGATTAGAAGCATCTGGAACCCAAAAAGTAAAGATAGAAAGCTACTCCCACCCCCCACCCCCCCACATTCTAATCAGCCCCCCACCTCTCTCTCTCTCTCTCTCTCTCTCTCTCTCTCTCTCTCTCTCTCTCTCTCTCTTTGCATCAATGGCCCTTCCCCCCACCCCCCCTCTCTCACGTCCTGATCTCTCATGTCCTAATCAAGGAAAGCTAGAAGTTGGCTCACACTTTAGCTCTCCCGTTGGAGATGCTCTAAGTATTTACTTTCTAATCGTGGAATTTTGGTTAATTTAGACTATCTGTTGTCTAGTAATCAGGAAGAAAATTTAAACTATTTGTTCCTTTCATGCCATTTTGTAGTTAGTATTTGGAACCATATTTTGCAGCATTGCCCTATTCCAAAGAACTATGATGGGTCTTTTGTTGATTGGCTTGAATTTCTTAATACTAGGTATAGTATGTATATTAGGAAATAACACCAATTCCTAAAGAAAATTTCCATTGTGTGTTGGACTCTTTGGAAACATAACAAACAAGTGGTATTCAAGGTTATAATCCAAATCCGGCTCGAGTCATAAAATTTGCAAATAAATAATTTAAGGAAATTAGTAATGAATTGATGGATCAACCGTTGTCTCATCTTAACACTAACCATAATAATCAGCATAGTGTTTTTCCATTTTGCAGTCTATCACTTGGGAGAATCCACCAACCAATTAGATGAAACCAATCTTTTAAAAGAGGTAGGTGTAAGGCGGGGCGTTTTTATTCTCATGGGGTGAGATGTAAGTCTTGAGGTGTGGGGCGTAAGCCCCACAAGTATTTTAATTTTTGTATACAAAATTAAAAAAAAAAAAAAAAATTAAAACTAGTGAAAAAAATATGACATAACTATTGGAAGTCCCATATCCCACATCGATTAAATATCGAGTTTGACATTGCTTCATATACCTATCTAGGCCCTCCACTTATAAGCTTAGGCTTATAAGTTGTAAACTTAACATGGTATCAGAGCTTGTCGTTTTTGGGCCATTACATTTGTAATCCCATCCTTGTTGTCTACGTGATAGGCCATTTGAATCTTGTTAAGCCTGCAAGTGAGGGGAAGTGTTGGGAAGTCCGATATCCCACATCAATTAAATATCAAGTTTTACATTGCTTCATATACCTGTTGGGGCCCTCCACTTATAAGCTTAGACTTATAGGTTGGAAACTTAACAACAAAAAATTAATTTACTTTAGAAAAATGTCAAACATAGTAAAAATAAAATTAAATAAGTAAAAATTAAATAAGAGTGCTGTCAAAACACAGCTCTTTTTCTTTTTCTTTCTAATCATTTATTTTAATAAGGTCTTGAGTCAAAAACAGCTATCAAATACAACCTTAGTCATAACTTAAGGCTAAGTCTTATCCATTACGAGATCAAAGCCATTCAAAATAATGAGGGAAAAAAAAAAAAAAAGACCGAAGCTGTTACAAAGGAACCGATTTCACCCAAAGGCGACGATTGTCATGTTGGCGATCACAATCTCAGTCAACGGCCAATGTTGCATCTTATGCTTGCGCATGTCTCCTCTCTTCTCGCCAACGTCATCGCTATGAGTACGTACTATTTTCTCCTCACGTCTCCTCTCTTCTCATCGTCAGTTTCTCTAGTCTTAATAAAAAATGTGAGGGTTAGGGCTAATATGCCTGATCAATTGAAAGAGGGTATATGCGTCCCCAAAATGTAGTGTTTGGATGTTTGGAGATTAGTGAGGTCCTGCTGGGTGTATGCCTCATCAAAAAGAAAGCAAAAAAATGCGTTTTTTTTTCTCTAGGGCGTACGCCCAATGAGTGTACTGCCCAATTTTTCCTAGAAATGTGCCTAAGGCAGGTCCGGGAAGCGTTTTTTAAAACATTGGACAAAATTTATTTTGAGGGCTCAAGAAAACACCAATTAAAGTAGGCAACAGGTGGCTTTGTACTTTGTGATGATAGAGGTAGAGTGTCTACTTCTGTTGGGTAATGCATCGGTCCTTAATGCAGAGTGCACTGCTTTACATAATCATCTTGTTGTAGCACTTGAAAAAGGAGTCGAGAATATTCATATTGAAGGTGATTCGTAGCTGGTAAATAATGCAATATGTGGTACATATCAATTCCATTGGAGCATAGCCTAATCTGGTTCAAAATATCAGGTGTTTCTTGGCTCGATTCGGTCAAGTGGCTATTAAACATATTTATAGGGAAGAAAATAGAGTGGCTTATTGAGGCTACCAATTTGGGCTACTTGTTGTCACAATGATGTTAATATTTGGGAACATAGAATTCCTAGGAAGTTATGGAATGTAATCTGTGAGGACTATCGAGGTCTTGTTATTCATGGATGTAAACAATTTTCTTTTCAATGAAATTTAGTTTTTTCAAACCCCCCTCCCCGCCGGCCCCCAAGTCCCCAACCCAGCCCTCTTCCCTAAGATAGTAACTATACCCAAGGCACATGGTCAATTACTAAAGCACAATTTAGTTCCTATCTTACTCCACAAAGTTCTCCAAAAATAGTTCAAATTTCAAATCACAAACTGAAGTGATAGTGCGAGGAATTTCATTCTGTCAAACCCCCTCTTTAACAAAGATATTTGCCACGTTGAACGCATCCATGATCTTCTAACAAGGAATAAAATGGGCCATCTTAGAAAATCTTGTCTTTGAGCTAGCGGGAAGCCCTAGGTTAAAGTCCATACTATTCATGGTGTGCAAGGGATAAGAAGTGGGGTGTACAAGGTAGCATTACTTGTTCCTCGCTTCAACTTTTCGTACACATGGTATCAATCAACATGCCTAGTAACATCATGTTTCAATTTAGACCAAAAACAAGATAATCAATTATACACCCTTTTTGTGACCAAAGTGGCCTTCTCCATATAGTTCTATACTTCTATAACAATCCTACCCAGCAAATAACAATCCAGGACACATAATCGAATTATTTTGAAAAGGATCCATCATAAATATTAAAATCATGACACTTTCCAGCCATATTTTCTTGCAAAATAGGGCAAAAACAAGGATCATCCAAGTACAATTATTTAGATATATTAACCCCATTATTTCCACAAGTATGCAGAAGCTTTTTAACTTAGCGCATCAACAATCAAGTTTTGAATCCTAGTCTTATGTCTCAATGTAACTATGAATCCTTGCAAATAGTCAACCCACTCGGCGTGCCTTTCATTCATTTTGTCTTGTCCATTGATGTACTTGAACGACTCATGGTCGGAAGACTGCATAAAACTCAATGTCATACATGGAGTATCAAAGACGTGCAATATTGAGGTTTTCACAACAGAAAGCAGTTGACCTTCCTGCCTGACTAAAATAGCACCCATACCCACACATAAGGCATTACAGTCAAACTCAAGCACCTTTTCAAAGTCTAGCAAGGCAAGAAAAAGTGCTTCAGATATTTTTCTTGTTGAAAATCTTCTTCAACTTCTAAAGTTCAATGAAATTTCGGACTTGCCTTCATAAATTTAGTAACTAGAGCAAATGGAGTACTAAAGTTGCATATGAACAGCCTATAGAATGAGGCCAGCCCATGGAAGCTTCGTATGCCATGAATTGTGCATGGTGTGGCCAGTCAAGTATAGCTTTCACCTTTGATTCACTTGAATACCTGTAGTTGAGACCATGTAACCAAGGAATATAACATGGTATGTCCCAAATACACACTTCTCCATGCTAGGATACAATATCTCCTTGAAGTTTCAGGGAAATGGAGGGGGTGGCTCAATTAACCCTTTCTCTTTCTTCGCGCAAGTTGGTCTCTTCAAGCCCTTTTCGCTGACTCGACCAAGGCTACAATGGCCGTCAAGGACAACTTAGTAGCAGACACAAAAGTTAGGAGAGAGAAAAAGAGACAACTTTATAAATAGGGTGCTGAATAAATGAACAAGTACCTTACATAGAGCAATAGGCATATCAAAAGTGGACGAACCAATGGACGAGTCAAGAACCTCAAGCAAATCAAATGAAAGAGGTGAGGCGTGCAGAGTTTCATTCCTTGTAGAAAGTCTGGAGTGGCAATACACTTGTAACAGTTTTGACACATAAGACTCAAACATAGAAGCATTGTACGAAACAATAACAGGGGGACTAGAAACAGAATAGAGGAAGACTTAACATCAAGAATTCAAGATCTAAGGACACACTAGAAGTCGAAAAGGATTATATACTTTTAAAGAAATAGTCGATTCTGTATGTAAATCAATGAATAAAGGAGGAAGAAGAAGAAAAGAAGAGAAAGACCGAAGAGAAAGTCCAACTTATGGTTCTCTCCCTAGTAATTGTGAAAGCGATGCATGCATGTAGGTCAACTTGGCTAATGAGCTGTTGTTAAGTGTACTATTTGGTTACATGCAATCACATGCCTTTGAGGACATGTCATCCTCATTTACTCCTAGATAGACTAAGGCAAGAGGTATTGCCCCTAAATGACCCCTGAGAGTGACCTCTACCACAGTCAGCCTCCATTCCAACCGCCAAGCCAATAGCTCCTCCCTATGAGGTGGGTTTCCAATTAGTGACCTTGCTAAAGGCACCAATCTTAGTATCGATATCTCTGAGCCTTACTCCCGACCGAGGTAGGCATCAAGAATCAAGGCAACAATGCTATGAGCACTATGAAGGAACCTTGAGAAGGCTCACTTGCCATGGCTTCCATCCTTGAGGTGGGAGATTCTCCACCATCATGATGGGCATCCATTTATGGGAGATCCATGAAGACGTGGAATCCACTTGACGTGGGCTCTCACGCCTTGGCGAGTCATGCCTTGGCTATGGATGAGCCATACATGTCAAGCACCTTAAAGTCAAGGCTGATACATGTCAAGCGCCTTAGAGTCAAGGCTGTATCTTTGACCAAACATGTCAAAGGCTAACTTTAGGGCACCTACCAGATGCCCAATAGAGACACATGGCGAGCCAATCTTCATCTCCCACCTTCTATCTTTTGATCAAGTCATCTCCCACCTTCTATCATCCTATACAAGCAGTTCTTTACATGGAAAATAAACATAATGAGATTTAACTAGTTATTAAAGTTGACATTCAATTCTTTATTTTCCTCAGCTGGAATCGTAGGTGTAGACACCCCATTTTCATCCCCCAATTCCACACCTTTCCACCTTAGGAGCATTATCACTTGTAGGTTTTTGCATCATTTTGGCACCAAATCTTTTTAGTTAGACTCTATACATTCCAAGGAATCCATGACATCTTCCGGGGTTCAATTTGGTTAAGTCTTGATAGCTAATAAGAACTTTTGCGACTTGGAGGGCATTTATGTCATTTCACTTACATAATTATTATTTGATATCCAATTCTCACCAAATTCATCTCGAGATGATCCTAATGACCTTAGGATGTCATTTGTAGGCTTGGTTTAAAGTTTGGTTAAGTTTGGAGATGATTTGCTTAAAGATGGTCCAAAGTAAGCTCGGTTTGACTCCGTTCGTCAGTCCTTCTTATAATTGCTTTTTAATTTGAACCAATTAATCCAAATTAATGCTTCATTAATATCAATTGGGTCCTAATTAAGGTGTATTAATGCTTAGAATCATTTTTGGAAGAGTTTGATTGCAACTAGGGCTCCATTAGGGTTCAAACCCTAATGTTGCCCCAGTAAGCCTCAATTGATCTCTATGAGCCATGTGGGCTTAACCCTTGATTAATTAACCAAGTGTGGCTCAATTAAGAGTGTTTTAATCAGATTTTAAGTAGAGAATTGAGCCATGGTCGTTTTAAATCCAAAATCAATGAATTTAGACTTAAAATGGACCAAATACATAGCCTTAAGAGAGAAGAATGCACAAAAGAAGGCATAAAAGGCTACTGATGACCATTTGGTCACCTGTAGAGGCCAAACGGCCACCCTCAGAGGCCAAACGGCCACCAAGGATGCCCAATTGGCCTTTGACGATGTTTTACCCTATTTCAACCTCTCTACACTCCTTCTCTTGCTAGAATTCAAATTTCCTCTGAATGTTTGAAGTGTTTGAGATAGGAACCAGCTCTTGAGAGTGATTTAGAGCCTTTGGATCATCTCTAGCTAGATCCAATCCTAGCCATTCATTCCATTCACCTTTCACTATAAATAGGGGTCCTCCCTTCATTCATTCGACACCAAGTCTTAGTAGAGTATTCCTAAGCAAATAAAGAGTTTGAGTTCTTGAATGTGGGGTGAACATTCCTATTAGTATCTCCTCATTTGAGACTCATTCTAAGAAGAGCTTGGGCTCGATAATTAGTGGGAAACGTTCCTATTAGTACCCTTTAACTTGTAACCCATTCTAGAGCTTGAAGGCGTGAAAGCTCAGCCCGACTTGCGACTCCCTCCCCTAAGGCCACCATAAAAGCTTGAAGGCGTCGAAACTCTGCCCAACTTCCGACTTCAAAACCCCGAGGTTGCAAACAGAACTCTGCCTTAGTTCTGTTAAGTATAATCTCTAAACTCCATTGCCATGATGTAGTTGTTTATGTGATGATGCATGCTCCTATGAGTTTTATTATTCATAGGATTATATTAGGGTTCTGATCCTAAATCAAACAAGTTTTCAAATCAAAGTTGTTTCTATCGAAGTAAGTTGTTTTTCAAAAGCAAGTGTTTGATTATGGATTGCATTCTAATAGAGTCCTACGAAGAGTGAAACTCTTCCCCCCAACATGGTTGTTCGAACTACGTGGACTTTGATCTTCGTCAGAAGTACGTAAGCCGCTCACTTAAGCCCAAGTCCAACTTAGCTTAGTTTTTATTTTGATTCCCCCAAGTCAATTTCCGCTATCCACAGGAGGTTCTAATTGTGTTATTTGTTTGATTTAGAAATTCAACTTTTCTCTTCCAATGTCCAATACTATGTCATTTTCCTCGTCAGGTAATCACGGCTTCTAATTGTGTTATTTGTTGAGTAAGAAAGTCAACTCCTCTCTTCCAATATTCAACATCAACAGCATTAACCAGGTGCATTGTAGGCAACACGTTTTTATACCATTGACTTTGGTACCAAACTAGAGCACTTCACAAGTCTAAAACTAGACTTTGAATACCACTCAAGAATAAGAAGCAAACCAAATAGTCACAAACCTAAGAAAAAGGTTGTAAGGAAGTTAACCTAAGAGATATAATAATTTCAATCGACAAAAGATGATTAGAGAATTTTATTGACAATACATGTATAGAATAACGACATAAATGCTACCTTTTCAAGACCATAAGACTTGTAGACCAGAATACGACTTCAATAATGACTTAAACTAGAATATTAAATATAGGAGTAATTTACATATCCATCACAGAAAATCCAAAAAACTAACATGGACTAAATTACTTTTCAAAATAATAACCTATTAGGAATGAGATTAATTTTGTTTGCTTTTCAACTAGCTTGCTACATTAGGGCCTCACACAAGAAGAGAAGCCTTTTTGTTCCAAGGGAAAGTGTCCCTGGTAGATTTTTCAATTCATTAGTTCCTATGTTAATTATGAAGTCCTAGACCAGGAGGGATATTTAGTAAATTTACAAAGGTCGTTTAGGACTTTCTATTTTCAAAGATTTTTGGTTCTTTTAAATTTCTACATTGAGTCCAATTAGGATTGTAAAATATTATGATAACCCCTACACTCATTGCATATATCTATATAGATATATATATATTTATATAGGGTTTTCTTAACATGTGCCCTTAGGGCACATGTTAGGCTGCAATAAATGATGCAATCATCACATTGGGAAATGTATTTGCATAGTTTTCTAAGCATTTTCACTTTTTTTTTCTAAACAATTTGTACCATTCTCTATGCAACTTTCACCATTCATTATGCATTTTCACCATTTCCCACGCAATCATTACCTCATTTATTGAGGCTTAACGTGTGCCCTTAGGGCACACGTTAAGAAACCCATATCTATATATATATATATATATATATATATATATATATATGAACATGTGTCACCACAGCATGACAGCACAAATATAGTACATTAACGCCAATTCAGGTTAATATATGAAGTCAAAGTCACATGATCTAGAATATTTGAAGCCACAAAGTCACGTGATCAAGACATGTACAACAACAGTTTGAACTCCAAATCTATAGAACATAATATATTAAATCTAATTGCAGTCAAAAGCAAATATATGAATTAAATTCAAGAAAAGATACATGCATCAGGAAAAAAATATATATATTGTTAAGAGACCAGGAATCAAGCTTGAATCCAATATTGAATCACAAAAATCCAAAGCCCCACGAAACAAGAAAATAATAATGAAATGGATAAATAACAGAAGTCTGCTGTAAATTAGATATGGTTTTAAATATATATATATTTAAATGGCCTACACCAAACCCTCAAAATGCTTCCCAATCAAAATGCATCATTCAATGAAGACTTTGGAGTTTCAAATAACCTTTAGGCTTCGCTTAGGTTTCCTAAGAAACAGAAACCTCCCTTACATAAATGGAAACATTTAGATGCATAAACTAATACGAAAAATATGGACCTTGATCAGGGTCCCAAGTTAGCTGCTTTCTCATGTTGGATACAACCCAACGTCAAAAGAAAATAAGAAATTACCTCCGGCAGGAATTGTGCTCCATATCAGTTATATAGTTTAATATTTATATTAATCAATTCCATGCCTGAGAGAGGATAAGAGTGTACTGAATGGAGAGCCATATGTATGCAGATCAGCAAATAAGGCCACGCCCTGATTAAAGCAAGTTATCATCTAGCCTAGTTAGTTCTTATGCTTTTTTCTTTTTCTTTCTTTCTTTTTTCTTTTTTTTTTTTGTGGGGGGGGGGGGGGGGTGGAATGTGTGTGTGGGGACAGGGATGGGGATGGGGAGGACAAAGGAGCTTTGTGTTTCAAAAATAAACATTTTTAAGCCATTTAGCCCTATTACAATCCAGGGACAGTATTGTTAGATTTGCATCATTATCTCCCCAGCAAGCATTGTCCCCCAAATTTTACATGCAAGGAAAGCAGAAACATATCAAGATGCAAGTTACAAGTAAAAAGAAAATAATAAATAAATAAATAACTAGCTTCAAGACGCATAAATTTGTCATCAAAAAATAGCAGTCTAGAAGAGCCATTACATTGGACCAAGTAACGCCATCATGCTCTTGAGACCCAGATATCTTGAGGCAGCACCTGTAAGACCCTGTCCATAGTAAACAGTAAGACAAAAATGACACTAATAGATCAATAAGACATCAAAAATTAAGTTATTCCATCTTATTAATTTATATATATATATATATATATATATATATAAGGACATGGATTTTATACCATGATTGTGTAACCACAAAATGAGGTGCTAAAATTGTGTTTTATTTTACTATAGTACATTTTTCATAATATTACAATCATAAATAGATTATTTTTTGTGAATGAATAAGGAGGCTTGGATGATAGCTTATGTGGAGTGTGTTAAGTTTCCACCTAAAAGCCTAAGCTATTAGGTGGATGGTCCAAACAAGTACATGAAGCCATATTAAACCCAAATATCTGGGCAATGTGGGATGTGGGATTTCCCGACACTCCATTCACGTCAGTACAAGCTTCTTTATATAAGTGAGGTTCAAAATGTGAATGAATAGAAGACTAAAAAGCACAATAAAAAGAAGAGAAACAAGTATTGGAGAAACCATGTCCTACTGGTGATGTGCGTGTGCGCACAGGATACTCCCTCACCAATTTAGTTTCCATGATGAAAATACAAAACTTGCCTACAGAACCAAAAACCGAAATTTAAATTATAAAAAATAAAATAATATAAACAAATAAAGGTTATTCCGGTTCATTTCATTGGTCCGGTTCAGTTTTCTTACACCCTTACCAGCATTATTGACTGTAATCAATAATCATCAATAAAAGAAACATAATACAAAGAGCCACCTTTAGTAGATATAAGAGGCCACCACTATGGACATCAAAAAATCGGTCCACTCTTGGGAGTTTAGGAGTAGCCACCTTATTTTTAAGGAATAAGGAAACCATAAAAACATTTTGTTTTATTTATTAAAAAAGAAAAATTAACTCCATTTCTTGGAAAACGGGCTAGTCTTGAACCAAAAATAAAGGATCTAGGGGCTAGGTTACAAAAGGGAAGGTTCCAAGCCATGACCCATGGGCACCCATTTCACCCAAAAATCGGTCTCATGTATTAATTGGGCTTATTTAATTTCAACCATGCATCATAACTAGAAATTATTATCATTAAAAATAAAATCTAAAAGTGAGCGGCCTACATGCCTCTTGCAAGGATCAAAGTCCACGTAGTCGGTAGTTCAATCAAACAATTTGGGGGAGGGTTTCACCCTTCATGGGAGATTATTAGTCTCCAATCCATAATCGAACACTTATTTTTAAAGAAACAACTCTTCTGATGCAAAAATAATAATAATAAAATAAAATTTATTTAGAAAACATGTTCGATTCAAGATCAAAAACTAATATTATCCTACGAATGATAAAACCCGAGGAAAGGGGGAGTAGGCAATATCACATAAACATTTATATTCGACATCCCCAAGCTTTCTAGAATGAGTCGCTAGTGAGCGAATTGACTAAAGAAGTATCGCCCCCATTATCAAGCTCAAGCTCCTCTTAGAATGATTCGCTAGTGGGCAAAGTGACTAAGAAAGTATCGCCCCTACTATCAAGCTCAAGCTCCTCAATACTTAGGAAAACTCTACTGAAACTTGGTGTAGAATGAATGAGGGGAGGACCCCTATTTATAGTAGAGGGTGGGGATAATGGATTGCTAAGAGTTAATCTACGTAAGGGTGAGCCAATGGATCAAAATAAATCTTAAGAGATGATATTTATCTCAAAACCAAGTTATAATTATCAAACATTATAAAAAAATTTGGAAAAATATGGATTATTTGAAGATATAATATCAAATAATGAGATAACTATCAAACATTATCTAAAATTTTGGAAAAATCCGGATTAGTTAAAGGGATAATATCAAAAGAATGAAATAAGTATCAAAAATAAAGGATAATGGGCTGGTGACCAGCTGGCCATCTTCATTGGCCGACTGGCCATTGATGGGTGGCCGGTTGGTCAAGTTAGGTGACCGGCCGGCTACCAGTAACTTGGTTTTTCCCAGTTTTCGGTATTTTGGACGTATCTTACTCATTTTAAGTCCAAATTCATCCATTCTTTTGGAAAAAATATTTCTAATTCAATTTCCTACTTGTAAATATTTAATAACATTTGAAATTGAGCCTCAATTGGTCAATTGGCCATGAACTAAGCCAAAACAGGTCACCGGAGTCAAAATGGCCACTAAGGATAAAACAAGGGCTTGTATCCCAATTGAACTATGATTGAAACCAAACCTTTTTGGGAAATGATTTTGATCATTTGAAAACATCAATTAAAGCTTAATCAACATCAATGTGGCCATTAGTTTGAAAATTGGGATTGAATTAGAAGTCAATTATAAAGAAACCGATAAAGGAAGCTAAACTGAGCCTACTATGGATCATCCTTAACCAAATCAATTTCAATGCTAACCAAACTTCAAACCAAGCCTATAAAGAACATTCTAAGGGTCTTAGGATCATCCCGAGATGAATTTGGCAGGAATTGGAAGTCGAACAAATGCTATGCAAGTAAAATGACCATAATGCCCCTTCAAGTCGCAAAAGCTTTTGTTTGCACAACAAAAAAGAGAGAAACAGAAATAAAAACAGAAGTACTTTTATTCTTAGAAGCAAGAACCTTCTCCGAAGGGTGTCGCTCCTGCTTCGAAACCACGATTCCACGCTCCCAAGTCAAAACCTTGTAAAAACGAGAGAATCTTGGTTCTAAGTAAAATGAATCCTTGTGATGGAGGGGGGAATGCATGATGCCCCAACTAACTACTTCTGAACTTTAACTAAATGTAAAAAAGTTTCTAATAATAATAGGATTCCTATTAAATCATATTAAATTAATTTTTAGTTACATACTCAATACTTTTATTTAAAAGAAAAATGAAGGTAAAAGCTTGCTCTCTGTTTCTTTAATTAGTGTGGCTTCTAAATAATAATAAAAAGTGAAAAAAAAAAAAAAATCCACACACAACTCTATGCACTTTTTTTTTTAAATTCCTTTATAATTCTTTAAAATTTTATTTGAATTTTCTCCACAATTAAGGATATTTTACCTAAAGCACCTAACAAAACAAGAGTTTTTTTAATCGTTCACTAGACAAATGACCTAACCTAGAATGTCAAAGATAAAACTGAGACGAATTATGATCTTAAAAATAAATAAATAAAATGCTAATAAACTAGACTTCACAAGAATCTGCAGACTGAACAGAACATATAAATCACCAACTCTACGCTCAGTCCCAATCTACTTTTTAGACTTCCGATCCTGAAAAACACAATCTGAAGAAGAAAATAAAACATCAAAGCTTGAATCAAAAAGTTGACTAAAAGACAATAAACAAAGATAATTGAGGAACATAGAAAACATTAGGAATAGATAAAAGAAGAAGAGGGAAGAACAAAACCAATAGACTCGACATTCGCAGAGGAAACATTTGCACTAACAATCATGATGGGAGAAGTGGGAAGAACACAATTACTCAAAGAAGACAAATCAGATGTCATATGGTGGAGAGGAACAAAAATCAAATATCCAAGTGGGAGATATTCCTAAGGAAGAAGGACTTTGCAAACCTAAATGTAGAGTAGACAAAGCAGAAGCACCAGACTGATTAAAAGATGAAGAAGCAAGCATAAACTAGAGCTGCTCAATCATAGACTAAACTGTGGCAGGAGGAAGTCAACTAGAAGTAGGAGCTACAAGTTCTGCGGGAGGACGAAATGATGGTTAAGAAAATGGCCACGGACCTGAACTAGAATCAGAAACAATGCATCACTTCTGAGCCACAAGTTTGGGACATGCATGTTTCCAATGATCTTTCTGACGGCAAAAAATGCACTCGTCAACATCAACACCAGGTTTGGGCTTCTCGGTAAGCTCAACGAGATGAAAAGACTGTGTAGGTAGAAGTGAGGGCTGTGTGAAAGAGGCAGGAAATACTTACTGAGAAGGTGGATTAGAATGAGCCACCTAAAAGTGAGTCTCCTTGGAGAAACTTCAAAAACAGATACATGCACCTTAGGCAATGAGATGCCATGAAGAATTGCTCCTAAGAGAGGTCCAAACTAATCTCGAAGAACCATGAGAAACTGTACCAGTCATTGCCTCTCTTTAATTGATATAGCTATCCAATAACTGCAACTCTGCTGGTTCCATAAGTTCCATCTGATCCTAGTAACTATTTATCTTAATATAAAAATTTTCAATTGATTTTCCATTTTGCATTGCACCTCGAAATAAAATTTCCAGTGCATATTTTTTGGAAAAATTGGATTCTAGGTATATTCCTTTCAGATAGTCCCAAAATATTTTGGCCATGTCATATTTAGAGAAGTTCTGACCCAAACTTGGTTCCACAGAATTGTGTAACCAAGTAAGAACTTGTGCACTTTCCCTATCCCATTTTGCAACTGCTTTATCAAAGACATCAACAAACTTCAAAACCAGTGACATAACCCCAACAGCCACAACCAATCAAAAAAAAAAAATTGATAACATTGAACCAATAAGAATAGTTGTTCACTGCCAAACAAATGATCATAGCCTGTAAATTATCATCATCCATACTGAGTAATAAAAGAGAATCAAAGACAAAGAGGGGCTGCATAAACCTTATGGAGAGTGCGATAGGCCTAGAGAGATCAACCGAGGGTTGCAACAATGCTATAAAGCCTCCAAGAAAAGAGTGGTATGGCAATGCTGGTGACCTCTATTCAAGGGTGCAACAGTGCTAGTAGAGCTCAGAGGGAAATACGTTAAAATAGGGTTTGAGGAGTTCAATCAAGAGTGAAACTGAAGAGTGGGTCTCAACTGGTGTGATGTGGTCTGGATTGGTGAAGAAGATGCTTCAAACTGCTTGGAGGAGATATTGACGGTGGTGTTGGCTGGGTGAGAGATGCTTCGATTGGTACTGTGAGGCTCAAAAGGTATTGTAGGGGGGAGAGAGAGAGAGGTTCGATTGGATGGGGCAATGTTATGGTGGTGCGATGGGTCTGAGCATGCGATTAGATGAAGTCAACTGAGGGGGGAGAGAGAGTGATATGCTTCACTGGTGCTAGGGTGCAATTGGCTCGAGAGGTTTTCGATTGGGTTCAACTGGGTCACGAACTCACGACTTTGTTGGTTGACTGATGCTGATGCTATATTCAAAGATGTTTCACAACTGATGCTAAGAAAAGGAGAAGAGGGTGCTTACCTGATACATGTTACTTAGCAAAAAAGGGATTATTCTCATTAACCTTGATTAGAAGATTACAAAACAATACATCAGAAAATCCCTTCTCTTCTTTACGAATATCCCCAAAAGGATGAACACTGTGCTCCCCTCCCCAATTTTTTCTGACATTACAATCTCCTAATATCAGCAGCTCATTGTGAATCAGAACGTCTTTGAAACTCTTCAAGGGATTTACCTTGTGATGAATCACTTAGTATTGACTTCTATGACTAGCCAAATCCACCTTACTCTGCGAGGTGGATTCATAATGATCCTGGTGGTGTTGATGTTCATGGTGGAAACCTAGGTGATACTAGAGGTCAAAGTGGCAGAGATCGTAATAGTGGTGGTTGTTCTAGTGGACGTGGTTCTTGGAAGGCATGTCATTGTAGTTATTGTAACAGTGATGGTCGTACCATTAATACTTGTTGGGATTTAGATGGGAGACCGGCATGGGCTAATCAGGTCAACTCTTTGCCTGAGGAAAATCCCACTCATCAACCAGCTATGAGTGAACCCGCACACCAATCCAATAATTCCACTAGTGACGCTGTTACATTTTCCCATGAGAAGTTGAGTCCCTTAGTCCAAGAAACACAACAATTGTCTACCAATAATGTAACATTATTTGGAAGGCAGCCCCTTTTTGCAATCTTTGGTCTGTGTGGAAGGAGACGAATGGATAAATTTTTAAAAATGAGGAGATGAATGTTCTCAAACAAAAGGTGTGAGCCTTAGATCACTGCACTTTAGTGCTATCCATTCTTCTTCTTTATTCCTTTTTCCTTTTTCTTTTTTCTTTCTTCTTTTTTCTTTTTTTGATAGGAGGCCATTTTTTTTGTGATCTTTTGGACTTTTATTACACATAAAAAATACTTTTTCATAATTGTAATGTTGTATACCTAGCATGTACTGGTCCTACAGCCCCTTTTCTTTTCTAATATAATTTATCTTCACAACAAAAAATATAAAATAAATAAATAAATAAATAAATATATATATATATATATATAGATATATGTCAATTACTAAAAGTAATACTAAAATTTTAGCCATAGAACTTAGAATTCAAATCTTAAAAAAACTCTGAAGTAACTGATACAGTGTAATGAATTTACAAGAAAGCTTTCCTAAAACATTATAATTGACATTGATACATCATAAATTTAGTTACCAAAACATGAGCTCATCAATAGATGCCCCTACTAATTAGTTGCCCATTAAAGCTATTCCGTACTATAGTATTACACCCCATGGTGTCAATAGATGCCCTACTAATTAGTTACCCATTAAAGCTATTCCGTACTATAGAATTGCACCTCATGGTGTATGTCCAAAACATTGAAAAATAGAATTTACTGCAAGTCATCATAAAAATAGAATCACCTGTCTTGCTGCAAGCAAGGCTGCTCTGGACTCCAGGTTAATAGCTGCTAATTGTCCGCCCTGAAAACCAAGTAATTACAAGAGGCATGTTATTTGTCACAGCCAAGGGGTAGCATTGTTTACGTATCCATGGTATTGAACTTTCTCAGCCAGGATAAGACCTCTAATATCTTAAATATATAGGAGAGGGTAATTAAATGTCTTAAAAACCCAAATGGTATCCCAGAGATACAAACAACAGGAATATGGGATGATGCCCAAATAAATTTTAGAGCAGTCATCAACATTATAGAGAAGACAACCCTGATAATATGATCAGGGAAAGGTAGCATTAGCTTCAGCATAACACACCTTCTCTATCAATAACATATACAATTTAACAGGACAAGCTTGTCATCAAACAATTCAATATAAAGCCATAGAGGCCTTGATTTTTTAAATCAAAATATTATCAACGAGCATTTCTTTAATAAAATAAATAAACATATATATATATATATATATGTATATATATATATATACATATAGATATTATTAATAAGCATTTAAGATCTTTCAAGTTACTATTAGTTCAAAATAAATAAATAAATAAATAATTTGCCGATGTTAATCTCAATTAGAATGTAAGAACTTTGTAAAATGTTGTGGTCAATTAATTTCTTCAATATATAGCATTAAGATAGAACTCTAACATCCAACTAAAAGAGGCCTCATTAGAGTGAATTCCGGGCTCCACCAATATGTGGACTTGAGCCTCAAGGCACTTTGTAGAAAGCTGCATTGATGCATTCCTTATTGCTTGTATTTAGCGCATGTAAATAAGATAATAAATCATAGACGCAGAAGAAATACAAACAACCAACGCTTAGGATGATAAATCCACATTTCACGTAATGGTTTTAAAATGCATTTTTGAGGCAAGCCTTGGCAAGGCAGTTCAAAAATGGATCAAGGCATAAAAAATTTTGCAAGGATCTGATTAAGCATACGCCTCACCAGTCGAAGAGTAGTAAAAGGTGCATTTTTTGTGCCTTTTTACACCTTGGCTCATCAGACATACACCTCATGCAACTTTCTGCTAAAACTTTTGAATTAGTTTATTAAAGTAACGAATCATATAATTCTTTTTTGATTTGTTTGCATTTAATAACTTCCAACAATGTTTCTTTCATTTTAAGTCATTCATATTAAACTATGTCTCCGGGCAGAACAGTGTTTAGCCTTTTTTTTTTATATATCTATGTACAATCTTTGTATAATTTCATCCATGATGTAATATGAACCTTTTTGTTTTGATCAATTATACTAATTGGATCCAAGATACCCCAAAAGATTTTATATTTTTTAAAATCTTTCTAGTATTTATAATTTACAAAATATTTACACTTTTATTCTCTTCCTTTAAATGAAATTACATATTGAAAGGCCTACACCTTATGCCTTGAGTTTTATATCTCATTTTGCAAGGAATAAAATGCCTAGCCTTATGCTCTCGCATTTAAAAACATTGATTCATGTAGCCAGAAATTGGGTTGCATAAATGTTAAGGACATAATAAAGAGGAGGAAAAAAAAAAAGAGCAGTTTTCTCCCTGTATATCACCAATGATTACTTCATTCAGATCTTCCTAAACTAAATAGCTATAGTGTCAAACATGTACCTTTCTGAAAACTTCATTTCTTATCTGATAGTTGGCAGCTTCCAACAACATCTTCCCTGATAATCTCCTTGCTAACTACCACAAAGGGAAAACTAGCTTACAAATACTACAACAAATCAAAATTAACTCATATCATATGGGTCGTCTCACCATCATCTTACCAATTGATATATCTTTCCCAACGTAAACATACCACCACCCTAAAAGGTACAAAGCATATAAAAATCAAGAATATGATGAAATAATAATAACGAAGCTAACTCATTACAGTAAAAAATAATAAAAATGAGTCATTACAGTAAAAGTAGTACTACCTTCAAAATCACAGACTGGATCTCCGCCGCCCCAACTTTTAAAGCAGCAACACCTTCCACCTTCCAGCGACTGAGTCCAAACTCTAGACCACCATGACTATTAGAATCCTTAGACTTTTCACATGAGCTAGGGCAAATTCCTGATTCCTCGCTACATAAATGCAGTAATAAGTCTTAAGCCAACAAAGTATGTCGAACAGAGAAAACAAGAAAAATTTGTCAGACATTTTTAGGAAATGAAAAATATATCAAAGCATTAATATATAGCAATAGCTAGCAACCTATAAGGCATGAATACTTCAAACCCACCCCCCCCCCCCCACTGTATCCATATCATATCCATTTCAAATATGGATACACATATACCTCAGATATGCAGGGATACATATCGCATATGCATAGATAAATATCAAAAAGTAAAAATGTTATTACGGATACGTGAGGGATACGTGAGAATGTGTAGGGGAAAATTTATCCGTATCATATAGATCTCGGATCGATACATATCTGATTGTTAAGGGTATGTTTGGACTTGAACTCCAAAAACAGTTTTCTACTCTCAAAGAAGCAGATAAAAAGGAAGAAAAGGAAGGGAAACATGTCAAAAATATGTTTATAAAAATAAAAATAAAAATAAAAAATGAAGATGTTCTCAAGCGTTTTGAGTTACATTCTTTGGAAACATGGAGAACTCACAGAGATTTTAATGAAGTGACAATCTTTATAAAATGGCCCATGTATAAAGTTCCTTTGAGGAGATAGAGACTCTTCTCAAGTGAGCTGCTGAAGAGGACTAAACCCTTGCGCTTTACCAATTTCCACTACAATGCGAGACCAGTATTTTCCGCCAAAACGATGGTTATTTCGTTTGAATGAGACAATCTTACTAATATATTGGTGAATTTAAGCTCCCATTTTGTTATTTTTGTTCAAATATTTTGATACCTTCTTGGCTTCCTAATATTGGTAAAATAAAAGTAGATTCAAGTTGCATCTGAGAAAATGTCAGTTTTTCTTCTTCCACATTTGGGTTTTATTTTGTAATTTCCTTTAATGGGAGTAGATCTCAGGATTTGTTCGGCAAACCATTGATTTTTGTTGCTTCATTTTGCTCTTGCAGGTTGAAACCAAATAGATCTGAGGTTTTAAGCAAAGTTTTAGGTGATTTTCCTCCAACCAAAGTAAACCTAAGGGTTTGTCCATCAACACTTCTAAATAATTTTGACCACCAGTGCAAGATAGTGAATCTTGGCTTAGATACCAGATATGACAGCTTGCAATCAATTTTATTGGTAGAGCTAGGTGCATTAAGAGTTTATTAGAGTTGTTTTAATTGATTTTCCTTCATGGGGGATGATTTTATCACACTCAAGTCTATAGACTACAGCCATAGAGAAAAGCAAGTGAAAATTTTTGGTTCTCGGTTAGTAACTTATAGTGACATTTGCAGAAAATCGAGTCCCTCTATTAGCATGATTACAACACTTCACTCTATTAGCATGATTACAACACTTCCAGCTTCATATTCCCCAATTTCTACCACTGTACTTTCTTCTGGTGTTTCGAATTCTCCTCCCTCGCATATATTGAAGTTAAAGAGAAATTGAAATCTCTAAAGAGTTTTTTTTTACTGAAAAAATAGGCAATATTTACTAGTATTTCAAAATGAGAAGTAATTATTTGAATATTTTTTATGAAAATGTGTTGCCTGTTGGTTTGAGTATTTGTCATGAAAATGTGTGATGTTTGATTAGATTACTTGTGTTTATGCATGTTTTAATTCCCATCACCTCTGCTAGGTTATTAAAAAAAAATTATAAATTTTTTAATGCTTATATTTTCTTTATCAATTTTAAATTATTTTGTGATCATTCTAATTACTATTAAGTATTATACATAAATAGTAATAATAATAATAATAATAAAAAGCAAAGAACTGCTTATAGTCAAATGCGTTAGCTTAAGCTTTCACCTTTGAATATGCTGCTTTAATAATTATAATCAAAAGAATTCTTAAAGTAAAAAAGAATTGATGAAGGAAAAGTACCTTGAGTAATCCCGTAATAGATGAAGAAAAATCTCTACTTCTAAATCTTCAGTTGACAATTTGCTTGAACAAGGAATTTTTAATTCTTTTCTCACACCAAGCAAGACATTTCTATATGAAGGCCTCCAGCCCCTACAATATTATCATATGAAATTAATTAGACAAGTGTCAAATTGAAATTTCATCAACAATCATAGCACTGTTGCCACTGAAATTAGTTAATTTAAAACCAAAGGCCTGCCTGGTAGCAGAAATGAGAGGCTTTTTTGCTTTTGAAGAGAGAATAAATGAAAACAATGAGAGAAAAAAAAAAACAAATGTTTAGCACAGCGTTTTCGAAAACAGATTTCAAACATTTCCTGAAGATGCTGCCCTATTTAAAAACTAATAAGATGTTGTTTGCTGAACTTTCACAATTGCCAAAAAAAAAAAAAAAAAAAAAAAAAACATAAAAGACCCCAAAAACTATGTGTTCGTAAAAAGTTCCACTGTTTTCAAAACCCAATTTTGAGGCCAGAACCAAAAAGGCCCTGAAATTTTGAAGATTTGATGATAAGTTTCCTCCCTTATAATAATTTCAATTCCAGCAAGCAACTTAGCCCACTACAGCACAATTAGGCATTGACCCCAACAAGCACTCCAATTCGTTGGTATTTTTCACTAATCAGGTAACTACTCATCAGCCTAATCACACCAGATTCATGCTATGCTAGAATCATAAAACCTGCAAACCATCATCCAAGTATTTTAATAACCTTAACGTAGACCTCGCATCAGCTGCAAGAAATAAGAATCGTGATTCAAGAAGTGTTATAAAATCTTCTCGCTCTTCAA
This sequence comes from Liquidambar formosana, assembly GCA_039720395.1. Lineage (NCBI taxonomy): Eukaryota > Viridiplantae > Streptophyta > Magnoliopsida > Saxifragales > Altingiaceae > Liquidambar > Liquidambar formosana. Next base: position 10,756,859 of record CM077828.1, on the reverse strand, counting down.
GGTCTTCTTCAATCGCTACATAGTCAACATCTGCTCTACTTGCTATGGATTTTAACAAAGGACTGAAGTAGCTGAACATCAAAAACATTAAACATCATTCAATGAATAAACAATTGTCAAAAATCAAATTGGCACTTCAAATTGTAAATACAACTATTCAGTTAATAGAGGTGAGTATTTCATATTTTGGAGAGCAAAACAACTTAGGGCCTGTTAGGGTGTCCAATTCGAAATTAAACCATTTAAGGTATTTTACATAATATTGAAGGCACAAATCCATCACCTTGAATTAGAATGTTTAAAAAAGTTTGAATCATCACTATAATTGCTTAGAAATTCATGAAATGCCACTATTTTGAATTTCCACTCAAATTCATGATGATGATAACTGCCATTTTTCTTGAATTTGTCAATTCAAGGTGATGGATTTGTGCCTTCAATACTACGTAAAATTCCTTGAATTGTATAATTTCGAAGTGGACACCCAAACAGGCGCTCAAACATTGAAAATTTTTTTCTTTTTCTTCAGTTTTCCCAACAACAAAACAGAGGGGAAAAGAAATGACCTGGGGCCGAAAAGGATTCTTTCCAGCTCATACAACTCAGAGTCTGTGGCCAGTTCAAGCACTGGCCGAAGCTCAGGATCATACGCACCTGAAAATCAAATTCCAATGTGCAAGTGTAGACCCGGAATACATACATACATACATACATATATATATATATATATATAGAGAGAGAGAGAGAGAGAGAGAGAGGCACCTTGCCCTTTTCTTGAAATTGCAGCATGAGGAAGCCCTACAATCCGTAAACCATTTGTACGCCCAGGGCGGCTGAAAATCTGCCAATTTCTCAAAAGGGACTAATGTGAGGGTCTTAATTGAATGGGTTACAGAGACTTGAGAGAGTCAATTTTGTGAATTTATGAGAAGAAGCTTACTGGGTATGCGTGTGGAGAGGCTGGGGAAGAAAAGAAGAGGGGGTGGGGAGTGAAGGGGAGGGTGAGAGCCAGAGCCGTAGCAGTCATGTTCCCTGCTTTGGAGGAAGAAGCCGAAACTTCAGTGCATGATAGCAAACTTCTGTTATTCAGTGACTCCTCGCCAAGTAGATACTTAGATAGTAGATCGTATGTTGTACACTGAAATCTTATGCACCTGTACCACTGAAGTGGCCTCTGCGTCCGGGTAGAGGTAGATTACAGATTGGTCCGGCTACAGGCAAATAATTATCGATAGTACTAATTTTTAGTTAAGTTAGTAGTTATTTACTAACCAAGTTAGTAGTAGTTATATTGATATGTAATTAATTCGTCATAACAGACCAATATGTAATTCCCTTTTTTAAGTAAAATAAACCTCAGTACCCTGTACTTCGGGGGTTTTTTCAATCTAACCCAAATAAATTGTTTTCCAATTTAGTACCTTAACAATAAAGTCTATAACTAAGTATTTAATGTAGTCATTTTCGCAAAACGAGTGATCACACAAAAGCTCAAACACATGTAAATATATAATATTTGTTGAAATAAACATTAGTTCCAAAAATGCTTGATACATGATGTCAAGAAGAACAATAACAAGACTATTGCATTGATGTTACAGGAAGAATAGCCATAACTTACTGCTTCCATGCCTTGATGAATTCAATGGCTTAACTGTTGAAAAAATGAATATTTCCTTTACAACAACACCATGGATTGGAGTTGTACTCTATATATATGCAAGTTATACAGTATAACCCATCTATGTACAACATACTCTAATGAATCATATTAATAGAAGAACATTAACATATACAAATGAAATCAGATTCGTGTGTATATATATATATATATATATATATAGATATATATATATATTCTTGTTGTCATGGCCGGCTAACATGGGACCGCTACCATTTCAGCCACCTCTCTATATATAAGCCAACCCTCACTATTTTCTCTCTCCCCCGTGGATATTTAATAAAATCTAATTCAAGTTAAATACATCTAATATAGGGTAATGTTCAAGACAATCATGCAACTCTTTCGTCTCTGCTTCCATCTTTCAGATATTTTAAACAGAATGCCATGCCATAAGGAGTATACTAAATGAATTTTGTAATTGAATGAAAACTCTAATTGATTTTAATAATTGAATTTTCTAATTACTCTCTTCTCTCTAAAATTAAATGAAAATTCTAATTAAACTGACCTTTTATTTTAAAAATGGTTCCACATAATGCTATCCCTATGCATCATATCAATTTTATGATAATTTTTATTTCTAAATATTTTTTAAGTAACATCCAGCCTTCTTCGGTCCTCCCCTCTTTCTCGCAATTTTTGTTTTACAGTTCAAAGTAGGGGTGTTAATGGTTTTGGTTAAAACCGAGAACCAAACCGAACCAAACCAAACCAAGCGGCTTGGTTTGGTTTTTTTGTCATTAGGTTTGGTTTTGGTTCTAATTTTAGAAAACCGAACTAAATTGCTTTGGTTTTGGTTTTTATTTTTAAAAAACCAAACCAAACCGAAAAATATAATATATATATATATATATCAAACTTAAAGTTTGTAAATTTCCTATTCTAATAAGGTCATAATATGAAATAGATTTAAAATAGTACAAAACCCTAAGTCTCTCAACCTCAGCCTCGTCTCCTTTTTAAGTTTCTTATTGTTTTTCCTTTTTTAGATTGGCATGTATTAAACTAGTTATTAATGTTGTGTGAGTTATTGGATTGACATATGCCCATATGTTTTCATTTTGATACAATGAATAATGTTTTTTTTAGTTGCTAATGTAATGTTTTTATTAAACACATTTTTATTTAGAGTTTGGTATATCATTTTTTTCATTTTCAATTATTTATTGCTACTTGATAGGTTAAAACCGAAACCAAACCGAACCAAACCGAAATTTTTTGGTTTGGTTTGGTTTGGTTTGGTTTTTTTATAGTATGTTTTGGTTTTGGTTTGATAGAAACAAAACCAAAGTATAATGGTTTGGTTTGAAATTTACCTTAAAACCGAACCAAACCGAACCATTAACACCCCTAGTTCAAAGTTCCATCGAAGCCGCATTCTGCTTATTTGTGCAAATTAAGTTGGAGAGTTACCATTTTTGTCTTCAAGTGAGGAGGGAAATTTAGAACATCACTATTTGGAGAATTCCAATACGAACTCCATAGCTTAGGTTGCAAATGCATAAATTTTTTTTTTTTTTTTCACTTGTTAAATGAGTAATCTCATATTCAAGTTTATGAAAAAACATTGATACTCATTTGTTAATAATAAAATATTAAAGATCAAAGATAGATTTAAAAAGAAAAAAAAAAGAAAAAAAGAAAAGAAGAGAGATTGTTTTTAGATAGAAGTTAACGACCCACAATAGGGAGAGATTCCACCACAAGGGCAAGGCTGGTGGTCCCTCTTAATAACCTTATACAGTTATACCCCTCAAAATCTGTGCCAGTAAATGTACGCAGCTTTCCACGAGCCTTGGGCGAACAAGCATCTCAGAGACTATAAGAGATTCGTGCAGCAGGCTAGAATGGGGTTTCATTGAAGCAATTCTACGGAATTTTGGCTTTAATGCCAAGTTTATCCAGCTTATCATGTAGTGCATATCTATCACTACTTTTTCGATACTTGTAAATGGTGGTCCAATTAGTTCTTTCTCAACGCATAAAAGCCTCCGACAAGGAGACTCATTGTCACCATTCCTATTTATCATCTATACTGAGGTTCTCTCAAGAATTCTGTTAAGAGAGGAGGAACAAGGGATTTTGTCACAACCCAAATTAATTAAGCCGTGATCAATAATAATAAAACCAGCTTTTTCTTTAATAAATCCTTTGATAAAACATGGATGACACGTGTTAAAATCCTCGACATTTTAAAAGAATTTTCGGCATGACCCATCCGTAGATAGGACATACTATCGTGAAAACCTGTTATAAAATCGATACATAAAAATTTCCTGTCATCCATGAAAGTGGTATCATCCCATGCATCACATTCCATGTATATACAACATTAAATAATTACAATTACAACCCAGATTGAATTTACATTTACATTGGCCATCGGCCCCAATAAAATTAATGAAATACATATTCTTCCGATGAAAATACATTAATAAATCCCAATTAAGCATGCCTCCGCATAAACTTCATATCCTGTAATACTGAAAAACATTTAAAATAATAGGCGTGAGTCCGACGACTCAGTAGATACAATTTAACATAGTAAACTAAAGCAATGATATAAATAAAACCCATTATATCATTTACATCAAAATATACTAACCAAGTATATTACAAATACCAAAATAAGTTATAACCCATAACTTAAAATAAATAATGCATAATGGCCAATGCATGTGACTCATGTCCAATTTACATTAAATCCATTTATTACCAACCACTCCCGCAGGAGTCTTCGCGCGGAAACGGAGGATTTCAAACCCAACCTCCAAGAGGACAACACAAGGGTTCCTACCTGGAACCGGAAAGTAGCCTCTGATTCGGGAACACAAGGGTTCCTACCTGGAACCGGAAAGTACCCCAGGACCAAAGGAATGGAAAACACCGCAAAGTCCCATTGACTGCAAGTAGTCCAATTCTAATGACCCCTTTTAATGCAATACTTTTACCCAGTATTCATTAAATCCATTTAATGCATGATTATGCCAACATGCAATGCGATAAACCATAAAATGATTTTATAACCAAAATCATCTCCAAAGTATGCTATATAAGCCATAATCAAATAACATCATGATTATACCCAAAATTGTAATAACATAATTTCTCATTATGATTATAACCTTGAAATCATAATCGAAAACCTCGAATAAACAGGGAAAGTAACCGTAAAATCACTACATCTATATTCCATAGGATGTATACAATTAACCAAAATTATTAATAAACATAATTCCAATTTATGTTGTCAAAATACCCAAAGTTCTCCTTCAAGATTTATTCCATAAATCATTTATATACATATTCTAGGCCCAAGAATACTAAGTAACATGATAATATATACCATATTATCATTTCAATAGTTTAAACCTATGTAAATTGCACCTACCTCAACTAAATGCGTAGAAAAATGTAACCTTTGATGTTGTGGGTATGCACTCCAAGCCCTAGGATGCAAATGCACGCTCCCAATCCAAGCCCTAGCTCCCAAATGACTTGGTTGATGTTGATAACGGAGGTCCCAACTCCAAATCACCACCAAAACTCCCCAATATGCATGAATAAACTCATAAATGTAAGAATGAGATGATAAACCAAAAGAAATTACAAACCCTAACTCTAAAATGTGAGAAAATACCTCTAAGAATGCAAAGAGTTGGTGAGAATGACAATCCATGCCAACACCCACGAAATCCAAACTAAAATCGCCATGAGTAAGCTCCAAGCTCTACCAAGAGGTTGGAGAAGATGAATCCAACCATAATAATGCATTCCCAAGCCTCAAAGAGAGAGAAAAACCCAAATCCACCACCATACACGCGTAGATCGGGCTAAAATACGCTAGATCCGAGCTTGCCGGCGTCGGATCGAGGTCGCCGTGCTCCGGCGAGACGCCGTCGAGCCTCCACCCCCTCTTCTCCTTCTCTCCCCCTCTCTCTCTCTCTCCATGCCTAAAAAGACCAGATTTTGGTCTAAAATCGTGTGGGATGGGTTTTTATAAGGGGTGAGGGGCATTTGCGTCATTTTACGCAAAAAAATTTGCAAAAACCGCGATGCACAATCGATCGTGGTCTGAGGGCACGATCGATCGTGAAAAACAGAAGTGAAAATGCATTTCCGGGGCACTGACGATCGATCGTCCCAAACCCAGGATCGATCGTCACTTGCTGAAAATGCCCAGGCAAATGTGTATAAACCCACACAGTACACACTACTGCCTTATTTTCATTAAAAACATTTAAGTAAAAGGAAGAACTTTTACTTTAAGTTATTTAATGAAAATAAGCAAATAACCCCCCATTTGAATCCAAATAAAATATCAAAAAAATCAAATACCCAATATATCAAAATCTAAATTTCAAGTTTTAGTACAAAATCCATCGCCCGACAGATTTTCCTAAAACAAACATGCGTGGAACCCAATCCAAACATGCTAATAAAATCCCATAAAATCACCAATGTCTTATAATATTATAAACTCCCATTACCGCCAAAAATTATCTTTTAAAACTAAGATTTACGAAAATCCACTTTTTCCCAACACTTAGCCAAATTTCAGCAACTTAAACCCTTAAGTTGCAAATAAGGCTAAACGCACCCGAAAGATACTCAATGCACAAAACAATGCATTCAAACACATCCAACATCATAATATCATACACATGCATTACCCATGCATGAAATCATTCGAAAAATTAAGGGATTAACTACGCTAACCATAAATTAAACCCTTAATACCCTATTTAAAAATTACAGGTATTACAGATTTTGAATGGGGTGAAGATTGCAAAAAATTGCCCACCTATCTTGCATCTTCTCTACGCTAATGACCTGGTCATTTTCAGTCGTGCTACCCAAGAGAGTGTTGATGCCATTAAAGAATGTTTGGAGCTATTCAGTGGGTGGTCCGGTTAAGAACCAAACATGGCAAAATCAGGAGTGCATTTTAGTAAGAATATCCAACTACCTAAAGCTTATGCTTTTAAGGCTAGCCTTGGGATGAAGGCAATTTCTAAGGATGCCGTTTATCTCGGAATGCCTATGTTTGTAGGTAAGTTTAGGAAAAAATCGTTTGAACCTCTCCTCAATAGGATATCTTCTAAAGTAGCAGGTTGGAAAGCTAAAAGTCTATCTTTTGCAGGGAGGTCGACCTTGGTGAAAACGGTACTCTCCTCAATCCATGTGCATATTTCATCGGTTTTTTCTATACCCACAACTTTATGTACTAAGATTGACGGCTACATACACAAATTTTGGTAGGGACATTCACTCAATAAACAAAAGGGTTATGTTTGAGAGCTTGGGACTCGATGTGTATGCCCAAATCTCTCAAGGGTCTTGGCTACAGGCACACAAAAGATAATAACAAAGCCATGTTATCAAAATTGGGATGGAACATAGCTTGCAAGACTGGGAATCTTTGGGCATCCCAAATGCGAAGGAAGTATTGTAGTAGGAATGATTTCTTTTTTGTGGATAACAATGGGTCTGACTCTTCCATTTGGAAATCCATCCTTGACACTAGAGATATTATCCGTAAAGGGATTTGCTATGGGGTAGGTAATGGCAAATCAATAAACATTTGGACGGAACCGTGGGTTCCTTTCCTCAAGGATTTTCGGGTGTTACCCAGGGCAGAAGTTGATAATTTACCAACCACAATGAATGAACTCATTGATATTGGAATAGGAGAGTGGAAAGTAGATCTAGTGCATCGTCCTTTTGATGATATATCGGCTAAGGCTATTCTCCAGATTCCTATCTCCAACTGTACGTGATCAAAAGGATATTTTGAAATGGTTTGCTACAAGGTCAGGGAACTATTCAGTTAAGTCGGCTTATTTTACAGACCACTAGTCTAAATGGGGTGACTCAGCGTTGTTGAACTCTCATTAGTGGAAGAAGCTTTGAAAATCCAATATTATGGAAAGGCATAAAATGTTTATTTGGCGATTGATTTCAAAAGCTATTCCAACTAGAGCTGCTCTTGCTGTCCGTTTCCATGTGGAGGACCCATTTTGCCCATTTTGCTCAACCGAAGTTAAAACAGTTGAACATCTTTTTTTCCTATGCCCATGCTCTCAATCCTTGTGGTTCACAAAATGGGGTCTCAAAATAGATTTATTCTCTCACTTTTCGGTCATGGATTGGTGCAACGCCATTTTAAATCCCTCAATTCTATTTGACTGCCAAGGGATTAATGAGGATCAATTCACCAGTTGGGTAGTGTTCTTTTTAGACAACTTCTGGCGATCTAGGAATCTTCTCATTCATGAAAAACAACAGCTTGAGCCACAACAATTCCTAAAGTCAATTTCTCAATGTGTCAATGCTTTTTTAGAGGCAAACAAAGTCCCAACTCTACCTATCCATAGTACACCTTCGCTTTTATTGTCTGACGAGTGGAATAGTCCACCTGAATCTATCAAGAGAAAATTTTGATAGTGGCAGTGGGAAAAGATGGTTCTAATGCGGCTTGCATTGCACGAAACGAGCATGGAATGGTCCTAGGAGCGTGGGTAGCCAAGAAGGAGGGGTTTGATCCTAACGTTGCAAAAGCCTATACCGCTAGGCTTGCTATTAAAGCTACTTATGAGCAAGGCTGGATTTTAGTTTATTTTGAAGGTGATGCTGAAGCCATCATAAATGATGTTCTTTCTTCCACTAAAAATTCATCTTGGTCCTATGATATCATCATTTTGGATATAAAATCGCTTATCGGATCCCTAAGGTCCTCATATTTTCGCAAAATCAGCTGAAGTTCCAATGAAGTTGCTCATGAGATGGACAAAAGGGCACTTGGCAACGACTTCTCTGGTTTTTTGGAAGTTGATAGATTACCAATAGCCGTAAAGAGAGTCTGCTTTAGAGATATTTATAGTAGGTCTTAGTTTTTGCTTTTCTTATCTCATTCTTTTCTTTTCTTTTCTTTTATTTGTTTCTCCTGGTTTTCTTAGCCAAAAAAAAAAAAAAAAGCATTATTGTTTTCTGATATTTAATCTCAAATCTCAGTCCTACAAGCGTGTTCTTTACATAGGATCAATCCTTCGTGTTTCCTCACCTTAAACACAAACCAACCCCACGGGCCACCCTACCCCATCCCATTTTTTGTTTTTTTTTTTCATTTTTGTTTTCTTCTCTTTTTGGTGGGGTGGGGTGATTGGCCACCCCATCCTTTTTTGTTGTCAAATTTTTTCTTTCTTTCTTTTCTTTTCATTTTTGTTTTCTTCTCTTTTTGGTGGAGTGGGGTGATTGGCACCATAGATAATCTTTCAAACACCTTAATGCACTATTTGACTGCAAAAGGACAGACAAAGAAGAAACATTAACTTATCCTTTAATTTGTTTGGATATCGGAAAGTAGGAGAGAAAAGAAAGAAAAATTGTCCACATTAATTAAGAAAGAAAACCATTTATAAGCAATTTTAAGTTGGGTAAATTACAAAAAATCCTCCTGAAGTATTAGGGGGCTCAGCAGATATCCCCTTATGTTTTAATTTTGTCAATATACCCCTACTTCAATTAGAAGATAAAGTCAATCATCGATGGCTACCCAATTGGCCATGATACCAGCGAGGGTTCCAATAATTTTAAGTAGCACGGGTCCATTAACGGTATCACATGCGCAACCATGTGAACTATTTTTTATCAAATTTCATCAACGGCAAGTGACAATGGGGCACATTAACAAAAATTAAAATATAAAGGAGGCACATTGACAAAATTAAAATATAAGGGGTCATATGCTGACCCTCCCAAATTTCAGGGGAGGTTTTCTGCAATTCATCCTTTTAAGTACTTTATTTTCTTTTCCTCCAACTTTCCAAAATCCAAATTGTGCCTTTAAATCTTACCGAGTCAGGTTTGGAATGTTAGTAAAATCCCTGAGTTTTTTTTTGCCCTTACCCTCTATTTGGTTCATGGAATCTATCAGGGGAAAAAAAAGAGAAGGGAAAAAAAATGAGGAGGAAAGAAAATGAAAGGAAAAGATGAAATCATACCAAGCCAAAATTATTCCAATTCTTCTTATTCTTCTAATTTTTCATTGCAACCAAATAAGGAAAAGTACAATTCTTTATATTTATTTTTTTTTCCATGATAAAATCCTTAAACCAAATAGAGCCTTAAAGTCCAACATTGGAAAAAGTAGACATTACACTATAAGAAACTGTCACCGAAAGATTCATAATAGATTGCTCTATGGAAAAGTCCCTTCGGGAACATCCGATAAAATTGGAACGATACAGGGGCCTACGGAAAAAAGATCATTTAGAGGGTGCGTTCAATCCGAATATCCAATATGTCAATGGATAATTTACAGGGACCCCCCGCCCCCCGCGCCCGGGGGGGGGGGTGTTGGGGAAGCATCTAGATTAACATCCAGGTCAAATCCAGATTGTGAACCACGCCTAAAAATCAAAGTGGACACAATTTGTCGTACGTGGCTCCCAATCCACTTCGTACCAATTATGCACACAACCCATAATATGAAATTTGAGACATCCCGCTCATAGGTATTACTCATATAACTAATTAACTATGACACCAACCTTGCCGGCAATTTAATACACTTTATAAGCCTGAGTATTAGGCAAGCTGTAAGGCTTCATTTGGTTTGCGAGAATAAAATGTAACAAGAATAGAATGAGAATGAGAATGAGAATTCCATTCAAATGTTTGGTATAGTGAGAATAGACTAAACAAGACCCACTTTTTGTGATTTCATTCCTTAAAAGATGAGAATGATAATTCAAGGGCTACTCACTCCTTGAAGAGAAAAGGCCCCCACAAAGGAATCATCATTCCGTTCTTCAAAGTCAACCAAACACTCCAAACTTTGTTAGTAATGAAATCACTATTCCATTCCCAATTCCATTCCATCATACCAAACACAGCCTAAGCATTTCATAAAGGGGTGTGGGCACTTATGCAATTGTTCATACACTGATTAATTGGTACTATTTTCGAGACGCTATGAACATCCCTCCCAAACAACCTTCCCATATTAGCCAAACGCCTCTACTGTAATGTCAGCACGTGCCTAAATTGCTTAAACAGACGGACAAACACGCAACAATAATGTAATCAAGTATAGGTCCAATGCGCAGCATAATGGTGGTTTATTTTACCTCTTACACAATCTTCCTAACAATTATTAAAAGTGACAATAATTTCTGTCGACCAATATTGACTGTAAATTCAAGATTGCCTGGAAATTTAAGTTACTTCTAAATAACGTTATGCCGAATAACATTTCACAACCAAATAAACTCAAAGGAAATGATAAAGTATATGTAGAGAGAGAGAGAGAATTTTGTTATATATTAAATGAAGAGGAAACAAAAAATTTGTACTGCGGAGTCCACATGAAGTAATAATACAAACTTTCTCCCCGAATAAAGTCACCCCAGACTGTAATCTAACATACTTCTCTGGAAGCAAGACCTCAAATGAACCCTGCTTCTGCATTTTGGGACAAGAGGCACTACAAAAATAATGTAGGAAACTTCTCTACGAGAGTGCCTATAACACAACAAAACGGAAGGAACATACCTGATGACTTGAGTTGGACTGATTAACTACTCACACTTGATAGACCGGTATATGTGACGGACAAAGAGCAAAGCGGCACGGAAACCTACGATTCCAAGCATAAGAAAGAAACCATAACAGATGCAAGCCATGTAGCCAAAGAAAAATGAGGTTTGCATAAATCCAGACATATCTGAGCGTGCATAGTAGTAATACAAGCAATAGCCATATATAAATAAGCCAGTTGATCCACCGCAGAGAAAAGATCTGCCACAAAATCAAGCATGGAAATCAGTCCTGGTACAAGTACTTTAATCTCCACTAATTAAATACAAAATTTTACTTTTTTTAATTAAATAAAAAATAAATAAAAGACAACAGAAATTTCTTTAGATTTGAGGTAATTCAAATATGCTTCACTTGACAAATCAGGAAGAAGAAAGATATATGATCTGATGGTACTTAATCAATCTCATAAGGCCACAAGGGTCATTAGATGGCAATACAACCTAATAACCAAAGAATGAGAGCATAAACTGGTTTGCAGGATAAGTTTAGTCAATTCTCACACAGTACAAAAAATAAGTAGAGAAGATGTGAGCCCTCTTGTTAATATAAACTTCACAAGCTAATACCATAAAAATTTGTAAGCTATACATACCTCAAACACTTTCTAAATTAATACCTCAAATTACGAGGTTCCTAAAGAACCTTGTGCAAAAATCAGAGAATGAGATGAAGCAACACTTCAGCGAGTTTCAGCCTCAAAACAATTTAACCAGAAACATTTCAGATGATACGCTCTCAGGAATTTCTTGATAGCTCAAACCAACATAGAAAGTTAGATTTCTTTCAATTTATACAATACAATGTTTAGGTTATTTTTCTCGTGAAATTCCAGGGTGGTTCAATTGACCATTGTAGTAGTTTGCTACACTTGCATAGCCATTGATTCAACAATCCTGTCACTGTAAGTCAGTTTCTTTATTCCACCCACATACACATTTCAAGGGTTTAGCCCGGTTGCTTGTATAACCAGGATCTTTAATCCATCACCAACAAACAACTCCCTAGCACTCTTGCTTCCGAACATTCTAAACCTATCCTTACAGCAATACAAGTCCCAAACACTACTCCTGCTTCCAAACATTCTAAAACTATTCTTGTAACTCATTCAAGAACTCAAATCACAACACCGTAAGAATTCTTATCTAAAAATTTAAAATCTAAACTTAATAGTTTCCCCACCATTCCAATAACAGTTACATTTCATATTTAAAAAAAAACACATCCCATTTAAGTAAAGAGGAAGCATCCAGATGATAGAGGGGTTACCACCCCCAGATTAGTGTAGTTTTGTTGTTTGTTTTTGGGCTCTGCCCCCTTTCATGCCAAAAAAAAAAAAAAAAGTGGAAGCTTCCAAAATTTTGTTTCAACTTCATCATCACTAAAAGAAAAGGATCACTAATATCTTGATTGATGATTGATAATTTGCTGAATATAAACAAAAGGTCCCTACTAGATGAAAAATTAAAATCCATAAACAAGGAAACAAAGTGAAGGAACCATAGAAATAAAGATGAAAAAGGATGTGTACTTCAAAATAGGAAAAACTATAGTGCTGGAAAACAATTTAAGCATTTGAAGACTGACATTTATTATCTTTCGAAGCGATTGAGCAACTTTAATGTATTATAATATTATATTTTTTCCATTCCACAACATAATAACTCTGCTTGACTAAATCAGTGTATATATGGAAAGGCAAATTACCAATAAATGAAAAAATATGCAACCACTACACCATCAAGAAAAATATACAACCACACCTCCCCCTCCCCCCCCCCCCCCCCCAAACAAAAAAAAACAAGAACTTGCTTTAAGATTCAGAAATGAAGGTACAATCTAAACCATTTTTATACATAACACATTTTGATGAAATGATGTTCAGCATAAGCCAACAAACACAAAAACGTATGCTGATGTCAAGTCGCAGAAAAAGCTAAGGAATGTTATTAAAGTAAAGAATAATAAATCAAAAAACAGATATACACATGCACCAATGCTCGTGCACGCATGCACACACACACAGAGGTATCTCCTGATTAAGAGAGAAAAAAATAGAACCAAGGAAAATAGGTGATAGTAATATCAAGATTCAATCAATGGAAACCAGAAGAAGAATTCACTGGTTAAGATGCTAATAGTCAGCAACAAACTGATAAAGCCTGCATACCTCCACCACCACTCATGGTCTTCAGCGGCAAGTTGGAAGTAAGTCAATGCCACAGTAATAAAAGCAGTGACTATCAGGAGAATAATGAAGACAATAAACAAGATGCTGTATATAGTGTAGATCCTGTGACCCCACACACTGGCAAATATGTAGTAGAGTTCAATGTATATAGCACTGAAAGGCAGAAACCCTGCCATTGCCATCTGAGGAAGGGTCCCCCGGTACCAAGGAAGAGGTGGAATCTCTCTGGGATACTTTGTGGTGCGGCAAGGAGCTTGGAACTCAGCCTTGCTATTCTTCCCAGCAATCCCACCCAACACAAGCAAAGGTGATGTTACTAGTGTCCATATAAGAACTATCACAACTATTGTGCCAAATGGAAGTGCTGCAGTAGCATTATAAGCAATTGCAACAGTGTTAAGGAAGCAGAATGTGAGAAACAGAGGCCCACAGAAAAGGCATCCCGTTAACAGCAGATTCCTAACCTGTGAAGCCGGAAAGTTGGAAAACTAATTATTAATTAAAAAATACAAATTAAATGGACTCATCCAAAAACGTTGCAGGGAGAACCGATGAAAACATACCCAGTTTGCTCCTTCTAGCTGACAATAAAAGGAGGTTGCAGTATAGCCTGCAATTCCTGATGTAAGCGCATATATGACAACCAGTGCGGTGAAAAGAGCTCCTCGGTTGTATGGATAAAATACACCGACTAGAGCAAGTATAAATATGAAGACCGTACTGGAAGGCAAGCATATAGACCGGATTAATAAAATAAGACTAATAAAAGTTAGAGAAACTTCCTAAAATGAGTTTCAGTGCTTGAGAAACTGATGGATGAATGAAATACTTACAGAGTAAATAGCTGTGTACCAGAGCCAAGGGCAGCTGCAAATAAAGACTTGTGTTTAGGGTACCTGAATACATCTCCATGGATGTATTTCCATCCAGTCTCTTCCTGATCTTCCGCTGATTCCTCATCATGGGCATATCTTTTACAGAGAAATAATTAAAAAGAAAAAGAAAATAAGTAAAGAAAAAGCAAAAAGACGCCTACCCACAAAAACAGAAATCACAGATATGGAAAAAGGTTTCTTACTTGACAAAATCATTCTTAAGGACGCGCATAAGAATTGTGGCAAGAAATCCAGTTAGGAGAAGAACTGTTACACATGAGTTTATAATTGAAAACCAATGGATCTCCAAATGATGAGGCAGCGAAGATGACTGTGAGTACTTATCCATCCTGTTCTCAAAAGGGGTATTTGTTTCCTTCCATTTTACTGTATACATGAATTCCACATTAACTTCCTTATCCTCAGTAAGGTCCGCCAGTGCATTTGGGTCTGTTCGAACATTGATTTCGATCACACGATCTTTGTTGTAAAGGATATCAAAATGAATATGCTTATAAAGGAAATATTTGTACTCGCTGGGGTCTGCTTTGCCTTCCTTGTCAACCTTCCCTATAAAACCCCAGATGGGTAAGTCATCATAATACATTTGGAAGTAGTAATCCTTGTTGACTGCAGCTCGAAACTTAGCTACTTCTTCCTTGGAGAGTTTCTTATTGCAAACAACTTCAGAGTCTTTATCCTTTAAGAAGCCCAGTTTGTAAGGGGCACTGACTAGGCGATCCCCATTCAATACTTCACCAAGAGCTTCTTTTTTCTCTTTCAAATGATCTGGAAACAAGATCCAAGAAGTAAATTAAAGACATTCCACTCAAAAGGCAAGAAAATTTATAAAGGCAAAAACCAATTGCATTAGATGCAGACCTGGCAAACAGAATGGGAGATCGAAATAGCGGTACGTTTCACTGGAATAAAAAGAAGAACAAACACAAGAAACAATATTAGCCCATCAGCCGAAGGTAGGAAGTTTTTCAGAATGCTAAAACCTTAAACTAGGCTCCATTTCGCTTGACCAAGTATAGTTCCAGGAAAAGCTTCCTGGGAGAAAAGAATCTTTTAAGGGTCAACGGCTGTACCTATGACAATAAATATTTTGCTGTAAAACTTGACTCGTCATTTGGTTGCAGAGAAAATGTGGGAAAGGAAGAAGAAATCAATATTTCATCATTTCATGATCCAGGACCCTAGGGGGAAATAAAAACCCTAACCACAGCTGAACCTAATACAACAGTTTGGGTTATTTAGTTGCGTTTATCATTTCATGGAAACAAAAACAACAGAAAACATAAAAAAATAAAATTTTGATATCTTTTCTTTTTCTACTTATTCTCGCCTACCAAACGAAGGGTTAAGGGTAATAACTAATAAGTGTTCTGGTTAAAACCAGAAATTTGTATGTTTCCCGAAAAGAAATGTACCTGCAAATGGTTACTATCAAAACAAACTAGATCCCGGTCTGAAATCAAATTCATGTCCAAGGAGAACATTCACAGCTCACATTGTCACCCAAACTTAAATATATAGAACACATAATGCTCCGTTTGGTCGCCTGAGAAAATGAAGTGACTCCTAGGTTTTCCATTGTTTGAGCTCGAGAAAACAATAGCCTTCCCTCAGCTGAGCCTAAAACAACTATTCCGCTCAGTTGAGCTGACTTGCTCATTTTACAAACCAAACCAACATAAAAAGATCCCGAAAAATACTTTGAATTTCTTCGCTTCAGTTTCACGGGAACCAAACGGACGGTATGGCTACATGGTTTAGGTCAGTCAAACACGACTATAGGTCAGATCTGACTTCAACAACAGCTACCCTAATACTAAGAGAGAGATTAAAGAGAGAAAACCCTAGAAATGAAAAGGGGTTTGCAGATCAAGCGAAGGGACGGTTGAATTCACCTGGGATTGTGAAACGGGCCAACCTTGTTCGCATATAGAGGGACCTGATCTCCAGATTTGTAGCGGTGATCGGATGCATCGGATCTCACATGGCTTCCACTGCATACGAGGAGAACTGCCACAACTAGTACGGCCACGATCTTCTTCCCCATCTTCCCTTCTCTCGAACCAGAAGAGAGAGAAACAAGAGAGAGAGAGACAGATGTAGAGAATTCGAGAGAGAGAGAAAGAGGATGAGCTTGATTGTTTCGTTTTAATGTGATTTTAACGGAAGTAATAAGATATGGAAGCGTTTACTGGAAGGAGAAGAGAGAGAGCATGGGGGGGGGTGGTCCTTAAGACTGACAAGAGATGAGAATGATGGAGTGCCTACCTAATTCGAAGAGAGGCTGTATTTGATGCCTAAACCAACCGGCGTCGCTTTGCCCCACCGACGCTGCCTTGCGCCCCACGGTGCGCATTACGCCTATCTCTACGTGTCGCCACGCTATTGGTTCGATTCATCTGTGACTGTGTGCAGATCTGGTGGTTACGACGTAGTCAACGCATTGGAACAATCGCAACGTCCCAATTCAGGTCTGACTTTAATCTTAGTAAGAAAGCAAGAGCAAGCACAAGCGCGGGTCCGGGCGTCTTATTAAGCTGGTGAGGCATAGTGAGCTTACTCTTCTACTCTTTCCTTCATTCACAAACTTGGTCCGAGACGTGCGGCATTACAGGATACTAAGTGCATCATCCTCAAATATTAAAAAAATGTTATCAATGCTTCAAAACGTTCTCTCCGTGACTTGCGGAGTTTTTACCCTAATGTTATTTTAATTAACTTATTCCCACTATAGGTTAGTTACAGGAGTTTTTCTTATAATAGGTTTATGTATGCCATGCCATATGCCATGTAGATATGGCGGGTCCCACGACTGGTGAGCTAGAGATTGAAATCACCAATACGTTTAATGGTTTAAGTAGATTTTAACAACTAAAACCATTTATATGAGAACCAGTTTTAATGCAATAATAAAACAATTGAAACTGTCGATGCAATTAATGGTTGAATGATAAGCATTCTGTATAAATGTATAAATATAGGCATTTAAACCGTTATTACAATTAACGATTTCAATACAAATATAAACCAATTGAAACTGTGAAAGAAATTAACGACTAAACTTGCATTATGTGTAAGCCTAAACATATAAAACCGTCATTCTCAATGACGGTTTCAAGTTTTTTTTTTTTTTTTTTATAAAAAAAAATAAATAAAAAAACCATGTTGTAGGATTAGGAACATCCTTGTCATATGAACACAAAACACAAATCCAAATTACAAACTCAAATTGCATCCCACAGCCTCCAACTCCATCCCAAAACATCCAACTTCATCCCGCAACCTCCAATAACATCCCACAAAATCCCACAACCTCCATTCTCCAACTACAAAAATTAATGTCATATGAACACAAAATAAGTCATAAGCTCCAATCCATATAAGTAATACATACATAAACCAACATAATTAAACCAAAAAAAAACAAAAACAAAAAACTGTCTAAAAGATCACTTCCTAGAAGATCTTCTCTTCTTTCTCATAGTCAATGTAGCTGCTAGTGTCTTGCCCCATTTGGTGCAGATGACAATGGTTAAGATGGGGCAGCTGACCAACGAAGGTTGGTTTGAGTGGAAGGAGCTTTGGTCGCTTAAGCAAGAGGTCTCGGGTTCGAGTCCTTGTGAATGCAGAAAACTTTATTGAGAGAGGTCTCCGCTTCGGCGCCCAACTATACCTCGGAGGATCGGAGAATTAGTCCTGGGCGAAGCCTAGAGACACCTTGGGAAACCAACAAAAAAAAAAAAAAAAAGATGGGGCAGCTGGCTCCCATGTCAGCTGTGATGGGCCAACTGTTAAATGCCCAGGTGGTGCTGGGGTCCGGTGGTGCTGGGGTCCACGTCCATGACCACCTCTAGATCTAGCCCGTTCTCTAACTGCAGGCTCATCTAACAATCAAACCAATCTTCCTCCCTTCCCAACAACATGCAACATAGATCAGCATCGGGCAAGCATATCCTCGTACACGGCACCGCTAGGATCACCATCACGGCTATCTCATGAACCAATCACACACCATTGGTGTAATAATCCTGGAAATTATATTATCTTAAGAATAAAATTAATAATAAATTAGGTAATAATTCTTAAAATTATTATTAGAATATGTATATGTATATCTATTCAAACATAGACTCGAAAATGATTGAAAATTTGATAAGAGGAGGATTCAAAAAAAAAATTATAATTTTATGGTAATTATGAAATTTTATTTAATTTCTGGAAATTAATTTATTTTTGAGTTAATTTGTGCAATTAACTATTAGCTAGTTAAGATAATTATTAAAAATAGCTAATATGGGTAATTAAGGATAAAAAAAATATTATGAGGTGATTTAAGTGTAAAAATAATATTAAAATAATAGAAATTCAATTTAGGACATGTTTGGTATTTATTAATTTGTTGAAGTGTATTTTTGAAAAAATTGGAGATAATTATGGAAAAATCTAGAAAATGATGAAAAATTCATAAAATTTCCAAAAAATCAGAAAATATTATTATTTTATTATTGGATGGATTAGGTGTCACAATTCTATAATTTCTTGCCTAATCATCAATTACTTTTACAAATGTCAAAATCTAGAAATTCAAAAACTAAGAAAAATTGCATGAAAAAGAATAAGCGTTAACTAGAAAATTAAAGTTTTTGCATGAGATTTTATTATAAATAGAGGTGAGAAGGTACAGCCATCCTGTTTGGCAAAAAAGAAAAGAAAGAGAAAGAAAGGAGAGAAAGTAAAAAGTCAAACTTGTGATTCACACGTTCTCAATCCAAAATATTTGGGGGTTTAAGTAAGTCATCATCCGAAACATGTTCAATATTAATTTTGTAAATTAATTCATAGCATAGGTTATGAATTTTAAATTTTCAAAGCTTCAATTTATCTTTCATGAAAGTTGTAATATCAGTCATTTAATTCTCTCTCCGTGATTGATCTTAAACTCTAAAATTTTTACAGTATAATTTTTATATCATGAAGATATTGCATATCAAATTTGCTAGCATATGGTTTAGTATAGAAGGAAAATTCAATTTTTAACATTTCAGATTAGGGTTCTGAATACGAAACCTTTGAATTAAAATTGCAAATTTTTTTAAATCATTCATGGACAATGGATATTTTTGATAAAAACTAGACACCTGAAGATTTTAGTCGTCTTTTGAATCACTCAATTTCGTTAAGAAATGAATTTTTGAAATTTCAGGTCAAAGATGAAGAAAAATCATTAAAAAAAGAAAAATCGTAAAAAAAAAAAATAGGGAAGGGGAGTGGGCCACACGCTAAGAGTGAGCCTCACTCTCCGAGCAAGTGAGGGCGCGTATAGGCCGCACTAGGGCTGAATTTTTGTAAATTTTTGAAAAATAATTTACACATGCTGTCAAAATTTGGTAGTGTTTGGTCACTAGAAAGTAATTTTCTAAAAAAAGGTTTTTAAACGTTTTAATTAGCTTAAATTCGTTTATAAAATTCATTTTAGCTCCGATTTTGACACGGTTTGAACCATTGTACTCAGTTTAATGATCACTATATTTTGATATACATTTTGAAATTTTGTTAAAATTTTCATTTTACCCCTAAAGTTTAATCTAATTACGAATTAGTCCAAATTATAAAATTTATTACTATTTAGTTCAAATTGCTTCTGATTGAAATGTAAGAAGTAAGAACACTAATAGTAATGTGAGACCATTTAGCACTTAATGGTATGATTTCCATAATGTTTGCTTTGTTATTTTACCGTCAGGAAAAATTACAGTTTAGCTCAATTTTTAGTTTATGGTCCTAATGACCTTCGATCAAGGAACAGTCGGACTCATTAGAACCTTGATGCTAAACTAAACATAATGAATGCAAGTTCTGTAATTTTTATGAGATTAAAATTGAGTTCTTATACTTCATTATGAATTAATGAAAGTTATGACTGATATTTTATTTTATCTAGTGTTGTAATGACTTTGTTTCATATTGTGGCACATATTAACATGTGATAAATGCTTTTAAATATGAATTGTGATATTATGATTATGATAATGGGAGAGATACAGTTAGGATTGAGGATGTCCTACATTTAGTGCACTAATATACTAGGTCGATTGACGTAAAGTCAATGACAAGTATACACATATATGTGTGGAATTATATGTGCTGTTGCTATGTAAAAACATATTGTGGCATGGAGCCTATATGTGTTATCTGTATTTGTGTTTTACAGGTTGTAATATACAACAAACACTCAAGTATGAGAATATTGATGTTTTGCCACAATGTCATGAATTAAAGTTCTCTATGAATTAGTTGTTTATTAGAAGTTATAATATCACGATGATGTATGAAAATTAATATAGAGCATGTTAGATGATTTCTTACTGAACTGTGTAACTCATTATGTTATTTATATAAGATTTTCAAGATGAGATGGGTTAGAAAGGTTTGGGAAAATGTGCTGACTGATTTTCTGTAATGGGAAAGAACTTGAGAACTTAAGATATTATAAAAATTATGTGTATGAGAAATGGAGTTTTATTATGATGTAAATATGTAATGTAACTTTCTGATTACTTCTATCTGCTGTCTAATAATAGAGCCCGCCCAAGAGTCCTACTTTTGCAAATATTCCTAGTGAAATACTAACCAATTTGTACTCTGTTGTTCTCATTTTTCAATATAATGGAAGAGGTCTTCTGTATCATAAAGGTCAGGAATATACTACAACATATCAAACTGTCGTAAAACTCGATCTGGGAAATACCATTCAACAAATGCAAAGCAAATGAGTGGAACCTAAGCTCTCCATAACTCCTAATGTTCTAAAGATACCGGCAGAGCTGTGGCCAACCGATCAGGTGTGTAAGGAAGCCAAATAACTTGTAAATGCATGTCATACATATGTCAAGACCTACATCATGAACAAACACATTATTAGCCACATTCAAAATTTGTACCTAATGATCGCTCTGCTAGTCCATGCAATTGGTCATGATAGAATGTCAATACATGAGAGGGATTATTTATAAATGTCTTATCAACTCGCCACCGACAAAATAGAACTCAACATAGAACAAGTAACAAGTCGCTGTATTATATTATTTAAAACTACTTTAATGAGTTGAATGAAAGGTATATATATATATATATAGGAGATTAGAATGAAACAGTTTGCATTTAAATATATGCTTCAATTAAAATCATATTTATAATGCTAAAATAGTTTTTTGGCTCCACCTTAGCCTCCAGTTGTCTAATACTAATTATTATAAAAGTTATAAACATATTTATAATCATGAAACAATTGTCTAATACTAGTGAGGGATTATAAATATGTATATAGCTCCTAAAGGAGGGCTCCATGCTGACTTCATATCAGCATCTGTCGCTTCAAGTACAATCTCAGGTACAATCTCTATAGGAAGATCATCACTTACGCTCTCTCCTTCCTTTGAATAATGCATCTGCCAATCTCAGGGAGGCCTATGTACAACTAGCTCTCAAGCCCATAACTATGGAAACATCGATGAAATAAGAAAACTAAAATCAAGAAAATATACTTTAACACATGAACAATAAAATACTCCCTTCGTTCCTAATTGCTCCAACCATCCATAATCGCAATAAAGGAGTGACATCAATACGCACTACAACAAACTTGGGTATTAGCGACACTCTTAACTGCCACTAGTGTTAAGATTATGCCCTAGAGCCAATCATAGAGATGATTGTTTAGGGATTAGGAACAATCATTTGATTTCATTTATATATGTCACATTTATTATTGATATAATAAAAGGGCTTATTCTATTATGTTTATATGCATCATTTATATTTACATAATATATCCATGGAGTTAGAGTTGAGAATATGAAATTACAAAGGGTTGTAATTTTGAGACTGTAAATATGTCTTTGTACTAAACTCCCAAAGCATTCCTAGTTGAAAGTTCACTATGATGGACAGTAATGAACCATAGGACTATCACTTGTTAAGTTGATTCTATAGGAGGATAGCTAGTCTTAAGCTATTTGTGTGTAGACACTACAACCAACAAGTGGGTGCCTATTATAGAATAGGTACACTGAATGTGACCAAAGATATGAGATAAACTGAATGGAGTTTTAACCTGCCTATCAATCAGTTTCTCATTGTTATAGTGGTACAAGTAATCCTTAGACCTGAGACACCATAGTTGTCTTATGAATATAGCTTTAGAAGTTTGATAACACTAAGTGCAGATCCTAATCATGGGTCTGCAAAGGTATTTATTAGCCCTACTGCTATGTGTGTGAAGACATGTAAGTGATCAATAAGGAATCCATCACTCTCAGGAAAAATAGAGAGAATGTTTCATATATCATTCAGTGATATAACTCATTAAATCCATGGGCCCATGGTGGGATGAATATGGAAAGGAGTTTCCATAAGTTCATTATTGAGTTGATATTCATGAATGAGTATAAAGTAATTGAACTAGGGACTTGACAAAATTCCATGTCCTATTAGTTCAATTAGAGACATTGTGTGGATGGAAGGATGTAATTGTAACCTATAAACTTTAACAGAAAGGTTCTTTGTTAGAAATCTATTCACCTCATTAAGGACCACACCTTGAGCCATATGCTAGGTGTTACTCATGGTTAGTAGAAGCCCTAATTAATATAAGAGAGTTATAATCAATTAGTGAATTGGAAGGAGTTCCAATTAGACCCTAAATGGAAAGAGTTCCATTGTGCACACCTCGTGCTATTACTACTACTTGATGATTTGAACCCAATGGGTCACACACTGATCATGCTAAGAGAGCTTGAAAGTCTATGAGAGAAAGGGCATAAATGAATAAAGAAAGGTTCTTTAAGGACTTAGTTTGTATTTGATATAAACTAAAGAGGTTATTATGTAATTTAGAGAAATTACACAAAACCCATTAGGATTTTAAGTCCCTCCTTGGCCGGCCCTATGTGGAGGCTATATATAGCCTCTTATGATGTGATGACATCATCACTTGAACACACTATGGAGGCTCCCAAGTGCTGGACCGAAAATATCAAGGGCTCTATCTCTCTCTCCTCTCTTCTCCTGATCTAGCATCAACAAGGGAAAGAAGGAAAGGACTTCAAGCTCTAGCTAGGTGTGGATACCGTTGGAAGCAGTACACTTGGACTGCTCGTTCTCTGATGTTCGGATTCAAGCTTGGAGCAAAAAGGAGAAGACTTTTTGAAACTGTAAGTGTTCTTACCCTCTTCTAGTTAGGGTTTTGTTTTGTATTAAACATAATTGGATTTATGGGTTTAGGAATCGATTAGGAAAAGTTTTGTTTATCAATTCATTCCGCATTTGTTTTCCTCTCTAGTTCAATTCCCAACAGCTAGAAGTATGAAAAAGTGCCACTTAAAACCTATGTCGCTAGAAGTTCTAACGGCATTTTTCAACGATCTAGTGGCATTTTTAAGAAGTGCCACTATAAGTTTATTAGCAGCATTTTAAATTGATTTACTAGCACTTGAATAAATGCCACTAAAACCCTATAACGGCATTTCTAACACCTTTAATGGCATTTTTAATTGCCGTTGTTTCATGAATAAATAAATAAATAATTCATTAATTCATTTAAATACGAGGATTAAAACAACAATGGTGGGTACTATTTGCGGTGGCTGTAACAATCTCTAGCAGTTTCTAATTTTTATTATGATGTTTTTTTCTTTTAAAATTTTTATTTAAAGGAAAAAAAAATCCACATCTTATATATATGTGCAACCTATACATATATTATTGTACGTACCATATATACAACATTCATATTTATGAATATCATCTATAGCTACATCAATCAAAATCATATTCTATATATTGATCACACACAACTAATTAACTATAGCTTGCAAATAATAATTAAAAACAAAAGTTAAATTAAATTAATTAACAACTAAACCGCAATTGTATCTAAAAGTCAATACACATGAAACGAGTCCATCAACAATAAGCAAATAGTGTTCAGTGAAAAAAAAGGAAGAAGGAAAAAAACTAAGCCCACAATCAAAGTCAAATGACGAACATATGCAACGGTATAATTCATTAAGCATCATCCTTTTATGTTTTTAACCTGCAAACAGGAAAAAAGAAACAACTTAATTAGCACTCAGTTAGATCAAGTATTTGTTATTGGAAAAACAAGATAAAAATTAGTGTAGATGTAAAGATAAGGAGTATTCTAATACATACAAGAATAGAAGCCAAGTAATACTTACTCTAACAACATCTCCTATTTTTTTTAAACATCCATGAGGTCTCACTAGAGGTTTACTACGCATCAATGGTACTTCAATAGACACTCCCAAAAATTCAGGTCCTAGTTCCACCCCACCTAGTTTTGTGTGAGGTCTATCACTCATAATAGTTCTTAGTGTAACCATAGCTTTTCGAATCTTATAACTCTTTAATCTAATATTGCATCCAACCTACAAATAAAAATATTTCTTTTATTGCAATGAAATGATTACCTAAAAAAGAAAACTAAATGAAAGATTCATTCTAATTGCTATGAAAATATATCTGGTCACTACTCATATCATAAGTTTTTCCCCTCTTCATTGCGTACTTCTAGAATTTGATAAATTTAATTAGAAAAATTCCAATTAATACAATGAAAATAAGATAACCAAATTGTACTTTAGCATCTTTATAACATAATTTAAAGATTTGATTCAATAAATAATGTACTTGTTCACTACTTGCTCGTGAGTTCATGGAGATCTAAAGAAAATTACCCCAAATAACCCCTTGTCCACCCCTCTCTCCCACTAATCAAATGGGATAGCAAGAGCACTTTGTAACACCCGTCCCATTAAATTAGCTTAATTATGTCATTAATTGAGAATGTCGGATTATGACTCGCATGTGCATAGCACATGAGAATTATGATGTTATTTATGAGGCATGACATATTATTTATTATCATCTTGCATCATATGCGTGATAGATGAGTACGTATAACATTTATACACTTTTCGAATCGTTATTGGGCAAATTTGGCATAGGCCGATTGTGAGCACTACGCCCTAAGCCATGTGGCTCGAGAATATGCCACTAACCCCGAGGGATTAGTGCGGAGAGGAGTCGCCACCCAGAAGATCCAGGAACCAAACATGACCCTGTCACACCCCATTTTTGCACCACCTTACTAGGGCTCATCATTTCATGCATGTTTTTGTTTTGTTTTTGAGTCCAGTCTCTTGCATTAGGTTTTTAGAGTCACAAGGACAATGGATATGAATTTTGGTTCAATTTGGAGTTGATCTTGAGGGATAATAAGAGCTTTTGTGACTTGAGGAGCATAATCGTCTTTTAGGTCACAAAGTTTTCATTTGATCTTGAAATGATCTCCAAATTGTCAATTAGAGTTCATATTGATGCATATGAGGTATTTCTAGGTTCAATTTGATTAATCAATGGCTTAGGATTAAAATGGCTTGATGTAGTTCAAGTTGGTTAATTGACCCTCCCTTGGGTTAGCTCAAATTGACTCACAATCACCAACCAAATCTTTTCAAATTGGCTTTAATTAGTCATCATTTTATCCCTAAAAGTGTTTTAGAAAGTTTATTTTGCTATGGAAAACATTTGGTTTAATCCTATGCGCATACCTATGCTTTGCAAATGAAGAGTATAGCGGTTAACCGCCTTTGTCAAACCTAACCATGCACCCATGGTTAGTGCTTTTTACCCTAAAATGTTCAAAAATGTATTTCTCATCGAAACACGGTCGTTTTGGCTTTTGTTTCATCAAAATCGAAGTTAATTTGACCCCTGAAACACTTTTAGAAGGAGAAGGAGTCCAAAAAAAGCAAAAAGCTGAAGTGGGCTCGGGTGACCACCCAGCCCCGGGTGGCTAGCCGGCTGGGCCTAAGTGGCTAGCCGCTCAGGCCCTGGTGGTCACCTGAGGCCACTTTCCTATTTCTTCTCTACTTGGATGCTGAAGCGGACTCTCACCTATTTTTGACGTACTTAGGCTCTTTTGGACGTGTTTCCTTCTAATTTTTGGTAACTTCTGAGTTACTTAAGCACCAAGGGGGTCTCTAATAACCCTTGGATTAATTTCTAGGGTTTTAATCCCAGCTATTGGTTTATCCTAATGAAACTCTATAAATACCCCCTATGCTTCAACACAAGGGGAGGCAATTGGAGGCTATTGGAGGCCACTTTATGCATTAAACCTGAGTGTTTGAGAAAGAATAAGGGAGAGAGAGCTAAAGGAGAGTTGGAGTTCCTGCTGTAGCCTTGAAGAAGCTTGGTTGAAATCATCCACAAGAGCAAGAGAGTCTCTACAGCAGCAAGGAAGCTCTTCCTAAGGTAAAATCTCCTCCTATTCAAGCTTAAACTAGGGTTTCTTATAGAATAGGTTATTGCATGCTAAAGTTGAGTTTTTTTTATCATGTGTTATAGCTTTAGTTAGTTAATAAACATGGTTTAAATACTGTTCATCATGAGTTATGCGTGCTTTAGGGTTGTTTTTTAGTTTTTAATGCAAGTTTGTGAGTTTAGGGTTTCTATTATCCTTCTTTCATGTTAGTTGCATATAGCATGTTAAAGTAGGGTTTTTCATTGGTTCTTCTTCATGGTTGTTATATGTATGATATATATAGAATAACTATGATATTTTTTGCGTTCATATAGTTGATTTTAGGATTTTTATGGATGTCATGTTTCTAGGATTGCATTAGGGCTTATGGAAGTTCGTTGTTTATGTTATGTGCATGATTAGTGGATGATTTTAGGCCATAATACTATTCTGTCCAGATTTGCATAGTGTTGTTTTTGCATAGTTTTGATAACATGTAAGGGTGCAAACAGGTGTGATAATCGTCCTATGGCATATAGGGCTGTTATTGCTTAAAATTGCTAATGCTTGGAGTTATTGCGCTAAGGTAAGTAGGGTGTGGAAGTGCCCCAATTCACTTCTCTCTTCCTTATTCTTTCTCTTCTCCCTCCTTAGGGTTAATTTTTAATATGAACACATAGTAATTATCAAAGGTTTCCTTAATTAATAAAATATTGATTTTCTATCAAAGTTCCCATCTCGTAGAAGTTTTTAAATTTGGACTATTCAATACATTCTCGAATAAGGAAACCTAGGGTTTTTACCATAGGTTTATATTAGGATTTAACCCTAATTCTAATCGAACTACGTGGACTTTGATCCATGTATTTCGTTGCATGGTACGTAGGTGCTCTTTTTGAGGCTCAAGTCCATTCTAGGATCCAAGTATCCTAGGTCTTTGTATTTTATTTTCTTTTTTCTGTTTTATTTTGCCTATTATGCAAGGATGGATGAATGAAATATATGTTATGCATGCTGTCTTGATGTGATATTTTTTTATTTTTGAGTGAGAGAAGACTTTAATTTAGCCCAGATAAACCGAGAGACCGAAAGGGTGACATAGGGTGCCTATAGGCTTTGCCTAGAACCTTCCCATGTCATAACTTAGCCTCCGAATCCCCAGTTTTCTTTGGTTTCCAAAAGACTTGTTTTTGCCTTTCCTTGTTAAACATGGAGTCATTCAAATTGTTTCCTTAAAACAAACTGCTTTTAGGGTTTTTCTTGTTTCCTTTAAAAAATAAGGAAGCGACTCCTTTTCTTTCTTTTTCAAACAAGAATCCTTTTTGCCAATCCTTGTGGGCCAATTTCTGGGGTTCACAGTTTGGCGACTCCACTGAGGATTTGTGAGCTAGACTCTATAAAGTTTAATTGGGCTAAACTAATTTCTTATGATAATTAAAATCAATCACATGTATCCGCTTGATTGTGTGCTTTCATTTATTGCATTGTGTGCGCAAATTGTTGCATGATAGGTTCGATTGTCTCTCGATGTATCCTTGCCAACGATAGGCCTAGTTTCAACCTTGGTTTTCTTGATTCCAAGTGTTGGGACGAAAGCTATCAACGTCTCTTGCCTAGTACTCTTGGGCTTGCCCTTAGTTATATTAAATGAATCAATCACGTACTGCTGGACCCATACGGCGTTCCCGATGCCATATGTGGTTAGGTATAAGGATTGGTTCAAGCAAGTTAAGGACCCTAGCCTACCCTCTCTTAGTTCATGTAGTGGGCCTTGTAGGGCACTACGGTCTCACCATTATGCACCCACAATTGTTTGTAATGATGCTATGTCGTGTTTGTGGTGTGAGGCTTCATATCTTATGCCCTTAACATATACCTTTGAACCCTAACCTTTGTCAAGGCTATGGGTTAGGAGGAATAAGTTAAGGAAAGTAGGATGTTAAGCCATGTTTGTGATGTGCTTAATCCATGGGAATCAATTAAACCTAATTGAAGGGCTCTATACCCTTAGTCCATAACCTTTGTTAAGGTAATTGGATAAAAGGAATGAATTAACTGAATATGGCGTAAAGACCGAATTCGTTAAGGAAAGTATGGAGGTTTAGGACAAGTCCTTAGGCTAAAAGTTAAACTTTTTCTATCTATAGACGTGCTGGCTTGGATCCGCAATTCGCAAAGGCGTTTAGTGAGTGTTGAATCTACCCATCAGACAGACATGGTTGACGAAAGAACTAGAGAAGGACACTTTGACCATGAGGCTTGCTTGAAAGCCATCATGGCCAAGCTTGACCATACCGCTGAGACATCCGATACAGCATTGAAAATGGCTCAAGAGAACCAACAGAAGATGGCGGATCTCGAACAAAATGGTTCTAAGGCCCATTCCTCGGGTATACCTCATGGGGTTGGCACCGAAGAGGGACCTCAATCCAATGAGAACACTAAGATAAGGGGAGAAAGAAGTTCGAAACCTGTGGTCATCAACCTTGAAGGGGAAACCAAAGGAAAGGGTACTAGCAGTGATTCTGTGTTGGCTAGCAAAGTAGAAGCATTGGAGAGAACTATAAAAGGGATTCGTAGAGCCGACGACATGGTCAATGTGAGGACTTTATCCTTATTTCCAACGGCTCGTATTCCATTACAATTCAAAATGCTAGAGTTGGAGAAATTTGATGGGACGGGTTACCCTAAGACCCATTTGAAGATGTATGTGCGAGCTATGCACCCTCGAGGGGCCATTGACGAGCTTTTGGCTCAAATGTTCCATGAAACCTTGGCCACTTCTGCTTTGAAATGGTTCTTATCATTGGATGAGAATAGGACTCGAACTTAGGAAGATATATGCAATGAGTTCTCGGAGCACTACAAATATAATACGGAGGTGGACGTTACTCGGAGAGACTTAGAAACTACAAAGCAAGGGACTCATGAAACTTTCTCCGCTTACATTACAAGGTGGAGATAGAAAGCATCAAGTAATGACGATAGGCCAAATAAGGAGGACCAAATCCAGCTGGTGGTTAAGAACTTGCTGCTCGTGTATCATAAGCATCTATTTGCCCATTATTTCCCGAATTTCAAAGCTCTTATTGGGGCCAGGCACGTAGGTTGAGGATGCTATCAATGATAGTACAATCAAAACTGAGGAAGTGAGGAGTCGTAAGATAAACTTTGCTAGGAAGAACAATGCCGAGGTCAACACCATAACTCAACCCATTCAACCCATCTCCCTCAATGATGTTAACCCACCTCACCAATTCACCGATCTATACATGCCACTTGAAAGAGTCCTTGAAAAGCTCATGAGCCATGACCTAGTGAACCCACTTGAACCCAAGACCCCCACCTAATCCCTTACCCAAGAATTACAATGAGAATGAGTATTGTAAGTACTACCAATCCAAAGGCCATGCCACCAACCATTGTATTCGCCTTCGCCACCAAGTCCAAAATCTCATCGATAAGCAAATATTTTCACCACTAAGCCGTCCAAATGTCATCCGTAATCCTCTTCTATCTCACAACAACACACCCCCACCTAACAACATAAATGCCATTGGAATTGAATCATCTCACCCTCGCCGGCCCATAAGATAATACACTCTGCTCCCCATGACCTTAACCCGCCTTTTCACCGCTTTGCCGTAACAAAAGCCTCATAATGCCACTCCCACCAAAACCAAGGCTATCAACCGCTCACCAATATTGCCAATACCATCAGTGCACTCAGCCATGACACATGAAGCTTATTCTATGCTAAAGAAGATCATTCAAGACCTCATTGATCAAAAGGTTTTGTTGTTGCCCAAAAAATCTATCTAGCAAGAACTAAAAGAAAGATATGAAGCAGGGATCCTCTAGTTGGCCTATTGGGTGAATCATTAGGGAAATTTGATTACTATGTGTTGTACTCAAGTCCAATGCCAGATGAATCGATAACTCCTATAGGTTGGGATGACTTGCCAACGGTAATGGGGAACATTGATATGATAGAGTGGGATGACCTAATGAATGACTCCGAGGAAGTCCATAACATATGGGCTAGCGATGATGAGTTGGATCATATAACTAGAGGGGGTCGTCATTTCAAGCCTCCGCACTTGGAATCCGAGAACCTATTAGGAGACTTGGAGGGGCAGAGGCGTCCTGACTTGCAAGAAGAAGAGGATGAGGTGCTTAGGCAGCTGAAGAAGACCAATGCCAACATCACTATTTAGGGTTTACTCATGGCCTCGCATAAGCACAGATAGACCATGTTGAAACTACTGAATCAAATACAAGTGCCTGTTGATACATTCCCTGAGGGATGAGTACATTTGGTGAATCCAACTCCCAAGAACTCAACTATTGTGTTCACCGATGTAGACCTACCTAAAAGCGGGCCAAGCCATTCCAAGCTCTTTATGTGACCGTTGACACCATGGGGAAAAGGGTTCTCACCGTCCTTATTGAATGTATGTCCTCTTAGAACTGCCACTGTCTTGGGTTTGGGACCCACCGATTTCACGCCATCCGGGTAGACCGTAAGAGCTTATGACAACACTCGCCGAGAAGTGATAAGAGTGGTTACTCTGCTTCTAATCATGGGACCTACTGAATTTAGGGTGGAATTGTAAGTGTTGGATGTGCCGTCATGCTTCAACTTGTTATTGGGCCGACCATGGATCCATTCTGCTGGGGTTGCGCCATTTTCACTCCATCAAAAAGTGAAGTTTCCTTATGAAGAGGACATAAGTAACACTTCAAGGGGACTATGAATTGAAACTAGCAGGGGTGCCTATATGTGAGATACAACTCGAATTGGCAGCGATACCATTGTCTGGGTTTGACTATGTCCAATGCATTGAGAAAGAGTTAGATGAATCACCACGCCATTGTCCTCTTACAAGGCAATACATCCCATATACCTTTTACCCTAAGTTCCGACCCAGCCTTGGAAGATAAAAGTTTTGGTGACAGATACTTCACAGAAGGGCCGAATCCTCAAAGCTTGACAAGTTGGTACAACTCTATCCAGATCCAGATGGAAGCTTAAAAGGAGAAGACTGGGTAGAGAACCTAGATGCAGGGGCTATGACTGAAATGTTCCAAGACATGATCCTTACTTTGGTAGACTCGACCATGGAAGAACTCTGGAGTTTGTCAATTAGCCATGCTACCGTACCACTCCTTAATTGGTACCTTGAAAGTGGTGTCATTGTGGAGATCCATGAAGAAGAAGACTTTGGCCTACCTAATAGCAGCTTGTAGTGTCTTAGTTTAGTAATATTTCCCTAATTAATAAGATGTATCTACTTAACTCACTTTGTGGAGTTATGGTAGTTATACAGATTGTTTGTTTTTCTTTCTTTGTGTGTCGTTCCTACTATTCCTAGTTAATAAAGTGTGCTTCCTTTCCCTATATATACAGCGTCTTTTTTCTCTCTTCTATGGATATCTATGGTATGGATATAGATCCTAGGAACGATGTCCCCCCGAAGCTCGTTGAGCAAAGGAAAAGGGGCGTCACCGAACCTAATATGGATGAATTGGAATCAATCAACTTAGGGACGAATGAATTGCCAAGAATAGTTAAAATTGGGAAAACCTCTCCCCCATTGAAAAAGAAAAGATGATCTCCTTCTTAAAAGCTAACATTATGGCTTTTGCATGGTCTTATGAAGACATGCCTGACATTGACCCTGATATTATGCAACACTATATCCTCACTAATTCCCTAAAGAAGCCGGTAAAGCAGAAACTCAGAAGATTAAAACCCGAATGGGCTCTAAAAGTAAAAGATGAGGTAACTAAACAACTAGACGTGGGGTTCCTCTAAGTTGTGGAGTATCCCGAGTGGTTGTCAAACATAGTACCTGTGCCTAAAAAAGATGGGAAAGTGAGGATGTGTGTCGATTTCCGAGATCTCAACGCTGCGAGCCCTAAGGATGACTTTCCTTTACCGCATATCGACGTGTTGGTGGACAGTACAGTGGGACATGCACTACTCTCCTTCATGGACGGATTCTCCGGGTATAATCAGATAAAGATGGCGCCTCAAGACATGGAGAAAATATCTTTTATCACGCAATAGGGAATGTTTACTGTTACAAGGTAATGCCTTTTGGCTTAAGAAATGTCGGGGCTACTTACCAAAGAGCAGCTACAACCCTATTGCATGATATGATCCATAAGAAGTCGAGGTTTATGTCGATGATATGATCGTGAAGTCCGTGGATAGGGAAGGGCATTTCAAGGCACTAGAGAAATTCCTAGAACGAGCAAAGAAGTATAATCACAAGCCTGTGTACTGCTGCGCAATCCGAGAAGGAGAAGTGAATGATGGCAATCCATAGTTCCATGATATAAAGAAGTACATTGAGGAAAAGGAATACCCAGAAGGAGCAACTCGTATCGATAGAAAGACCTTAAGACGGTTGGCGAGTCACTATGTACTTTGTGGAGGAAAGCTATATCGTAGATCATACGATAGAATCCACCTGTTCTGTGTTACTGAGGGGGAAGCCGAGCATTTGATTAAAGAAATCCATGAAGGAACAGGGGCTACGCACATGAATGGCTATATGTTGGCTAAGAAAATCATAAGGCTAGGCTATTATTGGTCTACCATGGAAAGAGATTGCCACGCACATGTTAAGAAGTGCCATAAGTGCCAACTGTTCGCCAGTGGACAACATTTACCTTCTATGCCCTTAACAAGTATGTCGTCACCATGGCCGTTTGTAGTATGGGGATAGATATCACCGGACAGATCAAGCCAAAGGCATCAAATGGGCATGAATACATCCTTGTTGCTATCGATTATTTCACTAAGTGGGTGGAAGCGGCGTCTTTCAAGACCTTAAATGCCAAGAAGCTAGCACAGTTCATATAGCATAACATCATTTATCGATATAGGGTACCGCATGAAGTTATCTCAGACAATGGACAGCACTTCCAGAAAGAAACCCATGAGCTCTTGCAAAGATACAGTATAGTTCACCATCTGTCATCACCATACCGTCCTCAGACTAATGGAGCAGTGGAAGCAGCTAACAAAAATATCAAGAAGATACTACAGAAGACTGCAGACTCGTACACGGACTGGCATGAGAAGTTACTGTTGGCTCTATGGGGTTACAGAACGTTAGTAAGGTCGTCAACAGGGGCTACCCCTTACTCTCTAGTCTATAGAATAGAGGTCGTATTACCAGTTGAATTAGAAGCTCCTTCGTTAAGGGTTGCCATGGAGAGTCAGATAACAGAGGTGGATTGGGTCAAGAGCCGTTATGATGAGTTAGCTTTACTAGACGAAAGGCGGTTAAGGGCGCTGTATCATATGCAGGGATATTAGCGAAGAGTTGCCAGATCATTCGACAAGCATGTCAAAGATCGGGGTCTAAAGAAGGGGGATGTAGTGTTGAAAGAAATCAGAGCTCCAGTGTTTGATCCACGGGGAATATTCAAGCCAAGTTGGGGTGGACCATACATTATCAAAGAGATATTGCCAGCAAGGGGCTGTTCGCCTTATGGATTTAGATGGAATTGAGTTCGCTCATTCAACTAATCTGGATCAATTGAAGAAATACTATGTTTGAGGCCTGCTAGGTTGAAAACCCATGAGGGTGGCCTAGGCAAAAGTTAAGGCATAAGAACTACGTAAGACCTGATTCTCCATTCCAAAAAAAAAAAAACAACAACAACAAAAAAATCATGGAGATACGTAGGCAACCCATAAAGTTACTTTGGGTGCAGTTTAAATCAAGCAACAAAGCAAAAATCCCAAATTTGGCTTATTATTGGCAATTCATTCAAAACTAAAAGTGATTGACATAGCAATTTATTGATATTAAGTAAAGGAATTATAAAAATGCCATAGATATCCTATTCTATTAAGTCTTAAATTTTTCTTGGGCTTCTTTGCAGCCCGCTTTTCAGCATTCTTCTTTTCTCTTTCGAGTCTTCTTTTCTTCCTTGAGTCATATTCATAAGCTGCTGTCACTGCTTCCATAATATCCTCTCTGCAAGACCCAAGTGAATTGTCTTTGGTAAGTCCATAGATCTTTTCTCTTCGAGTAGTCTCTCTCTCACCCAATTTATCCTTCAACTATTCCTTATACTTGGGGCTTATCACATATAAACCATCACTATTCATAACTTAGGTTAGCGTCAGTTTGCTAGGCCATTGATCCTTCGCCCAAGTCACCACAGAAAGACCCGCAGGCACCACAGGATAGTCACATTTTAAGGAAGTGGGTATGGTTTGCATGGCACCCATCTGACGAAGAACCCTTGAAGGCCAATAAAAGGAAGTAGACCTTAGTCCTATGAGCCTCACCATGGCACATCCAGAAGCACGCAGAAGCACCTATTTACTATAGCCCTATATGAACACAAACCACTTGATATTCCTCTATGAAAGGGTTTGGAAGTAACCTAGCCAATCCCTTAATGAAAATTATCTAGGCAATTCAATGCGGCGAAGACAGTAATGCTGGGGCTTGTATGGTGTAATGACAGTGGATGACAAGAATTTCAGTCTTTCAAGCAACCACATCTACAGCTGAAATGGGGCCTACCTCCTAAGGGAACTTTTGGGTCCTCATGGATTTTATCCAAGCTATTCAAGGTTTCAACTAGCATCATGGGAATTAAGTTATGACCCTTGGTAAGGAAAGGAATCAACTCACAGATTTGTATGGGAACATATGGAGTACCAGTTGAAATAAGGAAATGACCAATGAGGCAAAAGGCAAGTGTGTGCTTAATAGGAAAGGTAAATTTCAAAATACCTTTATTATCATAGGCCAAGAAAGAGGTTGCCAATTTCATCAAATCTACCATGTGGTGCCTTTACAAATATAGAGGCATATTGTTGGTGAATCCCAAGGAAATTGGAGGAAGAAGTAAGAAAGCTTGGGCGAGGAGTAGGGAGAATGAAAGGACCTACGGGTGAAACTCTATACAGCGCGCAGAATTCCTCCATGGTTGGGCATAGTTCTTCATAGTTGAAGCGGAACAGATGAATTTGGGAGTCCCAAGAATATGTAGCAGCAGTTAGGAGGTTCGTTTCAAGCTTTACATGCCTCAAAGAGAACAATGGATCCAAGCCAAAGCACTTGAACTCAGATTTTGTTTCAGCACTCATAACTCTCAAAAACCTTCCTAAAAATTTGTCTAGAGCCTCCATAATTTCTAATGAATGAATACAAGTAGGTTTAGGAACCCCTTGGATGTGTTTTTATAGGGAAAAAGTTACAAATCCGAGTTCTAGAAGGAGAAAACCCGTCAAAATAGGAGATTTCCTATTTAGAGTGGGATTTCCGCTTTGGGCTTGGGTGACCACCCAGGCCTGGGCGGCTAGCCACCCAAGGCTTGGGTGGCTAGCTGCCCAGCCCTAGGTGGTCACCCAAGGCCGTTTTCCCATTTTGCCTTGTTTTGCCTATTTTTTATCCCGTTTGACCTTTATATGGTTTTGTGACCTTGGGAAGCTTATTTTGAGCTTATTTTTGCATAAAAACATGAGTAAATCATCACAACAGAATTCCAAAAGTCTCATAAAAGTACCAAAGAAAGTGTTCAAAGAAAGGTTACAAAGCACAAAGAATGATGTTCCATTCGTTTACAAGCAAGAGGTTAAGCTAAGCTAATGATCTCCCGCTGTTCTTCTCTTCTTGCTTGATTCGCCTCTACCACGACCAGGATGAGGAAGCCTTTGAGGTGGCATTGGTTGTAGTGGACATAGTGTGGAGACCTATTGCAAAGAAAATCCATTAATAAAAAAGGTAATGTCTTTAGCTCCTATGATTGGAATGAACAAGGGAATATCTTACAGTAGGATTTAAACGCCCTTCGAGCATGGAGTTTGCCAAGCTCATCCTGATAAGGTCCCGCCTTAATCCTTCGCTAAGCTCAAGGCATTCCTGGGCATACTCCCTAGGAACCTAGAAAAATGAACATGGTTAATAAATAATGAAAAAAGGGTCTCAAGAAAGGTAAGGGCTTAGAGCTTACATTCTCGTAGCTCGGGTCGATCCTAGGAACTTCAACAAAAGTAGGGTAGGCAATCTCGGTCTTCATAAATTCCAATCCATTGCACAAACTCACTTGCCAATTAAGAACTAGGAGAGGTGGTTGTGGAATTCCTTCCATCTCATAATCATCAGCACCATGGGTCATACCTGTGGAGGACCTTACTGTGGAACTATGTCTACAAGCTCACCTACCCTGTAATAAATAATTTTTTCAAAAGAAGTGCTTGCAGAAATCAATAATAAAAAGAATGGGATAGAGACTCACCCCTTGAGGTGGGAAGCCAATGACCCTAGGCCGCATTAGGAATTGATGGCAAAAATTCATATAATCAGTATTGGGTGAGGTGAATTCCTCAGCGTCCCACCCAGTTAAAGCCTCCATCAACTCATCACCATCCAAAAGAGTCTGTATGCCTCATATTCATTAGAGGCGTGACAGGGGTAAGAGCGGCATCCACACGCCCTTTCACTTGCCTAAGGAGCATTCTCCTAAGTACCAATATCGCCCAGAGGGACCCTCAAAAACTACCCTCTTCCTAGTCAGCTCTAAGCAGGACACATACCTCCTGGGTAGCTTAGCTTCCCACAGTCCCCATGGGCTCCATTCTACCTGTTGAATTTGAAAAAAAATGATGAGTAAGATAATAAATATGAAAGGAAGGTGGATTACCATGTCGGCATTCAGACTTGCCAAGTATGCCCTTGCATGGGCATAATTATGCCTGTTAGTGCACGCACAGCTATTTTGCTAGGAGTGTAATTCCTGAGTATTGGCCACTCCTGTATTTCATGGTCTAGGGCGGGGCGGCATAGTCCCAAGTACTCATAGTACCATATCTGTTAAAATCCAAGAAAGCAGTTAAAACTAAATCAAGTTTGAGAGGAATTTGAAAATTAAACATTTTTGTTTACTTCCCAAACAAATGGAAGCCCACCAAAGTTCTTAGAGACCCCTCGGGACATGTCAGACATAGATCTATACATAATGACCAGTGCTGCCCTTCCCAGTTGCATCTCCCAATCTTGTGAACATCCACCATGCAAGCTAGATAGCCCAGTTGTGCCATGTCATTGGCACCAACAAAGAGAGTGCAAGAGAGCATGTAAATCAGGAAAGCCCTAACCAAACACTCGGGATCTACTCCCGCACCCTCTTTTTGGCCGGCAAAATTTTCAAATAATCATGTTCACCAAACACCGCGTGAGCTTGTCTCAATGTCCATCCCCAGCATGGACAAGAGGTTATTACCATCCGTATTGGCATCCCCATAATATGCTAACCTCTTTCCTCTGATGCTTAGGCCCATGATGATAGAAAAATCTTTGGGAGTCATGGTCATCTCCCTAAAACTAAATGAAAGTATTGGTGGTATCCCACCATAACTTAGCCAAGGCAAATAGGGCTTGCCTATCCCATTGTTCATTCCATAAGGAGTCAAGAAACCAACCAAAACCTGCTTTTTTAATGATTTCTCGTGCAGTAAGTTGGGTGTGCTCCATGCGTTTCCACCACCCAATGAGATTTTTGATGGAAGACCTTGTGCGTAGGTCTTGGAAGTTGGGCTAATCAAGAGAATTATTCATCTAGTTAGTGCAAAAATTATGGGCAAACATTGATAATTGGCTTTTCAAAAGCTAAGTTTTTAGTTTATGAACAAGTAAACTTTGTTTTGAAAGTTTATGAAAACATTGTCTTTGCTTTCAAACTCATAAACATTGGTAAACCATGCATTTCAAGTCCATGAAAACATGGGTTTTTCAAAGGAAGTAACAAGTAAACTTTGTTTTCCAAAGTGGTTTTTTAAGGAAAAAATAAGCAAACCTTGTTCATGAAAACATGAGTTTTTCAAAAAAATAGCAAACTTTGTTTTTCAAAGTTCATGAAAATGTTTGATTTTGTTTCTAAAATCAATTAGAAATGAATGTCAATGATTTTGCATTGCAATGCACATCAATTTTACAAAGATTGGATGAATTTTCATCACTTAGGCATTTTATCGAACACTTGGTGGGCACTATTCACCAAGCTTTGAAATTGAATTTTCTTTACATCCAATCCTTGCCAAAATCAATGGGCATTGCAAACATTGCTAGGAATAATCATAGAGAGTTCATGGGAATACATTTCAACCAACAAAAATGAAAATTTCAAAGAAAAGTTTTAAGTTGGGTAAGCTTACCTCTTGTTTGGAATGAATGAAGGAGAGATGGTTCTCCGGTTCTAGGATCAATTTCCTTTGGGGAACATCATATTTTGGAGCCTTGTATCTACTCTTTGAATCAAGTAATGGATACTTTGAAGTGGAAGCTTCATTGGAATCCATAGTGGATGAACAAGCTTATGTTAGGCCAAAATGGGTTTAATGGGTTTTTGATTTGCAAAGTGCTGCAAAATTGTTGTTTTTGATGTGAAATTGGGTGCTAATGATTCTATTTCATGTGTATGAATCCATCTTGAAGTGTGGATTTGAATGCCTTTGGGTGTTGGTTTGATTTTGCAAAATCGGGTATGCTTTCTAGAGAGAGAAAGTCCTAATTTTCGGGTTTGAGAAGAATAGGGAATGAATAGTGCATGTGTGCACTTAAAAACCCAGAATTTTTCAGCATTTGGCTTGGGTAACCCCCCAGCCTTGGGTAGTTAGCCACCAGAGGCCTGGGTAGCTAGCCACCCAAGGCCTAGGTGGTCACCCAAGCCAGCTTGTTTTGGCTTTGCTCCTCGCTTTGTTTCGCCTGAGCGCGGGATCAAACCTCTTTCCAAATGAGATGATTGACACTTTTTGAGCTTAAAATCAAGCATATTTCATCTTGAAATCCATTCCTTGAATTGTTTTGGGTACTATTCCCCTATTCCATGCTAATTCAATTGCTAAAGTAGTTAAACACTTCTCCCTTGCTCCATACTAATATCAATTTCTATGAGTTGACTATATGTCCCTCATTTCTCATGGGTTGAATATATTTCCCCATATCAATTTCTTTCTCAATGGGTTGAATATATTTCCCCATTTCAAGTTTCACTTATCAATTTCTATGAGTTGACTATATGTCCTCATTTCTCATGGGTTGAATATATTTCCACATTTCAATCTCTATTTCAATGGGTTGAATATATTTCCCCATTTCAAGTTTCACTTATTAATTTCCATGAGTTGACTATATGTCTGTAGACACCCCATTTTGTACCACTAATAATTCTAAATCTCTTTTATCCCGGTGATGATATTTATTGTTCGACCTGAAAGCACGTGAAATAATCCCGAGCAAACCTGCGGAATCACAGCACGACTTCAGCAAAGTCACACAAAGATCCCATGCGTACGCATCCCTAATTCATGAGTACGCACAAAGCGTACGCACCCACGTGGGTTGCGTACCACCCAAGTGTGCTGCTTCCAACGGTATCCACACCTAGCTAGAGTTTCAAGCTTTTTCTTTCTTTTTCCTTGTTGTTGCTAGAGGTGGAGAAGAGGGAGAGAGAGAAGATAGCCTCCAACAGCTTGGACGGCTAGCGTTGGGAGTGTGCAAGCCTAATGCCATGTCACACATAAGTGTGACTTATATATGCAGCCCACTAAAGGGGGCTGGCCATGGGGAAGAAACCCTAATAGGCACTACAACAAAATAGAGTATTTACGACTTGAAATTAACGACTTGCATGTTTGTAAGTCGTTAATATGGGTCTTTTACGACTTGTTTTTTAAGCACGTCGTTAAAAGACCTCACATAGACAAAATTTACGATTTGCTTATTAAGCACGCCGTGAATGAGACTTTTTACGACGTGTTTTGCGCGTCGTAAATGATGTCCCGAAAAATGCCTATTTACGACGTGCAAAACACGTCGTCAAAAAAAGACAAAAAATTTCACTACTTTTTACGACTTGGTCTGTACGTCGTGAAAGATGGCCCGAGATTAGTCTATTTACGACACATTATACACGCCGTTAAAAACATAGAAATTATGCGAAAATATCCCCCCCTTCTTTAATCTGACATCCATATTCTCTTTTTCATCTTCCCACAAAAATTTTCTAACATTCCTTCCATTGCTCTCTCTATCTCTCTTTAACCTCTCAATTGAACCATAATGGCAAAAGATTTGAAGCAAGGGCTTTGTCTCTCTCTATCTAGACTCTACCCCGTTGTCGAATTAACCTCACCGTCGAGTACTCTGCCCTACCGTCAACGTCTCAACCCCGCCGTCAACATCTCAGCCCCGCTGTCCTTGCCATCCTCGTCATCAACATCTCAGCCCCCTATCCTCGCCATCAACATCTAGGGTTACGAAGGGGTAGGGTTTCTTCAAAGTAGTGTGGCAGCGGGGCTTAAGGGTTGTTATGATGGTGTCACGAGGGTTTCTGCTCAGCGGCGTCACGAATCAAGGATTTCTTAATGGTGGCGTCTCAAAGGCTCCTGCACAGAGGCAATTTGAGGGCTGTTCGTGGTGGCGATTCAAGGGTTCACCTCGTTGGGGTTTCCAGTGGGAGGGACGAGCATCGCTGGATCAATGATGTACGGCATTGTTGGATCTATCCAGATCTGAAGCTTACAATTCCAGCAACCAAATGTTAACACTGAATCTCAGGGAGATAATTATGCAAGGAAAAGGGGGATGAACAATGCCGGATCTGTCTAGATCTTTCCCATCTGACACTTTATCATGGATTTATCGTTCCAACCAAATTTGTATGGTATGTTAGCATCACCAAACCTCATATTTGATTTATTTCCTTTTGGATTGGGGTTTTTTCTCGTTCGAGCAGTTAGGGTTCATGTGTATCAATCTATGGTATTACAAATCAAGAAGTTTCCAGTTCTATCTGCAAGTTGAATTGCTAATGAGTGTGGATTTTAGGCTGTTTAATTTTGTTTATTGTTCATGCCATTTTTAGTTGATTCACTTTCTTTTTTACACTAATTTGGGATCTTTTTAAAGCCTTATGTCTGTCGGATTATGCAAATTTTACATGGTTTAATTGTATTCTTGTATTTGGTTTAGGGTGAAACTAATTTCCGAGGCAGTTTTGTTTTGACAGGATTAGTAGAGGCGGCAGTTGTACCAATGATGTTTTTCGCTATGGTATCAATCTTGTAAAACTTATTTATTAATTTATCCCCAAGGCAAAAACAGTTTCTATTTTTGTAATTTGTTGGTTAGTGATTCTCCTACTGAATTTATCAATAATTTCGTAGGTTTTATGGAAGAAATGATGGTTTTATTGAGTCAAATTGTTTCAAATTTGAGGGAACCTTTCAATCTGCAAAAAGGGTGGCTGCTGTGGGCAGGAATTGGTCTAGTGGGTGCTATAATTACTGTCGCATTAACAGGAGTAGCCATGTCTTTCTTTAGTGGTGAGACCCCCCAGAGAGAGGTTAGAAATTGATTTGTAATACTAGGAAAATAATTTATATATTCTTATAAAAAAAATAATTTATATATTTATATCTTTTCATTTTATGGTTCACAGAGCACATATATTTGATTTTTCTCGAATTAAGTGGTGAACATTTTTACTTCGATGTGATGGACTGGGGAGCAATGCCTCATTTATTCTTGTAACATGAGAATTGATGATTCAGCCGTATATAATTTTATCTCGATCAGAAAGAGTAATGAGTTTGACGAAGACCACATTTAATCATCTAGTTGAAGAGAACCACGAATGCTTTTGTGGGCATGGATTTAGTGGACTAGGTTTGCTATATTAATTAAGATTAAAGAGATGGCTTGTTGTTCTATTTGACATTTGGTTATGGTGCTTAGTTGTGCTTCTACTGGATGTCGGATGTTTATTAGTTTTTGTAATTTGGCTTTAGACTGATGCTCTGGTTTGCTTGCTTCCATTGATCGGATCTTCAAATATCAGGTATTTCTACACAAAAAGATTTTGATATTTATATGTGTTATGGCTGTAGAATTTCCCAAACAATTAAGGTTGCATATCCTGTGGGCTCTTCAAGTCTAGCATCATTCATTACCCTCTTTCTACATGTTGTTTCAAGATTTTTCCTTACACTGTGAGACCTCCAACATATGCTAGTTATCATTACTATTCTTTAATTGATCTTCAATCCTATAAGATATCACTGCTATGTCTTGAGGTTCCTTTGGAATTCAAATCTTTTACTACTTTGGGGCTTCAAACTTGCCCTTTTATTACTTTTTTATTATTATTATTTTATTGGGGGCTTTAAACTTGCTTTTTTATTTTATATATAAAAAAAAAAAATATATATATATATATATATATATATATATATATATATATATCTCTTATTGTGTCCTGAACTTTGGCTGTCTCATGCTTAAAGTTTAATATTTCCCATAGCTGGTCCCAAGCCCGGGTAAAGGAGGAGGGGTGTGGTAGGTTTATGGCCATTAGGACAAAAACAACCTGATGCCTGAAAGAAGCTGTCTTCTTCGAATCTAGCCTGGATTTGGGAAGGCCTTGGATCTGTTTTTTGAAAACTCAACTAGAAATTGAGCAATTGACTGGTACAGAGACAAGTTTATTGGGCCCATCGGCCCATTCAATTTTAGATGGCTTAATTAAGGTTCAGACAATTGCCACTTTCTTTTGAATAGTCTTAACTGACTGCTTTCACTTCACATAAAGTGAGAGAATATTATCTGTAGAAGCAAATATAATCAAAATGTCTGAATCACTCCAGGTCAATAATTGAAGAGATACAAAGTTATATTTTTCAGGTTATATCTTTTCTGTTATCATGAATATTTTCGTTACTATTTGCCTTATCCAAATTTGACATGTTCTTTTCTTGTCTTGCTGGTGAATAGGTAGTATACATGGCTATCGTTGGATCATTCCCATTCATCTCATTTCTTTCAGGAATATTTTTTTGCATTTAGTTGATCAAAGTATCTACTTTTAACATTTGGATGTATTTAAATAACCTTCCAACTTTTCACTGAAAGATGATGGTAAATAAAACCTCACTTATCAAAGTTGGTTGTTCATTAATGCTCCTTTGGTTGCCTAGAAGGAAGTAATTCAGCCTGTGATCTATTCATACTTTGTCCAGCTGCTGTTAAGACATAGGAAAGGGAAAGTTTTTATTTGGTTATTTCAGCAACCAAGCACACATAAAAGAACACATGGTTTATCTTACTAAAATTTAATTGCATTTCTTGAGAGACCTGGTTTTTAGCTCTAAGTCATTGATTTTGGTGATGATGTGTTCTTTTGCTATGGATGAAACTAAAGTAGACTTTAGTTTTCCAAGGTCACCCAGGAAGCAATAAGAAATTATTGGGTACATAATAGTAGGAATGATAACCAATTAGTCATTGAACTTTATACATATTTGGTAATAGCTCTTGTGATATTTATGAATTGGCTACTGGCGAATTTCAGCACTAGATGTGCACTAGAAGGATGAATGAATGGTTAGATGGATTTTTTATCCAAACACATACATGTATGCATACATAATTTATACATGTATTTATTTGTCTGTACGTAAATCCCAAATTTTGAATTCCTACTCTCCAAATAGAAGTAATACATAAATTCGAATTTTGAATCCCGACCTCTCTAAACAGAAGTATCTTAACCCTTACCTCATATATATGAACTTTGATGCATGCCTTTTTTTTACTAGGCCTT
The DNA here is from genome assembly GCA_039720395.1 of Liquidambar formosana. NCBI lineage: Eukaryota > Viridiplantae > Streptophyta > Magnoliopsida > Saxifragales > Altingiaceae > Liquidambar > Liquidambar formosana. The sequence goes on along the minus strand of CM077828.1, from coordinate 10,712,520 downwards.
TATCCCTTTTTTAAGGTTCATTAGAATTTGTAATCCCATTCGTCTCCTAGCTTTCGCCTCTCAATGTCAGTGCCAACCCAACAGAGAGCATCATTTTGATCTCTAATGAATTTAATGAATACTTATGTTCTTTTACTTTTTTGAACTCTTGCAGGAAGTTCCATCAGATAGTGAATGGGTGGAAGATGCCACCCCTCGCCAAGCCAAGTGGTGGTACTCAACTTTTCACATAGTTACATCATTTCACTATGGACAAGAATAATTCATGTACACACACACACACATATATATATATATGAGACATGCCTAGACAAAAAGTCTACTATAATTGGTGGAGCTATAGCAGTAAAACCATAAAAACACATTAGAGATTAACATCCACTTCACTTTCTATACATCACTGTCAAAATTAGAAACCCTCAAAGATTCTATAAATTTTTGTAGATAACTTGGTATGCTTGTTAATGACCCATAGTATTGAAGCTTAGGCATATGTTTTTTATAAATGTAGTGTGGATGGGTTGGAAATGATTATAAATGCGTTTTTTTACAGGTTTTTTGACTAGTCGATAACTTGGTATGTCCTATTTACAGATGTGATTATGCCGGATTTTCTAAAAAAGGTTTTCAAAGGAATTATGTTTGTTATTAACTTTCTTGTTCATTCTTAGTGGTTTTTGTGGTCAATTTCTTAAAATGATTAAAATTTCTTGCTATTCATAAATTAAAAAGGAATGTTAATTATTGATTTTTTGTTTCAGGACAATAGTCAAGCTATCTCACTATGTCTCATAGTCAACGAGAATGAGGTGTATTGCTAAGAGGATGGTGGAAGACTGATAATGGTGGCAAATGTTTTGATGTTACATTCTCTCTTTTTTTATTCTAGTATGTATAGGATTTTGTTAGTTTACTAGACTAACAATACTTAAACTCTATGAATGTATGAATACTTATGGGATTAGATTTAAATCATATATAGATGGATGGTGGTCTTAACTTTTGATTCATTAATGATTATGGACTCACTTAGGAAGAAACGATTTTGATAAATGATCTTTTGGGAGTTTGCATTTGTTGGCTTGTGAAATATATATAAATGTCCTATTGGCATTTGAAAAGCGGGAATCAAGTGAAAGATAAATGTGTATATTTGAACTAATTTTTATGGTACTCATTATATGCCATAAAAAGGTTGTAGTAAATGAATTATAGACGGCGTGCAAAAAATGCCGTGAAAAGATTTTTTATGGCTTGCAATGGATGCCGTGAAAAGGTTTTTTACGACTTGTAATGTACGTCATGAATCCATTTATTACGACATGCATTGCACGTTGTTAATTCATCTATTACGACATACAATGCACGTCGTGTTTATGTTTTCACGATGTGCTAAACACGTCGTTAATGTGTTTTTACGACGCGCAATGCACGTCGTTAATGTGTTTTTACGACACGTAATGCACGCCGTCAAAACATTTTTTACGACGCGCAACGCACGTCGTTAAAACATTTTTTACAACGCGCAACGCATGTCGTTAAAAAATCCCTACTTCCACGGCATGGCCCTACACGACATGCGCATGTGCGTCGTGAAAACCCATTCACGACGTATTTCACACGTCGTGAAAAGTGGTTTTTCTTGTAGTGAGGGTTATGTGTAATTACACTTAATTACACATTAATCCCTATTATTTGTATCAAATACAAATAGGCCTATAAAGAACTATTCTTTATTCACTAAAACCCTTTTTCTCATAGACTTTAAAGCCCTTCTTGCATGATCAGTGTGTGACCTATTGGGTTCACATCATCAAGTAGTAGGAATAGCACGAGGTGTGCACAATGGAACTCTGTCCATTTAGGGTCTAATTGGAACTCCTTCAAATTTCCTAATTGATTATAACTCACTTATATCAATTAGGGCTTCTACTAACCATGAATAACACCTAGCATATGGTTCATGGTGTTGTCCTTAATGAGGTGAATAAGTATCTAACAAAGAACCCTTCTGTTATAGTTTATCGGTTACAATTACATCCTTCCATCTACACAATGTCTCCAATTGAACCAATAGGACATGGAAGTCTGTCAAGTCCCTAGTTTAATTACTTTATACTCATTCATAGATATTAACTCATTGATGAACTCATGAAACTTTTTTTATATTCATCCTACCATGGCCATGGATTTAATGAGTTATATTATGAATGCTATATGGGACATTCTCTCTCTTTTTCCTGAGAGTGATGGATTCCTTGTTGATCACTCACATACCTTCATACATATAGCATTAGGGCCAATGAACACCCTTGCAGACCCCTATAAGGATTTGCACTTAATGTTATCAAACTTCTAAAGTTACATGCATAAGACAACTATGGTATCTCAGGTCTAAGGATTACTTGTACCACTATAACAATGAGAAACTGATTGACAGGCAGGTTAAAACTCCATTCAGTTTATCTCATATCTTTAGTCACATTCAGTGTACCTATTCTATTCATAAGCACTCACCTATTGGTTGTAGTGTCTCCACACAAATAGCTTGAGACCAGCTATCCTCCTATAGAGTCAACCTAACAAGTGCTAGTCCTATGGTTCATTATTGTCCATCATAATGAACCTTCAACTCGGAATGCTTTAAGAGTTTAGTACAGAGATATATCTACAGTCTCAAAATTACAACTCTTTGTAATTCCATATTCTCAACTCTAACTCCATGGACATATTATGTAAATATAAATGATGCATATAAACATAATAGGATAAGCCCTTTTATTAAATCAATAATAAGTGTGACATACATAAATGAAATCAAATGATTGTTCTTAATCCCTAAACAATCATCTCTATGATTGGCTTTAGGGTATAATCCTAACAGTTCTTTCATCATTGGTTCACAAGTGTAACTTGTTCGCCAATGAGGGGCTTCTGTCACACCCCATTTTTGCACCACCTTTCTAGGGCTCATCATTTCATGCATGTTTTTGTTTTGTTTTTTAGTCCAGTCACTTGCATTAGGTTTTTAGAGTCACAAGGACAATGGATATAAATTTTGGTTCAATTTGGAGTTGATCTTGAGGGATAATAAGAGCTTTTGTGACTTGAGGAGCATAATCATCTTTTAGATCACAAACTTTTCATTTCATCTTGAAATGATCTCCAAATTGTCAATTGGAGTTCATATTGATGCATATGAGGTATTTCTAGGTTCAATTTGATGAATCAATGGCTTAGGATTAAAATGGCTCAATGTAGTTTAAGTTGGTTAATTGACCCTCCATTGGGTTAGCTCAAATTGACTCACAATTACCAACCAAATCTTTTCAAATTGACTTTAATTAGTCATCATTTTATCCCTAAAAGTGTTTTAGGAAGTTTAATTTTGTTATGGAAAACATTTGGTTTAAACCTATGTGCATACTTATGCTTTGCAAAAGAAGAGTATAGCGGTTAACCGCCTTTGTCAAACCTAACCATGCACCCATGGTTAGTAGTTTTACCCTAAAATGTTCAAAAATGTATTCCTCATCGAAACACGGTCGTTTTGGCTTTTGTTTCATCAAAATCAGAGTTAATTTGACCCCTGAAACACTTCTAGAAGGAGAAGGAGTCCAAAAAAAGCAAAAAGCTGAAGTGGGCTCGGGTGACCACCCAGCCCCAGGCGGCTAGCTGCCTGGGCCAGGTGGCTAGCCGCCCAGGCCCTGGTGGTCACCCGAAGCCACTTTCCTATTTTCTCTACTTGGATGCCAAAGCGAACTCTCACCTATTTTTGACGTACTTGGGCTCTTTTGGACGTGTTTCCTTCTAATTTTTGGTAACTTCTGAGTTACTTAAGCACCAAGGGGGTCTCTAATAACCCTTGGATTAATTTCTAGGGCTTTAATCCATCCATTGGTTTATCCTAATGAAACTCTATAAATACCCCCTATGCTTCAGCAAAATGGAGGCAATTGGAGGCCACTTTATGCATTAAACGTGAGTGTTTGAGAGAGAATAAGGGAGAGAGAGCTAAAAAGAGAGTTGGAGTTCCTGCTGTAGCCTTGAAGAAGCTTGGTTCAAATCATCCACAAGAGAAAGAGAGTCTCTACAGCAGCAAGGAAGCTCTTCCTAAGGTAAAATCTCCTCCTATTCAAGCTTAAACTAGGGTTTCTTATAGAATAGGTCTATTGCATGCTAAAGTTGAGTTTTTTTATCATGTGTTATAGCTTTAGTTAGTTAATAAACATGGTTTAAATACTGTTCATCATGAGTTATGCATGCTTTAGGGTTGTTTTATAGTTTTTAATGCAAGTTTGTGAGTTTAGGGTTTCTATTATCCTTATTTCATGTTAGTTGCATATAGCATGTTAAAGTAGGGTTTTTCATTGGTTCTTCTTCATGGTTGTTATATGTATGATATACATAGAATAACTATGATTTTTTTTGCATTCATGTAGTTGATTTTAGAATTTTTATGCATGTCATGTTTCTAGGATTGCATTAGGGCTTATGAAAGTTCGCTGTTTTTGTTATGTGCATGATTAGTGGATGATTTTAGGCCATAATACTATTCTGTCCAGATTTGCATAGTGTTGTTTTTGCATGGTTTTGAGCACGTGTAAGGGTGCAAACAGGTGTGATAATCGTCCTATGGCATATAGGGCTGTTATTGCTTAAAATTGCTAATGCTTGGAGTTATTGCGCTAAGGTAAGTAGGGTGTGGAAGTGCCCCAATTCACTTCTCTCTTCCTTATTCTTTCTCTTCTCCCTCCTTAGGGTTAATTCTTAATATGAACATATGGTAATTATCAAGGGTTTTCTTAATTAATAAAATACTGATTTTCTATCAAAGTTCCCATCCCGTGGAAGTTTTTAAATTTGGATTATTCAATACATTCTCAAATAAGGAAACCTAGGGTTTTTACCATAGGTTTATATTAGGATTTAACCCTAATTCTAATCGAACTACGTGGACTTTGATCCATGTATTTCGTTGCATGGTACGTAGGCGCTCTTTTTGAGGCTCAAGTCCGTTCTAGGATCCAAGTATCCTAAGTTTTTGTATTTTATTTTATTTTTTCTGTTTTATTTTGCCTATTATGCATGGATGGATGGATGAAATATATGTTATGCATGCTGTCTTGATGTGATATTTGTTGATTTTTGAGTGAGAAAGGACTTTAATTTAGTCCAGATAAACTGAGAGGCCGAAAGGGTGACATGGGTACCTATAGGCTTTGCCTAGAACCTTCCCATGTCATAACTTAGCCTTCGAATCCCCATTTTTCTTTGGTTTCCAAAAGACTTGTTTTTGCCTTTCCTTGTTAAACATGGAGTTATTCAAATTGTTTTCTTAAACAAACTGTTTTTAGGGTTTTCCTTGTTTCCTTTAAAAAATAAGGTGGCAACTCCTTTCCTTTTTCTTTTTCAAACCTAATTTAATCTTTTTCGCCAATCCTTCTGGGCCACTTTTCGAGGTTCACAACCCCTTGCAAGGGTCTAACTCTTTATAACTAGAGAAGATTCAGAGTTAGGGTACGCCATCAGGGAAGGTGTTAGGCACCCGATGTCGCCCAGTCCTTAGACCGGCCCCCAATTTGTATTCATTAATCACACTTAATATTCCGATTTAATTGAGATTACCTTAGGTCGCGCAATAAGTCAAATACACACATATATGACAGATTAATATGATACAATAATAAGGTAAGCAAAATAAACAAGTGAATAAAAAGAGAAAAACGAGGTACTATAAAAAATTAAACACTGCAAAAATCATTCATGCGTACGCCTGTACCATTATGCGTATGCATATCGACCTATGCATACGCACTGATTCCCTATAAGATAATGGGTCAGCCTTCCTTGCAAAACAGTGTTAGTCAAAACGAACAATATTTCTCTTAACGCTATCTATCGCATGCAACTTCACCACCAAATATTAAAACAGTTCTACCAACTCAACATATTATATCATTATGCATGTATGATAACATTCCTAATCATATTCCTTTAATGCAGATGCTCAATGATATCGTATTGAATCAATCTAACAAACAATAAACTAATCATTAGACCAACGAAATGGGAATGATTTTACCACAAATATTAGCTAGTCGAAACAACGTTCCCTCAGGTTCGCCACCAAGCCATTTAGCCTTCTTCCTTTGAGTTTAGTTTTAGCACTCTTTTCTTCTTTCTTTCTCTTTCTCTAGCCTCCTAGCCTCCTACCTCTATTTTTTGGATCCCCTCTCTAAACCATAACCTTAGGTATTTATAAGGGAAAATTAGGTTAAATCCCAATATGGGAACTCTTCCCACCTTCCTTGCTTAGCCTTAGCCGTCCTTGCAAGGTGATAACACGATTCATGGGTGATCTTCGCACAAAGAAGGAAAATAAAAATCTCATGCATACGCATAGTCTAATTGTGCGTACACATACTCACACATGCGTACGCACACAAGTTTGCTCGATTCAATTTTAATTATTAATTTAGCCTACCGCACTTACCTAACTCATCGGAGGAATATCAGAATTGGCAGCAAACATCTAGACCTCATCATCGAGAACCCGAGACTCAAGATAACAATCGATACAAAATGAGGTGTCTACACCAATTAATCGCCCTTATAAGTCGATCGATCGGAGGTATACGGGAAAAGCCGTTTTGATTCTGCCTAGGCCAATCGATCGGGCCCTCAGGCCTCGATCGATTAAGGTATAGCAGATTGCATTTTTTTTTTTTTAAATGGCGAAAAGATGCATATGCCCCTCAGCCTTCTTAAAACCCTCCTTAGCCCGACTTCACACTTCATTTCAGCCATTTTCACTTTATTTTAGAGAGATCGAGAATAGGAGAGAGAAAGGGGTTTTTGGAGAGAGAAAAATGGATTTTTCATTTGTATGCTTGGGCATTCAACTCTCTTACCTCACTTTGATGCTTGGGGAAGCTTCTTAAGGGCTGAATTCATCATCTACTATGTGTGTGTGGACCCAGGGAAAGTGGCCCACTTAGGTTGAAAAGGAGTCACCACCTCAATTTTTTTACTGAAACAAGGAAAACCCTAAAAATGTTTTATTTCCAAAACAAAAAGTGACTCCATGTTTAAAAATAGAAAGGCAAAAGGTCATTTGAAAACCAAAGATTGTGAATCCAGAGGCTAAGTTACGATATGGGAAGGTTCTAGGCAAAGCCTATAGGCACTCATATCGCCCTAATCGGTCTCTTAATTTAATTGGACTAAATCAAGGTCTTAAACACACATAAATCATCAATTATCATCACAAGACAGCATGCATATCATCCATTCATCCATCCACATAAGCAAGAAAATAAAAGAGAAAAGAGAGTAAAGGAGAGAAAAGAAAACCTAGGATACTTAGTATCCTAGGGCGGACTTGAACCTCAAAGTGAGCGCCTACGTACCATGTATAGGAAATATATGGATCAAAGTCCACGTAGTTTAAAAAAGAATAGGGTTAAAACCTAATAAAGGTCTATGGTAAACCCTAAGTTTCTTTCATAAAATAAAAGAGAGTTTCCAAAAATAAATGATTCTCAAAAAATCTTTAGAAAATATGGAATTTCAATACAGATAGAAACTTTTTATTAAAAAAGGGATTTTTTTTTTTTTATAAAAAGGAAACTATAGGAACTACCATATTCCCCTATTAGGAAACAATCCTAGGAAGGAGAAGGGAAAGTTTTAAGGAAAGAAAAGTGAATTAGGGCACTTTCAAACCCTACTTACCTTGTGCAACATCAATCTGTCAAAATAATCACTTTATTTCATAAGGTAATTACCCTATTTGCAAGATTTCTTCTTGCTATAGCCAAAATAATCACCCCACATTGGTGGGGTAATCGCACCTACCAAACTTATGCCCCTACTTTCTATGGGTTTTGTATCTGCCAAGTTACTTGCAATTTGCATGCAATATCCACCAAAAATACTAAGAAACTAATCCAATGCTTGCATATAGGCTATCAGCATGCTCAAAATATGACATCAATGACAATAAACAAATCTGGACAGAATTGAAATAAGGTCTAAAATCACCCATAAGTCATGTGAATAACACAAATCATGAACTAATAAAAACCCTAATTCAACCCTATATGCAATGACTCAATTATTATGCATAAAAACTAACAAAAACATTCTAAAACTCATAAGAACCTCCAATAACATCAATAAGCATGATAACAAGGCAAACTTTAACCAAAAAGTTAATATTTTATGTAAAATATGCAAAAGGGCCTTCCTACGGCGAGCTTCCTTAAGTGAAACTATCTTAAGATAATTTTACTGTAAAAACCTCATCACGGGGATGTGCAATCAATAATATCCTACAGTAAAATATACATACTAGAATACAATAGAAGCGATTTCATGCTTAAACACATCATAGAAAGCTCTCATATAAAACCCTACATGACAAAAAAGGATAATTATCCTCCGAAATGGTAACTGTCTCCAAAACCCTAAGAAATCAACTACATGCATGCAACAAACACCATAGTTATTCTATATGTATCACATATATAACAACCATGAAGAAAAATCAAAAGAAAACTCTAACCTAATAGCTATATGAAACTTACCTAAAACAAGGATGATAGAAACCCTTGAATCACAACTATGCATTAAACCACATGAAATAACCCTCTAGCACGCAAAACTATTCATGAATGACATTTCAATCATGTATATTAACTAATAGAAGCATTAACACATGATAAAAATTTAAGCTTTAACATGCAATAGAGCTATTCTAAGCAAAAACCCAAATTTCAGTACTATAGAGAGGATAATAGAATCCTAAAATCACAACTATGCATGAAACCACATGAAATAACCCTCTAGCATGCAAAACTATTCATGAATGACATTTTAATAATGTATTAACTAATAGAAGTATTAACACATGATAAAAATTCAAGCTTTAACATGCAATAAAGCTATTGTAAACAAAAACCCTAATTTCAACATAAAAGAGATAGAGGTATAACTATGGTTGAGTTCTCTTGTTGCTATAGAGACTCCTTTGTTCTCTTGTGAATGACTTGAAACACTCTCCTTTAAGCCTCTGTACAAACCCCAGCTCTCCTTTGGAACTCTCTCTCTCTACCTCTCTTTCATAAATCAGGTTAAATGCATAAAAGTGGTTCTCGTTTCTCCCCCCTTAATGCTGAAACATAGAGGGGTATTTATAGGATTTGAGTGGAATCAATCAATGGTTGGGATTAAAACCCTAAATATTAATCCAAGGGTCATTAGAAACTCTCTTCTTGGGGCTCAAGACACTCAAATAGGGCTGAAAATAAGATAGAAAGGCGGCTAGAGGCAGGAAAAATCCGTCAAAATAGGAAAGAGATCAAAAAACCCTAAAAAATGATAGAGTCTAACCGCCCAGCCCTGGGTGGTAACTCGAGGGGCCTCGTCAAGTCTTGCCTATTTTGTATCCTTTCGACTTCCAAAACTGTTTTGAGGGTCAAATTAACTCCGATTTTGACAAAACGAAAGCCAAAACGACCAGTGTTTCGAAAAGGAATATGATTTGAGACATTTTAGGGCAAAAATCCCAAGCCATGGCTTGCGTGGTTAGGTTTTACAAAGGTAGCTAACTGCCAGTGCACCACCGTCGCTAAGCTTAGGTATGCATACAGGGTCGCACCGAATGCTTTCCAATTCAAAATTCAACCTTCTAAAACATCTTTAGGAATGAAATTAGGACTAATTAAAGTCAAATAAGTGGGATTTGAGTAAAAATCATGAGCCGATCTGAAGCTAACTCGAAGTGGGTCTCTTAACCAACCTGAACCGTATTGAGCCATTTTAATTCCTGAAGCCATTAATTTCATCAAATTGAACCTATTATATCTCATATGTATCAATATGAACTCCAATTGACAACTTGGAGATCATTTTAAGGTCAAATGGAAAGTTTGTGACCTAAAAGACGATTATGCCCCTCAAGTCGCAAAAGTTCTTATTAACCCTCAAGCTCCAAATCGAACCAAAATTCAAACCTACTATCCTCAAGACCCTAGAAACTCAATGCAAAAGACTAAACTAAAAAAAGAAACAAAAAGACACATGAAATGACCCTAGCTAAGGTGACAAAAATGGGGTGTGACAATGTGATTTGTAAATCAAGCTTGATTTGTGAAGTTAGGAGCTCCTTCTTACATCCTAAGCTTGGATTCAACCTTCCCAACACATTTTCACTACATTTGGACCATCATACTTGAGGTAGGTGTAATTTTCATAGATTTAACCTTAATGCTGATAATGGGTTAGGATGTAAGCCCATATATGTTGTATAAAAATGGATGTTTGTGTTATTTTTAATTTTACTTGATTTTTTAGTATATTATCATGTATATTTTGTAATGCATCTACAGGAGGTCTAGTTTGCATAATCTTATGTTAGGAATATTACGTTTGGGAGTATATGGGTTTTTATACATGTTATATTTTGGTGTATTTTGAATGTACATGCTATGTAAATTATTGTTAGTCTATATTTTACATGCTTTACATAGCCCATCATGTTATATAATTATGGAATAATTATATATTGATGATCTTCGGATATATTGACATGCATCTAAATTTATATGCATTTTCATTACATCATTGGTGTAAAATGCATGAAATGGAATTAATAAATACTTGGTAAAAGTATTAGAGGGTCATTGGAGTTGGACTACTGCAATTACAGGACGCGTTGCTATGTTTTCCACTCCCTTGGTATTGGAGTACTACGGTCCCAAGCAGGAATGTCGTGATGTGTTCTCAAATAGAAGCTACTGCAGTCCTAAGTAGGGACATCGTGCCGTGTTATCCTCTTAGAGGTTAGGTTTAAATCTTCCGTATTCGCGCGAAGATTTCTGCGGGAGTGTGATTAGGTAATTGTGGAAATATTTAAAATAGCCATGGTGTCTTATTTCATTCATAATATATCATGTATTTTCTGATATTTATATGCATGATTTGTTGGTTAGGTTATCATGCTTTGGTTACTTTCATGTGAAAATTATATCTACTAAATTTTATACTCACCCCTATTTTTATAAAACCCTTTTCAAATGATTATATAGCTGGAAAGACATCACTTTGAGGTGGTTAGCTGGGATTAGCATGGATATTAATGTTAGTTTATTTCTGGACAATTTCTATGAATTTGGAGAACTTTAATATTATGAATTTGTAATAATTAAGTACTTTTTTTTTATTTGGCCAATGGACAATGAACATTTAATAACTTATAGTTTGTAATATTTTATTGTTGTAGGTCTCTTTATATGATTTATATCACACCCCAAACCCAAAAGACTGGATTTGGTGACATGATTGTCACAACTCACAGAGGTCTATGCCCCACATAGGTCAAACTACATAATAATATCAACCTATAATAAAGTTGTCTCCAATAAAAATTCAAACCATAGCATAACTAAAGTCTTAATAATTAAATGAAATAACTAAATAAATCCACATCCATCAAAGTAAATTGTTACCTCAAATGACCTATTACAACGTCCACTGAAATAATAAACTAATTCTTCTAGCTACTAAAATAAATGTTCTAACTAAACTAATAGACGAAGCCATCGGCACCCTAACTCTTCGTACGCGGAAGCCACTCACATCAAACTATTCATTTGTGGGGAAAAATATAAGGGGTGAGCATAAAGTTCAGCAATAAAACATTACACAATGTATACAGGAAGAGGTCAAACATATTCGCACGATTGATTTCAAAATATGAGTAACAAAACGATAGAGTTTCACAATAAATCATTTCTTTCAATTCAGTAGGCATATAAACTTTTAAAAATAATTCTCTTGGTTTCCATTCAATAAATAATAATACTGAAACACTTTCGATAACAATGCAATAGATAAATCATTCTAAAATCACTGATTAATATAATACAAATCAATAAAACATTAGTTCATATAAGTACTACCTCTGGGTAGACTCACACTTAGTAGGGGCTCATCATCGTGAGACTTTACATTACATCAGTACTAATGACTAACAAAATTAGCATCTCTTACTAGCACGGACCACTTTTCCAACAGTATTAGAATCCTCTACTGGGACAGACCATTAATCTAACCAGAGTTTACACTTATATAATAAGCATTTGGAAAATATCTTTCACAATTAAAATAGATTTAAACACATGTAAAACAGTTTCAATAAAAGATTATTTTGCTTTACCCATAGCATAAAAGAAATAAACACTTTGATAGTGAAATAATTTTTTAAAACAATTATCCATAAACCAGTGGCTCATAAAATTGGAATAAAAATCATATTTATTTTTATTTAATCAAAGAAGGTGATACATTGTGCCAGTTCCCTTATCTCCAATCAAACCTTCAATAGTCCAAGTGATCAAACTCCTGATAACTCTAATGCTATTCAGAACCTAAAATCAATAATATCCTTTATAAATAAATCAAACCTACACTAATAAATTTTTCTAATCACGTGGTATGAATCAACATATGATTTTAATGCCTAAAATATGCACTATACATAATATATATTATATACTAGCTTAATGCTAAAATGGGCATGCAACACTAGATAATTAGTCCTTTCTATTTAGTTTTATAAAACTGTGATTATGCATGATTGAATTAATATTGGTATAATCACGTGCATGTTGGTTAATATGTGATATTTATTTATTATGTGTGAATATAGAAGAATAAGGTTTTTAGAGAGTGAAATTTGTCATAATTCAACAGTAGTTTTCTAAAATCAACAAGCGTATTTTAATCATAACTTTTGATTATGAACTCGGAATTGGATGAAATTGGTGTCCTTAGAAACATAATTCAATTCTCTACAACTTTGTATTTCACGAGTTTTGTCCAATTCCAACGTTTACGTACTCCAAACCATGATTGAAGTTTTTGCTGCAAAGTGACGAAAATCACTTTTCTTTTCTCTCTCTCTTTTGTTTTTTTATTTCTTTTCAAATTTGAGTGAGTTTTGTTTGTTTTATTTCATTTCATTTTTGTCTAAAACATGATTAGCATGATTTAGGTTTAATATATTGTTAGGATGTATGTTTAGGGTAATAAGTCGTATAAGTATTGTGTGTTATGCTATTATAGTGGAGTCGGTTAAATTTAAATAGGCCCGTCTGCCTGTTTATCATTGTTGTTATCAATTAATAATGTTAATATAGATAAGTTAGGTAAATATCCATTTTTCTGATTTCATAGTGTTAATACTTGTGATAATATTCTGAGTATTCAATCTCAAGGCTAATTTGTGTTGTTTACTGTTTTTTGGAAATAGAACATGTCTATAGGTTGTGTACGCACTATTCTTGGTTGCGTACGCACCCCATTAAGGTAGACAGTCCTTCTTTTTAGGGCTTTGTGCATGACAGTATTTGGGGTTTTTATTTCTCGATCATTACTGTCTGATATGTGTTCGAGTTATGAGAACAGGCTAACAGAATGCAGGTACACAAAGGAGATGCGTACGCAACTAGCTTAGATGCGTACGCACCATATTGATTGCAGACAAAAAATCTATCTTCTATGATTGATTCTACTGTTTTGGAGATATCCTGCCGGATAGATTAAACATTCTGTATAACTATTGTAAATAGTTTATTTTGTTATTTCATTCATCATTTTGTCATTAATGCATGATATAATTTGTCATATGGTTTAGGGTTGATTTTAATTGAATATCAATTTAATTATGGCCAATAGTCACATATGGGGACCGGTTTCAATCGGGCATCATTGGGTGCCTAACACCTTCCCGGTGATGTACTCTAACTCCGAACCCGAATCTCTGGGTATGATGAGTTGAATCCTACTAAGGTTCATTGCTCCCAATTAGTAATTGGGTGGTGTCTCCTCTCCGCGCTAGCCTTCCAAGGCTAGTTGCGTACTCTCGAATCACATGGTCTTTAGAGCGTGGTGCTCATAGATCCCGTCAATAATATACGATCCAATAAACCCCATTACACATTTTTAGAATAGATTTAGAACCCAATACATAATTATCAATATTATTGACACTTTAACAATAATCCTCGACTCCATGTGAGTAGGTAAAATGTAATTCAATCTCCCATCATGTGTTGTATCCTCAGAGAATGTAGATAAAGCAACATATATAGTTTGCACATCATCTATAAGCATGCACCATGCGAAGTAATTGCAATCATGCCATTATCTTCTTGTAATAATTAAATTAGAAATAAAAATGTAAAAGGCCTTACACGACTCTGTAACTTGAAAACATCTATTGAAAATTGCATGTTATGCACCAATTTAGGGTCGCAAACGAGCTGAGCCACTCATTAACAGCTTGCAAGAAAACTCATTAAGGGCTCGGCTTGAGCTCGATCATTTAATAAACGAGCCAAGCTCAAGCCCTAATCTTAGGCTCGTTTAGTAAACAAACCAAGCTTGAGCATATTAAAGCTTGGCTCATTTAGGCTCATGAACAAGCTCATTAAGAGGTCGATGAGAAGCTCGTTTAGGGCTCAATAAGAAGCTCGTTAGTGAGCTCGTTTAAGGGGTTATGAGTGGGGACATAATTTTCCAACTATATATTTTTTTGGGCGAATTATTCGGCTAAAGGCAAACAATTACACACCAATACAAATGACTAATAACTTTATATTAAATTACTACAAACTTAACTAAGAATGACTGGTAATTGACCAAATTGTGTTTAACTAAGAATGACTAATAACGACGTCGTTTTCTTTCTAATATGTATAACCCTAACCTAAACCATTAAATTGTCTCATTTTTCTCCCGTCTCCAAACCTCCAAAGTCTTTAATGGAGCCCTGAACCAAGCCTTAATACCTACTCTCCCATTCTGTCTTTCTCATTCACAATAAACCAAACAGCGTCTCCCTCAACAGGCAACGATAAACCAAACAGCATTAGGGAGAGGAGTAGATTTGGAAAAATAGAAAAGAAAAAGAAAAAAGGAGAGAGTCCATTGAATGTAGAGTTAGGGAGAGAGGAGTAGATATCTGGAAAATGTAGAGTTTTATTCATTGAATGTCGCAATTGGCAAAGTTTTGTAGTGGCTATAAGCGGGTGCGTTTGTTGGCAGCAGAGAAGGGGCAACTTCAGATCTAGAAAATGGTTCGAGATATGAAAAGTAAACCCATTCTCTCTGATGACAAGAGTTCACCAGCGAGAAGCAGAACTACATCAGATCTGAGAAAAAAGACGACGACACTTTTACTGTGTGTTTTTTTATTATTGTGTATTTTGGTATTCTCTTCTATAACACTCGTAATTTTTAAGTAAAGTATTAAGAGTTTAATACTTTGTTAGTATGCATATTATGGGATTTTGTCAACTTTCATTCATGCATGGGCATGACATGGTATTGATTTTTATATGCGTGGGCATATTTATTTTATGTTTAAAAATCATTTTAATTGTTTCGGGAAGGTTCCGGGTGATTTAGAAGTGTTTGAGTGAGTTTTTGCTGAATGCTAACAAAAACTCACAAACCGTGAGGGTAGCGATCGATCGGGGTAGGGGGTCGATTGATCGGTACCCCTCTAGAAATGGCTATCGGGTATTGTCAACCCCGATCAATCGGACTATCAACCCGATCGATCGGGATACTGCTAAAAGTGTTTTTAAGTGTTGAAATGACACATATACCCCTCCACTACCCTCATATACTTAAAAAACGACCTATACACACTAGATCTAGGATTTTTGCTTATTTCTCACTAGAATGGAGTGAGAAAGAACTAGAGAGAGAAAATGGAGAAATAAGGAGAGATAAAGGGGGTTAGGGTTAGGGTTTTTAACCCATTTTACTTTTGTATGTCACATTTTAGAGTTAGATCAAGCTCTCCTCATCTTATGGCTGCATTCTTGAAGTATAGGTCTTCATCTACACTCCACTATTATTGCATTTGGAGCTAGATCTTGTTCTTGGAGGCTAAGATTTGAGTCTTGAGCTTGGATTTCATGGGGTTTGGCATGGATGTTCATCCTCACCAATTCCTTTGCATTTTTGGATGTATTTTCTCACATTTTAAAGTTAGGGTTTGTATTTCCTTGAGGTTTAGTCACCATATTCTCACATTTTGGGTTTATTCACGACTTTTGTTAGTCTTGGTTGCATTCTTGGAGTTGGAATCTCCACCACCATCATCATTCATAGCATTTAGGAGTTAGAACTTGAATTGAGAGCTTGCATGTGCATTCTAGGGCTTGGATTCCCCACCCACAACACTTAAGGTTGCATTTTCTACACATGTCATAGAGGTAGGTACAATTTTCATAGGTTTAAACTATTGACATGATAATAGGGTATATATTATCATGATAATTGTTATTCTTGGGTTTAGAATATGTATATAGATGATTTGTAGAATAAATCTTGAAATGAGATTATAGATATTTGATAATCTAATTTGGGAATTATGTTCATTACGAATTTTTGTATATTTTATACATTCTATGGAGTATAAATGTATAAATTTTATGGGTATTTTCACTTGAGTAATGGATATTCATGCTGTATAGTTTATCATAATTTGGTATAATTATGAGATGATTTTGACTATGGTTTATATGATATATTTTGGAGATGATTATGGGTAAAAATCATTTTATGGTATATTATATTTCATATTGGGTATAATCATGCATGAAATGAAATTAATTAAATACTTTGTAAAAGTATTATAAAAGGGATCATTAAAATTGGATTACTTGTGGTTAAGGGACTAAACTATGTTTTCCTTTCCTTTGGTCCTGGGTTACTTGCGGTCCCAAGTAGGGATGTTTCGCTATGTTCCCGAATTGAGGCTACTTGCGGTCTCAGGTAGAGATGACAGCTATGTTGTTCTCATAGGAGGCTACTTTCCATCTTCACGAGGGTGCAGTGTTGTCTTCTTGGAGGTCGGTTAAATCCTCCTTTTCCGTACGAAGACTCCTGTAGGAGTGGTCGGTAATTGATGAAATTTATTAAACTGGATATGAGTCACATGCATTGGGCATTATGCATTATTTGTTTGAAATTATGGTTTATAACTTACTTTGGATTTATAATATATTCGGTCAATATATTTTCTTTAAATGATATAATCGGTTTTATTTATATCATTGCTTTAGTTTACTATGTTAAATTGTATTTACTGAGTTGTCGAACTCACACCTATTATTTTAAATGTTTTTTAGATAATCCAGGGATTGGTTTATGTTATCATAGGCGAAAGCATGCTTAATTGGAATTTTCATTATGTTGATTATGATGTATATTAAAGGAAATGATGTATTTATTTAATTTTATTTGGTTCAATGGCCGATGTACATGTAATTTAATTCAAAGTTGTATGAATTATATGGAATGCAATGCTTGGGATGATACCATACCGTATGGATGACATTAAATTTTTATGAATGGATTTTATAACAAGTTTTATGATGGTATGTCCCATCTATGGATAGGTCATGCCCGAAAATTTTTGAAATGGTTAGAATTTTGATATGTCTCTGTTAACACCCCATTTTGTACCACTTGACACCTCAAGCCACTTTCTGAGACCCGATGATGAAGGGCAGTAGCCAACGGACCATCGCAAGCACACCCGAAGGACTCACGAGGACACAGCAGGCCTGGGATGACAATTTGATACCCTATGCATGTACGTGCATGGGATATGCACGTACGTGCATATACCAAGCACGTACGATCATGACCCTTTTTTTTTGAATTCCATCGCTTCCCTCCGAAATTGCTTCTTACCTTATACAGCCCCCACGCTGACAGCTGCACAGTGGCGGCTGGGAAACCCTAGAAATCCCCGAATCAAACCCTAATCCCCGCCTATAAATACCCCGCTTTCATTCAAGAGAAGGGATCCGATTTTTGGCTACCGAACAACCACTCTAAAAAACCCGAAATTGGCGGTTGTGTCTATGGGAAGTCCGGAGAGTAGGATTGACGAAGGAACCGCTGTTGCTGCCCGCCCTGAGGGCAGTATAGGCAGTGTAAGTTCTCCGTTGACTGCACCCCCTTTCTCTTATATGTGTGTATATGCTCAAATATTTCTCTTTAAATCCTTTTTATCTTTCATCATTGCATGACTTTATTTGATTTCTACCTAGTTGTCTGCATAGTGGTCAAGTTTGATTAAACCCTCTTTAATTAAAGCCAATAAGTGTATGTGAAGCCGGATTTTAGCCGGGCGCGGACGGGTGCCTAACACCTTCCCGTCCGCGTACCCTAGCTTCGAACCTTGATTCTTTTGGTAATGATGAGTTGGGCCCTTACTAGGGGTCAATCGGTTCCCGAGGCCAAAATCCGGTGGCGACTCCCTCTCCGCCCTAATCGTCCGTGGTTAGTGGCGTACTCTCGAGCCGGCGTGGTGAAAGGACACGGTGCTCACAATGGCGACTCCACTGGGGATAGAGAGCTTGACTCCGAAACATTTATTGGCTTTAATTAATTAGGAGGCTTAATTGAATAAGACCGAAATTGCACACACGCGCACAATATTTGGCACTTGTTATCCCTCGATGGCAGTCTGATTAGAGACCCGGGTTCCATTTAGTTCCTATGGGCAACTCGATTCAGCACCATCAACCCACGGCCTGTGCCACTAGCCTGTAATAAGCTAGTGAGTACGTTAACGGGTCGCTCTTTGAGCACCCTAGCCTGGGTAACCCTTGAAGAAGAAGTACCCCCAATTGACTAACCACACTAGTGTCCCCCGAGACCTTTGCATAGCCTTGCTTGAATGTATGTCATATCGCATGCCATGTTGCATCCATACTCATTTGTATAGCGCGGGTATGGGACGAGTGTTGGGAATCGAACAAGAGGGAAAAATAGAAGTGCGGAATATAAAAAATTTTTCCTACGATTCCCAATCCCATGAATCTAACTATGCATAACACAAAATCAAACCCTAACTACAAAGAGGGTTAGAACACTTACAGAATTTTTGTCTTCTCCTTTTTGCTCCAAGCTTTGATTCCGGACAGCGGTGAATGAGCAGCCCAAGTGTGCTGCCTCCAACGGTATCCACACCTAGCTAGAGCTTCAAGTCCTTTCTTTCTTCTTCCTTGTTATTGCTAGAGGTGGAGAAGAGAGAGAGAGAGAAGAGAGCCTCCAAAGGGCTGGATGGCTAGGGTTTATTGTGCAAGCCTCTTATGCCATGTCACACATAAGTGTGACTTATATAGGCAGCCCACTAAAGGGGGCTGGCCATGGGGAAGAAACCCTAATAGGGTTATGTGTAATTACTCTTAATTGCACATTAACCCCTATTATTTGTATCAAATACAAATAGGCCCATAAAGAACTATTCTTTATTCACTAAAACCCTTTCTCTCATAGACTTTAAAGCCCTTCTTGCATGATCAGTGTGTGACCCATTGGGTTCACATCATTAAGTAGTAGGAATAGCACAAGGTGTGCACAATGGAACTCTTTCCATTTAGGGTCTAATTGGAACTCCTTCCAATTCCCTAATTGATTATAACTCACTTATATCAATTAGGGCTTCTACTAACCATGAGTAACACCTAGCATATGGCTCATGGTGTGGTCCTTAATGAGGTGAATAGTCATTTACAAAGAACCCTTCTGTTATAGTTTATAGGTTACAATTGCATCCTTCCTTCAACACAATGTCTCCAATTAAACTAATAGGACATGGAAGTCTGTCAAGTCCTTAGTTTAATTACTTTATACTCAATCATGAATATCAACTCATTGATGAACTCATGAAACTCTTTTCATATTCATCCTACCATGGCCATGGATTTAATGAGTTATATTATGAATGCTATATGAGACATTCTCTCTCTTTTTCCTGAGAGTGATGGATCCCTTGTTGATCACTCACATGCCTTCATACACATAGCAGTAGGGCCAATGAACACCTTTGCAGACCCCTGAATAGGATCTGCACTTAGTGTTATCAAACTTCTAAAGCTACATGCATAAGGCAACTATGGTGTCTCAGGTCTAAGGATTACTTGTACCACTATAACAATGAGAAACTGATTGACAGGCAGGATAAAACTCCATTCAGTTTATCTCATATCTTTGGTCACATTCAGTGTACCTATTCTTATAATAGGCACCCACTTGTTGGTTGTAGTGTCTCCACACAAATAGCTTGAGACTAGCTATCCTCCTATAGAGTCAACCTAACAAGTGCTAGTCCTATGGTTCATTACTGTCCATCATAGTGAACCTTCAACTAGGAATGCTTAAGGAGTTTAGTACAGAGATATATCTATAGTCTCAAAATTACAACTCTTTGTAATTCCATATTCTCAACTCTAACTCCATGGACATATTATGTAAATATAAATGATGCATATAAACATAATAGAATAAGCCCTTCTATTAAATCAATAATAAATGTGACATACATAAATGAAATCAAATGATTGTTCCTAATCCCTAAACAATCATCTCCATGATTGGCTCTAGGGCATAATCCTAACAATCTCCCACTTGCACTAAAGCCAATTGACCATGTATCGCATACCTATCTTCTCAAGATGTTGGTCTTAGACATAACCAATTATGTTTTAAAGCTTTAGTCAGTAGGTCTACAAAAACTTATGTAGATAATATCTTCTGTAATGTATCTATTACCTTTTCCAATGATTCCTCTAATCACTTGGAATTGCCGCTCTATGTGTTTGGACTTTTGATGAGACCGTGATTCCTATACTTGAGCTATAGACCCATTGTTGTCACAAAACAAGGTGTGGGCAACTCAATGGAAGGAACAACTCCAAGTTCTAAATGAACTTATAAATCCAAACAGTCTCCTAGACAATGCGACAATTAATTCACCCTTAATAATGGAATCCACTGTATCTTTCATACAGTTCTTCCATTAAATATTTCACCAACTAAAGTGAATATAAAATATACCCCATATGGATTATATCCAAATCCATATACCCATCTACTATGAGTTTACAATTTCCATATACAATCCAATATTCCAAATTTGAATTGACTGATAACTATTTGTAACAATTACAACATAATAGATACCAGGTTCAATACATAGTGTAGAATAAGGCTTCTTAACACTTTAAGAACCTTACTTGTGTTATCCTAGGGCACATGCCCTTGAATAATGAATTCTTATCTGAAGTAAATCAGACCTCCCTTAGAATTCTCCATGTTGAACTCCTTCAACATTTCAACTATGTTTGATGATTTGGAGATACTTAGCAATCTATATGATCTATCTCTATAGATC
Organism: Liquidambar formosana; assembly: GCA_039720395.1. NCBI lineage: Eukaryota > Viridiplantae > Streptophyta > Magnoliopsida > Saxifragales > Altingiaceae > Liquidambar > Liquidambar formosana. Next base: position 10,691,246 of record CM077828.1, on the reverse strand, counting down.
TTGTTGGATGCTTCTGCCAAATCTTTCATGAATTAGTTTTTCTCCAAAAACCAAAACGATTAGGATGTCATTCATATATCATTCATAATGATTAGGATGTCATCTATACTTAGGATAAAGAAAAACGATCGCACTCCCACTAACCTTTTATACACTCATGGTCCATCTATACAATGAGAGAAATCAAACAATTTGATTACTTCAACTTTATAGATGTTCTAATTATGAGAACCTTGTAGTCTATTATTAGACTTCTATAACTTACACACTTTTATGGTTTTTCACCATTTGATATAACATCTTTATATCCTTTTTGACATATCTCATATTCAAAATGTGTGTTTATAGATAACAAGATCCAAATGGATTTCAGCATAACTATTATCAAACAAGTTTCTTTATAGACAACATTTTGCCTATGTTGAAAACATTCTTAAATAGCCAAGCCTTTTAGGTCTCTACCTGTCCATATTGGATTTAATGACTCTTAGTCATTTCTCAAGTTGATGTCAAACATCGCCTAATCATAATCAATAGGATTATCTTGGTGATCTTTATCACCAAAGAACAATTCTTTCACATTCTAATGGAGATACAATATCTCTCTTATGTTAAAGAAATATCCAATTTGATCTATGAAAAGAATGTGGTGTAATTAAAGGTTTTGTCTCAACAGAGAGAAGGGTTGGATCTTTGTTCGTTTGTGGCTTTACAGACAATTCTATAAATTCTATCTACTTTTGCATCTTCTTGAATGAACTCTTTCTCAAGAAAATCCAGCAAACATCCTAATGGACAACTTTTGTTCATTAGGGTAATAGAAATACTATCCCAACCACTTTTGGGATATACCACAATTCAACACTTACTTGACCGTATTTCCAGATTGTCTACATTATGTTTCCAGACATACGTAGCACAAGCCCAAGCCTTAACTTCTTTAAGTTGGGTTTCTTCCCATATCATATCTGATATAATTGGGACAAAACTGGAGTGAACCCTAAATTATCAATATGTAGCAATTTTAAGGTATATCCTAGATGGATACATTAGTAAAACTCATCATGGATCAAACCATATCTTAACAGGGTTCAATTTGTACTCTTAGATTCACCATTGAGCTATGGTATTCTAAGATGAGTCTACTATAATTGAATGCATGCTCTACATGACTGTATACATCATAATGTATAGTCAAATTATAAATGTAACTCATTCACTTCACCAAGTAAAAGATGGGTTTGGTCATCTCATAACCAAGTCATAATCGTTACATTTAAATGAGAGTCTCTACATCTCTTGTATTCTCGGAATACGTTGCATTCGCTCTAATTAGTCATTTAAATTCGGAAATCAAATTTCTAGAATGTCTTAAATGACTTAGTTAAGAAATAAGCTCCCAAAATTAATCTAGCAACTCTTGCTCTATTAAAATTTTTAAAGGTAACTTATTATCTACTTAACTTTCTGCTTCGATTTAGATTATACTAGAATCCAAAAACCAAGAAGCAGAACTAACCAACAATTTAGTTTAGAGCATGAACCAAAACTTCAAAAGTTTGGTTCTTCTAGGAAGACTGATACTTTATCAAGTTCCCTTTACAATACCTTATGTTTACTACAAAATAATTATATTTCTTTGTCTTTGACTTTTCAAGACTTGCTTTCCTCTATGCTTCCATTTTAAATCACATCTAGCTTCTCAAGCTATTCTATGTGATTAATCATTTTTCAAAAGAATGATTATTAATAAACAACTTTTATTACATCCTAGTCCAGAAGAAGTCCTTTACAAGTACTATACTTTATAGTATTATTTCACTCACAATACAACCTTTGTATGTGATGTAGGACATCAAAGGCACTTGCATTGACTAATTTTGCTTCTGAAGCTCATTAGTCATCAATACTATCATATAGCATGGCAACAAGATGCCAATTGCACATAGTGTCTTTTTCTTCTTAGGATGTTTTATGGAGGGCCTTTAATAAAAGGCCTAATAGCATATAAACAATCTTTTGAAATTGAGAACAATTCTCAATTTCCTAAGTCAATCAAAGAAATCGGGTTTAGTCAAACTATCAATATCCTATATATTAGGAAATAGGGGTTTTGAGGTGAGTAATTAGGTAATCTACATAAACAGAGAATTAGATTTCATTTTTATCCATAATGATTGGGTCTTTAATCATATGGTACCTCCCACTATTTTATCAAATTCCATACACCCTCTAATGGAATTCGGGAATCTCATTCCTAATGGGGATTGGGGTCCCACTGTGACTTAGAAGCCTCACATGTTAGTTTCTTGACTTCTAACCCACAATAAGAAGACAACTCTTTGTCTATTGCTTCATAAGCAAGTTCCAATCATTTTGCCTCTAGGGAACATACACCTCACATGTTAGTTTCTTGGAATACTTCCCTAGTTAAGTTAAACCCATCATTCACACAGGTATGTTTCGCCAAATATATACCTCACATGTTAGTTTCTTGGTATATACCAGTTTAGGCACCCTATGATATCTCATATGTGATAGTTTCAAGTAATGTCTTTAACATGGGTAGCTCCTACATGTCTGCAGCCAGGTACCCACATTAAGGGACGTTAGATGATCCTATAATGATGGAAGGCAATGAAGAATTCATTCCCTATGATTTCTTCATTTTCAACTTAATATTAAAAGAGAGGGGTTTTAAGGGGTCTCATCAAATTAACATGCATCCTATGTATCAAAATTTAAACATATAAATTATGCTATTTATAATCATACATCTCATGCTATTATAAATCATACATCGCATGCTATTATATATCAACATATATAAAGTACCATATTTTGATATTAGTCCCTAAGTGAATAGGTAACATATACCAAACTATGGTATTGGAGCTAATACAATTATCTCATAAATTAAAGCTCCCACTATGATGATTATGGACTTTAAGAAGATTCAATCCAAGCCAATAGATTGAATCCTAGGTCTATGGTGGGTGTAGGTGGTCGTAAAATAAACCATTCGTAACATGCATGCTTTCTTGAAACACTTCTCTAAGCTTTCAAGTCCTTCAATCTGCTCCCTTGGCTTGATGGTCTCCACCATTGGCTTGTTGGGCTCTATCATGCTCCTTTGGGTCCACCATGCTCCTTAGTGCGCTCTCGATTACATAACATTTACATAATTTAAAGAAAGGGATACATAAGGGGAATGTGGGGTACATAAGAGAATGATAGAGAGAGAGGGAGAGGGAAGGTGGCATGCAAGCCCCAAATAAATTACATCACCTTAATAAAATTACAACTCTTGTAAATAATAACAACCCATTCATAAGACGGCCAATCACAATTGGTTTAAAGGGTATAGTCCATAATCATCATCCAAGCACATACATACAATCTCATTGCATAATGTAAAGAAAAACTGTAAGCATTAAAACATATGGGCATTATGGTAATTCTCTTGAATGATTTACATTAATCTCATTAATGCATCCTAATCTTATTAGGTTTTAACAAAAATATCCAGAATTAAATAAAGTCTTAACATTTAAGACATTACAGTTTCAATTAATCAAATTAATTTAAAACATGTAAAGTTTCCTAAAATAACTCTAATATCCAATATTAGGGTTTCCTTAATTAAACAAAACAATTTCATTTAATTAAGAATTTCCAGATTTTAATTTAATCCCCAATTGTATTTTAAACCATTTAAAACATTATAAAATTAATCAATATTAATTAAATAATTAACATGGGAATTAAATAAAATCAATTAAATGATGAATTAGTGTATTAGGGTTTCCCTAAACCCTAAACCCTAAATGCATAACCCTAAACCCTAAATGCAAGCCCTAATCATTAAATGCCTTATGATTGGTCATTTAATGTCCAATCATTAAAACCCTAGGTTCATACGGTATTTAATAAAAGGGATTAGGGTTTAATTAATGCCAAATAGGGTATTTATTACCCTTAATTAATTACACTAATTAGGGTTATCAAAACCCTAACCCTAGACATCATTAATGGTATTAATTATGCCCTAACAATTAATAACCATGATTGGTCATTTAATGACCAATCATTAACTCTTAATTAAGGTAATTAATATTCCAATTAGGGTTTTAATTAATGCCATAATGAAATTAGGGTTTCATCATTAACTCAAAATTAGGGTTTCATCCTTAACTCTATGCAGCCGTCACTACCAGGGGGCTGCCTGAGCTTGGCTAGGCTGCCATGGCCACCAACGACTGTGGGAGGCCATGGCCAGTCATGGGAGAACATCGTAGGGGTGTGGGACAAACCTCTGGACACGTGAGAAGTGGTGGAAGTGGCTGCCATCATCAAGAACAATCAGGGTTTCCAAAACCCATTGCTGGAGCCATTGTTGCAGACCTTGAAGGTCACAATAGCTTCTAAAACCTTATCAATTCGACTCCTCCATTGAAACCAGCTTTTGTATCATGTCCCTACATGAAATACTAAGCTCATAGAAGAGGTTTGGATGATCAAATCATCACCAATTGTTCTAAACAATTAAAACAACAGTAGGCTGCCCAGAATTTGACAGCATACTGTCCATGGTCCGAAATTGATTTAAAACCCAGCAAGATGAATGAATTAGGCTACCAAACGAATTTTCCCAGTATCCTACATGTCTTAGGAAACTAATGCAATTGGTTTCATGCAATTTGGAGTTCCCTAACTCAAGTTCTAATCAAAACTCCATTGATGACTTTTCTGCAGAGAAAATCTGCTATGCTGTTCATGAAAAATTTTCAAACTTTTTGAATCTTTTTCCATCAAAACCTTTTTGAAACTTAAAGAAAATCATATACACATGATATATAATGATCCTACAATGATCTTCCATCATAAATACAGCAGCTTTAATTAGAATTAATTGCAAGAACCTTAGGGTTCTAAAACCCAGATTCAGCCTCCATGGTGTTCTTCTCCTTCTTCCTTCTGTTCTAGCATCTTAATCCAATTATGATGCATCTAAATGCTTGGGAACCTTTCCCTACCATGTCTAGAACATAACCCACATGATGGCAACCATTGCCATGCCTTTGATCTCCATCAATAACTCAAAGTTGTGGCTATTGCATCATTCCCGAGCAAAACTGTCTTTCCAGACAGCCTGTAGTAAAAAATTCATAACTTTCATTACAGAACTCGGATTGACGCACTGTTTGTTGGGTTGGAAAGCTTATTCAAAGAGCTTTCTAACCATATATGGCTCGAAAATTTTGGAGAAGAACTCTGAATTCAGCGTGCAAAACAAGATGACGGTTTTTCATGGCAACCATGAAAACTGTTCATAACAGTTTTATAAAACCCTAGTTTCCTTATTCTTCTTCTTCAAACTCAAACCCTATGCAACCTATTGCATCCATAGCTACACTTAACCATCAATTAGAAGAGGAGTAGAAGAGAATTGACCTAGGGTTCCAAACCCTAGGTTCAGCCATGGAGGAAAACCAATTATGCAGAAAAAATTTTCCAGATTTTTGAATCATTCAACTACACCATAATTACCAGCCCATATGTATTTTGTATTATGCATAATCATGGCTCTGATACCACTGTTGGGAATCGAACAAGAGGGAAAAATAGAAGTGCGGAATATAAAAATTTTTCCTACGATTCCCAATCCCATGAATCTAACTATGCATAACACAAAATCAAACCCTAACTACGAAGAGGGTTAGAACACTTACAGTTTTAATGTCTTCTCCTTTTTGCTCCAAGCTTTGATTCCGGACAGCGGTGAATGAGCAGCCCAAGTGTGCTGCCTCCAACGGTATCCACACCTAGCTAGAGCTTCAAGTCCTTTCTTTCTTCTTCCTTGTTATTGCTAGAGGTGGAGAAGAGAGAGAGAGAGAAGAGAGCCTCCAAAGGGCTGGATGGCTAGGGTTTATTGTGCAAGCCTCTTATGCCATGTCACACATAAGTGTGACTTATATAGGCAGCCCACTAAAGGGGGCTGGCCATGGGGAAGAAACCCTAATAGGGTTATGTGTAATTACTCTTAATTGCACATTAACCCCTATTATTTGTATCAAATACAAATAGGCCCATAAAGAACTATTCTTTATTCACTAAAACCCTTTCTCTCATAGACTTTAAAGCCCTTCTTGCATGATCAGTGTGTGACCCATTGGGTTCACATCATTAAGTAGTAGGAATAGCACAAGGTGTGCACAATGGAACTCTTTCCATTTAGGGTCTAATTGGAACTCCTTCCAATTCCCTAATTGATTATAACTCACTTATATCAATTAGGGCTTCTACTAACCATGAGTAACACCTAGCATATGGCTCATGGTGTGGTCCTTAATGAGGTGAATAGTCATTTACAAAGAACCCTTCTGTTATAGTTTATAGGTTACAATTGCATCCTTCCTTCAACACAATGTCTCCAATTAAACTAATAGGACATGGAAGTCTGTCAAGTCCTTAGTTTAATTACTTTATACTCAATCATGAATATCAACTCATTGATGAACTCATGAAACTCTTTTCATATTCATCCTACCATGGCCATGGATTTAATGAGTTATATTATGAATGCTATATGAGACATTCTCTCTCTTTTTCCTGAGAGTGATGGATCCCTTGTTGATCACTCACATGCCTTCATACACATAGCAGTAGGGCCAATGAACACCTTTGCAGACCCCTGAATAGGATCTGCACTTAGTGTTATCAAACTTCTAAAGCTACATGCATAAGGCAACTATGGTGTCTCAGGTCTAAGGATTACTTGTACCACTATAACAATGAGAAACTGATTGACAGGCAGGATAAAACTCCATTCAGTTTATCTCATATCTTTGGTCACATTCAGTGTACCTATTCTTATAATAGGCACCCACTTGTTGGTTGTAGTGTCTCCACACAAATAGCTTGAGACTAGCTATCCTCCTATAGAGTCAACCTAACAAGTGCTAGTCCTATGGTTCATTACTGTCCATCATAGTGAACCTTCAACTAGGAATGCTTAAGGAGTTTAGTACAGAGATATATCTATAGTCTCAAAATTACAACTCTTTGTAATTCCATATTCTCAACTCTAACTCCATGGACATATTATGTAAATATAAATGATGCATATAAACATAATAGAATAAGCCCTTCTATTAAATCAATAATAAATGTGACATACATAAATGAAATCAAATGATTGTTCCTAATCCCTAAACAATCATCTCCATGATTGGCTCTAGGGCATAATCCTAACAACGAGGCCCACGTTGTACATAAGCTTTCTAGTTTGAGCCCAAATTGAGGGGAGATTGAGTGCTGTTGTAGTGGACCTAGGCCCATTGAACAAAAAAAAAAAAGAAAAGAAAATGATGATAACCAAAATAATGAACAAAATGGGCCTAGAATCCAAATGAGGTGCAAGGTGTGGGCATGACGGGCTCAAACAAAGAAAGCTGATGGACCACGTAGACCTGCTGAGAAGTAGGAATAGACCACTATGATGAATAAACACAACCCATCTAAAATTGAACACCGAAGTCCAATATCATTCTACTTAAGGCTTGATGAGTGAGAGGTAAAATAAAGTGTGATCTTGTAATTGGACTAAGCCTATCTAAGTGAAAACAATGAAGTGTGCTTGGATCCAAAGTGAGCATATGAGATATGTGTGAACTTGTAACGAGCCAAAGGTAGAATGATGTTCGACTTTGTAAATTAATATCTGCCCATCATAGACCCTTGGAAGATCTAGTGAACATGACAAGGCTCTAGCAATGGGTTTAGATAAGGGTTTGAAGGTATTCGGATCGGGCTAGGGGAGAAAGTTTAATGGACATGTGCTCATTACGCTCAACTCCTATTTCAGCAAGATTGATTCACCGGGGAGAGGAGCACCGAGTAGTGTTTGGGCCCGATCTCCGACCACTAATAGATTAAGAAGAACCTCGGCTGGAAAAATGGCAGAACAGGTGACTTTGGCTGATATCCTTGAACAGATGAGGAGCGATAGAACCGAGATGAAGGGCTTCATGAATGAAATGCGGGACCGGGTTACTAAGCTCGAGAAAGGGAAAGGGAGAACAGAAGAGCCACTCGAAACTGAGGAGAAAGGGGAGCCCAAGGTTAATGAGGAGGAGCACCCGAAGTGGGAAGATGATGACTATGAGGACTACTTGAAAAGGAAAGAGACCAAGGAAAAAGATACCAAAGTAGAAAAGCTGGCGGCAGAGAACGCTGAGATGAAAGCTCGGATGGACCGAATGCAAACAGCGTGGCAGAAATCACAAGGCATGGATGATTACATGTATTCTATGGTAGGGATTACGTCCGACTCCAAGGTGCAACTCCCTCCGAAATTCGAAATAGCTGACTATGAAAAGTTCGATGGCACCGGTGACCCTAAACAGCATTTGCGCCAGTACTTGAGCATTGCCCGGATGAGAGGATTGACTGCCGATCAAGTGCTGCACGCCTTCCCTTTATCTCTCTCGGCAGATGCCTCGAAGTGGTACTATGCACTCGATCCGAAAGTCACGGACTCTTGGGAACTACTGGCTTCAGAATTTACAAATAAGTATGCGTATAACACTATGTTGGATGTCACTCTGCGGGACTTGGAAATGACTAGGCAAAAGACGGATGAGACGTTCTCAGAATTTCTGACTCGCTGGAGGGCTAAAGCTGTCAAGATGGTAAATAGGCCGACCGAAATTGATCAGATAAACATCATCTTGAGGAACCTAACACCCGTGTACTTTGATCGCATGTTGACTTCCTTTGTCATGAATTTCGAACAATTATACCAGTGTGGGACTCGTATCGAGGATGCTATTCACCACGGTCAGATGGATAGGCAGAAGAAAGTATACGGTTCCGGTATTGGTGGTGGAAGCGGAAGTGCTAGAGTTAGTGGGGGAACCCAGCCACAAGCTACAGTGGGAGCCATCCAGCAGACGCAAGCAGCACCAAAAGCGCCAAGGGTATACCATGACTTGGGAGTCCCGTTGTCCAAAGCCTTGGCCAACTTGAGCAAAAGGGACTATCTGAAGCCTTTGGAACCAAGAGCACTGCCGAACCCGATTCCCTCGTATTGGAGGCAGAACGAATTCTGCGACTTCCACCAGCGGATCGGGCATAAGACGGACAATTGCATGCGCCTAAAGAATGAAATCCAAGACCTGATTAATTCAGGTAAGCTACCTCCTCCAGGCGGCGACAAGCCCAATATTCAGAACAACCCTCTTCCCAATTATCGAAATGCACCGCCCCCTGCCTACATGAACATGATTAGTGATATGAAGGAAATGGAGGATCCGTCACAATTCATTATCATGATCAGCATGAAAAAGGCTCCATGGGAAGATTATGATAGTGGGGAGGAAGATATTTGGGCAGAAATGAAGAAGGATTCCATGCATTTAACCATCTCGGGGATGTACTACAAGCCTAATTATCTGGAAGGGGATCATCCCGGAAGAGAATTGAACCAAGAAGTAAGGGAAAGGATCGAGTAGCAAAACGAGGAGGAGGAGGACAAGATACTGAAGCAGTTAAAGAAAACACAAGCAAGTATAAGCATTTGGGGCTTGCTGATCGCCTCAAAGAAACATCGCCAGGCTTTACTGGATGCGTTAGCAAGGAAAGAAGTACCGATGGAAACCACGCCGGAGCAGGTTCTATCACTTATGGGGGTCAGTTCGGTGAGCAAGGCTGTGATGACCTTTTCCCATGAAGATTTGCCACTTGAAGGGGCCGGGCATGCCAAGCCACTCTATGTCACGGTGGAATGTAGGGATTTGAAAATACCTGTAGTTCTGGTTGATAATGGGTCCGCATTGAATGTTTGCCCGATGCGCACCGCGACTAAGCTAGCGATTGGCAAGGAGGATTTGACACCTTCTGTTGTGACGGTAAGGGGTTATGACAACAGTTGTCGGAGTGTAATGGGAACTTTTAAGGCCGCTTGTAAAATAGGGCTCGTTGAGTCAATGGTGGAATTCTGCGTCATGGACATTCCCGCTAACTACAACCTGCTATTGGGAAGAACTTGGTTACACCCTTTGCAAGCTGTCCCCTCGACCGTGCACCAGAAAATAAAATTGCCATGGGATGAAGGAGTTCTAGTGATCCATGGAGACGGAGAAATAACTGGGCAAATATCAGGAGTAAAGGAAGGAAGCGGAGAGTTGGAATGGAGAGGTTTTGAGCTGGTACAGGTGATTGAAAGGAAGGAAACTAGAAGAGAGAAGGTGTCTCCCGACTTTGGGGAGGGGGTTAGCCATATCGTGACTCATATCATGAGGAAGCTGGGGTATATGCCCGGGATGGGACTGGGCCGAAGGGGGGAAGGAATAGCTGAGTTCCCGGATTTCCGCATGCAAACCGACCGGCGAGGGCTAGGGTACACTGAAGAAGACGACAAATGCGTCACCAAGAATGGAAAAACTCTCAATGGTAATTTTGTGAAGGAGGGGGAAGATTTCCCCTATTGTAGGTTTCCTGAGCCATAGATAGACCGAGGGAGCGGAGAAAGGAAGCCTGGGTTGGAGGTGTTCTTTAGCGAGAAATTGAATCTGGAAGGTACAGACAGGGGAACCCCGGAAGAAGAGAGTGAAGAGCGAGACTGGGCAGAAAATGTGGATCAGACAAGCTGGAAGGTCTTATTGTCACCTAAGTATGGCGAAGAAGTGTTCTCTCTGACTGATGAGACCGTCCCTACCAAGCTTATTGTTGTGGCTGATGGGGATACTAGCACCTGGATCTGGGAACGTGCGGCTAGGGTCACGTATGGTGTCAAGGCAATTAATAAGCCTACTCAGGAGAAGTCTAGGGTTGGGTCTAAGTCTGAGTCCGGGTCGGGGTATGGGTTTAAGTTGTCCATTGATGTAATTTCCAATAATTCAAAGACATTTGATTCTGCTTACTCCGCTGTGTCCCCTAACAATCAAATTGCACAAATGCACGATCTTTTAGACCCAGATGAGCTAATTAATAAAAATCAAGATGTGAAAATTGAACCTATTAAAGAAGAAACTATCATTATTAATATAAGCACTGATGAGAAAATTAAGGAAATTCAAATTGGCTCTACTCTGTCCATGCAAGAACGTACGGATCTTACGGCTTTGCTGCAGGAGTTTTCTGATGTGTTTGCTTGGTCTTACGAGGACATGCCTGGAATCGACCCCGCTATAGCACAGCATCACATTCCTATTAGGGAGGGGGCAAGGCCTGTCAAACAAAAACTAAGAAGAATGGCGCCAGAATGGTCGTTAAAGGTTAAGGAAGAGGTGACTAAGCTATTAAAAGTGGGGTTTATCAAGACAGTAGATCAGGCGGACTGGATAGCCAACATCGTTCCGGTACCAAAGAAGGATGGAAAGGTGCGGGTGTGCATTGACTACAGGGATCTTAACAAGGCTTGCCCTAAGGATGACTTCCCCTACCTCACATCGATGTATTAGTGGATAACACAGCAGGGAGCGCTCTAATGTCATTCATGGATGGATTCTCGGGATATAACCAAATACGGATGGCACCGGCAGATATGACTAAGACCACCTTCACAACTGGGTGGGGGACGTATTGTTACACGGTAATGCCATTTGGACTTAAAAATGCCGGAGCTACATATCAGAGGATGGCTACCACGCTACTCCACGATATGATGCATCAGGAGGTGGAGGTGTATGTCGATGATATGATTGTCAAGGCAGAAACTCGAGAAGGGCATTTAGGAAATCTAAGGAAGTTCTTTGGACGAATTCGGGAGTACAGTCTAAGGTTGAATCCACAGAAGTGCACATTCGGGGTCACGTCAGGGAAGTTGTTGGGGTACATTGTGAGTAGCAGGGGCATCGAAGTAGATCCAACGAAGGTTAAAGCAATTTTGGAAATGCTACCGCCAAAAACAGAGAAGGAGATTAGGGGGTTTCTGAGGCGATTACAATACATTAGCCGTTTCATAGCCAAGTTAACTCCCACCTGTGAGCCCATTTTCAAACTACTTAGGAAGGGGGAACCTAAGGAATGGAATGAGCAATGTCAACAAGCTTTTGAAGCCATCAAAAGATATCTCCTGAATCGCCCGGTATTGGTTCCTCCACGCCCTGGTAAACCCTTGTTGCTCTACCTGTCCATCTTTGAGGAAGCTTTAGGAAGCATGTTGGCGCAAGAGGATGATCGTGGTGTTGAACATGCGATCTATTACCTAAGCAAGAAGCTACAAGGTTACGAGGCGAAGTACAATGCGATAGAGAAGTCCTATTTCGCTTTGGTTTGGGCTGTGCAGAAGCTGAGGCACATTCTGCTAAATTTCGAGGTGTGGATAGTGGCAAGAATGGATCCGCTTAAATACTTGTTTGAGAAACCGGCTTTGAATGGTCGTCTATCTCGGTGGTTGATTCTACTGGCAGAATTTGAACTTGTATATGTGACACGAAAGTCTATTAAGGGAGGGGCCGTTGCCGAGTACTACGCCGAACACCCAATCCTGGGATATGGACTTAACGATGAATTCCCCGACGAGAACCTTCTAGTTGTCGAGTGTAACGAGGCGTGGAAAATGTATTTCGATGGGGCTTCGAACCAGTATGGAGATGGGGTAGGGGTTCTGCTAATAGCTCCTGATAGTTCTCACATGCCACTATCGATAAAGTTGAACTTTCAGAACTCCAATAACACGGCAGAATATGAGGCATGTGTCGCTGGACTAGAAGCCTTGTTGGCATTGGGAGTCGAAGAAGTGGAGGTATATGGGGATTCAGCCTTAGTGATATCTCAAGTACAGAGAATATGGAGAACCCGAGAAGAACACCTGAAGCCTTACCAAGGCTACCTAGAGAAACTGATCCAGAAATTCCAGAAAATAACCTTCACACCCTTACCCCGAGCTCACAACCAATTCGCCGACGCCTTGGCTACTTTGGCTTCCATGATTCAAATGCCCGCTGGAACCCAGATAGAGCCGCTGACCGTCCAACAGAAGTTTAGACCCGCACATGAAGAAGGGATTTTGGTAATTGACGGAGAGCCAGATGATGGGCACCCTTGGTACTTTGACGTTTGGAACCTCTTGGAAAAAGGAGAGTACCTGGAAAATACCAATAAGAAGGATCGTAGGGCATTAAGGCTGTTCGCCACACAGTTTATCATCTGCGGAAGGAAATTATTCAAAAGGTCCTATGATGGGATACACCTTCTTGGCGTAGATCGCCGCATGGGAGAAACACTCATGAGGGAGGTGCATGAAGGGGAGTGTGGGTCACACATGAATGGGAGGATGTTGGTTAAGAAGCTGCTAAGGTTGGGGTATTACTAGACAACTATGGAAACTGACTGCGTGCAGTACGTCAAAAAGTGCCATCAATGCCAAGTGTACGCCAGTGCAAACTACATGCCGCCGGTGGAGTTGCATCAACTGGCATCTCCCTGGCCGTTTTCAGTATGGGGAATAGACATCATCGGAGAGATTAAGCCATCTGCAACTGGTGGGTATAAATATATCCTGGTAGCAATCGATTATTTTACCAAATGGGTAGAAGCGGCGGCGTATGTGGAGTTGAAATCGAAACATGTGGCCAAGTTCGTCGAAACCAACATAATCTGCCGGTACGGAGTACCCCATGAGATTATTTCAGATAACGGAACGCACTTCAAAGATGAGGTCAAGAAGTTGTTCACAAAATTCGGTATCCAGCATCACAAATCTTCACCCTACAGGCGCCAGACTAATGGAGCTGTGGAGGCTGCCAACAAGAACGTCAAAACCATCCTCAGTAAAACGGCAGTAACCTACAAGGATTGGGTGGAGAAGCTTCCTTATGCATTATGGGGATATCGGACGTCCGTGAGAACTTCCACAGGTGCTACGCCCTATTCATTGGTATACGGAATGGAAGCCGTATTACCCGTAGAGCTGGAAGTGCAGTCTCTTAGGGTTGCATTGGAAAGTCAGATTCTGGAGGTAGAATGGGCAAGAGAACGGTATGAACAGCTGGCGCTATTGGAGGAAAGAAGGCTCAAGGCATTGTACCATGTGCAAGGTTATCAACGACGAATAGCTCGGGCTTTCAATAAAAGGGTCAGACCGCGGAACTTGAAGGAAAGGGACTTGGTTCTTAAGGAATTTAGAACACCTGTGTTCGATCCTCGAGGGAAATTCAAGCCCAATTGGGTGGGGCCTTACGTCATCAAGACAGTTTACCCGGGTGGTGCGGTCAAGTTAATGGATGGTGACGGGAACGAGTTGGTGAATCCAGTGAATATGGACAGACTCCGTAAATATTATGTGTAGGCAGAGTAGTGACAATTTGGCAAAGTACTAAGTGCTCAAATTAATAATAATAGTTTTTTATTGATTGGGGAAAATCATTACATCTTTCTGATGCTTATTCATTAACTCATAAGGAATTAAAAGCAAATGCAGGGGTACAGTAATTGATAGGGGTACGGGGGATAGTCAAGTTCACTTCTTCCTCGCCTCTGTTTCGACCTCTGTTTCCCTTTTCCTCTTGTGTTCTTCTTCTTCCTTTTCCTCTCTCTCCATGTCAGTAAATAGCCAGTTATAGTAGGACCCAGGGGGGCTAATCACTTCAGAGGGGGTGACGGCCCAATACACTGCCTTGCTATACCAGTCATTCTCCACACGATCCACATGGTTGGGTTTCCAGGGGCAGGTGTAACCAAGGTGACCCCATTTGATCGGATCCTGGCGTAGTCCTTGCTGACGGCGGATGCGTATAGGGGAATAGAAAGAAACCTCCTTAAGACCAATCAGCATGACGCTGTGAGGAAGGATCAGATTTCGAACAGCATAAGAGGTCCTCCACCAAGGACAGAGCCAGCGAATGTTGTGGCAGGATATGGATTCCAGCAAGTCTCGGGTTTGCTCGACATTTGGGAAAGGTTTGGTGATCTTCCTATGACGATAATGCTGCGGGTGGTATGTCCAGATACTCATGGCAGGGTCTTCGACTAGTTTTAGGCGTTCAAACAGTCAAATCTGCATCACAAAAGAGTAAGGATAGAAGGGTCAACAGACCATGCACGTACGTACATGGGTTATGCACGTACGTGCATGGACAATGCACATACGATCATGGCGATGGAAAAAAAAAAAAATCCGAGAAAATAAAAGAAGAAGAGAGAGAAACCTGTAGAAGGAGGGGGCTGCCACCAAAGGAGAAACTATCACTCCGCGCCACACGATCGAGCCCGTTCAGAGTATCTGCCAAGACAACCATGCTGGGGTTGAAATCCTTGATCTCCGGGATCATGCGAACAATAAAAGTCTCCAGCTGGACGATTCATCTCTGAAAAAGAGGGCAGCAAGAGCACAGAGGCACGCCGCACACAAGTAATAGACCCAAGCCTGGCCAGCGGGAGGCATAGGACGAGACACGAAATATTCGACGAGTTTCGCCACATCCACCTTAAAGCTCGAAGTCCACCCTTGCACCATTCGCGTAGAAAGGCCTAGGAACTAGGCCACCTCTGCAGCAGGGACCTTGTCGACAGGGGGAAGAAGCAAGCCATTGAAGCTAGTCCGCCCTATGATACCGCCAAAATCTTCGAGCGTGGGGCACAACTCATTCAGATTGAATCGGAAGACGTGGCGGGTTGGTTTCCAGTATTCTGTAGCGACGAGAAGAAAAGTATAGTTGATTTTCACCCGACAGTAGTCAAACAAGCATGGGAGGCCGAAAGCTTCTTTGAAATCATCCCGGGCCCGGTTATCAAAGGACAAGAGCCATCGTTTTATGTCTTTGACAAACCTAGGGTCTTCCATCGTAGGGTTTCAGTGAAGAAGAACGAAGAAGGGGGGCTCATTTTATGCAGGAAAAGTTGCCAAATAGACGAAGTGCGAGAAAAAGGAAAGAGAGGGACCCATGATCGTACGAGCATAAACCATGCACGTACGAGCATGGCCTGTGCACGTACGAGCATGGCCTGTGCACGTACGTGCCCAGACCCCTTTTCGCGTATTTTCGTCCCCTTTTCTCGATTTTACGGTCTTGTTGCTGTCGTGTGAAGCCTTTTGGGATGATCTCTCTGTATTAAACGGCTTGCTATTTATCCTAGCACAATGGAAAAAGGAAAATGGCGAACATAGCGGCATACGAGAAAAGAGAAAAGAGAAAAGTAAGCCGTATTTGATATATCACAGGAGTAACAGTCATGTCCAAATATACAGAAAGGGAAGGAGAAATGAGTACATGTCCAAAAAAATAAATAAGTATCCCCAAGTGTCCAAAACAAATACATCAACGCGGAACATATAAAGGTGTCTGGGCAGGAGAGGCTGGCGGGCTGTCGTCACCACCATTATCACCATTATCACCACCATCGCCGTCATCACCATCGCCGTCATCCTCGTCAGCCCCGAAGCCGTCCCAGTCCTCCCCAGCAGGAGCCTGCTCCGCAATCACTAACCTGCAAGAGAGAGATATGACCATGACCTTCAGGCTCCCCACCATCCGCAAAAGTGTCGAGGACTCCTCACGGGTGAGCTGCGAGTAGAAAAGCAAGGGGCAATCGTTAGGACATGCATGCTTTACTTGTATATATGCGTGAAAACTAACAAATGCAGGAACTTAGAAACTCACCGGCCTAGTACCCTCAGCCATCGGGTACCCAATGCACCTGTTCAGCCTGGGGATATCCTCCTCCATGGCTAAATCAGGTGTGACATGGAAAGGCACGCTCTACCCCAGCATGATGGGGGCCAGCCCAGCAGGCGCATCTGCAGCAGGAGCAGCCTATAGAAAGAAGTCAAGCACAGGTGTTAAAAAGAAAGCAGAGAGGGGAAACTAACAAGACTTAGGAAAGGGTATACGTACCGGCGCAACAAAGATGCTGCCCATCAACCGCTCCCGCGCAAAGGAGGCATAGTCGATCTCCTCGGCAGATAGGCGATCCGTATAAGGGATCATGGCCAGCCAGGCAGCCAGGTCACTCGATGTCGCCTCAGCAGGGATAGCGACAAAATGAGGAGGATCCACTGGGACCGGAGGACCACCCGCACCCACGTCAGCAATCTGCCATACCACCCTCTCCGCAAGATAGAAGGAGCGGACCCTAGGGCACTCGAACACCGTGGACAGGGTGGAAAGCGTCAATGCAGCAGCATCCCACTCAGCAGGGGAGCGTGCGGGGTACCCTCCCAGGGGCGCGGGATGATCTGTGGAAAAGCAGTAATAGGGTGAATACATGAGTATAATGCTACCAACCGTACCGTTAAAGTGAAATAGGACTTACCCGATCAACGGTCAGCTCGTCCAGGAAGCGACGGGAGCTCCAATAGTCATGCTTGTCGACGGGGGAATCCGGATCCGCGCGGAAGTACCGACCCGCCCAAAGCTGCACAAGTAGATGTGATAAGAAACCAATATGGAATGACAGGTAAGGAAAAGAGAAAAGCAACAAAAGAGGAGGAAAAGGAAGGGATATATACCGCCCAGACCCGCCAGTGGCTAACCATGGACTGGACAGCCATCCGACTCAGCGAGTCCATAACCGAGATCACATGGCTATACACCGCCGCCCCCCAGCTAAACTCGCGGGCCCTCCCTAAGTCCCTCAAGGCCAGAAACCAGCCAAAAGGGACTGTCTGAGCAGCATTCGGGACTAGATAGCCCCCTATCAGAAACAGCAAATACCCGCGCGCCATCCAGATCCGCTGGGCGGCTGTACCCTGCCCCTGGGTGGACATACGGTCATAGATATCCAAGATAAAGATGGAGGCGCTGTCATACTCAATCCCCAGAAGATCATGGGAGAGTCTCTCCCTCTCGCTCTCCTCATGGTCGAATGGAAGCGGAAGGCCATCCATACGCAAGCCGGTGAGGCGGTAGAAGTCGTAGAGGGTCAAGGTCAGCTCCCGGCCGGCGATATGGAAAGTATGAGTGGTGTCCCACCACCTCTCAGCCATGCAGTGAACGAAAGCCCGGTCGCTGTCATCCACCAGTCCTGAGATCACCGTCCCAAAACCAGCACCGGTAACTAGGGCCTTCGTCTCCGCTGTGAGACGAGCCCACCACGCCTTCGCATTCGCCACGCCTCCACGGGTAACGGGCAGCTTGGGCAACTGTTGCACAAGGTGAAACCAGGTAAGCACAGCACAGGTATTTATATTTACAGCAGAATAAAAAGGAAAAATCTGAAAATAAAGAGGAAGACATAGCAGGCACGTACGTACATGCCTTAAGCACGTACGTGCATCAGATAGGCACGTACGTGCCTATGACCATTTTCGCTTCTTTTAGGATCCCGCCCCACGTTCGATTTTTTTTTTTTTTAAAAAAAAAAAAAAAAAAAAGGTCCAAGCACGTACGTGCATGCCATAAGCACGTACGTACATCAGGCAAGCACGTACGTGCATCAGGTTGTTGCCTCTTGTGTTTCCAGTTACGCCCGCACAAATCCATGAGATTCCAACCCCCCTCCCGTCCTCTTCGAGCTTCGAGGATGCTCGAATGTGTCCTATTCCACGATTGATTGGAAGAAGGTGGGTTAAGTCCGGATAAAGACACGTGCGCATGCAAACGACGCGCGTACGTGCATTCGGTACGTACGTACGTGCCTTTAGCTGGGTTTTTTCCAGTTCTTCTTCCATTTCGGTAACATCCCACCGAATCCCCAGATTTTACCCCCTCACATTTGTTTTCGCGATAACCCAAGGTCGAGGTTTCGTCTCGGTGGCCGAAAATAAAATAAACATTGCGGAAATAAACACTTACTCGGCCTAACGCGGCAAGATGGGAGGCGTGCTCGGTGGGACGGAGGAGAATGCCACCCTCACTACGTCGGAGGCGAGGCTGGGGGCGCCACCTCTGAATCGCGGGCCTCCTTAGCTCGTCGGGGTCCCTCGCCGGGGCGGCACCTGATGTGCTCGCCTTCGCCGATGTACGCTGACGTTTGGGCGCCATGAGTATGCTCAAATGAGATCGAGAAGCAGGAGGTGAGAATGGGAGATGTAAGGTCTTTGGTTTGTAGGAGTGTGCGTGGGGGTTATGGGACGTGGGTGCAAGTTTATAGGCGTTTTCGCGCCTTTTGAACTACCCCATAACCATGCATTGGAAACGACGCCGTTTGGGGGGGTCTCTTTGAATACCCACGAAAACCGGATGCACGTACGTGCATAGGGCCTGATCGTGCGAGCGTAACCGAGGCACGTGCGATCATAGACTTCAATTGCGGACTTATTTGCGGTTCGACTCGGTAATCAACCAATCCAAACTTGTTTTAACATACCCTTTCCATCAACCCGAATTTAATTGGAATTCACCCCGCGAATTTCCATTCGAGACTTAATCAACCCGGATTTAATTGGAATTCACCCCGCGAATTTCAATTCGAAATTTAATCAACCCGGATTCGATTGGAATTCACCCCGCGAATTTCAATTCGAGACTTAATCAACCCGGATTTAATTGGAATTTACTCCGCGAATTCCAATCCCAAATTTAATCAATCTGGATTTAATTGGAATTCACCCCGCGAATTTCAATTCGAAATTTAATCAACCCGGATTTGATTGGAATTCACCCCGCGAATTTCAATTCGAGACTTAATCAACCCGGATTTAATTGGAATTTACTCCGCGAATTCCAATCCCAAATTTAATCAATCTGGATTTAATTGGAATTCACCCCGCGAATTTCAATTCAAAATTTAATCAACCCGGATTTAATTTGAAACTTAATCAACCCGGATTTAATTGGAATTTACTCCGCGAATTCCAATCCCAAATTTAATCAATCTGGATTTAATTGGAATTCACCCCGCGAATTTCAATTCGAAATTTAATCAACCCGGATTTAATTTGAAACTTAATCAACCCGGATTTAATTGGAATTCACTCCGCGAATTCCAATCCCAAATTTAATCAATCTGGATTTAATTGGAATTCACCCCGCGAATTTCAATTCGAAATTTAATCAACCCGGATTTAATTAGAATTCACCCCGCGAATTTTAATTCGAAATCTCATCAACCCGGACTTAATTGGAATTCACTCCGCGAATTTCAATTCGAAATTAAATCAACCCGGATTTAATTGGAATGTACCCCGCAAATTTCAAAATGCTGGGTTCCCCGGAAGCCAAGCATTACTTCCCGATTGCCCCGGAAAGGTATCACCATACACTATGAACTACGGTAGGTCTGATCCTCGTTAAGAGGTACGTAGGAAGTAGGGGACTTCCCCGATCCGACCCTTTCATACATGCATTTGTATCATTTAAGGTTTGCATGAGCCAGTTGGTCCAAAATGAGTGTTTCCAGGTCTTTTAATTTTGTTCATTGCACGAGCAAAATCAAAAGAAGGGGCAAACTGTTAACACCCCATTTTGTACCACTTGACACCTCAAGCCACTTTCTGAGACCCGATGATGAAGGGCAGTAGCCAACGGACCATCGCAAGCACACCCGAAGGACTCACGAGGACACAGCAGGCCTGGGATGACAATTTGATACCCTATGCACGTACGTGCATATACCAAGCACGTACGATCATGACCCTTTTTTTTTGAATTCCATCGCTTCCCTCCGAAATTGCTTCTTACCTTATACAGCCCCCACGCTGACAGCTGCTCAGTGGCGGCTAGGAAACCCTAGAAATCCCCGAATCAAACCCTAATCCCCGCCTATAAATACCCCGCTTTCATTCAAGAGAAGGGATCCGATTTTTGGCTACCGAACAACCATTCTAAAAAACCCGAAATTGGCGGCTGTGTCTACGGGAAGTCCGAAGAGTAGGATTGACGAAGGAACCGCTGTTGCTACCCGCCCTGAGGGCAGTATAGGCAGTGTAAGTTCTCCGTTGACTGCACCCCCTTTCTCTTATATGTGTGTATATGCTCAAATATTTCTCTTTAAATCCTTTTTATCTTTCATCATTGCATGCCTTTATTTGATTTCTACCTAGTTGTCTGCATAGTGGTCAAGTTTGATTAAACCCTTTTTAATTAAAGCCAATAAGTGTATGTGAGGCCGGATTTTAGCCGGGCGCGGATGGGTGCCTAACACCTTCCCGTCCGCGTACCCTAGCTCCGAACCTTGATTCTTTTGGTAATGACGAGTTGGGCCCTTGCTAGGGGTCAATCGGTTCCCGAGGCCAAAATCGGGTGGCGACTCCCTCTCCGCCCTAATCGTCTGCGGTTAGTGGCGTACTCTCGAGCCGGCGTGGTGAAAGGACACGGCGCTCACAGTCTCATCCTCTTTTAATCAAAGGATTTATTAAAGTAAAGCTTGTTTTATTACTATTGATCACGGCTTAATTATTTTGGGTCGTGACATCATCTCTCCGATGGCTCAGTGTATTTTTTCATTTTTGGTCTTTTTTTTCAACACCTTTGCTGTGGTTCAAAGAAGCATCTCATGGCTATTAGATGATGAGATTTCGATAATTTTTCTTTCGTGCTGTTTTTGTTTCTTCAAATGTTGTATTTTTCTTATACTACTGAGGTGTTAGATGTTAGCCCCCCCTTCTTTTTTTGCTTAATTAAAGGTACTTGTCTAATTTTTTCTCAAGGATTTGTAGACTGGTTTTACCAATCAATGCATCATTTCAGTTAAAAAATATATAGAAATTTGATTCCAAAAGTTCTACGTAGATATATATATGTATATTGGCATCTGAAATTGACATCTATATGGATTGAGGCAATGAATCGAAGGACATTAGATAAGTAAAATAAGTTTCTCTTCATTGCTTGCCTTGTGTTTCAAACCTTGTTGATAATGTATAAAATGGAAAAGAAACTTTGAAGAGGATCTTATTTGGTTGTTTTATGAATATACATGTTGATAAAATAAGTTTTTCTTTACTGGATTTTCGCCCTCTTTATTTGCTCGATTGCCCATTTCAAGTTGGTTTAAGGTTTAATGAAGCGTAGAACTATTTGGTGGGGAAAAAAAAAACATTAAACGAGCCTAGCTCGAGCATTTGAGCTCAGTTTGTTAATTCTAAACGAGCCGAGCCAGGGCCGGACGAACTTGAGCTTTAATATTTTCTCACGAGCCAAGCTCGAGCTCAAAATTAAGGCCCGTTAAAAACTCGGCTCATTTACTAATGAACAAGCTTTCTAACGAGCCGAGTTAAGTACTCCAAAGCCCTAGCTCGTTTGCAAGCCCTACACACCTTGTAACTAGGGCATGAATAAAACAAGCAAAATTTACTATATTTCTTTCGCAATACTTTCAAGATTGCTTAATGTCCACATCCACATGATTTAGGTGTTGTTCTCATACAGTTTGGTTGTGAGAGGTTGTTCGAAGAAGACATTATTTAACTTGACAACCTACGAATCAAAATGGTAATTTGAATTGTATTTATATGAATCTTGCATCTACATGGTCATATCTTGAGTATGTGTCAATACATTTTAAATTTCAAGTAGAGTACATATTTATAGAAAATTAACAATTGTAGCTCAATAACATAGATTCTCTCTATTTCAAGTCAGTAGAACTCTAATTTCTTTAAAATATGAACTAAAAATTAACATGTTTGTAGATCCAAGACATATATTATCTTAATTTTAGTCAAATTCAATCACACAAATGAAATAAAAATTAACCATTGTTATTCAAATTTTAGTCATATATTCTCTCACTTTTCATTATGCTTTTGTCAAATTTCATAAAACAAATACACTAAAAGTTAAAAATTGTAGTTTCAATTCATAGATTCTATCAACTTTCATCATACATTTCAATAAAATAAAAAAATTATTAATGGTGTGAGATTGAATTTAAAGAGGGTAAGGTACCTTATAGGTAAACAACAATTGTTTCCCAAAAAGTTTTCTCACATTGCCTACTTTTTTAATCCCTATATTTAAGTTGAATTTAATTTCTACCAGTAGAACCCATTTTGAGGTGTAATAACTTTAATACAAAACCTATAACTATAGGAAACTAGTAATCATAACTTGGAATGGATGAAATCTTTGCTGTGAATGGATATTAACGATGAACGTTGTCGATTTACCATACAACAATGGAGATGAATATATAAACGAAGAAGAGAAAACTGAAGCAAATCTTGGCTGTGGATGTAGATCAACTGATGTACGGCGTCGATTTCTTACACAATGGAGATGAATATATGAGTAAAGAGAGCCAATGTGAAGAATCGATGGTGTGAAAAAGATCCAAGAACAACAAAGTAGGAAGTAAATTGACGAGATATGCATTTGAAAACACGATTTGCCCTTTTCATGACAAAGGGTATTGTAGGGATTTCATCATGATAGGAATTATGTTCCTAACCCAACCAAACATAGGAATTGAGAATGTTAAAAGGAATCCTACTACCCGTTCCCAACTAACCGAACGTGGGAATAGGTAATGTTAATAATGTTTCCATTCCCATATAATGTGATACTCCCAGATATGGGATTCCCATTCCGCGAACCAAACGCACCCTTAATAATGTGTTTTTAAACTTCTTAGCTATGCCCCATTATCACTATGCCCCAACATAAATTATTATACATCTTTACTGTCTAACAAGGTTAAAGATCAACTAATAAAACTAAATGCAAATTAAAAATACTTAAAGTGGAGGTTGTGGGACATTATAGAACTTGTTACCACAAGTACATATCAAGCAGGATCCTTCTTCACCTATAACATAAGTATTTTGGTTTGATTTGGATTTAATCACATAAGACAAAAAACAATAAAGGAATCTATAAGTGCTTACTAGATCTAGCAAGGCTACGAGGGTGTTTTCCCCTTTTATAGGCAACTTAGGGATTTCCTATTATGACTTTATTGAAATTATAACTGTGATTAAGGATATTGATGTAGCATGGAATAAGGGTTGGCAAATGAGAATCCATCTATTCCTTGGCAACTTTGGATCTAATGGTTTAATAGATATTATTTTTTTGATGAATTTTCAATTCTATCATATTTTTCGGGAGGGTAACCAACCAACAAATAAATTGGCTAATATGGGGGGTGCTTTAAATCTCTTCACATAGTGGGACTCTTCTCCTCACTTAATTCATAGCCAACAACATTGCTTATGAACTTCATTGCTGACAAGTGACAACATTGCTTATGAATGCGATGGTCCTTCTCGTTAGAGATTCATAGATTAGTTTTTATAGCCCTAGGTTCTAGGGGATGTACACTCTAGGGTTTATTGAGAAGGATTTTTTTTTTTTTTTTTTTGTTGGTTTTTCTTTTCACTCTTACAATTTTTTTTTTGGCTGTAAAATTTCCTTCTTTTTTAAAAATTTATTTTTACGATCAATACAACATTCTAATTTATTGTTAAAAAAAAAAGTTAGACATGTTGCGGGAAAAATATTCATGTACAAGTGCTAATATTAAATTATTGGTTTCTGTGATTTCAACTTTTGTCGGTTCATATAAGGCACATGGTGAATGTCAAAAACTTGAAATACATTACTACTAGTTGTCTTTGAAACTTTTTATTATTTATTTTTGTGCATAGAGAAGGGTTGCTGAAGGATGAATAGGAGCTTGAGAGAGTTATACATAGCATTACTACAGTGATGCCCATCTTCCCTTGACAATGCGAAACGCAAAATACTCCAATCCTATCTTGACTATCTTGACATGGTTGAAGTTAAATGACATCAATTTCAAAAAAGTATTGTACTCTAAAATTCAGTGTGAACAATGCCATACTTGTTTATGAATGTGTTGCCAATATAATCATCCATTTATTAATGTATTTTCTTTTCATTCATCTTCTTCCCAACCATTGTAGGAAGAAAAGCATTCTATTTGCTCTACTTTCCTTTTTCGTTTTTCTTTCCTCACAGTCAATATCATTCAAATCGTTGAAATAAAGGTTCAAGTTAAATTTTAGAACACTCAATTATTGTAATTGAACTCATTAGTGTGGTTGACCAACTACCATGGACTTTATACCAAAAAAAATAATAATAAAAAAATAACTGCATAGCAACCAAAGCACTTCCTTGTGGGCTTTTTGGCAATTTATGAAAGTACTTCCCAATGAATGAAAATCTCAAGAACGCATCAGCTCTAATAGTTAAATTTTCCCATAGTAAATGTAAACCCCGTACTAGCTCCCAATCAGGGACTGACTCGGGAATATACGGATATAAATACATGAGGCCTATCTTAATTCGATTATTTAATGTGATTAATAAGCCTGCGAACTTCGGTAAAACAATTTCCACCGTATGATGATCCAAGGCGTATCCAACACACGACGTCGTAAGCAGATCCCTAGGGCGGACACCTAACGTGGACCAACACTCGAAGTGTACCCCATAGGCAGCTCGGTTATTATTATTATTAATAAAAATTTTGTTGGCCGGGGCCATGCCAGGCCCGAGAGAGGAGTGCAGGCCGTGAGAAAAGAAAAGAGAGAAAGAAAGGCAGGCAGGCAATGCAATGCACAGCGGCTTTGTTTTGTATTCTAGTGTTGATGTCAGTTGGTGTTGTTAAAGCTCCCTCTGCTTCATGATGGCGATGGAATCCACGCCCAAACACACTCCTCTTCGTTGCCTCTCGCCGAACCCTTACATTCCCACCTCTTCTTCGATCTGTGAGTATATGTTTGTGCGTATGTGTTTTGAATTTGTGTGTGTTTGGTATTGTCTGAATCTAGGCTTTCAGAAATTATGTCCGTTCGGTTTCTAGGGTTTTGGTTAGAGTTGTGGATCTTTGCATCTGTGGGTTTGATTTGTCGACTTAGGGTTTTATTTTTTATGGCTGTGTTTGGTTGGCGAGAAAACGTGGGAAAAGAAGAGAAGTTGGAATTTGAATCCTAGATTTTTTCTGTACTTGGGTCCCCCCCAGAAAGCAAAAGCCTCCAGTATCAAGTTATCAACTGTGGCCAATGTAAATATTTTTAGTTTGATGAGGTGCGAATTTGGTGACACGGGATTTTAAAAAATGTAGGATTCAAAAAACTATATATTTGTTTGTTTGTTTCCCTTGAGGGTTCTGGGGAGCCAAACGAAGGGAAGAGGAAATGTGGTATTCAAACTTAGGGTTTGGAAGTAATGATTGTTTTATGTATCAATCTGTGGCATATATTTCAATTTTAGCTTATGAAGAAGGGAGTTAGTGACTGATTTACTGGGTTTTTTGTTGCTTCTCAGTTTGAACTGTATTTTTATTTATCATTATTTTATTATTATTATTATTATTATTTTTTAATAAATAAATTCTGCTAACTCCGCATCGTTGGGTTTGTGCACTAAAATTGAATAGCTCAATTCACTAAACCAAATACTTGCATTTGCATTACTCTTTCCTTATTTTATCTATTTATTTTTAAGGTTTACTAAATGGTGAAGATTTGAGACTCAAAACATGTTCTTTTCTTTTCCTACCTATGGGTTTTGAATTTGTTGGCCTTTGCATAGGTTCGGTGGGTTCCTCTTTCTAGTACCTGCTCGTGGTTTGTAGTGGTTGATAATGGCAGACCCAAGCTCGGTTGATGTCATTCTTGACTTTCTGCGAAGGAACAAATTTTCGAGGGCTGAGGCAGCTTTGCTCAGTGAGCTCAGTAACCGCCCTGATTTAAATGGATTCCTTCAGAAACTTACCCTCAAAGAAAAGGGCTCGGGTAACATGATTGAAGAAGAGAGTGGAGACAAACTGGCAGTTGAAAACCAAGGGTCAGGTTCTCGTAGTAGTGGTGAAGTTTCTAAGGAGCTTATTGTTAAAGAGATAGAGTGTGGGACTGGGAGAAATGGGTCTGAGAGCAAATGGAAAAGTACTTCGTTTACTGGGGAACGAAATAAGCCTAACCAAGCAATTGGGGCAACTGACAAGAGCTTCACTTTCTCTAAAGGTTCAGAGGACAGTGGGCTGGATTTGCATTCATGGAAGTTCAATCATACCAATGGTCCTGTTGATCCGTTTCAGAATGATGGTGGCTTTAATAACAGCTTTCCGGAGCTTCAGCTATCTGGACAGTCAAAGTTGCATTCTGCCGAGGCTTCTGATATGGATAAAGCAAACGTGAAATCAGGGGAAACCATGAAGTTTTCCGGTGCAAAGGGATCATCCTGGCTTGGAAGTACTAGTAAAGCCCATGTGGAACACAAATATGAGAGAAATCAAACAAGTGAACTGAAGGAGCTTATTGAGCAACATAAGATTAGTAGTACGTATTCCAAAGATAGCTTTGCAGATAATCCATGGTCAAGAAGCGAGGAGCCCACACATTTACCATCAGACCTGTGGAAAGATTGTTCTGTCAAGACTGTTTTTCCATTCCCCAAGGGGGATGAGTCGACCAGTTATGATACTGCTATTGGTTCTGTTGACAAAAAGGAAGGAAAGAGGAAAACTGAGGTGAGTGATATTAGGGCAGCAGTTAAGGAGCAGGTGGATGAGATTGGAAGAGCTTTATACTTTGGAAAGTCTCAAGGGAGTTTCGAGCAAAAGAATCTCAGCAGCTTAGATTTTCCACTTGCGTCAGAGAACCAGAAGGAAGAGTTACCTCGGTTGCCACCTGTTAAACTCAAATCAGAGGACAAGTTGTTAAATATCAATTGGGAGGAGAAATTTGAGCGTGACGGACCTAGTACGAAGCTCACCAGTGCTGATAACACTTTCCATATAGGCTCATTTCTAGATGTTCCAATCGGACAAGAAATTAACTCTGCAGGTTAGCTCATATGATGAATATGGTCAGATGATAGTTTTTGTATCCTGATTCAGAAATCATAGTAACTGTTTGATGTTCTGGATTTCTTTACATCTCATTGCATGCTATCAAGTATCAACCTTTCACTTGATTTGTTATCATTATTTGTGGTAACCTTTTCTATATGTCTTGGTCATCATGTGTCTAGTATTGATCTATCTCTTTGTATACATTTTGCTACCATGGGACAGTTCTTAATCTTTTTTTTTTTTTTTTTTTGGGTACTTATTTGTCATAACGTGTCTAACACAAAGTTTAATTTCACTACTTGATCTAGTCATGTGCTGGCTTGCGCGCACACACACACGTGCTCATTTTTTGGTTTCCCCACCCCCCTTTCTTTTTGCAGTCGACCCCAAGTTGTTGGGAACTTGGGATATATGGCTTTGTTTTGTTGAGTTAGTTCCATAAAATTTTTGGAGAGGCTTATATGTCCCACATATAAGTTTCATTACACAGATTGTTGTATCGCAAGTTTTCTTAATATTTTACATGTTTGAACCCTGTAGAGGCATATGTTCTTTTGCTTCTGCTGATGCATGCTCTCTCATTCCATTTCTGTACTTGTCAATTTCCGTAAAATTCACCTGTTTGCCTTTACTGTATTAAACCATAGAACTGTAAAAGAACATTATTTCTATAGAGTTGACCTTTTATTTTCATACCCTAGTTTTTCTGAAATACCTTATGGATGGTAGATTATTTGTTTATTTGTTGGACATTGTATTTTAAAATTATAAGGGAAGTCTTGTTAAAAATAGAAGCTTAAACCAGTCTTGTATATCTGTTGGGTTATATATCAGTTTGAAGTCTAACAACATCCTGGACATGTTTTTGTTCATGTTAGGTCTTTTTTGTGTGCATATGTTGTTAAAAATGGAAGCTTAAACCAGTTTTGTATATCTGGTGGGTTATATTTCAGTTTGAGGTTTAACAACATCCCAGACATGTTTTTGTTCATGTTAGGTGTTTCTTGGTGCATATGTTTTGGTGCATAGCAAATAGCACCCACTAAGTTGACAAGCATGGGCGAAGCTAACAAAAGGTCAGGTGGGGCAGCTGCCTCACCTGATTTTTTATTTTTATTTTTATTTTTATAATATAGTTTACTTTATATCTTAAAAGTATTTTGAAATTCTATATTTGCCACTCCTTAATTCTTTTAGCCCCCTTTATTTTTCTTTCTCACACCTTTCATTTTTTTTAAAATTTTTTTCCTCTGTATAAAACCCCCAAATCCCACACCCCAATCTCTCATTATCTTTCTCTCATTTTTTTTCCTAGTTATAAATGGATTATAAGTTTTTTCAATATTTCCTACCTCAATAACTAGACTGAGAAAAAATTTGAACTAAAGCTTCTTTGATTTTTTTGACAACCAACCAAAATTAGCCTTACATGAACTCAATTCCTGGATTTGCCCCTGTTGACAAGCTGGTTTATGCATTTTATTTATCTCTCACTGGTACTTCCAATTGTTCAACCTGTTATCTCATATCTACTTTTCTGATTGTGTGGTTTAGAACCGCTTGCTTCATTGTCCATGCTTCAGATGAGTGAGGTTCCATAAAAAACATTCACAATTTTTTTTTCTTAAATGTTTCTCAAGTTCTTTGGGGTTAATTTCTGTTGTTTGATGCTGGGCGTATGATATTCTTCGGGGTAAATTACAGAAACCCCCTGTGAACTGTAGAGGCAGTTGCAACAGACCACCTTGAACTATAGAACTGCACAAAATGCCCCCTAACTTGTGACACTTACCCCACCCTCCACCAGTTGACCATTAGTCAAAAAGATGGTAGGTCATAACATGACTATCAAGTGATGGTATCTGAAACTTCTAATGCCATTTTAACCTTGAGGTATTTTACATATTAATTATGATAACGGTTTTTTAATCTTGAAGTTTTGATATCTTATATATAAATATCAAGGATAAAAGGGTCGTTCTACATTTTTCGTTAAATACGTACCTGGTGAATATTTTGGGTTTTTTTTTTTTGTTTGTTTGTTTGGATTTACAGTTCAGGGTGGTATGTTGCAACTGTCCTTATAGTTCAGGAGGCCCCATTCTTTATTATTGATTTCCTTTCCTCTTGTGTCTTATAACATGTCTTTTTGGATGGTTTCCCTTCTAACTTTGAGGAATAAGCTTTATTCTATGAAATGGTGATCCAGGTGGGAAAAGGATGACAGGAGGCAGTTGGCTATCTGTAAGTCAGGGCATTGCCGAGGATGCTTCTGATTTAGTATCTGGTTTTGCAACTGTTGGTGATGGATTGAGTGAATCTGTTGACTATCCAAATGATTATTGGGATTCTGATGAATACGACGACGATGACGATGTAGGATACATGAGACAACCTATTGAAGATGAGACATGGTTTTTGGCTCATGAAATTGATTACCCAAGTGACAATGAGAAGGGAACAGGGCATGGAAGTGTCCCAGACCCACAGGAAAGAGTTCCAACCAAAGAAGAAGACGATGATCAGTCTTTTGCTGAGGAGGATTCTTACTTCTCTGGTGAGCGTTATTTTCAAGGAAAAAATGTTGAACCAGTTACAGCTTCAGATGATCCTATAGGTCTGTCAGTTACTGAAATGTATGGGAGGACTGATGAAAATGATTTAATAGCTCATTATGATGGACAGTTGATGGATGAAGAAGAACTGAATTTGATGCGTGCAGAACCTGTTTGGCAGGGCTTTGTCACTCAGACAAATGAGCTCATCATGTTAGGGGATGGGAAAGTTGTGAACGACAGTGGAAGGCCGAGGCTGGATGATATATGTATGGATGAGGATCAACATGGTTCGGTTAGATCAATTGGTGTGGGGATCAATAGTGATGCTGCTGATATTGGTAGTGAAGTGCGGGAAAGTTTGGTTGGAGGCAGTAGTGAAGGGGATGTGGAGTACTTTCAGGATCATGATGTTGGTATTGGTGGGTCCAGACATTCTCATCATGATTTGGATAAGAAATATATTGATAGATCCAACAGGGATAAAAAGAGAACAAGTAAACATGAATCAGATAAATATGTAATGGGGAATGATAAGGCTGCATGTTCACTGGTGAAAAATCATATAGATGGGGGGTTTTCATTTCCCCCACCCTTGAGGGATGGGCAGTTGGTACCGGCAGGACCTGCTAAATCTTTATGGTCAAACAACTGCAATGCTGTTATTAGTGATGAAACTGATGATTGCCTCAATGCTTTGATGGGGACTGATGACATGCTTACTTCATGGAGGCGTAAAAGCTGTGATTCTTCACCTGCCAAGAGTTCTAGGGATGAAAATAATGCTAATGCCGTAAGATCAGAAAATTCATCTCCCTCAACACTCTCAAATTATGGTTACATGGAAAGAGAGCATGTCAAGAAAGAAGAGGATGAAAAAACTGGTGCAAGAGAGGAAGATCCTGGGGCATCACTGGAAGATGAAGAGGCAGCTGCTGTGCAAGAGCAAGTAAGGCAGATAAAGGCTCAGGAGGAGGAATTTGAGACCTTCAATCTCAAGATTGTGCATAGGAAAAACAGGCATGTCTCCCTATATCTAGAAACTCATTTGAATTTTAACCGTGGTTTTTTATTGTACAGTTTTCCATTTTGAGCTTAGGGCTGCTACCATTTGCAAAAATAAGACTCCATCTGCGTAAAATTGCAATATAAGTTTGTCATTGCTTCAGAACTTATGGGCTTAAGACCATTTTTTTTTTCTAGTTTTATCTTGGAACAAAATTCAAGTTGGAGTATCCACCCCTCCTGCCCCCACACCGCGGCAGCTTCTTTTCAACCTCCATGAGAATAAATTATCTTAGCCATTGATTAAAATGTGATAGCAAATTACTGAGACTTGAATTCTTGACGGCTGAATTTGACTATTTGTTGTATGATTTCTGTTCATAGACTTTCTCTGCATATCATCCACTGACTTTGATGATGTCTCAATAATGGTTATTTCTATTACATTCTGAGGATTGAATGAGTGGAAATAGCATGATTGAATTGAACAAAATAATTGTTTTTGGTAAGTTTTATTGTAAACATTGTCAAATAGGCTTTTTTTCTTGGTATACCTTACCTAGCAAAGCACAAAAAAAGTAGTCTTCTCTTTCCGTATCCAATCAATA
The DNA here is from genome assembly GCA_039720395.1 of Liquidambar formosana. NCBI lineage: Eukaryota > Viridiplantae > Streptophyta > Magnoliopsida > Saxifragales > Altingiaceae > Liquidambar > Liquidambar formosana. Next base: position 10,659,427 of record CM077828.1, on the reverse strand, counting down.
CAAGCTCCTATATCTGGATTCTAATAAAAATAATGTATGTGATATGGCTCGTTTGGGTTTTTCCGTCTTTCAAGATAGAAATTAATAAATTATACAATTAATTTGTTGTACTTTTTATAGGAAATTAAATATAAAAAAAAAGATAAAACGGAAGCAGATTATACAATCATATAGCAGAGGAAGGGGATTCCTCCCACAAAACCCCAAAAACTATACAAACAAAACAGCCTCAGGGAAGGGAAAAAATGCCCTCTAAAAGACCGTAAAGTTAAAGCTCCTCTCTTGGCAAGATCATCAGCTTTCCCATTAGCTGCTCTAGGCACCCACTTTGCCTTTACGTGAAGAAGATATGCTAAATCCAAAACTTCCCAATAGGTTTGTTTTACAAACCATAATAACTAATCATATTTTAAAATTTTGAAGATGGGATATGGTGAGAGTACGAGGATCCTTGTTTTCTCTCTTGGAGTTTTAGATAGAAAGGGTAGAAAGCTGAATGCTAACTTCTGTTGTAGTGTGCGACTTCGTGTTTTATATTTGTAATGGTGAGATTATATTCTTCCAGTGGAAAATGTGATGCATGGTCTCTTGATTGCAAGGTCTGGGCTGATGAGCTTGGTATTAAGAAGAGTTGGGGGGCACTGGTAATGTTTTTACACGGGGTGGTAGTGTTCGAAGTATCTTTTTTTTTTTTCTTTCCTCTAAATTTATATCATGATTTAGTCGCCAACTAACTGGTACTGTTATGTATTTTACTTCATTCAAAAAAAAAAAAAACAAAACTGGTACTATTATGTCGGAAAAAAGTTATATTCTTAATTGCTTGTGTAGTAAATTCAGTTAGATGAAGTTTGATTCTGTAAGTGGCAAGAATGATGGGTTTTGTATTAGAATGTGGCTTCCCAGTTCTCTCTCTTTTTTTCCTTCATTTTTGCTGTTAGGAAGTTGGTTTGCTTCTTCTGACAGACTTCTTTGCCTAAACTTGTATTTTATTTCTCAGAACTGGTTTCGAGGAGGACAAAAATTTCCATGTTGTTTTAAATTCAGTTATAGCAGGGCGCTATCATGTTACTGAGTATCTTGGATCAGCTGCATTCAGCAAAGCTATTCAAGCACATGACCTACACACAGGCATGGATGTCTGCGTGAAAATTATAAAGAACAATAAGGACTTTTTTGATCAGAGCCTTGATGAGATCAAGCTTCTCAAGTTTGTCAACAAGAATGATCCTGCTGACAAGTACCATATTCTGCGATTATATGATTACTTTTATTATCGAGTAAGTGGATGTATTGTTTGACTTGCTATTTCATTTGGGTTTCTTGCTCATTGCTGTTCCATTTTGTTATATCTGTCTTGTAGTTGTCCTTGTACTTTACATCTTAGGTCCATCACTTATTATTATTATTATTATTATTATTATTACAGGCAGGCTTTTGTCACCACAAAAATTCCTTTGCATCCCCACTTAGTTTACACTTTTTAAGGTTTTATGAAAACTATAAAGGTTTTTATGAAAACTAGTTGCATTGTCGTCGTCCACTAGAAAACATCATTTGAACAACTTTGTAGAAGAATTATTTTCCAAAATCTGCCGTTTAAGTGGATTTTTTGGCCATTTACAGTCTCTAATTCATTTTTTGATAACGAGGAAGCCCTTGGGGCAAACCCTGGTCCGTATAAGACAGTCTCTATTTCATTTTTACAGAATGTTTCATGAAAAATGGCTAAAAAATCCACTTAAATGACAGATGTTGGAAAAAATTTCAACGTTTTCAGAATGATGTTTTCTAGTGGAGAATGTGGTTAGTTTTCATAAAACCTTTTTATATTTTTCGTAAGGGCAGCATTATTGCCAGAGAGGCATTTGATGCTTCCATGGCATTCTTGATTTTTATGTTACTGATGGACAAATTTGCCCTTTTCAAGTCAAAATCTGCTTTCATGAAGAGAGAAGAGGTAAAAGAAAGGGGGAGAGAAGAGGAAATCATCTCCCTCTGCCCATTTCACAGCCACATCTCCAATCATCCTCTCATAAGATACCACCTGTAAACTCACCTTCATCTTCTCCTTATCTATCCAAACTCCATGGCAATCAATCATTAATACCAGATCTGATCGAATTGACCAATCAATCTCTGTCACATCTTCAACTTACTGTCCACCGGCAATGTTAATGCTCGCCGTCAAATCATTTCTAACTGGTGTCACCAAATCTCGGGAGGCCATGGATGATCTCCTTTCTCTCTCCTCTCTGGTTGTCTTTCCCCCTCTCTCTATATAATTTTTCTCTCTAGATCCTTCTCTTTTCTTTCTCACTTCTGTGTTTAAACTACCTCTCCATTAATTTCTATAAATTAATCGACCTGCTGTCTATACATCATCCACTCGTGAGAACATTTTTTTTCTTTGTTTTTGAATTTGATAAGACGGGAAATCTGAAATGTGTAGAGCTTTCTAATTTAAAATTTCTTGGTTTGGAGAGAATAATAAGAAATACTGGAACATGGAGAGCTAGCTTTAGAAATTAGAAGTGAAGGATGGTTACTCTAGAGTGAACACTATCACTATTATAGGAGTCTCTAGCCTTTGTTCAATTTCCATATCTAATCTAAAGAGAACACCAACACTGTAGAAAGAGTGAAGGAGGCAGGAGATGAAAACTCAAACTTAACAGCTGTGTCGGCTTGGGTCACTGTAGAATAGTTCAGAGATAAAAAGAAAATAATTATTGGTGCTTAGGACTTGAAAGGGTAAACTTGTCCATTAATAACATAAAATTGAGTGTGCGCAGTGGAACCATCAAAAGGCTCTTTGGCAATAGCACTACCCTTATCATAAAACCTTTAAAAGTGTAAACTAAGTGGGGGTACAAAGGAATTTTGTGGTGGCAATAGCTGCCCCCTTATTATTATTATTATTATTATTTCTCTCTCTTTTATCACTTGGGGTGAGTGGCTTTTCATGCTCATAATAATTCTCGACCATCACTTATAGAGCTTACTGTCGACTCCAATCAACCCTGCTTGCTTGCCATGTTTCTAAAAACTTTACGCTTTTGTTTCTCATATTAAGATTTTGATATTACAAATATTGCATAACCTATGTTTTCCTTGGAAAAATCACCATAGTAAGATAAATTTTAGGGGGCACTTAGTTTTGTCATTGGATGTAAGTTACTTTATCAAAACTTTCTTATGGTACATAGGAAACAATTTTTAATTAAATAAATTTAGTTATCAACATAAGAAAAGCATTTTTTTTCCCTCTTTTCTAATACTGGCTGAAGTGTGTCCATACCAGTGGACAAGGTCTGAGTACAACCCAGTGGAAAGTTCTCTAGTTGGTTGAATCCCATGTGAGAGTTGGGCTCAAGAGAGTTTTTCCATTTGAAACATGATGCTCGTGCCTAGTGCCGACAATAGGATTCAATATGGGTTATTGTGAGGATCAAGCTCCCTTGATCAAATTGTTATTGGGGATTTGATTGGCTTATGGGCTTAACTTGGGAATATTTGGATCCTAGGAAATTGAAGTATAAGTGATTATACATTCTGTAGAATAAAACCTTCAAATGTTGAAAAAATTTGTAATTCATGAAGAGAAAAAATAAAAACAAAAAAAACAAAATATGAAGAGCACAAATGGTCGTGTTTGGTTCCCTAAGGAAGAAAGATTCTGTTGGCACTCCGTTATCTTGAGTATTTATGGTTTACATGGTTGGGACTCTAAGGAGGCTACAGGGGAACATATCAATCTCCTTGGAAATTCATCAGTTAAGGCTTGCCTGAGCTTTCCAGACATGTTAAGTTTGTGGTTGGTAGTATAACTGGAATAATTTTTTGGGAGGATTCCTGGATCATTGATTTGCCTCTTAAATCTCGTTTCCTTCATTTATTTCTCTTGGCTATCAGTGAGTCTTTCTTCATTCATTTTTGTTGTATGTTTTTTTTTTTTTTGATGACGTGGGATCCCCGGCCCCACCCCGTTGACCATTTGTGAGACCAAGGTAAACCCCGGATATATGATAGAGAAATTTTTGAACTTTATTTATTTATTTTATTTTATTTTTTTATCTCCCTCTATCAAACTATGTTCATCTCTCTAGTTCTTATGAGGATAAGAGATGTTGGGTTCTTGAATCTAATGGTTTATTTTCTTGTGAATCTTTTTCCAATGCTCTTATCAATAATTCTTGTGCCCATCTGCCACGACTCACCCCTTACTGTATGAATAATGTCTGCTTTGCTGACCCATACTAACGTATGGTTTGTTCTCCCCAAGTTTCCCTGGGAAAAGGCCTCCATACAATGAGGTGTAAGTGCCCTATTTATGAAGCTCACTTTGGATGAGTCCGTTTCCAATGTGGGAATAATGATCAGCTTACCATGGTAGCCTACCAGTGCCTCACACCTGCCCACAAACACCCGCCCACACATGGCGTGCATCGCAATCCTCCCATCTAGAAACTAGAGCCATCCTTTGCTCTGATACCATTTTGTAATGATCCAGTCCTCACTATAGCGAGCTACCCTCATTGTATGAATATTGTCTGCCTTCCCATCCCATACTAGTGCACGGTTTGTTCTTCCTAAATTTTCTTTGTGAAAGGCCTCCATAAAATGAGGTGTAAGCACCCCACTTATGAATCTCACTTTGGACAAGTCTGTTTCAGAGTTTTAGGGGAAAGAGAGTCAAGGTGTTTATGGTAGTGTGGGGTGATGGCTATTGTTTGGAGCATTTTTTTCTTATTGACGCTGACTTTCCGAGTTTCGGGGGAAAGAGATGCAAGGTGTTTATGGACTGATGGCTATTGCTTGGAGCATTTGGAAGGAAAGAAACTCCCATATTTTTGAAGACTAGAGAGGTAGTATTTCCTCTTTGTTGGGTAGTATTATGTGTCTATCCTCCTTTTGCGCTGCCACCTTTAAGGAGTTTAAGGGCATCCCCTTATCTCTCACTCTTATGGATTGAAAAGTTGTGTTCGTCAAGACCATTTCATTTTAGCAAAGTGTGTGTGAGTGTGTACTACTCCCCCCTCTGGAAAGATTAAGTTTAATTTGATGGTTGCTCTCTTGTTAATCTGGGCTCTTCTGTTGTGGCTGGTATTTTTTTTATTCGTAATGGAGATATTTCTTACGATTTCTCCATGTCTTTTGGGGATGGTTTTGCTATCAAGGCATGGATCCTTGCTCTTCTAATTGGTCTCAAAGTCTCAGGTATGCTAAGAGTCGAGGCTTAGAGGTTATTTTGGTGTAGGGTCATTCTTCAACGGTTATCTCTTGGGCTTATAATTAGGTGGAAGGTAGCTGGAAGTATGTCTACTGCTTGAGAGATTTTTTATTTAGTGAGAAGCATAGGGGTTTCGTTAGAATGTTAGATCCTTTTGAAGGCATTTTTATCCCCTTTGGGGTTTTGGTTTTGGGTTTGTGTTTTTGATGTATGTATTGTCTCTTCTTTCCTTAAGGACTTCTCTTCCTTTGTATTTTATATCCTTTTTCAATAAAGTTGTTTATCCCAAAAACAAAATTAAAATAAATGAGGAACACAGAGCTTATAAATAGTGTTTAGAGTCTTTAGATTGAATTATTGAATTCAAAATGGCTGATAGATTTTCTTTTTCTTTTTTCCAAGCATCAAGAATCTAATCAATAATAATTGAAAATTAATCCACACTTCTAATATTGTTTTTTCCATTTTTTGAAGATGGAAATAAATGTTTGTTTATAACTTGCTAGTATTTCAACTATTGAGAGCAGAATCAACTGATATTGTCTAGTATTTTAAGTATCGAGAATTGACTCCTCCCTGTAGCGACTCTACTAGGTTGTGGTGTTAGTAATTGGCTTAAGAAGTATTTTGGGCTTCCTCTTGGCGATAGTCCTAGAGCTAGTGTCTTGTTGTGGAGAAGGTGGGAAATAGGCTGGCTAGTTAGTAGAAAGGGTATACCTCTTTGGGTTAAGGATTACCCTTATTTAATCTGCTTACCTCTCTCCTTTTGAAGTCACTGGAGATTGAGAAATTGCAAAAGGTCTCCCTTTGGTTAGGTGGTTGGGATGAGAAAGACCACTTCAAGTCACTGGTAGTGTTGCTAGGGTGATTGAGAAGTTGCAAAGTGACTCCCTTTGGTCAGTTGGTGGGGATGAGAAGTAGAACCACTTGGTGAAGTGGGACATGGTTTTTTGCTCTTAAGTATAAAGATGGTTTGGGTCTGGGAAATGTGATTTCTAGAGACACTGCTCTCATGGGTTATGGAGATTTCAAAGGGAACAAGTTTCTCTCGGGCACTCAGCTATCTTAAGTAAGTATGGCTTGCATTAGAGTGGGTGGGACTCCAAGGATGCTTCTCGGGAGACTCATCGCTCTACTTGGAAATTTGTTACATAGGATTATTTCTTTTTATCATGCATAGTAATTTAATGGTGTGGAAACGGTGCAAGAAGAATCCTCTTTTGAGAGGATCTTTGGATTCATGATTTTCCTCTTAATAATCGTTTTTCTCATCTTTTTGGATTGATAGAGAATGGAATGCCATTCTTGCTAATCATTGGGATCCTTTAGGTTTCATTCTTTCTTGAGATTTCAATTTCATTCATGATTTAAACAATTGTGAGGTAGAAGAGCTCTTCTCTATCCCACTTCTCTTAGCTGTCTACATGCCCTCTTCCTGTGAAGAAAAAAGGTCTTCGCTTCTTGAACCTAAAAGTCTCTTGTTTGTGATTCCTTCTTTCATTCTTTGACCTGTTTTCCGAGTTGTGAGCCTCCTTCCTTTTCCTTCAACTTGATTTGGGAATCAAAGGCACCACACAAATTTAGCCTTCAAATTAATTATAGAGCGAGCTACTAATCTTTTTGAGACTATGTGATTAACTTATCTAGAAATAATATTAACTTTGATAAATCCAAAAATTGTGAAAATAAGAACTTTAAAAAGAGTTCGAAGTTTATTAGATGGATTCCTCCCGATGATGAGTGGGTTAAATTAAATTTTGATGGATCTGTTAAAAATAAGAATGGGACTACGGGATCAATAATTCGTGATCATTTTGGCAAGCCAATAGCTATTCATTGTAATTACTTTGAGGAGAATGTTTTTGTTCCTAGAATGGAAGCTATTGCATTAAGGAATGGTTTGATGTTAGCAAAGCTAAAAAATTGTAACAAGGTAATTCTAAATTGGTTATTAATGGTTTACATCATTTGGATAAATGCCCTTGTACAATTTATAGTATAATTAGTGATTGTAGAAATATTATTATTGAGAATAATATGGATATTAAGCTTAATCATGTATATAGAGAAGCAAATAAAATTGCTAATGCTATTACAAAGTTAGGATATAAAATGTAATCCTATATGGAAAATCTAGTTTTCCTTCAGAAATGATAGGTAGAGCTAGTTTAAGGGGGAATTGATCTTTTATCTACCCAAAAAAAAAAAAAAAAAAAAAAAAGCAAAATAGGTTTAGGCTTTAAATTGGATGACTGCCTATGCTAAGATGAGCACCTTTGATATGCTTCAAAAAAGAAGACCTCACAAGGCTCTTTTCCTGAATTGTCCCTTTTCTTTGACTATGTGGAATATATGTTTGAGATTTCTTGTATTAATTGGAGCCCTCCTAGAGTCCTAGGCATATTTTCTTTTGGTGGCAATTGTAGCTTTTATGTTGAACACCTCACTGTATGCATTGCATTTACTTTTGTATTGCTCTACGAGATATTTATTTTATGCCTTGAGGAATATGAGATGCTTTGCAGCATCATTGAAAATATAATGGATCTCGCATATTTTTTTATAAGGTAATAAAAGTATTATTGACAAAAAGAGCAGGAGCTCATATGCGGGAAGTATACCAGAGAAGCCTATAATGGATCTCAAAGCATATATTTGTTAAGTTTCCAACCTAAAAGCCTAAGCTTATAAGTGGAGGGCCCAAACAAGTGTATGAAGACATGTTTAACTCGATTTTTTTAATCAATGTGGGCTGTGGTATATTTCCAACAATATCCCTATTTAACTCTTGTATCTTCTTTATGAAACTCTTTTTTACTTGAAGTTCGTAGTTTTTCTAGTGTTAAGTCTTACAGGCGTGTAAATTTCTATACATGGAGAGAAATATGGTAAGCAAAGATTGGTTTAGTGAATTCCACCTTAATATGATGAAAAACTTCATTTATAGTTGATTTATGTTCCCATGTGATGGGATAATGCAGAGGTTTTGAAAAGTAATCGACTCTTTCTCTAGATTTCTTTATACTTAAAATATAATCTTTGGTGCATCCTAAGTTGGCTAGGAGCTTACCTTCCTTTATTTTTCAGGAGCATTTGTTAATTGTATGTGAACTTCTCAAGGCAAACTTGTATGAGTTTCATAAATTTAATAGAGAATCTGGAGGAGAGGTTTACTTTACAATGCCGAGATTGCAGGTTTGTGGGCTGGTGATTTTAGCAAGGGTTTTGTTATTTTATTGAGGTTCTTGTACATAACATTCTTTTGAATTGATCTGTGCAGTCAATTACCATTCAGTGTTTGGAGGCACTTCAGTTCTTACACAGCCTTGGCCTTATACATTGTGATTTGAAGCCTGAGAATATTTTGGTGAAAAGCTACAGCAGATGTGAGGTGAAGGTCATTGATCTTGGAAGTAGTTGTTTTGAAACAGATCATCTCTGCTCATATGTTCAATCTAGGTCCTATCGTGCACCTGAGGTTATTTTGGGACTTCAATATGATAAAAAGATAGATATTTGGTCACTTGGGTGCATATTGGCAGAGCTTTGCACTGGCAATGTAAGTTCTAGCCACCCATAATTATTTATTTATTGCTATTGTTTTTATTATAAGTGTTGTTATTTAAAATGAAATATGAACTAAAACTTGCATCAGAGGTTGTTATTGTGTCCATTATTATTATTATTATTATTTTCCTATAAAGGATCCTGCTAATGTACCCAACATCTGAGTATCTGATTGGCATCTCCATTTCTCTTATAAATATAAATAAATAAATAAATAAAAATGAAAAAGAAAAATGAAAATAGAGAAGATGAATATATCAGAACTTCCCCTGTCCCTCACGCATGCACACACACTCCTGATTGCTTTTAATGGCTCTCTGGTCATTTTGTTGGAGACATTTTATTTTTATTTTTTTATTTTTTTATTTCTAGTGAAGGAGGGATTTTTTTAAAAAAAATTGTGAAGGAGTTGAGGAAGATGAATGACAAAACTGCCCTAACAGTATATTTTACACTTCAAGGAAAACTTAGGTTATTTATTTCATAAAGATTGGGTGCATTGGTAACGTACCAATAGGTGGGTAGGTTGGCAATATACATGTAATATGTATGTGTATATTTCTTGAATTTAAATTTCTCCTGGTAGCTAGTAAACTCTATTAATTCATTTAATTGTAATATTACTACTAATATTTGTAAAATGGTAGTTAATGGTAATGAAGTTGAATGTAAAAAAGGAATGCGATGGAGCTTTGCTTGGTAAATGGTTGTGAAGGTTTGCTACGAGTAGAGAGTTTGTGGAGGAAGGAGATTGTGTGGAAATGTCGGAGTGAGCAGAGAGATTGGTGGTCTAAGGAGGTGAGAAGTGCTCATGGAGAGGGTCTTTGGACAGCTGTCATGTCCGGGTTCAAAGAATTTTTTGAAGGGGCAGCTTTTAAATTTGGAAATGGTTAGAAGCTGTGGTTTGTGGTTGGGCTTGTGGTGTGGGGAGGTGCCATTTATGGAGTTGGTTCTGGACTTCTTTGCTATTGCATCTTATAAGGAGGCGTGGGTAAGTGAGTATGTTGAGTGGTCAGAAGTTGGAATGCATTGGAACCCACTATTCATTAGATACTTTCAAGTTTGGGAATTTGAAAACGTGTCCCTTGTTTTTATTTTCTGTGTCGCCCAATAGTGGTCAGAGACTGAGAAGACTCTTTACGTTACAAATGTTGTGTGGGGGGGCACTTTCTCAGTGGTGTCTTTTTTCCATGTTCTCATTTCTAGTGACAGGGTCAACATTGTGGGTAGGTTACCAGTTAAGGTGTGGAGCTCTGCAACTCTCAAAGTGGCTCTTTTTTTTTTTTTTTTGTTCGTCTTTTTCTTTGTGTGTGTGTGTGTGGACATGATAAAGGGCAGATGCTTACCAGTTGATAACCTAGTCAGTAGAGGGTGATATTTGCCCAATAGGTGTGTTTTGTGCACAATTGAGGAGGAATTGGTGAATCATATTTTTATCCATTGCCCCTTCTCCATAGAGCTGTGGAGTTTCATTTTTTCGTTGCTGGGGGTTAGTTGGGTGCTTCCCAATTCTGTGATGGAGCTTTTTGAAAGTTGGTGGTGATAGAAAGAAGGTGATCTAGAACCTGGTGCCACATTGTCTTTTGTGGGATATGTGGAAAGAGAGAAACAGAAGGATCTTCAAAGGTGAAGAACTTCTTTTGCGGAAGAATAAAGAATTCATCCTGAAGACTATTTTTCTTTGGTCTAGGACATCTAAGTCTACACAGTTTCATTTTTGGAAATTGTGGATCGGTCTGTTTTTTTTTTTTTTTTTTTTTTTTTTTTTGGGGGGGGGGGGGGGGAGGGGGTTAGGAGCAACTCGTTTTGTTTTCTTTTGTACACTTCCTGTGTATTGGCCTAAGGCTATTTTTTCTTAATGATACTTTTACTTATCCAAACAAAAAAAAATAAAAAATAAAAAATATAGAGCACAATAATTTAATCTTTGCAAAAAACTGGCATGGTCATATCTGTTGATTTCTTTAAACTCAGCACTAGTGAAATTATAGAGTGCATTTTTTTACCTTCTTACACTCTTTCTACTAATATGTTGTTTTCAAAGATATGGTTCTTAAGTTATTGTCTAAGTGATCAAGCATCAAATGGAAAAAGACAAACCCTCCATGATGTTCCCTCATTATGATGTCTTGCCTATTTGCCTGAACTCTCTACCAATTGAACTAGTCGAAGTCCAGTAATGTCAAATGCGGAGACAAGAGTTCTCCATGGCCAGACAGTAACAGGGCTGATACACCGCTCTCGTATTGCCTGAGGCAATTAAACTTCCATTTTTTTTAATTTAATTTTTAATTAAAATCAAAACTGCCAGCCATTGTTGGGCACTTTTGATGTCGTCTGCTTGCAACTAGTTATGTTCCTAGAAACTGGAAAGTCTTTTTTTATTTTTATTTTGTTTATATTTTTAATATTTAATATATATATATATATATATATATATATATGGGTTTTTTAAAGTGTAATGTTTGCTTTGACATTTTTTGAGATTGCATCCAAATTTTTTATTTATTTTCTATAAATTTCTTTGCTTCCTGATGAACGATGTGTATTAGGAAAAAAAGGCAAAACCGAAGTACATAAGAGATATAAAAGAGCTAATCACAAGAAAGAATAGAAAAGAAAAAGAAAAACCCCAAGTTAAATCTTTAGCATGTCAAGAAAGTCGAGAAAGGAGGGGTTGTGGCCATTTGTGTAACTACCACCAAAAAAGTGTCTTTATAAAAGAAAGACTTGAGCTCAATGAAAGAGGCTTCCTTATCTTCAAAAGTTCGAAGGTTCCTTTCTCTCTAAAGGCCCCAAAAAAGAGTGGTAGCATTTCCCAAACCATCTTTGCTTTTTTGTTCACCGTCTTGTTTGAGTCTTGTTTTTAGAAAATAACAAAGGGGGTTGGGGCCTTTTTTAACCTGTGAGAAGTAGATAGATTAATTAGAAAAGTTCTTAAATGAACATAAAATTTGTCCAGTAAATCTTTTAAATATCAGATCCAAAAAAGGATGTTTGGGGGATTTTTTTTTTTTTTTTTTTTAGGGTGGGGGGGGGGGGGGGGGAATATGGGACTAATGAAAGTGAATGCCTTAAAAACTTGTTCAATGCTGCATTTTAAACAAAGGCCACTTTAGAGGCACCACTGCGCTTCACATTATATTTGCTAGAACATCCATTGAATAGGACCCGCTTCTATGTGGGTGGGTGTTTTTTTATTTTTATTTATTTATTTAAAATGTTTCCTTTGCACAGGACATAGAGTTTCTTCAGTGGGGTTAACATTATGTAAATAAGGGATTCAACTTTTCATTAAAGCACTAGTCATCTAACATTTTTTTTTCAGCTCTACTTTTGTGTTTTAATATTGATTTTTGATTATTTGGAGGTCCTATTGACTAAACAAAATTGCATGGATACTTTTAACGAGGAGCTGTGTTCAATTTCTAGCGATACATGTCATATGCCTAGACATGCATTTGACTTATCCTAAGTTTTAAAAATGTATAATTTGACAATGTACACATCACTCCCTTAGGATGACATGGGCAAAACTTGTAGTGGAGATATTGGAATATCCTATTCTCTTTTAATTTAGAAAAGGAATATATTTTTGAGAGAAGAGGCAGCGAAGGTCCAAGATGTTGTTAATACATCACGCATGCTGCATGCCTAGAATTGTGTCTCATTGATTTGAGTCAAGGGCTGCCAGTTCATGCAGCTAGGCATAGGCCATGCCCTGTGCAATTGCATGTTGCATTGCCATCGTGCCAACCAGTGCTACTGCACCCGCCGATGTGTTGTCATGCTTGCTCATTTTGGGTCTTCACCTCAGGATCTTGTAATGTCATTACCCACTGTCTCCTTTTGGCCCTTGCATTGCCTGGATCATGGAGAGGCCATCTCTTGAAGCACGGCATTACACCATGCTTTTTTTTTTTTTGGGACAAGAAACAAAGGGAATTTTATTGATCAAAAGGAAAGAAAGGTATACAATCATACAGGGGAGGAAGAGAATTCCTCCAGAAAAACCACTAAAGCTATACAGATATGGACAAATAGAAAGCCCTCTCAACAACCAAAAACAGTATCAAGAAGGAAAACATATGTCCTCTGAAACTTTTAAGTTAAAACACCCCCCTCGTAGCACGGTAGCAAAGATCAGCTCCTCTAGCCAGCAACTAGAGGCATGACTGGTCTGGCAGGGGAACATCTTCACTTCTTGGGGAGTCATTGTGTTAATCAAATATGTTGAGGATTCGTAACAACCAGTTTTTTCCCCCTTTCTTTCTTTTCTTATGCACATTTAGAAAATTAAATAAAGGTGGGCCTGCTTTCGAGTTTCGAAATGGTGACATTTCTGTTGTGTGCTAGTTTATGAGGGCCCCACTGATGAATAACTATTTCTGTGTTGATGTAACATTCTGGCCTATTTTCTAATGGCCAAGGCAGCAATGGGAGCTGATGATTCAAGGTCGCAAATGATTGTAATTATTTGCACTTTCCCTTTTAGGTTTTTGTTGAAGGCTCCTTGCAATAGAATTTGATGTCAAATTCCGCATTAGTGATGTCTGAAGGCCATCATGTGGTCCTTGCTTTGCATTTTTCACACAGATAGTGCCTCTGTTATCTTTGTGTAATAATGCATTCACTTTGAAGTCACGTATGGCTGCAAGCCTTTTATAGAGTAAATGGGCTGTCTTTTAATATTTAACAGTTTTGTAGTGGTTTTTTTAGATGCTGAGATACTAAATAAAAATTCTGTTCATTATAATTTGTTCAATTTAAATGATTGTCATAAAGGACTAATTTAGGGATTTGTATCTTCCCTTGCTTGCGGACTTTTCTACATCACTTGATGCATATGATCTGTTCAGAATTTTCAGAGTTATCTTTCATATGTTTATATTGTGGCCAATTTCCTTGTGTTAATTATTTTACACCTGATGGACAATAATTTACATGAAGTTTCCCATGGCATAGGTCCTTTTCCAAAATGATTCGCCTGCAACATTACTTGCACGGGTGATTGGAATCATAGGTACCATTGACCAAAGCATGCTTGCTAAAGGACGAGATACTTACAAACATTTCACCAAAAATCACATGCTATATGAACGGAATCAGGTAACAATTCCTTTTTTCTTTTTTCCATTTTGGTTCCCCCCCATCCCCGTCATTTTTTTTTTTTTCCTCCTTTTTCTGGTTTTCTTTTGGTTTTTTAGGAATTAAATAGGTCATGCAGCCTTCTCCTATGCGTTGGTGTTAATAGTGCGTGTATGACATACCATGCAATGGGGACACTGACTTGGGTATTGTTATCCAACAAAGAGAGCACAAACTAAAATAGACTGTGGCACATTTATGTGGCTCCAATACACATGTTGATGTGTTTGATTAGGGGGGAAGAAGAAAGAAAAAGCAATAGTTTACTTGGTATATTATCTATATATATATATATATATATATAGGGTTAGGATCAGGGGACACAAAATTGTACACAAATTTTGACACAATGCCTGAGCCATTAGATTTTATAGATCCAACGGTCTCCCCCACAAAGCTGATGTGGAAACAATTTTTTTCTTACAACTAACGTGGCGCTGACATGTATTAATTAGGGAAAAAAAAATAAAAAGCCAAACTGCAAAACCCCAAACATTCATTCTGTCATCTCTCTGCTCTCCTCACTCCTCTCACCAAACCCTAACCTAGGGTCAGATCTACCCAGGCAGTGAAGCGTAAAGGCAGCGAGACGACAGGACTTCTCATGGAAATGGTGGGACTTTCTCTGTCCATAGGCAAGACAACAGTGAGGCTATAGCGAGATCAAGGTTATTTGAAAAGATCTGATGGTGGATTCGAGCCTAACATGCATTGAAAACTTGAAGCCATGATTCCACCAGCGGCGAGAAGACAGCAGTGGGATGAAGGCTGACATATTGCAACGGTGTGACTTCTTTTTGTTTAATGGTGAGAAGATGGTGACTCCACCGTCGGGGTTCGATTGGCTAGCATTTCCTGCATCCTCTTTAATTAAAAATTTAAAGAATAAATAAAATAAAAAAATGATTATTGCATATTGAGAAAAATCCTAACCCTGACTAAAACCAAGTTCTAGTTTGATTTTTTGCGGAGCAGATGGCATAGGAAAATGAGAGAGATGGGAGAGAGATCGTTCTGGCTTGGAATTTCTCTTTCACTTTTTTTTTTTTTTTTGCTTTAAATTGTGCCACATAAGCACCACATCAGCTGCATATAGAAATAGTATCCATGCCAGCGTCAGCAAAGACCGTTAGATCACATGAGATCCAGTGGCTCATGTCTTGTCAAAATTTTTGTACAATCTTGTGTCCCTTGATCTTGACCCATATATATATATATATATCCACGTATGTATGTAATATGTGCACATGTGTATTCTCTCCAAAAAAATTTAGTCATATAAGAAGTCTTATGCTTTCTTGTTCATTTATTTAACTATTTAGCAGGAGATGATCTTTTAACAGCCTGTTTTATGAAGATTAGTCTTGATCAGTGTAAAGTGGATGCTTTGATTTTAGCATGTTATTTTCCTTCTGCTTGTGTGTGTGTGTGTGTGTGTGGCATGCGCGCACAGGATGTGTGGCATGTATATGCATATCCGACACTGTTGTAGGCACTGACATCTATGTTCAGTTCAGTTCATTTTGCACCTTAAGGGGTTGTTTGCCAAACCTGAAAACCTGGCTAGTTGAAGATAAGTCTGGCCAGTTTTGATTTCATTGTTTCGTAACTCTCTTTTCCCTGCTAATCTTGTTCAGCTTTCTGCTGAAAACAAGGCATAAACACAGTTTTTTTTCAAACCAACACTGAGTTGGTTTAATTAAAAACCACTTGACAGTTCAAGATAGGACCCAGTCTGATCCAATTTTTAAACTTCCCGAACAGCCCCTAAGTTGAAGTCCAATTTATCTACCTGTTATGTTGTCCTGTTTCCCAAGATAGAATAGCTAGTAAATGAGGTTAGTTAGTAGGCAGTATCCGGAAATAAGGAGACGGAATTGGACCTAATGGGTAGAGCGATCCCCCTCATGTGGGTGGGGAGGATGGCCTATGGTGCATGTTAGATGAAGGGAACACACTTTTCAATCTCGGTGGTATGATTTCCCCAACTCATATTGTACCAAGCCCATTGACCTGAGCAAGTGCTTTAAGTAGATCACCTTCACCCTTGTTCTGAGAATCTACAGTTGCTTGGCTGACTCGCTAGCCCTTGTTTGCAATTCCCCCTTTATGTGAGCATTTGACTTCTCCCCTTTGTAGATTTTCTATCATGTATTCTTTAAAAAAGGAAGCTCTAGAGGGGTGTGCCCTGTCTGATGCCTGCTGGAAATTGTTCTTCGACAATTTGAAGCCAGCAACCAATTTGGGATATTTTGGTAATTTACTGTTGCGTTAGCAAAGAAGCCACTTAATGGTTTCTTGCAGATTTTAATGTTCTGTCACCTTTTTGTATAACTTTAAAGGAAAAATCTCAAGTTAGCATTGGTGGAAAATTTTTATTTTTTATCTTGGCCTTATGCACCATGTACAATGCTTTTACATCTTTTGTTCTTTGGTATCAACCCCTGCACCCTAACATATAGGTGACGTTCCACTCCATTCAAGTTTTCTTGAGATTACAAGGTCTAAGACATGAACCCCTAAACTCTCCATCTTAGTAGTGGGAGGGGTGGGTAGGGTGGTGTTGCCAAAATCCGCTTGTTTTAGCACATCAATTTTTTTTGCTCAAACTATGATTGCTTATATTATTATAAATGCTGTTGGCACTTTCTTATGTCGTGCATCTGACCTGTTTCTTCAGGAAACCAACAGACTGGAATACCTGATACCCAAAAAGACATCCTTAAGGCACCGGTTGCCTATGGGGGACCAAGGCTTCATCGAGTTTGTAGGTCATCTGCTTGAAATAAACCCCAAAAAGCGCCCTTCTGCATCAGAAGCTTTAAAGCACCCATGGCTATCATACCCTTACTGAACCCATATCATCTTGAACCATATGGTGATTTCTTGGTGGAGATGAGGTGCTGCAGGTGCACTTATTCTTGGATCTGGGTGTCTTGATGGGAGGGAAGCAGCCTCATTTGCTTCCTGATTGAAATTGGTTATCTATCAAAAGTCATCTTCAATGGGGTTTTGGCCCCTTCACATGCCTGCACAATGCATTCAAAGGTGTGTTTGGTTTTGTTGATGATACCTATGTTTCCTTCCCCATTACCAAGTTGTATTTCAATTTACCATAACCAAGAATGTAATTTTGCACGCAACCTATCTTTCTAGGGTTTTCTTTCTTTGCTTTGTCTGATCTGGTGGAAGGGGAATCTTAAATCTTGTTGTACATGATGTGTGATAATTCTTTTAGGTTATTTAGTGATAGCTTGTGCGATAGCTGCGTCTCCAATTTTGGTTGGCTGGTGACATGGAATCTTCTGCACTGTATCGAGTTTGGACTAAGCATTGTGAAAATATTTGTGTTGGTTGCTTCTGCTGTATTGTTTCATGTAAACTGGGTCCTTCAGCTTTCTTACTCCTGGGAGCGTGCCATTGTCCCCACACAATTCTGTCGAGATCATGGAGTTTTGGGTTCAATTTCTTTTTGTTGGGAGTGGATAGTGTGGGCATTAGTTCCCCGTCAGTAGTGGTAGTGCAACTTGGAAGAATGATGCCAAGATTGCAAATCATTTGCCTCTTCGGAAATTTGAGACACAAACAGATTATATGTTATTTTTTTATTACTTCACCAAAAAAATTTAGAATGTTCGTGAACGTGGTAATCTATTCCTTTATTAACTCCACATACGGGAGCAGAACTGTTACGTATGTGGTAAGTGTTATGCATGCTATTTAGGTTGCAAATGAGTCGAGACTCTCGTTTAACAGTTTGTGAGAGAGCTCGATTAGGGTTCGGTTTGAATTTCAAGCTGAAACTTGAATTTTTGGCTTGCTAAGCTTGAGAAGACTAAGTTCGGTTTTGTCAGGCTTATGAACAAGCCTCGTTAAAAACTTGATAGAGAGCTTGTCAAGGATTCCAAATGAGATTTATTAATGAGCTTGTTAGTGGGTCTGTTTAATAAAATAGGTAAAGTATCATTAAAAAAATAAAAAAAAACAAATAAAACTAGGTCTGGAGTTATTGGTTCATAAATATTTTTTATTAAGCTTAAAGGACGTTAAATATGAAGTGCCCTTCTTATAGCAATTGTTGCCCAGAAATCAACCCGAGGGGGAGTATGGAGTAACATACAAACTGTGGAACTTAATGCAAATTTCAAATACTTAATAAATGCGCAAGTACAAAAATAAATGTGAAGAAGAAAGAGAGCAAGCAAGTAAAGAGAAGAAGAAAAAGAACAAACACTAGAAGATCTAATGAGGTTTGAATCGTTTGACCTATCCACTTATGTCCTTACCTCTAGAGCTCCGTTTGATGATTTCCTGATCCACTACCGACCTCATAGCGGACGGAGATTAAACCTATTACAAGAGACCACACTCTTTACAAGACAACAACTCCTTTTGTCTCACTACTGTATCATTCAACCCTTTACAACTCTCAATAAATGAAGTCGAAGAATGTTTACAGCAATAAATATCTCTCTCGACCAGTAAATATGTAAGTGAAGTTCTCACTCTATTGATTGAACAATGAAGGCTCAACACTTTGGATTATCTAAGGCTATAATTGATTAATTTAGTGAATGCTCCGGTATTTTTGTCAATAAATGAGCTTAAATCAACGTATTGATAGGAATTTAAAATAATATGGCTGTTATAAGCATTAAATACATCGATAGGACTGTCGGGATGCATTAAATTCACCGGACGGTCGTAGCGTTTAAAAAACTAGCCTTTCTGCCATTGTGAAATTTAGTCGATTGAATATCACATTTAGCCGACTAAATCTAACAAAGATAATCAATGGTGGGAAATTACTTATTTAATTGATTGAATCTCATATAAGGTTGATGAAATTAATCAGAATACAGTACAAGATTCCCATGCACATTTAGTTGATCAAATGCAACATGTAGTCTACTAAGCTTGGCTAATGTTAATCATTTTCAAAAGAATTTTTAATAATAATTTCAAGGGTATTACTAAGCCATTTTTAAAGCTCAATATCAACATAATTGAGGGTCCAAGAGTACTCTAAGTTGAGTGAGCCAATAAATTGCCCAACTGCGTACGTGAAGTCCTAATCACATACCTAATAATCTTAATTCTTTAGAGTTTTCAACTTGATAGTTTTGAGTGCTTAAGATCCTTCTTTTTTGCTTTCATCGTTCTTTTAAGTCTTGTTAATAAGAACCTTCTAAGCATAAGTACCTGTCAAATCACTTCATATAAATAATACGGAAGTATGAAATTTTTATCATCAAAATTACTACAATGTCCTTAGTTTGAAACCTTGGGATTAAGTCTATTTGAGCCAAAACTTTCGTGTCTGATTGATTTTAAAGTACATGGCCTGATACAATTTAAGGGCGGTTGAGTGTAATTAAGTTAGTATTATTGTTATTATAATTTTTAACTTTTCTTCACAATTATAAAATTTATTTTAAATTGTTCTTTTCTTTTCTCCCAACATTTAATTTAAATTTTTTTCTCTCGGGCAATTCAAAGTATCACGTGCTCTGCACGTGTAGTCACGAGCTCCCCGAAAAAAAAACATAAACATGTCAGCTCTAACAGAGTTACGGAGTGCAAGGGATGATAAAACGCAGTGAGATTTGTGTTGATGGAACTGATGGTGTTTAGGCTTTGGGACTTTAGAGATTGGTATGGAGAAAGCAGGCGAAGAAAGCGCAAGGGAAGAACCAAAAACCTCTCTGTTTCCCGTCTCAGGTTCCTCTCTCCAAGACTTCCCTAAAGTTCCTCAATGGCTCTCCAATAGCAGCTTCACCGTAGACGTCTCCGTCATTAACGACGCCGTTTCCGCTAGCTACAACCCGAACATCACCCAACCAGAAGAACAAGAAGAACAAGAAGACCAAAAGGAATCGAAGCCGTTGCCTAACAATTATGAATTGCTGGAGTCGTCCGCATCTGATCGAGATTCCGACGCCGCCGAGATCGATAAGAGGGAAAGGAAGAAGAGAAAACGGAAAAGGAAGCGATATGGTGAAGACGCAGCGGCAGCGAACGATTATGCGTCGAGGAAACCCGGGGTTCGATCATGGGCTACTTCGGATTCTAAACCTAGTAAAGACTATTACTTTGATTCTCGCGGTGATCGCGATAATTTGGCTTTCGGATGCCTTTACAGGTATCCGTCTTATTGCTCCATTTCAAATTTTGTAGTTCCCAATTTGCATATCCCCGGTTTGGTTGCCGAGAAAATTAAGGAAAAAAGAAAAGAAAATGTAACTTTGAATCTTATGCGGTTTCACAGTTGAGTTGACGTTTTCGTTTGTTAGGGTATCAGAGAGTGAACTTTATCGCTCCTACATTTTTTATGCAATCAACTGGTGCGTTAGGGTTTGCATTTTCTTTCGAAATGAATAACCCTCTGTTTGGTTGTCGAGAAAACTAAGAAAATGAAACGAAATTAAATTTTTGAGCTTTATGTTCTGTGGTTGTTTTATTTCCAAAAAGTTGAACAACGAACCTCAAATCAGCAAAAAAAGCAATCGAATTAGGTTCAATTCAGTGCACGTTTTTGTTTTCTCAGGTCTCAGAAAAATGGAAAACCTCAAATTTGAGTATTAGTCTCTTTCCCAGCAACCAAACAGAGTGCTTTGATTTTAGTGGTTGAAAATGGAGGCTTTTGCATTCATGATCTACTTTCTATAATGCAGAATGGATGTTGCCCGCTACAAACTTCACAATTCTGTGAAACTCTCTGGGGTCGAATTACAAGCGTTGTACCTGAGGAATCAGAGGGGTTTTCTATTGGATAGAGATGGTGATATCAATGCATTGGACAGTAAACTTAAATCCAGCGGACGCTACTGGTCTGCAAAGTACTCAGCTTTGGAACGCCATAAGAATTTCAAGCGTGTTCGAATTGCTGCGCCTAAAATTTCTAGGGTCAATGTTCCACCAGGAGATTTCATTCCCTTTTTGGACATTCAAACCTCTCATGAAAGTGTTGGTAGCGAGTCACTTCCGAGAACTTCAACTGTTGAGGAGTCCTGGGAAGATGAAGTTTTACGCAAAACACGGGAGTTCAACAAGATGACGAGAGAGCATCCTCATGATGAGAAAATTTGGTTAGCTTTTGCAGAATTTCAAGACAGGGTTGCAAGTATGCAACCACAGAAAGGTGCTCGCTTGCAGACTCTCGAAAAGAAGATTAGTATACTGGAGAAGGCTTCCGAGCTTAACCCAGATAATGAAGAATTGTTGCTTTGTCTTCTAAAAGCTTATCACAGTAGAGATAGTACTGATGTTTTCATTGGTAGATGGGAGAAGATACTCATGCAGCATTCTGGGAGTTACAAGTTGTGGAAAGAATTTCTGCATGTTGTTCAAGGGGAATTCTCTAGATTCAAGATATCTGAAATGAGAAAAATGTATGCACATGCAATTCAAGCTCTATCCGCCGCATGCAGCAAGCAGTATAGGCAGGTTCTCAATATTACATATTCATGTTTATTATCTTGTAATGGAACAGAAACCTTTACATAAATCTGATTGCTTTTAATTTCTTTACTGTTATTATTTTGGAAATACTTGGTTTCTTCTGATGTTGGTAGTTACTTTAGACTTGATTTTTATCATCTTATCTATGTATATGATACATGTACAAATATCATCTTATTTTTATTTGTATATGTATTTGTGTGTCTTTATATATATATATATATATATATACACACACACGCAACATAAATGTTAATAACGTTTTCGTATTTGAGTATTATTAAAATGCTTTCACTCAGGTTTATGAAATCAGCATTTATTGAAATTTACTAGCAAGTGTGCTAATGGATTACTAATAGATGATACCTTCAGACAGGGTATTGTATGTTTGACACCAATGCTTGGTAGACTGAAAATCAATGAGGTGCTCATGTATTTGCTTGTGCATGCTTGAAGGGATAATACAAATGCAATTGCATATGTAAACTGGCAAGCATATGTCTTGTTATATATATGAATTCCAACCAAGCTTCTTTGTAGTCAGGGTAATCACTAGTTCCTTCCTTATATTATACATGTGGGCTTCAGTAGTAAAAATATGTTTTGAGAGGAACTTTTGGTGCTGGGAATTCTATTTTAAATCTTGATTCTCCCATTAAATGTCTATTTACTCTTAGATCCGCGGCAATTTGGAAATATTGTTCCTTTTGAGGTGATAAGTGTCTTTCAGAACCCCCTCCCATGTTCGCATCATGTGAAAAATGGTGGGCTAAATATGCAATAATTTTTTTCCCCAATTTTAATATTGCTTTATCTTTTTGGAGTATATATAGATATATATATAACATTGAACGGGAGAACAGTAACAATTTTGGGACTTCTGCTTGGCTTGGTAGATTCAATTACAGATATGATCCACATCTCAGTCTCTTAATAGGCTTTATATCAAACATCTTCACAGGAATCTTGATCTATTTTATCTGTAGAGATTATGAGGAGATTGTTAGGCTATTGTCTATTTAGCTCTTAGTCTTATTACCCCTCTTTGAGTAGGCTTCCTCCTCTATCTCATTTTATTTAGTTTTATTTTTATTTTTTTGGGTACCTGGGTACTACTCAGCATTAAGGGAATTTTGAGAAATTATGATGGCAATATTGTCAATGTACTTTCTGGAAAATTTGATAATGATGAAGGTAGTAGAGTGAAGCTGTTAAAAATTCGTAAAATTATAACTGCAGGAAACAACTTATGTCTTGAAATGGTTGAAAGAGGACATTGTAGGTGCTTGGAAACATCCCAAAATGTTGAAAGAGGCTGTTGATCTCATGGATTCTCGGAGTAATCTTTCATTTGGATGCTAAGGTCGGCAAACTCACAAACTAATTTCCTTGCTCAAAGAGGAGCCTTGTCCTCAAATTAGTATTTGATGTTACCTGGGTGGAGTTCTGATGACGACAACTTGTAGATGGTCTTGAGGATATCGGGTCTAAGACCAACAAATTGAAAATCTCACTATAGAATATATTTTTTCAATTTAAAGCAAGTACAATTTAACTCCACTGTGCAAAAACAAACCCTAAAGTATTCAATTAAAGATAGCAGTGAAGAGGACAGTATATATATATATAGTTTTTTTAAGGGTGCACATGATCTCATTGTTAAAGTAAATGAAGGGCCAGGATTCATCTTAGATTAAAAGACACACGAATCTCACTGGAGATCCAACCTGAATTGTCAAAATCCGTGAGCTCCCTACCTTCTCTCCCACTCGATCAGAATCTAAAACCCTAGAACTAGTTGAGCTGAAGCCCACCAGTCCCTCGCTGTTAATGTCAATGTCAAGAGCTGACGAATTTGAACACAGGCTGAAACCCTTGTCGACCTTGGTCAAAACAAAGATAAAAACCCTAGACCCATGAGATTCAGCCACTCTGTCATCGTATCGTTGCTGTTGACTTAAGATTCCAGCAAGATTCAGCCACTTTGTCTCTGTACTCATCTTTTCATTTAGAATCCTCAAATAAAAAAATAGGGGAGAAATTTTCCATGAGTAGCTCTCACGGAATAGAGCGCAAACCAGATTATAAAAAATAAAAAAAAAAAAAAAAAAAAAAAAAGAAGAGAAAAAGCATCACATACTTGTCTTTGGCTCGCTTGATGATGATAGATTCCTCAACCTTCACTAGGATCGTGGCTTGATGGAGAGGGTAGATGGACCCTAGCTAGGTGAGCCAAGAGAGAGAAAAGTGAGTGAATCTGGATTCATGCGAATACGAACAAATGCGGGGAAACAGAAGTAAAATCATGATCACGTACCTGTCTAACTAGCTCAGCTCGACGGCAGTGGATTGTGCAGCTTGACGGAGATAGTGGTGTTCAAGGGTTTTCGTGAGGGAAAGCACTTGATCGTGATTCGTGAGGGAGGGAGATAGATGGGTTGGGCCGAATTAGGTTGGCTAAGAGTATAGATCCGTGTGTTTTTTAATCCTGGGCTCTTGGCCCTTCATTTATTCTTATGGTGAGATCATATGCAGCTAATATTAAAAGGACTCCATATATATATATATATTGATAGTAAATGCTTTATTAAAAATTGAGAGGTGAAGGTCTTAGTTTAGTATAAAAAAAGTATAAAAGAAAAAGAAAACAAAAATCAAATCCAGAAAAACTACAAGAAAGGCACATTTACAACATTAGAAACTCCAAACCAAAGAAATAGAGACTTAAGGAGGATCTCAATCTTCTCAGCCGGTTGCTGTCCCTCTTCAAATATTTTCTCTTTCATTCTCTCGACACACATCATATAAGACAAGAAGTGATCATTTCCTAAATAACCTTTGTTTTTTTCTCCCCACCTTTGAGCCACCAACGACAAGGGAGATTCCTCACTGAATTAGGCGACAGCTACACTGTTAACCCTTCTTTGCAAATAAGATAAAAAAGTTCCCATAAAAAAAAATTTTATTAAAAAAACAGAGCTACACTTTCTAACCCCCAATTGTGGAAGTTACAAGCAAAGACAAGTTCTAATGTACCATTCTCCTATCATGCCATATAAATATATAATCACTCACCCACTCTTTAGAATAGCAAGAAACTCTGAAAAGAGTGCCATGAGAGGATCTTCACCACACCAAGGGTCCAACCAAAACTTTACTCTTTAATAATAGCTTTCCAAAGGTAAGATGGTTATGGATCGAAGCAAGATCTCATGGAATTCTATGGTCCAGGCTATTTTTTGGGTGATTTGGCTTGAAAGAAATGCCTGTCATTTGAGGAAAATCTTTCTTATCAGCAGATGGTTTGGGACAAAATTGTGTTTCAAGCTTCATTATGGGTTTCTGTATCTAAATTGTTCAGTGGTATTCGTTTGGATAATATTATGAGGAGTGGGGCAGCCCTTTGTTTTACTTGGAGGAAGATTGTTATCGATAAATTGGTGTGGATCCCTCTCCCTATTAGGCTCATTAAATTTAATTTTGACTGGTTGTTCTCTTTGAAACCCTGACCAATTGGGTTTTGGTTGGGTTTTTAGAAAGTCTAGGGGAGAGAGAATTTTTTTTTGATCAGCAACAAAAAGAGATTTATTAATCAAAGAAAGAAAAGCACAAAAGGAGGACAAGCAGTCCACCTAAAGACCACCAACAAAAACAAGGAGAAATACAAAGACTCGAAAAAGAAAATGAAAACAAACAACAAACATCCCTCAATTCTGACTGTAAAATAAACAATGGAACCTAACTCCTTTGAAGCATGAGCCCAAAAAGAACCCCATAAATGCACCTTATCCCACAAACAATCCAAGAGAGACTCCCTATCCTAAAAAATTCTTGCATTCCTCTCAAGCCAAATAACTCAAAAAACCGCCAAGGTAGCACAACTCAAAAGAACCTCAGCTTTCTTTACCTCTACCAAGACCCCAAAAATGGATCTCTAGCAACCTCCTAAGTCCTAACACAACCTAAGCACCACCCAATATTTACCACCAATGCTAAAAAGATTCTGCCACAACCGTCTAGCCACGGGACAAAAAAGAAAGAGATGATCAATACTCTCCACATCACACTTACACATAATACATCATTGCAGGCAAAGATAAAAAAAGAAGGCCTCCTTTGAAGCACATCATTGGTATTAATTCTCTTGTGTGCAACAATCAACATAAAACCCTGAACGTTGAGGGGCACACTTGACTTCCAAATCAACTTCGAAATAGGAGAAAGAGGAACATTAGGAACCTCAACCAATTTCTTAAAGTATAATTTTACAAGAAAAAAACCCTAGAGGTATTGGCAAACCAAATCCTCCTATTTGGAAAACAAGCACTCAAAGAGAAACCATCCAATAACAATAACAAGGTTGAAAGCTTTTCACATTCCCTTTCATTGAGATTATGAAAGAAGTTAAAATCTCAATTAAAACTAGAAGAATAAAATGACACCAAGGAAGAAATAGGAACATTGTGAGACAAAGAAAGTTTATATAACTGAGTGAATAAAAATGAAAAAGAAGCTTCCCCTCTCCAATGATCTTCTTAAAAGCAAACTCTATCCCCACTCCCAACAGGTAAGGGAGTGTATTCCACAAAACCATACAATCATTAGAAATAAATTTCCAAGGACATCTAGCCGAAGTCTTAGGAGTAGCTTGAGAATCCCATCCATTACCCTACAATCCATACTTGCTTCTAATAATAGCATGCTATAAAGAATCATTCTCTAAAGGGAACCTCCACAACCACTTAGCAGTAAGAGCAACATTTCTCTCTACTAACTTGCCCAAAGCTAACCCCTTGAGATTTTGGCCTAGACACAACATCCCACTTAACAAAATGATCTCTCTTACTTTCACAGCAACCTTCCCATGAAAGATCTTTCATTAACTTTTCTAATGCTTGAGCCACCTTAACAAAAATTCTCCATTGCAGCAGGAGAAGGGATTGCCTTAGAAGCAGAGTTATCTTTTGGAGGGTTTAAGGGAAGCTTCTAGAAGGGGAGTTTTTCATTTGGTAGCAGAGGGGAGAGTGATTGGTCCATTGTGATTAAGAGGATTAGATCCAAGAGCCCATGGAGGTTTGCAAGGTTGTATAGGGAAATTTTTTATATTGCAGATCTCTTACAAGTTCTGGTTAATTGGATGGCTAGAGAAGCTAACAGTGTTGCGGAATGAACTTTCTATGGGGGCTACCTATTCCATGGTTCAAAGTCTCGTTCGAGATGGATGAGATCTCACCAGGGTTAATGCGGTCTCGTTCAGGGGCGAGACGATATATGAGAACAGATCAAGTATATAGTAGGGTTTTATTTAAAAAAAAAAATGAAGTCTTAATAAATTCCCATCGATCAAAACGTATACTTGGTCATTGATATGTTATGTTTATTTGTGTTATTTGGTATTATTTTAGGTATGTAAAACCTAATTATAGTGTATTTTCAAGTTATAGTAGCGCGCTAGGGCATGTTTTGATATTTTTGACCATATTATGTGTTCCAGTTTATTTGTTTTGCTTATTTAATGGTTCTAATATGATTGTTCTATTTTTTCTGATTTTTTTATAAATATTTTGAATTTTTTAACAATTCTTTAATGCGTAAAGTTACGTCTCGCCCAAAACTCATTGAGATGGACGAGATTGAGATGATTGAGAGTCTAAGACCGAAACGCGACAACGACCGAGACCGAGACTTTGAACCATGGCTTATTCATTACAATCTTTATAGATGACATTTTATTCCCTTTTAAGGCTGTTTTTTGTTGTGGTTATAGCCTTTTGTGGTTGCATCTTTGTAGTTTTTTTTTTTTTTTTGGGTTGTGTTGCTGTTTGCCTTCTCTGGAGGAATTCTCTTCCTCTATTTTGTATATCTTTTATTTTTGTGAATAAAATTTCCATTTCTTATCAAAAAGAAAAAAAACAAAAAGATACATGCACCCAACTCACGTATCTTAGGAGAGTCAAACCCACGACCTCCTGAAGCCCTTCCTCCCTTTAAATAGGAAAAAATAGCACTAGACTTGAGGCCCGTTGGCTCCCCACCTAGTTACTTCTTCTCATCCCCCGTAATCCACCGATCCCTCTTCTCACAACTATACGTCGACATTGTTAAGTTTCCAATCTAAAAGCCTAAGCTCTTAGGTGGAGGGTCTAAATAGATATATGAAGTCATATCAAACTCAATATTTAGACTATGGGACGTGGGACTTCCCAACACTCCCTCTTACATGTAGGCCTAACAAGACAATAATGGGCCTCATACATGGACAACAACAGGCTCACGAATGAAATGAGGCCAAGGGCGATAACAATGGGCTTTGATACCATGCTAAGTTTCCAACTTAAAAGTTTGAGTTGTTTGATGGAGGGCCCAAATACGTATATGAAGTCGCATTAAATTCAATATTTATACGATGTGGGACTGTGGGACTTTCCAACAAGACTAATCATTCTCTTCCATAAACTTAATTTCTCCAATTGAAACCTCTAAACCCATTTTCCAAGTAAGGAAAAATTCATGACTATTGGGTGTTTAAATTGGTGTTAAACGGACTCGTCACTTTACTTAAGGTACCTGTGTTGACACGGCATGACACAGGTACGGGTGTGGGATACACCTTCCAATTGGACATGGCTGCCATGAAAGAAGAAGAAGGAGGAGGATGGAGGAGGAGGAGGAGGACGTCCAACCGGTCAATGGTGAATACTAGGGATCTTTTCTTACATTTTTAAATGATCGTGAAAACTAGGGTAGTCGAAGTCGGACTAAAACTTCAATGGCTGTGGAGCTAGTGCTAGTCTCAATGGGGAGAAGAAGAAGTAGGAGGAGAGAGAGATGACAATATAGATGCTCTTTTCTTACATTTTTTTTTTCTCTTTTTGTTTTGTTTTTGTTTTTGTTTTTGGTTTTGTTTTTGTTTTTGGAGAGGAAATGAGATATTATCATTTTTTGCATTGCCTGAAAGTTTCACACCCCGGTCACAGGCAATAATATTTTGCATTTCCTGAAGGTTTTATGAGAATATTTATCATATTGTAGTTAATTTGTTTGCTAGCACCATTTTTTCTTGGCTTTCTTGTTCATGGGAATGTTGCAGAATACTATCAGAGTAATGAGGTTGTCTTTGAATGATCGGTATGATTTATGTTGCTATTTTAGTAAAATATGTATCTCAAGCATCTTTATTATATTATCCTTTTAAGTAAGTTGAAACAAATATATTGAAGGGGAGGAGATAGAGGTGTAGGAAGATTTGGAGGTTCCAACCACAGTATATAAGGAGGGTAATTCTTAGTGAGGAAAATATGTAATGCTTTATTTTCATGGAAAAATATTTCGTCGAGTGAGGACTTGGATGGCTCATAAAATGAGGTGATGGGAAAATAGTTGACTAACTATGTGCAATATATTATTTTAACAGCAAATTAGCTAACCTAGAGAATTCACATCTTGTCTTTTATTTCTTTTCTCTAATTTTAAGTTGCATGGGATTAAAGATTTAACCAACTGGTTGTAGTCAGACTAAGCCATCTTATTTGTCTTATTTATATCTTTCTGTCGATGCAGGTTGACCGAACTGCTAGATCACTTTCTCAGGATCTTGCTATTGTTCAGCTAGAACTTGGTCTAGTTGATATATTTTTCTGTCTTTGCCGGTTTGAGTGGCAGGCAGGCTACCAGGAGTTGGCCACTGCTTTACTTCAGGCTGAAATTGAATTTAGTGTGTTTAGTCCTTCTTTACTCATCACTGAGCAGAGTAAACAGAGACTGTTTGAGCACTTCTGGAACAGTGATGGGGCAAGAGTTGGAGAGGAAGGGGCCCTTGGTTGGTCAACATGGCTGGAAAAAGAGGAGGAAAATAGGCAAAAGGTCATTAAAGAGGAGGAGGCCTCACATGAAAATGAAAAAGGTGGTTGGACAGGTTGGTCAGAACCATTATCTAAACGTAAAGATGTTAGAAGTCCAGAAAATGTGGATGATGTTGCTGTTGAGGAGTTTGAAGAGAAACTGGAAACTGAAGATATCAAGCCGGAGGATGATACTGAAGCTTTGCTGAAAATGCTGGGCATTGATGTTGATGCCGAGGCCAATGGCGAGGTTAAGGACCCTTCAACCTGGACTAGATGGTCAGAAGCAGAATTATCAAGAGATTGTGATCAATGGATGCCTGTTCGTGCAAGATCTTCTGGTCCTTTCTCTCTCTCTCTCTCTCTCTCTCTCTCTCTCTCTCTCTGTTGAAGATAGTTTTCTGGATTTTCTTATTTCCATAGCACTATGCTTAATTTCATTTGACTGCAGTGAAGCTTCACTTCATTTCATGCAACTTATTTGAAATATGTATTTTTCATAATTCATAATTCATAAAGTAATGGTCATACATATAGTTTACTGAATTTGACTGTGAAACAGTGGGGGCTTCTCCGAGTGATGCGACACCTGATAGAGAAGTGGATGAGCAGCTTATGAGAGTCATATTATTTGAAGATGTTAATGAATACCTGTTTTCCTTGAGCTCCGAAGAGGCCCGTTTATCTCTGGTATCACAATTCATTGATTTTTTTGGTGGGAAAATTTCTCAATGGTAAGAATTCTATGGATGAGATATCTTTGTGATCTCATCTCATTGTGATTTTAATGTATCTTCAATTGTCTTAATCTGTTTTTTCTCTATTCCATGTTTTTTTCCTTTATAACAGATATTGGAAATTCAGTTTATTTATGTAAAGTTAAGAATTATTAGAGAAAAACTGTGGCTGATGTGAGTCTTGTAGAATGTTTCACAGAAATTTGTTGGACTAGACCATTCACTTGCCTTGTGGGTGTGTATCTATAGTATGCTATATGGAGATAAAATTAGGCAAGTCATATCCGAGTGGACTGAAATAAATTACCTTGATATGGAGGGTGTTCTTTGGGACAGCCAGTGAACAGATGTAGTTGAAGACTTATTAGGTTTTTGGAGAATTAGAAAACCAAGGAAGGTGTATTGCAGGACAGCCAGTTAATCTCTGTAGCTGAAGACTTAGTAGGTTTTAGGAAAACAACTAGAGTAACCAAGGTTCAAGGAATAAAGTTTCAAACAAGTTTTAGTAAAGCAACCAGAATAACCAAAGGTTCATGGAATAGAGTTTCAAACAGCCTGTATTGGTATTCTGTTAGTAAAATTAGAAGAGATCTACTTTCCAGAAAGTAATGACCACTGGCCTTGTAGCCGTGGTGGTGTCTCTACCCATCTTGTAAATGGCAGGTTGGGGGTTGAAACTCGACCTTGCATCTGGTGCACATTTGGTATATAAAAAACAACTAAAACAGGTTAATGGGGTCTCACCACTACAATAAATGCAATTGTACAACATTTAAGTAGAAGAAACTGGGACTGATTGATAATGATTTCAATGATGAAATACAGTCCTCTACGCACATGTGTAAACAGTCTAAGCTTTCAATTCTTCTTATAAATTAGAGAGGACATTAAACCTTCCCTTAACCTATAATCTAGTCACTCACTCACAATTCATACTAGAATAATATAGTTATTTCTTGATCATTTTAGCGTTATTTATATGGACTTTAGTCTATATCAAGGTACTAAATTTTGTCTTGACATGTTTTGGTTGTCCTCGAAATGGGAATGTTTTGAGCTGTTTCGAGAAATGCAACAGAAATGATAAAAAATTTGGAAACAAAAGGAAATGATCAGAAATGTAGAAAAACGGTATTAAATGATTAATTGAATATTAATCATTTAACACAGGGTTTTTGAGTTTGACTCTTGCTAAACCCCTTGGGACCACCCACACAAGGTTTCATGGCTTTCATGGGCTTGGACTTACTTGGTCCATATGGCCATATGGGTTGTGCGGTCTTATATGGGCCTAGGTTTTGCCCAAAGGGTTTCCTCGTTATCGAAAAAGTTAAATGATTAATTGAATATCATTGAGGCCTATACACCATTCTAAAATAGATGTAGACTTCAAAACATTTTCAGTTATCATGCTAATTTTTATCGTTTTGATATTAACTTATATTTATATGATTGCCACCAGTATTTAGAACTAATAATTATACATATTACTCCTTCTGTCCCCTGTCCCAATTTGTTTGTCCCACTTTTACTCAACACACATATTAACTTGATGCATTAATGCATTGCCATGTCACTCAATTGAGTTTCACTTTCCAATTTTACCCTCCTATAATAGAAGGTTAATTGATGTGACATTTGGTGTAGTAATTGTTATTTTAAATATAGTAAAGGGTATTTTTGGAAAGTAAAATAATGATTTGCTTTGAATTTTGACAATGGACAAACATTTTGGGACATCCCAAAATGGAAAATGTGGACAAAAAAATTAGGATGGAGGGAGTATTTATGATTTATTTGTTAAAACAGATATTAGTCATAGTGATTGTTAATTTGTTACCCATTATTTAAGTGGTTAAAGTTAATACTCCTTGCATCCCGATTGTCCTCATGGGTAAAATTTTATTAGTTGGTCCACTGTCATAATTTGAACTACACTTCACTTGATAAAAAATGACAACTAAAGGCGATTACCTAGTGTTGGTTTGGCTAAAGCAGGGCCTAGAAGGGTGAGATGGATATGGTCCTTACCTTCTGAGAGAAAAGGGAGAAGAACCTTTTGATAACATGATGCAATGAAGGAGGGCATTCGTTTGCAACTTGATCCAGCTTATTACCGATAACGATGAGATTTCCTTTTTCTTCTTTTCTCTCTGTATTTTTCTCAAAGATGTCTACATATCTTCTTCCTATGTTGACTAGAGGTTTTGGATGCTTGAGCCAAATGATCCTTTTCCTATTAAATCCTTCTTTTGCTCTTTGAACCCTTCTATTTCCTAGTTTCTAAAGCTTCTTTGAAGTTTAGGCATCAATTTGGACTGTGGCACATGGTGAGGCGAACACCTTTGATGTGCTTTAAAGGAGAAGACCTCACAAGGCTCTCTCCCTGGGTATATGTGTTATGTTACACGAATTATGAGGCAGTGGACCATTTATTTCTTCCTTGCCCATTTTCTTTGTCATTGTGGAACATAATTCTGGATTTGGCAGGTATCAAGTCGAGCCCTCCCGAGCTTATCTCCTCTCTTGTAGAGTCTTTGTTTCTGGATTTTAGGGGTGTTAGAGGAGTGATGTTATGGAAATGTGGCATCATACCCTTTTTTCAATAAAGTGTTTTGGTTGAAAGAAATGCTAGGATCCTCAAGGATTGAAGAGGTTCTTTTGCTGGGTTATGGTATAGCATTTGAATAATGTCTTCTTTCTAGGTATATACTTCAAAAGAATCCATGGGGTCCCTATTTCTTTTATTTTTACGGATTGGAAAGTGGTTTACTCCTTTAGGCTGATTAAATTGATAAGTCTTTGCTCTTGGACCCCTCCTCCTCTCGCGAAGCTTAAATTCCACTTTGTAATCCAAGGACTTCAGATGTTGGAGTTATTTATTTATTTATTTTTTTTTTGAGGTAGTGATGGGAACATCATCTATAGTTTTTCATTGCCATATGTTTTTGGTGGGGCTCTTTTGGATGCTCTTATGTATGCCAAATAGCGTAACTTTAGAGATTTTCTTATTGAGGGGGATTCCTCTAGGGTTATTTCTTGGGCAATGAATAGGGAGTAAGGTACTTGGAAAGTTTGATATGCTATTAGAGAGATTTTAGATTTGTCTGTGATTGTAGAGCAGACTTTTTCTTGGATTTTCTGTTCAACTAATGGTGAAGCAGACTTTATTATTAAAGCAGAGCTTACAACTTGGAATCCTTTATGGGCCACTTCTATCCTCCTTGATTTGCCTTTATTAAATATATATATATATATATATATATATATATTTTTTTTTTTTTTGGGGGGGGGGGGGGGAATAAAAGGGTAAAAATACAATAAACCACCCTCCTATTATTACCTGTTTTTCACTTTACCCCACTCTATTCTAAAACTCAACAAAAAACCCCTCATATTGTATCAGGGGGGTATGCCGTTACTGAAGAATCAAAAAGTCCATTTTTCCCCTACCTTTTACTCTATTAAAATAATATTATCTGATTTGTTAAAAGTAGGTTTTAATTTTTTTTGAAAAGACCATTTTAGCCTTGGAGACATACTTTTTCCCAGTTGTCTTCAACCCGTATTAGAGTATCCAAAGGACATGACAACCATGGCTGCTGGTGCTACAACCATGGAAAACGACTTGAAGAAAACTGGGATCTAGTAAGCTATGATATCTAGAAGCACTCCACTCTCCATATGATGAATTTTGAGTTTGGTTTGATGAAATAGAGGTGCTGAGATAGGTACAATTCGATGAGAGAAAGGAAGTGTTGGGGTTTCCAGTGAAGCTCACCACTATCACCGCCACTCTCCTCTACCATGTCACTATCATCGCCCCCACCTCCACCAAACCTCCAACATTCATCACTTCCCTCATCTTCCATCGGCACCACTCCACCCAATTCGGCAAAGCCCCAATACCAAACCCAACCCTAAGCTGAATCTCACAACGTTTCTGGCAGCCTTGACTAGAGAGAAAAGCTAAGAACATGAGAACATCTATTATCCCAACATCAAACACCACCCTATTAAACACCTACCCCATAAAACGATTTTGTCGAGCGACGACCCTGGAGGTGCAGCGGCAACAACAGCAATGATGGTGGTGTGGAGGGTTAGGGTTTTGAAGATGAGAGCTAATTTCAATGGAGGAGAACATAGCAGAGAAAGAGCCTTTGTCTCTCTCCTCAGTAACACAAGTGTGGGTGGGGGTGTGTATCTAGGAGTCGGACTCGTCAAATTTTTAAATTGAGGATACGGGGACTCGGCTAAAAAGGATCCAAAAATAGGATACGGGTACGGGGATACGTGTGTATCTATATATATATATATATATATATATATATATATATATATATGTATGTATGTATGTATTTATTAATATTTTAAATAAGGTAAATATGATGAGGGGCATTTTTGTAAAGATTCTGATATGTGGGAGCATATTCATAATAATTAGATTTAATAGGGTCAAATATGAAATTCAAATTTTGGTTTTTTAAGAATAAAAGAAAGGATTAAATTGAAAAGTTAAAAAGATAAAAAGGTAGGTGGGGAGTGGGTTTCATATTCGACAAAACCAAAGCTGATAGCCTAAACCTTTCCCAGTTCCCACTTCACTTTCGGTGGCAGCATCCATGGCAGCCTCGGCGAGACTTTTGACATACCTCCGATGAATTTTCTCGCCAGCACAAGGTACGTTCTCTCTCTCTCTCCCTCTCTTTTCTTTTTCTTTTCTTTCCTTGTTCCCCCTTCTTCCAGCCTCCTGCGACGCCGTTGCTGCTGCTGTGCTACTGCTGTTGCTGCTTCTTCTTCTTCTTCTTCTCCTGCTTCTTCTACTAGTAGTCGTGTCCGATTTGCAAGTGATGTATCTGGCACGGATCCCATGCCCATACCCTGTGTCGTGTTGTGTCGACATGGGTATCTTGGGGTAAACAGGTGAGTTCATGTAACACAGCTCCTCACGACTAAGAGTAGATGGATCATCTTCATTGTCGGTGGGGAGGGTTTGAGGATACCCATATTTGGTTCGGTTCACGCCGGTGGAAGTGAAGAAGGGGGAGAGTTAAGATTTGGAGCAATCAACCGTCAGCTGCAAAATCTCCACTGTCGGTGGTTTTGGCGGCACCATCATCTTTGCCGGCACCACCATGGACTAGTACGATTGACCTCCATCTCCACCTCTCTCTCTCCCCTTACCCCTATGTTGTCCAATCAGCCAAGTAATGTGCTATATATTAAATTCGATATAAAATAAATAAAATAAAATAAAATAAAATAGTAAAAAAAGAAGGAAGATAAGTACGTTGCAGTCGCAGCCATGGTCCTTAGCGAGCTAGCCATGATGAGAGACATGATGATAAATTAGACCAATTCTAATTTTTACTCAAGGGCAAAAGCATCGCTTCAGTATAGATAAGGGTATTTTTGTCTTAAAGGTGATAAACAGCATCACGTGCCAGGCACGTGACATTATGTTGTTAATTTTTTTCTTAATGGCAGATGGACGGTAGGGGGGCAAACTGTCTTCCTCAGTTAATATGAGGGGTTTTTTGTTCACTTTTAAAATAGAGGGGTGTAAAGTGAAAAATGGGTAATAATAAGAGGGGGTTTATCGTATTTTACCCTAAATTAAAAAAAAAAAGGCTAGGGGGCAATGATATATAGCCATTAGTTAAGCGGATTTCCCCAAATATTAGGATATCAATGAGCATCTTATTAATTCTTCTCACAAGATGAGCATGGTGCGCTATATTCAATTTTAGTGTCATTGCTGCCCTAGGCAGAAAGATCCTGAAGTAGTTTCCATCTTTCTGTTTAAGATCTTCAGGATTATCAATCCAGCATATTTTGAGTATTTTTAATTATCCTAGTAAGATCCTCCCTCTCTTTCTCCCCCCTCCCTCCCTGGTGGTTGTGGAGAGATTTGTGTAATCCATTCATTGATTCGTCGGATACATTAATTCTATCTCCAGAATCTTTTTCTAAGATTAAGAAGCCTTTTATCTTCATTTTTAACTCGGTCCAATTGATGTTGCTTTCCGGAGTCCAATCCTTCCCGGCCACTTGACGGTTCGGAAATCCTATCTTCAAGTCTTTTCAACTTCTAGAATAATTTCCCAATATATTCTTGTTCCATCTTCTTAGTGGGCTAAAACTTCTGCATTTGAGAGTGATTTGCCAACAGGATCATGATGGTTTGTTGTTATGTAGATAAATGAAAGAATAAGGAAGAGAGAAGAAGGATATCTGCAAGTTGGTGCAAAGATATCTCGCATGCACAGCTTGTTTGGAATATTATTAAAAATTCTATTAGGTACCCTTTTTGTCTAGTTATCTGCAAGTTGGTCTTTAAGTGGGAATAGTGAAAGAAGGAAAAGGGGAATAGATGGGGTAGAGGATTGCTCGACTCATTAGGCCCATGATCTAAAGAGGAGTTAGCTAGAGTTATTAAGACAAATCCTCCAGGGTGAAGCATGAGGGGAGAGGGAACTCCATGTTGGGAATCGAACTAGAAGGAAAACAAAGTGCGGAATGAATTGATAAACAAAACTTTTCCTAATCGATTCCTTAATCCATGAATCCAATTATGCTTAAACACAAACAAAACCCTAACTAGAAGAGGGTAGAATTACTTACAGTTTGATTTGTCTTCTCCTTTTTGCTCTAAGCTTTGAATCCAGACAGCAGAGAACGAGCAGTCCAAGTGTATTGCCTCCAACGGTATCCACACCTAACTAGAGCTTCAAGTCCTTTCTTCTTTTTTTCTTGTTCTTGCTAGAAGTGGAGAAGAGAAGAGAGAGAGAGAGAGGGGCTTATGCAAATTTCGGCCAGGCCTTGGGGAGAGTGATTGTGATGATGTCATCACATGATAACATGGCTATTTAAAGCCACTAATAGGTCCGGCCCTAGGAGGATTCCAATCCCTAATAGGTTTTGTATAATTACTCTTAATTACACAATAACTTCTCTAGTTTGTATCCTATACCAGCTTAGCCCTTAAGAACTCTTCTTTTATTCACTTATGCCCTTTCTCTCATAAACTTTAAAGCTCTCTTAGCATGATCAGTGTGTGACCCATTAGGTTCACATCATCAAGTAGTAGATATAGCACAAGGTGTGCACAATGGAACTCTTTCCATTAAGGGTCTAATTGGAATTCCTTCTAATTCCCTAATTGATTATAATTCATTTATATCAATTAGGGCTTCTACTAACCATGAGTAACACCTAGCATATGGCTCATGGTGTGGTCCTTAATGAGGTGAATAGTTATCTTACAAAGAACCCTTCTGTTATAGTTTATAGGTTACAATTACATCTTTCCATCCACACAATGTCTCCAATTGAACTAATAGGACATGGAAGTCTGTTAAGTTCCTAGTTCAATTACTTTATACTCATTCATGAATATCAATTCAATAATGGACTTATGGAAACTCCTTTCCATATTCATTCTACCATGAGCCCATGGATTTAATGAGTTATATCACTGAATGATATATGAAACATTCTCTCTCTTTTTCCTGAGAGTGATGGATTCCTTGTTGATCACTCACATGCTTTCACATACATAGCAGTAAGGATCTGCATTTAGTGTTATCAAACTTCTAAAGCTATATGCATAAGACAATTATGGTGTCTCAGGTTTAAAGATTACTTGTACCACTATAACAATGAGAAACTGATTGACAGGCAGGTTAAAACTCCATTCAGTTTATCTCATATCTTTGGTCACATTTAGTGTACCTATTCTTATAATAGGCACCCACTTGTTGGTTGTAGTGTCTCCACACAAATAGCTTGAGACTAGCTATCCTCCTATAGAGTCAACCTAACAGGTGCTAGTCCTATAGTTTATTACTGTCCATCATAGTGAACTTTCAACTAGGAATGCTTTAGGAGTTTAGTACAAAGATATATTTACAGTCTCAAAATTACAATCCTTTGTAATTTCATATTCTCAACTCTAACTCCATGGACATATTATGTAAATATAAATGATGCATATAAGTATAATAGAATAAGCCCTTTTATTAAATCAATAATAAATGTGACATATATAAATGAAATCAAATGATTGTTCCTAATCCCTAAACAATCATCTCTATAATTGGCTCTAGGGCATAATCCTAACACTCCATTCACTAAATTAGCTGCAGTAGTTCTGTTCAGTCCCCCCTAGCCCCTTTAAACTAGTGTTCTCAAAAACTCTTTTTTTTTTTTTTGGGGGGGGGGGGGGGGGGGGACAAGTATTCTCAAAAACTTTTTCTTTATAGTCCTTATCTAATGTGGCTGCCTTATATATATATATATATATACACACACACAAAACTGTTTACCTGCTGCAAATTTCTGGAGCTGTAGCATCTTACTAGGCTTGGTGAGATGTCAGTTAAAGGTGGAATTTGGGTGAAACTCTTACTTTTCCGGCTTAAGAGGGAGTTTGGCAAGCCTATATTTGGCTTATCATCTTGCAATGTGATGCGTAATTCAATTAGCTGCTGTTACAAGGGCATAATGAATGTCCCTACGGCAATACTGTTTTCTATTTAATTTTCTCTATTTCATTAGGATTTGTGTATTTCTCGTTGTTCAATACTCAGGAACATGATTTTACTTTGTCGTGCTTTACAATTGTATCAATACTTGTAGATACTTAAAGTTAAAAAAAAAAAAAATTGTGTCAATACTTGTGGATATTGGTAGTGTCCATGCCGTGTTTACAACTGACAAGTGAACTTTGTGTTTTCCCTGTACGTCCTTTCACGTGGCATCTTCATCTATATATTACTGGATTAATATTATTCTTTTTACTTCCCTTTGTAGGATTTGCACAAACAGTTCAAGTTGGACTGAGAAAACCCTCAGCCTAGAGACATTGCCTGATTATATAATGGAAGATTTGAGAAGGGTTCATGATGTTTTAATGAAAGTGCAAAGCAGTTCAAGTGGTTTCAGTTTGGAACTCCTTTTGGGCAGCTCAAATGACATTTCTAGGAGGACTAATATGATGAAATTTCTTCGCAATGCTATCTTACTTTGTTTAACTGCATTCCCACGTAACTACATTTTGGAAGAAGCTGTTCTTGTCGCTGAAGATTTATCTATTACAAAAATGAATTCTTGTAGCTGTTCAGTTACCCCATGTCGAGCTTTGGCAAAGTGCCTCTTAAAAAGTGATCGACAGGTATTCTTTCGTTTGACTTGTTAGCATTCGCTCCTTTTGATAGTAATGCGATATACTTTTGTATATCTCTCCTGGTAAACACTTCCTATTTGGTTTGGAATTTTTTTGAATTTCTTTTCCTCTGTACTCTCCCATGCTTTTTTGAAGATTTTAATTAATAGTATGGGATTTAGATATTTTGGTAGATCATGTTTCCAAAGATGAGTATATATTCTGATTATGGGAATGTTAATTAAGAAGTAGGAAGTTAAAATTAGTTTTTTCATAGGGATACTTGTTAGATTGCTGGATAGATGGCTAGGGTTAGATAGTGACCATGTCCAGTTTTTACAAAGTCCTTTGGTGCAAGTGATATTTTGTTTAATGTTTGACCTCAGCATTTCCATTACTGTTGAGTGTACATTTGGAAGATAAGACTCTATTTTTGTGTGCGATATGGTACTTTGTTAATGTTTATATGAGTATTTGATTCCGGATTACCAGTCTCCATTTCTTTTCGTCAAAATTCTCAAAAGCAATCTAAACTGTTGATTGAATGATTCCCATTATTACAAAATCATGATGAAAACTATTGATTGAAATATAATCTTCATGGGCAATCAAATTTTTGGGTATGATAATCACTTTGAATTTTTTTTTTTTTTGTTTTTTGGTGGGTTGGTTGCTGTTTTTTTTTTGGGGGTAGGGGATGGGAAACAAAGCTAGAGCTTCCATTTTCCACCAAAATGGATGAGTGAATTTTACCAGTTTCCTGAACCAGAAGATCTCTACCATTATCTTTAAACAAAATGGCTTGATCACCCCCATCGTCCCCCCCCACCCAACACCAAACAAACAGAAAAAAAAATATATATATAAAAAAGAAAAGAAGTGTGTGCACCAATAAAGAAATCTAAAATTTTGAGATGGATTATCAAGCATTACGATATTGAATATATTACTTAAATTGGGACCTCCTGCTAGGACGAAATAAGCTTAGGGAGTGAAGTATGAGGACTATTTAGTTGAAGACACATAGTGCATTACAATATTCCTGATCTCATTGTCTTCTTTTGTGTTTTCTTTGTAGTTACTTCTAACCTAACAGTACATTACACTATTCCTGATTTTATTGAATGTTTACACTTTGTTGTCATAGGATTTATTACTGTGTGGAGTTTATGCAAGAAGAGAGGCTGTTTTTGGGAATATTGATTATGCAAGAAAAGTGTTCGACATGGCATTGTCATCTATTGATGGGCTTCCATTGGTATGATTTTATGTTTTGCTGATCATACTTTTTTGAAGAGATGTAATTGTATATGTTGTTGAACTTAGCTTCTGTTAGATAGTGGATCTTAAGGCTTTGTAATATGAGTTTTCTATACAATATCTGGTCCTGTCTTGGAGTAATTGTTCTTACTAACCTACCAATAGAGCTTGTACTAATTAGCATTTTTTTTTTTTTTTTTTGGGTTGAAAATTTAACTAAATTTTTAAAAAGTTGTTTCAAATCTTCAATCCTGGACAACGTTTACATCATAAATGAACAGGTAAAACATATTGTACATTAAAAATCCTCATACCAGCCACCTTTGTGTTTTGTTTTGACCTTTTTATGTACTTGTTTATTATTATTTTACAATCTGTTTTTGTGTGGTGTGAGGAAGAGAATGGCTGGTGGTTTAAACAGGTGTTTGGAACAAAACTTGAGAGAATTTTTCGTCATCCTTCCACGTATATTTAGTAACTGAGTCCAACTGTTCTTTGCTGTTTGGTAATAATATTAATGCACTTTTTCATATCTGGTCCTGTCTTGGAATCGTTTTACTTATTAACCTACCAATAAAGCTTGTACTAATTAGAAATTTTTTATTTTTGAAAATTTTATTCTATTCTTATAAGATTAATCCAAATCTACAAACCTGCACATGGTTTACATCATAAACAGACAGTTAAAGAGATTGCACATTAAAAAATCTTCATACCGACTACCTCTGTGTTTTGTTTTAACCCCTTTATTTATCATTATTATTATTATTATTATTTTTAGTATATGTTTTGTGGTGTGAGGAAGAGAATGGCTAGTGGTTTAAACAGATGTTTGTAACCGTGCTTGTAAATTGTCATTTTTTACAGGTTTTTTTTTTTTTTTAATTAAAAAAAAAATCTTAATCATACACTTTAGTTTTGAACTGAGTTCAACTGTTCTTCACTGTCTGGTAATAATTTTAATGTACTTTTTTATTTTTAACTGAGCAGGAACTTCAGTCTAATGCCCCTCTTCTGTATTTCTGGTATGCTGAGATGGAACTTGCAAATAATTCTGGCAATAGTACACAATCATCATTGCGTGCAGTACACATTCTTTCTTGCTTAGGAAGTGGTGTAACATACAGTCCATTTCAATGTCAACCATCAAGTATGCAACTGCTGAGAGCACACCAAGGGTATAAAGAGCGGATAAGAATGCTACGGTCAGCATGGGCGCGTGGTGTTATAGACGATCATTCTATTGCTCTCATTTGTTCAGCAGCTTTATTCGAAGAATTGATTACTGGAGGGGCTGCAGGTGTTGAAGTTTTAGATCAGGCTTTTACTATGGTGCTTCCAGGTTATTTGGCGTTCCTGTGTACTTCTTATCTTTCTTTTCATCCTCTAAGATTCCTCGTGGTATTGCATTTCTCTATAGCTTCATATGTGACTTTAAATATGTGGACGAGTTTGGTGGGAGAGCTGAGGTAGCATAGTGAATAAGGTTATCATTCATTCATGGTGACCTTTTGTATGTTTAGTTTTTACACACGGCCATTGTTTTTGATTTATCCATATGCCGTGTCCAATTTGGGGATAAATCATTCGAGGATAACGTTGGTGATGAGTGATGACTTCCCTTTTCACAATTTTTTTGAGATCTGAAGATTTTCTTCTGCTCAAGAGCATGCCGCTAGAGGTGGAGCCACTTGTTGGCGGTGGTGTTGCCGTTAGAACTAGGGTTTGTTATATACGTGTTGTACAGAGAAAGGAAGATTTGATTGAAGCATATTTTCTTTATGCATAGGGTTCCTTCTAAAGTAGCTTTCTTTACATGGATTGCGTTGTGGGATAAATAATTGAAAATTGATCATCTCTTCAAAAGTAATTTTGTATTGCTGAATCAGTACATTATGTGCAAAGAAGCAACTAAGTTGGTGGATCACCTTCTCTTACATTGTTAAGTGGCCTGTCAATTGTAGGATTTATGTTTTGATATTTTGTGTCTGCATTGGGTCATGCCTCAATCGGTGTTTTATATAGTTGAAGGTTGGTGGTGTTGATATAGTAAGAGGTTTCCTTTATTGGTTTGGAAGAGGGTTCTTCATGCTATATTTTTGACACTTTCCAAGGAAAGAAATGGAATAATTTTTGAAGGGGTGGAGCTTATGGTAGGAAGTTCACAACATAGAGTAGGTAGTCTTCTTCTTGTTTTGATTTCCTCAGATGTTTGTGGTAGTCCTGCCTTTTCATAGCTTTCGTAATTCACTGAAATTGTAGCTCTCTCTCTTTTGGCTGTTTGTATACCTCGCATGTGCATGGGTATTTTGGCCTTTTTTTTATACATAGTTCTTGCTTCATTTTTTTTTTTTTTTTTGGGGGGGGGGGGGGGGGGGGGGGAGAAGAAGACGGAAAAAAAGAGTTTGTACTATTTATTTTGCTAGATTTTTTCAAAGACCTCCATATTAGCAGTTTCTTTTTTGAGTTCAGACCATATTGGTTGCATTTTTTGCATATTTACCTTCTACTAAATTGGACTTCTGAAACAAGTGCCCTTGTGTAATTCATGGACACTTTGATACTTTTAATGAGCCCTCATAACTTAAGTGTTAACGTTTTGATATTAGGAGAAGCAAAGATACAATTAGGGTAACCGAATAAATCTTTTGAAAGAAGCCCATGACATTTTCTTTCTCGTAGTCATGAAAATTCCTAACAAAAGCAATGTTCTAAATCATTACCTTTTCCGTCCAAGTCACACAATCTTTTAGCTAAGCATCTTCAGGGGCTGCTATCTCCAAAAAATTCGGAAATAGCACCCTTAGCTCCACTTCCCCATACCATATATCCTTTAAAAACTTTATTCTTGTGCCACCTCCTAATTTAAATCTCACCTCTTTCACAAAAGCACCAAGCCCAATTGTAATAAATTTCCAAAGGCTTACCCCATAACTTTGTCAAACCCCTCTCACCCACTGCTCCAATTAACGTTTTTCATAAAGAGTCCCTTTCCACCACAAATCTCCAAAGCTATTTGCCCAACAAAGCATAGTTAACCAAGGTTAGTGGTCTAATACCCAATGCCCCAACTGCCTTTGGGGAGCAAACTGTTTCCCAGTGGATAAGATGGAACATAAACTCTCACCCAAACCTGCCAAAGAAAACCACTTTGCAAATTTTCTAACCTTTTAGCCACTGAAACCAGAATCTTATATAAAGACATATAATAGGATGGTAAGTTAGCAAACATGCTAGGAATCAAAGTTAGTCTACCACCTTTTAAGAGGTACCTTCTCTTCCAAGTTCCAACCACTCCATATTTTTTCAAATCTCTCCACCACCGGATCCCACATTGCTGCAGAATTTTATGACGCATCCAATGATAAACCCAAATAAATAGAAGGGAAAGACCCACCCCACATCTAAGATTAGATTGCTTCAAGATATTCCCATACATCTTGCTTCAACAAGAATATATTCTCATACAAGTCACACTAGATACATTTTTCTCCATAGAGTACATCTTACGAATTGTTTCCCAAATCTTTTTAGCAGTGTTCAAGAACATCATGTGTTAGCATGATTTCTATTAATTTTTGGGGTTTTGGGAGGAGTCAGAAGGCGGTGGTGCTTTGGAGATGTGTCGTCTTAGCTATTTTCTAGGTGTTGTGGTTGGAAAGAAATGCAAGAATTTTTTATGATAGGTTGGAGGAAGCAAGGACTTAAATATCAATATCAATGGATATATCGAGGGTCCAAAAACACGGATATATCGAAAATTTCGATATTGATTCAGAGATGCAACGACTATTGTTAGTTAAACACGTATACTTCCATTGAAACTCTAGGTACAATGATCAGACTCTAATAAACAGTTTAAAATTAAGATATTACAATTTAAATGTGTATTAGACAAATATATGTTATGTAGGGTATAAAAATTGTGCCACACTGAGTGAAAGAATGAATATTTTAACAAAGTAAATGAAGGTTGTTACTTCATAACATTAATTTAAGCCATTAGTATAATTGAAATATTTATATCAATCAATACTAAAAGAGTAAGAGGTGATTATTTTGACACAATAACAAGAAA
This sequence comes from Liquidambar formosana, assembly GCA_039720395.1. Taxonomy (NCBI): domain Eukaryota; kingdom Viridiplantae; phylum Streptophyta; class Magnoliopsida; order Saxifragales; family Altingiaceae; genus Liquidambar; species Liquidambar formosana. Next base: position 10,614,933 of record CM077828.1, on the reverse strand, counting down.
ATGAATATCTCGATATCATTGATATATATCCTCGATATAGTAGATATATTTGATATATTGATGATACCATGTGAAAGAAAGAAGATATTATGGGTATATCGAGATATATCGAGATTTTATCGAAAATATCGACAGTATCGTAAAGATATTTTGTGAAAAAGATATGTCAGTTAGATATCGTATCGAGGGGTACGGATACATATATCGTGGATATATCGTGTATATTTTAGTCCATGGGAAGAAGTGGGATTCTTGTGGGATAAGGTGGTGTTTTTGGCCTCTTTTTGGGCTTTTGCTTCTTCGAAGTTCAGTGGCATTCCATTCTTTGTTGTTTCGTTTGATTGGAGCACTGTATGTGTATTGGAGTGATTTTTGTTTTGATTTTCTTTTTCCATATTTTTTCTTTCTCTAACTGCTTTGTAGGACACCTCGTCCTTTTTTGTATTCTCTTCGATTTATAATATATTCTCTTTGTCGCTGATCAGAAAAAGAACATCATAGTAGAAGTAATAGATGTTTCTATACTATTTCATAGCCAGGACATAAGCTGAAATTTAATAGAGTGCCATTCTTTATAATCCTTAGTCCTTACTATTCGGATATAATAAATTTGACTTCTTATTGATTTCCAATGAGAATTATTTCTTGGAATGTGAGGGGTATTAATAACAGAGAGAAAAGGTTGGAAATTAAATCGGCATTGAAGAGATGGAAAGGGGAGGTAGTGCTCCTAGATATGTGGAGTGGGAACAGCTTAGGGCTAAGGGCTCAACGGGTAATGTGGAACAATTGGGTGTGCTCTACAGTGGATGTTAATGATGGGGACACTGGCCTAGGTTTAACAGATTGGCTATTAGCTTGATGGCCAAGTAATTGCCTTATTTTATTTTTGGAATTGTGGAATTGTTACCTATTTAATTTCCATGAATTTTGGGCCAAGTAATTACCATGATTGATGTACTTGGGGTCTATATAAAGACTCTATATCTCCTTAATAAAATCAGCCATGGAATAATAAAGATTTGAGTTTCTTTTAGGTATGGTGCTGACTCTATACCCCCCCTAAGTGCCAACTCTTAGAGTTTTCTTGCTTTTCTGGTGTCGACTCTTTGTCAAGTTTCTTTTCTTTTCTTTCTCTATTTCTTTTTCGCTCTTATGTGTTTTGAGGTTGCCCTACATCAGTTAAGATAGGGAAATACTCACTCTCATGCTTATTGCGTAGCTTGGGGAATGCTTTGGAGTGGGCCTTTTCAAGGGTGTATGGACTCAATGACATAGGGAGTAGGCATATTTCATGGGAAGAAATAGACAGTGTAAGAGTCTTGGGGTGTACTATGGTGTGTGGTAGAGCATTAATTTGGTGAGATTTCCTTTAGAAAGATTGACATGGTGTCTTTTTGTACTACCATGGAGGAGTTTTGTAACTTTGTCAATATGAATGAATTGATTGATCCTCCTTTGCTGGGGGTGAATGTTTACATGGTCGAATAACCAGGAGGTTTGTGGACATAGTTAAGGTATAGTGGGACTCCTTCGTGTTTTTGGGGATTCCTATCTTTGTACTTGCTGCTAACTCAAGGCTTTTACGAGGGAACTAAAGAGGTGGAATTTGTAGGTATTAGCTAGGATGGAGGTGTCCAAGGCTAAGTTCCTGGATGAAATAAGAGTTCTTGATTAGGGGGAGGAGGTTGCGCAACTTGGAGACTTGGAGTAGAGTAAAGAGGTAGGACGGAGGAACTTAATAAGCAATTTTATGCATTGGTATGTTGGAGGCAAAATCAAGGGAAATTTGGTTGAAGGAAGGGGATAAGAACAAAATTTTTCCTCAAGATAACTAATGTGCATAATCACAGGAATTTTATTGGTAAGGTTAGAGTGGTTGGGGTAGAGTTTGAAGATTAGGAGGAAATTGTCACTAACATTGTGAACTTTTATGCTAGGTTTGTTACTGTTGACCTACACTTGATTGGGTTCAGTTTGCTTCTATTGATGAAGATGAGGCAGTTGAAAAAGGGATGGGATGAGGAGGACGTGTTAGAAGTGGTGAGATGCTTAAACGGAGATGAAGTGCTTGGACCAAATGGGTTCACATTAGCATTCTTTCATAAGTTTTAGAGAGTGGTTAATGGTATCTATTATGGATGCTAGATCAGTTCTATGAGTAGGGGTCATTTTTGAGAAGCTTCAATGCTACATTTGTTGCTTTGGTACTAAAGAAAGATGGTGCAGTGGATGTGAGAGATTTTAGACTGATTAGCCTATTGGGTTTTGTCTAAATATAGTGGCTAAGATTTTGGTGGGGAGTTTGAAGAGTGTAGTTGTGAAGTTTGTGGGTCCATGTCAAAATACTTTTGTGGCAGGAAGGCATATTTTGGATGCAACACTAATGAAAATGTGGATGCTAGAATGAGAAGTGGTGAAGTGGGGTTGATTTGCAAATTAGATCTTGAGAAAGTCTATGACCATGCTAATTGGGATTTTCTTTTGTATTTACTACAAAGGATAGGGTTTGGGGAGAGGTGGAGGAAATGGATAGAGATTGTGTTTCTACAGCTTCTTTTTTGGTGTTGATTAATGGGAGCTCACATGTTTTCTTCAGAAGCTCAAGAGGTCGTAGGTAAGGTGATCTGCTTTCACCATTTCTTTTATTATTATGGAGGCGTTGAGTAAACTTATTAGTAGGTGGTTGAGGAGAATATATTATAAGGATTTTTTTATTGAGGGTGGTGGTAGGGGTTCTGAGAGCATCTCTCATTTGCTCTATTAAGATGACACGATCATTATTTGTAGTCCTTATAGCAATCAACGAAGACATTTGGGATGCATCCTATTGTGTTTTGAGGTACTCTCAAGTTTAAAAATAAATTTTGGAAAAAGTGAATTAATTGGGATGGGGGAAAGGGTGATGGTTGAGGAGTTAGCTACAAATCTGGGTTGTGGACTAGGTAAACTCCCAAGTTCATACTTGGGGTTGCCTTCGGGAGCCCCCTTTAAGTCAAAGGTAGTTTGGGATCTAGTGGTGGAAAGATTTGAGAAGCGGCTAAGTGGGTGGAAGAAGGGATATTTATCTAAAGGGGTAAGCTTACTTTGATTCAGAGCACTTTCACGAGTTTGCATACATACTATATGTCACTATTCAAAATCCTGGCATCAGTGGCCCGAAAATTAGAGAAGCTACCAAGAGACTTCCTTCGGGAAGGTTTTGGTGGGAGCCAAAATTTCATCTTGTTAGATAGTAGGTCATATGCTCGCCCGAAGAAGTGGTTGGGTTGGGACTCAGGTAGCTAATTCAAGTTAACAAAGCCTTTGTTGGGGAAGTGGTTGTGGAGATTTGTGGTTTAGAGAGATGCCCTATGGCAGGCGGTAGAGACTTGGAATTATGGGAGTGAGGATGGGGATTAGTGGCCTAAACGCCCGGTAAGGCCCAATATGGTGTATGAAAATCCATCATGGGAGAGTTGATTCTTTGCTAGAAAGGTAAAGTTTAAGATAAGCAATGGAGAGAAGGTTAAGTTTTGGGCGGATATGTGGTGTGAGGTGAGGGCGTTGTTCTAGGAGTTTCATCTATTTACAATATTGTAGCAAATAGAAAAGGAAGTGTTATAGATTTTGTGGAATGGGTGGGAGAGAGCCCATTTTGGAATGTGTTAGACATCTCCACAATTGGGAGGTGGAAGGGTGGAATTGTTTTTTGCACGGTATGAGGTCAAGTTAGAGAAGGGAATGGAGGAAAGCATTCTTTGGAGGGGTAATGCTAATGGGTGATTTATAGTTAATTCTTCTTATAGGGCCTTGACTGCTCCGGTGGGTGATTCATTTCCGGCAACACACCTATTAAAGGTGCAAGGCGCACCTAGGCGCCAATGATTCTTGAGGCCTAGTTGTAAGGCTAAAAAATAAAAATCACGGACCTAAGGGAAGTGAGGCGCACATTTAAAGAAAATAAATTTAAAATATTTGATCAAATGCAACTGAAGAAAAAAAAAAAGTGAAACTACTTATTAATTAGTAAGATTTCTAGTTCACTAAAAAAATTATTTTTTAATTCACCAAAATTAATTTTCTGATACAAATTCTAGTTCACTTAAATTTTTATTTTTTTGCATCAATAATTTCAATACGAAAAATATACTACATAGAGATTAAGATAATACAAAATTACAAATTACAAGAAGAAGATAATACAAATTTTTATTTTTTGCTTCAATTAATTTTCTAGAAGAAGATAAAGATGATACAATTTCATCAAAAGAAGTTCTTTTTTTTGCTGTATAAAGAAGAAAATAAAATGCAAGTCATACAAAGGAGTAAATAAAATCGAAGAAAAAGAACAACAAACAAAAATCATACAAAAGCAGAAAATAAAATCTAAGAAGAAGAAAAGCTACTCACTTGTTTGAAGAGGGCTAGAGGTAGGTGCAAAAGAGGTTGTTTGTAGATAGCTGGGGCTAGAAACTAGAGTTTTGTCTTATTTCTACGCCATATTTCTAGGTTATTTATTTATTTATAAATGTTTGATCAATCTAATGCTTGTAAATAATATCTGATGTGAAAAGGGAATTAAATATTATTTTTTTGAGAAAAAAGGAAAAAAGCAAGAGGGTCACTTAGGCGCACCTTTTTTCCACCTTAGGCTTTGGAAAAAGCGCACTTAAAGCCCGCCTGAAGGAAAGCGCCTCGCCTAGGCCAAGGCGAAGCCCAAGCCTTGTGTTTTGATTGTGCTTTGCGCCTTAGGCGTGCGATTAACAACTATGCGGCAACACTGATTTAGTTGCTTTCAATTATCTTCTGAGTAAATTTTTCTCAATTGCGTTGCTACATGGGGTAAATGTCTCTCTTGATGTGTTGCACTTTAAAGGCTTTGCCTTGCCAAATAGATGTGTGATGTGCAAGGTTGGTATGTATGGTTCAAAGTCTTGTTGGGTTAACCTGGTCTCGTTCAGAGGCGAGATGGTATCTGAGAATCAATCAAGTATATAGTAGGGGATTATTTAATGAAATCTTAATGAATGTCCCATTAGTCAAAACGTATACTTGATCATTGATATGTTATATTTATTTATGTTAGTTGGGACTATTTTAGGTATCTAAAACCTAGTTATAGTGTATTTTCAAGTTTGCGCTAGGGTTTGTTTTGATATTTTTAACCATAGTATGTGTCCCAAGTTGTTTCTTTTGCTAATGTAATAGTTCCAATATGATTGTCCTATTTTTTATGATTTTTCTACTATTATTATTATTAATTTTTTAAATATTCTTTTAATGCGTAAAGTTACGTCTCGCCCGAAACGCAACAAGATGGACGAGATCGGGATGACCGAAACTGAAACGCGATGACAACCGAGACCGAGATTGAGACTTTGAACCATGTTGGTATGGAGACTTTTGACCACCTACTCATTCATTGCGAAGTTGCAATAGGGATCTAGGGATATTGTTGTGGCATAGATCTGGTGATGCCAATCTTTGTTCAACAGGGTTTGGGGTCTTGTGGTTGTAGTAGTAGGAACAAGAGTGCAGTTAGTATGGAAGATGGTTCTACATTCTATTTGTTAAAAAATATGGCGGGAAAAGAGAACTTTTGAGAGTGATGAGTCTTCTGTAGAGCGTTGAAAGAACATTTGTATAGGCCGCCTTTTTGTTTGAGTCGTTTCGTGTTTCTAGTAGATCGAGTGACATTAGCTTTTAGGATTTTTCCAAATATGACGAAAACTGCATTAGTGAAAAAATGTATTTAACCCTCACAATGTTTATGAAAATGGCAATTTTACGAATATACTCTTACCCTATATAGGTGAAATGACGAAATTGTCCACATTATTGGGGCAGATTTGTCCTAAAAATGTTATGAGTAGGTTACGTGCAACCATTTTTCATCAAAAAATTAAATGAAGTGGTGCAAAGTGTTTTTGAGTGCCATTTTTCCAAATATGGAAGGGTTTAAAGTGCCATTTTTCCAAACATGAGGGGGTGAAAGTGTTTGGAAACAAAATGAAGTGGTGCAAAGTGTTTTTGAGTGAAAATTGAGGGGTGAAATTCTAATTTCCCCTAAAATAAAGTTGCACAAGAAAGAGATAAGAGAGGGAGAGTGCAAACACAATGATTTTAACAATGTTTGGCCCTCCCGTCTACGTTCTCGCTTCAATAGCTCTGCTTGAGGGTTACCCAAATCCAATAACCTTGCAGTTGGAGATAAAATTGTTACTAGAGCTACATGATGGATTTCCATACACCATATGAAGTTTGGTGATTGCTTTCAACAATAAATCACTCTCTTGAAGAGTAAATAGATGAATAAAAGCTCAGTCACTTCTAATGATTGCTTAATCAAAGCTCTTTGAATAATTAGGGCAATTTTGGTGAGAACGATGAATACAATTGATTGAACTTGGTTGGATAATTATAAATGAATTTGAATTAATGTATTTATACAATTTTTTGAATAAAAAGACCATTTGAAGCATTTAATGCCAGGAAAGAGCCGTTTGAGTACATTTGATGGTCAAAAAGTGGTTCAAAAAACTAGCTGATGAAGTTTGTTCTCAAGAGGTTTAGTTGACTATACCTACCATAGGTGTAGTCAACTAAACTTTACAGATGCTGCCTTTGCTGGGGATAGAGAGATTTAATTGACTATAGCAAGGTTTTGTCGACCATACTTCTTAGAAAGGTTAAGTTTAGTTCTAGTCATAGTTTTAGTTGACTACAACAAGATTTAATTGACTAAGCTTAGTAGTTATGCTAGTTTAGTGCTTTTTCAAAGAAAAAGATCATTTAAGTCCATGGGGTCCACATAGCCCATATAAAATTCATATTACCAAGGTAATCAATGGTCTTAAGGTCCATCTAAGTCAAAAGAGCAATAATGTGAGAAATCATGTACAATAACAACCTTACGCTCAACTCATAACCTATATAGTCTTTAGTGAATGGTCTTGAGTTCTTGTTGTTGATTTCATAGCCTTATGCTTCATGAAACTTTGACAGTTGAGTACTTTGAAGCTTGTGATATCATGATTTGTCTTTACAGCTTCTGTAAGCCTTTGTTCATTATGATGTTCTCAAAATGCTTGATCCTTATGCTATTAGCTTTTGACATGAATTGGAGTACGTGGCTTTGATCAATATTTGACAACTAAACAATTAGTTTCCCACTTTTTATCATCAAAATCTCATTAATGCTCTTGGTTGGAAACCTTTGGGCTAACAGTAGTATTATAGGTTCTTCTCTTTGCACTAGACAATGTTGTGGTGCTATTTCCACCCAATTTCTAGAGGAAGTTCTCCTTTTGATTTTTTTTGATAAGGGAAGTTCTCCTTTTGATTAACATAACATGTACAATTTGGACAAATTTTTCTATGATACAAGTTAGATGCCATTATAAAAGCTCAAAATCAGTCTGTTCAATGATTTTATAATTGTAATATGTGTTTATCGCATGATATAACTTCCCTTGAAACAGTCATGAGTGAAAATTAAAATTAAAATTTAACCTTTTTTTCCATGTGTTTCTGTGTACGTGTGCCTATCATGTTGACCATCTGAATGTTCTGATCACCATAGGAATCAGGTTTCTTCCCTTTGGTACTCATCATGTTGATTTGTATCTTTATGGTGACTAACTGAATGTTTGTAATCTGCAGAAAGGCGGCGGCAAAGTTACCAACTTGAGTTTTTGTTCGATTATTATGTGAGGATGCTTCAGAAACATTACAAGCAATCAAGACTATCAAAAGTCTGGGACGCCATCTCACAGGGGTTGCATATATACCCTTTCAGCCCCAAGCTTTTCAATAGTTTGGTGGAGATAAGCAATCTTTATACTGTACCAAATAAAGTGCGGTTGATATTCGATGACTACTGTCACAAGTAAGATTTTTGTTTTTTTGGTTTTGTTTTGTTTGATTAGTTAGTTAGGTAGTTTGTTTGTTTTTCTCATATTTTTATTTTTTACAGAAACAAAATACAAAAAAATCTTGGCCAGTCCTAATATTAGAGTAGCCAAAGTATTCCAACCCAAGCTTCTCAAACACAGAGAGGCTTTAACCATGACAGAAATGAAAAATCCTGAGTATTTCTTGATAAGTGTGAAATTCTAAATATATCTCCAGCAAGTGGAGATGTGGAGTCCAACAACGAAACCGGAATTCAGGTCAGTTCCTCGGTTCACCATTCCAGCTGGCCGAGTTGATTCTGAATAGATGGATTCTATAACTAAAGTTATAATGTCCGGCTACGCTTAGACTCCATTCACTAAGTTGTTGTTCATCTCTCAGTATAATATTTCTTGCTCAATCTCTGTATAATATATTAATATGTTTCTACCTCACTATTTTGTTATTAGGATGTGTGTTGCACTTTGTCACTTAGGAAGATTTATTTTTTGTTGCTTTTTAATTTTTTTAATTTTTTTTACTGTGATAGGCGTGCCTCATGATCGTAATTCTCATTTAACCTCTTTTTCAACTTTGTACATTATAAGGCTTATTACATGCGATAATAATTTTTTATGTTCTGCCCGTGTTCTCAGGAAACCATCTGTGATTGTTTGGCTTTTTGCATTGTCATATGAGATCAGCAGAGGGGGCTCCCAGCATAGGATCCACGGATTATTTGAAAGGGCATTGGCAAATGATTGGTTGCGTAGCTCAGTATTACTCTGGCGTTGCTACATTTCATATGAGATTAAAATAGCAGGCAATCTTTCTGCAGCCAGACGGATATTCTTCCGAGCGATCCATGCCTGCCCATGGTAAAAGTTTGCTCTCCTGATTTGGTCATAAAAATGTTTCTGCCTTAAAATGTTCTCTTGATTATTCAGGATGACCTGCCATGGTTGCAATGAGCCAGTAAGGTTCTTTGTTCACATGGAAATTTAATCGCTTTCATCATTTGCTTGCTGATACCTTATTTACTGATTATGTATGTATGGTCTAGAATACAGTTATCTTATTCCATGAAGAGAGAACTCCTGAAGGATTCTTTTTTGTAAATATTAATTCATCATTTGCAAGTGGATGGGTTCTCTTTATAGCCCATCATTCTTTAACGCTTTATGCACCATCCACTCAGCAAGGAAGTTGGATGACCTGTTCTCTGTCACATGGTCGCTGAGGCCAATCACAAGCTGTGGTATGGAATACAAATCGGTCCCGGTCTCAGGATGTTGAAACCTATTTGTTGAATTGAAGTTTGAGAAGAGGTTTAAGTCATGTCTGGTTACGACAATGGAACTTCCATTTTACCATTCTGGTCACCAGCTTGTAGAATTTTATTTCCTTTGGCCAACCAACTTTTAACCACTGTTTCTGGCACCTTGGCGTCCTTGGCTGTGCTCTGAGGTCACTACATAAGTGGTCAATGCTGAAGCTATGAAATGGATCCTGGATTGACCATTTCCACTCCAATGTGACTGAAAAACGGGGATTGAGTTGGGTCTTGGAGGTGGAACCTCTTCGAAGACCCTTTCCTAGTCAGTATTTAATTTTATGTGTCCTCGTTTGTTTCTGTGCTAATCTCAGTTTTGCTCAATATATTTTCAGGTCCAAAACTTTGTGGCTTGATGGTTTTCTTAAATTGAGCTCTGTCCTAACCGCAAAAGAGCTGTCAGATCTTCAAGAAGTAATGCGGGATAAGGAGCTAAATTTGAGGACGGATATCTATGAGATTCTTTTGCAAGACGAGATCAAATCATGACAATAGTTGTCTTATGCTACTCTGGCATCTATCATGCTCACCTTTCATGCTGTGCAAATATTATGTTACTCCACTGTTATATATAGCAAATAAAATCAGGAAAATCATTGTATGGAAGCTGTCAAAAGATGAAATATGCAGTGAGCATGGAAATAGATAATATTAGAGATGAGGTTTATGTGGCAAGGCTGCCCGTATTGGTTGAAGTCATTTGTCTCCATTGTCATCTCCATTTTCAAGTAGGGTGGTTATGTTGGAATGTCACGGGGCTTCCAAAGGAATATTTGAAGTTTTTTGTTTCACAGTATATTTTAATTTTTGGAAAACTTCAGTGATCATCCAAGAGAGTACCCTAGATACATATTGAATGATACAATGAAGCAAAATTTTTATGATTATGGGCTCTGGATTTGCTATCATTGGATTTCTTCAAGGATCTAGTTTCTGAAGGCGGCCAAGTAGCTATCTCAGAAGTATGCATTTTTCCAATTTGTCACCTGATAGAGCAGCTTCAAGGAATTGGTGAATGCAGTTACTTTTAGGGGCTGAACAAAGAGAGACCATTTGAGAGCTCTCACGCAAACTTTGGTCCTTGAAGAGGAGATGCAGCAAAGATAGGTCCCTGATCTATCTAGCCTTTATTTTTCCTTCTGGACGTTGGTATCTGCAAGAACAGTCTTGTTCAAACATAACTGAAAGACCAACAGTCTTCAGAGTATAAAAAGGAGGACAGTGGTTCGAGGCGATGGTTGAAGGCACTTCTAGGAGCAAAAGAAGTTTTATAAAAAATTTCCTTGTTCCCATTATCTTGTTACCACTGCTTGTAAGATCACTCTCGAATTATCAGTCTATTCAAATTTTTTTTTCCACACTGCGATGGTAAGGTAACAGAGGAACAATTCGCATTACTTTTTAAGTAGAAACGAGAACCAGCAAGAAATTAGAGAAGCATTTTTACCCAAAAAAAAAAAGAAAAAACAAAAGAAAGAAAAATTTTTGACCAGATCCTGTAGGTTAAGAAAGAGGTGACATAACCAAAATCAAGAGGGACGCGTTGGTAGGATACTTTTCTTTTTCTGGATTAAAACTCGTTACTCTGGGTAAAACTGATCCCCGGATAATGGACACGACCGCAGAGTTTGTTCCACTGGAAATTCCACCATTTTTTATTTTAGTTTAGGTAAGAAATCTATTCCTGCCAGGGGGAGAAGTATTTCCCAATTCCCGTATCTCTAAGCCTCTGTTTTATTTTTTACTTTAATTTTTAAATTAAATTAAATTTACTATTATCAATCAAGAAGCCAAAACTTCATTGCATGAAAACAGGAATAAAGCTACAAACAAACCCAAAAGGCAACGACGCAGCCAAAAAAAAACAAAAAAAAAACAAAAAACCAAAAGCCAAGACTACAGCACAGCAACCCGGACGATCTAAAACAGCAGCAACGACTATAGAGCACCACGAACTGGAACAAAAACAAAGGACCACTAACCAAAACAAGCAGCCTTCAAAGAAACTGGGGGTTTGACAGCATAATAGTATCCAACTCTCATCATTTCGAGATTCTCAAGCCTACACAAGAAGGAGAGTTGATAAAATCCACTACAAACCTTACGTCTATGCTTACCGGAGGATCCGTGTCCTATGCGATAGCGACCTAACTCGTTTATGGCAATGTGGATTCAGTCCACATCAATTAGAGAAGAAAAGCGGTTATTACAATCCCTCAATGTTATTTGCACACCCATTTATTCTAAATTTTCAATGTTTTATGAAACATAGAAAATGTTTTTATAAAAACTAGCCATTTGATCCATTAGAAAATATCTCATTTTGAACAACTTTGTAGAAGAATGTTTTTCAAAATCTATCGTTTTAAGTGAATTTTTTGGCAAAAATTATAAATGAGCAAAAAATCCACTTAAATGATAGATATTAGAAAAACTTTATTCTATAAAATTGTTCAAAATGATGTTTTCTAGTAGATTCTGCGATCAATTTTCATAAAATACTTGTATATTTTTCATAAAATCTTAAAAATTAAAATAAATTGGGTGTGCAAATAACATTGAAGGGTTGCAATAACCGCTCTTTTAGAGTCGGTCTTTTTTTATTTTTGGTTACTTGGAGAAGTCCATTAGCCTCGTCATTTTCTTTCCTTTTTTCTTATGAGGGTGGCTATTGCAACCCCTCAACTTTATTTGTAAACCGAGCAGTGCTATATAGGCCGAAAGTTGTGAACCGACTATTAACTCTCTCACCTTCTCCTTCCGCACACTTCGTCATGGGCTACCAATTAGTGCTAGAAGCCTGATCACGTGATGATTGAAGCTGCTCAGCAGCATGTCTAGAATAGGATGAAACCTTGCTTTGACCATCACTACAGGCAAGTCATGTTGAGAATCATAATGTTGAGAAGACCAAACCCATATAGTGTCATGTAATGAGAACAACCCTTGTGGGGCTAGATTTAAGCCTTTCAATTGACATGCCTAGTGATAATGACCACAATGTACAATCTGATATGGTTGAAGTCAACTTTACCATGCTTACCTCCCACCTCTAACTACTAGCTCACAACCCCACTCCGTTCGACCTTCAGATGTAACCCTATAATTCACAGTCCCTTTCATCTTCACCTAGCACCATTTATACCCACACTATACCCTTTTTCTCCCATTTATCAAAATTGTCTTCAAACAAGATAAGACTCCCACCCATGGTGTTGTTTCAAAGGACTCTGTGGAATCTACTCATCCTTGATTCTTTCATATGCACCGTTTTGCATCAAATGGCTCTTGAAGGAGATGGGGTGAGGAATTCAGTTTCAAATGGTTTAAGCTTGGAAGCAACCTGTCAGAGGTTAATGTGCAATAAGGATGGTAGCTAGGGTTCAACGGCAGAGAGAACTAGGGATGGCAAGTTGATTTCTTAACTTGATTTTTTTGTGCTTTTTTTTAATGGCGGCTAAGGATCCAATTTTCCTTTTCAACTCTTTTTTTCTTTTTAATTTTTTTTTAACCCGAGAAAATCACTAGGAGTTGCATTTTTTATTTGACTTTCTAGTTATATTAAACATAGCTAAAACTTCAATGAACTTAGCATGATTTTCTAGTAATTTTAACCTTCAACGAACATAGTTCATTGAACTTAGCTTGATTTTCTAGTAAAAATCTAGTTAAGTTAATTTGATTTTCTAGTTATATTAAACTTAGCTTAAACTTCAGTGCACTTAGCTTGATTTTATAGTAATTTTAACTTGCCTGAGGTTGTGCAGATGGGAGCTCGAAGCTCTCGACGAGTACAATCCAAAAATATAATTTTTATCAAAATCAGACTCGTCAGGAAAAAATATTGCATTTTAAGCAAATTGGTGGTTTTCCCGTAAGAATAGGAAAAGGTTATACATAGTTGATATATTTATCAATAGGCCATGGTCTTACAGATTCGCCTATCAATAGCCAGTTCAAGAATCATTTCTCTTTGTAAACCCCATTAATTTTTATTTTTCAAGGTTTTATGAAAAATATAAAAAGTTTTTATGAAAATTGTCCACGTAGTCCACTAGAAAACATAATTTTGAATAACTTTGTAGAAATATTTTTTTTCTAAAATCTATTGTTTAAGTGGACTTTTTGACCATTTATAATTTTGATTTTTGTAAAAATGAAATAGAGATTGTAAATGGCCAAAAAATCTTCTTAAACACATATTTTGGAAAATATTCTTCTACGAAGTTATTCAAAATGATGTTTTCTAATGAGCAATGCGACCAGTTTTCATAAAACTCTTTTATATTTTTCATAAAACCTTGAAAAAAGAAAATTTCTGGGGTTTAAAAATAAAGTTGAGGGGTTGCAATAGCCACCTCTTTTGCTATTGATAGTCTGCAGCACCCTTATTGTAGATGGGTCAATATTACCACTACGGCCCATCATAGGACCATGTTCATAATATAAAATTGTGGAAATCCCTTCTCTCTCTTGCCCCCCCCCCCCCTTTTTATGTTGAATAAACCCTTTGGGGAAACCATGAGCCCTTATAAAACCCCACAAATCATGGACTAAGTAAGTCGAAGGCCCATAAGATCCATGAAAACTTGTGTGGGTGGCTTCAAGGGGTTTAGTAAGAGTCGAACTTCAAACCTTTGTTTCTTGAGCCATAGTCCCTTACCAACTAAGCTACTTGGAGTTAAAATCCCATTTTCATCACCTAGGGACTGTAGCCCACCAATTTTAAATGGCATTATCTCTATGTTTATGCCCACATTATGGTCAACTACTCTTGACCCGATTCTAATCCACAAGACTCAACCTATTGAGGAGCAAAGCCACTTTGTTTGTTTGTTTGTTTTTTTTTTCTTTTCCTTTTTGGAAAATTGATAGAACATTTTCTTAACCCTAATCCATCTTAATATCAACAAATGAGTGTTAATACTTCTCTATAAGCTTAAATCATTGACACCTAAGATCACTCACTTGAGGCAGATGTTAGTAGAGGCTAATATGCCATTAGTGAGTTAAGCTTCTATTTGGATCTTAAAAAAATACAAAGAAAGGGAAATGATTAAAATGCTTAAGAGATTTCAAATGGAGCCTAAAAATTCCTGCCCTGGCCCCTCTAATTTCTTCTTTCTTTCTTTTTTTGTTTTTTGTTTTTTGTGCTTAGAGGTATTAAAGTTCCTGTTTTATCCTTTCTTATACTTCTATTCTATCAATGCCCTTGGCTAGGTAAGATATACATGTACCCAAGGAAAGTTGAACCTATGACCTTTTGAAACCCTTCCACTTTTAAGGGGAAGACATGCAACTAAGCACAAGGCCTGTTGGCCCTAACTACTCTAACTTGACAATCTAATATCCACGCTTAAAGTTGGGCAGAGGATTTTATCCTTGGACAATCTCTCCCCCCCTTCCCCAATCCCATTATTTATTATTATTATTATTATCGTACACGATCCAGGATCCCTTGGCTTAGTGAATAGATAAAATTTTCTTAGTAATAATTGGATGAAGAAATCAAGGAATCATGGTCGATAAAGAAAGCAATTTCTTGTACTTCACTATTCTTCATAGATTGGCAAGTTGAAAAACCAAAAAATGAAAATGTCTTTTGGACTTGAACCTTCACTTAATGAGAACACGTTAAAGTTAACTAGGATGGCATAGTAGGCGAGCTTTGAACTAGATATCCTATAGGGTTAACTGGACAACTTTCACGCACAAACCTTCTCCTTGTTAGATAAATTTAAAAAGTCGACTCGTGGATTTGCCTTATGTCTCTATCCTGTTTCATGAGTTCTCTAGAGAGAGCCGAAATCTTTATAGGAGTTAAAAGTGTCCCTATAATTAAAACATTTAAGCAAAGTCTTGTTATAAGTCTGTTAAGAGCTCATTTCAAGAGGTATTGTGCTTGGCTCCTCCCGCACCTTCTATGGTAGGTTGTATGTGGAGGTGATTTCCTTAAGAACGTTTAGGTATGGTCATCTAATAACTTGGAAGACCAATCAATGACTAGGAAATCTAGTAAAACAGTGGCTTGGCAAGGTTCGTCCCTAGCAATAAGTGGTGCGCAGGGAAATTTTTCCTAAGGGGTAGATATTGTGAACCCTGGAAATTGGGCCCACGAGGGATTGAGAAGGAAATAGGTTTGAAAAAGAAAAGGAAAGAAGTCGCCACCTTATTTTTTAAAGGAAACAAGGAAAACCCTAAAAATAGTTTGTTTTAAGAAAACAATTTGAATGACTCCATGTTTAAAAAAGGAAAGGCAAAAACAAGTCTTTTGGAAACCAAAGAAATCAGGGATTTGGAGGCTAAGTTATGACATGGGAAGGTTCTAGGCAAAGCCTATAGGCACCCATGTCACCCTTTTGGTCTCTCGGTTTATTTGGGCTAAATTAAGATCTTTCCATACAAAAATCAGCAAATATCATCACAAGACAGCATGCATATCATATATTCCATTCATCCATCCATGCATAATAAGCAAATAAAAACAGAAAATAAAGAAAAGAAAAGAAAGAAAGAAAGAAATCTAGGATACTTGGATCCTAGAACGGACTTGAGCCTCACGAAGAGCGCCTATGTACCATGCAACGAAATACATGAATCAAAGTCCATGTAGTTCGATTAGAAATAGGGTTAAGTCCTAATATAAACCTATGGTAAAAACCCTAGGTTTCCTTATTTGATCAAAAGAGTTGAATAAACAAAGTTTGAATTTAAGAAAACTTCCACAAAATGGAAACCTTGATAAAAACAGAATTTTATTGGTTAAGGAAACCCTTGATTAAACCATAGACTCGTATTAAAAATTAACCCTAGTAGGGAGAAGAGAAAGAGTTAACAAGAGAGGTGAATTGGGGCACCTTCACACCCACTTACCTGAGCGCAATAGCTCCAAGCATTAGCCATTTCAAGCATTGGCAGCCCTATTTGCCATAGGACTAATACCACACCTATTTGCACCCTTACACGTGCTCAAAACCATGCAAAAACACTAACATGAAAATCTGGACAGAATAGCACTAAGGCCTAGAATCATCCACTAATCATGCTAATAGCAAAAACAACAAACTTTCATAAGCCCTAACACAATCCTAGAACCATATCATGCATAAAAACCCTAGAAATCAACTAACATGCATGCAAGAATATCATATTTACTCCATATGTAAAACATATACAGCAACTACGAAGAAAAAACAATAAAAAGACCTACTTTAACATGCTATATGAAAACTAACATAAAACAAGGACACTAAAACCCTAAACTCACAAATATGCTTAACAACACACAAAACAAACCTCAATCATGCTAAAATAAACCTAAACAGAACCTAAATCATGCATATTAACTAACTAAAGCAATAAAACATGATAAGAAACCCTAACACTAACATACAATGACCCTATTCTAAAACAAGGATGACGGGAGCACAAGAATCACAACTACGCTTAGAAACACAAAGGACAGCCCTAAAGCATGCTAAAATTATGATAAACAGTAGATATTCCATGTATATTACTAGCTAGAGTGTTAATACATGATAAAAAAGCTACCTTTAACATGCAATAAGCCTATCCTATATGAAAACCTATATTCAGCATAAATAAAGAGGGAGGAATACCTTAAGAAGAAACTTCCTTGCTGCTGTAGAGATTCTCCCTTGCTCTTATGGATGACTTGAACCAATGTTCTCCAAGGCTACAGCAAGAACTCCAGCTCTCCTTCAAGTCTCTCTCTCTTATTCTCTCTCAAACACTCACATATTAATGCATAAAGTGGCTCCCCTTGTGCTGAAGCATAGGGGGGTATTTATAGAGTTCAATTAGGATTAACCAATGACTGGGATTAAAACCCTAGGAATTAATCCAAGGGCTATTAGAGACCCCCTTGGGGCTTAAGTAACTCAGAAGTTACCAAAAATTAGAAGGAAACTCGTCCAAAAGAGTCCTTGTTCGTCAAAATAGGAAGAATTCCGCTTCAGCAAGGAATCATAGGGAAAATAGGAAAGTGGTCTCGGGTGACCTCCCAAGGCTGGGCGGCTAGCCTCCTGGGGCTGGGCGGCAAGCCTTCCGGGCTTGGGTGGTCACCCGAGCCCACTTCAGTTTTTTTACTTTTTTGGATTCTGTTGCCTTCTAGGAGTGTTTTAAGGTCAAATTAACTCCGATTTTGATGAAACAAAAGCCAAAACGACCGTGTTTCGATGAGGAATACATTTTAAAACATTTTAGGGTGAAAACCACTAACCATGGGGGCATGGTTAGGTTTGAAAAAAGCAGTTAACCGCTATGCTCTACCTTCGCTAAGCATAGGTATGCACATAGGATCAAACCAAATGCTTTCCATATCAAAATTAACCTTTCTAAAACACTTTTAGGGATGAAATAACGACTAATGAAAGTCCATTTGAAAAGATTTGGTTGGCAATTGTGAGTCAATTAGAGCTAACCCAAAGGAAGGGTCAATTAACCAACTTGAACTACATCGAGCCATTTTAATCCCGAGCCATTGATTTATCAAATTGAACCTAGAAATACCTCATTTGCATCCATATGAACTCCAATTGACAATTTAGAGATGATTCCAAGGTCAAATGAAAAGTTTGGGACTCAAAAGACGATTATGCCCCTTAAGTCACAAAAGCTCTTATTATCCCTCAAGATCAGCTCTGAATTGAACCAAAATTCATATCCATTGTCCTTGTGACTCTAGAAAACTAATGCAAGTGACTAGACTAAAAAAAAAAACAAAAACATGCATGAAATGATGAGCCTTAGTAAGGTGGTACAAAAATGGGGTGTGACAGATATTTTGTTGGTTGAAACTAAATAGTGGTGTGTGTGCATGTTAGAGCTTATTGTAGCGCTTCTATTGTTAATGAGGATTCTCTTTGTGTTGAAGTTTGCAATGGTGAAGATTCTCACAAGAGGAATGTCGTAAGGGAAGTGGATCCTTTTCTATTTTTACTTAGAAATAGTGATAAGCTTGTCATTTTAGAGAAGACCTGGGGCGATGGTAAGGATGTCCTCGAGTACTGGACTCCTTCTAGCTTTTGTAGATAGGCTTGATTTGACGACTTGAAATCCCGTCTACTAGGAAGGCCCCCACTGATTACATTAATGGGAATGGCTATTGCAACCCCCCAATATACTAAGTTGACCCCCCACATTTTTTAATTCAAAAAATTATTATGCAAAATTACCAAAAAGGGCTTAAGTACCCTCACCCACCCCACCCTATCCCACCGGCGACGGCGAAGCTCCGGCACCCACCCCACCCCACCGACGACCTCTTCTTCCTTCCTCCTCTTCCCTCTACTTCTCTTCTTCTATTTTTTTTTTCCTTCCTAGAACCAGAACCCCTCTCCCCGCACCGGCAGCGGCACCCCACCCTACCCCACCGGCGACGGCGAAGCTCCGGCACCCATCCTACCCCACCAGCGACCTCTTCTTCCTTCCTCCTCTTCCCTTTTCTTCTCTTTTTCTATTTTTTTTCTTTCCTTCCCAAAACCAGAACCCCTCTCCCTACACCAGCAGCGGCACCCCACCCCACCCCTCCGGTGACCCTTTCCCCACCCCACCGGCAACCCTCTTCTTCCTTCCTCCTCTTCCCTCTTCTTCTCTTCTTCTATTTTTTTTTCTTTCCTTCCCAGAACCAGAACCTCTCTCCCCACACCGGCAGCGGCACCCCACCCCACCCAACTGGCAACCCTCTTCTTCCTTTCTCCTCTTCTCTCTTCTTCTCTTCTTCTATTTTTTTTCTTTCCTTCCCAGAACCAGAACCCCTCTCCCCACACCGGCAGCCTCTTTTTTCTTTCTTTTTCTTTCTCTTCCCTCTCGTCGCGGGAAAAAATGGAGGTTTTGAAAAAAAAAAAACCTCCCTTACCGGAAAACACACAGACCAGTAGAGGAAATAAAGAAAGAAAGAAAGAAAGAAGAGGAAGAACCTCCTTGCTGGAAAAAATGGAGGTTTTGAAAAAAAACCCTCCCTTGCACAGATCTAACCAGTAGAGGAAAGAAAGAAAGAAAAAATGAAAGAAAAGAGGAGAAGAAGGTGCTCGAGCCGTCCGTCGTTGCCCTTCCTTGTCGGGAGTTAGAAGGAGGGGTATATTAGTCTTTGAGGGGGGTGAATATATGAATTGGGGCGGGGGTGGGGAAATCAGGTAGGGGCAACAAATCCCTTTGGGGGGTTGCAATAGCCGCTCCCAAAATTGCTCCGCCAAGTGGGCCTATCATCATACTTTGGGCCCTACTAATGTCTATGGTGAGTTCTCTAGCTTATCACTCCTTTACGTTTCTGTTCCTGCCTCGCCAAATGTTCCCCTACTTATCTTCTCTTAATTACAACTTCAATATATTGTTTTAATTTATAGCAGTTATCCGTAGTGTGACCATGATCTCAATGGAATTCGTAGTTCTTGGTCCTATCACGGTTTCTTAATGACTTCATGTTGGGAGCCCACTCGATGTATTCTTTTGATTTGAGCTAATTTAATTTTTTAATCACATGCAAATCAATAATATCCAATAAAAAATAGCTATAGTCAAATGGAAATTATATGACAAAAAGGACAAGTCGCAAAAGTTCTTATTAACCATCGAAACTTGCTCCAAATTGAACTAAAATTCATAGACATATCCTGTCTAACGTAGAAACTCGATGTAAAAGAAAAAACTAAGAAAAAAAAAATGCAAAGACACAGATATGATAATAGCATCCATCAAACAAGGTAAAAAGTTAGAAATGTCAACTTGAACTTAAAACTTCAATTTCCATTCCAAGCACCAAGCAAATTCTCATGTCGATCTCAAGATCATAACCCTTACAATGAGATTAAAAAATGGGGTGTGACATTAGAACTTGAGAGATTGGTTTATTTAGAGAAGTGAACCTAGCTAGTAGGATAAGGCACTACCTGAGGCATGCACTTATCCGTTCTGTTCTAATCTTCACTTCTTCGCTTGGAAGAACTATTTTAGTTTGTTCTTCCCTTATCGGGGCTCTTTCTTTTTACTATAGTACACATTAGATTCTTTTGCTTTCCTCACATTAAAGAGGTTATCAGTAGTGATATATTTCTTTGCTTTTGCTACTAGCTTTGCCATGGTACTTAGAAGCTTATTGGAAATAGAGAATGGGAATCTAGATGCCCTGAGGTCATCAATTAGGACAACGATAGCTACCTTCTTGTCTAAGTTATCAACCTCCAAGTGTTATTGGTACAATATGGTACAACCTTGAATGATCATTAGAATCGACACAAAGAGAGTGGTTTGCATTCTCTGGTATTCTTATTTTTGAGTCATAATAAAAATATAAAATCCAGAGTTCATGGTTCAAGAATTCTTGACTTCGGAATAATAGAAGGCTTAGTTGGTAGTACTGGTGCCTATAAATAAAGGTTAAGACTTAAAAGAAGGAAACAATAATTTTGAGACAAAGAAGAACAAAAATACGCATTTTCAAGGGAAGAGAAAATTAGAAGCCTGATTGACATGAGGATTGTATTGAGAGAAAAAGAGAAAGAGAAATTCAATTTGTAAATGAGTAAAATCTTCCTTGAATCATGAGCAATGTTTATTCTTCTGTAAACATATATGTAGTTAATATTGTTGGCCTAAATGGTTTTATCCTCGAGGTTTTGATGATAACAATACATTATAAGATGTTTAAAGGACTAATGAGCATTTAAGTGATGAATCTAGACAGGTATCTGTCACACCCCATTTTTGTTACCTTAGCTAGGACGTATCATTTCATGTAGGATTTTGAGTCCTTTTTGAGTCTAGTCTTTTGCATTGAGTTTCTATGGCGTTGAATATCATGTGTATGAATTTTGAAGTGATTTGGAGTTCATCTCGATGGTCAATAAGAACTTTTGCGACTTTAAGGGCATAATTGTCTTTTAAGTCGTATATTTTCCATTTGACTTTGAAATGAATCTCGAGTCATTCCATTGAGTTCATATGGTTATATAGAGTCCATATATAGGTTCAATTTCATGAATTAATGGTTTAAGATCAATTCGGCTCGTAATGGTTTGGGTTGGCTAAAAGACCCTTTCTTGGTTTGCTCAAATTGACTCATAAGACCCATTCAACTTTCTCTCATTTAACTCAAATTGGGCTTTATTTATGTCCTAAACATGTTTAGAAAGATCAATTTTCGATTGGGAAAGCATTTTGTTCGACCTTGTGTACAAACCCAGCTTAGCGACGGTGAAGCACCATGGTTAACCACCTTTGTAAAACCTAACCATGCACCCGTGGTTGAGGATTTTTGTCCTAAAATGCCTAAAAATGTGTTCCCCTTCGAAACACGGTCGTTTTGGCTTTTATTTCGTCAAAATCGGACTTAATTTGAAGATTTTAGGACTTCTACAGCAAGTGGGAGTCAAAAGCGGAGAAAAAATAGAGGACCCTCGGGTAACCGTCCGGGGCTGGACGGTCAGCCGTCTAGGCCCAGACGGCTAACCGTCCAGGCCTAGTTGGTCACCCGAGGAGTCCTTCCTCAACTCGAACTCTGACTCTTATCTTCCCTCTTTTGACGGTTTCCTCCGCCAAAACAACTTGTCTGAGCTTAGGAGTGTGTAGGTTTGAGTTGTTTGAGCACCAAGAGAGTCTCTAATAGCCCTAGGATCATTATTTAATGAATTAATTTTAGCCATTGGTTTAGGGGGTCAGTTCTCTATATAAAGGACATGATATTCAGCACATAGGGGGAGGTTAATTGCACTTTACACTTAGAGAGAGAGGGAGCTACGAGTTTGGAGAGCTAGAAGGACTTCAAGAGGAGGCTCTTCAACCCCAAGCAAGCAAGGAAACAAGAGGTTTGAAGACAAGGAAGAGTCTACAAGAGGTAAGCATGTCTCTTTAATGATGAACATGAATTTCCTACTTTTCCTTCTTCTCTTTCTTCTTCTTCTTCTAGGATAGTTGTGGTGCATGAGATTATTCTTCTTATGGATTGAATTCAATGTTTATATGATGTTACATGAATGATTTTAGGATAGTTTATGGCTTTATATGCTTGATAATCCCTGGTTTGCCAAGGATTAGATAGTTTTACTTCTTTCTATCCTCTTAAATCATGCATAGTTCACATGTCTAGGTTGCTGTGATTATTATCATGAATTGATGCTCCTGTTAGTTAATATATGCTATATGAATGATATTCATGATAATTTGAGCATGTCTTAGAGTTGTTTCATAGGTTTTAATGCATAGTTGTGAGATTAGGGTTTCGATAACCCTGAAATCGCATAGGTCTTATACAGCATGCTTAGCTTAGCTTTTTGAGCTATTACTCATCATAGTCATTCTATATATGCTGCATATAGTTGAATCATGCTAGGTTTGCATTCATGTAGTATATTTTATAGGGTTTTTGGAGACATTATCCTTTTCTAAGGATAATTATCCTTTTCGTTGAGTGAGGTTTTGCATGAGAGTCTTCTGTGATGTGTTTAAGCATGAAATCTCTTCTGTTGTGTTCTAGGGTATATATTTTACGTAGGATATGCTGATTGCACCTTCCCATAACGACTTTCTTACGTGAAATTATCTTAGGATAGTTTCGCTTAAGAAAGCTCGCCGTAGGGAGGCCTATTTTCATATTTTACATAAAATATCATCCTTTTGGTTAGAATATGCTTTGTTATCATGTTTATTGATGTTATTGGAGTCTCCCATGCTTGTTAGTGTGTTTTTCATTGGTTTTTATGTATGTTAGTCGAGTCATTGCATGTAGGATTGAGTTAGAGCCCTTAGTTATTCATTATTCTTGTTGTTTGCATGATTAATGGATGATTTTAGGCCTTGTCAAGTTTCTGTCCAGATTAGTATTTTGCTTTCTTTGCATGATTTTGTGCACTTGTAAGGGTGCAAACAGGTACAATGCTTGTCCTATTGCAAATAGGGCTATTATGGTCTGAAATGGCTAATGATTGGAGCTTGTGCACTCAGGTAAGTAGGGTTTGAAGGTGCCCCAATTCACCTTTCTTTTTCTTTCTTTTCTCTTCTCCCTCCTAGGGTTACTTCTTAATACAAGCTTATGGTAATTATCAAAGGTTTCCTTCAATAATAAATTCTGTTTTTTTATCAAGGTTTCCATTTTGTGGAAGTTTTCCTAAATTCAAACTTGTTTATTCAATTCTCTTTCAAATAAGGAAACCTAGGGTTTTTACCATAGGTTTGTATTAGGTTGTAACCCTATTCTTTTCGAACTACGTGGACTTTGATCCATGTATTTCGCTGCATGGTATGTAGGCGCTCTTCGTGAGGCTCAAGTCCGTTCTAGGATCCAAGTATCCTAGGCTTTTCTTTTCTTTTCTTTTTTTTTTTTCTGTTTTGTTTTCTTTGAGTGATTGTGCATGAGATGATTGGATGAAATATATGATATGCATGCTGCCTTGTGATGATATATGATGATATTTGAGTGGAAAAGATCTAAAGTTAGCCCAATTAAATTAAGAGACCAACTCGGGCGATGTGGGTGCCTATGGGCTTTTGCCCAGAACCTTCCCACGTCGTAACTTAGCCCCCGAATCCAATTTTCTGGTTTCAAAGACTTTACTTTTCCTTTAATGGAGTCATGTGGTTTTGAAAATAAAACATTTTTGTGGTTTTCCTCTTTTCCCTAAAAAATGAGGTGGCGACTCCTTTTTTGTTTGTTGTCTTTTACACCTATCATTTTGCCAAACCCTTGTGGGCCGTTTTCTGGGGTTCACAGTTTGGCGACTCCACTGGGGATGTCGAGGGCTAGACTCATTTAATTTGATTGGGCTAAATTAATTTCTTATTGTTAATTAAAATCAATCACATTGCATCCGCTTGATTGTGTGCTTTCGTTTCTTGCATTGTGTGTGCTACTGTTGCATGATCACTCGATTGTCCCTCGATGTATCCTTGCCAACTGATAGCCTAGTTCGACCTTGGTTTTCCTGATTCCATGTGTTGGGCGAAGCTATCAAACCTCTCTTGCCAAGTACCCTTGGGTATATCAAATGGATCAATCACGTACTGCTGGACCCACGCGACATTCCTGATGTCACATGTGGTTAGGTATAAAGATTGGTACAAGCAAAGTTGAGGACCCTAGCCTACCCTTTTAAAAGAAAGAATTGCATGTAATGGGCTTTCTAGGACACCGTTGGATCACCAATATGCACACACATTGTTGTGATGATATGCTGCCGTGTTTGTGATGTGTTGCCATGCTTTGTTGATTGAGTGGGTAATTAAAGGAAACTTTACATCCTACATCCTTAATACATACCCTTCCCCATGACCCCCGCAAGGGTAATTAGTTAAGAGAACTAATTAAGGGTGTACGTTGTAAAGATTTTAAGATAATTATGGAAGCTTAGGATGGACCCTTAGGCTGAAAAATTGAGTATTTGCCTTATGTTAGAGGGAGAGACGTGCTGGCTTGGATCCGCGATCAACAAGGGCGCCTAGTCAGTGCTGATTCTGTCACCAAGTCAAATATGGCCGAGGAAAGAACTAGCAACCGGGGTTTTAACCTTGAGGCCACTTTGAAAGCTATCATGGAGAAGCTTGATCACACTACGCAGGTATCCGAGACCGCACTCAAGTTAGCTCAAGACCTTCAACAGAAGAACTCTGTGTTAGAGTTATGCCCTAGAGCCAATCATAGAGATGATTGTTTAGGGATAAAGGAACAATCATTTGATTTCATTTATGTATGTCACATTTATTATTGATTTAATAAAAGGGCTTATTCTATTATGTTTGTATGCATCATTTATATTTACATAATATGTCCAAGGAGTTAGAGTTGAGAATATTGAATTACAAAGAGTTGTAATTATGAGACTGTAAATATATCTCTGTACTAAACTCCTAAATCATTCCTAGTTGAAGGTTCACTATGATGGACAGTAATGAACCATAGGACTAGCACTTGTTAGGTTGACTCTATAGGAGGATAGCTGGTCTCAAGCTATTTGTGTGGAGACACTACAACCAACAGGTGGGTGCCTGTTAATAGAATAGGTACACTGAATGTGACCAAAGATTTGAGATAAACTGAATGGAGTTTTAACCTGCCTGTCAATCAGTTTCTCAATGTTATAGTGGTACAAGTAATCCTTAGACCTGAGACACCATAGTTACCTTATGCATGTAGCTTTAGAAGTTTGATAACACTAAGTGCAGATTCTATTCATGGGTCTGTAAAGGTGTTCATTGGCCCTATTGCTATGTGTATGAAGGCATGTGAGTGATCAACAAGGAATCCATTACTCTCAGGAAAAAGAGAGAGAATGTCTCATATAGCATTCATAATATAACTCATTCAGTCCATGGCCATGGCAGTGTGAATATGGAAAGGAGTTTCCATAAGTTCATCATTGAGTTGATATTTATGAATGAGTATAAAGTAATTGAACTAGGGACTTGACAGACTTCCATGTCCTATTAGTTCAATTGGAGACATTGTGTAAATGGAAGGATGCAATTGTAACCTATAAACTATAACAGAAGGGTTCTTTGATAGATACATATTCACTTCATTAAGGACGACACCATGAACCATATGCTAGGTGTTATTCATGGTTAGTAGAAGCCCTAATTGATATAAGTGAGTTATAATCAATTAGGGAATTGGAAGGAGTTCCAATTAGACCCTAAATGGAAAGAGTTCCATTGTGTACACCTCGTGCTATTCCTACTACTTGATGATGTGAACCCAATGGGTCACACACTTATCATGCAAGATGAGCTTTAAAGTCTATGAGAGAAAGGGTATGAATGTATAAAGAATAGTTCTTTGAGGCCTATTTATATTTGATATAAATTATAGGGGTTATTGTGCAATTTAGAGAAATTGCATCACACCCTAATAGGGTTTCCCCCTAGGGCCGGCCCCCTTAGTGTGGACTATATAAGTCACACTTTATGATGTGTGACATCATCACAATCACAAGTTGAAATCCCAAGGGGCTGTCCAGATTTTCCAGCCTCCCTCTCTCTCTCTCCTCTCTTCTCCTTCACTAGCAACAACAAGGGAAAAGGTGGAAAGGACTTGAAGCTCTAGCTAGGTGTGGATACCGTTGGAGGCAGCACACTTGGGCTGCTCATTCACCGCTGTCCGGAATCAAAGCTTGGAGCAAAAAGGAGAAGACAAAAATTCTGTAAGTGTTCTAACCCTCTTCATAGTTAGGGTTTGATTTTGTATATGCATAGTTAGATTCATGGGCTGTGGAATCAAAAGGAAAATTTTTATATTCCGCACTTCTATTTTTCCCTCTTGTATGATTCCCAACACTCTGAACTTGAATCCAAGGCCCGTGCCACTGACAATAATCAAGGATCCAATGAGTCTAAATCTGCTGAGGAACCATTAGGAGAAGGGGGAGAGCCACCCAAGACCAAGGAAGGGGAAACTAAAGCCACATCAAGGGAGAGCTCAACTGTCCTGGCAAACAAGGTCGAGGCCTTGGAATGAACTCTGAAGGGAATCCGCAGATCTGATGATATGGTGGACATCCGTACTTTTTCCTTGTTCCCAAAGGCTTGCATCCCGTTACAATTTAAGATGCTGGAGTTGGAAAAATTTGATGGGATAGGCTGTCCTAAAACCCACCTCAAGATGTATGTGCGAGCTATGCACCCTCGAGGGGCGAACGATGAGTTATTGGCTCAAATGTTTCACGAGTCATTAGCGAGTTCCGCCTTGAACTGGTTTTTGTCATTAGAGGAGAACAGAACCAAGACCTGAGAGGATGTATGCAATGCATTCACGGACCATTACAAGTATAACACCGAGGTGGATGTCACGCGAAGGGACTTGGAAACCACTAAGCAAGGGGTTAATGAGACTTTCTCCGCCTTTATCATTAGGTGGAGACAAAAGGCTTCCAAAATGACAGACAGACCGAATGAGGAAGACCAGATTCAGTTGGTGGTGAAGAACTTGATGCCCGTATATCATAAGCATCTCTTTGCTCATTACTTTCCGAACTTCAAGGCTCTTGTTGGGGCTGGCACACAAGTTGAAGATGCAATTGTCGATGGAACAATCAAAACGGAGGAGATCTAAAGGAGTCGAAGGACAAATTTTGGAGGAAAACCCAATGCTGAGGTCAATACCATTACCCAACCCACTCGCCCTTTCTCCCTAAATGACTCCACCTCACCTCGCCAATTCACCGAGCTATACATGCCACTCGAAAGAGTCTTTGAAAAGCTGAGAAGCCGTGACCTCCTGAAACCCCTCGACCCAAGGTCTCCACCAAACCCATTACCCAAAAGCTACAATAAAAATGAATATTGCAAGTTCCACCAAGCCAAAGGCCATCTAACCAACCGTTGTTACTGCCTCCGCCATGAAATCCAAGATTTGCTCGACAAGCAGATCATTTCACCACCTACCGCACCAAATCGCCCAAATGTCACTCAAAATCCCCTCTCTACCCACAATGTGCCTCCTCCCAACAACATAATTGCCATCGAGCTCGGCTCGTCCCAATCCCGTCAACCCATAAGGCAATACACGCCGCTTCCCATGACCTTGACTCAAGTTTTCCACCAATGTTGTGATAAAGGGCTCATATTGCCATGCCATTCAAAGCCGAGGCCTTCGACTCCTCATCAATTCTGTTTGTACCATCGGGCGCCCGGACATGATACGGAGGACTGTGTTATACTGAAAAAGGTAGTTCAAGACCGCATTGATCAAAAGGTTTTGGTATTGCCAAAGAAGTCCATGCAGCGACAATTGAAAGAAAGGTTCGAGGCAGGGGATCCTAAAGTGGGTTTGTTGGGAGAGTCGTCCGGAAAGTTTGATTACTATGTACTCTACCCCGACCCCATCCCTGATGAGCCTATAATCCTCATAGGTTGGGATGAGTTACCAGAGGAAGTCCGAATGGAAGAGATCGACACAATCACATCGGATGACCTCATAGGTGACGTAGGTGAGATTGATGATATGTGGATGAGCGATGACGAGGTGGAGCACATAACTAGAGGGGGGGTCGCCATTTCAAGCCTCCACACTTAGAGTCTGACAACCCATTGGGGGACTTGGAAGGTAATCGTCACCTCGACCTGCAAGAAGAGGAGGACGAAGTGCTTAGGCAATTAAGAAAGACTAATGCCAACATCACTATATGGGGTTTGCTCATGGCCTCTTACAAGCACAGGCAGACAATCTTGAAGTTGCTTAACCAGATACAGGTTCCCGTTGACACATCTCCTGAAAATTTGGTGAACTTGGTTAATCCAACCTCGAAGAACTCAACCATTGTGTTCTCAGAAGCAGACCTACCTAAAAGTGGACCTAGCCATTCGCAAGCCATGTACATCACTGTCGACACCATGGGAAAGAGAGTTCGAACAGTCTTGATTGATAATGGTTCCGCTCTTAATGTGTGCCCTCTCAGAATGCCACCGTCTTGGGGTTGGATCCAACAGACTTCATGCCATCCGGGCAAACAGTGAGAGCCTATAATAACACCCGCAGAGAAGTGATTGGAGTGGTCACTTTGCCACTGATTATGGGGCCTACAGAATTCAGAGTGGAGTTCCAAGTGCTGGATGTCCTGTCGTGCTTCAATCTCTTGTTGGGAACACCTTGGATTCATCCTGCAGGGGCTGTCCCTTCTTCATTGCACCAAAAAGTCAAGTTCCCTTATGAAGGGGCCATCGTCACACTTCAAGGTGATTATGACTTAAAGTCGTCGGGAGTACCCATCTGCGAGATCAAGCCCGAGCCCGTTAGAGCACCATTGTCTGGGTTCGAGTATGTTCAATGCATAGAGAAAGAGCCGGAACAAAGAGAGTTGATACCTCTCGACTATTGCCCTCATGGCAACCTACATGTGGGGAACATAATGAAGAAAATGAGTTTCTTCCCAGGCATGGGACTAGGACGCCGTCAGCAAGGCATACCGGTGTCCGTTCAGAGTCGCATTGTCACCTATACCTTCGGATTGGGGTATGAGCCTTCCAAAAAGGACCATATGGAGATGTTGCAGAGAAGCAGAGAAAGGGTCAAAGCAAAAGCAGAAGGGAGGGTGACAGATATTAGAATCTCGCCATACCGACCTACCTTGAATGGTTACTTTGTTAAGGAGGGGGAGGATTTCCTATTCTGTGGATTCCCTGAACCATCCATTGACAAAGCAACTAAGGCGAGAGTTCTAGGGTTCGAGATATTCTTTACTGAGTGGTATCCCATTACTGCTACAATGGTTGATGATGAAGCAATTGATGATGACTATTGGGAAGAGAAGAGTGAGGACTGGGCAGAACAGATGGATACGGAAGCCATGGTTACAATGTTTCAAGATACGGTTCTTGTTGTGGAGGAATCGGATCTCGAGTGTTCTTCAATTCACCATGCAGTCGTACCGCTCCTTAATTGGTACCTTGAAGAGGGTGCCATTGCAGAAGTTCTTGAGGGCGAGGATCTCGACTTACCTGATAGTAGCTTGTAGGTTCCTTAGTAGCTTGTCTTAGTTTTCCTTTCAAATAAAGTGTGTCCGCCTAGCCCACCTTGTGGAGTTAGGAGTCGTTCCCTAGTTGTGGCTCATGTGTTTTCTTTTCTTTGTTTTGTTTTGTTAGTTCAGTCAATAAAGTGTGTTTCTTTTCATTATTTGCAGTGTTTCCTTTCTTTCTTCTATGGATATCTATGGCATGGATATAGATCCTAGGAATGACGTCCCCCCGGAGCTCGTCGAGCAAAGGAAAAGGGGCGTTACCGAACCTAACATGGATGAATTGGAATCAATCAATCTAGGGATAGATGAATTGCTAAGGATAATTAAAATTGGGATAACTCTCTCGCCTGTTAAAAAGGAAAAATTGATAATACTTCTAAAAGCCAATGTAGAGGCCTTCGCATGGTCTTATGAGGATATGCCTGGCATTGATCCAGATATTGTGCAACATTACATCCCCATTAATCCCACTAAAAAGCCTATAAAGCAAAAATTAAGAAGATTAAAACCAGAATGGGCTTTGAAAGTAAAATAAGAGGTAACTAAACAATTAGATGCTGGGTTTCTCCAAGTTGTGGAGTACCTTGAGTGGCTGTCCAACATAGTGCCTGTGCCTAAAAAAGATGGGAAAGTGCGAATGTGTGTTGACTTCTGCAACCTTAATGCTGTGAGCCCAAAGGACGATTTCCCTCTACCGCATATCGATGTGTTGGTGGACAGCACAGCAGGCCATGCTCTTCTCTCCTTCATGGATGGGTTCTTCGGTTACAACCAGATAAAGATGGTGCCTCGAGACATGGAAAAGACGGCTTTTGTCACACAGTGGGGCACGTATTGCTACAAGGTAATGCCTTTTGGTTTGAGAAATGCTGGGGCTACTTACCAAAGAGCTGTTACGACCCTATTGCATGATATGATCCATAAAGAAGTAGAGGTGTATGTGGACGACATGATAGTCAAATCTGTAGACCGAGAAGGACATTTTGTGGCATTGGAGAAATTCCTAGAACGGGCAAAGAAGTACAACCTCCGACTGAATCCTCAGAAGTGCGCCTTCGGAGTCACCGCAGGGAAGCTGTTGGGTTTCATGATCACTCAGAGGGGAATTGAAATTGATCCAGGGAAGATAAAAGCTATCATGGAGATAGAGCCACCAAGAACGGAAAAGCAGATCCGGGGTTTTCTAGGGAGAGTACAATACATAAGTCGTTTTATCGCCAATCTAACCATAGTATGCGAGCCAATTTTCAAGCTACTTAAAAAGGGCGTTTCCAAGGAATGGAATGAGGATTGTCAAGAAGCCTTTGAGACCATTAAAAGGTATCTGAGCAACCCCTTAATCTTGGTTCCCCCGTGGCACGGTGAACCGTTACTGCTATACTCAACGGTTACTGAAACCGCGACGGGAGCCATGTTAGCTCAATACCTTGAAGGGTCGAAAAAGGAAAATGCCATCTACTACTTGAGCAAGAAAATGACAAATTATGAAGTAAAGTACAATGCGCTAGAAAAGGCTTGCGTAGCATTGGTATGGGCTACCCAGAAACTCTGTCATTACATGATGTCTTTTGAAGTCCTGTTGATAAGTCGATTGGATCCTTTGAAGTATCTACTAGAAAAACCAGTCCTATCATACAGGACCGTTCGTTGGTCGCTTCTTCTCATGAGTTCGACATAAAGTACCTGGCGCAGAAGTCTGTTAAAGGAAGTGTCATTGCAGACCATTTGGCAAGCTGCCCTATGTCATCATCAACCCAATTCAATGATGAGTTCCCCGACGAAGATATCCTGGAAATCAAGAAGAAGGTTTGGAAAGTCTACTTCGACGGAGCTGCAAACAGAAGAGGTTATGGCATAGGAGTGCTACTAGTCTCGCTCGAGGAAGCCTTCACGCCTTTAGCAGTCAAATTGGGGTTCGAAGCCACCAACAACATAGCGGAGTATGAGGCCTGCATCCTAGCATTGGAAGCTGCGTTAGAGTTGGGAATAAAGGAACTAGAGGTGTTCGGAGATTCAGCATTGATTATCTGTCAGATAAAAGGGGAGTGGAAGACTCGCGATGAGAAGCTGTTGCCCTATCATGCCTATTTGGAAGCACTGACCAAAGAGTTCGCGGAGATCGAGTTCAATTACTTGTCGAGAAACAAGAATCAGTTTGCTGATGCCTTAGCAACTCTAGCGTCAATGGTGGAAATACCAGAAGGGGGAAGCGTGAAACCGTTCGTGATCGAATGCAGAGAGAAACCCATTTATTGCTGTTCCATTCAAGAAGGAGAGGTAACGGATAACCACCCTTGGTTTTATGACATAAGAAGGCTCATCGAGGAAAGGGAATATCCAGAGGAAGCATCTCGCGTGGATAGGCGAACACTGAGAAGATTGGCAAGCCATTATGTGGTATGCGGAGGGAAACTGTACTGGAGGTCTTACGACGGAATCCACTCGCTGTGTGTCACGGAGGAAGAAGCCAGAAAACTCATCGAGGAAATCCATGAAGGAGTAGGGGCTCCGCACATGAATGGATACATGTTGGTTAAGAAGATCATGAGACTAGGGTATTACTGGTCTACAATGGAAAGGGATTGTTATGCCCACATCAAGAAGTGCCACAAGTGTCAACTCTTCGCCAACGGACAACACTTGCCCTCCATGCCCTTAACAAGCATGTCAACTCCGTGGCCGTTTGCAGTATGGGGAATAGATATCATCGGACAAATTAAGCCGAAGGCATCCAATGGTCATGAATACATTTTGGTAGCCATCGATTACTTTACCAAGTGGGTGGAAGCGGCTTCCTTCAAAGTTTTGAATGCCAAAAAGGTGGCGCAGTTCATACAGCTCAACATTATCTACCGATATGGGGTACCGCATGAGGTCATTTCAGATAACGGTCAGCATTTCCAGAAGGAGACCAAAGAACTCTTGCAGAAGTACAAGATCGTTCATCACTTGTCATCCCCGTATCGTCCACAGACTAACGGTGCAGTGGAAGCCGCCAACAAGAACATCAAGAAGATATTACAGAAAACGACTGACACGTACACCGATTGGCATGAGAAACTACCATTGGCATTATGGGGGTACAGAACGTCAGTCAGATCGTCAACAGGGGTTACACCGTATGCTTTGGTGTATGGAATGGAGGCAGTTTTGCCAGTGGAACTAGAAGTTCCTTCGTTAAGGATTGCTGTGGAAAGTCAGTTGGCAGAGGTGGACTGGATTAAAGGTCATTATGATGAGTTGGCATTGCTAGATGAAAGGCGATTGAGGGCTCTCTACCATATGCAAGGATACCATAGAAGAGTCGCAAGGGCATTCAACAAACATGTCAAAGACAGAGGCTTGAAGAAAGGGGATTTAGTATTAAAAGAGATCCGAGCTCCAATTTTCGACCCACGAGGAAAGTTCAAACCGAGTTGGGGTGGACTGTACGTCATCAAGGAGATATTGCCAGTAGGGGCTGTTCGACTTATGGATTTGGATGGGATCGAGTTCGCTCGTCCTACCAATTTGGATCAATTAAAGAAGTATTATGTATAAGGCCTGCTAGGTTGAAAACCTGTAAAGGCGGCTTAGGCAAAAGTTAAGGCATTTGAACTACGAGGACCTGATTCCCCAAAAGAAAAAAAAAGAAAAAAAAAAAGAAAAAAAAAGAAAAAGAAAAAAAAAAGAGAAAAAAAGAAAAGAAAAAAGAAAACGGGGATACGTAGGCAGCCCATAAAGTTACATTGGGTACGGTCCAAACAACACAATCACAGCAAAATCTCGAAAGTAGATTATTATTGGCAATTCATTTGAAACTAATTGTTTGACACAACAATTTATTGGTGTTAAGTAAAAGAACTATCGACATGCCATAGATATTCTATTCCTTGAGTCTTTAAGTCCTTTTGAGTTTCTTCAGAGTCATTTTGTTTGTCTTCTGTCTTTCTCTATCAAGTCTTCTTTTCTTTTGTAAGTCATGGTTGTGGGATGCCTCCACTGCTTCAAGAATGTCTTCTCTGCAAAGTCCAAGTCTCGTGTCCTTGATAAGGTCATAAATTCTTTCTCGGCGAGAAGTCTCCCTTTCGCCCAAATCATCCTTCAACCATTGCTTGTATTCTTTACTCATCTCGAAAGGTCCTTCAGTGTTGGCAATCCGAGTCAATTTCAGGTCTGTAGGCCAGCGAGTCCTCGCCCACTTGATTATAGTAGAACCGACGGGTTCCACAGAGCAACAAGGTCCTGTTAAGGATGGTATGGTTTGCATGGCGCCCATCTGGCGAAGAATTCTCGAAGTCCAATAGAAGGAAGTCGATCTCAGTCCTATGAGTTTGACAAAAGCACACCCCGAGGTTCGAAAAAGTACCTGCTCTTTACACCCCCATGTGAAGACGTACCATTTGATGTTTCGCCACGACAGTGTGTGGAATTAACCCAACCAATCTCGTAAAGAGAATGGCCCAGGGAGTTCAACTCGGCGTAGACAGAAGTGCTGGGGCTTGTATGGAGTGATAGTGGTGGGAGATAGAAAGTTCAAGCGCTCGAGTAGCCACATTTGCAGTAAAAAGGGGCTACCTTCTAAAGGTGCTTTGGGGTTGCCATGAACTTTATCTAAACCATTCAAGGTTTCAGCTAATACTAGAGGAATGATGTTATGTCGCTTGAGAAGAGCAGCAACCAACTCACATATTTGAACAGGGGCTTGAAGAGTGCCGGTGGAAATGAGAAAGCGACCAATTAAATAGAAAGCGAGTGCACGCTGAATTTGAGGAGTGAAAGTCAGAGTACCTTTGCTATCATGAGCCAAGAATGAGGTTGCTAACTTCATTAAGTCCACCATATGGTCCTTGACAAAGATCGTTGCGTCCCTTTGAGGAATGCCAAGAAAATTCGAGAAGGAAGCAAGGTAATCAGAGCGAGGTGTAGGAAGAATGAATGGCCCTGCGGGTGAAACTCCAAATAAAGCACAGAATTCCTCCATGGTTGGGCATAATTCTTCATAATTGAATCGAAAGACATGGAGTTGAGGATCCCAGAAGTATGTAGCCGCAGTGAGAAGAGCCATCTCGAGCTTCATGTGCCTTATGGAGAGCAATGGTTCCAAGCCGAAGCGCCTAAACTCAGTTTTGTCTTTGGCAGCCATGACTACCAAAAACCCTCCAAGGCTTCCATAATTATTGTCAATGAAAATAGGTGAGTTAGAAGGCTCCCCTCATGTGTTTTTATAGGGAAAGGGTCACAAATTAGAGTCCTAAAGGGAGTAGAAAGCCTGAAAAATCGCGAAAAAAAACGCGTCAACCTTGGGTAACTGTCCGGGGCTGGACGGTCAGCCGTCTAGGCCCAGACGGCTAACCGTCCGGGGCCAGATGGTCACCCGAGGCCTCCGCCTTGTTTTGCCTTGTTTCGCCCGGTTTTGCCTATTTTCGCGTTCGGATGACCTTTTTGGGCCATTTTCACTCCTATGAACTCACATTGACTCAAATTTTCATGAGAAAGGTACCATAACATCATCATGATAGATTCAAACAAGCACAACAAGTATCCATAGCAAGGGATAAGAGAGTTGGTTTTAGGTGGCAATTACAAAACACAAGCATGAAATGAAAAAGATAGCCATTGTCTCATTGTTTCTACAAGCCCAACAAGAAAGTAAATGAACTCAGTGGTTCCCAGAGCTTCTTTTGCGGCTCGGCCCAGCTCCGTCACGACCCCCACGAGGTGCTCTAGGAGGGCGCATTGCTGGTGGTGGCTGCATATACAAAATCCATTGCAAAGAAGTCAAGTATGAGAATAGGGTTGGTTGAAAACCACAAATAGGAACTTTAAAATGGGTTGAACACTTACCATGACATCCAAACGAGCTTCCGCCATGGATTTGGCTAAGCTCATCCTCACAAGGTCACGCCTCAAGCCCTCACTCAGGTCAATAAACTCTTGGGCATATGCCGCAGGCACCTAGGATAATCAATAAGGGTAAAATTGAAGGTAATGTTCAAAGAAAGAAAGAAATACCCATAAAGAGAACTCACCTGTTCTCAATTTGGGTCGATCCTAGGAGATTCATCAAATGCAGGATGAGTGATGGCGGTCTTGACAAAGTCCGACCCACTGCACAAATCAATGAACCAATTAGGCTGAGGCAAGGGTAGTAACCTATCTCCCTCCATCTCATCATCCTCAGAGCTAGGAACCACGCCTGAGCCCACTGTTGAGCTATGCCCTCGTGCTTGTCGACCCTGCAAGTGTTCACCTATTAAATAGAGTCTCTACCAAGGCCTGTCACCCTGGGCCTCATCAAATATTGGAGACAGAAAGTGTCATATGCAATGTCAGAAGAAGTGAACTCCTCCGCATCCCAGCCTCTCAAGGCATCCCACAACTCCTCCCCCTCCATTAAGTTAGCATGCCTCATGTTAAGTAGTGGAGGCATCGGAGCCATGGCGGCATTCACATCACCCATGACTTGTCGTAAGACACACTCCCCTAGGTACCAGTACCTACCCACGGGGCCTTCCAAGTGCACCCTCTTGCCCGTCAGCATCAAGCTAGGAATGCATCGCTTGGGTAGCATTAGTACCCATATCTTCCATGGATTCCATTCAATCTGTCCAAAAGGCCAAAATGAGAAATTGGGAGTAAAAAGAAAAGGAAAAGAATAGGGAAAGAATTTCACCATATCAGTGGTGAGGCTTGCTAGGTGAGCTCTAGCAAAGGCGTAATCATGACGATTCGCCGCCCGGATGCACACATAACTAGGAGAGTAATTCTTGAGGGTAGGCCATTCGATGGTTTCCTCAGCAAGGGATGGGCGACATAGGTTGAGGCACTCATAGCACCAAACCTGTCAAAAGTTGAGAAAAGAGTAAAAAAGAAAAGATAATATAAGAAAAAATAAAAAAAAAAGAAATGAAAGGGAAGTAGCATTACCTCCCAAACAAAGGGCATCCCGCCAAAGTCCTTAGTCACACCGCGTGACATGTCACACATTGTGCGATACATGGTGGCTAGAGCAGCCCCTCCCCAGTTGAATTTCCTGATCTTGTCAACATCCTCCATGCTTGCAAGAAGACCCAAAGGGGCTAGGTCGCCCGTCCCAGCAAAGAATGTGCATGAGATCATGTACAGAAGGAATGCCCTTGTAATACAATCGGGGCTCGCACCCTCGCTCTCCCTTTGTTTGGCAAACTTGTTGAAAAGCCAAGTGCGTCGCACTGCTTTCTTGATTACCTCAATTTCCATCCCAAGGTAAGCTAGGAGATAATCCTCATCCGTGTGAGCCTCCTCATAGAATTCCAAGCTTTTGCCTTTAATGCTTAAGCCCATTATCATGGTGAAGTCCTTGGGGGTTAGTGTCATCTCCCCAAAGCCAAAGTGGAATGTATTGGTGGTGTCCCACCATAGCTCAGACAAGGCTAGCAAGGCTTGCCTATCACATTGGTCATTCCACAAAGAGTCTAGGAATGGACCAAAACCGGCCTTTTCGACATAGCCCTTGGTAATGGGTTGGAAGTTTTCCATGTTCCGCCACCATTCAATGAGTCCTTTGACAGAGGACCGAGTGCGCATGTCCTGAAAGTTGGGCTATAGCCATTGAAAACACCTTGAGAGTTAGTTGAAAGAACATGGAAATAATAAGCTTACACTAGCAATTGGTTTCAAATTGTTTTCTAAAAGATGTCAAAAAGTTGTTTTTATTCATGAAATGAATTGCTAATGTATGTTTATGAGTTTACTTGTTCATGTGCCTTAATTTGGCAAGGATTGAACACTTTTTTATCACTTGGGCATTTTATTGAACACTTGGTGGGTGACACCTCCCAAGCCTTGAAACAAAAGAATTTTGTATGGTCAATCCTTGCTAAATCATAGCATATTACTCACTTGAGGGTTTACTTGTTGATATACATTGATTTGGTGAAGATTGAACATCTTTATTTCACTTGGGAATTTTATCGAACACTTGGCGAGTGCCATTTTTCAAGCTTTCAAATGAAAAGAATTTGTGTGTTCAATCCTTGCCAAATCAAGGGATATCACTCAACAACCCAAGGGGTATTCAAAAGAAGTAGAAGGGAATGCAATTTCATCAAAAGAATCGAAAGATTCAAAAGAAAAGTGTTAAGTTGGGTAAACTTACTTCTTGTTGGGAATGGATGAA
Organism: Liquidambar formosana; assembly: GCA_039720395.1. NCBI lineage: Eukaryota > Viridiplantae > Streptophyta > Magnoliopsida > Saxifragales > Altingiaceae > Liquidambar > Liquidambar formosana. The sequence continues at coordinate 10,577,123 of CM077828.1, read as the reverse complement.
TGAGAGATGCTTGTCGGGTTCAAGCAACACCCTATCTTGTGGAGCATCATAGAGTGGTGCCTTGTACGTGCTTTTGACCCCGTAGAATGGATACTTGGTGCTTGAGTCCTTGCTTGATGACATTCTTGATGATGGAGTTGTGTTTGTGAAAAATGGGTTTGATTTGGTTTGATTTCCAAAGATGAGGTGAATTGGTTGTTTTGATTGTTAAATGGGATTGATTTGTTGTTGTTTGATGTGCATTTGATGTTTGGATTAAATGTTTTTGAAATAGGAATGAGAGAATGAGAGTTGGAGAAGATAGGATGTGAGTTTAGAGAGAGAAACTCTCTAATTTTCGAATGGGAGAATGTGAGAATGAGTGGGCAAACATGGGTTTAAAAACCCAGAAATTTTTCAATGGTGGGCTCGGGTAACTGTCCCCCCTTGGACGGTCAGCCGTCTTGCCCTGGACGGTTGACCATCTGAGGGCAGATGGTCACCCTAGCCCGCTTTGCCCGTTTGCCCCGTCTCGCACGCTTGCGACCTCTAAACTTCTCCAAATTGACTTCTTGTGCAATCCTTGAGTTATGGGATGAATATAGCCCTCAAGTTTATCAAGTTTCAATGAAATTTTTGAATCCTGGGTGATTGTATTCGCCCGCATAACGAATAATTGTAATGGCCATGATAAATGGCTTTCTCATGAAATGAGCTTGGTGTTGAATTGATTGACTTGCAAGTCTTGGAATTCAAGTCTCTAGGAGATGATAGTGATATCATATCATGTGATAAAGATAATTTCACATGAAATGACTTGCTAATCATGTGATAAAGATAACTTCACATGAAATGACGATTCATAAGCTATGCTAGTTACGAAGTAACTTGCTATCTTTGTGAAGAGGGCATGAAATGCACTTTGTTTTTCAGTCAATTGACTTTCAAAATCAATGTTGTATCACGTGATAAAGATAATTTCACATGAAATGACATGAAATAAGCTTGATTTCCAATCAATTAACTCTCAATTCAATGTCATTTCATGTGATAAAGATAATTTCACATGAAATGATAAGTAATGAACTTGATTTCGAGTTGAATGACTCTCAATACATTATCATTTCATGTGATAAAGACAATTTCACGTAAAATGAACTTGATTTTGAGTTGAATGACTCCCAATACATTGTCATTCCATGTGATAAGGATAATTTCACATGAAATGATAAGAAATGAGCTTGATTTTGAATCAATTGACTTGCAATTGGGTCTCATATCATGTGATAAAGACAATTTCACATGAAATGACGATTCATGAGTTATGAAATAACTCCCTGTCTTTGTTACTTCCACAGAAAGTGGCATGAAATGATCCATGAGTTATGCAATAACTCCTTGTCTTTGTTGCTTCCACAGAAAGTGGCGTAATTTCACATGAAATGATGATTCAAGAGTTATGAAATAACTCACTATCTTTGTTGTTTCCACTGAAAGTGGCATGAAATCATAATTTCACATAAAATGATGAGTCATGAGTTATGAAATAACTCACTACTTTTGTTGTCCCCAGTGAGACTGGCATGAAATGCACTTGGTTTTGAATTGATGGACATTCAATTCAAATTCACATAAAATGATGATTTATGAGTTATAAAATAACTCGTTTTGAGAATTACCAATGAAATTGGTAGGATACCTTGTGATGCACTAGTGCAACTAGCTTTGCGTCATGAGAAGACCATGTGGATATCACTAATGCAATTAGTGCATGGTAAAGGCATTTGCATGAGCGCACCAACGAAGTTGGCATGCATAGAAATGCGTTCAATTCTTTGCTTCGATGAAATCGTCGCATGCTTGGATATGACGAAGTCTACCCTTATGGTTCTATTTGAGTTTTTTGGTATTAATGAGATTAATCCATCAAGCAAAAATGTGTTGTTATATCACTAATGCAATTAGTGCAAGGTAAAGGCATTTGCATGAGCGCACCAACGAAGTTGGCATGCATAGAAATGCAATTAATTTGTTGCTTCGATGAAATCGTCGCATGCTTGGTCTATCCTTTTGGTTCCATTTGAGTTTGTTGGCATTAATGAGATTAATCCATCGAACAAAAATGGGTTGTTCTTTAATCATTGGCTCGTAAGTGAAACTTGTTCACCAATGAGGGGCTTCTGTCACACCCCATTTTTGTTACCTTAGCTAGGACGTATCATTTCATGTAGGATTTTGAGTCCTTTTTGAGTCTAGTCTTTTGCATTGAGTTTTTATGGCGTTGAATATCATGTGTATGAATTTTGAAGTGATTTGGAGTTCATCTCGATGGTCAATAAGAACTTTTGCGACTTTAAGGGCATAATCGTCTTTTAAGTCGTATATTTTCCATTTGACTTTGGAATGAATCTCGAGTCATTCCATTGAGTTCATATGGTTATATAGAGTCCATATATAGGTTCAATTTCATGAATTAATGGTTTAAGATCAATTCGGCTCGTAATGGTTCGGGTTGGCTAAAAGACCCTTTCTTGGTTTGCTCAAATTGACTCATAAGACCCAATCAACTTTCTCTCATTTAACTCAAATTGGGCTTTATTTATGTCCTAAACATGTTTAGAAAGATCAATTTTCGATTGGGAAAGCATTCGGTTCGACCTTGTGTACAAACCCAGCTTAGCGACGGTGAAGTACTATGGTTAACCACCTTTGTAAAACCTAACCATGCACCTGTGATTGAGGATTTTTTTCCTAAAATGCCTAAAAATGTGTTCCCCTTCGAAACACGATCGTTTTGGCTTTTATTTCGTCAAAATCGGACTTAATTTGAAGATTTTAGGACTTCTACAGCAAGTGGGAGTCAAAAGCGGAGAAAAAATAGAGGACCCTCGGGTAACCGTCCGGGGCTGGACGGTCAGCCGTCTAGGCCCAGATGGCTAACCGTCCAGGCCTAGTTGGTCACCCGAGGAGTCCTTCCTCAACTCGAACTCTGACTCTTATCTTCCCTCTTTTGACGGTTTCCTCCGCCAAAACAACTTGTCTGAGCTTAGGAGTGTGTAGGTTTGAGTTGTTTGAGCACCAAGAGAGTCTCTAATAGCCCTAGGATCATTATTTAATGAATTAATCTTAGCCATTGGTTTAGGGGGTCAGTTCTCTATATAAAGGACATGATATTCAGCATATAGGGGGAGGTTAATTGCACTTTACACTTAGAGAGAGAGGGAGCTACGAGTTTGGAGAGCTAGAAGGACTTCAAGAGGAGGCTCTTCAACCCCAAGCAAGCAAGGAAACAAGAGGTTTGAAGACAAGGAAGAGTCTACAAGAGGTAAGCATGTCTCTTTAATGCTGAACATGAATTTCCTGCTTCTCCTTCTTCTCTTTCTTCTTCTTCTTCTAGGATAGTTGTGGTGCATGAGATTATTCTTCTTATGGATTGAATTCAATGTTTATATGATGTTATATGAATGATTTTAGGATAGTTTATGGCTTTATATGCTTGATAATCCCTGGTTCGCCAAGGATTAGATAGCTTTACTTCTTTCTATCCTCTTAAATCATGTATAGTTCACATGTCTAGGTTGCTGTGATTATTATCATGAATTGATACTCCTGTTAGTTAATATATGCTATATGAATGATATTCATGATAATTTGAGCATGTCTTAGAGTTGTTTCATAGGTTTTAATGCATAGTTGTGAGATTAGGGTTTCGATAACCCTGAAATCGCATAGGTCTTATACAGCATGCTTAGCTTAGCTTTTTGAGCTGTTGTTCATCATAGTCATTCTATATATGCTGCATATAGTTGAATCATGCTAGGTTTGCATTCATGTAGTATATTTTATAGGGTTTTTGGAGACATTATCCTTTTCGTTGAGTGAGGTTTTGCATGAGAGTCTTCTGTGATGTGTTTAAGCATGAAATCTCTTCTGTTGTGTTCTAGGGTATATATTTTATGTAGGATATGCTGATTGCACCTTCCCATAATGACTTTCTTACGTGAAATTATCCTAGGATAGTTTCGCTTAAGAAAGCTCGCCGTAGGGAGGCCTATTTTCATATTTTACATAAAATATCATCCTTTTGGTTAGAATATGCTTTGTTATCATGTTTATTGATGTTATTGGAGTCTCCCATACTTGTTAGTGTGTCTTTCATAGGTTTTTATGTATGTTAGTTGAGTCATTGCATGTAGGATTGAGTTAGAGCCCTTAGTTATTCATTACTCTTGTTGTTTGCATGATTAATGGATGATTTTAGGCCTTGTCAAGTTTCTGTCCAGATTAGTATTTTGCTTTCTTTGCATGATTTTGTGCACTTGTAAGGGTGCAAACAGGTACAATGCTTGTCCTATTGCAAATAGGGCTGTTATGGTCTGAAATGGCTAATGATTGGAGCTTGTGCGCACAGGTAAGTAGGGTTTGAAGGTGCCCCAATTCACCTTTCTTTTTCTTTCTTTTCTCTTCTCCCTCCTAGGGTTACTTCTTAATACAAGCTTATGGTAATTATCAAAGGTTTCCTTCAATAATAAATTCTGTTTTTTTATCAAGGTTTCCATTTTGTGGAAGTTTTCCTAAATTCAAACTTGTTTATTCAATTCTCTTTCAAATAAGGAAACCTAAGGTTTTTACCATAGGTTTGTATTAGGTTGTAACCCTATTCTTTTCGAACTACATGGACTTTGATCCATATATTTCGCTGCATGGTACGTAGGCGCTCTTCGTGAGGCTCAAGTCCGTTCTAGGATCCAAGTATCCTAGGCTTTTTTTTTTTTTTTTTTTTTTTTTTTTTTTTTTTTTTTTTTTTTTTTTTCTGTTTTGTTTTATTTGAGTGATTGTGCATGAGATGATTGGATGAAATATATGATATGCATGCTGGCTTGTGATGATATATGATGATATTTGAGTGGAAAAGATCTTAAGTTAGCCCAATTAAATTAAGAAACCAACTCGGGCGATGTGGGTGCCTATGGGCTTTTGCCCAGAACCTTCCCACGTTGTAACTTAGCCCCCGAATCCAATTTTCTAGTTTCAAAGACTTTGTTTTTCCTTTAATGGAGTCATGTGGTTTTGAAAATAAAACATTTTTGTGGTTTTCCTCTTTTCCCTAAAAAATGAGGTGGCGACTCCTTTTTTTTTTTTTGTTGTCTTTTATACCTATCATTTTGCCAAACCCTTGTGGGCCGTTTTCCGGGGTTCATAGTATCAAAGCCACTAAATGGTTCAAGCATTAAGGATCAAAATGCACAAGCAAAGATCATATGAAAGCAGCGCTAATGGATCCATCAAACATTCAAGAACTATCAAGCTCTATCGCAAGACAATTTGTGAGGAATTCTAGGATAATCTTGTGAGATTAATTTCAATCCTTGCTCACCAGGTTAAAGGGCTTAAAACATTGCAAATTCAATGACCTTAAAGGCCTAAAAATGACTTATACTTAAAATGGACTAAGTGCTTATTTTTGTCTGAAAACAGGGATTTTCAAACGGCTGAAATAATGTTTCAGCCGGCTGAAAATATGACCTCCTAAAAATCATTCTCTCTATATTTTTCAGACGGCTCATTGAGCCGGCTGAAATATCAGTTTAAGCCGGTTGAAAGAATGATCAGACGGCTGAAGAACAGGCTTGTTCATATACTAAATGTTAACCTCTCTGGATTTCTCAGCAGCCTTGTCCAGACGGCTGAAGGAGAAGTTTCAGACGGCTGAAAGATGTTTCAGCCGGCTGAAACCCTTGGGAAAAGTATAACGGCTAGTTTTTTAACGGACATTTGAAGCATTTATTGCCCACCAAACTTCTTTTCCCGGCATTTATTGTTCCAGAATGGCTACTTTGGACCCCTTGAGTATAAATACAAAGCTTGAGCTCATTTATGAGCATTCATTGAGCTACAAACAACAAAATCAATTACAAGCCTTAATTCCTCTTGTGAGCATTCATTGAAATCAATCAATAGCTGAAGTGTGCTTTCAATTCAAGTGTATTTACTCTTTGAGAGAGCTTTCTTTGAGCACAAAATCATCTCCAAATACTTTGTATCAAAAGGATTGTGTATACCCTCACTTGTAAGCACTTGAGAAGAGTGCATTTGGCTAAGTGTTGGTGAAGAACACTCAAGTTGTAAAGGTTTGCTGCTCCACCTTGAAGGAGAGTGATAGTGGATTGGTGAATCCTCAAGCGTGGTCTTGAGGCGAGGACGTAGGTGGGAGGCCGAACCTCGTTATATCGTTTGCATTCTCTTTCCTTTAATCTCTTTATTATTGCATTGTCTTACATTTAATCTTGCTTGCAATAATCTGATTTTAGATTGCTATAATTTCCTTTTAATTGGCCTATAACCCTATTCACCCCCCTCTAGGGTTATTCACTTGGGACAACAATTGGTATCAGAGCCCAACCTCTAGCATTTGACATATTTGTCTTCCGAGGAACGATATGGCCAACTATAGTGGTAACGGATTCTCCGAAGGACAATCGTCCAATAGACCACCACTTTTCAATGGAGATGCATCTCTTTACAATTTTTGGAAAATTAGAATGCAAATCTTTATTCAATCTACTAGCTATGAGCTGTGGAACATCACTTCTAAGGGTCCTTTGATCCCTACTAAAGTGGTAGATGGAGTTACACTTCCTAAAGTACCACAAGAATACACCACAGCTGATCACAAGTCCCTTGAACTTAATTCCAAAGCCATTGGGCTGTTATATTGTGCTCTAACTAATGATGAGTTTAGCAAAATCTCTAGGTGCACTAGTGCCAAAGAGATATGGGACACATTGGAGGTTACCTATGAAGGAACATCTCAAGTAAAAGAAGCTAAAATTAATATGCTTGTTTGTGAATATGAAATGTTCAAAATGAAAAAGGATGAATCTATTAGAGATATGTTTGCTAGATTTAATGCTATTATTAATCCCTTGAGTTCTCTTGGAAAAACTTACACTAACTCCGAATTGGTGAGAAAAATTCTTAGGAGCTTGCCTAAGCAATGGGATGTCCTCACCACAACTCTACTTCAATCAAAGGAGCTATCATCAATGACCTTGAGTGATCTTGATGGCAACTTAGTCACACAAGAACTCGCATTCAAAGCTCGTGAAATTGATGAAGGAAAGACTTCCAAGAGCATGGCTCTCAAAGCCTCACAAGATGAAGAAGAAACACCAAGTGAAGAATGTAAAAATGAGGAAGATGAAGACATTGCTTTCATATCTCACAAACTCAAAAGGTTCTTTTCTAGAAGAAATCAAGAAAGGAGATTCAACGAGGGAGACTCCTCCAAAAGGATTCCAAATAGAGGAGAGACTTCAAATAGAGAACCTCAAGTGTGTTTTGAATGTAAGAAGCCCGGGCATATCAAGATAAATTGCCCCCAACTCAACAACAACTACAACAAGACAAGCCACAACAACAACAACTTCAAGGACAATAGAAAATTCAAGAAGAAGGCTTTCACCGTCACTTGGGATGATGAAGCAAATAGTGATGAAGAAGATGAGGAGGCTTCTTGTGATCAAGAAGTTGCAAACTTTTGTCTCATGGCAAAAGAAGATGAGGTAATCGAACCTAACTCTATTGATTATCCTATAGAAGAACCTCCTACTTATGAAGAACTACAAGATGTTCTTGAAGATACTTTTCTTGAATTAAAAAGATTTTCTCACAAAAATAATGATTTGAAAAAGAATATCTCATCTCTTCAAGAAGAACTAAATGCTTTAAAAAATGAGAACTTAGAATTGAAAAGCAAGATAGACTCACCCCCTACCATCTCTCAATCTAATCTTGAAAGTGAAAATACTTTATTGAAAGAAAAGATTGAAGACTTGACTAATACCTTGGCCAAGTTTACCAATGGAAGGGATAACTTGGATAAGATATTAACTAGTCAAAGATGGTGCTTTGACAAGGCCAGAATTGGTTATCAAGAACATGTTAAACAAAAATCCTACATTAACTTCTTTCCTAAGCCTAAGGTTCCTAGCACACCTAAAATCTCATGTACTTATTGTAATAAGGAAGGACACAACGCTTATACTTGTAACATGAGAAGAAGACCAAAAAGATTCACCAAGAAGGTGTGGGTGGTTAAGGGAACCTCACCTCCTATGGCTAACCCCTATGGACCCAAGAAAGTATGGGTACCAAAGAAAGTTACTTGAACTTGTGTAGGTATGCTTGAAGTCTTCAAGCAATGAGAAATGGTTTCTTGATAGTGGTTGCTCAAGGCATATGACGGGTGATAGATCAAAGTTCGTCTCTTTAAAGCCCAAGGACGGCGGCTTCGTGACATTTGGAGACAATGCCAAGGGTAAGATAATTGGCATTGGAAAGGTTGGTAAGAATTCCTCACTTTGTGTTGAAAATGTTTTGTTAGTTGATGGTTTAAAGCATAATCTCCTTAGCATTAGTCAATTATGTGATAAAGGTTATAGAGTTACTTTTAAATCCAATAAATGCATAATTGAAGATGATGATAAGACCTTATTTGTTGCATATTGGATTGGTAACATCTATGCTATAGAGTTTGAAGAAATCGCATTACAAAATGTACATTGCTTCTCCACTTTGAATGAAAATCATTGGTTATGGCATAGAAGGCTTGGACATGCTAGCATGGATTTGATTTCAAAACTTTCTAGGCATGAACTAGTAAGAGGTTTACCAAAAGCAAAGTTTTCAAAAGATGGAGTTTGTAGTGCATGCCAATTTGGAAAACAAACCAAGTCTTCTTCTAAAACAAAATCTCATTTTTCAACTACTAGACCTTTGCAACTTATTCATATGGACTTATTTGGACCTATTGCTATTGCAAGTCTTGGAGGGAAGCATTATGCATTTGTGATTGTTGATGACTACTCTAGATATACATGGGTGTTCTTCCTTGCACATAAAGATGAGACTCATGCTACATTTATTGCATATTGTAGAAGAGTCCAAAATGAGAAAGGCTATACCATTACACATGTTAGGAGTGATAGGGGGAACGAATTTGTCAATAAGGATATTGAACAATATTGTAACGAAAATGGTTTTGGTCATAATTTCTCCGCTCCTAGAACTCTTCAACAAAATGGTGTGGTTGAAAGAAAGAATAGAACTCTTGAAGAAATGTCTGAAACCATGCTTAATGAACATTCCTTACCTCAATACTTTTGGGCCGAAGCCGTTAACACCGCATGCTATGTTATGAATCGAGTGCTATTAAGATCTAAACTTGGTAAAACTCCCTATGAATTATGGAATGATAAGAAGCCTAACATAGGTTACTTTAAAGTTTTTGGTTGTAAATGCTTTATATTAAATGATAGAGATAAACTTTCCAAATTTGATTCTAAATCCGATGAAGGTGTGTTTCTTGGTTATTCTATGAAAAGCAAAGCATATAAGGTGTTTAATAAGAGAACTTTAACCGTTCAAGAATCAATGCATGTTGTATTTGATGAAACTAACCCTCTTGCTCCCAAGAGAAATGTGGATGATGATGATGATATAGGTACAAGCTTGCAAGAACAAGTTGAGAACTTGAATCTTAATGACAAGCAAGATCCACAAGACAAAGGCAAATAGAAGGCAGAAGATGAAGTCATTGAAATCAAGAAACCGGAAGAAGAAGTAGAAATTGAAGACACTTCACTTCATCCGGATGTCACCAAGACTTGGAAATTTGTGAGGAATCATCCTAAGGATCAAATCCTAGGTGAACCCTCATGTGGGGTAAGAACTCGTTCTTCCGTGAGAAATATATGTGATCATTTTGCATTTTTATCACAAATTGAACCTAAGAACATAAATCAGGCCGAAAGTGATGAATCTTGGATACTAGCTATGCAAGAAGAGCTTAACCAATTTGAAAGGAACAAGGTGTGGACCTTGGTTCCTAGACCACATGACCATGGTGTAATAGGCATTAAGTGGGTATATAGAAACAAGAAAGATGAATCCGGTACCATTGTAAGAAACAAGGCACGACTAGTTGCCCAAGGTTTCAATCGACAAGAAGGCATTGATTATGATGAGACATATGCACCGGTTGCTAGACTTGAAACCATTAGAATGTTACTTGCATTTGCATGTCATAAAGATTTCAAATTATTTCAAATGGATGTCAAGAGTGCTTTTCTAAATGGTTTTATTGAGGAGGAAGTTTATGTTGAACAACCTCCCGGTTTTGAAAGTCATGAATTTCCAAACCATGTATTTAAATTATCAAAAGCTTTATATGGTTTGAAACAAGCTCCTAGAGCTTGGTATGAAAGGCTGAGTGGTTTTCTAATAAGAAATGGTTTTAAACGAGGAAAACTTGACACCACACTTTTCATTAAAACCATTGATAAGGACATGCTTATCATTTAAATATATGTTGATGATATTATCTTTGGTTCTACTAATGTAAGTTTGTGTGAGGATTTTGCTAAAGTCATGCAAGAAGAATTTGAAATGAGCATGATGGGCGAACTCAACTTCTTCCTTGGATTACAAATCAAGCAAACAAAGGAAGGAACCTTCTTAAATCAATCCAAATATGTCGAAGATTTAATCAAGAAGTATGGATTGGAAGATGGAAGGAATTTCGCCACACCAATGAGCACCTCCATCAAACTTGAGAAAGATGAGAAAGGTAAATGCGTAGATCAAAAGAAATATCGAGGTATGATTGGTAGTTTACTTTATCTCACCGCTAGTAGACCGGATATCATGTATAGCGTATGCTTGTGTGCTAGATATCAATCATGTCCTAAAGAATCTCACATGCTTGCCGTTAAATGCATTTTTAAATATCTTAGTGGCACTATTAATCTTGGCATATGGTATCCTAAATTCACATCATTTGACATGCTTAGTTATTCCGATGCGGACGTTGCCGGATGCAAAGATGGTCGCAAAAGCACAAGCGGGACTTGTCACTTTCTTGGGCATTCCCTAGTTTCTTGGTTTAGTAAGAAACAAACTTCGGTTGCTCTTTCCATAGCCGAGGCTGAATATTTAGCAGCCGGAAGTTGTTGTGCACAGGTGTTGTATATGAAACAACAACTTGAGGATTTTGAATTGCATTATGATCATATTCCCATAAAATGCGATAATACAAGTGCAATTAATCTCACTAAGAATCCCATTCAGCACTCACGAACCAAACATATCGAAATAAGACATCATTTTATAAGAGATCATGTTCAAAGAGGAGATGTTGAAATTGAATTTGTTGGTACCGAACATCAATTGGCGGACATTTTTACTAAACCACTTCAAGAGGATAGGTTCAATTTCATAAAACGTGAACTTGGCATGTGTTTAAGTGATGAAATATGAGAACATGTTCATTATGATGATTTTCCTTATTTTAAATGCTTTTTATTTCTCTGTCTGATATTTTCAGATGGCTGAAAGTTATTTCAGCCAGCTGAAAACTCTTTCAGACGGCTGACTTGATGAGTCAGACGGCTAAAAATCATGCATCTGAACATCTTTTTTTTTTGTGTTCTCTGACTTTTTTAGATGGCTTAATTCAGCCAGCTGAAAAATGGAGAAGACGACTGAAAGAGATCTTTCAGACGGCTGACTGAAGAATTCAGCCGGCTGAAAGAGGGTCTCTTGGTTATCCCATTTTAGGGTTGTCTGGATTTATCAGACGGCTGTTTAAGCCGGCTGAAAAGCAATCCAAGCCGACCAAAAGGAGGATTTCAGACGGCTGATAGAATCTTCAGCCGGCTGAAACTGTCGGGGTATATAAATTTTTTTAAGCCCTAAACCGTGATTTTTCAAATTCCTCTTTCGTGGCTTTCACTGTTCTTCTCCCTCTCTCTCTTCCTCACTCCAAATAAACCCTAAATCCAAACCCCTCCCATGGTGAATCTCAAGAAGGCCAAATCTACTTCCATCGAGGCCAGCGAATCATCACAGCCACCCAAGAAAAAGCTTCGGAAATCATCCGCAGCCACCACTCAGCGACACCGACCTCTACACACGGCAACGCTACCTAGGGTTGACGATCCTCCAGTCCCTCGATGCCCTCGTCGACAGCAGCCTCCTCCTCCACCTCCGCCACAGCAGCCTTTGCCTCCTCCTCCTCTGCCGGTACATCCACCACTACAGCCACGACCTCGCCCTGGAGACCCAAAGTACGACTCCGGCTATGAACCCTTAGATGAGGAAGCTTCGATTCCTCCCGTTGAGCCACCCCAGTACCTCACTCCGGAGCACGACATCCTCTTTGCCCAGAAGTTCTACAGTAAGAAAGTCATTTATCCCAAGATTGTCGACCCTGGGTTTCTAAATCAACACCATTTTCGAGTCTGTGCTCTATTGGAGGCAGTAGGATTGCTTGAATTTTGTACGCTCTCTCGCCCTTGCTACAGTACCACCGTTCGAGTTTTCTACACCCATTTCGCTATGCCTACCATTGGTCGCGCCACATCCTACCTCAAGGGCAAACACATGGTTCTCACCGATAAGCTCCTGAACGACCTATATCACTCCCCTTCTGATGGAGCTATCATAGCTGAGACTCACACGTGGCCTCGTGTTGATGGTTTCCATCATGTCGACGCTCTCAAGCTCATCCTTGGACGTGACGACATCACGGAACCCTTCAAGCCCCAGCTGAAAGATTTCAGTCTTGAGTGCAATTTGCTTCACAAAATTTTGTTTTACAATATCTTGCCTCGAGACGGTGGGAAAGATCACGTGACTTACACGGATATCGGCCTTCTATGGTGTATTCTAACTGGCAAACCCATTAATTTGGGTCACCTAATGTTATATCATATGAAATCGTGTGTGGACAAGACCAAGCATGAGTCTAAGGGGTCAAAGGCCGCAAAGGACACCGAAGGTCGGAGCATCTTACCATATGGAGCAGCCCTATCAGTTGTATTTGAGCATTTCGGGATTCCTCCTACCTCCGGCGATGTTTTCCACCCGACTTTTCGCAACAAGATCAATGCCTCCTTCTTAGGTTGGATGAACTACTCTCTAGTTCAAGGTGTTTGGGTCAAGAAAGGAACAATCCTTGATGAAGAAGCAGAACCTGATCAGCCGCAAGAGCAGCAAGTGCAGCATGAGGCTAGGCTCTTCCTCCTCCTCCTCCTGTCACCTCTGATCCTCCCACCATTATTCCTCCCTCCTTTCTCTTTCCTCCCACCGAGCATCCTCACTCCCCTCCTCCTACCCCTTCTCATACACCACCCTCCACATCTCACACTTCCTCTTCTTCTGCTCCTCCTTCTATCTCTGACCTCTTCATCTCTCTGTCCAACCAAATGACTGATCTCAAGCGCTACGTTCAGAAGAAGGTCGAGGGGTTACATGACAGGCTTGATGACATGGCTTGCGAGCTGAAGGATATGAAGGATAGCCAAGCCCAGCTCACTCAGAAGCTCAGTGACACTCTTCCTGCCTTCTTATTATGACTGATTTTGATCGATGACAAAGGGGCAGATGGATTGATAGATGTTTAGATTTTGTCGAATATATGGAATTTAGTGCATTTGATAATGGAAATGAAATTTTTTTTGGTACATTTGGATAATGGAAATGGAATTTTTTTTATCATCTATCATCTATGGAATGGATATATATATATATTTTTTGCTGAATATTGTTTATAAATTTCATTTACATGTTCGCTTAAACATGGATATAATGTTGAGATTTGCTTAAATGCTTACAAATGCTTTTAAATATGTCATATCTATACGATGCATAATGATAGGGGGAGAAAATTGTTCTTAAAGTTGTGTATTTTACCCCATTGAAACATCTATGGATTGTCATCATCAAAAAGGGGGAGATTGTTGGCCTAAATGGTTTTATCCCCGAGGTTTTGATGATAACAATACATTATAAGATGTTTAAAGGACTAATGAGCATTTAAGTGATGAATCTAGACAGGTATCAAAGCCACTAAATGGTTCAAGCATTAAGGATCAAAATGCACAAGCAAAGATCATATGAAAGCAGCACTAATGGATCCATCAAACATTCAAGAACTATCAAGCTCTATCTTAAGACAATTTTTGAGGAATTCTAGGATAATCTTGTGAGATTAATTTCAATCCTTGCTCACCAGGTTAAAGGGCTTAAAACATTGCAAATTCAATGACCTTAAAGGCCTAAAAATGACTTATACTTAAAATGGACTAAGTGCTTATTTTTGTTTGAAAACAGGGATTTTCAGACGGCTGAAATAATGTTTCAGCCGACTGAAAATATGACCTCCTAAAAATCACTCTCTCTGTATTTTTCAGACGGCTCATTGAGCCGGCTGAAATATCAGTTTAAGCCGGCTGAAAGAATGATCAGACGACTGAAGAACAGGCTTGTTTATATACCAAATGTTAACCTCTCTGGATTTCTCAGCAGCCTTGTCTAGACGGCTGAAGGAGAAGTTTCAGACGACTGAAACCCTAGGGAAAAGTATAACGGCTAGTTTTTTAATGGACATTTGAAGCATTTATTGCCCACCAAACTTCTTTTCCCAGCATTTATTGTTCCAGAACGGCTACTTTGGACCCCTTGAGTATAAATACAAGGCTTGAGCTCATTTATGAGCATTCATTGAGCTACAAACAACAAAATCAATTACAAGCCCTAATTCCTCTTGTGAGCATTCATTGAAATCAATCAATAGCTGAAGTGTGCTTTCAATTCAAGTGTATTTACTCTTTGAGAGAGCTTTCTTTAAGCACAAAATCATCTCCAAATACTTTGTATCAAAAGGATTGTGTATACCCTCACTTGTAAGCACTTGAGAAGAGTGCATTTGGCTAAGTGTTGGTGAAGAACACTCAAGTTGTAAAGGTTTGCTGCTCCACCTTGAAGGAGAGTGATAGTGGATTGGTGAATCCTCGAGCGTGCTCTTGAGGCGAGGACGTAGGCGGGAGGCCAAACCTTGTTATATCGTTTGCATTCTCTTTCCCTTAATCTCTTTATTATTGCATTGTCTTACATTTAATCTTGCTTGCAATAATCTGATTTTAGATTGCTATAATTTCCTTTTAATTGGCCTATAACCCTATTCACCCCCCTCTAGGGTTATTCACTTGGGACAACAAATATTTAAATAAAAACATATGTATTTATTGTTTTCTACATGCATAGTTGTTTGAAATCTTTGTTGTAAGCTTGATTATGCACATATGAATTAGTTTTGTATATAGATGTATGATTGTAAATGAATTAAGGCCTAAAAATTACGCGACCAGTGATTTATATGTATATCCAACATGCAAATTCACTATTGGAAAAATGGCATGACCTTTTATCATTATTTTAACCTTAAATTCTTTAAAAGAAAATGCAATGGCATGACCTTGTATCATTATTTTAACTTTCAATTCTTTAAAAGAAAATGCATATATCCATAGTCTGGTATTGTTGTGACTTGTGATAGAACCACACCTTTAAAGACTATTATTAGTGCCATTATTGGGGATTATCGAAATCGACGTTGTTGGCCTTTGTTGTAGATTAAATTCATGAACTTACATTGTTTACTGGTTGCATCTAAAGAGATATAATGAATATCTAATGATATGTTACTATTTTGAAGAGTAAATACTTAATATAAATAATTTTTTTATCTATAAATACTGTTTAAGAAATGATATTCAATTCGAATGGTATGATTGATGATTAAATAATATGAATGATATTATTGTTTTAATCTTGACTTGTTAATGTATAAATTATGTTTTGATTGGGTTGATTATATTGAGTGATGATATCTTGAACATTCAGTTAAGTTAATAATTGATTTATTAACGATTGACCTGAACCTAAGAGATTAAGATATTGTTTTATGAAAGTATATAAGTATGGAAGTATGTGATTGTATAATTGTTTCATGTTTGATAAACTGTTATTATGGAGGATTTATTAAGTAAAGCCTCTCGCTTACTTGAAAACACAAATGAACTAGAAGTAATTCAGTATTTTTATTTATTTATTTCATAGAGGAACTCTTAGAATGTTACTAGAAATGGCTAATTGAATATGCTTATTCACTACTAGGTGTGTAATTGTTGGGCATTGATTCGTTTACAATCATATATGTATTTGCTAAACTAATTCATATTGTGATACCCTAAAAATTAATCACCCCAATTATCATCAAACATATTAATATTAATATTAATATCAGATTAATAATAATGCTATGATGTGATAACCCAAACATTTGCTACCCTAATTATAATTGATTTATATAACTATTATTATTAACTTTATTATTATCGTGATTATTATTACAAAGTATTATTTTTATTATTGTTGTTATCATTATTATAATTATTATTAATATTTATCACTATTTAATCACTACCAAAACTTTAGGATATATAGCAATATTACCAATTTATTATAATAGTAGAATTAATGATGTAATTAATTCTACATAGGATGATGTCATGCTTACATGGGGAGGGGAGAGGTGGCAACATCCTAAGGATTGCTTACATGTAGAGAGAGAGAGTAGAAAAACAAAAGTTTGTTTGGAGATTAAGGGATAAGAAAGAATCTTAAGCAATAAATGAGAAGAAGACTACATTGACTTGAGGGGGGGTTTAAAGGGCTGATGTTCAGCCAATTTCCGTGCCTACATAAGCTTAAAGAGAGAGGGTAACAAAATGAGAGAAATAGAGAGAGAAAGAAGGAGAAAGAAGGAAGCTCAAACAAAGAAATTTTCAAAGCATTCTTCTACAAACCTGAGGTGAGATTTCTCATCCTTGAATGATAAAAGAAAGGTTCTAAAAGTTTCATGAGGATTGGTTGGTGTTTGGATAATTTTTGGAGCTCAAAGAAGCATCAATGGCTTCCCTCATATTTTGTTTGATTGGTTCTCCTTACATAGTGAATGAAATTCTATGAAATTTTTACCATAGTCTTATGATACTATAGAGAAGTTTTTTTTTTATAAAAATTAGCCTTTAATAATTTTTAGGTTGTGAGAAATAAATTGGATAACCTGAAACACAAATATGAAAACTTGTACAAATTCATAACTCATTTTATTTTGCTGATATTTTTATAAAATTATACATGAAAAACTAAGCAAAATGGGCTTTTGAATCATCAAAAAAGGTTGAGAAATTAATTAGTTATGAATTTTTAAAGTTCTGATAAATTCTTGAAAGAAATGCAAACAGCTGCTGTGATTCTGCTTTGTGCGGGAAAGGAAGATGGGTAAATGATTGGGTGTGGCGGGGTGCACTATAGGCCATATGTACCCTAGTGTAATTGGCGATGTGGGGCCTTCATTAGGTGCCAAAAATATTTTTAAAAATCTTATAAAAATACTAGAAACTTATGTTTACAATTTTGTAAACATTTGAATATGATAACACGGGTTTCAAAAATTAGGAGATTTTAACCCTTTTGTGTAGTTTGTTTTCAAACTTTGACTAGCTCAAACAAAGTGTATAGAATTTCGATTGAGTTACGATTTGAACCATTGGATTCATATTGAAAAAATCTACATGAGATTAATTTTGAGGCAAAATAAATGTTTTATTTTTTGGTATTATTTTATTCATGTGTAAAATGACTATTTCACCCCTATTGACCAAAAATGGCTCAAATGGATTCCAAATTGAGTTTTGTTCGAAACTATGCAATTTTTATGAGAAGTAGAACACTTTAGGGACTTTTTATTAATATTTTTATGATGTCATCATAGTCTTCATATTTTTGTATTTGCAATATAGCTCCTAAACTTATGAAAAATTCCAAAATTTCCCCAAACTGAATGTTTGGCTTTAAGATTTATGTTGAGTAGTTTGATTAAAATTGTTAATGGTGGTAGAGCATAATATAAATGATAATGCATGAGCATGAATATTCATATTTATAATTGGATATTGAAATATTATTGAGATTAATTAGTAGACGTGCATGATATTAGCATCCATATGTTGAACGATATGATTAT
Organism: Liquidambar formosana; assembly: GCA_039720395.1. Classification (NCBI taxonomy): domain Eukaryota; kingdom Viridiplantae; phylum Streptophyta; class Magnoliopsida; order Saxifragales; family Altingiaceae; genus Liquidambar; species Liquidambar formosana. The sequence goes on along the minus strand of CM077828.1, from coordinate 10,559,209 downwards.
TAATACATGTACAAACATGTATTAAGTTATTCAGTGATGTGTTTATGTGAAGTTGAATGCTTATACTTGTGATTGAGATTAAGATGTTGATATGAGAGACAAGCATGTATCAAATTATTATGTGATATGTTTATGTGAAGTTGCTTATACTTGTAACTGAGATTGAAATGTTGAGATATTAAGATGAGATGACCGGGTTGAGAAAGCTCTACAGTTAGTGCACTAATATGCTACTCCATTTTTTAGGGCAAGAGGCCAGTGGGGACTAATACATACATAATGAGAGGTGTGTGCTGTGGTCGTAGATAGTATATCTTATATGAGAAGACAGGTATGCTATGATTGTTTTTGCAGGTTGCAGCAGGCAACAAAGGCATAGGTACGTGCAAATTTTATATGCTTGAGTAGCATAAATTTTGAGAAGTGCTATTAACATCATCGTGGTATGAGATGTTACAAAGATGCTGTTAAATGTAAGATGAGTTGTTGTATACTAATCTTAAGCATTCATGGACGAATTATCTCACTGAGTCGTGGTTTGCTCACCTTTTTATTAAAAATTATTTTTCAGGATCTAGAAATTTGTGAGCTGTTGAGGAGACATGAATAGAGGAGCATATTTTCCTGATTCGATAGTTGTTTTGTTTTGATAAGTTGACATATGTGATTTAATATCAAACAATGATGCATTGTAATAATTATAATTTAGTATATGAGGTTGTTGCTACCCCAAAAAAAAGGGAAAAAGGGATTTTTCCCTTAAGATGGGACGACCCTCGGGGTCCTCCGTTCTTGTGAGGGTGTGTGTCGAGTTCATTTCAAGGGTGCCTTGATCGGCCTAGGCATACAAAACATATCTAGAATAATCAAGGCTATGGAGTTGCCACCAATAAGGGGATTGAGGATGCGATTGGACATCCTATAGTTAATTAGAGAATGGGGGCATCTGAGATCCCAAAATAAGTCCATCTGAGGCCTTATCATCAATAGGTCCATTTAAGGGCCTACTGGAAAATTGAATGACTCTTAGTGGTCTGTGAGACTAAAGATTGAGGGTAAAGGGGTTTGGTTACGAGTGGGGAAGGTGTGAGGCACCCCACATCGCCCGTTGGAATCTAACGGTTCTCGATTTTGACGATGTTTCTGATTAAAATCTTATTTGATATTATTGATTTCCTATACGAATAATTTGACATAGAATACCCTTTTGAAGGGTGGTGAATTCTGTTTTTTGAAAAAGAGATCCTTAAAGGCATTGGAACAAAGTCCTCATGAAAGTGTTGATGTTTGGAAAGTATGCCTTAAGGTTTTGTAAATGAGAACCTTTTAGAAAAGACCACAAATTCACCCTCCTTCTCATGGGTATCTTAGATCAAATTGATTAACTTCAAAGGGAAGCATCCCTATCTTGCAGTGGTAAAAGTTAATCCGGCCTTTACGAAAGGATGGAAATGGAAATGATGTGATTCCATTTTAAAGAATTAATATTAAGTGCGAATCTACTTTGGATTCTTAGAGAACTCGAGACTTTTGAAGTCAAGGGAATGGATAAAGAATAGGATGCTTTTTGCAGGCTTTTGAAAGAAAGGGGACGTTATCTTTTGAAGTCAAAAATAGTCTTTTGAAGACAAGGGTTCCTTTTGAAGGAAGAGAAATGTGTTTTAGTTGAAAAGAGAGCACTTTTGAAGTGTAATGGAATTCTGTTTACGTAAACTGAAAGTGAGATTTTTACAATTCTTAATCCCAATTGAAAGGGGATCTTGCATGGAATGATGGTTCTAGAAAATTGAGTTCATGTGACAAAATGATGTCTTTGAAAAGAGAGCATGTGCCCTTTTTAATGAAAAGAATCATTCGAGTCATTTTTGGAATGAACTCATCAATTGAAAATGATGCACGCGTTAACAATTTTCTTGATGACAAGAAAACCCCCCCCCCCTCCTTTTTTTTTTTTGAATCAAAATCTTTAGTTGATAAAGATGGTAATGTTGTCAAAAATGATTTGTGGGAGAATGATCCCATGCAAGTATGAACATAACCTCTTTGAAAGCTGAGCCTTTTAGCAGGGATTTGAGATGTAAAGAATCACTTTCAATTCTAAAAGACCTTTTTTTGGAAAAGTACTTCGAGCTTTTAAAGCATGAAGATGGCTAGGAGGAATTTTATCCAAACTTGAAACGCACTTGGATTAATTGAATAAAAATATAATCAACGAATCTCCTAAGGATTGGAATTTTACTACGTGACATAGGGACACGCAGGAGTTCCTCGATTCTGGGTAGGATTATTCATTGGAACTTGATGGGTCGATTGATTAAATCCATTTGATGGTGATAAGCTATTATGCTAGGGACGAGTTTTGAGCATTTGATGCTGTAAACTTTTATCCATAACATGACAGTTTACCTTAAGGCCTCAATTAAACTTTATTCACATGGGAATAGAATTAAAACATCACATAGCACAAAATTTTGAGATGAACATATTGAAAATGTCAAAAAATATATAAACATAATCAACCTTGGCAAGGTATGGAATTCATGAATGCGATGTTTATTGCTTTGATAAGCATAAGTATATGTACATAAAATAAAAGGGTTAAGTGACCACAAAATTAAAAGTACTCAAACATTGGGTCCAGAGAGTCGCAACGACCACAACCTAGAGGGTAGCGAAAAGCCATAGCCTCTAAATAAAGTAGTAAATAAAGCGGTAAATAAAGAAAAGCTAAAAATGTACAAGCGATAGGGCAAAGGGTCGCGACGACCACAACCCGGAGGGTAGTGAAATGCCATAGCCTCTAAAGTAATTAAAATGAAAATGAGAACAATCATTTTGAATGAATTTATTCATGTCCTTGCATTTGTCCATTCATCCAAGCATGAGGATATTCAATTAAGTCCAAGAAACTCTGCGGTAAATGGGGATTTATTTTATGTTCAAGTTGATTTTGATTACCAACAAGGAAACAATAAAAGGTTAGTATAAACAATATGCATGCATGCATGAACCTAACCTTGCCAAATTTGATTTTTGCTTAAACAACATTTCAACCTTTTGATATGCTTAACTTTCCATTTCACACATCACAAATGCAAGCTCGCATGCAATAAAAGAGAATAAAATGGGTGCTAGCAACCTATTGAAGTGGTATGTATGCAAAAGGTGGTTTAGGATCTCCCTGCCTTTAACCCACCATATAGGACTTTGATCCCTTCACGATATGTGTTAGGAGGTCCATGTACGTACTCGGGCGAAGGTGGGGAGGGTGACAATCACATATTGAGGCTTCAATTGACAATACTATCAATAGGGAATTTAGGAAAGCTTATTAATGAATTTGAAAAGGGAAGCTCACCTAGTATTGGTGGTTTTCACCTTAGCTTTGATTGATGTTGGTTTGAATGCTCCTTTGATAGCTTTGAAAATCCTTCTTTGAGATGCTCCTTTGAAAGTTCCAAATGTAACTGGAAGGTGGTTGAGGGGTGGTGGAGGTGATGGAGTGAATTAGAGATGAAAAACTTGGTAACTGCAAAGTTACCAGTCAACAGATGTGAAGTTGGCAATCAGAAGACATGCAATTGACAGTCGTTTTGTAGTAAACAGCAGCAGAATTTTGTGTTCTTCCTACGCTATCCCAAGGCAAATTGGGATGTTCACCCCTTTGATTTTCCCTCAAAATCAGACCCTAAATTTGTGAGAGAGATGTTTGGGAGAGGATATGTGGTAGGGTTCTTTATAATGGATGGAAGGGAATTGGATTAAGGTAGAATGGGTTGGTGTTTAGGCTAGAGAGGTTAGGATGATTTTGTGGTAGAAAGGGGTAGGGATTTTAAGATGGAAAGGTTAGGATTTCAATTGGTGTTTTTGTATATATGAGACGGGATCCTTAATGAATAAAAATGTGGACTATTTATAGGGAAAATTGGACTTTTAGGGGTAAAATGGTCATTTGGAAAGGCATTATGGTCACATGGGACATGGAGGGCATTTGGGAATTGTTTGGTGAAGGAATTAGAACAAGTTGTGAGGAGAATAAGAACTTAGAATAATAAGCATTGCATAGAAAGAATAAAAGTTCTCATTATTTCTCATTCATCTCTCATTCATTTCTACTCATCTCAATGTACATATTTCTCCAACCAAAGCCTTCTTTATATGGGCTCATATTCACCTAATATTTGAAGTGGTTATAAATTCATTCCCCATTAACCAAGTGATTCATCCACCATTTACCAAGTGGTGCATCCACCATTTACTAAGTGATTCATCCACTATTAACCAAGTGGTGCATTCATTCATCATTAACCAATTGGTGGTCGATCATCCACCATTTTACCAAGCATTTATAACAAATCAAAACATCCTAATTGTTGACTAACAAAGCCGGCATAAGAAAAAGTAAACATGAAAAGGGCAATTTAATAATCACAATTTCAAATGGCTGATTGCGATACCAATCCACAAAAGACTGCTAAAAATTTTGAGTAAAAAAATGTTAAGTGTGTTTGCACACATGTAAAACCAAAAATAGCATAAATGTAATAGACAGCATGCAAATGAATAAATAAATGATTCAAAGGTGCTACACTGACATTTCTCATTCAATCCCAAATCGCCTTCAGCATCTGACATCATCACACTAGCCTCATTAGGAAATGATGTTACCATTCCTCATCTTTTGTCTGTCTTGGATGAGAAATTAAAGGTAATAAACATCAACTTATTAGTTGTATGCCCTACAAGCAATCATAGAGATGATGCTTTAGGGATAAAGAACAATCATAGGATTTCATTTATTGTTAATCGCATTTATTATTATTTAATAAAAATACTTATTCTATTATGTTTATTTCATTATGATATTTACATGATATATCCTTGGAGTTAGAGTTGAGAATATGGAATTACAAAGAGTTGTAATTTTGAGACTGTAAATATATCTCTGTACTAAACTTCTAAAACATTCCTAGTTAAAAGTTCACTATAATGGATAGTAATGAACTATAGGACTAACACTTGTTAAGTTGACTCTTTAGGAGGATAGCTAGTCTCAAGCTATTTGTGTGGAGACACTACAACTGACATGTGGGTGCCTATTACAAGAATAGGTACACTGAATGTAACCAAAGATATGATATCAACTGAGTGGAGTTTTAACCTACCTGTTAATCAGTTTCTCATTGTTATAGTAGTATAAGTAATCCTTAGACCTAAGACATCATAGTTGTCTTATGCAGATAGCCTTAGAAGTTTGATAACAGTAAGTGTAGATCCTTATAGGGGTTTACAAAGGTGTCCATTAGTCCTATTGTTATGTGTATAAAGGCATGTGAGTGATCAACAAGGAATCCATCACTCTCAGGAAAAAGAGAGAGAATGTCTCATATAGCATTCATAATATAACTCATTAAATCTATGGCTTTGGTAGGATGAATATGGAAAAGAGTTTCCATGAGTTCATTAGTGAGTTGATATTCATGATTGAGTATAAAGTAATTAAGCTAGGGACTTGACAGACCTCCATGTCCTATTAGTTTAATTGGAGACATTGTGTAGAAGGAAGGATGCAATTATAACCTATAAACTATAACAAAAGGGTGCTATGTAAGATACCTATTCACCTCATTAAGGACCATATCATGAGCCATATGCTAGATATTACTCATAGTTAGTAGAAGCCCTAATTGATATAAGTGAGTTATAATCAATTAAGGAATTGGAAGGAGTTCCAATTAGACCCTTAATGGAAAGAGTTCCATTGTGCACACTTTGTGCTATTCCTACTACTTAATAATGTGAACCCAATGGGTCACACACTGATCATGCAAAGAGAGCTTTAGAGTCAATGAGAGAAAGGATATAAGTGAATAAAGAATTGTTGTTAAGGGCCAAGTTTGTGAGATATAAATTAGAGAGGTTAATATGCAATTAAGAGTAATTACATAAAGTCCAACTAGGGTTTGGATTTCCCCCCATGGCTGGCCCTATTAGTGGCTATATAAAGCCATATGATGATGTGTGTGTTGGGAATCGAATAAGGGAGGAAAAACTACAAAGGCGGAATTAAAATTTTTCCTGCGATTCCCAAAACCATGAATCTTAATTATGCTTAATACAAAATAAAATCCTAACTACCAAGAGAGTTAGGATACTTACAGTTGAACAAAGTTTTCTCCTTTATGCTCCAAGCTTTTTCTTCTCCTTTTTGCTCTAAGCTTTGTCTCTGGACAGCGGTGAATGAGCAGCCCAAGTGTGCTGCCTCCAATAGTATCCACACCTAGCTTGAGCTTGAAATCCTTTCCTTCTTCTTCCTTGTTGTTGCTAGAGGTGGAGAAGAGGGAGAGAGAGAGAGAGCCTCCTTAGAAATTTTGGCCAGCACTTATTGGAGTGTTAATGTGATCATTTCATCACCTTATAGTGGGCATTATATAGCCCACTAATAGGGCCGGCCATGGGGGGATTCCTAATCCTAGTGGGTTTTGTGTAATTACTCTTAATTACACAATAAGCCCACTAATTTGCATCAAATACAAATTAGCCCCTTAAAGAACTTTTCTTTAATCAATTATACCCTTTCTCTCATAGATAATCAAGCTCTCTTAGTATAATCAGTGTGTGACCCATTGGGTTCACATCATTAAGTAGTAGGAATTGCACATGTTGTGCACAATGGAACACTTTCCATTAAGGGTCTAACTGGAACTCCTTCCAATTCCCTAATTGATTATAACTCATTTATATCAATTAGGGCTTCTACTAACCATGAGTAACACCTAGCATATGGCTCATGGTGTGGTCCTTAATGAGGTGAATAGTCATTTACAAAGAACCCTTCTGTTATAGTTTATAGGTTACAATTCCATCCTTCCATTAACACAATGTCTCCAATTGAACTAATAGGACATGGAAGTCTATCAAGTCCCTAGTTCAATTATTTTATACTCATTCATTAATATCAACTCAATGATGAACTTATGGAAACTCCTTGCCATATTCATTCTACCATGAGCCCATGGATTTAATGAGTTATATTCAATGAATGTTATATGTGACATTCACTCCCTTTTTCCTGAGAGTGATGGATTCCTTGTTGATCACTCACATGCCGTTACACACATAGCAATAGAGCCAATGAACACCTTTACAGACCCTTGAATAGGATCTGCACTTAGTGTTATCAAACTTCTAAAGCTACATGCATAAGACAACCATGGTGTCTTAGGTCTAAGGATTACTTGTACTACTATAACAATGAGAAACTAATTGACAGGCAGGTTAAAACTCCATTCAGTTTATTTCATATCTTTGGTCACATTCAGTGTACCTATTCTTATAATAGGCACCCACTTGTTGGTTGTAGTGTCTGCACACAAATAACTTGGGACTAGCTATTCTCCTATAGAGTCAACCTAATAAGTGCTAGTCCTATGGTTCATTACTGTCCATCATAGTGAACCTTCAACTAGGAATGATTTAAGAGTTTAGTACAGATATACATTTACAATCTCAAAATTACAACCCTTTGTAATTTCATATTCTCAATTCTAACTCCATGGACATATTATGTAAATATAAATGATGTATATAAACATAATAGAATAGGCCCTTTTATTAAATCAATAATAAATGTGACATGCATAAATGAAATCAATTGATTGTTCCTAATTCCCTAAACAATCATCTCCATGATTGGCTCTAGGGCATAATCCTAACAGTGTGACATGATCACACTCATTCAGTCGAAGCCCTAGCCATCCCCTTTGGTGGTGACTCTCTCTCTCTTCTCTTCTCCTATTCTAGCAACAAAAAATAATTAAGAAGAAAGGACTTGAAGCTCTTGCTAGGTGTGGATACCATTGGAAGCAAAACACTTGGGCTGTTCATTTACTGCTGTCCAGAATCAAACCTTAGAGCAAAGGAGGAAGACAAATAAATTATAAGTGATTCAACCCTCTTCTAGTTAGGGTTTTAATTTTGTATTATAGCATAATTAGATTCATGGGCTGTGGAATCGTTTAAGAAAAATTTTTATATTCTGCACTTTGTTTTTCCTTCTAGTTCGATTCCCAATACAACTTACACTTGTCTTCAAAGCAATACAAGTGATTAGCGTTGGGAAATTTATTTAACCACTACACTATGAACAATTATGCAAATATAAATGACACAAATATAAATGATTACACAATTAGATAGAATACCAAATTAACAATATTATAGAACAAGGTATACATCAATCAATATTAACACACAAAGTAAAAGGAATAAGGTAAAGAAAACATAACTTGAGGGAATCAGTGAAAGAAAGACAAAGAGGGAGAAGATCAGAATGTTTAGAAAGACACAATATGACTGCAACGTTTGGTTTTATAGGCCCCAGGTATACCTACACCAAACGTTCAGTAAAAGAAAGAGTTTAATGTATTAACTCTTATGGTTAATACATTAACATAAAACGATAAGAAACATTATCACATATATGGTAACCACCAAAAGAGTAAATAGAATCTCTTTAAAATTGAAAACATAAATCTCCAAAAATAAAGTTTTGTAACTTCCTTGAAATAAAACTCTTAAATTTCCAACAATTAGCTCCATTCAACGTGATGGTAGTAATTTGCACTACTTCAGCAAGTACTTTGACATCACAACAATTTCACACAAATAGTGCACTGTCACTAAAAGCACATAAAAGTGGCTCTATAAACAAAAGCTGTAACACCTACTAAACATAAACGGCAAAAAATAGGGCTTGAAACACTACAAATTATAAAATTGCACCTCAACTGAATAATCGCAAAATTAAAAGCAGATATTGGTGTTGAAACATAATTCTTTCCAATAAGGACCTCATATGTTGGGTTGCCATTTCCTTCATGATGGCTTTTTGAATCAAAAGGTTGAAACATAATGCTTTCCCAATCCAAATCACCCATCGCTTTTCAATCTTTCAGCAATAAAAGCAACCCAACAAACCACAATCAAGCAACCAAATCTCACAAACCCAAAAACTGACACACTAGAATGGGATTCCTTTGATAAATGCAATGAAATAGCAGGGCTTATAAGTAAGCTTAGCTGTTGGTCACAAACTTGACCCACCATTACATATGCAATGTGGTGCATCAGTTTGTACACACTACAAGCAGTTTTTAGGATCATAGTTATTAAACCCAGACCAGACATTGACCCAGTCTAGAAGTTGGGTCATTGGTTCAACCATTGGGTCACTGGTCAGACCGGTCGTATAATTAAAAAATAATAAATATTTAAAATAAATATTAGAAAAAAATGAAGTTTGTACATTTAAACAATAAATAATATGTGTTGTGAATTTTTGCACATCAGTAACATGTGGTCTAGTGATTAGGAACTAGTAAGCACTTTGAATTTTCTAAACATCCTCGTTTCAACTCCCCATGTTAACAAAAAAAAGAGAATTTTATTTAACCTCTAAAATCGGTCCAACCGGACTGGTTTACACCGGTTCAAAGTGGTTTAGTCCGGTCCCATTGTCATAATCAAATCAGAGAAGGGTTTAATTCACCAATCCAACCACCTAGTCTGGTCCGGGTTTAATAGCTATGCTCAGGATCATTTGGAACTTCAATTTTGCTCTTAAAAATGGCCTTTTGTTTGCTATATATGATGTTTGCTATATATGATCATCTCGGAATTAAATCACACCCGGTTGGGCAGGTTCATTTTATGACGAGTTATCTACATTAGAAAGCTATATCCTATATCTATGTTGGAGAGCTTTTTATTTATTTCTCCCTTCGTCCCATAAAGAGAGGCCATTTTTGCAACTTTTTTTGTCCCAAAATGTTTGGCCATTCTTAAAATTCAAATCGTTTTTTTTTTTTTTTTTTTTTTTTTTTTTTTTTTTTTTCGGTTTGATTTTCCTATACTACCTGTGAACCACTGGTTTTGATCGGGGAGAAACCCTTCTTTTAAAAAGACTTGTAGACATTTAAATGAATAAAATATGGTTTTTAAAAAGTTCACAAAAATATAACAAACAAGGAGTCACCACCTCAGTTTTTAAGGAAAAAAGGAAAACCATGAAGATAGTTTTAAAAGGAAACCTTTGAAAACCAAACGCATGACACCGATCAAGGAAAAGCAGGTCTTAACAAAACAAGAGAGGATTCGGAGACTAAGTTACGATGTGGGAAGGTTCTAGGAAACATCCTATAGGCAACCACATAGCCCCAAAATGGGTCTCTGAATTTATATGGTCTATTTCAATCATTTCCTAATTAGTCACCATGCATATGTAAAGAATTATCCATAACCATCCATTCATTTATAAACATCCATAAAACATGTAAACATCCACAAATCATATAAACATCCATGAACAAATAAAAGAGATATGGAAAGCATTTAAGAGAGATAGAGAATAAGAAATAGATCCATCCTACTCCTTTAGCAATCAAATGTGATGGATAAATGAATAAACATGAGTCCATCCTACTCCTCTAGCAAATATATGATGGATAAATGAATAAGCATGAGTCCATCCTACTCCTCTAACAAATATATGGTGGACAAAAGAATAAAAAGAAAAGAAAAACCTAGGATACTTAGTATCCTAGGGTGGACTTGAACATCAAATGAGCACCTACATACCTTACATACAAAGATGTAAGGATTAAAGTCCACGTAGTTCGATTGAGAAGGGGTTACTCCCTTTACAATGAACTATAAACCCTAAGTTTCCAACTTAAGAAAGGTTTTAAAAACTTAAGAGTTTCCAAAAATGGTTTGGGAAAAAAAAAAAAGGTATTTGAGAAAGAATAGAATTCTAACTCAAAAAGACTTTCAAAATGATTTGAATTCAAAAGAGAATAGAATTCTAAATAAAACAAAATTTTATAAAAGTTGGAAACCTAAGACTTCTAATCCAAAGTAAAGACAATAACCCTAGGGGGAGAAGAGAACAATGCATAACCAAACTTGTCATAAACCAGTTACCATATGCCAAATATCCCGAAACATCAAGAAAACACCAATTAATCACCCCATGTATGCTATAGGGCAATTATCATGCTCAAACCATCCAATATTATATCCAAATAAGCATTAGAAAACCTAAATCAAATCTGAACAGAATACAAACCATGCATATAATGACCTAATACTCATGCAAAGAATAAAAATCAAAAGAAAAGACAATACCCTAATATGCTCCTATATGCTCTAAATACCCTAACATGCATAAAACTATCAAAAACGTGCTAAATATGAAATATCATGATGAAAATATCATATGACAATCCAAAACATGAAAATAAAATCTAACATGATGCCTTAGGTAAGTATTTTATGTAAGAATGTGAAATAATCATCTTTACGGCGAGCTTTCTTAAGTAAAACTATTCGGAGATAATTTTATGTAGAAATCACTCCGCATGAATGGTTTCTTCACATATCCTATGTAAAATATATACCTAAGAATGCAAAGAAACTCACAGCGCACTTAAACACACTCCAAAAAGCATCTATGCACAACCTCACCCTCTAAAGACGATAATTTTCTTCGAAAAGAATAATTATCCATACACCTATGAAGACGAGGCTTACACAGCAAGTGTCCTATACAAAAGATGCTTAAAATCATGCATATAATTGAACCATGAAGACAAAATGGCCTAAACACATCAAGCTATTTTCTATGCAAAACGTACCTCTATCCTTAAGAGAAAAACTATCCTAACAGCAAGCAATTCACAATCCTATTCCACTAGCATGCTTTCACATCATATTTGAATCATATACACTCTAAAATATAAAGTATATATGATTCCTAAATCAATTCTAAACCATAACTATGCAAAGAATGGAGTAGACGAAGAAAGAATTGTAAAAAGATGCAAAGGAGACTTATAACAAAGCAAAGGTTTTCATAGCATTCTTCCTTCTTGTTGGACTTGATTGCCTTCTAGTTCTCCTTTAAAATTGCAGTAGAAAGCCTTCTCCAAATGATATGGGTGTGTGCAAACTCGTTCTCCCTCTCTCTCTAATGAATATAAAGTGTCAAAGAGTCCAAAAGTCCCACCAAAAGTCCCCAATATTGATGAATGAGCCTCTATTTACAACCAACCAACCATGTGAACCAATGGTTGAGATTAATTCACCATAAAACCAATCTAAGGCTATTATTAAATCCTATAGATGTTGAACAACTCAAAATCACATCCCAATAGGTTTAGAACACCTTTAGAAGGCTGAAATTTGGAGTAGAAGAGTCCTAATCCGTCAAAACTTCAAAATAGGACAAACAAAGTGGAGTGCCTCGGGTGACCGGTTGGGTGAACCGGTTGGACCGGTTGGGTGAATGGGTCACCTGAGAGGAAAATCAAGTTTCCCCAATTTTGAGGATTCTTGACTCATTTCGGACTCCTAACTTCAAACGGACTTAAATTCTTCAATTTAACTCCAATTTGAGTGATTCAAAAGCCAAAATTTGAAGGATTCAATGTAAAATAATTCTAGAATATCCTTGGACCAAAAATCCCTGACCACAGTCAAGTGGCTGGGTTTTCATGATGCGGTGAATCGAAAAAAGGTTAATTAGCCATAGGGTAATATGGTGAACCAATCCAAAACTATCAATTAATTAAATTGGCACTTCAACTAGGCTCATTACACCATTCTAAGGTCAATGGAACAATCCGGAACAAGTTTCAAGGTCAATTGGGAAATATACGAAGTAAAAGACGAAATTGCCCTTAAAGTCGCAAAAGTTCTAATTAACTATCCAAACCTATCTGGAATTGAACCAAATTTGACACACATATCCAAAATGATCCTAGAAACTAAATGCAAATGTTGGGACTCAAAAAAGAGACAAAAATATACATGCAATGATGACCTATTCTCCTAAGGCTTAAAAGGGCAAAAGTGTCCTTTAAGGCTTAGGGACTCCTAAATGCTTCTAAACTTAAACAAATGCTATCATAAACTTATGGGGGTGAAAATGGGGTGTCTACACTACCCTTTCTTATTTCATGAATTACTTTTCACAGAACCCAATAACAATCAATAGGTGAGGGTATTTTGGAAAGATAAAGTTTAATTAATGAGAAGTTAATGCAATGATGGTTTTTCTTAGAGTGTGTGATTTGTCAAACTTTGTCTATCTTTGTGGGACAAATGGAGTATTTGCTATGTTACATTGTCACGAGTCCGGGTGTGTATCCGAATGTCAAATTTGTCAAATCTTCAAAAATAGTATGAAAAAAAAAAATCAAAATCAGGATACGAGGACTCCTCCAAAAAGGATCCAAAAATTAGCTATGAGTATAGGGATATGTGTGGGTGTGTGTTTATCAATATATTATATAAGGTAAATAGTCGAATCTTCTGCCAAGTCAAATCTCACTCAAACCCAGTTGAGCCTTTTCATTCTTCCTTTGTCACAGTTGAACTAGTTGAAGCATTTTCTTCCTTCACAAAAGTTATATTAGCAATCAGCAATTTCATCTTCTCACAAAGTGTTGGTAACCAATACCACAACAGAAGTAGCTAACAGCAAGAGAGTGGCGACCCTTAATACAATGGTTGAGATTGCTGTAGCCTTCGATGCCATTAATTACTTTAATTTGTTGTTGCAATTTCCCCCTTTCTTCCTTCTCTTTCAGCGCATACGTATGTGTCACACCCCATTTTTGCACCACCTTACTAGGGCTCATCATTTCATGCATGTTTTTGTTTTCTTTTTGAGTCTAGTCACTTGCATTAGGTTTCTAGAGTCACAAGGACAAAGGATATGAATTTTGGTTCAATTCGGAGTTGATCTTGAGGGATAATAAGAGCTTTTGTGACTTGAGGGGCATAATCGTCTTTTAAGTCCCAAACTTTTCATTTGACCTTGGAATGATCTCCAAATTGTCAATTAAAGTTCATATGGATGCATAAGAGGTATTTCTAGTGTCAATTTGATAAATCAATGGCTCGGGATTAAAATGGCTCGATGTAGTTCAAGTTGGTTAATTGACCCTTCTTTGGGTTAGCTCTAATTGACTCACAATCACCAACCAAATCTTTTCAAATTGACTTTAATTAGTCATCATTTTACTCCCAAAAGTGTTTTATGAAGTTCAATTTTGCTATGGAAAACATTTGGTTTGACCCTATGTGCATGTCTATACTTAGCGAAGGTAGAGCATAGTGGTTAACTGGCTTGTTCAAACCTAACCATGCCCCCATGGTTAGTGGTTTTCACCCCAAAATGTTCAAAAACATATTCCTCATCGAAACACGGTCGTTTTGGCTTTTGTTTCATGAAAATCGGAGTTAATTTGCCCCCTGAAACACTTCTAGAAGAATTAGGAGGCAAAATAGGAGAAAAATCAGAAGTGGGCTCGGGTGACCACCCAGCCCCGGGCGGCTAGCCACCTGGGCCCAGGTGGCTAGCCGCCCAGGCCCTGGTGGTTACCCGAGAGCACTTTCCTATTTGCTCTACAATTCCTTGCTGAAGCGGACTCTTGCCTATTTTGACGTATTTGGGCTCTTTTGGACAGGTTTCCTTCTAATTTTTGGTAACTTCTGAGTTACTTAAGCCCCAAGGGGGTCTCTAATAGCCCTTGGATTAATTTTTAGGGTTTTAATCCCAGCCATTGGTTAATCCTAATTGAAGTCTATAAATACCCCCTATGCTTCAGCACAAGGGGAGCCACTTTATGCCTAAAAACCTAAGTGTTAGAGAGAGACTAAGAGAGAGAGACTTGAAGGAGAGCTGGAGTTCTTACTGTAGCCTTGGAGAATATTGATTGAAGACATCCACAAGAGCAAGAGGGAGTTCATACAGCAGCAAGGAAGGCTTTCCTCTAAGGTATTTCTCTTTCTATTCAAGCTTAAACTAGGGTATCATGTAGGATAGCTCTATTGCATGCCATGCTTATGATTTTTACCACGGATTGAGGTTTATATTAGTTAATACATGTGATAATGATGATGTTCATGATGAGTTTTGCATGCTTTAGAGTTAGTTCATAGGTCTCTATGCATGAATGTGATTCTTGTGCCTCTGTTGTCCTTGTTCTAGGATAGTGATATTGCATGTTAGTGTTAAGGTTTTTGTTATGTTTTATTGCTTTAGTTAGTTAATATGTATGATTTAGGTTTTGTTTAGTTTGGTTCTAGTATGTGTGGAGTATGTTTGGTATGTTTTTAAGCATATTTGTGAGTTTAGGGCTGTTAGTGTCCTTATTTTATATTGGTTTCCATATAGCATGTTAGTTTAGGTTTTTCATTGGTTTTTCTTCATGGTTGCTGTATATGTTTTTCATATGGAGTAAATATGATATTTTTGCATGCATGTTAGTTCATTCTAGGGTTTTTATGCATGATATGGTTCTAGGATAGTGTTAGAACTTATTATTGTTCGCTGTTTTTTGCTGTTAGCATGTTTAGTGGATGATTTTAGGCTATAATACTATTCTGTCTAGATTTGCATGTTAGTGTTTTTGCATGGTTTTGAGCACGTGTTGTAGGGAATCATACAAGAGGGAAGAAAAGAAGTGCGGAATATAAAAATTTTTCCCTTTGATTCCACAGCCCATGAATCTAACTATGCATATACAAAATCAAACCCTAACTATGAAGAGGGTTAGAACACTTACAGAATTTTTGTCTTCTCCTTTTTGCTCCAAGCTTTGATTCCGGACAGCGGTGAATGAGCAGCCCAAGTGTGCTGCCTCCAATGGTATCCATACCTAGCTAGAGCTTCAAGTCCTTTCCACCTTTTCCTTCTTGTTGCTAGTGTAGGAGAAGAGAGGAGAGAGAGAGAGGGAGGCTGGAAATTCTGGCCAGCCCCTTGGGGATTTCAACTTGTGATGATGTCACACATCATTGTGTGACTTATATAGTCCACACTAAGGGGGGCCGGCCCTAGGGGGAAACCCTATTAGGGTGTGATGCAATTTCTCTAAATTGCACAATAACCCCTATAAATTATATCAAATATAAATAGGCCTCAAAGAACTATTCTTTATGCACTCATACCCTTTCTCTCATAGACTTTAAAGCTCATCTTGCATGATCAGTGTGTGACCCATTGGGTTCACATCATCAAGTAGTAGGAATAGCACGAGGTGTGCACAATGGAACTCTTTCCATTTTAGGGTCTAATTGGAACTCCTTCCAATTCCCTAATTGATTATAACTCACTTATATCAATTAGGGCTTCTACTAACCATGAATAACACCTAGCATATGGTTCATGTTAGGATTATGCCCTAGAGCCAATCATAGAGATGATTGTTTAGGGATTAGGAACAATCATTTGATTTCATTTATGTATGTCACATTTATTATTGATTTAATAAAAGGGCTTATTCTATTATGTTTATATGCATCATTTATATTTACATAATATGTCCATGGAGTTAAAGTTGAGAATATGGAATTACAAAGAGTTGTAATTTTGAGACTATAGATATATCTCTGTACTAAACTCCTTAAGCATTCCTAGTTGAAGGTTCACTATGATGGACAGTAATGAACCATAGGACTAGCACTTGCTAGGTTGACTCTATAGGAGGATAGCTAGTCTCAAGCTATTTGTGTGGAGACACTACAACCAACAAGTGGGTGCCTATTATAAGAATAGGTACACTGAATGTGACCAAAGATATGAGATAAACTGAATGGAGTTTTATCCTGCCTGTCAATCAGTTTCTTATTGTTATAGTGGTACAAGTAATCCTTAGACCTGAGACACCATAGTTGCCTTATGCATGTAGCTTTAGAAGTTTGATAACACTAAGTGCAGATCCTATTCAGGGGTCTGCAAAGGTGTTCATTGGCCCTACTGCTCTGTGTATGAAGGCATGTGAGTGATCAACAAGGGATCCATCACTCTTAGGAAAAAGAGAGAGAATGTCTCATATAGCATTCATAATATAACTCATTAAATCCATGGCCATGGTAGGATGAATATGAAAAGAGTTTCATGAGTTCATCTATGAGTTGATATCTATGAATGAGTATAAAGTAATTGAACTAGGGACTTGACAGACTTCCATGTCCTATTAGTTCAATTGGAGACATTGTGTTGAAGGAAGGATGCAATTGTAACCTATAAACTATAACAGAAGGGTTCTTTGTAAATGACTATTCACCTCATTAAGGACCACACCATGAGCCATATGCTAGGTGTTACTCATGGTTAGTAGAAGCCCTAATTGATATAAGTGAGTTATAATCAATTAGGGAATTGGAAGGAGTTCCAATTAGACCCTAAATGGAAAGAGTTCCATTGTGCACACCTCGTGCTATTCCTACTACTTAATGATGTGAACCCAATGGGTCACACACTGATCATGCAAGAAGGGCTTTAAAGTCTATGAGAGAAAGGGTTTTAGTGAATAAAGAATAGTTCTTTATAGGCCTATTTGTATTTGATACAAATAATAGGGGTTAATGTGCAATTAAGTGTAATTACACATAACCCTATTAGGGTTTCTTCCCCATGGCCAGCCCCCTTTAGTGGGCTGCCTATATAAGTCACACTTATGTGTGACATGGCATAAGAGGCTTGCACAATAAACCCTAGCCGTCCAGCCGCTTGGAGGCTCTCTTCTCTCTCTCTCTCTTCTCCACCTCTAGCAACAACAAGGAAGAAGAAAGAAAGGACTTGAAGCTCTAGCTAGGTGTGGATACCGTTGGAGGCAGCACACTTGGGCTGCTCATTCACCGCTGTCCGGAATCAAAGCTTGGAGCAAAAAGGAGAAGACCATTAAAACTGTAAGTGTTCTAACCCTCTTCGTAGTTAGGGTTTGATTTTGTGTTATGCATAGTTAGATTCATGGGATTGGGAATCGCAGGAAAAATTTTTATATTCCGCCTTTGTATTTTTCCCTCTTGTTTGATTCCCAACAGTGGTATCAGAGCCATGATTATGCATAATACAAAATACATATGGGCTGGTAATTATGGTGTAGTTGAATGATTCAAAAATCTGGAAAATTTTTCTGCATAATTGGTTTTCCTCCATGGCTGAACCTAGGGTTTGGAACCCTAGGTCAATTCTCTTCTACTCCTCTTCTAATTGATGGTTAAGTGTATCCATGGATGCAATAGGTTGCATAGGGTTTGAGTTTGGAGAAGAAGAATAAGGAAACTAAGGTTTTTATAAAACTGTTATGAACAGTTTTCATGGTAGCCATGAAAAACCGTCATCTTGTTTTGCATGCCGAATTCAGAGTTCTTCTCCAAAATTTTCGAGCCATATATGGTTAGAAAGCTCTTCGAATAAGCTTTCCAACCCAACAAACGGTGCGTCAATCCGAGTTCTGTAGTGAAAGTTATGAATTTTTTACTACAGGCTGTCTGGAAAGACAGTTTTGCTCGGGAATGATGCAATAGCCACAACTTTGAGTTATTGATAGAGATCAAAGGCATGGCAATAGTTGCCACCACTTGGGTTATGTTCTAGACATGGTAGGGAAAGGTTCCCAAGCATTTAGATGCATCATAATTGGATTAAGATGCTAGAACAGAAGGAAGAAGGAGAAGAACACCATGGGGGCTAGGCTGAATCTGGGTTTTAGAACCCTAAGGTTCTTGCAATTAATTCTAATTAAAGCTGCTGTATTTATGATGGCAAATCATTTTAGGATCATTATATATCATGTGTATATGATTTTCTTTAAGTTTCAAAAACGTTTTGATGGAAAAAGATTCAAAAAGTTTGAAAATTTTTCATGAACAGCATAGCAGATTTTCTCTGCAGAAAAGTCATCAATGGAGTTTTGATTAGAACTTGAGTTAGGGAACTCCAAATTGCATGAAACCAATTGCATTAGTTTCCTAAGACATGTAGGATACTGGGAAAATTCATTTGGTAGCCTAATTCATTCATCTTGCTGGGTTTTAAATCAATTTCTGACCATGGACAGTGTGCTGTCAAATTCTGGGCAGCCTACTGTTGTTTTAATTGTTTAGAACAATTGGTGATGATTTGATCATCCAAACCTCTTCTATTAGCTTATTATTTCATGTAGGGACATGATACAAAAGCTGGTTTCAATGGAGGAGTCGAATTGATAAGGATTTAGAAGCTATTGTGACCTTCAAGGTCTGCAACAATGGCTCCAGCAATGGGTTTTGGAAACCCTGATTGTTCTTGATGATGGCAGCCACTTCCACCACTTCTCACGTGTCCAGAGGCTTGTCCCACACCCCTAGGATGTTCTCCCATGACTGGCCATGGCCTCCCACAGTCGTTGGTGGCCATGGCAGCCTAGCCAAGCTCAGGCAGCCCCCTCGTAGCGACGGCTGCATAGAGTTAAGGATGAAACCCTAATTTTGAGTTAATGATGAAACCCTAATTTCATTATGGCATTAATTAAAACCCTAATTGGAATATTAATTACCTTAATTAAGAGTTAATGATTGGTCATTAAATGACCAATCATGGTTATTGATTGTTAGGGCATAATTAATACCATTAATGATGTCTAGGGTTAGGGTTTTGGAAACCCTAATTAGTGTAATTAATTAAGGGTAATTAATACCCTATTTGGCATTAATTAAACCCTAATCCCTTTTATTAAATACCATATGAACCTAGGGTTTTAATGATTGGACATTAAATGACCAATCATAAGGCATTTAATGATTAGGGCTTGCATTTAGGGTTTAGGGTTTTAGGAAACCCTAATACACTAATTCATCATTTTAATGATTTTATTTAATTCCTATATTAATTATTTAATTAATATTGATTAATTTTATAATGTTTTAAATGGTTTAAAACACAATTAGGGATTAAATTAAAATCTGGAAATTCTTAATTAAATGAAATTGTTTTGTTTAATTAAGGAAACCCTAATATTGGATATTAGAGTTATTTTAGGAAACTTTACATGTTTTAAATTAATTTGATTAATTGAAACTGTAATGTCTTAAATGTTAAGACTTTATTTAATTCTGGATATTTTTGTTAAAACCTAATAAGATTAGGATGCATTAATGAGATTAATGTAAATCATTCAAGAGAATTACCATAATGCCCATATGTTTTAATGCTTACAGTTTTTCTTTACATTATGCAATGAGATTGTATGTATGTGTTTGGATGATGATTATGGACTATACCCTTTAAACCAATTGTGATTGGCCGTCTTATGAATGGGATGTTATTATTTACAAGAGTTGTAATTTTATTAAGGTGATGTAATTTATTTGGGGCTTGCATGCCACCTTCCCTCTCCCTCTCTCTCTATCATTCTCTTATGTACCCCACATTCCCCTTATGTATCCCTTTCTTTAAATTATGTAAATGTTATGTAATCAAGAGCGCACTAAGGAGCATGGTGGACCCAAAGGAGCATAATAGAGTCCAACAAGCCAATGGTGGAGATCATCAAGCCAAGGGAGCAGATTGAAGGACTTGAAAGCTTAGAGAAGTGTTTCAAGACAGCATGCATGTTTCGAATGTGTTATTTTACGATCACCTACACCCACCTTAGACCTTGGATTCAATCTATTGGCTTGGATTGAATCCTCTCAAAGTCCATAATCATCATAGTGGGAGCTTAAATTTATGAGATAATTGTATTAGCTCCAATACCATAGTTTGGTATATGTTACCTATTCACTTAGGGACTAATATCAAAATATGGTACTTTATATATGTTGATATATAATAGCATGCGATGTATGATTTATAATAGCATGAGATGTATGATTATAAATAGCATAATTTATATGTTTAAATTTTGATACATAGGATGCATGTTAATTTGATGAGACCCTTTAAAACCCCTCTTATTTAATATTAAGTTGAAAATGGAGAAGTCATTAGGGAATGAATTCTTCATTGCCTTCCATCATTATAGGATCATCTAACGTCCCTTAATGTGGGTACCTGGCTGCAGACATGTAGGAGCTACCCATGTTAAAGACATTACTTGAAACTATCATATATGAGATATCATGGGGTGCCTAAACTGGTATATACCAAGAAACTAACATGTGAGGTATATATTTGGCGAAACATACCTGTGTGAATGATGGGTTTAACTTAACTAGGGAAGTATTCCAAGAAACTAACATGTGAGGTGTATGTTCCCTAGAGGCAAAATGATTGGAACTTGCTTATGAAGCAATAGACAAAGAGTTGTCTTCTTATTGTGGGTTAGAAGTCAAGAAACTAACATGTGAGGCTTCTAAGTCACAGTGGGAACCCAATCCCCATTAGGAATGAGATTCCCGAATTCCATTAGAGGGTGTATGGAATTTGATAAAATAGTGGGAGGTACCATATGATTAAAGACCCAATCATTATGGATAAAAATGAAATCTAATTCTTTGTTTATGTAGATTACCTAATTACTCACCTCAAAACCCCTATTTCCTAATATAGGATATTGATAGTTTGACTAAACTCGATTTCTTTGATTGACTTAGGAAATTGAGAATTGTTCTCAATTCCAAAAGATTGTTTATATGCTATTAGGCCTTTTATTAAAGGCCCTCCGTAAAACATCCTAAGAAGAAAAAGACACTATGCGCAATTGGCATCTTGTTGCCATACTATATGATAGTATTTATGACTAATGAGCTTCAGAAGCAAAATTAGTCAATGCAAGTGCCTTTGATGTCCTACATCACATACAAAGGTTGTATAGTGAGTAAAATAATACTATAAAGTATAGTAGTTATAAAGGACTTCTTCTGGACTAGGATGTAATAAAAGTTGTTTATTAATAATCATTCTTTTGAAAAATGATTAATCACATAGAATAGCTTGAGAAGCTAGATGTGATTTAAAATGGAAGCATAGAGGAAAGCAAGTCTTGAAAAGTCAAAGACAAAGAAATATAATTATTTTGTAGTAAATATAAGGTATTGTAAAGGGAACTTGATAAAGTATCAGTTTTCCTAGAAGAACCAAACTTTTGAAGTTTTGGTTCATGCTCTAAACTAAATTGTTGGTTAGTTCTGCTTCTTGGTTTTTGGATTCTAGTGTAATCTAAATCAAAGCAGAAAGTTAAGTAGATAATAAGTTACCTTTAAAATTTAATAGAGCAAGAGTTGCTAGATTAATTTTGGAACTTATTTCTTAACTAGGTCATTTAAGACATTCTAGAAATTTTATTTCTGAATTTAAATGACTAATTAGAGCGAATGCAACGTATTCCGAGAATACAAGAGATGTAGAGACTCTCATTTAAATGTAACGATTATAACTTGGTTATGAGATGACCAAACCCATCTTTTACTTAGTGAAGTGAAAGAGTTACATTTATAATTTGACTAATACATTGTGATGTATATAGTCATATAGAGCATGCATTCAATTACAGTAGACTCCTCTTAGAATACCATAGCTCAATGGTGAATCTAAGAGAACGAATTGAACCCTATTAAGATATGGTTTGATCCATGATGAGTTTTACTAATGTATCCATCTAGGATATACCTTAAAATTGCTACATATTGATAATTTAGGGTTCACTCCAGTTTTGTCCCAATTATATCAGATATGATATGGGAAGAAACCCAACTTATAGAAGTTAAGGCTTGGGCTTGTGCTACGTATGTCTGGAAACATAATGTAGACAATCTGGAAATACGGTCAAGTAAGTGTTGAATTGTGGTATATCCCAAAAGTGGTTGGGATAGTATTTCTATTACCCTAATGAACAAAAGTTGTCCATTAGGATGTTTGCTGGATTTTCTTGAGAAAGAGTTCATTCAAGAAGATGCAAAAGTAGATAGAATTTATAGAATTGTCTGTAAAGCCACAAACGAACAAAGATCCAACCCTTGTCTCTGTTAAGACAAAACCCTTAACTACACTACAATCTTTTCATAGATCAAATTGGATATTTCTTAACATAAGAGAGATATTGTATCTCTATTAGAATGTGAAAGAATTGTTCTTTGGTGATAAAGATCACCAAGATAATCCTATTGATTATGACTAGACGATGTTTCACATCAACTCGAGAAATGACTAAGAGTCATTAAATCCAATATGGATAGGTAGAGACCTAAAAGGCTTGGCTATTTAAGAATGTTTTCAACATAGGCAAAAAGTTGTCTATAAAGAAACTTGTTTGATAATAGTTATGCTGAAATCCATTTGGATCTTGTTATCTATAAACACACATTTTGAATATAAGATATGTCAAAAAGGATATAAAGATGTTATATCAAATGGTGAAAAACCATAAAAGTGTGTAAGTTATAGAAGTCTATTAATAGACTACAAGGTTCTCATAATTAGAACATCTATAAAGTTGAGGTAATCAAATTGTTTGATTTCTCTCATTGTATAGATGGACCATGAGTGTATAAAAGGTTAATGGGAGTGCGATCGTTTTTCTTTATCCTAAGTATGGATGACATCATAATCATTATGAATGATATATGAATGTTATCTAATGTAAAGTTTTAGTTTTTGGAGAAAAACTAATTCATGAAAGATTTGGCAAAAGCATCCAATAAGATCTATAGAGATAGATCATATAGATTGCTAAGTATCTCCAAATCATCAAACATAGTTGAAATGTTGAAGGAGTTCAACATGGAGAATTCTAAGGGAGGTCTGATTTACTTCAGATAAGAATTCATTATTCAAGGGCATGTGCCCTAGGATAACACAAGTAAGATTCTTAAAGTGTTAAGAAGCCTTATTTTACACTATGTATTGAACCTGATATCTATTATGTTGTAATTGTTACAAATAGTTATCAATCAATTCAAATTTGGAATATTGGATTGTATATGGAAATTGTAAACTCATAGTAGATGGGTATATGGATTTGGATATAATCCATATGGGGTATATTTTATATTCACTTTAGTTGGTGAAATACTTAATGGAAGAACTGTATGAAAGATACAGTGGATTCCATTATTGAGGGTGAATTAATTGTCGCATTGTCTAGGAGACTGTTTGGATCTATAAGTTCATTTAGAACTTAGAGTTGTTCCTTCCATTGAGTTGCCCACACCTTGTTTTGTGACAACAATGGGTCTATAGCTCAAGTATAGGAATCACAGTCTCATCAAAAGTCCAAACTCATAGAGTGACAATTCCAAGTGATTAGAGGAATCATTGGAAGAGGTAATAGATACATTACAGAAGATATTATCTACATAAGTTTTTGTAGACCTACTGACTAAAGCTTTAAAACATAATTGGTTATGTCTAAGACCAACATCTTGAGAAGATAGGTATGCGATACATGGTCGATTGGCTTTAGTGCAAGTGGGAGATTGTTAGGATTATGCCCTAGAGCCAATCATAGAGATGATTGTTTAGGGATTAGGAACAATCATTTGATTTCATTTATGTATGTCACATTTATTATTGATTTAATAAAAGGGCTTATTCTATTATGTTTATATGCATCATTTATATTTACATAATATGTCCATGGAGTTAAAGTTGAGAATATGGAATTACAAAGAGTTGTAATTTTGAGACTATAGATATATCTCTGTACTAAACTCCTTAAGCATTCCTAGTTGAAGGTTCACTATGATGGACAGTAATGAACCATAGGACTAGCACTTGCTAGGTTGACTCTATAGGAGGATAGCTAGTCTCAAGCTATTTGTGTGGAGACACTACAACCAACAAGTGGGTGCCTATTATAAGAATAGGTACACTGAATGTGACCAAAGATATGAGATAAACTGAATGGAGTTTTATCCTGCCTGTCAATCAGTTTCTTATTGTTATAGTGGTACAAGTAATCCTTAGACCTGAGACACCATAGTTGCCTTATGCATGTAGCTTTAGAAGTTTGATAACACTAAGTGCAGATCCTATTCAGGGGTCTGCAAAGGTGTTCATTGGCCCTACTGCTCTGTGTATGAAGGCATGTGAGTGATCAACAAGGGATCCATCACTCTTAGGAAAAAGAGAGAGAATGTCTCATATAGCATTCATAATATAACTCATTAAATCCATGGCCATGGTAGGATGAATATGAAAAGAGTTTCATGAGTTCATCTATGAGTTGATATCTATGAATGAGTATAAAGTAATTGAACTAGGGACTTGACAGACTTCCATGTCCTATTAGTTCAATTGGAGACATTGTGTTGAAGGAAGGATGCAATTGTAACCTATAAACTATAACAGAAGGGTTCTTTGTAAATGACTATTCACCTCATTAAGGACCACACCATGAGCCATATGCTAGGTGTTACTCATGGTTAGTAGAAGCCCTAATTGATATAAGTGAGTTATAATCAATTAGGGAATTGGAAGGAGTTCCAATTAGACCCTAAATGGAAAGAGTTCCATTGTGCACACCTCGTGCTATTCCTACTACTTAATGATGTGAACCCAATGGGTCACACACTGATCATGCAAGAAGGGCTTTAAAGTCTATGAGAGAAAGGGTTTTAGTGAATAAAGAATAGTTCTTTATAGGCCTATTTGTATTTGATACAAATAATAGGGGTTAATGTGCAATTAAGTGTAATTACACATAACCCTATTAGGGTTTCTTCCCCATGGCCAGCCCCCTTTAGTGGGCTGCCTATATAAGTCACACTTATGTGTGACATGGCATAAGAGGCTTGCACAATAAACCCTAGCCGTCCAGCCGCTTGGAGGCTCTCTTCTCTCTCTCTCTCTTCTCCACCTCTAGCAACAACAAGGAAGAAGAAAGAAAGGACTTGAAGCTCTAGCTAGGTGTGGATACCGTTGGAGGCAGCACACTTGGGCTGCTCATTCACCGCTGTCCGGAATCAAAGCTTGGAGCAAAAAGGAGAAGACCATTAAAACTGTAAGTGTTCTAACCCTCTTCGTAGTTAGGGTTTGATTTTGTGTTATGCATAGTTAGATTCATGGGATTGGGAATCGCAGGAAAAATTTTTATATTCCGCCTTTGTATTTTTCCCTCTTGTTTGATTCCCAACAGTTCATGGTGTCGTCCTTAATGAAGTGAATATGTATCTATCAAAGAACCTTTCTGTTATAGTTTATAGGTTACAATTGCATCCTTCCATTTACACAATGTCTCCAATTGAACTAATAGGACATGGAAGTCTGTCAAGTCCCTAGTTCAATTACTTTATACTCATTCATAAATATCAACTCAATGATGAACTTATGGAAACTCCTTTCCATATTCACACTGCTATGGCCATGGACTGAATGAGTTATATTATGAATGATATATGAGACATTCTCTCTCTTTTTCCTGAGAATAATGGATTCCTTGTCGATCATTCATATGCCTTCATACATATAGCAATAGGGCCAATGAACACCTTTACAGACCCATGAATAGAATCTGCACTTAGTGTTATCAAACTTCTAAAGCTACATGCATAAGGTAACTATGGTGTCTCAGGTCTAAGGATTACTTGTACCACTATAACATTGAGAAACTGATTGATAGGTAGGTTAAAACTCCATTCAGTTTATCTCAAATCTTTGGTCACATTCAGTGTACCTATTCTATTAACAGGCACCCACCTGTTGGTTGTAGTGTCTCCACACAAATAGCTTGAGACCAGCTATCCTCCTATAGAGTCAACCTAACAAGTGCTAGTCCTATGGTTCATTACTGTCCATCATAGTGAACCTTCAATTAGGAATGATTTAGGAGTTTAGTACAGAGATATATTTACAGTCTCATAATTACAACTCTTTGTAATTCAATATTCTCAACTCTAACTCCTTGGACATATTATGTAAATATAAATGATGCATACAAACATAATAGAATAAGCCCTTTTATTAAATCAATAATAAATGTGACATACATAAATGAAATCAAATGATTGTTCCTTTATCCCTAAACAATCATCTCTATGATTGGCTCTAGGGCATAACTCTAACACGTGTAAGGGTGCAAATAGGTGTGGTATTTGTCCTATGGCGAATAGGGCTGCTAATGCTTGAAATGGCTAATGCTTGGAGCTATTGCGCTCAGGTAAGTGGGTGTGAAGGTGCCCCAATTCACCTCTCTTCCTAACTCTTTCCCTTCTTCCTCTCTAGGGTTAATTTTTAATACAAGTCATGGGTAAACTTCTTGGAAGATATCTTTGATAGTTTGTTCAAGAACTTTTGGCATTTGAAAGCAAAAAGAATGATTTTATTCTCTTGGGAATTTTATCAAACACTTAGTGGGCATAGTTATGCCCACAAGAATTTTTGTAAAGAAAAGAACTTCAAAATTCATGGGTTAGCATTCTAGAGAATGCTCTTGAGTTCACTTTTGATAATCTTGACTATTTGAAAACAAAAAGAAAGATTTTATTCTCTTGGGAATTTTATCAAACATTGGTGGGCATAGTTATGCCTATGTTGGAAAATGAGGTCTTTGCATATGGAAAACTCCCAAAAGTTGTCAAAATAGCAAGAACTCAATGCATTCCATTCATAAGAATAGCAAATATTTAAAAAGAAACAATGAAATGAAAGAATAAGAATGAACTTGAAGGAGTTGGGAATTATCTTACCTCATTCATGGAATGGATGTAGGAGAGATGATTGTTGGGTTCCAAGAGCAAGCTATCCGGTTGATCTTCATAATGAGGTGCTTTGTATGTTTTCTTGAGAAAGTGATGTGGATACTTGGCATCGGAGTATTTATTTGATGAAGAACTCATGTTGGGTGTTCTTGAGAAAATGGGTTTGATTTGAAAAAGTAAGTTGGGAAGGTTGATTTGATGAATCAAAGGTTGTTTTGATTCCTTGAAAGTGGTGTTGTTGGTGTTTAATCACCACAATGATTCAAGTTTAATGCCAAAGTTTTGGTATTTTGGAGTTGAGAATGTTGGGTTTTGGGTTTCTAGAGAGAGAAGCTCTCAAAAACCAAGTTGGAAGGATAAACAAATGAAGGAAGGTGCAAGGCTTTATAGCCAAAACACCAAAAATGTGCAGCAGAAAGTTCACTCTCGGGTGACCGGTTAGCCCCAACCGGTCCAACCGGTCCCCCAAATCGGTTTTTCATTTTGTGCAATTTTCGCACATTTTCGCTTAACCGGGCCCCTTTTCGCCTGATTTTTCGATGAAATCTCTCTTGAAAGGCCTAGAACCTGATGTGAATGATTTGAAATGAATGAAATGATGAGTGATTAGTCACTAATTGAATTATTAGTACACTCATGGTGATATTTGCAAGCCCGTTTTGACATTTGCTTTGTTAAAGGGCTTTATCTTTGGATAATGGAAGGATTATGCTTATGATACTTGTTTGGAACCATGGAATTTTATATTCCTTGATTTCTTGTGAGTGAATTGCTATTGCTATTTATTTCTTGAGAAAATTATAGCACGTTGGGATTAAT
Organism: Liquidambar formosana; assembly: GCA_039720395.1. Lineage (NCBI taxonomy): Eukaryota > Viridiplantae > Streptophyta > Magnoliopsida > Saxifragales > Altingiaceae > Liquidambar > Liquidambar formosana. The sequence continues at coordinate 10,530,919 of CM077828.1, read as the reverse complement.
TGAGTGTTCTTGCTTATTTTTAATCCTCGGGTTAAAATAAAGCTTTGTTGATTGGATGATGAGTTGATTGAATGCTTGAGATGCTTTGTAAGGATCATGAAATTGTTATTTCTTGATTCTTCATGATGAATTGACATTGCTATTAATTTCTTGAGGAGATTATGGCATAAATGGAATATGTGCTTTGTTTAATTTTAACAAAGATTGTTAAAATAAAGCGTATGAATGCTTGATTGGAATTGGTTTGGAAGTATGTTTAAATGACTCTTTGAGTCACATACATGGATTGTTTTGCATTGCTATTAATTTCTTAAGGGAATTATAGCACAATTGGAATATTTGCTTTGCTTAATCTTAACAAAGATTGTTAAGATAAAGCCTATGATTGCTTAGATAGAAGTGTTTGTGATAGTATGTTTAAATGACTTTTTGAGTCACATACATGAATTGCTTTGCATTGCTATTTATTTCTTGATGAAATTATAGCACAATGAATGGATTGCCCTCACTTGATTTTAACAAAGTTGTTAAAAGTAAAGTTTCATGATGTTGTTTAGTAAGCATGGTGTGTTTAAACGACTTTTGTAGTCACACACAACCCCCTATCTTGTGCGTGTCCTCATTAGAAAGAATGAGCGTACATTATGGAAGCATATGTGTTCCTATTAGAAAGAATAAGCATGTGAGAGTATAGTGTGTTTAAATGATCCTTGTGGTCACACACGCCCCCTATCTTGTGCATGTCCTCATTATAAAGAATGAGCGTATATTATAGAAGCATATGTTCCCTTATTAGAAAGAATAGGCATATAAGAGTACCGTGTGCTTAAATGACTTTCATAGTCACACACAACCTCCCCCTTATTTTGCACAAGTGTACATTATACCAGTCATGAACATCCTCAGTAGTCACTGTTGAAGTTCAAGCTTTGGTTCTTCGCTATTTTCTTGTGAAAATGGGCTGTCTTTTCTAACATTGGTGTCGCTTGCGAAGCAAACTCCACCAATGAGGGGCTTCTGTAGACACCCCATTTTCACCCCCATGAGATCATGATAGCATTTGGCTAAGTTTAGAAGCATTTAGGAGTCCCTAAGCCTAAAAGGACACTTTTGCCCTTTTAAGCCTTAGGAGAATAGGTCATCATTGCATGCATATTTTTGTCTCTTTGTTGAGTCCCATCACTTGCATTTACTTTCTAGGATCATTTTGGATATGTGTGTCAAATTTAGTTCAATTCTAGATAGGTTTGGATAGCTAATTAGAACTTTTGCGACTTGAAGGGCAATTTCGTCTTTTACTTCGTATATTTTCCAATTGACTTCCAAATTTGTTTTGGAATGTTTCATTGACCTTAGAATGATGAAATGAGTCTAATTGAAGTGCCAATTTAATTTATTGATAGGTTTGGGATTGGTTCACCACATTACCCTATAGTTAATTGACCTTTTTTCGAGTAATCGTCTCATGAAAACCCAGCCACCTGATTGTGGTCAGGGATTTTTGGTTCAAGAATATTCTAGGCTTATTATACATTGAATCCTTGAAATTTTGGCTTTTGAATCACTCAAATCGGAGTTAAAATGAAGAATTTAAGTTCGTTTGAAGTTAGGAGTCCAAACCGAGTTAGGAATCCTCAAAACCGAGGAAACCTGAGTTCACTCTCGGGTGACCAGTTCACCCAACCGGTCACCCGAGCGTTTCGTCCTGATTTATCTCCTTTTGAATTTTTGACGAAATGGGACTCTACCACTCCAATTTTCAGCCTTCTAAAGGACTTCTAAGCCTATTGGGAGATGGTTTTGAGTTGTTTAACATTCATGGGATTTAATTACAGCCCTAGATTGATTTTATGGTGAATTAGTCTCAACCATTGGTTCATATGGTTGGTTGGTTATAAATAGAGGCTCATTTATCAGCGTAAGGGACTTTTGACACTTCATATTCCTAAGAGAGAGAGGGACCACGAGTTTGCACACACTCATATCACTTGGAGGAGGCTTTCTACTGCAATTTTAAAGAGGAACTAGAAGGGAACCAAGCCAAAGAGAAGGAAGAACGCAGCGAAGACCCTTGCTTTGTTGTGAGTTTCCTTTGCAACCTTTTATGATTCCTTCTTCTTCTACTCCATTCTCTGCATAACTATGGTTTAAAATTGAATTAGGAATCATATATACTCTATATTTTAGAGTGTATATGATTCAAATGTGATGAGAATGCATGTTAGTGGATTAGGATTGTGAATTGCTTGCTGTTAGGATAGTTTCTCTCTTAAGGATAGAGGTACGTTTTGCATGAAAAATCAATTGATGTGTTTAGGCCGTTTTCTCTTCATGGTTCAATTATATGCATGATTTTAAGCATCTTTTGTATAAGACACTTGCTGTGTAAGCCTCATCTTCATAGGTGTATGGATGATTATCCTTTTCGAGGATAATTATCGTCTTTAAGGGTGAGGTTGTGCATGGGTATTTTCTGGAGTGTGTTTAAGTGCGCTGTGAGTTTTTTTGCATTCTTAGGTATATATTTTACGTAGAATATGTGAAGAAACCATTCATACGGAGTGATTTCTACGTAAAATTATCTCTGGATAGTTTTACTTAAGAAAGCTCGCCGTAAGGATGATTATTTCACATTCTTACATAAAGTACTTACCTAAGGCATCATGGTAGATTTTCTTTTCATGTTTAGGATTTTCATATGATATTTTCATCATGATAGTGCCTATTTAGCATGTTTTTGATAGTTTTGTGCATGTTAGGGTGTTTAGAGCGTATAGGAGCATATAAAAGCATACTAGGATTTTGTGTCTCTTTTGATTTTTGTTATTTGCATGAGTATTAGGTCATTATATGCATATTTAGTACTCTATCCAGATTTGAATTAGGTCTCCTAATGATTATTTGAGCATGAATATGGTTGGTTTGAGCTTAATAATTTCCCTATAGAATACATAGGGTGATTATTTGGTGTTTTCTCGATGTTTCGGGATGATTTGCATATAGTAAGTGGTTCATGGTGAGTATTGTGTGAGTTGTTCTCTTCTTCCCCCTTGGGTTATTGTCTTTACTTTGGATTAGAAGTCCTAAGTTTCCAACTCTCTTAAAATTTTGTTTTAATTAGAGTTCTATCTCTTTTAGAATTCTACTTCTTTCAAACTTCTTTTTGGATAAGAGTTCTATCTCTTTTCGAATTCTATCTTTTCTCAACTTCCTTTTTTTCGGAAATCTTTCTTCTTTTTTAAAACTCTTCTTTTCTTTTAATGGAAACTTAGGGTTTATAGTTCATTGTGAAGGGAGTAACCCCTTCTCAATCGAACTACGTGGACTTTGATCCTTACACTTTGTATGTAAGGTATGTTGGCGCTCATTTGATGTTCAAGTCCGCCCTAGGATACTAAATATCCTAGGTTTTTCTTTTTCTTTTCTTTCTTTCTACCCATTTGTCCATCACATATATGCTAGAGGAGTAGGATGGACCCATGCCTATACATTTATCCATCACATATTTGTTAGTGGATAGGATGGATTTGTTTGCTTATTCATTTATTCATCACATATTTGCTAGTGGATATTATGGATTTGTTTGCTCATTCTCTCTATCTCCTGCCTGCTTTCCATATCTCTCATATTTGTTCATGGATGTTTATATGCTTTATAGATGTTTATTGCTTTATGAATGTTCATGGATGAATGTGGATTAGTTTATAGATGATTCTTTGCATATGCATGGTGACTAATTAGGAAGTGATTGAAATAGCCCATATAAATTCAGAGACCCATTTTGGGGTGATGTGGGTGCCTATAGGATGTTTCCTAGAACCTTCCCACATCGTAACTTAGTCTCCGAATCCTCTCTTGTTTTGATAGACCTGTTTTTCCTTGATCGGAGTCATGAGGTTTGTTTTCAAAGGTTTTCTTAAAAAACTGTTTTTATGGTTTTCCTCTTTTCCTAAAAATGAGGTGGCGACTCCTTATTTGTTTTGTTTTTGTGAACCTTTTAAAAACTAGATTTTTATTAATTTAAATATCTACAAGTCTTTTTAAAAGAAGGGTTCTCTTTCCTTCCTCTTCTCCGGATCGAAACCCGTGGTTCACCCGATGAGTCTATCGTCGATTGGGCTTCTGACTCCTTTTGCCCTCATATGATGGATTCCTCCGCCCTTACAAGTTGTTTCCTCCTAAGATTGTGTAAATTTGAGTTGTTTGAGCACCAAGAAAGTCTTTAATAGCCCTAAGATCATTATCTAATGAATTAATCTTAGCCATTGGTTTATGAGGTCAGTTCCCTATATAAAGAATATGATGTTTAGCACATGTGGGGAGGGGAATTGCACTTTATACTTAGAGAGAGAGGGAGCTACGAGTTTGGAGAGCTAGAAGGACATCAAGAGGAGGCTCTTCAACCCTAGGCAAGCAAGAGAATAAGGATTTTGAAGGCAAGGGAGGTTTTACAAGAGGTAATTAAACACCCCTTTCCATTGCTAAATATAGCCCTTCTTCTTCTCCTTCTCCTTCTTCTTCTATGATAGCTCTAGTGCATGTTGTAGCTCCACATGCTAGGATAATTCAATGTTTTTATGATGTGATATAAATGATTTTAGAATGATTTATGGTTTTATATGCTTGATAGTCTTTAGTTTACTAAGGTTTTGAAGGTGTTATCTTTTCTATCTTCTTAAATCATGCATAGTTCATATGTCTTAGTTGCTGTGATAATAGTCATGAGTTGACGCTCTTGTTAGTTAATATATATAATATGAATGATATTCATGATGATTTGAGCATGTGTTAGAGTCGTTTCATAGGTTTTGATGCATAGTTGTGAAATTAGGGTTTCGTTAACCCTAAATTCACATAAGTTTCATACAGCATGTTTAGCTTAACTTTTTGAGTTGTTGCTCATCATGGTTGTTTTATATATGCTGCATATAGTGGAATCATGCTAGGTTTTCATTCATGTAGTGGATTTTATAGGGTTTTTGGAGAGATTATCCTTTTCTAAGGATAATTACCCTTTTTGTTAAGAAAGGTTTTGCATGAGAGCTTTCTATGGTGTGTTTAAGTATGAAATCACTTCTATTGTCTTCTAATATATAAATTTTATGTAGGATATGATGATTGCACCTCCTCATAATGACGTTTTTACATGAAATTATCTTAGGATAGTTTTACTTAAGAAAGCTTGCCGTAGGAAGGCCTGTTTTCATATTTTACATAAAATGTCATCTTTTTTGTTAAAATAGGCTTTGCTATCATGTTTATTGTTATTATTAGGGTCTTTCATGATTGTTGGCATGTTTCTGATAGGTTTTTGTGCATGTTAGTTAGGTCATTGCATGTAGGGTTGTGTTAGGGTTTGTAGTTATTCATTATTCTTGTTATTTGCACAATTAATGGATGATTTTAGGTCTTAATATGATCCTATCCAAATTAGTATTCTATGGCTTTTGCATGATTTTGAGCACTTGTAAAGGTGCAAACAGGTGCAATAATTGCCTTATTGCAAATAAGGTTGTTATCGCTTAAGCTTGCTATCGCTTGGAGAGAATTACACAAGGTAAGTAGGGTATGAAGAGCTCTAATTCACTTTTCTTAACTTTTCTTCTCTCTTTTTCCTCCTAGGGTTATTCTCTAATAGAGGGATATGGTAAATTCTAGGGTTTCTTTCCACCCTTTTTCAAAAGTTTATATCTTTTACTGAATTTTTGTTGAGAATCATTTGTCTTTGAAAATTTCTATGGAAGGAAACCTAGGGTTTACCATAAGTCACTATTAGGATTTAACCCTATTCTCTTCGAACTACGTGGACTTTGATCCATGTATTTCCATGCATGGTACATAGGCGCTCACTTTGAGGTTCAAGTCTACCTTAAGATACTAAGTATATATCCTAGGTTTTCCCTTTCTTTTATCCATTTATCCATCACGTATGATTGTTAGAGGTGTAGGATGGATTTATGATTGATTTGTATGCTATCTTATGTTGATAGATATGGATTTGCATGTGATTAAGTTATTAAATTAGCCCAATCAAATTAAGAGACCAACTCGGGCGATGTGGGTGCCTATGGGTTTTACCTAGAACCTTCCCAAGTCGTAACTTAGCCCCCGAATCCAATTTTCTGGTTTTAAAGACTTTGCTTTTCCTTTTAAAATGGAGTCATGTGGTTTTGAAAATAAAACATTTTTACGGTTTTCCTCTTTTCCTTAAAAAATGAGGTAGTGACTCCTTTCGATTTGCTGCCTTCTCCTATTTTGCCAAACCCTTGTGGGCCGCCCTTTTTCGTGGGGTTCACAAGACCTACTGTAAGTTCTAAACCCTTTCTAGTTAGGGTTTTATGTTTTGTATTGAACCACAATCAAATTTATGGGCTTAGGGAATTAAATGAAAATTTTGTTTTTCATTATGTTCCGCATTCTAGTTTTCTTTAGTTCAATTCCTTATAGTGGTATCAAAGCCATGATTGTGCTTCATACGAACACCATATGGGCTTGAAATTATGGTAAAATTAATTGGTTAATTTACTAGAACTAGGTTTTGGTAAAATTAGGGTTTTCTCTCTCTTGGCTGAACCTAGGGTTTTGAACCCTAGGTTGTCTCTCTCCTTCTTCTCTTCTAAAATTGATTCTAATTATGATTAGGGTTAATCATTAATGTATTGGATGCACAGGAATCAAAATTGGAAAAGAAGAAACTAGGGTTTCTTCATTGAGGCTGAACCTAGGGTTTAGAACCCTAAGTTGCTCCTTTGCTTGTATTGATTTAAATTTAATAAATATAATTCATGGGATGATTATATCTAATAATATATACTGTATATATGATTATAAGATGTATTTGATACATTAAAGTTGAATTAAAATCAATTAAAAGCTTGGAGTTCATCAATGGAGGCCGAACCTAGGGTTTTTGAAACCCTAGGCTTATTTAAATTCTTTTCTTCTATCTCTGCAAATTAAATCATTATGAATGATTTTATATTTAATATATATATTGTATACATGTTAAATATAATTTTTGGTATGAGTTTTGAATAAAAAATAATCAAAAAGTTTGTTTTTCAAAAATTTCAGCATAACAGTTTTTGTAGAAAAACGATACAGCCATGGTTATTGGCTTGTATCTTCTTCATGGGAGCACAGAAAGACTTGAAACCACCACCATCAGAATTGCAGCTCACCTGAGGACAAACCCCAAGTGGTGCGGCAGCCATTAGATGGCATCTTCTAGGGTTTTAGAACCCATTCTCTTCCATTATCGTTTTTGCAGAAAAATTGGATAATCTTTATAGAACGAGTTGTGTGGGCTGTTTGGGGGTGATTTGATCATCCAGACTTCTCTATGGGGGTCAAAACTCATGTAGAGACATGAAGCAGAGGCTACCATGGCTTGGCCAGCCATGCACGAGGTGTGGCAGCCATGAAAGCTTCATGGAAGCTTCATCTTCTCCGGCGGTAGCAACTGGGGTTTAAAGAAACCCCTCCCAAAACTCGACCTAGGGCTCTTAGCCCTTAATCACCACCTCTGTGGTGCTTGGCCTAGATTGAGGAGGACACCCCAAGGCCCTGCAAAGGCTGGTTGTGGCCATGGTGGAGGCGCAGCACCCATTAATGCACACTAGGTTTAGGTTTTCACATGAAACGCTAACCCTAGTTTTAAAATTTTGATTTTTCCCACATTAATTAATTCTGAAATTAATTGTATAATTAATATTGATTAATTTTATAATGTTTTAAATTGTTTAAAACAATTTTGGAATAAATTTTATTTTATGGAATTTTTAATTTAAATAAAACTGTTTTATTTATTTAGTTAATTCCTAATACTATAGTATTAGATACTAATTAGTATTATTTAATTGTTTAATTATTCTAATAATCTTGATTAATATGATTGATTAAAATTAGATGTTTTAAAGAGTTAAAACATATTAGGATAGATTAAAATAATTTTATGAAATTAAATGATTAAAAGGAGTTTTAATTCATTAATTAGTTTCTAAATTAGGGTTTTGGAAATTCTAATTTTAGAAATTGATAAAATTGATTATTTTCATTATTTTAATTCTGGAAATAATTATTTGATATTCCCTAATGAGATTAGGAAGCATTAATGAGATTAATGAAGTCCAATTAATAGAGTTACCATAATGCTCATATGTTTTATTGCTTATATTACTTTTATTTATGCAATGTGATTGTATTATTGTGAATGGATGATAACTATGGACTAAGACCTAAACCAATTGTGATTGACCGTCTGTCACACCCCATTTTTGCACCACCTTACTAGGGCTCATCATTTCATGCATGTTTTTGTTTTGTTTTTGAGTCTAGTCACTTGCATTAGTTTTCTAGAGTTACAAGGACAATGGATATGAATTTTGGTTCAAATTGGAGTTGATCTTGAGGGATAATAAGAGCTTTTGTGACTTGAGGGGCATAATCGTCTTTTGAGTCCCAAACTTTTCATTTGACCTTGGAATGATCTCCAAATTGTCAATTGGAGTTCATATGGATGCATATGAGATATTTCTAGGTTCAATTTGGTAAGTCAATGGCTCGGGATTAAAATGGCTCGATGTAGTTCAAGTTGGTTAATTGACCTTTCCTTGCGTTAGCTCTAATTGACTCACAATTACCAACCAAATCTTTTCAAATTGACTTTCATTAGTCATCATTTTACCCTCAAAAGTGTTTCATGAAGTTCAATTTTGATATGGCCTGATGATGAGTTTAGTGTGGTTATTTACGGATTATCCTTGAAGAATTAGTGCGAATCACAGCATGAGATTTTTGGTTAAAATGAAAAGAAAATTATTTTATTAAATTAGCCATTTTTATCATGACACTAACACGTGTACGTATGTGATGAGTGTGTGTACGCACATACGATACATGTGCATGCGTGTTAGCGGTCAGTCTCCCAATTTTTATAAAAGACAATTTCCTTTTCCTATTCAGATTAGAAGTCTTTTATCATTATAAAATACCTTTTGATTATTCTCCAAGGAAACCTAGTCCAGGAAGGAAAGGGAAACTCCAGATTTCAGCTATAAATACTCTCTTAATGTCTTTAAACAAGGGGGAGGAGAAGAGGGTTTGGAGGGAGTGAAATTCGTCATAATTCAGCAGCAGATTTTCTGAAAACCAGCAGTCGTATTTTAATTATAACTTTTTCATCTGAAGTCAGAATTTGATGAAATTGGTCTTGTTAGAAAGATAATTCAATTCTCTACAACTTTGTATTTCACAAGCTTTGTCCAAATCCAACGTTTTCATACCCAAAAATGCGATTAAAGTTGCTGCTGCTGCAAAGTGACGAAAATCACTGTTCTTTTCTCTTGTTTTCTTTTTGTTTTCTATTTCTTTTCAAAGTTGAGTGAGTTTTGATCTCTTTGCTGTGATACCACTTTGACAAAGAGGAGGATTCGTGTTGGTTTGATTCACTCTAAAGACCTGAGGAGCCACGAACAATTACAAACACAAGGGGAGCCACTTTATGCATTAATACTTGAGTGTTTGAGAGAGAATAAGGTATTCTCCTTCTCTATTCAAGATTAAACTAGGTTTTCATATGGGTTAGGCTTATTGCATGTTAAAGGTAACTTTTTTATCATGTATTAACACTCTAGCTAGTTAATATACATGGAATATCTATTTTTTATCTACTGTTTAGCATGCTTTAGGGCTGTCCTTTAGGTTTTTAATGCATAGTTATGATTCTTGTGCTCCTGTTTGTCCTTGTGCTAGGATTAGTGTCATTGCATGTTAGAGTTAGGATTTTCATCATGTTATATTGCTTTAGTTAGTTAATATGCATGATTTAATTTCTGTTTAGTTTGGTTTTAGCATGATTAAAGTATGTCTTGTGAGTTTTTAAGCATACTTGTGAGTTTAGGGTTTTAGAGTCATTGTTTTGTGTTTGTTTTCATATAGCATGATAAAGTAGACTTTTTTATTTGGTTTTTCTTCGTGTTTGCTGTATATGTTTTTCATATGGAGTAAACATGATAGTTTTGCATGCATGTTAGTATGTTTTAGGGTTTTTATGCATGATATGGTTCTAGGAATATGTTAGGACTTATTATTGTTCGCTGTTTTTGCTATTGGCATGCTTAGTGGATGATTTTAGGTCATAATACTATTCTGTCTAGATTTGCATGTTAGTGTTTTCGCATGGTTTTGAGCACTTGTAAGGGTGCAAATAGGTGTGGTATTTGTCCTATGGCAAATAGGGCTGCTCAGGTCTGAAATAGCTAATGCTTGGAGCAATTGCGCTCAGGTAAGTGGGTGTGAAGGTGCCCCAATTCACCTTTCTTCCTTATTCTTTCTCTTCTCCCTATTTAGGGTTAATTTTTAATATGATCCTATGGTTTAATTAGAGGTTTCCTTCATAAATAAAATTCTGGTTTTTATTAAAGTTTCCATTTTGTGGATTTCTTTCCTAAAATCAAACTTTCTATCATATTCAACTCTTTTGATCAAATAAGGAAACCTAGGGTTTTAACCATAGGTTTATATTAGGTCTTAACCCTAATTCTAATCGAACTACGTGGACTTTGATCCATGTATTTCGTTGCATGGTACGTAGGCGCTCTTCGTGAGGCTCAAGTCCGTTCTAGGATCCAAGCATCCTAGGCTTCTTTTTGTTTTGTTTTGTTCTTCTTTATTTTCTGTTTTTATGTGCTTATTATGCATGGATGGATGAATGAAATATATGATATGCATACAATTCTTGTGATGATATACTTGCTGATTTTTGTATGGGAAAGATCTTAATTTAGCCCAAATGAACTGAGAGACCGAAAGGGTGACATGGGTGCCTATAGGCTTTGCCTAGAACCTTCCCATGTCATAACTTAGCCTCCGAATCCCCGATTTCTTTGGTTTTCAAAAGATTGGTTTTTGCCTTTCCTTTTTTTATGGAGTCATTCAAATTGTTTTCCTAAAACAACCTGATTTTTAGGGTTTTCCTTGTTTCCTTTAAAAAATAAGGTGGCGACTCCTTTCCTTTTTCTTTTTCAAATCCATTTTCTTTCAATCCCTTGTGGGCCCAATTTCCGGGGTTCACACCGTCTTGTGATTATGGGATGTATTATTTTTCAAAAGGTTGTAATTTAATTATTGGTGATTGTCACACCCCATTTTTGCCACATTAGCTAGGGTTTGTCATTTCATGTGTCATTTTGTTTCCTTTTTGAGTCTAGTCTTTTGCATTGAGTTTCTAGGGTCTTGAGGATCATATGTATGAATTTTGGTTTGATTTGGAGTTGATTTTAAGGGTTAATAAAAACTTTTGCGACTTGAGGGGCATAACCGTCTTTTTGGTCACAAACATTCTATTTGACCTTGAAATGATCTCCAAGTTGCCAATTGGAGTTCATATGGATGCATTTGAGGTATTTATGGGTTCAATTCGATGAATTGATGGTTCGGGATTAAAATGGCTCAATATGGCTCAGGTTAGTTAAGAGACCTACTTCGGGTTAGCTCGAATTGGCTCATGATTTTCACTCTATGCCCACTCATTTGACTTTTATTAGTCTTAATTTCATCCCCAAATGTGTTTAGGGAGGTTGAATTTCGAATCGAAAGACATTCGGTGCAACCCTACGTGCATACCTAAGCTAAGCGACGGTGGTGCATAGCGGTTAACCGCTTTTGTAAGACTTAACCATGCAGCCATGGCTAGGGTTTTTTGCCCTCAAGTGACTCAAATTACATTCCCCTTCGAAACACGGTCGTTTTTGCTTTCATTTCGTCCAAATCGGAGTTGATTTGAGCCCTGAAACACATTTGGAAGCTGAAAGGGTCAAAATAAGGCAAGAGATGACGAGGACTCGGGTGACCACCTAGGCCTGGGCGGCTAGACGCTTGGGCCTAGGCTGCTAGCTACCCAGCCCCAGGTGGTCACCTGAGCCACTTTCTTTTTTTGAGTGCTGAAGCGGACTCTCTCCTATTCTCTCGGATTTGTTCACCTCCAGCCGCCACTCCACCTTATTTTTAACCCTATTTGACCTACTTGAGCCCCAATGGAGTCTCTAAGAACCCTTGGATCAATATCTAGGGTTTTAATCCCAACCATTGAGGAATTCCTCTTAAACTCTATAATTACCCCTATATACTTCAACATTGGGGGAGGCACTTGGAGAGACTTGGAGGCACCTAGAAGTAATTACAGCCATCCTTAGGGTAGTTTAACCTAATTTGTGAGTGAGAGAGTGAGAGAGAGAGCTTGAAGGAGGGCTGCAGCTTTGTTTGGAGGCTTGAAGGAGAGTGTTTCCAACAGTTCATAAGAGGATAAGGATTCTCTACAGCAGCAAAAGGACTTCACTATAGGTATACCTTCCCTTCTCCTTTCTCTCTTTGAAATTAAGGTTCATGCTTAGAATAGCATTATTTCATGTTCAAGGTTAAATTTTTATCATATATTGATACTTCTACTGGTTAATATATGTGATAAAAATATCATTCATGGGCAGTTATGCATGTTGTAGTGTTATTCCATGTGATTTCATGTGAGTTTGTGATTTTAGGGTTTCTATAGTGCTGAAATTAGTTTTCTACATGAAATAACTCTTTTGCATATTAAAGTATATATTTTTGTCATGTGTTGATGCTTTTATGGGTTAATATGCATGATTAGAATATTGTCCATGGTTAGTTTTGCATGCTAGGAGTTTGTTTTATGTGATATAATGCATAGTTGGGATTTTAGGGTTTCTCTTGTGCTGAAATAGGGTTTTTGCTTAGAATAGCTATATTTCATGTGCAAACTTGTATTTTTATTATGTGTTGATGCTTTATTGGTTAATATGCATGATTAATATGCTGTTCATAGTTGGTTTTGCATGATTTAGAGTTATTTCATGTGATTTTATGCACAATTGTGATTCTAGGGTTTCATTCATCCTTGTTTTAGGAAAGTTGCATATAGCATGGTAACTTAGAGATTTTCTTTGTTTTTTCTTCATAGTTGCTGTATATGTATTGCATATTAGATAACTATGATATTTTCAACATTCATGTAGTGGATTTTAGGGTTTTTTATGCATGTCATGATGCTAGGATTGAATTAGGGTTTATGATTGTTCACTGTTTATGTTGTTTGCATGTTTAGTGGATGAATATAGGCCTCAATACCATTCTATCCAGATTTGTTTATTGTCCTAAAAATGATATTTTGAGCATTCATGGTAGTTGATTTTTGGGTTTTTTGCATATCATTGCATATAGGGCTGAATTAGGGTTTTTGTTAGTTCATGATTCTTGTTATTTACATGACTTATGGGTGATTTTAAGCCTTATTTCAATTCTGTCTAGATCTGTTTACTGTCTTTAGTGACATATTTTGAGTATGTGATAGCCTATGTCTAAGCATGATAACTGCTTGGTTAGAAACTAGGTTGGTTTGTTGGTGTTTTTGGTGTGTTTTGTATGCAAATTGTAGGTGCTTGACAGGTACAAACCCATAGAAAGTGGGATATGACAGGTGCAATTACCCCACCAATGTAGGGTGATTATTTTGGCTATTGCAAGATGAAATCTTGCAAATAAAGTAATTACCTTATGCAATAGGGTGGTTATTTTAACAGGTTGCTTTCGCTTAAGGTAAGTAGGGTTTGAAGGTGCCCTAATTCACCTTTCTTTCCTTCCTTAAAAATTTCCCTTTCTCCCTCCTAGGGTTATTTCCTAATAAGGGGATATGGCAATTCTTATAGTTTCCTTTTATAAAAGAATACCTTTTTTTAAATGAAAGTTTCTATCTTTATTGAAATTCCATACTTTCTAAAGAGCCTTTGAGAATCATTTATTTTTGGAAACTTACCATATTTCTCTTGAAAGGAAACTTAGGGTTTACCATAGGCCTTTATTAGGTTATAACCCTATTCCCTATTCAAACTATGTGGACTTTGATCTATGTATTTCCATACATGGTACGTAGGCACTCTTCGTGAGGTTCAAGTCCGCCCTAGGATACTAAGTATCCTAGGTTTTCTATCCCCTCTTTCTCTTTTCTCTTTTTCTTTGATTTATTTGCTTATGTGGATGAATGAATGGATGATATACATGCTGCCTTGTGATGATAATTGATATTTTATGTGTGTTTAAGACTTTGATTTAGCCCAATTAAATTAAGAGACCGTTTAGGGCGATATGGGTGCTTATAGGCTTTGCCTAGAACCTTCTCATATCGTAACTTAGCCGCCGAATTCACAATCTTTGGTTTCCAAAAGATTTTTTGCCTTTCCATTTTCAAACATGGAGTCACTTGTTTTGGAAAATAAAACATTTTAGGGTTTTCCTCTTTTTCCATAAAAAATGAGGTGGCGACTCCTTCCCTTGTTGTCTTTTACCAATTTTTTGCTGAACCCTTGTGGGCCTAATTTCCGGGGTCCACAGTGATGTAATTTTTATTGGGGCTTGCATGCCACCTTCTCCTTCTCTCTATCATTCTCTTATGTACCCCACATTCCCTTATGTATTCCCTTCTTCAAATTATGTAAATGTTATGTAATCAAGAGTGCACTAAGGAGCATGGTGGAGCCCAACGGAGCATGGTGGAGCCCAACAAGACATTGGTGGACATTTAAGGACTTGCAGAGCTTGGAGAAGATATTCAAGAGAGCATGCATGGCTTTAATTTATTGTTTTACAATCACTTACACCTTCCTATAGACCTTGGATTCAATTTATTGGCTTGAATTGAATCACCCAAAAGTCCATAATCATCATAATGGGAGCTTTAATTTATGAGATAATTGTAGTAGCTCCAATGCCATAGGTTGATATATGTCACCTATATATAGATAAGGACTAATATCAATTAATGGTGCTTTATTATTGTTTATTTATTGTGCATCATATGTATGTTAAATATTGATGAGACCTATTAAACCCTTCTTGTTTTAAGATATTAAGTTGTGAATTGAGAGAACATTAGTGAATGTTCTCTTCATAGCCTTCCATCATTATAGGCTCAACTAGGGTTTTTGGTGTGGGTGCTTGGCTACAGATATGTTGGAGGTGTCCATATTGGGGATTCTACTTGATACTATTATATATGTGATATCATGAGAGTATAAGTGGCATATTCGAAAATTCTATTATGTGAGGAGTGTGTTATAATGACCAAACATGTGTGAATGGTGGGTTTGACTTAACTAGAGATTATATTCCAAAATTCCATTATGTGAGGTTTATGTTTCTCTAGAGGCTAAATGATTGGAACTTGCTTATAGAAGCATTAGACAAAGAGTTGTCTGCTCATTGGAAGTTAGTATCCAAAATTCTATTATGTGAGGTTGCTAGTTTTCAATGGGACCCCAATCCCTACTAGGAATCTATTGATTCCCGAATTCCATTAGAAGGTGTATGGAATTTGACAAAATAGTGGGAGCTATCATATGATTAAATACCCAATCATTATGGATAAAAATGAAATCTAATTCTCTATTTAATTTTTTAAATGTAGTTCACCAAAATGGCTCACCTTAAGCCCTTATAAAAAATTATGGATACCAACCGTTTGACTGGACCAAATTACCTTGACTGGCTGAGGAATCTGAAAATTGTTTTGAGTTCCGAGAAACTTACTTATGCGCTCCAAGGCCCACTTCTTGAAGTTCCTGCTACAGTTGCTACGTAGCAAGAGAGAGATGCTTATAAAAAGTGAATGGATGATGACTTGAAAGCTCGATACTATATGATGGCATCAATGAGCAAAGAACTTCAGAAGCAACACGAGTCCATGGGAAGTGCACCTGACATTTTTATCCTCTTATAAGAGTTGTATGGGGAACAGAGTCGGACAGCAAAGTATAATATTGTGAAGGATCTTTCAAGGCAATGATGAATGAGGGTTCATCTGTGATTGATCACACTATGAAAATGATTAACCATATTGAGCAGCTTGAGAAACTTAATGTGATCATTAAAGCTGATATGGCTTCTGACATTATACTACAGTCCCTACCTGATTCATATGGTCCTTTTATTATGAATTTTCACATGAATAAGTTGGACCCTACTCTTTTTGAGCTGCATAATTTGCTCAAGATGACTGAGGAGACAATAAAAAAGGGGAAAGGTTCTTTACTTGCATTTGATAGGGCATCTACTTCCAAATCTAGGCCTAAGCCTAAGGGCAAGGGCAAGAGTAAGGGAAAAGGTAAGAGTACCCAAGGAAAGAAGAAAAAGAACCTTAAGGCAAAAGGAGGCATAAATAAGGGTAAGTCAGACAAAGCTACGGATAAGGGAACCTGTTTTCATTGCAGCAAAGTTAGGCATTGGAAGAGGAAATGTCATGAGTATCTGGATACTCTAAAGAACTAACCTTCAGAAGGTATGGATCATGCTCTCATTATTGAAACTAACTTAAGTGTTAGTTCTACTTCTACTTGGGTACTTGATTCTGGTGCGAGTTCTCATATATGTAATTACATATAGGATCTAAGGGGAAGTAGAAAGCTAAATAGAGGTGAAGTAACCCTACGAGTGGGAAATGGAGCAAGTGTTGCCACATTAGCTGTGGGGACTTGTTACTTGACTCTACCTAGTAGGAGAACTTTAGAATTAGTAGGCTATCTTTATATACCAGAAGTTATTCGAAACATTATTTTTATTTCTACTTTAACTAAAGAAGGTTATAGTTTTATTTTTGACAAAGACAAATGTTCTTTACTAATAAATGGGGATTTTATTACTTCTGATATTTATTTAAATGGCCTATATTTCTTGAACTTTATTACAACTATGAATTGTATGGAGCATGATAGTTCGAATGTGAATGCTAATAAACCCAAGAGACGAAGAGATAAAGAAAATTATGCATATTACTGGTACTTGAAACTTGGATATATTAGTGAGAATAGGATTAACAAGATGTGTAAGGATAGACAATTGGGTCCATTGGCAACTATGCCCTTTCCAACTTGTGAGTCCTGACTCCTAGGGAAGATGACCAAGTCACCCTTTACTGGTCACAGTGAGAGGGCTGCAGACATATTGGGATTGATACATAGTGATGTATGCGGTCCCATGAGCATAAATGCTCACAGAGGTTTCTCATACTTCATTACTTTTATTGATGTGGTATGGGAAAGCACCAAGCCTAAAACAC
Organism: Liquidambar formosana; assembly: GCA_039720395.1. Taxonomy (NCBI): domain Eukaryota; kingdom Viridiplantae; phylum Streptophyta; class Magnoliopsida; order Saxifragales; family Altingiaceae; genus Liquidambar; species Liquidambar formosana. The sequence goes on along the minus strand of CM077828.1, from coordinate 10,513,794 downwards.
ATTAAGGTTTGGGTTTGCACTGCATATGTTAAGACACATGATGTAACCAAATTGGAAGCAAGGTTAATGAAATGTAGGTTTATGGGTTATCCTAAAGAAAGTTTAGGATACTACTTCTATTATCCTAATGAGCAAAAAGTTATTGTGAGTAAGTATGCCATCTTTCTTGAGAAAGAGTTCATTCAAGAAGGAAGAAACAACAGGAAAATAGAACTCAAAGAGTGTAAGGAATTGAATCAGAGAAAACAAGAATGCGGAAGAAAGTAAATAACAAAAATTTTCATTCAATTCCTTGAACCCATAATCTGATTGTGATATAATACAAAACAATAAAACCCTAATTACAAAGAGAGGGTTTAGAACTTACAGTAGGTCCTTAAGATGATTGATTGATCTTCAAACGAACAAAAATCAAACAGCACAAATGTCCTGCCTCCACGGTATCCACACCAAGCAAAAGTCTTCAAGTTGTCTTCTAGTTCTCCTTAGGGTTTGCTAGAATGGAGAAGAAGAAGAGAGAGAAAGAGGCCTACTCAAACTTGGGCTAGAGAGAGAGTGGAGTGAATAATTGTCTGTCAAAGCACTTGCTAGTGTGCTTTATATAGACAAACAACAAGGGCTAGCCCTAGGGGAATCCCACTCTAAGTGGGATTTGCAACTTTCTTAAATTGCACTTTAACCCTTCCCTTTTACATCAAATGCAAGTATGGCCCTTTCGAACTTTTCTCAATGCATTTATGCCCTTTCTCTCACAACTTAAAGTTCTTCTTCACTTATTGGTGTGTGACCTATTGGGTTCACAATATTTAGTAGTAGGTAATGGCACAAAGAATGCCCAATGAAACACTTTCCATTAAGGGTCTAATTGGAACTCCTTCTGATTCCCTAATTGATTATAACTCGCTTATCTCAATTAGGGCTTCTACTAACCATGAGTAACACCTACCATGGCTCATGGTGTGGTCCTAAATGAAGTGAAATAAAATCATACAAAGAACCCTTCAGTTACAGTTAAGGTTACAATTACATCCTTCCATCATACACAATGTTTCTGATTGAACTAATAGGACATGGAAGTCTGTCAAGTCCCTAGTTCAATTCTTTTATAATCATTTACAAATATAAACTCATTGATGCACTATGAAAACTCCTTTCCATAGTTATCCTACCATGGCTACGGATTTTCATGAGTTATATTAGTAAATGCTATGTGAGACATTCTCTCCCTTTTATTAGAAGTGATAGATTCCTTATTGATAACTCATATGCCTTCATACATGAAGCAATAGGGCCAATGAACACCCTTGTAGACCCCATTTGAATATACAGTTAGTGCTATCAAACTCCTAAGGCTCCATGCATATGATAACCATGGTGTCTCAGGTCTAAGGATTACTTGTACCACTGCAACTATGAGAAACTGATTGATAGGCAGGTAAAACTCCATTCAGTTTATCTCAAAATACTTTGGTCACATTCAGTGTACCTGTTTATATTAAACAGGCACCCACATGTTGGTTTTAGTGTCTTCTACACAAATAGCTTGAGACTAGCTATCCTCCTATAGAGCAAACCTAACATGTGCTAGTTCTATGGTTCATTATTGTCCACCATAGTGAACCTTCAACTAGGAATGATTTAGGAGCTAAATACAGAGATATATTTACAGTCTCATAATCACAACTCTTTGTGATTTGATATTCTCAGCTTTAACTCCATGGACATATCATGCAAATATAAAGAATAGAATAAACATGATAGAATAAAGCCCTTTATTAATTGATAATAAATGTGATATACAATAAATGAAATCCTATGATTGTTCTTTATCCCCAAAGCATCATCTCTATGATTGGCTGTAGGGCATACAACTAACAAAGAGTTATCTGATGAGACATAAACTGATATAGATCCAATCCCTATACCTGATGAGATAGAACCTATTATTGTACCACTACCTATCCGTAGATCTAGTAGGATATCTGTTGCACTTGAGAGATATGTATTTCTCAATCATGATGCAGAGGAATTGTTCCTAGGTGATAAAGAACACCCAGATGATCCCGCTATTTATGGATATGCGATATCAGATATCGACTTGAAAAGATAGCTCAAAGCCATGAAATCCAAAATGGACTCAATGTATTCCAACCAAGTCTGGACTTTAGTAGACCCACCTAAAGGTATTGTACCTATAGGCTGCAAATAGATCTTTAAAAGGAAGATAGGCTTAGATGGAAAGGTAGAAACCTATAAAGCTAGGCTAGTGGAAAAAGGTTACCGTCAAAGATAAGGTATTGACTATGAGGAACCTTCTCACCAATGGCTATGCTAAAGTCCATCCAGATCTTGTTAGCTATAGTTGCACACTATGATCATAAGATATGGCAAAAATGGATGTAAAGACTGCTTTCCTCAATGGCAACATTGAGGAAGACATTTATATGCAACAACCTGAAGATTTTATATCCAATGGTGAGGACCACAGAGTGTGCAAGCTACAGCGATCCATTTATGGACTTAAACAAGCTTCTCGAAGTTGGAACATCCGATTCAATGAGGCAATCAAATCGTTTGGTTTCCTACAAAATCTAGATGAACTTTGTGTGTACAAGAAGGTTAGTGGGAGTGAGATCACCTTTCTTATCCTTTATGTGGATGACATTCTACTCATTGGGAATAATGTAGAATGTTGTCAAAAGTGAAAGTTTGGTTTTCATAGAATTTCTTTATGAAAGACTTAGGAGAAGCATCTTATATTCTAGGAATAAAGTCTATAGAGATAGACCTAAAAGGTTGCTTGATCTCTCTCAATCATTATACATAGAAAAAGTGTTGAAAAGGTACAGCATACATGTGTGGACACCAGAAATCGACTCGGGGGAATCAAGTTCCATTCCACTCTTAATAGAGTTTCAAAAAGCAAAGGAGTCGCCACCTCATTTTTAGGGTACGAGGAAACCACTAAAAGATTTGTTTTATAAAAACAAATTTGACTCCATATAATGGAAAATAGGCAAGTCTTGAACAAAAAACAAGGATTCAGGGGCTAGGTTATGAAATGGGAAGGTTCCGAGCCACAGCCCGTAGGCATCCATTTCGCCTGAAAAATCGGTCTCATTTATTGATTGAGCTTAATTAATTTCAACCATGCAATATAACTAAAAATTATGAAAATTAAAAGATAAAATCTAAGCTAAGTCGCCACCTCATTTATTGATTGCTTACGTACTTCTGACGAAGATCAAAGTCCATGTAGCTCGAACTACCATGTTGGGGGGAAGCGTTTCACTCCTCACAGGACTCTATTATAATCCAATCCATAATTAAACACTTGCTTTTGAAAATAACTTACTTGAAAAGAAACAACTTTGGTTTGAAAACTTGTTTGACTTAGGATCAAAACCCTTATATAATCCTATGAATCATAAAACTTATGGGAGCATGCATCATCACATGAACAACTACATCATGGCAATAGAGTTTAGGGATTGTACCTAATAGAACTGAGGCAGAGTTCTGTTTGCAACCTCAGGGTTTTAAAGTCGAAAGTCAGGCAGAGCTTTCGCGCCTTCAAGCTCTAGAATGGGTTGCAAGCCAGAAGGTACTAATAGGAGCATTCCCTACTAACTATTGAGCCCAAGCTCTTCTTAGAATGAGTCTCAAATGAGGGGATACAAATAGAAACGTTCACCCCACACTCAAGAACTCAAGCTTTTCATTTACTTAGGAAAACTCTACTAAGACTTAATGGAGAATGAAGGAGGGAAGGACCCCAAGTTTTAATTGAAGGTGGATGGAATGAATGGCTAGGATTGGATCTAGTTAGCGATGATCCAAAGACTCTAAATCACTCTCAAGAGTTGTTTCCTATCTCAAACTCTTCAAAAATTTGGAGGAAATTCGAATTATAGCAAAAGATGGAGTCTAAAGAGGTTGAGATAAGGCAAAACACCGCAAATGGCTAACTGGGCACCCTTAGTGGCCGTTTGGGCACCTTGGGTGGCCATTTGGCCTCTCTAGGTGGTCATTTGGGCTTCCCTAGGTGGCCAAATGGCCACCAAGGGCTGTTTTGGTGCTTTTTTGCTTCCTTTTGTGCTCTTTTATCCATTAAAGCTATGTATTGGGTCTATTTTAAGTCCAAATTCATTGATTTTGGATTTAAAATGACCATGGTTCAATTCTCTTTTTAAAATCTAATTAAAACACTCCTAATTGAGCCACACTTGGTCAATTAATCAAGGGTTAAGCCCATATGGCTCATAGAGATCAATTGAGGTTCACTAGGGAAACATTTGGGTTTGAACCCTAATGGAGTCCTAGTTGCAATCAAAGTCTTCCAAAAATGATTCCAAGCATTAATATACCTTAATTATGACTCAATTAATATTAATAAAACATTAATTTGACCCAATTGGATCGAATTAGGAAGCAATTATAAAAAGGATCGATAAACGGAGTCAAACCGAGCCTACTTTGGACCATCCTTAAACAAATCATCTCCAAACTTAACCAAACTTTAAATCAAGCCTATAAATGACATCCTAAGGTCATTAGGATCATCCTGGGATAAATTTGGTGAGAATTGGATATCAAATAAGAATTATGCAAGTGAAATGACATAAATGCCCTCCAAGTCATAAAAGTTCTTATTAGCTATCAAGACTTAACCAAATTGAACCCCAGAAGATACCATGGATTGTTAAGGGTGTCTAGTGTCTGAATAAAAAGATTTGGTGCCAAAATGATGCAAAAATCTACATGTGATAATGCTCTTAAAGTGGAAAGGTCAAATGTTAGGGGATGAAAATGGGGTGTCTACAGCATGACTCTAAGAGAGGTCTAATTCCTGTTAGACATGGAGTTAAATTGTCTAAGAACATGAGCCCCAAAACTCCAGAGGAGATTAAATAGATGAAGACAATTCCTTATGCATCAGTAGTAGGAAGTCTAATGTATGCTATGTTATGTACACGACTGATATTAGTTATGCTATAAGTGTTACTAGCAGATATTAGGCAAACCCAGGTAAGAAACACTGGGAAGCAGTCAAAGCTATCCTTAAATACTTGAGAAGAAATAAGAATTTATTCTTTATTTATGGAGGAGGGAAATTTGAAATGGTTGGTTATACAGATTCAGATTTTTAATCTGACAATAATGATAGAAAATCAACATCGGGGTATGTTTTCACCTTAAATGGTGGAGCTGTGAGTTGGAGAGATATAAGCAAAACACTATAGCAGACTCCACTACTGAGGTTGAGTACATAGTTACATCAGAAGCTGCTAAGAAAGCTGTTTGGATGAAGAAGTTCATCATAGAACTTTGAATAGTTCCTTCTATTGAGTCGCCTATACCTTTGTTTTGTGACAACAATGGGGCTATAGCTCAAACAAAGGAACCACAGTCTCATCAAAAGTCTAAACACATTAAGTGGCGATTCCATGTGATTAGAGATATCATTGGGAGAGGTGACATCAATAGAGAATGTAGCGAACCCCTTTACTAAAGCTATAACCCAAGAGAAGTTAGACTTCCACAAAAGCCAAATGGTTAATAGATACATGATGGATTGGCTATAGTGCAAGTGGGAGATTGTTAGTTGTTTACCCTACAGCAAATCATAAAGATAATACTTTAGGGATAAAGAACAATCATAGGATTTCATTTATTGTATGTCGCATTTATTATTAATTTTATAAAGGGTTTTATTCTATCATGTTCATTCTATTCTTTATATTTGCATGATATGTCCATGGAATTAGAATTGAGAATATAAACAAGTACACTAAATGTGACCAAAGTATTTTGAGATAAATCGAATGGAATTTTACCTGCCTGTCAATCAGTTTCTCATAGTTGCAGTGGTACAAGTAATCCTTAGACCTGAGACACCATAGTTGTCTTATGCATGGAGCTTTAGAAGTTTGATAGCACTAATTGTATATCCCAATGGGGTTTACAAGGATGTTTATTGGCCCTACTACTTCATATGTGAAGGCATGTGAGTGATCAACAAGGAATCTATCACTCCCAGTAAAGGGAGAGAATGTCTCACATAGTATTTAATAATATAACTCATGAAAGTTTATAGCCATGGTAGGATGACTATGAAAAGGAGTTTTCATAGTGCATCAATGAGTTGATATTTGTAGATGAATATAAAAGAATTAAACTAGGGACTTGACAGACTTCCATATCCTATTGGTTTAATAAAAAACATTGTGTATGATGGAAGGATGTAATTGTAACCTTAACTGTAACTAAAGGGTTCTTTGTATACTATTATTCACCTCATTTAGGACTGCACCATGAGCCATTGCTAGATGTTACTCATGGTTAGTAGAAACTTTAATTGATATAAGTTGGTTATAATTAATTAGGGAATTAGAAGGTGTTCTAATTAGACCCTTAATGGAAAGTCTTCCATTGAGCACTCCTTGTGCTATTACCTATTACTAGATGCTATGAACCCAATGAGTCACATACCAATAAGTGAAAAAGGACTTTAAAATTGTGAGAGAAAAGGCAATAGTGCATTGAGAAAAGTTCTTTAGGGCCACACTTGCATTTGTTGTAAATAGGAGGGGTTAATGTGCAATTTAGAGAAATTGCAAATCCCACATAAAGTGGGAATCCCCCCTTGGCCAGCCCTATAGGTGTGGCTATATGGCATGTGTTTGTCATATGCATAACACACTCTATTCTCACCCTAGGCCAAATTTGAGGAAGCTTCTCTCTCTTCTTCTTCTTCTTCTTCTTCTCCTATTCTAGCAAACCCTAAGAAGAACTAGAAGACAACTTGAAGACTTTTGCTTGGTGTGGATACCATGGAAGTAGGACACTTATGCTGCTTGTTGTTGTTCATTCGAGGATCAATCAATCGTCTTAAAGACCTACTATAAGTTCTAAACCTCTTCTTCTAGTTAGGGTTTTATGTTTTGTATTGAACCACAATCAGATTCATGGGCTTAAGGAATTGAATGAAAATTTTGTTATTCATTATGTTCCGCATTCTAGTTTTCTCTACTTCAATTCCTTACATTATCAACATCATTCTTGCTTATTTTCTTGTTCAAATAGCATTTGTCTTGTGTACCAAAAAACAAAAACAAAAAAAATCAGCAGTAGCGCTTCCCCCCCCCCCCCCCACCCAAAAAAAAAATCGTCATTGATGGAGATTCAAGATAATGGTTCACTCTCTTTTAATGTGGGCTTCCTCATTGATAATGGTTCACTCTATTTATGAGAGAGCTAACTTATTTGTGTTATTGAAACTCTGCAGAAAGTCTAATAGTATGGCTTATTTTTATTTTACTTTATTTTATTTTCATTTTGCACAAAACCAATTTCTTGTATTGCAATCATGAATTTTAGTGTTAGCTGAAGCTGACAGGCTTATTAAGAAGGATGCTAATGGCTATATATACAACTTCGATGAAAGTTTCTTCTTGTTAATGAGGGAGAGGGAGCATCTCCATGAATTTGGGCTAATAGAATGCAGTTATAAGGCTAAAAAAATTGCAATCAATGATAGTTTAAGGAAGTCTTGATTAGAGGAATGACACTCAAGAGCATCAGTACATTTTCCTAGAAATTTACCCAATTTTGTAGTGGAGGCCACAAAAATCGTCATTTTGTAGTAAAGGGATGATGAATTTCCCCTATAAAAATAATTAATCCCATAATAATTATTGGTTATAGATGTTGATTGGATCAAGAAACCTATGAGGATATTACTGGTTATATATAATGAATCGCAGAGTAGTAAGAGAGATTAATTTTGTTTGTTGGGATTTTTTGCAAAGGTTTTCCAAATCGGGTTTGCTCATAATTGTGAATAAGTTTTCTTATTTTGGGGTTTGTGTAGAAATGGTGATAATTGTAGTGGCACCTGTGAGGATTTAGGCTGATTTGGAGATTCAATTTAAAAGAGGCATTTACTGGGAATATGATGTCTTGGAGTTGGCTTGTGATCCCATCATCATCTCTAGAGAAGTTCTTTATTTTGCCTGGAGTGCTAGTGCTGGTGTTGCTTTATTTTTAGAGTTTTCAGTGGTCAACGTGAGCTTTCCCTTGTCCTGTGGGCTTTGTTCTAGTGGTTTAGCGATTAGAGTTTGGCTTACCAAAGATTATTGGGGGTTGCATCTTCTGTTAAGGTTGGTGGTTTGTCCTTGATCTGGTGGAGCTCTTATGTTGTCTGCTTTTTGAGTGCTTTTATTGGTTTTAGTAGTTTTTGTTTTGGGTGTTTTTTTTTTAATGTTTGTGTTGGGTGAGAAAGGTACCTCCTTAGCAAGGGTTTCTTTGTTTTTTTTGGTGTATGCTGGGGTTTTTCTTGGTGTATGGGTTGTGTTTCTATCTTAATAAAATTAATTTTTGCAGATCAAAAGAAAAAAGAAAAAAAGGAAACCTTTTGGAATTTGGATTATCCATAGTTAACTCGAATGTTGTAGACACCCAAATTTTGTCGAGTTGCTTTCGGACAAAATTGGTAATCTCGTCGACACTGGAAATAGGCTGGACACACCCAATATCCGGTTTTGTCCATGGTGTCCCACTCAGATCATGGACATACATTTCCTCAAAACTAATCCCCACACTTCCAAGATAGGGGATCGGCACAAAGACCAGAACCTTTGCAAATCGCAATCACTTACCTAGCACAGCCTCAAGTACCTCAATTCTTTGGATCCAACCGGCCGATTGGCAATCATATGCCACTACATCTCAATCCAAACCTCTAAACTAAGTTTAGAGACCTCAATCAGCAGACTCAATCACATGCTTGCGAAACCAGGAATCCTGAAACCCTGATTTGGCCACCAGGACAACTTTAGATGACTCAATCTTTCAATCTCACCACCTGATTCATGATCAAATCATTTCAGGACATCAATGAAACTCTTAAAACATATTTAGGAAGTTTCATTCCCATGATCAATGGTCTGATCATAGACCGAGACTCCAAAACCCTAAATCACCACCGAAATCAAACTTTGGATGGCCTGATCCTTTAAAATCCTTCATCTAATGGACAATCCAACTATTGGATCTTCAATTCGAGTTCCCTAGATCAATCTAGGACCACTCGATCGAAGATCAAGAGGTACAAACCTTACGATCTTCAAAACCCCTATATCACTATCCAAATCAAACTTTGGGTGGCCTAATCCTTCAAAGTCCTTCATCCAAAAAACAATCCAACTATTGGATCTTTAATTCGTGTTCCTCTGATCAATCTAGGACCTCTCAATCAAAGATCAAGAGGTACAAACCTTAGATCTTCAAAACCTTTAATCATAACTCTCTAAAGCAACTTAAGGTGGTTTGATTCTTTAAAATTCCTCATCCAACGGACAATCCAACCATTGGATCTTCAATTCAAGTTCCCCAAATCAATCTAGGACCACTTGATCGAAGATCAAAAAGCACAAACCTTACGATCTTCAAAACCCCTAATCATATCTCCTTAAAGCAACTTAAGGTGGTTTGATTCTTCAAAATCCAACGGACGATCCAACTGTTGGATCTTCAATTCAAGTTACTAAAATCCATTTGGGACCATTCGATTGATCATCAAAAGGCACAAGTCTTGCGATTGACAAAACCCTAATAATCACTACTCGAATCAAATTTTGGGTATTTTGATTCTTCAAAATCTCTCTTCCAATCACAAATCCAACTGTTGGATCTTTAATTCAATCCCTCAAGATCAATTTGAGACCATTCGATCAAAGATTGGATATCACTAGCTTCTCGATCAAAGAAACCTAAATTAGTAGCCCTAAAAGCACTATACACGTGCAGGGACCACCTAATTGAGTTTCTGGGAGGCTCCTGCTCTACACTTGGACCCAAAACAAGTTTGGAAAACCCAAGTTTCAATCTACATTCAAAATCAATAGTCAGATTCGATTAGATTGAAGATTGATCAAAACGGGGCGATTGGACAATCGCAAAACAGGGCGAATCATCGCCTTTGCCCCACCAAAGTGGCCCCACCTCATCAGATGAGGCACACCAACCGAGGATCACAACTCCCATGGCCATAATGAAGAATTATGGTTGATTTGAAAAAAAGTGGGCTCACGCCTACATTGTAAGCATAGAGAGCCCACTTTTGTTGACTTTAAGCCTCTACGAGCCCTCCTTGCAACCGCAAATGTGCTGTAGTGGAGAAATTCAATCACGGCTACATTGTAGGCATGAGCCCGCGTCTATAATGTCCTACATTAATGTAGGCGTGGAAAACCTTCCCAATCAGATTGCCCTTTGCTCCATTTTTTTTTTACCATTTTACTCCCATCAAATGGGGAATTTTCTTCTCAAATCTTTTCCCAAATACCTTTCATACCCTCTGCTTCCCAAAATACCCTTCCAAATTACCTTTCTACCCCTAAAAATCCATTTTTCCCTATAAATACCTCCCATTTTCAATTCAAATCAAGGATACTTCATACACACGATATACATACACAAACCCTATTCTCTCTACACTCTTATCTATCCTCAATCCTGCACCAAAGTGCTGCCATTTCACCCCCAAGATCTCTATACACATCATACTTCAATTCCACTAGGAGAAAAGTCCCTTAATCCATCCACAAAAATCCCCTAATGCATGCACACATGCATTAAACCTTTACTAATCTTCAAGCCTTCAATCCATTCCACTTCTCAAGCACAACTTGGATCATCAAAGAAGCACATCAAGGAAGGATTTTCAAGCCTAATCAAAATGCAATCAACTCTACATCAACCACAGCAAAGGTGAAAATCACCCACACTAGGTGAGCTTTCCTTTTATCCATTCCAGTTTTCCTTCAATTCTTAGTTTAACAATATTAATTAATTTTTGCAACCTTCAAAATGTGATTGTCACCCTTCTCCCTCTCTCCTATGTATGCACTTGGACTTCCAAACACGTGTCGTGAGGGGATTAAGGTCTAATACAATGGGTTTGAGGCAAGAAGACCTAAAACCACTCTCCTGCATGCAAACCCTTCCCATTAAGTTGCTAGCACCCATTTTCCTTTCTCTTTTGATTTCATGTGAGCTTGATAATGTGATGTGTGAAATGAAGGCTTAAACATGTCAAAAGTCAATTGGATACTTAAGTAAAATCAAAGTTGGCAAGGCTAGGTTCATGCATGCATGCATATTGTTTCACTAACCGTTTGCTTGTTTTCCTTGTTGGTAAAGCTAACAACTTTAACCTAATTAATCCCTTTGCAAAGGAGTTCATGGATTTAATTAAATATCCCCATGCTTGGAGAAATGCAAGGACATCATCAATCCATTCAAAATGGTTACTAACTACTGACTATCTAACTACTAACATTTGGAGGTTGTGGTTGTTTGACCCTCCTCTGGGTTGTAGTCCTCGGACTCTATCCCCAATGCTTGAGCAATTTTTTCTTCTTTCTAACTACTAACTATCTAACAACTAACATTTAGAGGTTGTGGTTGTTTGACCCTCCTCTAGGTTGCAGTCTTCGGACCCTATCCCAAATGCTTGAGCAATTTTTGGTTGTGGTCACTTGACCCTCTTTTTGTATACTTGTGATTATCAAAGCAATAAACATGCATTCATGAGTTCTAAGTCTTGCCAAAATTGATGATGTTTTTGTGTCTATTGATATTTTGATATGTTTATTTCAAACTTTCACACAATGAGATGCTAGTTTATCATTAAGCATATTCAATGAATTCAAATTAATGGACCATGAGCAAGCTAGTGTGCTATGGATTTGATCCAAACACCAAGTGTCTCAAGTCTGTCACTGCATCATTGCATACTATTCTTCAAACTGGACTTAATCAATCGACCCACCAAGACTTTCAAGAAAAAATCCATCGAAAAATCAAGGGGACACTCATATATCCCTATCCCATGTGGTAAAAATTTTGGATTTTATAAAATTCATTTGGTCCCTCTTTCAATCCATTACTCCAAGTGCCCTCAAATCGGGACAGATTCATTTCACCCTACTTTTTGTGCTTCAAAAGCTCAACAAATGATTTTTCAAAAATCCCAGAAACTTTGAGAATGTACCTTTATGTGTCCTAAGTTAACCCACCAAAGGAAATTGCAAGAAACATTCTCGAACTCAAGCTATGCCTAAAACACACACACTACCACCAAAATGGAAGCATGTGTGTAATCTTTTCAAATGCCCCCTTTTTATGATTCAGAAAAATCCCAATAAATTCATGAGTCTTACCTAAGGTGTCTAGAACATCTCCACCAAAGGGCATAATTTTTTAAATTCATTTGATCCTCCATTGGACCAATCTTCCATCACTGGTTTTGGAAAAAAGTTGTTGTTTTTATCAAAGAGAACACTTTTGATTCACCCAACTTCAAGACATTCAAAAATCATTTTTCTCAACCTAGAAAATTCACTAAAAATCTCCAAGTGATTTTCAATGTGTTCTTAACATTCTCACAAGAGGATGGAAAATAAATATAGAAAAAATCCTTTGCAACCTTAATGGACCATTTCATTGCGATTGATTTTCAAACCTTCTAAATTTCTTAACATTTCATGAAAGTTTTCAATCACCTCTTGCCTAAAATCCATTTTATAAAAAACTAAAACCTTGGGTTGTTTTCATTAAACATTGACTATAAAATCAAACTTCATTTTTACAATTTGCTTGACCCAAGGTTTAGCAAGATGATTTTTAAACACAAGTTTTGTCAAAAATCAAGTTTAGGCAATTTTTCGTCAACCCCTTTTTCAACAATGAATCTCAATCATATGAGTGGCCAAGTTATGTTCAAAGGGAGTTTTCAATAAATGCTTTCCACACTGGGGCGATTATCCAAGGTTTTGATTGACAAGTTCATTCCAAATGGATGATTCAGATGAACTTTTTCATTAAAAGGACACAAGCTCTTTTCCAAAATTCCTTCATCATATGAAATAAATTTTCCAAAGCCGTCATCCCATATATGCAATCCTTTGGTGATGGAGTTAGGCATCATAAAGTCCACTCTCATTTTCCAAAAAAAAAAATTTCCATTGCGCTTCAAAAGTGCAAACTTTTGCTTAAACAAAAAAAAAAAAAAAACAAAAAAATCACACATCTTCCTTCAAAAGGAACTCTTGTCTTCAAAAGACTCAACCCGCTTTTAATTAGGGAACATCCTTTTTCGTTCAAATACTTTCAAAAAGTATTCTTTCCAAATCCATTTCTAAAGACTTCAAAAGTCTTAAGTTTTCTAAAGTCCAAGGTTGATGCACACTTGATAATAATTCATTGAAAAGGGAATCACATTATTTCCATTTATATCCTTTCATAAGACTTGATTCTTACCATTGTAAGATAGGGATATTCCTCCCATTGGGAGTTAACCAATTTGATATAAAATATCCATGAGAAGGAAGGCGAATTTGTGATCTTTTCAAAAGATTTTCATTCATAAAACTTTAAGAAATATTTTCAAACCTTTCTAATTTCCCAATGATCCTCAAATAGACCAATTTTTAATAAGCCTCAAATGGACTTATTTTGGGAACCCCAGTGAACCCATTTTTCATAGACCTTTAGGATGACCAATCACATCCTCAAACCCATGGTTAGTGGCGACTCCATAGCCTTGATTATTCTAGATGTGCTCGCATGTTTAGACCAATCAAGGCGTCCTTGAAATGAACCTAATCAATTTATTCAAAATCATCCGTTTTCACAGCCCTCATTCCATGCCAATGCAAACCAGGGTTGTCCCATTAAAAATCCCTTAAACACATCTCCTAAAGGGATTCCCTTTTTTTGGGGTAGCGACAAACGTCACTAAGAAATGCCATGATTAATTCAAAGACAGACAAAACATCAGATCGATGAGTCTGTGCCATGTCAATGCTTTGTAAACGACTAAAACTGAGACAATTGTATTGGGTGGTTACAAGTCCTGTCAAGATCATGGCTTCATTGTCGCAAATTACGTCAGGTAATAAATTATCCGGGATGCCATTGTGGAATTTTGTAGATAGTTAATGTGGACAGCCTTTCCCACATCACAATCCCCAACACAAATTTCAACAAATCTATTCACAATAATTACGGAATCTTCTACTGATAAACGAGGTTCACGGAGAAATTAGGGTTTTTAATAAACAATTGAAAAAAGTAGAACATTGTTATATAAGAAACATGCTTAATTAGAGTTGAAAGTCTTGTAGTGGAAAAATTCAGAACAAAGTTTAAATCAAGTTCATAAAGCCCCCGAAAGTTGAATAATTGTTGGCATTCTATTAAAAGTGAAACTAAATAAATAAATAAATAAGGAAAAAAAAAAAAGGGATATATCTTAGGGCATGAATTTTCATGTCCACAATATCCAAGTTTGTACTTCCACCTTCTCCTACAGTCCTATGGTTCTCAGACTCCAATATGAAAGTGAGACGAGTAGTCGCTGATGAATTGAAGGTATATGATTTCACATAGAACAACATCAGTGGGGTTATCACTGTCCATAGTTGGGTAAGAGTCCAGGATTGTTCCTTGAGAACAAATATGATATTTGCAAGAGAAAATTCTCTTTTGTTTTTTAGTTTTTAGTCTTCCTTTTTTGGTTGCAAGTACAGGTGGTGTATATATATATATATATATAGATAGCAAGAGAATGTGCTCTTTTGATGGGATTTACTTCAAAATATTTGGTTGCAAAATGAATGAATTGAGGATGAGATGATACATGCAACAAACTTTCACAGTGAGCTCATTCCATGGCAGTGAGGCAAGTACCAATTTCCATATTCATTCCAACATATGCAATTTTGTATGGGATATGTATCATGTACATGCATGTGTCCAACATCCAAATATGGAACAAATGAAGATGCTTGAAATTCTACACATTCCGGCTTTCCAGCAATATTCAGAGTTGTGATCTTACATATTTTGCATACAGCAACTGTCGGTATGAGTATATGCCTACATCTAAATATGTTTCCTTACATAAATATACTATTCTCTCAATGCAGTAGTAACATCTATGTAAGGTTTCTATTAATTAGGCTTGATGGGTACGTTTGTAAATTACTCTTCTACAATGATATATATTTCATCAATCGATCATCACAGACTATCATTAATTATGAAGAGCTTCCAACCGATAAGAAATCAATGAATGGAGCACCAGCCTTGTGTTTTTGTTCCATGGCTTTCTGTTCCACCTCTTCATCATCTCCCCTAGCATGGTCTATTACTTCGCTTCCATTAGATTCAGTATTTACACGGAGAAAATCATAAAACTCGATTGGATGATTTCTACCTGCAATTGATTAATATTACAAATCAAGCATAATTAAGAACATGAATCAAATGGTTTAATTTTATAGCATATCATAAGAAATATGGACAGTTGGATCAAGTCCATCATTTTAGCAGTACTTACCTTCACACATATCGCTACAATGACTTGGATATTGAGAGTAGAGCTCTTTAGAAATCAGGGGATGGTTCTGTGTCAGAGGGTACTCATATCGTTCACAGTATTTGTCAGCAAAGGATGCGAGGTTCCTTGTCTCATAGTTCATCTGCACGTGTTTGTTTGATGAGGTTTTACGCTCATTTATCAGAGCAGCCCTTTTCGCATAAAACCTAGATCTTTCTCTACATCTTCGTGCCATGATTACATGCCAATGATTCTTCACTGCGTTATCAGTACGACCAGGGAAAAGCCTTGCAATAACAGCCCATCGATTCCCATGGATCCGGTGAGAAGCAAGAAGCCTTTCTTCTTCCTCTTCGGTAAAAGGGCTTCGATTGATTCTTGGATCCAACTGATTGAACCATCTCAACCTACAGCTCTTCCCTGATTCATTTTTTAATTTGTACTAGGTTAGTCGCATGCAGTCAAGACCTTCATATATATATCTATCTATATATATATATATATATATATATATATTTAAAGATTAAATATTTTTCTTAATATCAAACCCTAGTGTTTTTTAGTATATAATATGAAAAAAAAAAAAGTAAAGAAATAAATAACAGGAAAAGATCGATTCATCTAGTTGAATTTTCACCTGATCTTCCTTGAAGCTTTTCAGCTATGGCGTTCCAGTTATGAGGTCCATACCGTTCAACCAGTTCCCGGAGCTTCTCATCTTCGGCAGGCCTCCAGTGGCCTCTGGTGCACATCTGATCGTCGAGTGAATAATAAACAATAACACCAATTAAGGAACAGCACAAAACAAAACTCTAACTGGAGTTTTTCTGTTAATTTCCTATTGTGTTTTTCTTTCCTTGTAAAACTATCAAAACTGATCGAGTTAAGCCCTAATAGAAGAGCGAGAGAGAGAGAGAGAGAGAGAGAGATTGGTGGAAAAGGGATAATAGATGTTCGAAGCTAGGGTTCCTAGGTAGTGAGAAAGAATGATCTGTGTCTGTATGTAGGTAAACAAGACAAGGAGAGAAAAGAAATATCCCAACAGAATATATGGAGAAGATGAGAAGTGTTTTCCGTTAGAGAGTGGGAGGGTTTGGACAGACCTCCACAAGCGATTGATGCAACGTCTAGGCTAACCGACGCACCCTTATAAGTTATATATATATATATATATCTCTCTCTCTCTCTATATGTTAGACAGAGACAGAGAGAGAGACAGAGAAAGTGAGGTTGCTTGGTGGGGTGAATTTTGTTATCCTCTCAACGTCTTCCCGAGTTTCTAACCTACAACGTCTACTTATAACCCACCTAGCATTATTCCTTTTAATTAAAACTACAAATAAATAATTATAAATTAAATTTATATTTCAAAAAAATAATAATAAAAAATCATCTTGATGGATAACTGTTTGCCTCTTGTATGTATAGTAAACTAAAAAGGTAACTCATCAAACCCTATCCTAAAAATGGATAGATTTGTATCTTATGCCAGATATTTTGATTTATGTGTAGAAATAAAATTTAGAAATAAAAAATAAAGAAGGGGTGGGGTTGGTATTCTTGTTAGACTTGTGATGTTATACGTAGGGTGTTTTAGGTTTTGATCACCTTTCAGACCTAACTAACAATTTAGCTTGGAATCTCGGAACTGCACGTGGAGACTCGGACGACCAATATTATACTGCTTCTTTGGAGTCAAACGTCTGCTCCATCTCCCTGTAGTTGTGTGGTTGCTGTTAAGTTTTTTTTAGGGGAAAACGAAAAGGTACAAAATTACAAAAGCAACCTAAAAGCCCTACTGAAACGCCAAAACGCCCTTACCGCCTGCTTCCAATCTTCCGTCCATGAAATTAATTGTTTCAAAACTAGGCAATTCATCCCCACGTTCCACCATCATGGTATATATATATATATATATATATAGGACTAATCATGTACGAGATATTTCAAAGTATCCCTTCCGATCACGGTTGTTCGTAAATGACATGTGCCCATGTGTGTCGCTCACGAATGACCGTGATTGAACAAGATATCCTGCACATGATCAAAGCTTTATATATATATATATATAGATATATATATTTCTCTAATAGTTTAGTAGTATTTTTCTCACTTATTGAATGAGCAATCTCGATTTCAAATTAATGAAAAAGCATCGATGCCCATTTTGTTGATAATAGGAAGAGGTTTTAGAAGAAGGGTAGCCTCTATCGATTGTAAAAGGAAAAAAAAAAAAAAAACTCCACATTCCACCAATAATCTATAAGTGTAAACCCTTTTTGAGGTGAGTGTAGGTTAAATTAATAGGCTCCTGGGTCCTTTTAGGCTATGTTGTGTATGTAAACTTCGTTCATCAATGTGTGTATAAGCCAAAAAAAAAAGAAAAAAAAAAACACAAAACAGCTGGTAGTGTAGTGTTAAGGGATTGCGGTTGAGAAGCTTCTATCTATAGAACAAGGTTTAAGAGTACGATCAAAACTTCTTAAAACATTAAGGGCATTGACTGACAATGGATAGAGTGAGGAATATAATCGAATGAGGATGGATTGTCAATATTCTATCCTAGCTAAGAGTAGTGATCGGTAATAATCTTTTGTTTTATTTTGTTTCTTTTTTTTTTTTTTTTTTCCTTTTTTCTTTTCTGAGCAAGGAAAACCTCACAACCCATATAGATCAGGTAAATCCATGACCCATGAAAATTATAAAATCTTGTGTAAGTAACCTTAAAGAATTTAACAACAGTCGAACTCAGGACCTTTACTACTTGAGATGGAGTCTTTGCCAATTGAGTTATCCCTTAATTAGGGTTTATGGGTAATAATCTTGCTACATCTTATTAGATAATACGTCAATATGATGATGCATGACATTTGGCACTATTAACGTGAATGATAAAAAATTATGGTTCTTATTAGGTAAAATAATTATGATAAGTAAATAATATATTATTATAAATTTTAAGACATTAGAAAAAAATAGAAATAAAAAATGAAAACTTGTTAATTTGGTCATCGGTTTCATAAAAAGGCACATTTTGATGTTTGAATGGGCTATCCAAAATTGTTATTAACAAGATTGTTACACCATCATTACTATTTATTTTAATTTTATAAATTAAACACGTCAATTGACTACTTTTTTCTTTAAAAAAAAAAAAAAACAACAATGGTGTTTGAGGCTTGGCCTTTGATAGTCAATTAACTATAATTTTTACAAATTTCTATTTTTCTAATTGGAATAATAACATCAAATTAAAGACATAGTTAATTTGAATTAATAATAAATATAAAAAAATTAAATATGATCAAAAAATGTTTCTATTAAATATTTTTACAATTCTCTATGAAGAGTTTTCATGTTTTGAAAGTGTTTTTTATCCTCATTAATTATTAATGTCATTAAATGTATAATTTTCAATATATGCAACCAAGTTACTATTCAACCATTGATTTCAAACTCGGTTGTGCCATTGATTCTTAGCTATTTTAATTGTAAAGAATGCTTGTCTCCTGCAATGCTAGCTAGTTACAAATGGTAGGATCAATGTCAAAATCACAAGCAACTAAACGATTAAATATGCTAGTGTGTGTGTGTGCACATGGATGCGTATTGAAAGAGAGAGAGAGTGAGTTCAAGGTAAAATGAGAGAGACCAATATATAAATATATTTTTTATTGAAAAAAAAAATGTGAGAGAGGCCAATATTCAAAATTAATTTTTTTAGGTTTTTTTTTTTTTTTTTTTTTTTTTTTTTTTTTTTTTGTGGGTGATGGAGTCATATGGCAAAAATAAGAATCAAGTGGGAAACCAAAAATAATGAATGGGGGCCTATTGATTTATAAATGATACAAATATTATATACAACTCTAAAATAAAATAAAATAACGTGGAGGTGGCCCCCACTCTCATTTCTATGTACGTGGCTCCACCACTACCCGTGTACGGTCAACCCATCACATTGTTATCAAGTGAAGTGGCAAATAAAAACACTTGAATGACTAATTAATTACGCACATTTTCGTTAAATGGCAATATTAATTATGTTTACATTTTCATTAGTAGCAGCAGTTTGACTCCAACAAAATTTTCTTTTCCTTTTTTTTTGATCAGCAAATTTTTTTTTATTATATTAAAAAAAGGTACACCTGAGATAGAATAATAGTAATGTAAACAAATAATGGCGATAATAGTTGAAAGGCACATTATTTATAGCCATTTGATACAATAAACAAATCATAATAATTATAGTAATATAAACAAATAATTAGGTTCTCATGAGCCATCAAGAGAGATGGTTGTTCTATTCACTGAAAGGCTGAGAGCCCATTTCTAGAGGTACAAAACCATATATATAATATAACTACGAAAGGCATTAAAGAAGTTTTAACGGGATAACAAACACATATGAAGTAAGATTTTTGCTAAGTGTAGTGGGTGCTCGCACCCATGGGGTTGTGAGCAACTTTATCTCTGAATAGGTTGATGATGTCTCTTGCCCCACCTTTCTAGGAAACGAATTGAAACTTGAAATTGAAATTGAAAAGCTCACATATATATAGGTCTAATAAAGAATATACACATTAATCCAGTACGATATATTTTAAAACTCTATCTCATCTATAAATTCAATTTTCTTTTTGCAAATTAAATAATCAGTGAGTTTAACACTAAATATATAATGGACACCTGATTTTTATAATTTTGATTTAATTTCTGCTACACAAAATACCAAAAAGAAAAAGAAAAAGAAAAGGTCATAATAGATCAACGCTATAACTAAGCTAGAAATTCCAACTTCATCATATGTGTACGTGTTTCTAACTAGTAAATTTACATTTCAAGAAGAGATCGAAAATAGCGCGCATGGTCACTCGATAGTTATGACGAAATTTATAGAATTCGAAATGCACGTGAATATATATATATATATCTAGTTTTGATCATATGTGAGATATATCCTATACAATCACGGTCATCCGATATAGGTGACATATTCCTACGTTTAAAATGTCACACACCCGCATGTGTCATTCACATACGGCTGTGATGGTATAGATAGACTTGGATATTCTACACGTATGTGCATATAAATTAGCTAGCTTGTTATAGTTGGGTGCATGGTTACAAACTAGTCACTTTCTGCAACATTGGTTTGGTGGGCTTACGGAAAGTTAATAAAATTATTCAGTTATCACTCAATCAGATTATAAAAGAGGAACCAGTATCCAAAATTTGTAGTGCATTTGTCCTGTTCATCAACTTGGCATGGCCGAGTTACCATCCAATATTATTGCAGGAAGGAAATACCTTCAAAACCTGCAGTGTCTTTACCAATACCAAAAATGTATTGAATAAAGTAAATTTAATACTACCAAACAGTCTAATATATAAAATAAGAAGGGAAAAAGTGGGGGACCAGAAATTATTCAATTCTTGAATAACACTGTTACTTATTAACCTTGTGATCAGACTTCGTATATATTTTTTTTTTTGCTCTTCCCAGTTTGAGATCATAGAAGATGAACAATGACTTTGGCCAAGTTTAGTTTGAACTAGTAGTGTGTCAAATATTGAATAACTATGATAATTAAATAGGAACACGTACTGCAATAACTTGGAGGCTACGGACTGATTATGATTTTATTTTATCCTTTAATTTTTGGTCAAAGTGGAGGGACTCGAGCTAATATAATGGACCCCAGACCTACCCAAGCTGCATCCTGCCAATTAATGAATATGAATTAAAACCCTAAAATGTTGTGACGTACTGTAGAGGATGATGTTAAACGTTTATCACACTTTTAAACCTTGGCAAAGGGGAAAAAATATACATATTTTAAGAAAAGGAAAACAGGTTTCAACGCAACATCCAAACACCACCTAAGAAACCATATTGTAATATATTTAATGCTGACATGAGTCTTCTTTTGACCGTTGGCCTAACATTCTCCAAGTTTGGAGAAATTGCTTGTAAAAAAAGGGAGCGGAAAGCCATCTTCTATCTTCCACCCACCATATATACGTCAATAGGAAAACAGCCGCCCAAGTAAGACTGCTAACTGTCAATGCTACCTCAACTGTTTCCTTAACTACAAACTAATATCTCTCTCTCTCTCTCTCTCTCTCTCTCTCTCTCTCTCGCTCTCTCTCTCTGCATCGCAATTTTTCGATCTGCTACATATATTTATTTGTCTGATTAACTTCCGCCTGCCTTTGAGAACGATAAAATGGAATCATCTCAGATCTGCTCCATTCGCACTCCCATAATTAGGGCACATGTCAATGGATATCCCATTATTTTTTTCCTAAATTATGGACGTAACTATTCCATGTATCTAAGAACTTTTCTTTCCAGACTGTTCACCAGTTTCACCTACTTTTCTTTCTAACCGTCAGTGATTTTCCACGGTTTAATTTAATTAGTACCAGGCGCGCGCAGTAGCTAAACCAGGACCTTGAATTCAATCTTCTATTTTTGTATGTCAGCAGAATAAAGAATTGATCAATTAAAGGATATCTCGTTTCAGGAGAACATCGTCTCTCATAAATCCTAATAAGAAGGGTGTGCATCTCTCAACACCAGAAACACAGTTATCCTTAATTCCTGGGAAGTGTTATATATCCTTTGTCCAAATTAATGGTATTAACTTTAACAACGGAAAGATTATTTATCTGCTGTTGGTTGCGCCCATGAGTAGATCTGGCTGGCCATCTTTTAAATGCTAGTGACTATGGATCAAGAAAAAGAAAAGAACACGGATCACCTTTCTGCTTTTTCTCCTTAATAAAATATCTTTTTGGTGATTAAAATAAATAAATAAATAATTGGAATATGGATCACCCTATATATTAATTGATGTCTTCAGCTTGCCGTGAGGATTGCCGTTGGCGAGAGTATTTATTTTAATTAACATCCAACTGGTGCAAAACTTAGCTAGTTTGGAGTTATCCACCTACCTACATGCAGAAATCAAGTCATCAAGATTGAAGACAATTCAAGTTATATTCCATATAATATAACTATGAAAACCCTTATTTTCTTATAAAGTCTGTCATCATCCACCTCTAATCGTTGGCCGACATCTGGTTAAAGCCTCTAGTTTCCTTCAACTTTGGTTCCTGTCATCTGATCTGATTTGACAAATAGTCACCTAATTTGGGATAAAAGGTTTCTGGGTCCAGAAGTTATCTAAACTTCTCAACTGCAGAACTGTCAAATGCCAACTTCTGAACCATTAGAAGGGATATGTACTTCTGTTTCTTTTGCTCAACCCAAGAAGAGTACACCTACCATACCTAACCTAACTATGTATCACTACCATACCGTCGCTGTTTTCTCCTTTTGTTCATCTTAGTTGGGCAATTATATTTTTCATTGCTTGTTCTGAACCCCCATAATTGATTTCCACCACTTGCTTGCCTAATTTAGAATAAATACTATTTATTAAGTTCATTTTAAAGCTTATGCTGTTGTGAAATCTAAGAAAAAATAGACTGAAAATTCTCCTTTGAGTGAAACTCACTTTTTTGGTTTGTGGGTATTAGGTAGTAGACAGAGATGTAAATGTCATTGTTGGCATAGATACATTCCTTTAAGCTGATATTTATACTAACCATGATGGAATATAGCACCTTTACATTGTCTATTGAAAACTTTATGCACTTTCATCTTTGGCTAGCTCATGATGTAGTTCTCTCTTACCTTTTACTTCAGAATTTATCTGATGCTTTTTTCAGTAACCATAGAAGTTTTGAATTCACTAGATGAATAGTACTTTTAAAGGTGATAAACTGAAATAAATATTTGCAGTCATCAACTGTAACATAATTTTTAAAGTTCCCACTATCATATTGGACGTCGAGTTGAAGAAATCTTTTGCCTAATGGTATAAGTAGAAAGTTATATTGATAGCATAATGAACAAGGCCACTGAAAAACCGTTTCTTTCGGCTGAAGTGTTGATTAACGCAACTCATAAGTCCAAGCTGATTGCAACGTTTTGTCGCGTTCAATATATCTTACTGATGGAGTGCATATGTCATTATAATAACTCTCTCTGAGAGGAAAAATAGTGAAAAGGCATCGAGACTCTTCAACATTACTCAAGAGTAGAAACATTTACTGAGAAAACACCACTATAGTGATGCTAAATACAACCTCCAATCGCAAAATTCCATGTTAGAGTTCAAATTTTCCAGATTCCACGCCACGGTGTATTCCACAAAGCTAGAAATTATTATCTAAATTCTGTGTGTGGACAAAGGAATATCCACAAAAGTATACTATTCCTTGCCATATCTGATTTTAATGTCAACTTCAGTCAAATATCAATGATACTAGATAGAAGAAGAAGTGCTACAACTACAATTGATACTAGCTTTAATGATATAGAAAACATTTGTCCTTTTCGAACCTTTCTCATTGTTGATGGTTAATTGAATGTCTTGTAAGATTCTTCTAGCAATGAACATTTCATACAGATTGTTTCCCTACTGTAATCAATTCTTAAAACAAGTCCATTTACTGCATGAACTTATTTTCCAATTCATAATATATTAAGTGAATGATAAAGGAGAACTTAATTTGCAGCTAATTCATCTGGTTTTTCTGAGTTATAAATATTTATTACTGGTGGCCATAAAGTCATAAAGAATCCTGATTCCAAAAGGCCAATAGACGAGGACTTTACAGATATTTGAATTATGAACATTCTCTCAATCAAGGGATTATACAAGCATAAGAATAATGTGTTAATTTTAAAAAGACACATATTGAAGTTCCAATTAAATTAGGTCTTCCTAATCGAAACCTAATTTTAATATAATGCAATACTGACTCAATGAGGGACAGTAAGAGTAGTACTCTAGTATCCTCTCCCCCAACCCAAAAAAAAAAAAAAGAATGAGAGAGAGAGAGAGAGAGAGAGAGAGAGAGAGGACTCACCATTTGGATGTTTTGAGAGTTAGAATTACAAGAGTACTAGATATTTTTTATCTTTTAATTTCAGTCACTCACTTGAAGCTTTAAAGTACGATGAAAGAATTTCGAAACCTTACTAGTCCTGGGAAGGTGTTTGGTATTTTCTTATAATTTCTTTCTTCTTTTTCTTTTTCTTTTTTTTTTTTTTTTTTTTTTTCGTATTCAATGGAGATTTTGGGGAAAGGCAATCTCCACTTTAAAAACTAGAAACTCATATATATAAGTGTAATAAAAGATAATCCTTTTTAGATTTCAACCTATTTGATGGTCCATAACTAATTATTATTATTATTATTATTATTATTACTATTATTGTTATCAGTATTATTATTATTATTATTATTATTTTGGGGGTTAAGTGTCCATAACTAATTATTGCACTGCCTGTGCAGTTTATAATCCTTTTTGTTACAACCCAAAAATAGGCCATGACTCATTTAGAAATAAGTGTATATTTATTTAGGAATTGAAAATAATTTTAGAAATAAAATTCACGTTAAATCATTATATTTAGGAAATTCAGCATGGTCCTGTTTATAATTAGGACATTCTAAGTTGTTGACTGTTGAAAACCTACACAATTTAACTAATAAAACCTAGAACCATCCATAAATTAAAATTCTAATAAGCTAGCATCAGTATTCCATAGATTTTTACTGTCCATACATGCAATATAAAATAAATCCAAGCTGTTTGAATATTATACAAACCATAGAATATAATAAATACAGTACACACAACATCTATATAAAATGCATGCTATGTCCCTCCCCATGCTGACCTCGATTAGAAGCATCTAAGTCCTCAAAGGAATCGTCGTTACCTTACTCAAAATCTGTGTAAATATTTAAATATGGGATGTGAGTAAAACTTAATAGGTTACATTTTTCAAAAATGTATACCAAGGTTTTAAATCCAATTTGAACAATTAAATAACAATAAAACTGAATTTGAATACACAATTATGAAGATAAGGGAGAGTATGAATAAACAATTTAATAGCCATCATTTTCGGTAATCATATCATAGTAATGTAAACTAATAATCTTCACCGACCGATTAAATGGGCACTCGTGCATGAAATAAGAGTCTCAAGTCGGGACCATAGTAACATCAAGAAGAAACACGGCATCTCTACTCAAGACGGCAATAACCTTGTTCTTGGTGTATACTAAGTAGTCTAGGACTAAGGATAGGAAAATACAACACAACTGTTAGTTATATGCCCTACAGCCAATCATAGAGATGATGCTTTAGGGATAAAGAACAATCATAAGATTTCATTTATTGTATGTCAAACTTATTATTATTTAATAAAAGGCTTATTCTATCATGTTTATTTCATTCTTTATATTTACATGATATGTCCAAGGAGTTAGAGTTGAGAATATGAAATTACAATGAGTTGTGATTTTGAAACTATATATATATCTCTGTACTAAACTCCTAAGTCATTCCTAGTTGAAGGTTCATTGTGATGGACAATAATGAACCATAGGACTAGCACATGTTAAGTTAGCTCTATAGGAGGATAGTTAGTCTCAAGCTATTTGTGTGTAGACATTATAACCAATATGTGGGTGCCTATTACATGAATAGGTACACTGAATGTGACCATAGAATATGAGATTAACTTAATGGAGTTTTAACTATCTGTTAATCAATTTTTTATAGTTGCAGTGGTACAAGTAATCCTTAGACCTGAGACACCATAGTTGTCTTGTGCATATTGCCTTAGAAGTTTGATAACACTAAGTGTGAATTCCTATGGGGTCTATAAAGGTGTTCATTAACTCTATTAATATATGTATGAAGGCATGTAAGTGATCAATAAGGAATCCACACTCTCTGTTAAAAGGGAGAAAATGTTTTATATAGCATTCATAATATAACTCATAAAGTCTACGGCCCATGGTAGGATGATTATGGAAAGGAGTTTTCATAATGCATCAATGAGTTGATATATATGAATGGGTATAAAGTATTAAATTAGGAACCTGACAGACTTCCATGTCTTATTAGTTTAATCAGAAACATATATCGTATATATAGATGGAAGGATGTAATTGTAACCTTAAGCTATAACTAAAGGGTTCATTGTTCGATATTTATTTACCTCATTGAGAACTACACCATGAGCCATTACTAGATACTACTCATAGTCAGTAGAAACCCTAATTAACATAAATGAGTTATAGTCAATTAGGGAATTGGAAAGTGTCCCAATTAGACCCTTAATGGAAAGTGTTCCATTGTGCACACTTTGTGCTATTCCTACTACTCGATGATGTGAACCCAATGGGTCACACACTGATCATGCAAAGAGAGATTTTAAAGCTTTGAGAGAAATGGCAAGATTGAATAGGAAAAGTTTTTTACGGCTATACTTGTATTGAATATAAGAAGGAGGGGCTAAATTTTAATTTTAGCAAAATTGAAAGTTAGAATCCACAAGGGATTCTCCCCCTAGGACCGACCCTCATTAGTGGGCTATATAAGCCACACTTGCATGTGGCATGTTGCTAAGTTTTCACTCTTTCAAGCCCTAGCCGAACCTAGAGGTGCTTTCTCTCTCTCTCTCTATCTCTCTCTTCTCTTCTCCTCTTCTAGCATCAATAAGGAGAAAGTAAAGGAAGCTTGAAGGCCTTTGCTAGGTGTAGATACCATTGGAGGTAGAACACTTGGGCTGCTGAAACCATTGCTGTCTGGAATCAAAGCTTGAAGGAAGAAGAAGAAGACATAAGAAACTGTAAGTATTCAAACCCCTCTTCTAATTAAGGTTTATAGTTTTGTATTGAAACACAATCAGATTCATGGGCTGCATGGAATTGATAGGAAATTTTTGTTATTCAAGTTATTCCGCATTCTATTTCCCTCTAGTTCAATTCCTTACAACAACGTCCATTTTTGGGACTGCAATAGTCTTACCTCCATGAACCCTTAACATATATTACATGTTTTACATCAAATTTTATGTATTAAATTTTCTACAACCATTTCATAGATAAATGGTAAGAAAACAGGTTCCAAAACACTTGCATAAAAGTGATCCCCCAATATTTCAACTATAGAGATTTAGCCCAATAGAGTTTAAAACTAACCCATTGTCATCTAAAATTCATAAGAAAATACAAAATAATGCATGTACATTTCAAAATGGGGGATAGAATAAAGCCCTAGGTTTTCCAACCCAAATGATTTCATTAACCAACCATGCTCATGCATGCAAAATGTGCATATATACATCAAAATATGCAAACCCACATGAAAATAACCCAACCCATGTGTACAATGGTCTACAAAATGAAAAATGCACATAACTCCCCAAGGTAGCTAGAATTGCAAATCCGATAGTGTAAACGCATAGATCAGGGTAGAAATCACATGATCCAAGCTTTAAGTAGTTGGATCTGAGCTTTCGCGGCTTTGTCTCCTACCGTCAGCCTTCTCTACCTTCCTATGTTTCTCTATCCCTCTCGTTCTCCTCTCGGCTGAAAAATAAGTAAAAAACCCATAAGAAATACGTTTAAAAAAGAAATAAGAGGGAAGGGTAGAATCATCATTTTGCCCCAAAAATATCTCAATTATCATGGCTCGATCGATCGGCCTTAAGAAACCCGATTGAGGCCGATCGATCGAAGGTCTTCAGAGGAAAGAAGATTCTCGTAGGACTTTTCCGATCGATTCGCAATGTAGGATTTGCACTATAATATACAGTGAACGACCCAAATTCATTTTATTTAGTTTATGTTCAAATCACACACATGCCACATAGTTTCTAGGCCAAAAATATCAAGGTTATCACACTTTTAATCAATACTCTTTCTTCTTCTTTTTTTCCTATTTGTTGTTGTTAGTAACTCCTTGTAATCAATACTAATGTACAACAGTCCTTTTAATCAGTACCATTTTCTTGTAATTTCTTTTAATCAATACTAATGGTCGATAATCTTCTTAATCAGTACTTTTTTGGTAAATCCTTTTTATTAGTAGTAATGATCTACTAGTTATTACAATATGTGTGTGTATAGGGGGTGGGTTTAAGGTACTTGTCCTCTATGTATAGTTTGAGAGCATGTACCATTTTAAGCCAATTTCATAATAGCTTTTAAGTACAAGATTAGTACTAAAGTAGTGCGAAAAAAATAATAGGTCCATCTAAGAGGTTTATGGTCTGTTTTAATGCAATACCATTTTTTTTTTTTAACTTTTTAAAGTTAGAAGTAGAATTAAGTTTTTTTATTTGAGATAAATTTTTAGGAAGTAATTAAGAAAACATGCTTGGAAGTAGCAATTATATATTACTCACTTTAAAAAGAAAAAAAAATGAAAGAGCAGGTTTGATAACCACAAGACATGATGTGAGTACCGGCCATGTCCTAAACCACGCGACTTAGGAATATGTAAACTAGCCACGAGGACTAGGGCGAAGATGAATCGCCACCCAATTTAACTTTGGGAACTATATGACCCCTAGTAGGGTCTAATTCCTCACAACCAGAGACGTAACTCGACTCGGAGTTAGGATACTTCATTGGGAAGCTGTTAGGCATCCAACAATGCCTAGTCAAAATCGACCCCCACACATGATTATTAGTTTTAATTAATTAAGTATTTAATTGAACTCAACCCTAAATATGCAAATTTACAACCGTTATTTATGATACCATGCAATGAGAGAATAAACGTAAGGAAACAAATAAATAAAGGAATAAGAGAATAAACTAAAAGAAGAAACATATACAAGGAAATAAGAATAAAAAAGAAACACACAAAAAGATATATAAACAAATAAATAAGGGAATAAACTAAACTAAGAAATAAATAAATAAGGAATTAACCTAAACAAAGAATAATAATAAAAATGAAAATCACAAAGAAAGAAACAAATAGATAAGAGAATGAACTAAATTAAGAAATAAGTTAACAATGAATTAACCTAAACAAAGAATAATAATAAAAAGGAAAAACACAAAAAAGGAAACAAATAATTAAAAAGAATCTACTACAAGTAAACAAATATAACATAAAATACAAATAATACTAAAATAAATATATTTGCCATTTCGTTGTGCTACGTACGCACTATGGTACAGTGTGTACGCCTTTCGTAGGCTTTCTACACATATCATATAAATAAATAAAATAAAATAAAATAAATATGTCTGCTTACTATGAAGATGAGTACGCATTATGGACTAGTGAGTACAAATATGCACATCTCATGTCAAGATCCCAATAACAAAATAATATCAATTATAAACCTAATTTAACATGCACAAAATGATACTAAAAAATAAATAAATCAATTTAATCTTATTGTGCATCTATGAATACAAAATAAAATCCTAGTTAACTATCTAAACAATATATAATATAATCTATTATCTATTATAATTAAGAGTTATATATGCTGACATTAGCTAATGCTGACATGGCTTCTTAATAAGCCTTCCTTCCAAATTCTTGCATTCTCCTCACTTTTGGGCCCACACCATGATGTCAGCAACTTCTTCTTCTTCTTCTTCTTTTTTTTTTTTTTTTTTTTTTTTTTTTTTTTTTTTCCCTTCTTTGTACGCACTCCCTTCTCCCTTTCCCTCTTTCTTTCTTTTTTTTTTCCCCTTTTCAAATTTCAAACATAAAACCAGATCCGGCGAGATAAGCCTCAAATTCGGCGAGATCAGCCTTTCCAACATTAGGAGAAAGCAGTCCAAGTTGCAGCAGTAGTCGATGGTGGTGATTCTTGCCGGACAAGAAGATCTAAACTCCTCCGACCCACAGCCGTCGGTGATCCCTCCGCTAGTGATGAAATGGCATTCGTTCTGTGACTCACTTTCTCTCTCATCTGTGAAATGGCGAGGAAGAGGAGAGAGAGAAATGGAGGAAGATGGAAGAAGAGGAGAGGGGGGGAGATAAAGGAAGAGAGAGAGTGACAGAGAGAGTGTGACTGTGGAGAAAGAAAAAAAGAAGAGGAAGAAAGAGTGTGACGGTGGAAAGGAAAAAACAAAAGAAGAGGAAAAAGAAAAAGAAAAAATAAAAAAAAGAGGCGTGAGCAACACATATCTATCTTTTCCCCATCCATTCCTTCCTTCCCACTTCTTTTCACCTATCCCTTCCTTTCTGTTTTTTTATTTTTTTTATTTTTTTCTTCCCTTCTCCCTTACAACTTTCTTTCTCATTCCTCTAATATAAGTTTTTTTTTTTTTTCTTAGGTAAGTATCAAATACAAGTTGTCAAAAGAATAATCTTGACCATAGGATTAACACTGAAAGGTTGTTTGGCAAACTTGAAAACTTGACCACTTAAGTTTAACCATTTTTTTTATTTCACATTGATTGTTAAATCTCTTTTTCCTAATAATCCTGTTTAACTAGACCGAGATAGAATAATAGCATTTTTGGTACTTATTTAAGTACTTTAAATAAAGTTACTATTTGGTTCCCGCGCATCGCGCAGGTCCATTCTAGTATATATATAAATAGATATCTAATAACAATCTAATTCTATAAGCTTTAAACTAAATCAATCAAAATAATAAATATAAAAGAATAAAAGAATAAAAAAAAATCTAATATGTATTCACATAAAATATTATTCAAATTTATGTATTATCATGCATTACAAACTTTGATCAAAAGATGTAAAATCTAAATGGACAGAGAAAGAGTTTACAAACATTGACCATGAAGTAAACAAGACCTTGTAACTCTCCATGCTCCTCAGGTTTGTAGATTAAATCGTATCAATATGAATTATCCTCTTTTGGAAAAGTATCTTCACAATCAAAGGATTAAAATCTTCCAAAATTTAGAGAGAAAAAGATAAAGAAGAAGAAAGTTGAAGAAAATAAGAGGGATTTTCATCACTTTACAACAGCAATAACTTTCATCGCATTTTTGAAGGTCAAACATTAAAATTAGGAAAAACATGTGAAATCCAATGTTGTAGAGCTTCGAAATAGCTTTCCTAAAAAACCAAATTCGTTAAATTTCAAATTTCAATGAAAATTTATGATTTTTATACGAAAATTGTTTGCCAAAATTTTTAAACAATTTTTGAACAAATTTTTCTCTTAATTTTTCCCTTCTTTCCCCCTTTCTTCCAATGCATTATAAAAGTATTTATATAGGAAAATTAGGGTTTTACCTTTCCTTTCTTGACTAGATTTACTTAGAGAATAATTAAAAGATATTTTCAATAATTATAAAAGTCTTCTAATCTAAAAAGGAAGGGAGACATTCCTTCTAATAATTGGGATACTGGTCGCTAATGCGCATACGCATGTATTACATGCGCGTACACACACCTATCACATACATATATAAGTTAGTAGCACAAGAAAAAGTTAATTTAATAAAATAATTTTCCTTCATTTCTAACAAAAAAATCCCTTGCATTGATTTAGCTAATCTTTTTAAGAATAATTCATAACAGTAATCTTAAAAACTCATCATTGGGGTCGGGGACTTAAGATTTCAATTGGGACAAATTTGGTGTCTACACATGAATAATAATAATAATAATAATAGTCATTAATCAACTTAAAGGGTACATTCCCACTACTACAAAAACGTTGATAGATGACTGTATTTAACAATCATCTTTTACCAAAACAGTCATCTTTGTTTTTTTAAAAAATAGTCATCTCTTTAGGCGTCATCTTTTATCATCAAATAAGATGACCGTTTTTAGGGTCATCTTTGAGAGTAATAGATGACCATTTTTTAAAAACAGTCATGTTTGACCCAAAGAAAGAAGATCCTTTATTCATTAACATGGTCATCTTTTTGTACTATAGATGACCGTTAAAAATGGTCATGTATTCAACAAAACATGACTGGTTTTATCTTAAAAACAGTCATATATTACTATATAAGATGACTGTTTTTCACAGTCATCTTATGTTCTTAAAAACAGTCATCTTATATATAAAAAGATGACTATAAAAAACAGTCATCTTATCTATAGCTCCCTTTTTTTTCTTTTTCTTTTTTTTTAGGTGAATATAAACAAAAAATTTTTCATATATTATTTACTACCTTACAAACCTATTATTAAATTTGATACATCAACCTGTTTATACAAATTACTCAATAATTAAATACTCAATAATTAAATTCTCAATATGAAATGAAAGAAATTAAGACAAATAAAATAACAAAGGAAATTAAATCACCCATATTAATTATAAAACCATCATTTTCATTTCATTAGACTACAATAACATGGTTTCAAAAGTCACCATTCCCTTGACCTAACTAGTGCTACAATATTTTTGATGTTAAAATGAAAAACAAATCTAAAAAGGCAACATCCTCAAAAAATTTTCACCTTTTGCCATTGTCACACCCCATTTTTGCACCATTTTATTAGAGCTCATCATTTCATGCATGTTTTTGTTTTTTTGTTGAGTCTAGTCACTTGCATTAGTTTTCTAGAGTCACAAGGACAATGGATATGAATTTTGGTTCAATTCGAAGTTGATCTTGAGGGATAATAAGAGCTTTTGTGACTTAAGGGGCATAATCGTCTTTTAAGTCTCAAACTTTTCATTTGACCTTGCAATGATCTCCAAATTGTCAATTGGAATTCATATGAATGCATATGAGGTATTTCTAGGTTCAATTTGATGAATCAATGGCTCGGGATTAAAATGGCTCGATGTAGTTCAAGTTGGTTAATTGACCCTCCTTTGGGTTAGCTCTAATTAACTCACAAGTACCAACCAAATCTTTTCAAATTGACTTTAATTAGTCATCATTTTATCCCTAAAAGTGTTTTAGAAAGTTTAATTTTGATATGGAAAGCATTTGGTTTGATTCTATGTGCATGCCTATGCTTAGCAAATGTAGAGCATAGCAATTAACCGCCTTTTTCAAACCTAACCATGCCCCCATGGTTAGTGGTTTTCACCCTAAAATATTCAAAAATGTATTCCTCATCGAAACACAGTCGTTTTGGTTTTTGTTTCATCAAAATCGGACTTCATTTGCCTCCTGAAACACTTCTAGAAGGGAAAGGAGTCAAAATAGGAGAAAAATCCGAAGAAGGCTCGGGTAACAACCCAGCCCCAGGCGGCTAGCCGCCTGGGCCCAAGTGGCTAGCCGCCCAGGCTCTGGTGGTCACCCGAGAGCACTTTCCTATTTCCTCTATACTTCCTTGCTGAAGCGGACTTCTTCCTATTTTGACGTATTTGGGCTCTTTTGGACGTGTTTCCTTCTAGTTTTTGGTAACTTTTGAGTTCCTTAAGCCCCAAGGGGGTCTCCAATAACCCTTGGATTAATTCTTAGGGTTTTAATCCCAGCCATTGGTTAATCCTAATTGAAGTCTATAAATACCCCCTATGCTTCAGCACAAGGGGAACCACTTTATGCATTAATATCTGAGTGTTTGAGAGAGAATAAGAGAGAGAGACTTGAAGGAGAGCTAGAGGAGTTGCTGTAGCCTTGGAGAACATTGATTCAAGTCATCTACAAGAGCAAGAAAGAGTCTATACAGCAGCAAGGAAGGCTTTCCTAAGGTATTCTTCCTTTCTATTCAAGCTTAAATTAGGATTCTCTCTTAGGTTAGCTTTATTGCATGCAAATGCTTATGATTTCTACCATGGATTGAGGTTTCTATTAGTTAATACATGTGATAATAATGATGTTCATGATGAGTTTTTCACGTTTTAGAGTTAGTTCATAGGTCTTAATGCATAGTTGTGATCTAGTGCTTCTATTGTCCTTGTTTTAGAATAGCGTCATTGCATGTTAAAGTTAGGGTTTTTATCATGTTCTATTGCTTTAGTTAGTTAATATGCATGATTTAAGTTCTGTTTAATATGAGTTTAGCATGTTTAGAGTTTGTTTTGTGTGTTTTTAAGCATGTTTGTGAGTTTAGGGTTTTTTATGTCCTTATTTTAGGATAGTTTCATACAGCATGTTAGTTTAGACTTTTTATTGATTTTTCTTCATAGTTTGCTGTATATGTTTCGCATATAGAGTAACTATGATATTTTTTGCAAGCATGTTAGTTGATTTCTAGGGTTTTTATGCATGCTATGGTCCTAGGATTGTGTTAGAGCTTATTATTATTCGCTGTTTTTGCTGTTAGCATGTTTAGTGGATGATTCTAAGCCTTAGTACTATTCTGTCCAGATTTATATGTCATTGTGTTTACATGGTTTTGAGCACGTGTAAGGGTGCAAATAGGTGTGGTAATTGTCCTATGGTAAATAGGGCTGCCATTGCTTAAAATTGCTAAATGCTTGGAGCTATTGCGCTCAGGTAAGTGGGTTTGAAGGTGCCTCAATTCACCTCTCTTCCTTAATGTACTCTTTCTCTTCTCCCTCCCTAGGGTTAGTTTTTAATATGATTCTATGGTCTTAATCAAAGGTTTCCTTCAATAATTAAATTCTGTTTTTTTATCAAAGTTTCCATCTTGTGGAATTCATTCTAAAATTCAAACTTGGTTTATCTATCATATTCAACTCTTTTTCAAATAAGGAAACCTAAGGTTTTTACCATAGGTTTATATTAGGATTTAACCCTATTCTAATCGAACTACGTGGACTTTGATCCATGTATTTTGTTGCATGGTACGTAGGCGCTCTTCGTGAGGCTCAAGTCCGTTCTTGGATCCAAGTATCCTAGGTTTTTGTATTTTATTCTTTATTTTTTGTTTTTATTTGCCTATTATGCATGGATGATTAGATGGAATATATGATATGCATGCTGTCTTGTGATGATATTTGCTGATTTTTGTATAGAAAAGATCTTAATTTAGCCCAAACAAACCGAGAGACCAAAAGGGTGACATGGGTGCCTATAGGCTTTGCCTAGAACCTTCCCATGTCATAACTTAGCCTCTGAATCCCCGATTTCTTTGGTTTCCAAAAGACTTACTTTTGCCTTTCTTTTTTAAACATGGAGTCATTCAAATTGTTTTCTTAAAACAAAACTATTTTAGGGTTTTCCTTGTTTCCTTTAAAAAATAAGGTAGCGACTCCTTTTGTTTTCTTTTTCCCACAAAGCAATCTTTTTGCCAAACCCTTGTGGGCCCAATTTGCGGGGTTCACAGTTTGGCGACCCCATTGGGGCTTTGTGGGCTAAACTCTATAAAGTTTAATTGGGCTAAGTTAATTTCTAATGTTTAATTAAAATCAATCACATGCATCCGCTTGATTGTGTGCTTTCATTTATTGCATTGTGTGCGCAAATTGTTGCATGATAGGTTCGATTGTCCCTCGATGTATCCTTGCCAACGATGGGCCTAGTTTCAACCTTGGTTTTCCTGATTCCAAGTGTTGGGGCGAAAGCTATCAACCTTTCTTGCCTAGTACCCTTGGGTATATTGAATGAGTTAATCACGTACTGCTAGACCCACGCGGTGTTCCTGAGGCCACATGTGGTTAGGTATAAAGGTTCCTGAGGCGAAAGCTATCAACCTTTCTTAGTTCATGCATTGGGCTTTGTAGGGCACTATGGTCTCACCTTTATGCATCCACAATTGTTTGTAATGATGCTATGTCGTGTTTGTGGTGTGAGGCTTTATATCTTATGCCCTTAACATATACCTTTAAACCCTAACCTTTGTTAAGGCCATGGGTTAGGAGGAATAAGTTAAGGAAATAGGATGTAAAGCTATTTTATGTGCTAATCCATAGGAATTAATTAAACCTAATTGAAGGACTCTATACCTTATTCTTTTAAACATACCCTTAATCCATGACTCTTGTAAAGGTAATTGGATAAAAGGAATCAATTAATGGAATATGGTGTAAAGACCGAATTTATTAAGGAAAATATGGAGGTTTAGGACAAGTCCTTAGGCTAAAGGTTAAAACTTTTCTATCCATAGACGTGCTGGCTTGGATCTGCAATCCGCAAGGGCGTCTAATGAGTATTGAATCTACCCATCAGACAGACATGGCCGACGAAAGAATTAGTGAGGGGCACTTTAACTTTGAGGCTTGCCTGAAAGCGATCATGACCAAGCTTGACCATACCGTCGAGACCTCTGATACAGCATTGAAAATGGCTCAAGAGAACCAACAAAAGATAGCGAATCTTGAACGAAACAGCTCTAAGGCCCATTCCTCAGGTATACCTCATAGGGCTGGCACCGAAGAGGTACCTCAATCCAATGAGAACACCAAGACAAGGGGGGAAAGTAGTTCAAAGCCTGTAGTCATCAACCTAGAAGGGGAAACCAAAGGAAAGGGTTCTAGCAATGATTTCGTATTTGCTAGCAAGGTAGAAGCATTGGAGAGAACTATAAAAGGAATTCGTAGGGCAAATGACATGGTTGATGTGCGGACTCTATCTCTGTTTCCAACAGCTTGTATTCCATTGCAATTCAAGATGCCGGAGTTAGAGAAATTCGATGGGATAGGTTGCCCTAAGACTCATTTGAAGATGTATGTGCGAGCTATGCACCCTCGAGGAGCCATTGATGAGCTTTTAGCTCAAATGTTCCATGAAACCTTGGCCACTTCCGCTTTGAAATGGTTCTTATCCTTGGATGAGAACAGAACTTGGACTTGGGGAGACATATGCAATGAGTTCTCGGAGCACTACAAGTACAACACAGAGGTGGACGTTACTCGGAGGGACCTGGAAACCACCAAGCAAGGGGCTCATGAAACTTTCTCCGCTTACATTACAAGGTGGAGACAAAAGGCGTTGAGAATGACGGATAGGCCAAATAAGGAGGACCAAATTCAGTTAGTGGTTAAGAACTTGTTGCCCGTGTACCACAAGCACCTATTTGCCCACTATTTCCCAAATTTCAAAGCTCTTATTGGGGCTGGCACGTAGATTGAGGATGCTATCAATGATGGGACAATCAAAACTAAGGAAGTGAGGAGTCGTAAGACAAACTTTACTGGGAAGAACAATGCCGAGGTCAACACCATAACTCAACCCATTCAACCTTTCTCCCTCAATTATGTTTACCCACCTCGCTAATTCACTGATCTATTCATGCCGCTCGAAAGAGTCCTTGAAAAGCTCGTAAGCTGTGACCTATTGAAGCCACTGGACCCAAGACCCCCACCAAATCCCTTACCTAAAAACTACAACGAGAATGAGTACTACAAGTACCACCAATCCAAAGGCCATGCCACCAACCGTTGTATTTGCCTTCGCCACCAAGTCCAAGACCTCATTGACAAGCAAGTCATCTCACCACCAACCCGTCCAAATGTCACCCATAATCCTCTCCCATCTCACAACAACACACCCCCACCTAACACCATAAATGCCATTGGGATTTGTGAACCCCGAAAATTGGGCCCACGAGGGATTGACGAAAAGGTTGTGTGGATGTGGGTTTTGAAAACACAAAGGAGTCGCCACCTTATTTTTTAAAGGAAACAAGGAAAACCCTAAAAATCAATTTGCTTTAGGAAAACAATTTGAATGACTCCATGTTTAAAAAGGAAATGCAAAAACCAATCTTTTGGAAACCAAAGAAATCGGGGATTCGGAGGCTAAGTTATGACATGGGAAGGTTCTAGGCAAAGCCTATAGGCACCCATGTCACCCTTTCGGTCTCTCAGTTCATTTGGGCTAAATTAAAGTCTTTCCATACAAAAATCAGCAAGTATATCATCACAAGGATTGCATGCATATCATATATTTCATTCATCCATCAATGCATAATAAGCAAATAAAAACAGAAAATAAAGAAAAACAAAACAAAACAAAAAGAAGCCTAGGATGCTTGGATCCTAGAACGAACTTGAGCCTCACGAAGAGCGCCTACGTACCATGCAATGAAATACATGGATCAAAGTCCACGTAGTTCGATTAGAACTAGGGTTAAGACTTAATACAAACCTATGGTAAAAACCCTAGGTTTCCTTATTTGACCAAAAGAGTTGAATTTGATAGAAAGTTTGATTTTGGAAAGAAATCCACAAAATGGAAACCTTAATAAAAACCAGAATTTTATGGGTTAAGGAAACCTCTAATTAAACCATAGGATCATATTAAAAATTAACCCTAAAGAGGGAGAAGAGAAAGGATAAGGAAGAGAGGTGAATTGGGGCACCTTCATACCCACTTACCTGAGCGCAATTACTCCAAGCATTAGCCATTTCAGACATGAGCAGCCTTATTTGCCATAGGACAAATACCACACCTATTTGCACCCTTACAAGTGCTCAAAACCATGCAAATACAATGATATGCAAATCTGGACAGAATAGTATTATGGCCTAAAATCATCTACTAAGCATGCTAACAGCAAAAACAGCAAACAATAATAAGTCCTAACACAATCCCAGAACCATATCATGCATAAAAACCCTAGAATATACTAACATGCATGCAAAAACATCATATTTACTCTATATGCAAGACATATACAACAAACACGAAGAAAAACCAATAAAAAAGTCTACTTTATCATGCTATATGAAAACTAACATAAAACAATGACTCTAAAACCCTAAACTCACAAATATGCTTAAAGACATACAAAACATACTTTAGTCATGCTAAAACCAAACTAAACAGAAATTAAATCATGCATATTAACTAACTAAAGCAACATAACATGATGAAAATCCTAACTCTAACATGCAATGACACTAATCCTAGCACAAGGGCAACAGGAGCACAAGAACCATAACTATGCATAAAAAACACATAGGACAGCCCTAAAGCATGCTGAACAGTAGATAAACAATAGATATTCCATGTATATTAACTAGCTAGAGTGTTAATACATGATAAAAAAGTTACCTTTAACATGCAATAAGCCTAACCCATATTCAACATAAACAAAGAGGGAGCACTACAACAAAATAGGCTTTCCACGACGTGCGAAGCACGTCGTAAAAGGCTTTTTACGACGTGCCGACGCATGTCGTGCATCGCGATGCCGTGGAAAGTCAGGACACATTTACGACGTGCAATGTGCGTCGTAAAAACCTTTTTAACGGCTTGCACTACACGTCGTAAATAGCTATTAACGACGTACAATGAACGTCGTAAAAACCATAGCAACGGTTTGGCTGCACTTTTAACGACGTGTAGGGTACGTCGTGTTAAGTGTTTTCATGACGCACGCTGCACGTCGTGAACATTTTATTAACGACGTGTGCCGAACGTCGTTAAAACTATAGGCATACTCTTGCTATGTGTTTTACGACGCTGATTGTGCGTCGTTAATAACTATTTACGACGTGTAGTGCAAGTCGTAGTAAATTATTATATTTTTTTTTTAAATTACCTACATTGCCAACAATACATTTTTTGGTAACCTGTTGTCTATAACCTATTTCCCTGCTTTGCTTATCAAATGCCAACAACACAAACAATGTCTACGATTTAAACCAATTGAACCTAATTCAAAAAATATATCATTCATCCCACAAAAAAGGAGAATTAACCTAAACTCCCAACCAGCCATGTCTATGATTTAAACCAATTGAACTTAATTCAAAAAACATTCATACATCCACAAAGTTTAAGTACATGTTTATAAACTGGACTAACAAAATTTATATATAGAATGTCAAAATAAAGTTCAAAAAATGAGAATGTATATATAACAACAAAACATTTGAGTCGACACTGCTGCAATCTCCCATTAGCTAGCCCCTTTAATCTCAAAAACTAGAAGACCCTGAGTGATGGTTCAACCAAATGTCCCTGAAATGGAAAACAACAAAATAATTTATTAAGGTATAAGTACAAGTAAAAAGCATTCTTCTCCATTAAAATCTAAATTTCTAAACAAAAATTGATGATATAGATTCACTTCCATACCTTTAAAAATGGCAATTCCAAGAATTGATAGGAATTTGAATAGAGCACCATACCCATATAAGAATAAATTCTACAAATCAAAAGGACAAAAAGTCAAAATCACACAATAAAACCTTTCTTTATTCATATAAAACTCACAACTTGATCTTGCTTAACATCTATTTCCTCATTTCAGCACTAAACCAAAGATTTAGTTTTGAATTTTACACTAAAATGGGTAAGGATAGTAGTCTACTCCATTAATTTATCAAGGAGAAAAAGACTTCACAACAAGTGGATAGAAAGCCTAATCAGCAAATAGGAATCTTCATGAGCATGTAGAAATAAAAATGACAACAACATAACCTACAATATTTATTATCAACACAACTTACAATATTATATTTATTCTCAACTGGAAGCAAAACTCAAAATCCAATATTCCTCAATGCATATATCTAGGGACAGCAAAATGAACCTTGCTATGGCATTCTAGGCTGTCAAATTCAAATCCAGCAATTTGGTCAAAGCAAAAAAGATTTACCCGCTGCCACATTAACAAAACATGGCTACATAAATTGGCAATGATGGGATACTTTGGCCCATTGCTATAGTTTACTATCACAAAAATACCCCCAGATAGGTAGATTAATTTCCACAAGCATCCCATTGGCAACCAATAACATACAGCCACATCACCTAGTAAGCATGAGGTCGTGCCAAATGAGGAAGCACGAAATCTCTCTTTTGGTCTAAAATGCCTTGAGATGTCGGTATACGC
Organism: Liquidambar formosana; assembly: GCA_039720395.1. NCBI lineage: Eukaryota > Viridiplantae > Streptophyta > Magnoliopsida > Saxifragales > Altingiaceae > Liquidambar > Liquidambar formosana. Next base: position 10,472,885 of record CM077828.1, on the reverse strand, counting down.
ACACATAATACTGTCAAAGGAGGGACTCACTTGACTGGGCAGATCCATTGGCCTTTCCATATGCAAATTCTTCAATGTCAAGTAGTCCACAAAGCTGCATAGGTTAAACTGATTAAAATTTTAACATCTCTTCTTCATGAGCTATGCAAATTTAAAGTAGTACTCAAGGATTAAACTTCAACTTTAGGTTATACAACAATCACTCTATAAGTGGAATTAATTTGTGATTGTTTATGGAGGTTAATGAAAATTCTAAACAATCCAACCAAAAGAGCTCTATCCACCAAAGTCTGAAAATTTTGGTGCAAATCAATGGAAGTATGTTGCTGCATCTGATCATTTCATTTAATAAGATACATAATAAGCAATAAACTTATGAGATAGATAATATAAATTCCTACATAACCAAAAGAGCTCTTTCTTCTTCATGTAACTACAGAAAAAATAGGATTTAAATGTAATTAACTTAGCAGAGCCTTATAGCCAACTAATCCTCT